>CM032058.1:82475288-83759441 GCA_018831715.1 Matsumurasca onukii
TCGTGTAGGCAAAGTCAATATTGTCTTTGGGTTGGTATGCGTGAGTTTTAACTCTAAAAGCTGTAATATAACAAACTGGGAATCAAACATAAGACGAAAATTCCACATATTGCTGCAGACCAAGATTTTAATACTCGTTGAGTAGATTACTAAAGATTGAATAGATTAAGTAATCATTGTTACTACATTCCGCGTTATGTAACCTTTTCAGAAGGCAATTTTCGCACACTTTGGCATACGCAATTGTGCGCCATATCTCATGAACAGGATTCAATACGTTGAAATTGAACATGATCTTAATACCTATCGTTCTGAATATCTTCAGGTTAAAACAGGAGTGCCTCGGGGTTCCGTCCTTGGACCTCTTCTTTTCATTGTTCATGATCTGCCATCTTATCTTAATATGTTTCCTACTTCAACCAATATTCCACACACTGTTCTGTTGCCATGACACTAGTCTTCTATTCAATGCAGCTGACTCTTTTCAATGAGAGAATCGTTTGAATTTTATTCATCTCTGTTGGTCAAATGGTTTCATTAATAAACTTCATCATAATAGTTCAAATCCAACATAGTACAGTTTTCACTCGGTCCCATTGCCAACAACACATTTCTCTAAAATTGAACAACTGGGATTTAAAATCACAAGTCACAACATTGCACCAAGTTTTTGGGATTTCTATTCAAAACAACCTTAAATGGCACTCCCACATTGATCATCTTTGTGGAATTTAAATTCTTCTATCTATGCTTTGAGACAGCTGAGTCGAGTTGGGACTGGGGAAACTCTAAGGTCTGCATACCATGGAATCTTCAGTCAGTTTTGTCTTATGGCATAATATTCTGAGGTTTCACCAGCAGACAAAACGTGACAGGGGTTTCGTCTTGCAAAGGAGCACTAAGGATAGTTTGGGGGCTTGGTTGGGCTGATAGCTGTAGAGGGCACTTCGAGACAGAGAACATCTTGACCGTACCTTCATTAATAATTTACTTTGCAGCTATTTATATTTTTCAAAATCAAACTAAATTCATAAACATTCGCCACAATATAAACACAAGGAACCAATCACAACTAACGCCTCAAATTATGTGTAATTTGGAGCTTTGCAGAAATTCAATTTTTTATCAAGGTATAAATTTATTTAATAAACTTCCAGGCGAAATTAAACAATTACCTGGCCTGAATATGTTCAAACACCAGACTAAGATGTTATCTCTCTCAAGGGTCCTTTATAGTTTGTCGGAGCTTTGACATGTTCTCATGGCATGTTCTTAACATAATAAGCTATTTTAAACTGTCTTAGTTTTATCTATAGAATTTAAAATTAATTGTATTTTGTTGAGATATTATGCCTGACTTGCATCGAAATGTAATTGTACATATTATGATGTGAATAAAGAATTTGAATTTGTGCATATCACACAGGAAAATTGACAGTAAATTCTGAATTATATCTACGAGTACTCCGCGAGAATGCATGAGCCGCTACGTCTGGTCTGAAGGGGGCGGTCAGGCGAGGAGCTCATAATCACAGACCAGCCCGTCCACATTTTTGGCTAGAATATAATAATTTGTGTGCTTGTGTGTGTGTGTGTGTTCCTGTCCACTGGCCCCACCGTCGACCATGCCGTGCCGTTACGCAACAAGAAAGGACTGAGTTCAACTGAAGATTTTTATTGTAAATAACTCGTTGAATACGTTATTGTATCAAAAGACGTAAACTATATTTAAGATTTGTTTAACTAAATTTTCTAAAAAAATACTAAATGTTTTTGTATTGTAGAATGAATAGACCCTATAATGAGAGTTAAGGTTTGTGATTCCCGTAGATGCTAAAGGGTTCGCTAAATAATTACGTAAAATATTGGATTTCTGTTTTTATTTTGCCAAATTATATATAATTATGGCTTATAGGTAAACTCAAGATATTTTAATCGATAAAGTAGCCATTTAATCAGATTTTAATGTACTCTTGTTTTAATAAAAATAAAAAGTTATTGGTAGTTTTAATATGTATGTCCTACTAAAGGTTGTTTAGAATTTGACTTCAGAAGTTCTGATCCTGGATTAGTTTAATTTATTTATGTTCCATACAACGTTAAATAAAAAAAGTTGCATATGTTTTGTACAAAGTTAAATAAAAATTCCGGTGTGTTGAGCAAATGAACGTACGAATAGGTAGTTGGTAAATTCCCGTATTATTTCACGCCAACAATATTTGAACGCCTTCTATTGTGATTCACCTACATGCTAGCAGTTCGGTTTAGAAATTGCGTACTCTTTTTTGCAGGCGTTTTGGTCCAACCCGTTGAACACTACGTATGAACCGATGAACACTGTGTCAAACTAGTTTTGCCAACCTAAACACCTTGAGTGAAGAGTTGTAAGCTAGAGGGCAAAGGCGACACTAAAGTATATTATTACTATTAGCGAATTTTTTTCAAAAATTTATTCATGCCGTCAGCTTGGTAAGACCCAGGCCCGGGACCATGAAATGAGCACCGATCCTGACTTCTGAGCTGTGCTATGAACATTTTTTGAGATTTATTAAAAACTGTATCTTTTGTATCTTTATTAAGGTTTGTTAGCCAGCAAGATCAGACTACCGAGAGCCCCTTTTCAGTGGAGGTTCACCAAAAAATTGTTTAAATTATCTAAATACAGTAAATATAATGCTATTGGAATGAAACTTAAAATAATTATTATATAATTATATTATTAATTATTATATATATATATCATTTTATAATTATATATTAATTACATTATATAATTATATCTATCAATAAATCAAAAGTCATTAAACCTATCAAGTCGTTTCAAAATTGCGGCCAAAAAAGTGGGTTTTCGTTATAACAGCGGAATAAGTCGTTCGATTTGAATTAAATGTTCCTTTCAGGATATGTGGTAAAACTTTTCGTAAAGAAACACGTATCCGTAATAATAAAGGCTGTAAAGCTGAGGCCGAAGGCCGAAGCGAGCCTGTGAGCTTAGAGAACTAGTTTACAATTAGCAAATTAGAATAACAAATTACAGAGGAAATTAGCTTCAGTCATGCTAGTGGCATTATTTTATAGCTGGGTTGAGTATGATGGTTTTCAGTATTGCAATAAACCGGCTCTTTTCCGAGTTAAAATTCTCAACACTTTCAGAGGGAGGAGCCCCTCCCCGGCCTTGTTCAAGGTCACGTGGGATGCGCTGTGTGTTGCGTGCGCGTTACGGAAGGGGCGTCACGCACATTGGAGTAATTACACCAATTAAAGCCTCCCCCTCCACACTCATCGGGTAATTGAATTACTCTGCCTTTCCAGCGTGGTTTTCACGTTTGTTTATGTTGGAGTAGAATCCAAACACGCGGCACAGTCACGTGACCTGAGTGCCTTTCACGATGTTCTTTAAACCGTTATTTTTTTAATTGGTAACAGCTGGATTTTTATCTAACAGCTTTGTATGAAAGGTCTTCTAGTGTTTGTATTTGTGTTCAAGTTATTACATTATGATGTACGAAAAGACCAGACGTATACGTAAGAACATAAGAAGCGTAATAGAAAAATGTCATTAGAAAAATAATTTCTGATTATTTAATGTGTTATAAATCTAACTCTGGTTTAAAATGCATATTTTGAAGGCAAAACACTTATTTTATAAGAAATATTCTGGTTTTAAGTCTATGTAAGCTGGCCGACCACGAAAGCTAACAGCTGAGGCCACGTAAAAGTTCGAAGGTAAACTAATCTAGTTCTTCCACTTCACTGCGTCCAAACTTCATAATTAGGTTGAGATATTTCGGCCTCGCTGTGGAGTACCATCTTCAGTCTCCGATTGGCTGAAGAAACTGAGCTACTTGCTGTTAAGTTTAAAGTAAAGTTGGTCTTGTTTAACGAGGCGAAGTTATGACTACAAAGTGTTCTCTACCACTCAACCTCGACCTCTCTCTAGCGACTGCGGGGATCGAACCCGCACCACAGGAGTGATGGGTCGCTCACGATACCAATCCGCCACCGGTCGTTACGTTTTGTTGGTAGTTTGCCCGTGGAATGTATCTTAAACAAATGATATGTTAACTAATATAAAAATGTATTTCACTTCAAAGTCTTGTTATTTTAAAATATTGATTATTTTAACTCGTGATTTTATACGAGTTACTTCTCGCATCATCGCATGAGTTTCAATGACTCAATCAAAAGAAATGTCATAAAATCAAATGATTATAAGAGAACGGAGAGCATTAAGTTGTTAATTGTCGTGCGTAAGAGTTGGAACAACGTATCTGCTGTCTTGACGCACTGCGGATCTCGTGTACAACTCACTTTAGTCTTTACGCAGGCATTAATAACTTCATCCCGGAGTTGATAATAAGACAAGACGGCTAATTAGTAACTTAGTACTTTTTCACTTTTAAATGATCGAGCATTTTAGTTTAGGACAACATTTTTAACTGCAGTTGATTTCAACGGAGATCTCCCAACATTGTGTTGCTGCTTGCTTTTAAGGTTTTGAAGAAGGGTTGTGTCTATGTTAAGATTAGTGTCAAGTTTGATCATAGTTTATAAAAGATAACGCAGCAAACGTGACCTAGAAAGATTGACCACAAGAGAAATGGCAGCGTTTCTAGGTTTAGATCTCTGAATCTTTAAATTGCCACCATTTTGGAAAGAGTCAACCTATTAACGTAAGTTTTCGGCATTGTTCTTTTACAAATCAAAATACAACCTTGAAAAAATTGAAATTTTCGGTCTGATGATTGGGGCAAGAGGAACATTACCAAAATTTACAAGTGACATTTTTACCAAATTCAAAATTCCCAAGTCTACGATCGAAGAAATTATTGTCACTTCATTGAAATACTCAGTGTTCATTCTAAGGAATAATTTATATAACAAGAACAAACTCCAAATTTTTATTATGTAATCTACTATTATTATTGGTTTTATATTACTTTGTTTTAAGCAGACCCAAGTTGGGAAAGTAGTTGTTCATTTTTAAATAAAGTTATATTACTCCATTTTATATTAGGGTTAGAAAATTAACAGAGTAGTACCCTTCCTGATATATTTTTATCCTTTTAATGTGAGAAACTTTGATCTTGGCGAGTACAAATGTGTACCTTGCTCTTGTAATATTTTTCTTCATCTGTGTATACTTTTTGTTTTTGGCGCCAATTCAAATCTCAACAATTTTGTTATAAAGATGATCTCACTTTCTCTCTTTACCAAATGACCTAGGCATTATCTCATTAAAGATTGTTTTCTAACTTACTGACCAACCGGAGTTCCCTGTGAACTGGACCTTTGGGCCTCTTGGGCGAAGTATATTTCAAATATAATAGTAGTTACTTCAATACTTTGATTTGGGACACCGACCACTCCTAGAGGGTATTTTAAGGTGAGTATGGGAAGGATGAATGGCGAGTCTGATGGATGATGAGGTATAGTCTTGTTACAAACTAGGGCCAACTGTTCCCCAGATTGCGTAATTAATTAATATCCCAAAGACTAACGGAATGGACCAACTCTTAAGGTGACTTCCGAACCCCGGCCAGTGATTATTAACGATACGCAGATTTTAAACTTCTATCATCCACCGTTGAAAATGTATCAAGCCACTCATGAATGTTTGAGCCATCTCTCTGTTTATGTGTTTGAAATGAAATCAGCTGCGGCAAAGCAGAGTGGGCAGAAGAATGCGTCGGTGGCGCAACGCACCACAACGCACTTGACACGCACAGACAGACAGACAGACACGTAAATGATACGCTTCTCTCGTCACACGTCACGTGTGTGTGTGTATCTGACCACCTCAGCGTGGGCAGTAGAAACCTTACAATTTAAAATCACTTTCTTATTGATTTAATTAGATCAAATCAAATTATCTCAATTTAAAAATAATAAAACATGTAAATATTGCAACCAAGGTGTTGCCAGTTTTATGCATTATACAATCAAGAAATTATCGTCTTAGTTTGCCTGGTCATGTGAATTTTACAAAAAATCACTATAAAACTTAACTACAGTATTATAGACCTAATTCCTTACTTCAAACTTATGAATAAACTATTAAAACAAATTTATAAATATCTAGCAAGAATTTCAATGTTATGAATATATACTTAAAAATAGGTTGATGTTGCCAACATTCCAGGCCCGGATTGCCCATAAGGCCAACCTAGGCCATGGCCTAGGGCGCAAGCTTGCGGGTGCAGTCGCGGGAAAACGACAAATTGCTGCACTGTACTTAGTTAAGAGAGTAATGAGTGTCCAGGCACTAATCTTGAGTCTTGACATTGACACTGGTTAAGCTTTCACGACCGATGTCCAAACTAAATGTATAGAATATAGGGCTAGAGGGTTAGATTTCCAGGACTCTTTCATATTAATTATTTAACAATTAAACATTTTATTTCCATAGTTACTTTAAAATTCCACAAATTACTAACGATAACATTAAAAGTGCAACGTATAATTTCTATGGCAACTCAAGCCAGAATGTATTTGTATATCAATAAGGTAGCACTCCTCGACCGGCTGCGCTGTAACGTCCGCTAATAACACCCGATTAGGTCCCTTGGTTAAGGGAGGTTACACCGTGGTCACCCGTCTTGCTTCGCGCTCAGGTCTGCGTTCACTCTAAGTATGAAAAAGTGAAAATCGAGTCATTCTCTTTTCCCTCTTTCATATTAGAGTGTTGATTTACCCTATTAGGTCCCTTGGTCGGTGGAAACGGGCAACAAGCAGGTCGGGTTTGCACAGAGGATTGCTACCGGGCTTCGCCCCCGCCAAGGAGATGTGGGTTTTCACGGTTTTACACATCTATAAAATAAACAAAACCTAATTTTAACTCCGCTAAGCCGGTGGCAAGCCCGGGACTCGGCAACGAGGAGGAGGAGTCGGAGGAGTATCAACCTCGATAAAAACCGGAGGTCATCTGGCCCGGATGACAGTTTCTCTGTAAGGGCTCCTTGCCAGGGTGACGGCAAAGTTCTCAACGGTGGAGCAGGTGGATTAATCATCTCCGGGGAGCTGCGACACTTGAACTTGCGGTGAGGTGGTGACAGAGTATGAACATGACATGCAACGTGACATGGGAGACTTGTCTCAGTGACTAGAGATGAAAGAACACCTGACAGGGAGGAAGGTGAAGATTAACGAAGATGAGGTGAGGGACAGTGGGATTGTGTACGTATCAAAATTTACTCAACGAATTAATTAAATGAGTAGTTCAACGGAAATAAAGTTGTGTTTACTTAATTGAATGTTTACAAAATTGTGTTACAAAACAAAACTAACATGTGATTAAACATAGATTAATGTTCACCACACTACCCCCACAAGGAGTAAAATGAACGGCGAAAACACGAAATTTAACAAGGATTAACAATTATTGACCATACAATTTTGGGGACATTTTGTTCATCTTGAACGCCAGGTTCTTGTCTTTACCAAATTTTCCTCCACACCTCCTTAAAGCGAACGTCTTATTTCTATTCAAGTAAGTTCATTGATACCCGTGTTTCTATTCCGTTTGCTGCTTATCTCTTGGAATATATTATTTAATTAATTAAAATTAGTAAATGGCTAAAATAGTTCCAAATAGGCTCTAGAACGAGTGGCGGTGGTTCGCGTCACGACCGAAGACGAGACCAGAGACAGGTGACCGCAATCTATGTATTTGTCATCTAGCTTTGAACAGGCGCTAGTTCGCGCATGCGACAGAGACAGGGGACATACAGAAGACACCGAGGCACATGTTGGTCGCGGTCTCCTGTCTCTAGTCTTGGTCACCAGTCGCGGTGCAAACTGCCTTATGTACAGTTAAATATGGCAAAAATTTCACACACCTCAAACCTCTCATCTAGAACTTTGGCCTAGGGCGTAAATAATGGCTAATCCGGGCCTGCAACATTCCTAATTAAAAATGCCTAGTAACTCAACGTCATTCAACTAGCAAGAATACTTGTACTTGACTCTTACAGTACCAGTAATGGAAATCTCTTCAATTCCGATAGCCATCACCATAAAAATCATGCAAATTCAAAAACATTTAGGAGTGAGCTAAACAACTGTTTTTGTCAAATTTGTTCTATACAACGGAGAATTCATGGCAAGTAGTGTTTAAATTTAACTTAGTATACTTATATCATAGACAAATTCTATTGTATGAACATATGTGAGTGCTTGATCTCGTACAGGATAAATTGTTATAGATTTCAATTGTATATTGGTTTTCCCCCCTTAAGGAGGGAATGCTTTAAGCAACATACAGGCTTCGTACAATCTAGGATTGAGCTCCCTGTGCAAAAGACTCTCTTTTCTTCATTAACGTCTCTTTCCTGATCTTCCTTAATTCACCCACTAAACCCTTCTGCGCTTCTATTTGATGGAGCTGGTAGCGTCATAGCCATTGCTTCAGTCTAGTAATGTCATTTATACTTCCTGCTCAATGTTGACAGTAGTATTTCTTTGTCCTTCTTCCTACATTGGTGAGGATCACTCTCACCATCTCAGAATTTCTCCCACTTCTCTGAGCTCTACAGCATCCTGTCTGTCAAGTTGTCCGGTGTGACATCTCCCACTCCCAGTTCAACCAGGTATCTTCTCCTCTGCTTTGTATATTCTAAGATGGTTTGGTCTGGCTGTCTTCTTCTCCACAATACCCACACTCTATAGATTTGCAGAGGATTTCTTGAGGTTTGCAGAGGTAGAACTGGAAGTGGCCTTGCCCGGAGATGAACTGAGTCACATAAAAATCAGGTTCCCCATGACTTCTCTGAACCACATCTGGAATCATATATATTGGACTTATTGGTTAGAAATTATTCATTCTACAAAGTACATATGCAAAGAAGCTTAAGTGTCGGAGGCAGGGTCAAAATGGATTTGCTCTTACCTTTTTCTTTTGGTAGGTTATTTATCCCAAGGAAGGTTTTTTCACTTAGCCGCCAAAATAATATGCCAAAGTGTTTTTTTTTTTCTACTATTTTAGCGACTATCCACAACACCTAAAACAAGAAACGTATATTAGTTTTTATTGTACATCAATTACCAGTAGGGCATTTTATTTGTGTGTTGAGGACTGTTAAAAATTGAGGTTTGATAATTATTAATAAACACGTTAGATTTGGACTATACATTGGACATTGTGTCATGTGTACACCATGTTATTCTTGCATGCATGGTATTAATATAGGCTGGTTAACGCTTACCTTTTCTGTTAAATATGTTGTTTCTAAGGAAAGTATAAGGGAGGTGTCTTATCAATTTCGCTTGTTGAAGCCACTCTGACGATGGATGTGAGAGACCTCTATGGACAAGTGTGCATCGATATCTTTTTCTATAAATATGGGTGATCCGATTTTGTGTTTAATCCAACTAAATATGCCTGTGTGTCATCTTATTGGGCAAATCTTTATTTGAAGTCAAATCCAAATCACAGTCACTAGCAATGCAGTCGGGAGTAGTCCCTTGAGTTTTCCCATTAATCACCCTAATCCTGTAAATAGCATCTAAAGCTAAGATTTTAATCCGGTTTATTATTCAGATCATGCTTGTGAAAAAAAGTTCCACGCCATATTTTATGTTCAATATACTTACATGTCTAGAGATAACCAAAGAATGTCAAAGGTACAGCTCAGCCGCTATATCTGTGCACTTGGCCGAGTCGCTACTAGTCACTCTGAAAACATCGACTGCACCGATTCACAGGCATGAGTCAGGCTGAAGCGAGACCGGGCAGCACCAGGCGCGAGCCAATGTTTTAGAAAAGTACCCCTCCTCATACCCGCCCACCGCCGCATTGCCACGCATGCCTCCTCAAGTGCACAGTAATAACGGCTGACCTGTAGGCCAGAGAGGAACACTGCAGTGTGATGAGCTGTTTGGACAACCCCGTACCCACACTGCCTTGTGCATCTATCGTCGGAGTAAATAACAGGAAACCTCAATGAGGGAGTAACTACCAGACTTGGGGAAGTTACTTCAA
This sequence comes from Matsumurasca onukii, assembly GCA_018831715.1. Lineage (NCBI taxonomy): Eukaryota > Metazoa > Arthropoda > Insecta > Hemiptera > Cicadellidae > Matsumurasca > Matsumurasca onukii. The sequence goes on from CM032058.1 coordinate 82,485,268, forward strand.
AATAGTAACTGATTACAGTTACAAGTTACCTAAAAACCAATGTAACTGATTACGGTTACTCCAAAATGTAACTGATTACAGTTACTTCAAAATGTAACTGATTACGGTTACTCAAAAGGTAACTGACCAGTTACAAGTTACACTCTCACGAGTTGAACGCGAAATCGAATCGGAAACGACGAAACAATGGCACACGTAAATGGTTTTCAAACTATAATTTTATATAAATATGGTATAATTTTACCGTTACTCGTTACTGGGTTTCAAATGTAACGATTAGATTACAAAGTTACAGAAAAATGTAACGATTCAATTTTGTTATCGTTACTCCCAAGTCTGGTAACTACATATGATTACCCTCACCCTGCTTAATCACAACCCAATTTATCACAGTTCTACTGCATCTCAACCCAAATAATTGCTCATAAAACTTATACAAAACAGTATTATTTCTTACATCTTGTTGTAAGAAATGTTGTTTTCCCTCATTACAAAACATTATGTAAAGTACAAGGAAATAAGAAAATAGATTGTCAGCAATAAACCATTTATTACAACCAATTTAACATAGATTTTCTTATTTACAAAATTTAGTACACTGCTATTTGTACTATGTAATGAAACACAATTTGATAACAATCAAACAAAGCACACTCATTTAAAGAAATAAATCACTTTGTAGATGTGAAAATATCTTCCCTTACAATGTAATTGCTGTACATTTTTACAGTAAATTGAAATTTTTTGATTAAAACAAATCGATATTTGAATGTTTTTATGATCAAATTTAGATAAAGCTTGACATAGCTATCATAAGATATAAAAGGAAGCCTGCATGATGGATGACTAAGTTTAGTTAAAAACTTTAAACAAAAAATATAGGTATCACATGTAAAAATATGTAGTTTAAGGAATCACTTGATTTAAAGTAATTTTGAATTAATTCAACTACTTAAAATCTAAGTGATCGTAATTGTTAATACTTTGGGCAAGATAATGATTACACAACAAAAATTCTTACAGTACCTAATGGAATGTGATAGCACACCTTGCCTAAAACTCATTCTAAAAGTGTTGAAAAACGTGTTTTCTAGATTAGTTCATAACTTTTTCATCTCACAACATTTTCTTCAGGGTTTTAGAATTTAAGGTTGTAAAATACACAATAAACATGCAATTGTTGTAAATAACCAAATATTTGAAACATTATGTTTAGTTAAAAACCTTATACTACTAAACAAAATTCACTGTTAGAAAACGCTTTTCACTATTTAAACAAAAATTCCAAAAGTAAAATGTTTACCTGTAATCACTTATCACCTGAAAACAAAACTTGATTCCTTGAAAGCATGTAGGGCATTGAGCACAACTCTAAGATGAAACCCTCTTAGTGTTGAAAATTGATTAAAAAATAAAAAACTCACCATGACCAGAATCTCACGCATTAAAATATAATTATGAAAAATAGAAAAGTGTCATGATAGGAAAGCAAACGGTAGACTGTATTTTGAAAGCAGGACTCTCTGTTCAAAGAAATAAAAAGCACCATCAAATTTAAAAGACAAACGTTGTTAGCCACTTTTTTGATTACTTTAAGTTGAAAATCCCACCATTGAAAATCAGATCTAAACGAAAAGAAGATGCAAACTCATACCAGAATGATTTATAAGACGAGAGGTTAAGTACAATTCAAAGTGAAGACTGTGCGTTAGAGAGGAAGCTAGGTTCTCTTGAAGGAATACTGTTTGGCGGAGACTCGGTCTCACTTCTCTTTCTTCGCCCTGAGGGTCATCTTCGTGGCTGTAGCGGGGGCGGCGGCGACGGGGGTAGTGGTCGTCTCCTCCTCCACCTTCTTCTCAGGGTGGTCTTCGTATCTGCAATGGAAATTGTTGGTTTGAAAATCTAATTTCAGTTCATCAAGGTGTCCAGAAAATGAAATAAGTATATTTTACCCCTAACCTGAGAAGATTTTTTGCGGATATTGTGGAAAAAGACTATTGTAAGGACTCATTTTGCGAGTATATTTTTTAATAATTAAGGTGAAATGTTATCTGAACAGAGCCTCAATTACTCACACCATATATGGCATCAGAAAATGTATGGCAAAAAGAGCAACGATTTCTAGACTCTGTTTTAAAATGACAACAACATTACTACTCGGAGTATCTATAAATTCAAATGTAACAAGCAATTGAAAATTAGGCAGTAAAACTGGAACCCAAAGGGAAAATTCAGAATAAAACCACATAACTGGTTCCTTGTCATTAAACTTTTCTACCAAAAAGGAGTAGAAAGGACAGCAGGCTCACCTAGACAAAGTTAGAACGCATAAGAAAACAAACTGTCAAAGTTTCGGCCCTTCTGGGGCCTTGGTCAAAGCCGAAAATTTGACAGTTTCTTTTCTTTCATGTGTTTCTTCTTTGTCTAGGTGAGCCTACTGTCCTTTCTAATCCTTTTTGATAGCAATAAGAAATAGAACTTAATATTTAAAAACATTAGTTCTGCATGCAATGTTAAAAAAATAATATTAATAAAAATGAAGTTAGACTCCTCAACTACTTATTTCACAACTTGTGTTTTAGTAGCACTCTCATGAACATATAACTCTTTTGTTAGTGTAAGAAAAAAAACAACAACTTTCGGGAACAAATTTCAAGTGAAACACACAGCAAAAGTTAGCATCATAAACCATACGAGTTTTCATCTTCATTCTCATCTTCGCCCTCACAGTCTTCCACAAAATCTTCCTCGTCCTCAATAAAATCATCCTCGAGATCTTCGTAGTACTCTACCTCAGGATGGTCAGCATATCTATAAATGTTTATTGGAACTTTAACTCTAAGACTGAGTTTGTTGGAACTGCACAGAAATATTTTTTTGGGGTTGAACGCATCAGTTGAGAATTTATTACAAGAATCTTGTAACAATACTAAAGCATGTAAAAAAGGTAAAGTTTGTCTTGTTTAACAAGGCGAAGTTAGGACTACAAAGTCCTCTCTACCACTCAACCTCGACCTTTACCTAGCGTTACCAGTATTAGTCACATTACAAATTGTAATTGGTGACTGTGGGATCGAACTCAGGCCACCGAGTGATGAGCTCGAGTCGTACATACCAATCCGCCATGATCCGCTTAATGTACAGTAGACTCTCCTAAGTTCAGTCTCACTTAGTCCGGTCAGATCTCTAGGCATGAGTCATGCACTTGCCGGACGTGAGCAGGCAGCAAATCTCGCCTGATATTCTATGTTTAATCATTTCACGTCATGTATTCATACTGTGCAATCGTATGCGCTCATCCCTACAGTAGGCCTGCAGTCAGTGATTTTTGTGTTTTTACTGTTTTGTAAATACTTAGGCGTCGGTAAGTTTGGCTACTTTAAGTTCAACCTAGGCTCCGGTCTGAAGATGGCCGAACTTACGGGACTTTACTGTATAAAACTTCCATGATTGAAAATTTAAGGAGATTGTACTTTTAGGCAACACTCAAAAGATTATTTCATTTTCAATGGCAAGTATTTGTTTCATACTAAACGATTTGTAAAAAATATTGAAAAATTGGATATAAATCACTGAAGTTTTGAAGTTTGCAACAAATTTGTTGAAACTTGAAATGTTGCAGTTAGACATTCGAAATCATGTTGGTTTGTTAACCATAATTTAACTTTCACCAACAAATTTCCAAAAACCTCGCCAAAGTGAAACCCCCATTTTTGTCTCCCAACTCGATACAATAAGCATTTCAAAAAGTATTTCATCTTATAAGACGGAAGTTTAAAATACTTAGGGTTTTTGGGACGGGACAGGAAAAGACAGGATAAGGCCAAAATGTTATATAAATAACTTTTTGAGCCGATACTTGGTCGAAATACAAAGACTGCTTACTGCCTCATGATAGTCATAGTATCCTAACTATAATCTAGTTTTCATTGTTCACACCACGTCAACACATCATAAAATTAGCTTGAAATATTTCAGTCTCCCTGTGGAGTACCTTCTTCCGTCATTGATTGGCTGAAGGTGGTCCACAGTGAAACCGAAATATTTCAAGTTAATTAATATGATGTTTTGACACAGTGTGAACCGAAAGTACTAGCTTATAGTTGTGAACCCGGCTGCGATAGCCTAATAGTTATAGTTACTCTCGGCGGAGAGTTAAATAGTCGATAGTAAGTGCAGGATTGTTATTTAGCAATTTCGATAGGTATTTAGCAACCTTGATTGTCATGAGTCCAAAACCAGTCACTCGTGATTGTTAATGAGCCTATAAATTACATGACTGTTATTCTTATACTTGTATAATAGCAATCCCAAACAAATGTTCTGGAACAATTTTTTTGACATCCGTGATCACGACTAAGTGTTCACACAACAGAAAACCGCTACTTGAAAGTTGTCGGTGGGGTAAATTTGACTATCTTAATGTAAAAAAACTCCTATAGCGAAAATTCCGACAGGTAATTTTTTCTCAACCAGCTAGCTTAGAACTATACATTATAAAAATTACAAAACTTGTCCATTTCAATCTAGTGTTATGATATACTGACTGGAACATGGCGGCGATGTCTCCCTTGACGAGCCAGAGAGAGGGGAGTGACCAGGCATGCAGGCACCAAGTAGAGCAGGGCAGGCTGAGCATGCTTGAACGTGTGCATCACCAGTATCGTGGCCACCAGGCCCAGGAAGTAAGCGACAAACGTGGAGTAGAAGTACAGTTTGGAGTTGCGGTTGAGGCTGCAACAACAGAAATTACAGAGTTGTCAACAAATATTGGGATGGTTTGAAAAGTCCGTTTTGGACTCGCCTGACCCGAAAGTGAAAGAATTTGAGAGACCAAAATTTAACTCTTTAAATTTGTAGAAGATGAGTGTGCTCATCTTAAATGAGTATAATATAGTACCACCATCAAACAATTTTACTGTCCAAAACTTTTCTATTGAGTGAACACAAGTACCGGTTCAACAAATAGAGAGTAAATGTCAAATTGTGTGAGTAAAACTTCCTCCTTCAGACAATCCACCAAGGCAAGGTGAGTTAAATCTTTTTTTGTAAAGCAACCCTTCATTTTTTCTAATTAGGGTTTGTATGGGATTTTCCAGTTATAATAACTCAGTACATTCCATGAAGATTTTTGGTAAAAATCAGATTACTAGGACATTTTCACAACTCAAAACTATTTTTACAGAATGTCTACTGCATTTTGGAAAAGCCTCTCTGTTTTACAATTCTTCACACACAAAATCATTTGAAGAACCGGTCTGTGGTAACACAATGTTTAGGCATGAAGTAAAACTCTGTACAAAACCACCATTTTGAACAAAAATTCAAAGAAAATTCTAGGAATTTAGGACAACCCCAGGAAATTCCAGGGTTTTGGAAAAAGATCTAACCCAGTCTAATACACCAAATTGAAAAAATATCAATGCAAACTCCGAGCAACTCACACCGCCAGTGTTTATTGCCGATAACAACTGTTACTCACCTGAGGTCGAACCGCAGGAGGAGAGCAATGAAGATCCCGGGCACCACGATGTCTCCTAGTCCCAACATAGCTAAGTTGTTGGCAGCCACTCCCTTCTCCAACAGGTCTTGAGGGAACACCACTGAACAAATTGAGAGCACCATATAAGCAAGGTGTCCACAAGAAAGGAAATTCCCTATCATTTCTTATTTATTCCCAGGGATAAATGTTGTGTGATTCAAAACCATTAGGCTTCAATTTGCTTTTGAATATACTAAACTGTTGAAATGCTATCTTAAGAGTCATAGTTACTCCCACTAATTTAAGGTGCGTAAAAGTTATTTGCGGAAGGCCAGAGCCACCACTGCTTTTAATGCCTGTGTTCAATTTAGGTAAATGTTAAACAAGTTAACATTTGATTTAACAAATTCACTGGTTTCGACTGGTTTCACTGATTTAACAATGGTTTCGAGTTACCATTGTAATCAAACTCACTCGCACTGTATCCGCTTAATGACAATAAGTCAACGCCTGAAAGCCGCCTAACCAAAATGCAAAAAAATCAAAAACCCAACCAACCAGACCAAGGCGCTAGCAGAAAAATTATTTTCCGGAATATCTCAAGGTGACGTAGCTTTACATTTTTGCTAAAATAGTGTATCTCATGATTCTTTGTCACAGTGATTTCTAAAAAAAAAGCATTAGAAAAATATCATTATACAAGTATTGTATGAGTAAAAATTATATAATCTTAAAGTACTTAAACCGATTGATTTAACCAAATATAAAATTAGTTATTTATTTTATTGGACAACCTATAACATGTGAATGTCAAATGATTATAAAAAACTATGTCTTAAATTTTACAGTAATGGGTTACACAATTCGTATTCCTAAATGTATCGAGTCCTATGAGATAATTTAACAGGTTAAACACTTCAATTTCAAATGTATTACACAAAGTACTGTAATGTATGTGGAGTATTGACTACTCCAAAATATACTTTTAAAACAAGATTAATTGGAATAAGTTTATGTTCAAAAGCAAAGAAGGCAGTGGCAAGACACGGTAGTAAAAAGTCAAGTAAAAATAAGTTGAATAAATCACTATTTGAGATGCCGACCACTCTCATGAGGGTATTTTAAGGCAAATATGTGGTGAAAGATGAGTGGTAGTAATGAGTTATGAGGTGTAGTCTTGTTACAAACTAAGGCCGACTCTTCCTTAGAACGGGTCATTAATTAATAGCCCAATGACCAATGGAAATACAAGGAAGGCCTCGTCCTGGAAAACCTTCAAATTCTCGGACTGGTGAAATTGTTCAGAAAAAACGCTAATATTGCAAGAAGACCGTCGGAGAACATTGAGAATGCTTCTTTGCTGTCTGTAATGTGTTGAAATTCAGTTTAGCAAATTTTAACGCACTCCAGACCTAAATTGTGGTGATATGGAGACTGGTCCTTTCATCATGACAATGCACCTGCCCACTTAGCCATTTCAGTCCGCTAGTTTTTGGCCAATACTAGCATGACCACCTTTCCCCACGACCCATACCCACCAAATCTTGCTTCACGTGACTTATTTATGTTCCCCAAAATCAAAAATTACATAAAAGATCACCGTTATGATGAAAATGAAGGAGTGAAAAGGCAAACGAGGATGAAGCGTGCAGCCATTCAGACTAAGATGAGGGGTGCTTTAAACCATAGGAGCATCGAATGGACAAATGCATTACACTAAATGGAGAGTGTACTGAAGGTCTACATGTAAATTTGTAAAAAAAATAATAAAATATGGTTTCTATAATGGAATTCCTGTTATTTTTGGGTACCCCCTCGTATATCATCCTCAAAACCTGACCTCCATGAAGCTGGATTACAGGACCATGCCACGAGTCCCAGTCAAGTAAGTAAAAATCAAGTACACAACGAAATAACTTTTCCTTCACTAAAGTTACTGTCACTTTTTCAAGAAATCATATTAAAAATATAGTATAAATCTACTTAAATGAAATTTCAAAGTACTAAAACAAAGGTTTTTGGAAATCAAGGCAAAGCAAGTTTTCGTGTGTTTTGAGAGTTAATTGTGATTTAAGCCTTGATTTGCAAATCTGGAATGGCTTCAACTCTTGCAATGCATACGTTTATGGGATGTCTTCTCTGTATTCTCTACCCAGAACCTAGTTCATCGCCAACCTAGGTCAAATTCAGGTCAACAAATTTTCAGACTATGCCAAAAGTCGCTGATATTGATGGCGTCGGTTTTGGCACTAAACCCTAATGGTCTATCAATAAGGTCAATTAAATGCTCTTTACAAGGTCTACTGGCAATACCAATGCACTTAAGGTTTTATTTCTTCTTTTTCTGTTACAAATCAACAACATTCTAGGATAGGTTGAGAAAGTTTAAATAATGTGAGTAAAAAGTATTTGAAATATTTTTAACTGATAACTTAAAATTAATAATTTAATTTTTATAGAAAAGTCTATAAATTGTCCATCATTTTATAATTCTATCCTTCAAATATCAAATCCAAAATTTTAAAAGTTACTGGGTTATTTATTGGATCAAGAGGAACAATATTAAAATTCTTTTGTGAGTTCTGTAAAATTCAAAATTTTAAACAAGAATCATTAAATTCTATACCAATTATTTGTATCAAAAGTTCAATTGCAATTTTACGAAACCATATATACAACAACAGTCAAAATTTGTTATAAGTATTCTTTGTTATGCAACTACTTGCAATGTGTAAGAAGATTAGATTTAGGAAATAGGGCACTAGGCCAAAATATGCTATCAAAAGGGAATAGAAAGGAGAGCAGGCTCACATGGATAAAGTAGAAACACATAAAATAACAGAGACTGTCAAATCTTTAGCCCTACTAGGGCCTTTGTCAACTAGAGCCTCTGATAACCCCTTCGACATCTTTGCTTATAAAAATAACTTGACTGGGACTCGTGGCATAGTCCTGTAATCCAGCTTCATGGAGGTCAGGTTTTGAGGATGATATAGGTCTAAAGCGGCTCAGATAGTCTCAGTGATCATCTGATGATACCGCATCAACTCCCACCATCGTTTAGACATATCAGACCATCACCTGCGTGGTTGGAAGTCACGCTTAAGCCGTTGGTCCTTGTATTTCCATTGGTCATTGGGCTATTAATTAATGACCCATTCTAAGGAAGAGTCGGCCTTAGTTTGTAACAAGACTACACCTCATAACTCACCACTCATCACACTCATCCTTCACCACATATTTGCCTTAAAATACCCTCATGAGAGTGGTCGGCATCTCAAATAGTGAATTAGTGATTTGCTACAAATGGCAAAGGGCTCCAACACCAATTTTTTAACCTCAATAATCCCCACTACAGAATGTTGTAACTTAGTACATTCTAAGGAAATTGATGTCAAGCCTGATGACCTCAGCGGACTCGTGACGGTTCCAGTAGTACTTTAGTCAGCATTAACTTTATAAATCACCTACGACTGAGGTTTAAATTATCTAATTCCTGTTAAATTCTAACCAGAGTATCAACCAGTGTCTAAGCCTCGAAGAGCTCACCTTCTTCATGATGTACCAGCCGCCGATGACAGAACAGCAGGCTAGACACACGAGGTCGTGAGACGTGAACTTGTAGTCGACCAAGTTGTCGGACTCGTCACCCGTCCCCTTCGTGAACTTGAGGTGGAACGGAACGTTGGGGATGGCTGCAGGCACCAGTGAACTGATGATGGGACTACGCAAAATCAACGACATACAAATGCTCAATTGCGTATCCCATAATACTTTCAGTAAGCTGTAAAATTCTAAAACTAATTTAAACTTAAGAATATTTTTGACTAACTTAAATCTCTTAAAATTGTAATACTTTTTTGATATGTAAAAATAATATTGACTATTGTGTAAGTAGTTTCAAGGAAAAGGTGTTTTAAGGAAAAGAATGTCTAAATTTCTAGACCATAACACCACACAATAATTTTCCATTTTCATCTTTCCTACGAGGTTTATGATCTTGTACGATGAACTTGTATGAATTTATACAAGTATTATAAAAATCATTGTTTTTCTATGATTGTGATATATTTGTTGTTAATTTTTTTGTACAATCGCAATCAAGAGGCCAAGGTCTTGTGGTTTCTTATCTGTGAACTCGACTTTAAAATGTTTTCCACAAACATTAACTGTCACATAATTCCAGGGCAAAAGTTATCTACTTGCACTAAAAAGTAACAAACAATAGCTGATTTTCAATAAGAAACTAATATTGGTGTACCTCATTAAATGGCAGAGAGCAAAAATTCCAAGGAAGAAGAAGTATCCCGTTAGAAGCAAATTGATGTACTCTTTTGAAAATAGCTGAAACATAGTTGTCAATAATTTAGATGTTTTTTAATATTAGCTCCATAAATATTACAAGTATTATTACACAAATATTACACAAGTAATTAACTGTCATTCATTAAAACTTAAAAATACATAAATGCCAATTTTTAAATATTGTAAATTACTGTTGACACTTTTTATTGAATGACATAGCTCAAGTTTTAATAGTAGAGGAGTCTACTGAAGGTGACAATAAGTGACACAGGAGCAGGTGTAACAATCTCGGGAAAACACAAACTCGGCTACCGACCAGCAGTGTCAGTTAAATTCATCTTGAAAAGAAGCTTGCTAAGCAAAACTTCTTGCCTAAAACCTACACGATAATTGAACGGATAATTGCTCCAATTGTACAGTAGAGTCTCGGTTATCCGACCTTCCGGGGAAATTTACTATCGGTCATTTATCACGAGTTTTCGCGGAAGGCTGTTGCACGAAACAGCCCCTTTCATCACACCCGACTGTATGCAGCAGATTCCCGCACGATGCAGCCCCTTTCCTACCCGACTGTATGCATTATATTCGCGCGCTAGGTGACAGGTCGGTGACTGCACTTTCCTACCCGACTGTACGCATTGTTTTAGTACGCTACATGTATTTTAAAATATTATTATGTGAAAATAAAATTACTTTAACACATTTTCAATGTCGTTTTTACCGATTTCCGTGTTATCCGACCTTGCCGGGGCCGGTTTAGGTCGGATAATCAAGACTCTACTGTAACACGGTAACGCTAACAAATAATAATCACATTGGGTGGGAGCTCTATGAGGTAGTATTCATAAATCAGTGTTTTATTGAAACTACACTGGCGCCTAGTGCTCCCGGCAGAAAACCGTGGCCTCTCAAGGGTCTCTCATAGTCGTGGGTTCGATTTGCACCCGGTTGAGCTTTGGTATGGTGCAATGTCTGGGCAATGAGACTACTCCAGATGCAGGGGCTGCAATAACTCATCAAGTTTCACTGAAGAGTATGTAAAGCATATCAAATCCAACCAGGTGACGAGCAGCACTTGGCAACATGGCCATTAGGGTGATAAACCCTGCTTTTATAAGGAGTGGATCGATGTCAGGGTAACACAGTACCAAAGAGCAGTTCATTGCTGACATTTTTATTTATTAGGTCTTATCCATATACATAGGGGGAAAAATTCTTTTGAATGTGTGTAACTCACCTTAAAAAATATGTAAAGGCCGAGTAATGCTGCGCTGGCAATAAGGGGAAACATAGCTGCGTCCTTGTGTGACATTGTGTCCGGTTGCTCTCCCGACTCCTGAAAACATAACTGACCAAAATCTGTACACACAAGTATCTTGGAAAGAGGAGTGATTTTTGTAAATAGCTGTGCTTATGGCAGACCTGAGAATAAGTTAACCTGTAAGGGTTTTGATTATCAAATTTGGCTCTCGATGTGGAGTCGTATGAGTGGAGCTGATTTCAATATGGTAAATCGAGGACATGTTGTAGAGATAAGTTACAGAGGTAAAATATAATTTACAGGAACCAGTTTAATATCGTAATATTGTAATTAGCAGAAACTTTGTCTTTGTTTCAAACACGTGGGAAATTGTGTTCAAATAATACCAAACTTAGCCTTTAAAAATTTTACAACCTCTAATTATGGAGGTGAAATGCCGTTGATCAGGCAAGATGACAACTGGGATAAAGACTACACTATGGTTGGTTTGGACATTTCAGGTCAGCCACAAGCACAAATTTAGGAACTATTTGCCTAAAGCATCCATAAATACAGGAAACATTAGCAAAAGTAAACTTTTGAAGCTAAGTGGGCTTAAAATACTACCACAATTTGTTCAATTTACCACAATTTGTAGGCAGGCTTCATTTTCCAGGTGACAAATTCAGTACTTGTTTTTTCCAAGCTTCTCCATCTGTTCTAATTGTGTACATGAGACTCCTTCCTGAGGCGTTTGCCTAGGAAGCGATGACTGTTTTACAGCCGTAATAAAATGGTGAACTTTCGTTCTTGTATACATAAGTATGACGGTGTTTTCCTAGAGTACGACGGTCGCTTACAGATTGTTGCACCAACAAAAATAACGGTAATATTACAGCCGTAAAAAAACGGCCGCCACTACCCTAAGAAACCATAGCAACATGTATAGGTCCCAATATGCTCTAGGTCTAACCTAGGCTGTCTATTCGACAATTAAACAAAGAACATTTAAAACAACTTACCGCTTGTTCCTTGTGGTGTTTCACAGATCGAAAAGAACCAAAAAATATAGGGAGAAGAGCCATTATAACAATACTGATGTAAGCAATTGCCATTCCTTCTGGCGTTGCAGGAATTCTTCCAGTCTCACCCGTTTCATTAGCACTGTCGGTGAAATTTTCTTTTATTGCAGTAACTACTTCTTCCGCTACGTCTGCCATGTTTAATTTTATATACTAACTTAGTCACTAAAATGCGAAAAATTAATATTTTAGGGTAAGTCTAAAACTAAAACTTCTGTCTATGTTCAAGAATCGGAATGAAAGATCAACATCAGCAGAAGGATTGTATATGTGAAAGAAGGAAAGCAGCTGAAAGCTGACGTATGCTAAAAACTGCCAACGTGTCAAATGAAAATACCTTCTCTCTTTTTTATCCTCGCATACTATTAATAGTGTATATAGTTAGTAGTTCTACTGATAGTTGCAGCCAATTCTTAATATCAGCCAAATACGTATATTTTAATGCTTTTGAGCGTAATACATACTTCAATAAGTTACATTTCAAAAATCGTTAAACCAAAACTAAGAACTTTACCCCAGCAGTCCCTTGTATTGAATGTACTTCATGGTCCTGAACACTCCCCCTCGCCACCTACGACATTCCAATATTCTGGCTAAGCTACTACATTAAAATTTATTGACATCTTAGTAAAAACATAACAAATTGTTGACTGTTTGCTCGAACTGGCTTCAGGCCATTTCCAGGAGTTGTATCCTAAAAAAACGTCAAAATCATTGCAAAACTACGGAGAAGAGAAGCGTGCAGACCAGGGGCCAAAGGTTTACATCTTAGAAACCACTCAACATATTAGAAACATGTATTTTTTCTTAAAATCAAAATGAGAAAGCATAAGATGTACCGACGTGCACTTTTATAAAACCAGAGCAGGGGGACAACTACCGAACTGTGAGCCACAGGATGGTAGCTCATGAACGTTTTTCCTCCCAAGCTGAAGTTAACTTTGTCAACAAGCTGATAAGCTCGTTAAACAGTACCCACATACCAAATGCATTAATGCAATGTGTACTCGTCTTAAACGTTGTTAAATTCAGAAGCTTTTACAGCAGAGCAGCCCAGACAAGTTCGTTGCGTACAACTGAAATACTCCTGTCTTTTCTCCTGTGTTGGCGCTGTTAAGAGTAACCATGTCGGAGGACATTTGTAGAAAACTAGTTTGGTTGGTACATTGTACAGTACCAAGTTTTAGGCTTTAGCTACCAACTACGACTGTATACATGTGTATTTCCTCTGGTTTCTGGTTGATTCTTTATATTGCTGAGCATGTTGTTGTTTTTTCTATAACTAGTTTTTAACATTTTTATTTTTAGTCTTTAACAATGGCTAGATGTTGTTTGGTCGTGTTTGACTAGTTGGCTTATTGACGGTTTAAACTAGCTCATTTTGTTTTATGTTTCCATTCACCTGAAGACGCAATCAGATTTCATATCCCATGATTATTCTCGTTCACTAACTATGGAATATGTCCGCAATACTAATTCAATTTTAGAAACACTCCCATCGTCACCAGCCACGTTCAAACAGAACTTATTTTATCATTAGAATTTTACTTTATCAGACGTATTGTAAAAATTAACAATGTTTATCATACGACTAAAAAACACATTTGAGGCTCCTTTAAACATAGACACTGCCACACTTCTTTGCACCATCTCATCAAAACTCCTAGTATTTCTGGGATAACTGTTCTATGGTCTAGGAAACACATTAATTGATTGGTTATAGTTAAGATGCAATTCAATATTTGAGTTTAAACATGGTTTCAGCCTCTAAACAAAACAAAACGTTACTTGCGTTACTGATTTCTAAATTATCCAGTAATTCCTTAGGGCTGTCAAACACTCAGCAGACCTCTGGGAATCGGAAGTATACACAGCTTCTAAATATGACAAATCACAAATGTTTAGAGTCAAGCTATAATTTTAAAGTTACATTGAGTTTTCGGCTCTTTTTATCCCACTATCTAGGTTGCTAACCTAGACAAAGTCCACCATACCCCCAGTGGGAATCTGACTGGTATTTTTATCTGTGTAGATAACCTGATACTGCAGCACAGCAAAGAGAGATCATGCTATAGCTGGGTAGGTTTTTGGCTCAGCACGACATTTCAGTGAGTTAAGAAGGTTCACTCTTGACAATGAATTGGCTGAAGAGAGAGTGAACATTATTGGTTACTTCCGGTTTGGATCTAGCAGACCTTTGTGAAGCAGTTTGGAGACGAGTGGTTTAGATGGCTAAGGATAAAACCCCCCATCCAGTCGAAGACCAAATCAGTCGCCCAAACAGGATGGTAGCAGACCCATTCCCTTCCTTACCTTCTTTTACATCCTTCCCTCTCCGTTGGCTAGCACAAAAAGCCTAAAGGCTCAACAGGGCGATGCAGCTAAGATATTCCTTTGTTGGCGGCCAAAGAGACAATGACCCAACAATAAAAAGTCCACCGTAAATACTTGCACTAATCAAAAGTAACTAAAATGCAATTTAGCTGCAGCGTCATCCTTGTACCTAATAATTACGGTTGATTAGAAAACTTATTGTAAGCAAATTATATGTAGACATAATTTGACTCGTCTTTTCCTCCTCTGATTGGTAGAATCACTAGCTGAACTCATGATATTTAACTTTTAAGTAGGTTCTGTTCTTGACCAACTTATGTGCATCATTAGAGCAGGGCTGTGAATGACCATTGGATTCGTATAATGACTTTGCACTGCCTCTAAAATACAATGTAACGTGGTCCACGTTTGTGATATTGAATCTAAACTGTAAATAGCTACAAATATTTATATATCTGCGTATGGCTTCTTAATATAACTGTTCGTTCAACGGGTTTTGGGATTCATCCAAGTCAAAGGGTTTACTCAAAATAACCAACACAAAAGATGAAGTTTGCTAACGAATCTTTGTGCTTTTAATTCCAAAACATATTATATTTAATACTTTTGACTCCTGTTCATCACAAAACTTTAGTCTTTTGCTTAAAACCTAAGGACACCAGATTCGTAGTAAAGTATAATACGAGTTGCTTCGTGCTTAAACTTCAACTAAATATGTCCAACGCGTATAAATACCTACATCAAAAAACACATCCTCACAAAAATGATAAGATAAAAGCCTCCATTAACAACCAAAACGATTCAACCCTTTGTTATGAGATTTTTAGTTGGCATCTCATCTTCTAAAAATGCATTACTCACTTTTCAGAGAGTAAATTCTTTTGTAGCTTCCCACTGGTTGTAAAACTTAGGATTTATTGATCCGTACATCACAATCCTTTCACTTGTTGATAAAATTATAGTTTTATGACGTTATTGTGAAACAAGTAACGATCGAATCATTTCCGTATTATTGCCTTTTGTAATATTGGGAGAGGTAGGTTCTTGCTTCAAGTATACCGGGACCGGTCATTAATGTACCGTGAGAAAGTAGCTAAGTACCGTTGGGAAATTGTTAACAGTTTTATCATTGTACACCAAAGTAATTACATTGGTAGTTAAATTATCACTTGACAGGGACCCCTTTAAGGTACAGTTATAAGCTATATACAGTATTATGTGCTTGCATTGATTCTAAATATCATGGACGAAATTTTCATCAAGTTGGAATTTGATATGTTCATATTATGCCAAAAATCCAACTCAAGCAGCTTTAAATCCATCGTGAAGTGTGACTAGCATGTTCGATTAATGAAACTACGACTTTAGTGAGGAAACCAGTATTTTTAAATGTAACAGCAAAACGCCAAGCGTTTTAATTTTAAAAATTTGATTTAAAATTAGTAATTCCTAATTTGTATTTCCATAAAATGGTTTTTATTATTCAACTTGAAGCTTGTTGGCCGAGTTGAAGTCCAGGAGTACAGTAATGACAGTAAAGGCCACGCGTTAGATCAAGGTTCAAGGAGCAGGAGCGCGCCAAATCATATCCCATCGTTAAAAGTAGGAATCCCGGTAATCTAAGAGGAGTTTTAGTCAATGAAAGTTTACAATTCATTCGATTGAAGTAGATTCCACTGACCTAGTCAAATCCTATTTGTAGACAAAATATGAACAATTAAACGACCTGATTAGATTTTAAAGGTTTCATATTGAGCAAAAACAGGGTTTCACTTTGTTTTAACAACGCTGTTATACTTTCTTAAATTGTATCTAGTTGAAAATACACACTAACCTTACAAAACTCTGTTACTCGTGGTTAAGTGGTATAGAGGACTACAAAGTTTTAACTTTGCCACGTGAATTAAGATTTTTTCATTTCATTTTTACTAACATATCTTCTGTAGAAATTCTTTTTTAGGAAAGGTAACGAAGTAAATAACACCAAGTGTGCAACTAAACTAATAGTATATTTGCTTTAACCTATTGTACAGCCTTGTGCGTTTTCAGTTTCGTTTACAGTTTTCCTCCTCTCTTCTCGTATTCCTTCTCGAACTCCTTCATCAGACTGCCGTCAGGATCCCACTTGCTGGTGACGATCTTCCACTCGGCCGGGTAGTCCTTCTGTAGCTTCCTCACAACCTAAGGCAAATCAGCACAATTAAATCTGCGTGTTATTCAAGATTAATGATCCCAAAGTATTAAAAAATAAACGAGTAATGCCAACAAAAGTTATGATTGTTTTACAACCGTGAGTGTATTTTGCTAGTGCTAAAAGTGTTGGGGTCCCCCAAGGACCTCTATTGGGACCACTTCTATTGTCTCCAAATTACCTGTGGTACCATAATCCATACACACAGATTTGGAGAGCATATAATGTTTGCAATTGATTACAGAGCGCTTTTAAGTTTATACCAAAACGTGGTATTGAAACTGTTTAGTCTGTCGTATGCACAATTATTCACACCATTAAACATAGTGTCGAAAGAAAGGAAATATTTTAAAAGATATTTTGAAATGTTAGGACATTGTTTCCAGGGATATTTATATATATATCATCAATTCAGCAGGCTAGTAGCTTGACACTCGTGGAGAGATGCATTGGAGACCTTGCAGTATGGCCAGATGTTATGACTTATGAGGTGTCAGGCATGGTAGCCTTGTTGGCAAGGTCTAGGTTCAGTAATTAGGGTTAAGGTGAGGAAGGGCGAAGAGTTCTTAGACAGGTGAGAACCCCTCGGTTTTACCTAAGACAGGCACTGTACACGGCTTTTTAAACTGTTTTTGATACTTTGATCTGAGACACCGACCACTCCGAGAGGGTATTTTAAGGTGAATATGGGATGGATGGTGAATGTGATTAGTGTTTTTGATGTTTTGATGAGATGTAGTCTTGTTACAAACTAGGGCCGACTGTTCCTCTAATTGGGTCACTAGGTAATGTAACACAATTCCACAATAATTATTAATTAACGATGACTTCTCCCTATAATATCCTCACAAAAAGTTTGAACCTTCTTAAAAATACGTTGAAAAGCTTGTTCAAAAGTTTTTATGAATTTTAGTGTTAGAAGGAAGTACGTTTTTAAAACTTAATAATGCAGTCTAAAAACTGTAAACTATTAATTTGTTAAACAAATATTGTATATTAACTTGTTTTCCAAGGAGTAGCCTACATATAGCGCCATGGTGGATCAAGTCAGTAACTCAAAAATGTTGATTTCAAAATAGAAAAATAATCAATTAATATAAATTAGTAATTCTGATAAATGTTTCAGCTTTAAGTTACGATTTCATATATTATCAATTATTGCTTTTAATACTCTTTTGTTTCAATCGTCCCCAAACGAAGATTGTATAGGGGATCGGTCGGTCACAGGAAATTCACTGAAGTACACAGTATCACTTTGGGCACGGGTCTGCTATGTTTCATTTCGCCATTGCAAGAGAAAGGTAAAACATGAACATTTGTAAACTACATATACGAGTAACTAAAATTAAGATGGTGTCCTTGTTGGACTCTTGATTATTTCCTTTAATCACTTATGTTTTGATTTCCCTCATGTTTTGATGGACAAGTTAAAATTTCCATCATCTACTTAAAGTACTAACCCTCTAACTTACTAACTTTAAGTAATTAAAAAAGGTACACTGATTAAAATACTGATTGTACTGACTTTAAATCACAACTAAAATATCAAAAAATCGAGAAAAATGTAAACGTTGGTTTATGTCAAATAAAGGTGATGACTTACTCGTACTTCACCAGAGGTTAAAACTTCGAAGATATGGTTTGTAAGTTCAAACGTATATTTATAGCACATACACTCACTGTTGCATTTTATGGCAGGGATATACTAAACACATTTTTGTTGATCCCTTTTTGGATGTTTACAGTTATGTTTGGGGAATATTTTCATCATTCCTTTCTCCGACAAGACCCGTCCCATATTTTGAAGCTCCATAAAACTCTTGTAACTTTTGATAGTGTACATAAAACCACATACAGCCTAAACTATATTCGTCTATTCTAATTGTTTAACATTAAAAAAGTATCGTCTAAGTAAATTTGGAATTCAAAACCTCCCTCAAATTTGGATGGATTTGAAACCAAACTATTACACAACTTCTTATTCCGGGATGTGTCATTAATTTTAGGATTCTTTGACATGTGGTCCATACTATAATGTAAATAAAAATCATTTGGGCAACTTTCATGTTAAAAACCTTTATTAGAATAGCTTACTTGGCTGGTAATCCTGGAAAACCTTACTTTTGGCTTTAGCCCCCTCCCCAATCCGTCTCCCCTCCAATTGCTGCGGTACATTTTTTTGCTTTCACATTTCCCATAATCCAACGCAAAATTTTCACCCATTCTCATCCGGTGCTGAAATGTTGAAACACGAGTTTGGAAAGGGTTATAGGTTCTGGTCTAAATAGTATTTGTGTAAAGAATAAATTACCTTCAAGGCCTTTTCCTTTTGTAAGTCGTTGCACTTCTCACACCGTGTCCTGATGGCGTCTGGCAAGATCTCTAAAACAAAAACAAACAACTTATTGTAAAATATAATAGTAATCTGGTACACAAATCAGGAAACAACACGCTCGAAGGAAAAACAAAACTAGGTACTTTTGGAATTGAAACCATCATTATAAAGGTATCCTTACGTAATCGGTCTATCCTTCCATATGAAAAATGCAAACCAGCTGGATTTTTATAAGGCTGGATTTATGGAATCTATTATTATTTAGTGAACTAATATTTAGGGGTACTTTTGGACTTATTGTAAAGTAGTACATCTCTACAGACTAGCCCAGTAGTGCAGTGAATAGGACCAAACACGCCTTAACCTCTTGGGAAAACATAGCTATTTATATTTCTATAAAATAAAATTATTATATGTTTTGCTGAATGCTTGAAATATTTAAATGGCCCGGCATTAACCAATCAGCACAATGCTATACGGCATCATGTTTTCCTGACGCGCGTTCCTACCTTCGATACTGGAAGCGATAGATTTGATATTTATCTGCTGAACCTGCTAAAGAAATTACCTACAGATTGCTTAGGATATTTTAAAAGTATAACTGTTACAAAACGCGTGATCTACTGTTTTACAGTAGTGTATTTATTGAGACACATTAAAACCATAAATGCCAAAAGTATGAAAGACGTCGACGCTGTGTAACGTGTCATTTTATTTTCGTGCAATAAATCTGATTTGTTTCTCCCTGAACTATAAATATAGACTATTGTACTATCAATGTCGATCGTCTATTTCCCAATGGCATCATTTTATTAACATCTGTTGTGACATTGTTACAAAACACAGTAAGCTAAAGCCAACACTATCAAACAAATGTCGACTTTAAAATTAAAACTCTTCTTAAAATCCAAATTTTAAAAATCCTATTTTTTTATTTTTAAGACTGTAGGAGTTTAATATTTATTGCGCTGACCATAACGGGTGTTCACATCTTAACCGGAAAACTGATGCCAACTGTTTACATTTCTAGGCCAAATAGTTTATGTGGAATGGAAAATCAACGAATTAATCAATTGCAAGTGACAAGTTTAATATAGACTAGAAGATACAGTAAGTGTATGTTTGGGCGATAACATTAATTTTAAGTTAGTAATTAAGTTTAATGTTAACATTCCTTTCTTTCCGAGACTTCTGAACTGAGTAAAAGGAACCATTTATATTGTTAAACAGTAAACGCTTATTCCTGATTGTCAGTATACGGGGTTTGTTGTTATTGTTTACTTCGTCATAAATCATGTGGATGTTTTTTCTAACTTGGAATCTTTTTAAATATTAAAGCCGTTATTTGTTTTTTTCTCATTATTTCTTACATAAGTGAGTTTACTGAAACCTAAATAATTGCAGTCTACTTTTATTGAAAATGCAATCACGTCCACTTATTAAATTTCCATTAAACGGAAAGATCGGGTCATCTGCATAATTAGAGGTACAGTACATCTAAAAGGGTTTTGATATGAAAATCGTTTATAACCAGTAATTCGTTGAAATAAAAACAAAAGAATCCCCCTCTCACGTTAACCAGTCCCCACGTGTACATTCCTACAGACGCCATACGCTGATGACAGTATTTTTAGTGAAAGGAAACTAAACAGAGAATGCACTGGCTATTTGCATGTTTGTTGCTTGTTCTGCATTTTAGCACATGTTCGACCTCCAACATTAATTAGTCAGGTAAATCTATCTGTCCAGCAAGCGGCCTTGAGTTACATAAATGGAATGGTCGACTTGGGAGTGTCAAGAACAGGTCTTCAACACTTGCACATGTAAACTAAGTATCCAGAAGTCAGCTGTTTCCGTATTTGTATCTATATGTTTATTTGTTTTGATTGATTTTTTCTTATTTATTAATGTTTACGAAAACTTTCAATTTTATTCGTACCAACCGCTGACCTTTCGGGTTCTTTATCAGTAGTAGGTGTTATGGGTGCATTTCAAGAGGTTTGAATACGTACAAAATATATAGCAAGATCCTATGGACGTATAAAAATGCATTGCCTTTTTACTGTAGGATTTTACATTAAAACTTCAAGGACTCCCAGAAGTCCACGTAAAGCTCAACTAAAAATTCCGATTCCAAGTCCCCGATAACTGTTCAAACAATCTGAAACCAATAACCTCATAGTTACTTCCGCCGTTCCGGCCGTTTTTAGAGCCCGCTTTCATTTTTTGCAATTTATTTTGAGGATGTTATATGGACTTCAAATGTAGCTAAAGACACACTGCGTGATTAGTTTAACCCTCAAACGATGTTTCTTTGCCATAGTTTCAGCCGATTTTGAGCCTAAAAACATGTTCAGAGTCCACTTTGGTCCCTTGCCATTTATTTTGTGAATGTTGTATTGATACAAAACATAGGTAAAGACAAATTGTGTAATAAGCTAAACCCTTTAACGAAGTTTCACCGCTATAGCTTCAGCCGACTTTGGGTCATAAGCGGTCCAAAATGCCTTAAAATGTTACAGACAGACAGAGAAACGGGAATTTTTTGGTCCAGTAGTATTTGCGTGATTGAGGAACAGACAGACACCATCTCATTTTTATATATTAGTAAGGATATGTATTCATCATAGGATATGAATAGACGTTAGTTGCTCATCATATAAGTAAATTACCAACTGCGGGCTTTATAAAAATATGATCGGAAGTTATTATAGCAGAACTGTTTTCGGCATTGATTTGATTGAATAAAAATATTTGACTGTGGCTCATCGTCAGGTGTAATTGTGCCCTTGGTAACTTGCGTTCATTGTATTTAACGACGGGGTTTAACACTATAAAACTACTAAACAAATAACTGCTCCCGACTAAGTGCACGATAAAGTATCTCGCCTATCTTGAAGCTACCAACAACTCATTCCTAGAGGTTTTATTCACTGTTGTAAAAATGAGTACTAAAAACTGTTTGAGAATTTACTCTAGCATAAATTATTTA
Organism: Matsumurasca onukii; assembly: GCA_018831715.1. Classification (NCBI taxonomy): domain Eukaryota; kingdom Metazoa; phylum Arthropoda; class Insecta; order Hemiptera; family Cicadellidae; genus Matsumurasca; species Matsumurasca onukii. The sequence continues at coordinate 82,507,229 of CM032058.1, forward strand.
AATACGGCTGAGTTTAACTGGATATCATAAATTAAAAAGTAGAGTGTGTCTTATTTAACGAGATGAAGTTAGAACTACAAAGTTCTCTCTACCTCTCAACCTCGACCCTTACCTAGCGTCACATGTCAAAATTCTTAGTGCTAACTGGGGGGATCCAACCCCTGAGTGTTGTGGAGCTCCGGAATCGCGAAAATATTAGCCTAATCGTAGACTACATTTCTACTTTAGGTTGAAATGATTGCAAATCTCGTTTGTAATGAAGGTCTTGTAAGTAAAAGTTGTTGAAGTGTTGATTAATTACTATCCCGGAGGCAGACCGGAAGTAATTCAAATGTATAAACTCGCTTGACATAACGCATTAATTAACGCGCTCGACGGTTTAATGTAGTTGTTAACAGAAAATAAATAGTTGTCAACTACATCCAAACGTACCTGCATGACTAAAAACGAACTAAATGCCACTCATTAATTAAAATAATGCGAAATTGTATTAATTTGATTTGGGTACTAATTAGTTGTCTTGTGTGCATGGCTATTTTAGTTAACAGTGAATTTGCTCACTCGATTATACTAAACTAAATGATCGCAATAGTAGCACAATCACCTGGCAAGTGAAATGTCGGTTCCGGTCACCATTTTAATTCACTTAAGTATAAAGTTAAATAAATCTTACAATTCAAACTTATATAGTAATTTGTAACTTATTGTAGTAATTTGGTTCTCTTGCCATTGTACTCTCTTAAAATATGACATAAGAACGAATAAATTGTATGGTATTTGGTTTAAAAAGAACTAATTAATATGCAATATTTTAGTCTCAATTTTAAAAAACCGCTTACGATTTATGAAAACGCGCAGGTAGCTTGGAGACATTATTGGATTACCGTATCCAAGAGTTATAAATTGTATATGTATGGTACATTAAAACCTAAATATGCTAAGTGCACCGTCAATGTTGAGCTATAAGATAACAGTTTAAATTTTATTTTATTTTCTACATCTGTATCATATTCCGCACTAATCTTCCGAAATTGTGCTCTAACTAAGAATGTCAAAATCCATCAATGCACTAATACCAGTCACTTTTCCATTTAAACTTGTTAATAACAAATAAACACAGCTACTTACTTTTCAATTCAGCACCCTCTGGCGAGCATGGTTTCTTGTCGGTCAAACACTGCACATAGTTATTCACCAGTCTCCTACTCGCCAAGATCTTGTCCACATCCAGGTTGTCGTACTTGGTCGTGTAAACAGGGGCCTGAGGAGCCGCTGCGGTCAGCGTCGCAGCCGCCACACATATGCAGAACATCACTAGCGTAGACGCGGCCATGTCGACAGTTGGCAACACTTGACTGTTCCCGCGCTTCCGCGACAGGTCTTTATAACCTCAAACCGTTCAAGGACACGCCGACTGGTCAGCTGTTCTCAGTATTACAGGAATTACATGTGTGGTTACCAGCTGTTGTTTATGTGTGCATGTTTGTTTATCTCTGTGTTTGTGTGTGCATGATCGTGATGATGCATAGTAATAAGCTCGCCTTGCCACCTAACCTCTGAGAACCGATTAGGTTTGGTTTTCTTTTTACTGTGCGAATAGATGGGTTGGGTTATTGATGGAAAATTTGAATAAGTGCCTAGTGACGTGCGTTGAGCGTTTATGACCGGAGTTATTTTTCAAAGAACTTCCCAGATCAATCAATGGTTAGAAGGTTGAAAGAATTTGAGCAACCTGCAAGAGCATAACAGATATGCACTTTTGAGTATTTCTTTGGTTTTCATTGATAGACTAACTCTGTGTTACTAACTCTTTGTTATATCAAAACATTGAAAGTCTTTTACGTGCACATTTATTGGTGTTCAACAATGTTTAATACTAATAACACACCAAGATATTGTACTCAGTTATTAGGGGTACCTCCTGTTTACCTTAACTTCCTGTTTTAAGGGTTTGTACCGCGATACCCTCCCAAACCCACCGTATTATTTACACGAAGGAAAAATTCGTTTCATTGGCTTCACTCGATTTTGTAAACTAAATAATAACAAACATTTTCACGTTTTTTACTTTACCTTTCTTTAGTTAGTGTACTTTTTTGCAAGACATCTTGGTACATACAAACTACTGTGCCTCAAACACATCAATTTGATCATATACGCAATATTCAAAAGGGCTAATATCCCAAAATAGTTAGTAAAACAACCGAAGGAAAACATATTAAATGGTTTGTAGGATGTCATAACATCCAAGACCACTGCCTGATAATTCGGAGCAAGACGGTTATAAATAAATAAATCTTTATTGCATAAACAATATACATTGTATCGCAATCGTCTGTAATAATATGTTATCTAAAATTTTCCATTCATTCACATCGAAGTATCTTTCAAACATACAAGATATTCATTCATTCATTTTATTCATTCGAATTATTCCCACTCCAGCCCAATTGTCTGTCAGTTTTAAGAGGTCTCTCAGTTATGTGCCATGTACTCGTCTGTGCTGTAAAATGCTTCCTGAGCTAGTATTGTTTTGAGACGAGATTTAAATGCCTTTGGCATAGTGGCACCTTTAATCAATTTGAAAGTCTGTTGACCAAAAGAACTCCTGCCTGTGAAGGCAAACGTTCATGAGTTACCGTCCTGTGTCTCCCATTTCGGTAATCATCCCTGCCTCTCGTTACGTAAGAGTGTATGTCTCTACCTCTTACGGGGTCGCACTTGAATCTAAAAAAGTGACATGTTTCAAGGATATAGAGGCAAGGTAGTGTCAACAATTTTAGTTTTTTTAGCTGGCTTGCACGACTCTCCCCATTGAAGTTTTGCGATTGTTCGGATTGCTTGCTTTTGCAAAATGAAAAGCCTGGAAACATTTGCATTTGAGCAGCCTCCCCACAAGGCCAAACCGTAGGTAAGGTGTGGGTAGACAACTCCATAATACGCCGTCATCAGTACCTGAGTTGGGCAGTATTTTGAAAGTTGTCTCAAGACATATTCTCAGTCTAGTTGGATGAAACTGTGAATGGATTGGTTATTGTCGGGTCTAAACCTTTACATAGTACAAGATACAGAGCCTCTTTATACTCTGTGATATTGTGTAATTTAGTGTCATTTCCTATACTGGGAGTTTCAGTATTCCTTAAAATTACAAGTAGTTAAATTTAGCAGTAGTGGTTTCAACTTTATCGTGCCAAACAAACAACTTACATGAAACATGGCCACATGTAAGTCACAACTTCCGCTCTTGCTGGGGAGGCAACAAGACGATTATTTAACGTGCCAAACAATTTTCTTTCAACATCTTGTTCCTTAAGAGGATTGATCATCCCGGAAAAAGTTTCTCAAAATATGCTCTCGTAGTCCCCGAATTAGGACGCTATTTTTTGGTGAAAAGATTAGAAAATGTGTTTTCCATGTTCTCAGAAATTGTCTCGAGGTTTGTATAACCTGGTTTTTTAAGTCTTACACCAATATTAGCAAAAATGTTAAAGTTAACAAGAAAATAGGCTATTTTAAAAGTCTATTATGTTTTTTCACAAGCAGATTTTGCGTTTTTCGTATATAAAGGACATAGAACCACTATGTTCACACGCGTTTGTACATATCCGTTCAGAAACAAGGGACTACGAAACCAGGTTTAGGTTGAAATGTCTATGTATGGAGTAAGACCTGATTTAATATAATCAGTGTAATTGATGCTTGTGAGGATGAATAATTATTGTATGTATCGTACGTGTCTCTGTCCATATGTTTGAAACTTTTTCAAGTTGATAAGATGGATTTTCGGTTTTCTTTTTGCAACGCAATTTTATATTGTTGCGCAACAATGCATTTACCTCTTTATTTATAGATATACAGTGTCGATACTAAAAAATCTTTAAAACGTAATTTTGTTTTGTATAACAAACAACATTTGAAATGTTATACACGAAAAGTCAAGTGATACGCGATACCTATCGAGTTGTTAATTACATTACAACATCAGTCTTTCATTTAATCATAATTGAATCATTATTTGCAATCACACATTGCAATTAAAGATCATTGCAATCTCAACATGTTGCGTCAATCTCCACTGACATGCGTCATACGTCCGGTTCCTCCATGTTGATTATTGACTAATGACTCTGCTATTGTAAATGTGCAATATCATTCTTCTCTTTGACAGGTAAACGCTGCATGGTGTATCAACATTTACTTGACAAAATTCTTGAAATGTGTGAGAGGTACTTAAGAGAGTATTCGAATTTTCAGAGGGATTTAACATTTTCTTGTTATTTTGTTAACATTTCAATTGTATTTTACTTATTCAGCTATGGTTTTAGAATAGCAATCATTGCGTTTTACGGCCGTCTTTTGTTTAAAATTCAATCATATGGAAGTGTCCATCATTCATCACTGTTTTCCATAGTTTTTTAGTGAACAAGCAGAAAACGACGTTTCAGGATATGAAATCTGATCCCGACTTCAGGTGAATAAAATTTAAAATATGTATGTGAATAATAAAACAAAATTGTAAGTAATCAGCGTAAACTGACCAGTCACCCACCGCCGAACAACACGATTTTTCGTTTAGTTGTTTTATTGTTGTCGTTGTTTTTCTTCTTAATTTATTTCCGCTTGAGAAAATAAAAGAGAAAAGAAATTATGTCATTAGGTGGTGAATGACTAGTCAGCTTAAGGCTAGCTCCTTTCCTAATGTTTCGTGTTATGTTTCAGATGTTTTCCAATTGAAGACGTGGCCAGATTCCAAATCCAGAAACGTCGTGTCTTTGTTAACTAAAACCCTATGGATAACGTCCGCAATACAATTTGAACCTTAGAAATTCCACCATCGTCAACAACAAACTTCAAACAAAGACCATATAATATTGAATGGTCATGTTTGTTTGCAGGTGCAGAAGCGACAGGCACGTCGAGTGCTTGAGTTCTTGATCCAGAAGAAGCCATACTGGGATCAACTGGCCAAGAAGTACGACCCGGATGGCAATCTCCGGAAACGTCACGTCAAAGTTTAACTTTAACACACAATATAAATGTTAAAGGATCAGTTAAGTTAGGCCGAAACTGATCCTGAGGCCGAATTTGAGGCTGTGAGCATAGCGAATTATTGCAACAAATTGCAAAGGAAATTCGATTCACTCTCGCCAGTGGCGCTCGTAGCGGCCTGGTTTAATCTTTCATTGAGTGTTCAAGCCTGCTTACACGATTTCCAGCTGTTTCTCCTCATTGTGTTCATACCCACAGTCTACACAATGATAAGAGTCGTGTCAATTATTGTTATGATGTTGTTTTAATTAGACCGACCAGAACCAGTGTATTACGATGATCCCACCTAACCTTGGGCTTATATATCCTGGAGAACACGGTAATAATGGGAATTTATAGTGGCTTTACATCCAGCAAAGTCATCATTAGACAGCCTGCAAATGTTTTCCTCCGTTTAATTGCTCAGGTCGATTGTAAACTATATTAATTAAAGACTTGTGTAAATTGAGACATGTGTTTTCCTACGGAACTCCATGATTAGAGCCGATCTATTAAGTTATTTTCATTGCATTTATTTGTTTTAATTGCGAGCTTTGGGTTTCCCCGTTTCGTGAAAGTTCAAGATGCATTTCCTTCCTTGTATCTGTACAATTTAGATGTACAGTACGGAAATTAGAATATATATGAAAAGTAGATGGCGTTGATTAAAAGGTTCTTTTTGCATTGCACTGACATACATTCAGACATTGAGAAACGAACACTGAAATTCTTTGGTCATATAAAATGCAGCTTTCTAAACTAGCAAAGCAAATTTTAGAATTTTATTAAGCTCGAAGTAAGGCGAAGGTAAAATAATAAATGGATCGCGGCAATTATTAAAGATTTTAAATCAGCAGGTATCTCCCAAGGATACATTTATGATAGAAACACATTTAGACATGAAGTGTTTCAATGTAAAGTTGGTCAGAGGGAAGTAACGAAAAAATAGAAGCCTGTTCTGATGAAAGAAAAAGATTTAATTCTGAAAGGATAAAGCAAGTCAAACCTTTTTAGACGTCGTTTGACTGGATCTATACGTGATTAATAATAACTAAAACTTTTTGAACAGTCCAGATAAAATATTTGAAAAAGGTATTCTCAATCTTTCGTGAACTGCATACCCCTAACCGAATAGCTCCTCACGGAATAAGAGGCAAGGAGGATTCTCTCATAAGAGGTCAGCATTGAATCGACCTCTACACAAACATTACAATGTCAATAGCTAATGTCACATACAATGCCAAATCCAATGCTGAGCTATTCCTTAGTAATATGTGAGGTCAATGCCAAGACACGTGTCATCGAGGTCAGGCCAGAAGGGCGATGCGTGATTTTGTAAACAATGTAAACACAAAATCCACGGTTAACCTAGTATAAACACAAACATTTACTGTTGTTAGCTCTCAAACTATGTATTTTTGTAAATTGTTGCGTTGCCGTTCGAAGATAAAACTCGAGTAAAAACCTGGTTAACAACTTCACGGCGAACAAACAGGTCCTAAGAATGTGCAATCAAATGACGCACTTGCTCCATTGTTGATGAGTCTGCGCAGAAACTAGTTTTCAGTTTGTTGTTGTCAGTTGCAAGTTGCCAGTTTGTTGTTGTAAGTTGTCACTAAGCCCGCCATATTGGCGCAGTTATGACTCACTATAGAAGGTCAAGATCCTTGATAGCCATCACTTGTGTGCTGTGGTGCAGGAAAATGAAAAGGAAGTGCAGAGCATTTGCGATGTTCGATCCCGAATGAAGATTATACTGACGGGTTTGGCATACAGTAGTTCCTCCAAGAAAGGTTATGTACCTACTAGTTATACAGAGTGCCCGAAAATTGTAATTTTGAAATAACTTTTGTTAATGCAAATATGACAAAGTTTTACATCAATATAAGTCTTTTGTGTCCTCGACCCCCAAGTGTATCATTTGATGGGGTTCGTATTTCAAAAAAATTGACATTGTTTCCGAATCGCCTCAGCCAGAGGGAGGTAGGCCTACTACATCTCTTTACTCGCAAAATGAAAGCATAATATTTTCAAGAACCGTCGTTGTTTTTGGAATTTGTTTCATACCCGCGCCAGCGGAATGATCAGCTCCGGAGTCGCGCACGATATAATTTTAAAATTACAGAAATAAATTTACATGAATAATACAGGGAGTAGCCATAGCTCAGTGGTACAGTGCGTGCTTCGCACAAATCAGCCGGGTTCGATTCCCGATAACTTTTCACGATGGCCACTCCCCGTGGTTCGGAAGTCACGTTAAGCCGTTGATCCATTCCATTGGTCATTGGGCTATTAATCAATGACCAAATCTGAGGAACAGTTGACCTAGTTTATAACAAGACTACACCTCATCATCCATCAAAAACACTCAACAATTCATCCTTCATTCCATATGCACTTTAAAATACCCTCTAAGAATGGTCGGTGTCTCAAATCAAAGTTTCAAATAATACGCAATAAAGATTTTGTAAAAATGTCACTTTATAGCAAATATAAAAGATTTAACCTAACCTATAGAAGACCACATCAACATCTGTATGTTGTGTGTTCAAGTTAAACTTTGACTCCGTGACGTTTTCGGAGGTTGCCATCCGGGTCGTACTTCTTGGCCAGCTGTTCCCAGTAGTGAGGCTTCTTCTGGATCAAGAACTCAAGCACTCGACGTGCCTGTCGCTTCTGTACCTGTAAACCAACATGACCATTCAATATTATATGGACTAAAATTGTCTTTGTTTGAAGTTGGTTTGTTGAAGGTGGTAGAGTTTGTGAGGTTAAAATATTATTTCGGGTTTTCCATAGTTTTTGAGTGAACAAGACACGACGTTTCGAAATCTGGGATCTGGTCCCGTCATCGGGTGAAAACCATAAAACAAAAAATTAGAAATGAGCTTGTCTAAGAGTAATCAGCGTAAGCTGACCAGTCACCTACCCCCAAACAATATGAGTTTTCTCTGTTGTTAATATTTGTCTCTTTTAAGTGAAAAAATCACTTTTGGCCACATTTTGGTACATTTGATGGATTTTCGTAACTCTTTGTATATTGATGTATAATAAAATACATAAACTTTGTTTTAAATTTCAGCAAAATCAGACAAAATTTAGTGTTTTAGATCATTAAAAGTAAAATGATTAGGATCATGCATGCGACTCAGGAGCTCATCACTCCGGTAACGCGGTTCGATCCCCGCAGTCACCACTTACATTTGTTATGTGACTAATACGGTGACGCTAGGTAAAGGTCGAGGTAGAGTGGTATAGAGGACTTTGTAGTCCTAACTTCTGCCTCGTTAAACAAGAAAATCCTTTACTCCTTTACCTTTAATCCTTTTATGAAAACTACTAGGTTGAATATCTATTTTTTCCAAAGGAAATTGATAGTAAATTAACCAGGAAACGTAACAGAGAAACGACAACAAAACAAAAGAGAAAACTCATGTTGTTTAGTGGTGGGTGCCTGGTCATCTGACGCTGATAACTTTTAGGTTTGGTCATTTCCTAATGTTTTGTGTCAAGTTTTAGGGGGTTTTCACCTGAAGACGGAATTAGAATCCAGATCCCGAAACGTCGTGTTCTTCTTGTTCACTAAAATCGATGGAAAATGTCCACAACAACATATTTTAACCTCAGTTACTCTAATTTGTCTCAACAAGTACTGTGAAATAAAGACATGATAAGTGTTAAGTAAATGGCAAGCTCTAATGTAGTGACATTAATTCGTATTACTAAATATTTTACAACCCTTACGTGTTGTATTGGAAGAAAACGTTCAAGGTGCATTAAACTAATTTCGCATATGTTATAGAATTTGTGTTCATACCTCACTGCACTTTGAACATTCCGACTGCACTGCATCCGGAATCCGCTCTGAAAAAAGATAGTACATGTTTTTAACATACTATTGATAAACTTTACCAATACTTATGTTTTTTAAAGAACTGTGCGAACTTAGTAGCAGCTAATTTCTCCCTGTAAATGACAGAATGGCTCGTACGAATTACTTTTTGATCGAAACGTTTCACCCCTTGAATGTTCTTTTTGGGGGGATAAAGAAAATTTAGCGTCAGGACTAAAACTATACAACTTCCCAAAGTATACATGTTTTTTTAGCGAATTTCCCTTGCACGGTATACGAAGGTCCGAAGATTTTGTGAGTATTACGATTAGTAAGTTAGTCTTTGGCAAGGTTGGTTCTCGGTTGAATTTACTAGACGAGAGTTTCGCAATAAAAAAAGCTATCTACGATATTGTAAGATATAACTTTACGTCCTATATAGGTCTCACCTGACAAATTAGTTGAATAGTTTGTAGTTTTACATTTACATGTGTTTTACTTACTTTTGAGTTCCCTGCCCTCGGCTGTACATGGTCCCTTGTCCAACACACAGTCCACGTAGCGGCGCAGGATCCTCTCGTTCTTCAACACTGCCTCCACGTCGATACCGTCGAACCTGATGACGAATCTGGTTACTTAGACGAAACGTCAAGAGCGCTAAATCTACGTATTTAACCAAGCACTGGTCTCGTCGCACTATTTACAATTATTTTTTAGAATTGGCCATTAGGTCTTTTAGAGAATTATTAGCGAATTTCCTTTGGACAATGAGATGCATGTCCGCAATTCAGATCCAGACCTCCAGAACACGTTTTGAGCATTTTTTCATAACTTTATACTGGGTCAGGCAAAAGTGTGGAAACGCCTTTATAACTTTTTAACCAGTTTTTTCAGCGCAACCGAACTCGGTACGTTTTATTATTCTAAGACCTTCAAAATGAGGTGACCCTCGATGGGGCTTCCCTATGAACATTATGGGGCTACCCCCCAATCCCCATTCTGAAAACTGGGGCAAAGTGTCAGTATGCATCAAAAGGTACTTTCCTTTCGTCTAATAGAACGTACCGAGTTCGGTTGCGCTGAAAAAACTGGTTGAAAAGTTATAAAGGCGTTTCCATACTTTTGCCTGACCCTGTATACATATTATGTATGTGTACTTTACAAGTAGCATTTTTTCCTATTTTCTTGAAATTTGGTACGGTATAAATGTTTCTTTAGTAAATATCTCGGCCAAGTTAGTTTATAGCCAGTAAAACTGAACTACCGTAAGTGCTCTTTTGGCGGGGAAAGGGAGGAGTTTTGATCAAAAAGGTGGTTTACGATAAAACAGTAAATTTCATTCAATTTTTATGAATGTTGAACTAAATATTTATTTTATAAGTATCCATCAGTATATCAACAGTTGCGAAAATCCATTGATTCGTTTCAAAATAGCGGCCAAAAGACCATTTTTCACCGCAACAACATAATGAAATTTGAAATATGTTCTACCTTCATGATATGTAGTAAAAGGCCATGTAAGTCTGAGACCGAAGGCCGAAGTGAGGCTGTGAGCGTAGCGAAGAGCCTGGTTACGCTTGTGGTCATACAGCAAGCAAAGCCGAGGCCGAAGATCGAACTCGTAACTGATATGGTAATGAGAAAATTCGCTTCACTCATGCCAGCGGCGCTTTAGCGCTTAGCTGCGTGTCAACCTGATGTATTAACGATGTTTCAAAATAAGAATTATAATAGATTTGAGGAACTGTTGGTTTCTTAGTATAATTTGTATAAAGGGTATACAATCGTGATGCCATTGTCTGGCTGACTCACTAGTAAAACTTCTCAGTAACTAAACAACACCTACCAAGGAACATGAAACAGTTTGATTTTTGTACAACCCCAGTGAAGTCAATCTTTGAATATTGCCATTATTAATATATCTGTGTAGTCGAGATAAAGTCATTGTAATATGTACAAACCTATCACATAGTACTTACTTAGTGGTATATTTATCATCGGCAGTCACCAGACAGGCCAAAAGAACGACCACAAAGAGCACCTGTGTCGGCCGAGGGGACATCTTCGACTGTTTTGCCAACGGCTACGAAAGAAGAGGGAGGTACGCACATAGGCAACACAGAATTATAAATAGGGTCGTTTTGAAAACAGGAAGGGGATCCTATGAACAATTTAATTCAAGTTGGAATTATCCACAATAAAGAATGTTACACCCTTTTCTTTAGAAATATTTTAATTACTGGTGCATCTCACTTCTGCTGAATGTCTAATAATGTGCGTTTGTGTTATAGAAACGTGCATCATATAAATGAGGAAATCTGCGTGTTGTCCAAATGACTTAGAAACGCACTGTGCAAAGCCTTATTAAGTTCTCTACCACGTAGCAGTCATAGCGACTTGGGCTGGCTTTGAATCTGTTATCAGCCTATCGAGGCTAGATGGAGGTCACGGTTTGACGTCAAGGCCGTTGAATCCGTTGACGTCAAGATTCCTTGGAAGCCCGGGTTCAACTCCCGACGCTGTAGTTAACACTTTTTTAGCACAATTCCACAAGGGGTCCTGATGTAACTGCTGTAATTGAGTGTATAACTCAGAGTTCAAATGTCAAATTTCCAACTTTTATTTTTCTCACTGCTATATTTAGGATGAAAACTTTGCGTTTTATTATAAATAAGTACAACTTTAACACACGCTGGGAAATGGGAATGACATATTACGCCAGGCCAAGTAACTTTTGGAACAATCTCAAACTACATAATACGGATGATAGTAAATTATCAGGATAATGGCCCTTCCATAATTTTTTGCCCCAAGACCCGAAATTCGAAATTACGATCTTGTCCCTTTGGCAATCATTTAAAAGTTTATAGAGCAAAAGCAGAGGCCATTCCTTTATGGGTGGAGGACTTAGACTTGTCTTAACTCTTAACACTTCCACGAGCTTGCGGCAGTTTATTTATTGTTCAGTTTTTATAATGTTTTTATTTTAACATGTGGACAGCTCGTGGTCTCATTGACATCAGATTTGCTATCTATAGGTATAGAAATGATTTTAGGCTGACTTCACACAGACTTCACCTGAATGAAAAATGACTCTTCTTGAACAAATTAAACAATTATCAGGAGTTAAATGTTTTAAACCAACGTCAACAAAATATTAGTTTGCTAAATTATTTCTTTGCAGCGTAAGGTAATTTATGGACCAAAATAAATTATTATTACGTTTTACAAACAACAAGTGTTAGCTAATTTTAAACAATTAAATTAAAATACTTGTCAATAGTTCAATAATCTTAAAACATGTTTTCCCCATTTCAAATATAAACGTGTTTAAAGGACTTTCACGCCAATGGCTTAGCTTTCACAGCCATATTGTGAGATGCGAGTTGGCGGATGTTCTGGGCTATGCGAGTAAACACGATGTCTGTTAAGGGAAAATAACTTTTTTAATATGTTCTGGCAAATTTTGCGCTCATTCTTCATAGCCTCACAAAATTAATAGACATAAACCCACTCGACATAGGCTACGGCCATCACAATATTTTTGTCTGCTACAGATAGAAAACATTCCAGCGGTAGAGCTAACATGGCTGCGCGGAGCTCTCTTTAGATTCAAGAAAGAGACTACCTTAACTTGAAGTGAAGGTGAAGGTCTACTATCGTGTCTCATAGAAGATAAGATAGTAAACACACCATTGTTTCCAATTTTCGCTCGTCGTACAAGAAATTCCTCATCTGGACTTTTCATCCAAGAGCTCATTACTTTAAACCCACGAGCTGTTTGGGCGTGTAACCATAAGCGCGGGTCAAACTAAATGAGTGGTCGCAACGAGTCACAGAGTACCGGTACTTAGCTTCTTATGTCCAGCGCTCCCATTTATGCTGACATTGACCAATGAGTCAATGACCATCGACATTAAAAGTCTTAGCTGGCTTCGTTTTAATAAAAAGGTCTCCTCCTACATTAAGTGATCATCATAATCTGGGTGTGCACAATCATGATATACGAACGGGGCAATCTTCCACTAAGGCTGGGCCATTAGGAGTTTAGGTCGGCGGTGTCAGATGTTTAGTGAGGAGGGGTTTTCACGTTTCTTATTGATTCGGTCTCGGCCTGAGGAAAGGCACACCCCTATTATTATAAATACTACATCTCCATGTCTAGGACCAATCATTCCTTTATATAAAGTCAAGGGGTGATACATTTACATTTACAGAAATTGAATACAAGAGATGCGCTTTACCTAACAGCGAAGAAACAGATGAAAATATACAGGCAATGCGCGACCGCAAGGATACTAGTAACTTTAAAACCAATTAAAGTTACCTTTTTACTAAAAATACATGCTATACTATCAAGTCTCTGAGGTAATAAATTTACAACAAATCATAGTGTAAACAATCATTTGATTTGTTATAGTGACGACTATAAAACTAATGTTTTACTTAAAACATCTCAGATTTAGTAGGCTTTATCGACGAATCAGAATTTTTCTTTCAGCCATTGTTAAAAATTTTAGGTTTTCGTAGGCTTCTAGCATAGTTTGGATCTTGTTAATTTATTAATTTAAAAATACATTATCAAAATGAGAGAAATTGTACATTTGCAAGCTGGACAATGCGGAAACCAGATAGGAGCTAAGGTAGTATTTTATTGCGTGTAATGTTTTAAGACTTGGTACAAAAGTGTTCGGATTTAAATTTTAAATATACCGCCATATTGAATTCAATGGTGGGCCCCAACTCTGGAATCCTAACTTAGATTTTACAAATCTGTATTAGCTTTTCAATCTTTAAAATTATTTAAGGTGCATTACTTGGTTGCAACACATACCTCCAAGTCTGTGTCAAAGGGCATGTGACATCCTAGGCAAAGAAAGATCCTAGGCCTATCCTAGATGACTTAACCGTTATGTTAAATCAGTAGAATTAAACATAAAATGCTGTTAGGCCTAACAATTTGAAGATGCTGAAGAATTATAAAGTCTTTAGCCGACATTATCTATGCATTTTTTTATATAGCCTACCTTCCAACTTGATAAGGCCTTTGCCTTAACCCTCCAACTGCTGATCGTGTAGTTTTAAATGCTAAGCGGTTTAGACCCTTGCACAGCTATTATTTCAAAAATTCAAAACTCAATTATATCAATACTTATTTATAGCTAATTGGTATTATTCCAATATAGTGACTTGTCTTCTCATGAGCTAAAACTGATTTAGCTGTTTAAAACTAGAAGCTGTTAGGCCTAACAATTTGAAGATGCTGAAGGATTTAAAAGTCTTTAGCCTACATTATCTATGTGCATTTTTTTTATATAGCCTATCTTCCAACTTGATAAGGCCTTTGCCTTAACCCACCAACTGCTGATCGTGTAGTTTTAAATGCTAAGCGTTTTTAGACCCTTGCACAGCTATTATTTCAAAACTTCAATTATATAGTACTTAGTTATAGCTTATTGGTATTATTCCAATAATATACTTGTCATGACTTGTCTTCTCATGAGCTAAAATTGATTTAGCACAATAAGGAGAAGATCCCTATACAAATAAAATTGTTTTAAGGCGCGGAGCACATTTAAAAGTGGCTTAAAAGTTGGGACTATTTCACTTAGCCGGAAGATGCGCTGGACGCAGGGGGACGGTCTCTGTCACCCACTTCAAATTAACTTAAAGGCTGAATAAGGTATTATCGTGAAGTTAGGTTAGTTTATTTTGTGTGTGGAAACATTGTTTTTAATAGCTTCTGCAACTTTCTCGAAATTGAAACATTGTTTTTTGGCTTTTTTGGAAGGTTTCAACTTAGAAAAATGCCTGTCAGAGAGTGTCTCGAAAGCGGTACCTTTTCCTCCTCGCCAGAAATAATAATCCCAACTTTTAAATATGATCCGCGCCTCTTTAAAAAATTTTTGGTTTGGTTTGCATAGCCTGGGTCATTTTCACATTGTACTAAATCTGTTTATACTAGTTAGAAGACAATTCACTATATTGGAATTTTACCAGCTTATTATAGATCTATGTTTTCGGGAAAAACCAAGGAATATTACAAAATATTTGCTTAAGGTTTTGTTATGATTTAGTAAAAATATTATCAACTGTTCAGTGTAGGTGCTTTTTTACAATTTTTTTACTTTAGCATTACATAGAATTGGATTATGATTCAATAACACAAAAACCATGATGTACAAAATGTGCAAAGCTTAATTATGAAGATTAACATATAAAATAGTAGGTACTTATGTCTATGCCAATCAAACTATATAAAAATCGAGGTTTTAACATGATTTTAGTACTTTGAAATAACTGTTTTACGAGCGACGATAGCACTAGAAAGGATTGGGAATCGTCACTCACAGTGAGACTAGCAATTGGAGGGTTAATATCGAAAAACACTGAGCCTAAAACAAAATTTATTTTGGTAACATTCTAGTTTGGTTACTGGACAGTGTCCCGTGTGGAGAAGGGTTAGAGGTTAGAGTTCAGTTTTGTTCTAAGGGGGTTCAGGATTGAAGTTTGCACCTGAGTCTGGCTCAGATGTGTGGCGGCCCTGCACACACGCCAGTAAACCAAGACAAGTCAGACCCCGAGAAAGTAAATAAAACACGGTACAGCCTAGGAAATACACTCGAGAATTCTTCAAAATCATGTAAAGAATTCGATGGCTCATTTAATCAGCCAGTGAGGCAGAGAGAAAAGGTTTAGGAAAAACTAGCAAGATATTCAGGCTATAAGTGTACGAATAAAACCGTCAGAAATGCTTTAAAATATGCAAAATATTAATTCTCAAAATAAAGTTAACATACTTCAAAAACATCTAATTTTTCTTAATTAGTTTACAGAAAAATTCAAACTAATGCCATTTGGAAGATTAGGCATTTTGGAATTCGGCAAATTATGTTTTGGTGACGTTTGTCTTTTTTTAGTCAAAAAGGCCATATTATTCAAGTACTGTATTTTAATAGCAAATGACATTAACAGTTTAATAAACTTTGATAGAAAACAAAGAGTAAAATCAAATGAAAGTGTACACCTTTTTGTGTGTTTTATTTAGGCAAAAAAAGTTAGGACTGTAAAAGTTCTCTCCACCACCTAACCTGGAATAAATATAGGGGTAAACGATAGCAATACACGCTATATAACTGCCCCGCCTAACACCCGAGATCACCTGTGCGGAACTAACCCTTACAGCTAATTTTGGTTGTGTGATTTTGTAAAAACCCTTTGCATCAGCCATCTTTGTTGCAATGAATGCAATAGTCAACCTAGCAATCAAGCATTTAATAGGCTAATTCCCCACCAATGACACTACAGATGAAATCAATCCTGTATGCTTATCAAGAGTTATTTGAAATTTTATCGAAGAGTGACTTGTTGTTTTGAAAACAACAGAAAACCATGGTATTTTTGTTGTTGTTGTTGAAGCCTTTTTGCAGTGAAGTAACTACCAGAGTAGGGTGAGGTTTGCAGTAATGAACACAGCCTGTTTATTGAAACTTGCTTTCAATATTGTAGCAAATTCAAACTATGAGTTGCCTCTATGTTAAATCTGTTCCAGTTCTGGGAGGTGATATCTGATGAACATGGAATCGACCCCACCGGAACCTATCATGGAGACTCAGACCTGCAATTGGAAGAATTAATGTTTATTACAATGAAGCTACAGGTATTTATATATTGATTATAAGCCCAAGCTTGTTGTGAAGCATTACCAAATGTATAAAAAAGACTGATTTAATACAAGTTACAAACTCATCCTCTTAAAAGACTTTGTTATTTCAAAAGTTCCTTGAGTGCACTGTTTGTGATGACAAAGATAGCTTTTTATCTAACACTGAGCTTGTTATCCTTCGATCTAGCAGATTTATTACCAAAGATGGACTAGATTATCATATTTGGATTGATTTAAAATGTGTTCAACCATTTTGGTTTTTTAGACCAGTGTATCGTACTGGGATATTTTTAAAATCAGAGTTGGTAGAAACGAATAATAGTTCACTATGCTGAAATCAGTTGAATTGGTTGACTTCTCCAATCTCCCCTGCTAGATATAGTAGAAAATCAATTCTTCAACTAGTTGTGGATCAAAGGTTATTGAAGAACCACTAAATAATGTTTGTTTAAATGTTCATTCATCATTACTACAGTACAAAATATTTTTAAATCCTTGTCTGCCTGTCGTTTTTGTTATCATCACTTCACCACGGAATGTGTCAAACTACCTAGTTTCTACTGTAACAGCATTTGATAGGCTGCGTTGCCCTTATCTAAGCCAAACACAATATACTTTGACTATTCAGTGCTAGGAGCTCTATAAGAACTGGAAACACCTTAACAGAAAAAAATTTCCAGGAGGAAGTATGTGCCGCGAGCTGTGCTGGTGGACTTGGAGCCTGGCACTATGGACTCTGTGCGGGACCTTCGCCAGATCTCCGTCCAGACAACTTCGTGTTCGGCCAGAGCGAGCTGGCAACAACTGGGCCAAGGGTCACTACACAGAAGGAGCGAACTGGTGGATTCTGTCCTGGACGCCGTTTAAGCGAAGCGAAAGCTGTGACTGTATTCAAGTAGGTTGAGTCACATTTCAGTAAAGAGGTTTAGAGATTCAGCCATAAATTATACTTTCGGAATTCAGTTATAATAATGTACTTGGAGTTCCATGTAAAACACTAATGATGGTCATGTTCACAACCGCGTTTGTGTATTGATTAAAAGTGCCTACAGAACTCGGCATGCAGAGTTAAAAACAGGTCTGTAGCTATAGCTAAGTGCAGGACAACTCAGGAGTGTTTCAACATTATTCACTCATTTAAACATATATTTTTTCAATCTTCAATGTTTTTAGATTATAAAGTAAAACAAAGTGTAAAATTTACCTCTATTCAAAATCTTCTTTGTGATTAGTCTAAATAAATCATAAAGTAAAATTGGTAGCCTTTTTAGACTTAAATGTTACCTGTTTTGTTACCTGTGTAACACAATCTATCCAGTAAACCGGTTTGTTGTTATTTCAATATTCCTCATTTAATTAGTAGCTCTAAAGTTGTCATCCTCAGATGACCTCAAAAATTTTAATAATTTAAAGGTCTAATAACTTAAGATTTTAATTTAAGGAATGTCCTGTACTTGAAGTGTACACTGTTGTAGGCATAAATGTGTTGTCTAGTATATGAGCTGAAAATTCTCTTTAAAACTTGTATTTAATTTTCTTTTGTTTGCCTGATAAATAAATAAGTATTTTATTGCATGAACATTTTTTACATGAAATGCATGGCAATCGTCCTTTTTATAAGCTAAAATTTTCCTTTCATACTTCCATCGAAATCCTTTTCAGACTTACAAAATGTACATTCACTCTCTCCCATTCATTTGAATAGTACACCTCTAGACCCTATTTAGTCAGCCAATTTATACGGTCTCCCAATTGTATGCCATGAACTCGTCTGTGTTATAGCGATGAGAACTGTTTTCAGATGAGTTCTGTTGACAAAATGAACAGAAGGCAAACGTTCATGAACTACCGTTCTGTGTCTCCCAGTATGATGTATTTTGTATTTGATTGTTCCAACTTGCAAGTATATCTACCTGTGTTTTCCAGGGATTCCAACTCACTCATT
This sequence comes from Matsumurasca onukii, assembly GCA_018831715.1. NCBI lineage: Eukaryota > Metazoa > Arthropoda > Insecta > Hemiptera > Cicadellidae > Matsumurasca > Matsumurasca onukii. The sequence continues at coordinate 82,525,700 of CM032058.1, forward strand.
CACTGGGGGGAGGTACCGGCTCAGGCATGGGGACTCTTCTGATCTCCAAAATCCGGGAGGAATATCCTGACAGAATTATGAACACTTTCAGCATTGTGCCATCACCTAAGGTAACAAATCTTTGGAATTTGTCTTGAAATCTTTCTACTGATAATCAGGGTTGCCATGGTCAGGAAATTTCATGTATTTGGAAAGGTCAGGGTATATTGGAAACACAATGATTTTGTTAGGGAAAGCATGTTGAATCTAACACTTTTCTGTAGAAATTCAATTTTCTTTGGACAATTTCATACTACATCCTGACATACAAATCCCAGATCGTGTATGTGATTGGCCTGAAATTTTCTAAACCAAACACAGTGCATGAGAAACGTAACAATAACAATCTAGATATGAAATGTTGATGACTGTTCAAGTTTGAAAATAGTCTGGGAATGTCAGATATTTTTTTACTGTGGCAACCTTGTATAGGTAGTAGGATGTATTGAAAGATTTTGTATATACATTTTTAAAACTGTTCTTCTAATCAGCATATTTTATTAATTTGAATTAAATCTGCAGGTGTCAGACACAGTAGTGGAGCCCTACAATGCGACTTTATCTGTGCACCAACTTGTTGAAAACACGGACGAGACTTTCTGCATCGACAACGAAGCTCTTTACGACATCTGCTTCCGAACTCTCAAACTCACCACTCCCACCTACGCCGACTTGAACCATTTAGTATCTGCTACCATGTCCGGCGTAAGTCCAACCTCAAGTAGTCAAGCTACTTAACAGACCAATTTATTTAAATGTGTTTTTTTCTGTAGTTTCAAGTTTTATGTTTTTTCTGGGTATTTTAAGTCAAGATCCATTTAAATTTCAAAGTTAGATTTTGAATTTGTCATTGGATAGGCGAGCAACTTTTGAGCGGTCATCTCTAGGGGGATTTAGGGTGGGGTGAAGCTTCAGTGCAGGAGAAATTGTTGGCTACCTTACTGGTTTGTATAGTTACCAGCTAAACCACGCAATGAATGCTAGTAAATTGATCAATTGCTAAACCAATTGGCAGAAGTTACTACAACTCCCTAGATAACTAGCAACTTAGTCAACTTAGTGTCTGGCATACATAATTTTCGTTAACATTGTTTGCATTTTTATTTTGTACCATTCTGTAGTAAAATTCTCCATAGGATTGATATTTCTTGTTCCGTTCTGAAATCAAGAACTTTGGATAGGTATTTAAAGGGTTGAATGTTGACAGGTGACAACATGTCTGCGTTTCCCTGGTCAACTGAACTCTGATCTGCGCAAGCTGGCTGTGAACATGGTGCCGTTCCTCGTCTCCACTTCTTCGTCCCCGGGTTTGCCCCCCTGACCTCACGCGGAAGTCAGCAATACCGCGCACTCACCGTGCCGGAACTGGTTCAACAGATGTTCGACGCCAAGAACATGATGGCAGCCTGCGACCCCAGAAGAGGACGGTATCTCACTGTCGCGGCTATCTTCAGAGGCAGGATGTCCATGAAGGAGGTCAGTCAGGAGATTCTGTATTTTCATTAACTTTAGCATCGAAAATAAAATGCTGATTGCTATGGTTAATTGCTTTCTTATGTTTAGAAAATCTTAGATATTCAACATTTTTTCTGTTTGTTACTTTGGTAAATCTTGTTTTCATAAATTCACATTGAATAATTTTCTATCATCAGGAATAAATGAAAAGTTATGAACTTATCAGTAAATCCAAAAGCTTCTTTATCTCAAAAGTGATTAAAGTCAATCAGGCTAACTCTGTCACAGTATTTACATTGACCCTGCCTTAAAAACTTAAAAAACTAAAAAACAGTACTCAATTTACTGATTAAATTTCAAGCCAAACTAAGTTGGTCCTACTGTTTATTAAATAGGTAACCATCAAAAGTTAAAAGTATTGCTGGAGTCAATGTTACAATTGTGATCAATGTTAGCTGCATTCACTGCAGACCTATCTTGGTGTCTACAACATTTTCCATGATAGAATTTATCTCAAGTAGATAGATATCAGGCTCCTACCAGTGTTTTATGGATAACACATTATGAATGTATTTTATTCAATAGTTTAGCAAATTTATTTCAAAGTAGTCTGATGAAAATTGGTGTATGCGTGATGTGTCTCAAGAAAATGCACGTTTTTACATTTTTCTTACAGAACAATGATTTAACAGATGAATGTAAAAGAAAGTGAAAGGGATATCAATACTGACATTGACATATTTAAATGTGTCCATATTTCCCTCAATCAATTTGACTAACATTATTACCATCAATTTGTTAAGTCATGATATTTATTAATTTACAGGTGGACGAACAGATGCTTAATGTACAGAACAAGAACTCAACTTATTTTGTAGAATGGATCCCGAACAACTGCAAGACAGCTGTGTGCGACATCCCGCCCCGAGGACTGAAAATGGCCTCAACATTCATCGGCAACACGACAGCCATCCAAGAGCTGTTCAAGAGAGTGTCTGAGCAGTTCACAAGTATGTTCAGAAGGAAGGCTTTCCTCCACTGGTACACTGGAGAGGGAATGGATGAAATGGAATTCACGGAAGCGGAATCCAACATGAATGATTTGGTTTCTGAGTACCAGCAATACCAAGAAGCAACTGCGGACGAAGAGGGTGAATACGACGAAGAAGAAGAAGGAGAGGAGGCTTAACATTGTGATAGCGTTGAAGATTCTAGTTGTCATCGTTGATTGTTATTATTATTGTTTGTTTTAATAATATTGATGTTTGAAATATTTATGTAATTTATCTTTTCTGTGTTATTTGCCTTGTCGATTTTTGAAAACATTGACTGACTTTGTACCTGAAAATGTCATCTTAATAATGTTTGGTTAAATATGTGGGTGCCTTGTTAGTAGTAGTCTTAAATGTTAAAATGACTATGTACCTGAAAATGTTACCTTGAAGTGCTTTAATAAAATAGGTTTTTATTAAATTATGTGTTCTTTCTATCCTGTTACTTTACCCCTCAGCGTTTGACTTTGTTTTAAATTTTTATTAAAAGCCTATCGTATGGGTTGCCCTTGTCCCTGTGAACGAAATTTCAGCAAAACTGCTCTCTCTGGTAAGGTGCTCTACCAGTCATAGAACCACTACTCCTCCAAGCGCAGGAATTTAGCGCCTCCCTAAGCTCAAAATGTTCCACTCATCGCCTCACTGGATTTGATGAGCCATTTTCTCTTAAGTGATCCTCAGCGGGTCATTGTGGCCCCCACGCCCAGAGTGATTCAATGACTAGCATTGCACCGTACCAGAGCACGCCCGGGTGGGGATCGAACCCATGCACTTGGACAGTCAGGGGCCAACGGACGGATTGCCCCAGGCCGTCAAAAACTAAGATGAGTTGGCGCAGGGGAGGGGGGTGAGAGTATCTGCATTCTCTGCTTGGGCGCTAGTGTAGGTGCTTCGTCTGCTTTTCTACTTAGCAGCATCTACTCGCCCGGAACCCAGCGCATTACTCTAACTGACATCATTCTGTCGCCGTCTTATGTGGGCACACTAGTGTGTTACTATTACGTTTTAAAACGCTGAAGGGCTAAGTTCAAAATGTATTGATGTTTGAATTTAGTTTATTTAGCCTAGTTTTATTTATTTGTCAAACTAATTTTGAATCAACAAGGAAGGACCTCTAGATTTTCACAGTTAAGCAAAATCTTTATTCTATTTCATCCTAAATAATTAATAGCTATCTTGGCCCGCCTTAGGGCCTATGAAAACAAAATTAATTTTTGTGTTTATGATACTATCAAATTAGGCAAGATTTCTAACCAGTGCATTACATTTCACTGCTAAAACAGTCAATTTTTCCAATATTGCATAATGGTTATTGATATAGTATTTGCCAGTGTGTAATGGGAGAAAGTAAAACTAACTAGTTAAAGGTAGGTTTTTCTAATAATTTATTTTAGGTAAAAAAGTTTAACAAAGATATATATTTTCTTTGGTTTTTCTTTAGTGTTGAAAATTAAGATGAGATTTAAGTTAGAAACGAGTAAATAAAGTCAAAGATTTTATAGATATTAAAGTAAATTATTCCTATCCTTCATTGACAAACTTTTCCAGGCCTGCTTGATATTTCCTGTGTGGATCGTACTTTTCCATCACTTTTCTCCAGGCATCCGATAGTTTTGGGTCCACTCGAACTCTTCTCAAAAACTTCCTCAGGTTTTCTTTATCCTGTTGAGGGCAGGCTTTGCAAGCTGTCTTCAGCACATCGGGAAGTAGCCCTGAAAAAAATAGTATGGTTATTACAACATTTTCATTGGTTTGATCAAAAACACTTCTTTATTATAGTATGGTTAGATTCAATGAAGATCGATGGAAATTCATCAGTATTCTTTCTGTTTCACTAGTCTAATAGAAGATATCCAGGCAGTGTATTTAGGTAGTAGGGCAGCAGAAGGAGAGTTTTTCATCTTGAAATTTGTATTCAGGGCTTTAAAAATTTGTTCTGCAAAAGAAGAAACATACTCGGTAATTATATAACTTTAAATCAAACTGCAAATATTGGTGTTCCTCTGAATATAAACATGTTGTGTTAGAAAGTCCTCAGGCAAAGCAAAATTTATTATTAGAATATTTGCATTTTGACTTAAAATTACATAATTTCCAATAAGACTGAAGTTTTTCAACCATAGATACTCAGAAATTATCATGTTCCCAATTACTGTAATATGTCTTTAAATACAGCAATTAAAATACTTATGGATTATGGTACTGCCGTGCAATAGATATGTCACCTGATATTGGTGCATCCCTCGAATTGACATTGTCAGTGGTGCAAAACCTTTCAATACCGGTACCAGTTAAAATTTGTTTTATTCCACTAAGCTTTGGGTTTTTGTTTCATTTGTCTTGGTTGACACTTCCTGTTAGCCAATCAGTACAGTTGTTGAAGAATTTCTTCAGAGCTTTTGTTGTACACAAACAGCTTACTTGCGATAATTACCTTCTTTTGTCTTTGGACATAAAAGGAAGGTCTTTGTTCTTCCTCTGCATACTGTTAGCTGTGTGAGTTTGCAACTGTATGTGTATTCATAAACAGTATTTTGCCACACGGGTTGTTTCTTATTGAATCCGTCATTAGGATAAGTTCTTCCCTAATGTAAATAGTATTGTAATCAAGATTAAATAATCATTTTTATTTTTACAATCTTTTGTATTTTCAAACGGCACTTTCAAACTAATTATTTATTATTCAACCCAAATATGTATTTTGCTGGTGTGTTGGCAGAGTCAATAGCGCCCGGGACTGCTGATCCTAAGTTCATAGGTTCTAGCCCCGCTTTAGGCAATGCTCAGTAATTATTTAACGCCAATGTCACTGCACAAACATTAAACCTGTGGTTACAGGCAAATTTACTTCTTTTATTTCAGTTTAAAAAATATATTAGATCAATTTTATGACTCTCCGACATGCAATAACATGTACATTCCAAGTTAATATCTAAGGCTTCCGGTTTACATACACCGCGTCACAGTTGAAATACAAATACTGCTAAGCGTTTCGACCTCGCTGTGGAGAGTCATCCTCAGTAGCTGGTTGACTGGCTGAGACTATTAGATATTAATTAGACCTTAGATAGATACCTTATTAGATTATTAGACCTTAGATATTAATGATGACACCGGCCGTGAAAGCTTAAGAATTAAGATTACATTCCAAGTGGCAGAAATAAAGTTTTTGTCCTCATAGAAAATTTTTGCAACAGTAACTATAGTACCAATGCCATTAACACTGTATAACATTATGAAATGGTTGTTACCAGCTGGAATAACCAGGATTAAACAACACAGAGGCAAGGAACTAAGACAATGGTCGCGGTTACGTCACTGCTACAAACTGTGAATCTTAAGTAGGAGTTACTGAACAAACAGAGCTCTCTGTGTGTTAGTGTAAAGTAGAAAGTGATCTATTGCTTTCACTCTTTGTGGGATTCAGTGGCTTTAGCCGGACGAGACTTTTTCAAAATGCAAAATGATCTGTACAATATCACTCATAACGGTTTTAAAGTATTGGCAGAAGGCCTGAAGTTTGGAAAAAACTAATAATTTATGTTTTGACAATCTACGTCTTTACATATTGGGATGTTATCTCAAAGAAAATATAACTGGATTAATTGTGGTGGATAGGTGGAAAAAAGGACTTTCCCATAGAATTCAAAAATAAAGACTGGTTTCGTTATTATATATCTACACTTTCCCATCAACTCCATTTAGTATTTACTTATACATACACATAAAATGATTTCACACACATATTTTAATATTTTCGGTGTCAGTCATTACTCATTAGACATAGTTTTCGTTGTCAGTAAGGCCAGATGCGCAGAATCAAAAATTAACGACAACATCTTAGCAAACTGATTTTTTTTAATCATGTGAGCTTGATGTTTTTTAACCAAATAGTAGGTCTATCTATGCTGTGCTTACCATAAAATTAATTTTGTTATTTTAAAATGTTCGTATTTTGGAGTTTTTAAAAGTTTGATAGTAGTTTTAGGTAAAATATTTTTTAAATTATTCTCACCATTAAAATTTTGTAAAACCAAAAACCTGAAACCTCTTGAAGGAAATGTTGAAAATTTAATGAATAAAGGTTCAGAAAGAACCAGCAGCCTTTTGAGAGCCTTATTGCTGGCCCAGTCATCAAACCAAAATGTTGTATTTAAGTTTTAAACATTAATTCAAGTTTGAAAACAAACATACCAATATTTTTTATTTTCTGGGTGAGGCCTTATATACTTTATTTGGATTTTTTGTAAAAAAGCTCCAAAACAGTGGAGAAAATACCAAAAAAGAAAACACTAAATAAATTATAGAAAATTGTCACAAAAATAGTAAATCTTGCATAGACCACTATATTTAAAAAGTGTTTTTGGTCTTTATTTGCTCAGTTATTTCTAGAGGGGGGTTTCTGTTCAGATATATTTTGGAGTGTACAAATTACAAGCTAATGTTTTCCTAAAGGTAGTTTCAAACCAATTAAAAATAAATAACAATATTCTTTTCTCTCTTACATTGGATTAAACTCTATCTATGGATCTGATTATTCAAAAGTGATTATTAGCTAAAAAACGTGTAAATTTAAAGCTTTAAATATGTTATATGTTTAAGTGAAAAAATTTACACATTTTCCTACTCCCTCATGGGCCGGCCAGTTCCTTGGGAAATACTAGATTCGTGGAATGAATGTATACTCTTTGATGAATGTATCATGAACTAGGGTAATAGTTTCAGAATTCAGCCAAGGGCGGGGATTGCTTAATCCTCTCAAGCAGGGGATTGTTAAAATTGACATACTTGACATAGCTAAATCTTTAATTACACAGAAATTAAACTTTATTATATGATTATAACCGACGTTTTCAAACTGTTTCGGTAGTATTGAATAAATGTTCTTTATACAGGGTCAGGCAAAAGTGTGGAAACGCCTATAACTTTTAACCAGTTTTTTCAGCGCAACAAAAATTGGTACATTTTATTATAGGAACCAAAAGTACCTTTTAATGCTTACTGACACTTTGCCCCATTTTCAAAATTTTTGTAATTTTCATAGGGAAGCTCCATCGAGTGACACCTCATTTTGAAGGTCTTAAAAATGATGATGAATGCTGAAAACTAGACGTCTCTATCTTAACCCAGAAAGAAATGGTGTCCATTTTAAGTTACACATATTTTTATTACGTGAAATTGTGGAAACGCCTTTATAACTTTTTAGCCAGTTTTTTCAGTGTAATTTTCAGTGTAACATATTAATAAAGTTATCAAAAGTATCTTTTAATGCATACTGACACTTTGCCCCAGTTTTCAAAATGGGTGTTTGTGGGGGCAGACTTAAAACTCTGTGTAACTTAAAATCAACGCCATTTCTTCCTGGGTTTAGATAGAGACTTCTAATTATCACCATTCATCAATATTTTCTAAGACCTTCAAAATGAGGTGTCACTCGATGGGGCTTCCGTATGAAAATTTGGGGCTACCCCCCCAATCCCATTTTGAAAACTGGGGCAAAGTGTCAGTAAGCATTAAAAGGTACTTTTGGTTCCTATAATAAAATGTACCGAGTTCAGTTGCGCTGGAAAACTGGTTAAAAGTGCTCATTCTAAATCTGTGTAACTTAAAATCAACGCCATTTCTTCCTGGGTTTAGATAGAGACTTCTAGTTTTCAACATTCATCAACATTTTCTAAGACCTTCAAAACGAGGTGTCACTCGATGGGGCTTCCCTATGAAATTATGGGTACCCCCAATTCCCCATTTTGAAAACTGGGGCAAAGTGTCAGTATTACATTAAAAGGTACTTTTGGTTCCTATAATAAAATGTACCGAGTTCAGTTGCGCTGGAAAACTGGTTAAAAAGTTATTAAGGCGTTTCCACACTTTTGCCTGACCCTGTATATTCTAAAAATATCTTCCGTATTTCTCAGAGAAATATATCTGAAACACGTCCCCGCGGTGCCGTGGAATCACGGTTCCATGGAGGCATTTCTCTCGCGGCCCATGGTCGGCTGAAGAGCGGTGTTTGCTTTCTCCGCATTTTCCCGATAATGGCCGAATCTTGCGCGGTTTCTCCAAAACAATGACCGTAAACACTTCACTTTCTTTCCGCACGTTCTTTCCGTTACCGTACAATAAACATCCGTTGTCGTCTGCTAGCCGGTCCGGCGGTGTCTGTCTATCAGGATCGAGCATTTGTGTTAAAAAAGGTAATGTTTGTCTTGTTTAACGAGGTGAAGTTAGGACTACAAAGTCCTCTCTACCACTTAACCTCGACCTTTGCCTAGCGTTACCGTATAGTCCCATTACAAATGTAAGTGGTGACTGCGGGGTTCGAACCCGCGCCAGAGGAGTGATCAGCTCCGGAGACGCGCACGATTCCAATCCGCCACGAGTCATCTTTGTAGGCAAGGTTTGTTAAACCGAGTAATACTTTGATATTTACTTTGAGACACCGACCACTCTTAGAGGGTATTTATTTTAAGGTGAATATGAGATGATGGTGAGTGTGGTAAGTGTTTCGTTGGATGATGAGGTGTAGTATTGTTACAAACTAGGGGCCGACTGTTCCTCAGATTGGATCATTAATTAATAGCCTGTTGAGCTATGCCTAAAAATGGTATATTCAAGAAAAGACTAATTATATTGCTGCATATTGATAGCACAACAATGAAGCATCATGTTTAGGTATTTTCAAATGTATCAGAAATTGACTTAGTTCAATGCTACTTTTAGTATGATTGGTGAAATTGACTACCACAGCAAAATTGACTTATGAAGCACACAAACACAACACATGTTGTATCAGAGTTGGTTCTCAATTTCAACTCGTGAGGTTCTAAACACTACACAGCCATTATTTCAAGTAATTGACGTTGCTACTGTTGTTATTGCATAGTCACGTAATTTATAATAAAATTATTGTAGAGTTTAATGCTCATTTTCAGAATGTTTTATTAAATTATTTAACAACCATGTAACCGTTTAGGGTTCGGTTAACATAAGAATGGGTAAAAAGTAAAAACAACAACTTGCAGGTCTGTTCTATAAATTTGAGAACATTTGTTTTCAGAAAGGTAGCCTAGTAGCACAAAACAAGTAACAGTCTGGTAATAGTTTAGTCTGTTTGTTTTTACTTTTAGAAACCCTAGTTCCAAATGTCGTGGTATAGCCTCAAAGACCAATTCAAAAGTACCAAAAAGACCGATTCAACCTCGTACTCTTCTGTACACAAAAGAGGAATTGTTCCATTTTGAGACATTTTGATACTTCACTCCAATAGATATACAAAAATTCGTCTATTTTGTGAGCTACACATTAGCATTACTTTATAAATTTATAGCAGATAGTTTTCAATTGATCATCGCTGAGAATATTGAGAACGATTTTGTCCTCAAATAACGATGTTAGCGGTAAAATACACAATGAAGAACTAGAACATGCCGGCTTTACATCATTCTGTGTAAGTCCTTTGTTTTATCTTAGACCAACCTGATTTTTAGATGTAAAAATCATGAAAAATCACTTAATTAATCACTGTAGCTTGGTCCTGTAATCCAGCTTCATGGAGGTCAGGTTTTGAGAATGGTGTAGGTCTAAAGCGGCTCAGATAGTCTCAGTGATCATCTGATGATACCCGCATCAACTCCCACCATCGTTTTAGACATATCAGACCATCACCTGCGTGGTTCAGAAGTCTCGTTAAGCCGTTGGTCCTTGTATTTCCATTGGTCACTGGGCTATTAATTAATGACCCATTCTAAGGAAGAGTCGGCCTTAGTTTGTAACAAGACTACACTTCATAACTCATTACTACCACTCAGCACACTCATCCTTCACCACGTATTTGCCTTAAAATACCCTCATGAGAGTGGTCGGAATCTCAAATAGTGATATACTGAAGTACTTTAAATACATTTTTTTATGTTAACATTTACAAAATGTTTATTTTTTAATAAATGTCCCAGTACAAGGTTCTACCAAGAATGCTCAGTGTCAAGCTCGCCGCGTTCAGGATTGTTTCCGGTTGATATATGAGTCATACTAGGGCAGTTCCTGCAAGAAACAAACTTTTTCGTACATTAATTTTTAAATATCTATCATGTTTTGCAAACTATTTCTGAGTAACCCTGTATGACTGTATAAAAATAGTTTGTATCGACCTTCTACAGTTTAGAAAATTGATGTTAAAGTTGACAACATTTGAATACATTTCCCTGATTTTGGTAACTTTGGTGTTTTAACTACTCCAGAGGTAAGAGTGTTGAAAAACGTGTTGCAATTTTCACCTATACCTTGTGAAGGCCAGATGCAAAGTTATAGCGACTCTAGTTGTAAACTGAATACTTACTCTTGAGCTCTCGTCCCTCCTTGGTACAAGGGCCGGTGCCCAGGACGCACTTGAGGTACGCGTTGAGGACTCGAGGGTTGTTGAGCACCGCATCTACGCTGAAGTTGTCCTGTCTACCCGGCTGAGCAGGGGCGGGGGCGGGAGCAGGCAAGGAGAGCACGGAGGTGAGGCACAGACACAGTACAGTGCAGAGCCGAGACATGCTGACTGATGACTGAGTAGAGAGGACTGACTGAGGAGGTACTCGTGGAGGTGGAGGTGGGAGAAAGTTGACAGATGGTCCAGCTGTCGCTGTGCGATTTTCAAGTGGGACCAGATCATCGGAGAAACATTTCTAACCAGTAGCCTAGCCAGCATGTAGGAATGGGGTGTTTTTCAGAATCATGAGGTCCTTTCGAAGCGTGAAGTACCGTGAAGTATTTTTACTAATTATTTATTATCTCTCAAGCTACTTATAACATTCGGCTCAAACTTAATATAAATATCATGTATAGAAAAATGACCAGCATGATCTAACTTACCATTTTTAATTGGTGGCTGTTTTATGGTATTTTAGTGCATTTTTTGTGTTATACCTTATTACCTATATCTATTGTCGCTAAGGTCATAAAAATCCATTGAAAAATAACAGAGTTTTAGGGAAAATGGTTGGAAACAAGCAACATTTCCACCTTATTACTTTGCTTTTGCCACTTGTTTTCTGAATCGGTGTTTATAGTGTTGCTGTCAGTAGAAATTTGCTGCGCAAAAATATTCTTTACATTTTTTAAACCTCATCGATTATTCTCTAACTAAGATGTAACACCAAAAATGCCCTAAAACACCTTACAACAATACAACAGCCACCGGTTTGAAATGCGATGTTAAAATCATGATAGTAATTTTTCTACAGATGGAAACATTTTACTTAGATACATGTGTTTTTACTTATAGATATACAAATTTATATGAAGTTCAAGCATAATCCTGTAAGTGGCGTGGGAGATAGTAAATAAATAGTGGGAAACAAAATGGTAAATATCTGTTTAACAAAGCATTTTTGGAAACAACGTCATTCTAGATTTTTCTAGGGTAATTTCTAGTCATTTCTAGAGATTTTTATTTTGACCAAATAAACCTAACCCCAAGTTTATGAACACTCCGTATACATAGGTAAGCCTATGGATAGCGTTCTCATGTACTATGATGGTTTATCAAGAATTAGCTTAGAGATTCCTTTAGGACTATGATGGGACATATGGTTGATATAATTGAGTAAATCTTTGAACTACGATGGGATATCACAAGTAAGCTGAGACCAAGGTTAGTATACTAGTATACTAGGTAGGTCCTATTTACTAACCTTGAGCTGAGACTGGGTCTTTGTAAGAAAACTTAGGGACTACCGTAGGACTACAATGGGACGTCACACGTAGGTTCTGGTGCCACATCAGGACATAATGGGTCCTCCCTGGAATATCTTGGGGATAATCCCACGGACATCCCTTGGGTCTGACATCATGTTTTCTTCAGGATATCACGGGACATATTTAAGGCATCCATAGGATAATACATATACCGTCGCAATACCCTCAGGAAGTCCTGACTCGGTTGGAGTACTGTATGGAAAAGAGATCATACAATCATACAAACCAGACCCTTCCGTTTCAAATGTCTAAATCTTCTTTTCCAGCTGGCCACGCTCCTTCTCCATGTCCTCAGCCACCTCTATTAAACACGTCTGTTACTTGCGATAGCTATGCTTCTCTCGATGACTTACATCTTCTATGTAGCATAGAAGTACTTTTTATTATGACTCATGACTGATGCAGTCTATCTTAAACAACTGGATATTCCTTCATCAAATCAAACGTACACTTTTGCACGTTGCAAGCATAAGTCAATATTAACAAACAAATTATTACGTAGCATGTTAAGACCATATCAGTCCTTTAAGACTGATGCATATCACGTGTTTAAAAAATAAAAAGTCCAAGATACACCGGCTCTGCTATAAACATTATGCTGCGTCCATGGCCTACGTGAGGATTTCCTCGTTGCCGCGACTCAATTACTTGCTATAGTTACAGATTACAGAACTTGAACTATCTCCTCATTTGAATGAATCACAATCAAGAAGGCACTGAACCGGATGCTTGGTAGGTGTTCCGGTACACCATCTCACTTCGGCTTAGTCTAACTTCAAACTTTCACCGGCACCGACAATAAACCCATCACGTGATTGGCAACAATGGAAATTGAGCGTAAGATTTATGGCCGTAGATTAGCTCGGTTATTATTGTTAGGTTGGGTACCGGTCGTAGGTGGAAGCCTTTCTCCGTAGTGTATGTTTTGTGTTATTCCGTTCATTTCATTTTGTTATAGATTCCTAGTAAAAATAACAAACGCTACCGTGAATCCTAGCGAATAAAGTATTTGGTTAAACCCATTCCGACTCAGTGGCGTAAATAGCACCCCCGCAACCCCCGCAGTGCGGGGGCCCAGGTTTTGGAACGCGCCGAAATACGGGGGTCGCCGGGAAAATAGCGAACATTCTGAGCTCAAGGGGAGCAACTTGTTAACGCGATTGATGATATCAATAATTCGCTGTTTCCACGTTAAGTTAGTGTCGTGGTACCTGTTTCGTTTATGATTTAAAATGGAAAATAGCATGCAACCTACCGAGTCACTGAATTCCTACTGCCTCAGACTAGCTTGTCTGTGGTACAGCAGCGCCGCCATTACAGCCTCACCCGCGTGGAATTGAAGATGCAGCAGACAGCTGAGTAGTGGATATTTGAGGAATTCAATAGCAAACACAAGACTGAGCTCTCTAGCCCTACTAAGTATAAAGCGAAAACGGGCACATGCTCTTAATTTAGAGAATCTTGCAACTAACTTTTTGAATTAAAGAAAAAGGGGTTTTAATAAGTCACCGCAAAAATCATGTAATTTTCAAATCAATAAATCTTAATTTCAATGTACGCAGTCTATATTAATCATCCCTCAATAATTTTATTATAAGGAAAACTACTTTATAAAGTAGCTATTTTATAACTGTATAGTATATAGCGGTCAGTATTACATAGTAGAAGTAAGATAGCGCATACTGCAGGGTTTGAGGGTGTATCTAGCGGGCCTTGGTTAAGGGGAGGAGGCCGAGGGGTGTCAAACTGTCGGTTTGCGGGGGGTGCCAAACAGTCGGTTTGCGGGGGGCGTGGAACATACTTACGCCACTGTTCCGACTCCTTTGGATCCGATCCGGAACACTGCCAGGCTGGGGAGGGGAATCTGTCAAAGAATAACATAAGGCGAGAGCAGAAACTTCGCGTAGAGCAAAATGCCAAAAGACCCTGTTGAAGGCTTTTCAGTTCAGGCTACCAGCACAAACACATATGTGCGTGAAACTGGCCCCTCCACATCGAGCAAAATTATGAAAATAGTACGAATATTTAGTGCCTATTTTGTGCTTTCAAGTCATACTAATTGAAGTTTGTGTGCTCAATTCTAATTAGTTTTTTATACTTTTCTTTTTTGGTGGTCCAGCTTCATACGTTACCTGCGACCATTCAGGAAAAAATAAATGTTTATCGAGATTTAGTGCATAGTTTGTACTTTCAGTATAGGGTATTCAACTTGTATATGCAGTGTTCTTCAGTGCAGTTGGTAATAAGCCAAAAACCAAATTTCAGGCAGGAATAAATTCCTAAGCCCGCCACGGTTAGTAAATGGTATGTTATTTTGTATCGGAATTTATTGCATAAATTGGGCTTTCAGAATATACAACTTTTATACTATATTAGGCTCATTAGCACTAATCAATGTACGTTCCTTTTCAATAAGTGTTAGAACAGAGACACTGTCACCATATTGCAGGACATATAAATGAAGGATTTACTTCACGCAGAATTAGTACAGTAACATCACCAGACTGCAGCACCAATCAATGAACGTTCCTCTTCATGACGAGTTAGGACCGAAACTGCCGCCAGGCTGCAGCACAATGCAGACAATCTGTCCGCTGCCGGTACACGTTAGTTCACGCTTTTTCCGCCGCGGCAGCACCGAACAGATAATGTTTAAATTCCTACTTCATGTCTCTGTTCCATACGGCTAGGTAGATTTTCAAGTAGCTGCTGCACTCTAGCGGGTAAAACTAGAACTAGCAACAGTTTTGGCGAAAGCAACCAGTCTTTCAAGTAGCTGCTGCACTCTACCGGATAATTTACTAAGTTTTAGTAATGTACGGGCCCCCTTATTGACTACATCAGTCAAATACTACATCCATGTTAAAACTCCCTATAGTTAAAAAATGGTCCTGTGGCGTTAATCAGTATATGAAGCAGGCTCAGCCAGAGCCTACATCAGGCAAACAATACACTGTACTGTTTACCTGATGTAGGCACTGCATGACGGTCCATGACTACCTGCCGGCTCAGCCAGGGTCCAGCGGGGCAGCGACTGCAAACGCTACATCGCCACATCGGTTCTTGCTATTGTACATCTGGACTGCCGTTTACAAGACGTGATGCAAGGGCACGATATTTAGGGGAAAGAAATTATTGTACGCGCCCAGTAGTAATTCTCTCAACCTTTTAGTTGTAAATTAAACTTTGTATGTTGAAACTTTAAACAAATATAAACAATTTCAGAGAAATATAGACTTACCGTTATAAATTGATATAGACTTAATGGCAATATGAACGAGCAGTAGCCTTTACATTTGCAAGGAACAGATCTGCAGATCTATCAGGTCTGCTCTAACATATTATCCGAAAAGGTATGAACTTTAAATAATCTTGCTGGCTTTGTTTAATGAATAGCTAATTGTTATCAAACATATTCAAACTCCTATGAAATAAATGTGATTGTTGCGCCCGCTCCCTCATGCCTCGTACTTCTCTTGTTGGTTCATCAAATTACAATTATCATTATAACGATTATAAACTCATTATCGTTACACAACTACAAGTAGGCCTACCATCAGATTCGTAATTATTTCAGGGCAACTTTTACATTTTTACTGACATAATGATACATATACAGTGCATTTTTATTTTCTGTAAAATGCCCTACTTAAGAGTTATTACCGTTCAAACATTTTAAAGTCAATTATTTCAATACTTTCCTTTATTGTGACAGTTTGAGTTTAGCACTGTTTGAGAACGTTCGGTCCTTGTATATACAGTAAACGGCTTTCGAACACACAAATCAAACCAGACCGACACGCGACTAAAATTCTACTAGTGTGAGTGAAGGGTATTTATTTTACAATTTAATGAATTTATCACCCTAACTCGTTGTTATAACTTTTTCAATTTGTGTTTACGTTAGCAATCATCATTAAAAGAAATATATTTTACAGGCACAGTACAAGGTACAAGGTCTTCTATTAATACAAGATATAATTTTGGAATCTCAAAAACCAATACAAATGTTTTAAATAATCAATGTTAAACTATCAATTAAATAAGCAATCTCCATGTTTACAATAATACAACTATAACTTGCTCTATTATGTAATAATATTCGTATTACTGTATATTATTTATTATAGTATACACTAGTCTACACTAGAAATAATATACAGTTAAAACAGTATTACTATGTACAAACAAAGAGTTTTAGTTTTAGGTCTTTGGCTGGTTAGGCGGGAAAAGCATAAGAAAAATTGACTACTCGCATGCCTTTGAGTTATTTTCAATTCACCGAAATTCGAATGAACAGTCCAGGACAAAATTCTTCCAAATCTTTTAGGAAGTTGTATTTTAGTTTGGATATTGTAGCGAAGAAAACGTTCTTGGATCAGTATTCTATTTAAAACTATCAATTTGTCAGAATATTTCGTATAAAAATTTATCTGTTTCATCGTAAAACATGTCAGCGAAAAATATTTACTACTCTGACAAATACACTGATGACAAATATGAGTACAGGTTAGTAACTATAGCATGGCTTAAAATTTCAATGGACAAATTAGATATTAGGGCTATTAATTGGTTTGCTTTTGGAGAACCAATAAATTGTGTTGCTTGTACTATAGTCAATTTAACCTACGTTCGTGTCAGTAGATGAATAGGCCTATGTGTACTCTAGGTAATGCCTAAACTTGGAACAAGAGTGGCTCATAGGCCAAATGCTACCTTAACTTAACCTAACCTACCTTAAACTCACTTAATTTAACCTAGCCTGGAAATAGTCCAAACTTGAATAATCTTTTTAAAATGTTATTAGTGCAAAAAATAATAAAATATGGGGACCCTTTTCTTTTTGTGCAAAATTAATTTTCAGGTTCTATCAAGTAAAGGGCATTATTCTGGACTAATACAAAAACATTTGGTAACTGGCTTTAAGTTATTATGGCAAAATGTTTGAACATAACCTAGCTTAATATCAGTACAAAAATAAGGCTGGCTTAGATCTTGCCCCTAGGATTTACATTCTTTACTCCCATAATAGAACACCAAGCTATGTAAGTGACATTGTTTTAGTACGATCCTTAGACTAAACTTAAAAGTGGTTGAATGTTTAATTTAACTGGTTTTTCTTTTTACACTGACTCCCCTCTTAGGAAATGTTCTACTTCAGTATTATCCTGCTTAATCTAAGCAGCCTCCAGGTCTGAGAAAGCTCTAATGTTTAGGTGTACATTTCTGGCCGTGGTCACAGTTTATTTCCAATAAGCTCCTTGTTATATTCTACATTATTTTCCTCTCAGAACTGACGGAAATGTTTCAGACATGTTGTACTGCCGAAAGATATGGTCCCACTCGTCCCCAAGACTCACCTGATGTCGGAAGATGAGTGGCGGAAGATCGGAGTCCAACAGAGCAAAGGATGGGTGCATTACATGACACATAAGCCAGGTACGCTAAGTTTTGGTTAACTGTGGCTCCCTCCTCCCCTGGGGATTATGCATGAAAGCCAGAGTTTTTGTGGAATATTACAGGGAATTTAATCATAACTAGTAATCACACATTTATTTACGTATTTTTGCTGTACCTACTAAACTCCTTCACATCAAGTCCTGCGAACAAGCTCCTATTTGACTAACAAAGGTCGAGAAGACATTATGAAACAGAATAGGTTCACTTCACATTGTAACAGAAGGATTTTAACCTTCTCGAAACCATCCCTAGGTCTGGCTAATACACAGACCTTATAGATAGTTTCTCCCCTAAGGAGAATATAGCAGTGTTTTGTTACGGTGCAGGGTGAGAATCACAGAAGCTGATGTCTTGCTCAAGCGCTCCTTTGCAAGCAGTGAAGGAGGCTAAGCCCTTTGGCCTTTCTTGCTCAAGTCTTGTTACACCAGATAAAACATAAGATTTTCTTTTGGTTTTCCGTTGAGTATATCCATTCTTACTTGGTATTGGAAGTTTTCAAATTCAAAATCATGGTTCCATTGATTCTTAGACCATCTAATCAGGATTAAAAATCAATAATCAATGTTGAAAGTCTGGATCTTGAGGTTGGCGAGAGTAACTCTGACTGAAAATATAGCTGTTTACTATCGGGAGTTCAAAGGTAAAACTTGCGAATGTCTGGCATTTCAATTTTAAACTGTCGAACTGTTCTGGAGGGAGTTCCGCCCAATTTGTTAAATGTCAAACATTCAAAAATTGGCAGAACAAAAAGAAGTGAACGGAATGACTTTAAAGTCATTAATTGTATTGTAGCTATATCTTCCATCTTGTTTTCTAAAATCCATTGTACTTTTTCACCTTAAAAATCTAAAACTGAGCCTTTAAGTAAATTCAGTAAAAAATTCAGAATTTGATGGACATGTTTGAGTAGACAGCAGATAGTAATAATAATAATTAATTATTTTAGTAGAGAAAGATAAACTCGTTTAATAATCTAATATATTATTCTGAGAGTCTCAATATTTGTTGCAGAACCACATATTTTACTCTTCAAGAGGCTCCTTCCGAAAGACAACTAGTTCCTCAAGTCATCTATCTCTTGTACATATATAACTTAATTTCTTTCTGACTTAATTTCTCTAAGTAAGATTTTTGGTCTGATCCCTGTGTTTAAAATTTGTAGATCTGATTTTATTACCAGTTTTACTCAAATTAAATTAGATTGCTACTTATCTGAAATTTGAAACTTATCTATAGTTTTGAAATTTGATAAGACTTATCTTGCGACTTGAATTCTCGTCCAACAGTAATTGTGATACTAACTTTTGATACTTTGTTTTTTATCAATTACAATGTGATGTAGAGGAGGTGGTAATCAACCACCTTGTTAGTTATAAACTGAAACCTAGGTTTTAGACTTATTTTGTTGTTTTATTTTTAATCGGTTTTCAAACCCCTATGGTTGCCAACAAACGATAGATTTCAAATCACACAAAGAGCGGAACGATTAAAATTCACTTAAAATTACATCACAGATGTTAAGTATTTCACGAGCAAGCCATTTCATTAAACTTGGTTCCTGTCACAAGTAGGGCTTGAAATAGGTGCTTCTACTTTTGTAAAACACTGTAGTATTTCCTAAATAGTTTGTAACTCTATCGTCTACTTGTATTGTTAGTTGTTATATTTTAAGTACTATACTCTAGGAAACTTAACAGTCATAGTTGTACTTAGGTTATACTTCAAGCTCAACATACTAATTCGGTTTTGTAATCAAAATATTTGAAATGTTTTTTAAAATATCAATTTAAATCAATTGTATCAGCATCAGGTACTTTTAAATACTTCATAAATGTTTAACCCTAATATAAACCTAGTATTTTCATGATATTGTAAGATTTTAACTTGAATTTTATTGTTAGTTAAGTTTTGCATTTAATGTTAAATTGAGTAACTTTTGATTAGAACTCCTTGCCTTGTAAATACATTTTCATATTACAGTTTGTCTTATTTTTGAAAACACCCTTATATTTATCTATATACATAAAATAAGACTTTTGTCTGTATATTGCAAAGAATCCATTGCCTTTTGGTTATTTGGTGTTTATATACTTTACAAAGTTGCTTACTAATACTTTACTAAGTTTTCTTGCACTTTGTCAAGACCAAAACTAATGTCCTGTCTGTCTGTCTGGAACACTTTGAAGCCATTTTGGAACTCCAGCTTATCCAATTTGGTCTTTGAAAAAGTTTTCCACTCTGAGGTGTGTGTCCGGTGAATTAGTCCTCCACTTTTCCACTGGCCTTGTGGTGGCTGATTAAGTAGCTAGCCGGAAAAAGATCTTGCCTGTCTGTGTCAATAGCGTCGTTTCTAAGGCATATTGGACTGCTTATAACTCAAAATAGGCTGAAGCTATGGCGGTGAAACTTTGTTTAGGGTTTGGCCCATTACTCAGTGACAGTGTGTATTTAGCTATATTTTATATCTATACTTAAAATTGTGAGAGAGATTAAAGTAGGCACTGAACACATTTTAAAACCTATTGGGCAACATACTTTATGTTTCAAAGTTTGCAAACCATATAATTCAGTGTTAAGTATATTATAAATAAATGCTGATAATACTGAACAATGAACACATTTTGTTGAAGAACACAACCGTCTGTGAAGAACAGGTGCATTGAGCTAGAAACTTTAAGCCCACTTTCAAAATGCAAGAACAGGTGTAAGGATCGGTAGTTTGATGCCAGTACCGAACAACAGCCTGCCTTGGTACAAAAAGACTTTAAAGTCATGATACTATAATATTTATTTTGGCTGACACGGGTATACAGCTAGTCAGTCGTACTATAAGGAACTAAATAAGTTTACAGGCTACTCCCGATTTACTGTAATTGGATTAACCGTGTTGCGGATTAGCCGCGACACCGAATGGAGAAAAAATACAATGCCGCCATCCCTCACAAAACGGACTATAATAGAGTCCCGCATGACCTTGACTCGTCCTTTCTGACTCACCTAACAATATTAGTCAAAAAATAGTAATTCTCCCCACCTACCAGAATCATGCATCCGCCTCACCGTTAAATCTGACTAATTATTCAAGGTTTTGACAGTGGTATAAAAGGGAATATAATTTTCTGAAGTGCGGTTGCAAGAGTTGTTTTTGTTATTGGAGTGGTTATTGGTGATTGCAAAACAATGTGTACTACACGCAAAAGGGTCGTATTGACAATACAGCAAAACTCGACATTGTGCAAAACATTGATCGTGGTTCAATAGTAAACAAATTTGCAACCAGTATAACATTCTGCATTAGTGATAAAACGGTTTCACGGTGATATACAAAAGTAAGATGACAATACGACAGGCTACGTTGCCATCTAGTTGCCATTTCTGGGCTGTGGTAACCAAGTCACGTTGTTTGAGTTGAGTCACCCTTGTCAAGAGTTTGATGCTAGCGCTCCTGATCGCTCAGTAGCAAACTAAAACTGTGGTAAATAAATAAATAAGTGTTTTATTGCATATTGGACATTTACAATAAATGTATCGCAATCGTCAAATGTTTGAGTATCTAAAATTTTCCTTGCACTCTTACCTTTAAATCCCATTCAAACATACAGTTTTTACACTCACTCTCTCCCATGCATTCGAATGTAGCCACTCTAGTCCCTATTCAGTCAGCGAATCATAGGGTCTCCCAATTGAATGCCATAAACTCGTCTGTATCATAAAATGCTTGAGAAATCAGAATTGTTTTAAGACGAGCTTTGAATGCCTTAGGCTCAGGGGCATTTTTGAACGAATTTGGTAGTCTGTTGAGGTGGTACCACACCGGTGCTAAAATACATGAGAACCAATGACTAGATTCCACATGCACCATTCACTGGAATCTGTTATCCTCATTTTTAGTTGTTTATGTCTTTATATGCCTTATTGTACATTAACTTTGAGTTTTGTGGATTAACCGTGATTTTGCTCATCAGGGAAGCCTCAATCCGATTTTATTAGCGTTAATCGAGTTGACTGTATGTAGAAACTAAATAAATGCAAGTAAAATAATACTATTCTAATAGTGTTTTTGTGGGTTGATGTTTGGCGGGTTGGATAATATTCCTTGCCTCTTTTCCATTTGTTGTAATTTCCAGTCGCGTTGCAAAGTGCCCTTGGAAGAATGCATTGGACATTTCTGCAATTTATTGCCATCGTTTATATTAGTTTCTGTGTGTATATACATATGTATTTTAGTTTGTAAATGATGAAGCTTTATGCCATTTAAGACAAACCAACTAGCTGCTCCAAGCTGAACAATGTCTAAAAGACTAAAACCAATCGGATCTAAAGAGTTAAAAGGTTATCTTATCTCAAGATAACAGCTGGAGTTATCCTCATGTTCATAGTAACGAGGTTTACTTCAGGACTGCTTATAACTCAAAATAGGCTGAAGCTATGACGGCGAAACTTCGTTTAAGGGTTTGGCCCATTACTCAGTGACAGTGTGTCTTCAGCTATATTTTATATCCTTACAACATCCACAAACTAATTAATGGCGAGGACTAATGTAGGTACTGAACACTTTTTAAAGCATATTGGAACAGTTTTACTCAAAATCGGCTGTGAGATAAAACTTTGTTTAAGGGTCTAGCCCATTACCCAGTGTGTATTTAGCTATATTTTATATCTATACTTAAAATTGGCCGAGATTAAAGTAGGCACTGAACACGTTTTTAAAACCTATTGGAACGCTTATACTTCATGTTTCAAAGTTTGCAAACCATATAATTCAGGTGTTAAGTATATTATAAATAAATGCTGATAATACTGAACAATGAACACATTTTGTTGAAGAACACAACCGTGCGAAGAACAGGTACGTCAGCTAGGAAACTTTAAGCCCACTTTCAAAATGCAAGAACAGGTGTAAGGATCGGTAGTTTGATGCCAGTACCCGAACAACAGCCTGCCTTGGTACAAAAAGACTTTAAAGTCATGATACTATAATATTTATTTGTGGCGAAGCACGGGTATACAGCTAGTCAGTCGTACTATAAGGAACTAAATAAGTTTACAGGCTACTCGATTTACTGTAGTAATTGGATTAACCGTGTTCGGATTAGCAGCGACACGAATGGAGAAAAATACAATGCCGCCATCCCTCACAAAGCGGACTATAATAGAGTCCCATGACCTTGTCGTCCTTTCTGACTCACCTAACAATATTAGTCAAAAATAGTAATTCTCCCCACCTACCAGAATCATGCATCCGCCTCACCGTTAAATCTGACTAATTATTCAAGGTTTTGACAGTGGTATAAAGGGAATATAATTTTCTGAAGTGCGGTTGCAAGAGTTGTTTTGTTATTGGAGTGGTTATTGGTGATTGCAAAACAATGTGTACTACCGCATAAAGGTCGTATTGACAATACAGCAAAACTTCGACATTGTGCAAAACATTGATCGTGGTTCAATAGTAAACAAATTTGCAACCAGTATAACATTCTGCATTAGTGATAAACGGTTTCACGGTGATATACAAAAGTAAGATGACAATACGACAGGCTACGTTGCCATCTAGTTGCCATTTCTGGGCTGTGCCAAGTCCGCGTTGTTTGAGTTGAGTCACCCTTGTCAAGAGTTTGATGCTAAGCTCCTGATCGCTCAGTAGCAAACTAAAACTGTGGTTAAATAAATAAATAAGTGTTTTATTGCATATTGGACATTTACAATAAATGTATCAAATCGTCAAATGTTTGAGTATCTAAAATTTTCCTTGCACTCTTACCTTTAAATCCCATTCAAACATACAGTTTTTACACTCACTCTCTCCCATGCATTCGAATGTAGCCACTCTAGTCCCTATTCAGTCAGCGAATCATAGGGTCTCCCAATTGAATGCC
The DNA here is from genome assembly GCA_018831715.1 of Matsumurasca onukii. Classification (NCBI taxonomy): domain Eukaryota; kingdom Metazoa; phylum Arthropoda; class Insecta; order Hemiptera; family Cicadellidae; genus Matsumurasca; species Matsumurasca onukii. The sequence continues at coordinate 82,549,323 of CM032058.1, forward strand.
ATAAACTCGTCTGTATCATAAAATGCTTGAGAAATCAGAATTGTTTTAAGACGAGCTTTGAATGCCTTAGGCTCAGGGGCATTTTTGAACGAATTTGGTAGTCTGTTGAGGTGGTACCACACCGGTGCTAAAATACATGAGAACCAATGACTAGATTCCACATGCACTGTTCACTGGAATCTGTTATCCTCATTTTTAGTTGTTTATGTCTTTATATGCCTTATTGTACATTAACTTTGAGTTTTCGTGGATTAACCGTGATTTTGCTCATCAGGGAAGCCTCAATCCGATTTAATTGCGGTTAATCGAGAGTTGACTGTATGTAGAAACTAAATAAATGCAAGTAAAATAATACTATTCTAATAGTGTTTTTGTGGGTTGATGTTTGGCCGGGTTCGGATAATATTCCTTGCCTCTTTTCCATTTGTTGTAATTTCCAGTGCGTTGCAAAGTGCCCTTGGAAGAATGCATTGGACATTTCTGCAATTTATTGCCATCGTTTATATTAGTTTCTGTGTGTATATACATATGTATTTTAGTTTGTAAATGATGAAGCTTTATGCCATTTAAGACAAACCAACTAGCTGCTCAAGCTGAACAATGTCTAAAAGACTAAAACCAATCGGATCTAAAGAGTTAAAAGGTTATCTTATCTCAAGATAACAGCTGGAGTTATCCTCATGTTCATAGTAACGAGGTTTACTTCAGGACTTCTGATAAGTCAATCTTCCAAAAGAAAAGGCTATCACTTGACAGGTCAATGATATCTTCGTTAGTTTCAAAATCAAATGTGACTATGAACTGGCCTCTACAAGAATCCTGTATAGTCATATTTCATTTTAGATATTGTTAGTACAAATTACAAAATGAAAATTGGGGAATAAATACACATTTTTTGTTTTAAGAAGGAAGTTTTTATGTAAATTGTAGAGAAAGGGACAGAAACTGGTTGAACTACAGTATAATAAAACACAGTAACTTAATTTCAAACATATTTATTGATTTGGTTAATTTTTCTATGTTAAAATAGTTTTTGTTTATTATAAGTTAATCTGAAAATTTGGTAATTGAACATTTTAACACTTGTTAATAACAAAATAGTTACAACAGGGTAAATTAATTTGATTTTTAAAACAATGTTAAATCATTTAAAAACCATAAAAAATATTAGGCCCAATCAACACTGAACCAACAAACATACAGTCTTGTAGTGTAAGGAAATTGAGGAATACACTGACATACGAAATCGACATTAAGAAGTTTTAAATTCTACGGCAATATGAAAAGAATGCAATCTTTTAGACTAACAAAGCAATTTTTAGACTAATAAAGCTTGAAGTAATGAAAAAACAGAAAAAAAGAATGGAATCGTAGCAGTTAAAACATTAAGATCATTTAAAAGCGGCTGGTACTTTGATACTTTGATTTGAGACACCGACCACTCCTAGAGGGTATTTTAAGGTGAATATGGATGAAGGGTGAGTGTGTTGAGTGTTTTGATGGATGATGAGGTGTAGTCTTGTTACAATCTAGGGCAACTGTTCCCCAGATTGGGTCATTAATTAAAAAACCAACGACCAATGGAATGGACCAACGGCTTTACGTGACTTCCGAACCACGGGGAGTGGCCATCGTGAAAAGTTATCACTGCGATCGGGAATCGAACCCGAGCTGATTTGGTGCGAAGCACGCACTATACCACTGAGCTATGACCACCCCCAGTGTGGTATCACATAAACAGAAGCACATTTAGACAAGGCCTTTGATTGGGAAGTTACTAACAGGAGAGGAGAAGCCTGTGCTGATGAAAGAAAAAGAGCTGATTCGGAAAGGATGGAACAAGTCTGAGCATAAAGAAACCCAACATTTCAAGACTGTTTATGTACTTTGCGTGGTCCACTAGGCCTTTACCTGAAAAATATTAATTTAAAAAAATTGATAGTATATTCCAGTTCTAACTTTAAAAGTCAAACCTTATGTTATCTTAAAATGGAATAACAAAAAATAACTTCTCTCACATGAAATTATTTTTTTTTAAGTTAAGTTTTGAAAAATACTTATTTTAGAACACATTTGGTTGTGAAAAAAATTATACTATAAAAAAGTTTGTTAAAGCTATTAGTTACAAAAAAATGGTTTATTTACAAATTTCTATGATGTCATGAATGCTAAGGTATGTACAATAGAAAATGCCTCTTTCATTAAATTATATAGACAAGTACTTTTATTTACACAGTTTTTATCTGACACCGGTAGGATATATTACAGTCAGGAATAAACATTACACAATTGAGTTTGCTACTCGAATGGATTTGGAAAGAATTAGTTTGCACTAATAATCTAATAAATTAAATGAAAGCGATACACAGTATAGTAATACACTGAAATGGTTAGGAATCGTTGATATGTTGTATTAACCCTCGAGTCTCTGTTGTGGCGGTAAGCTGTGATCTATCTGAACATCTTTCTGTAAACTCGGCGATAGTTCTCTGTAGACAGATTCAGGCACGTTATCTGGAAAATAAATAAACAAATCAGTAAAGTCAGTGGAATAATTTAAGCAACTGGTTTGTTGATTGAGAATCTATAATTATACTTCTTGAGTCATTGTAATCACAAGTCTGAAAAGAATTTCTCACATACTCATCTGTAATAGTTCTGGACAATTTCTGCTGAAATCCAGCTGCTTAAACTTATTAATATCAAAGGTGTAACACCACTTAAAAATTTCACAGTGAATTTGATAAGCCATTTTCTCAAAATAGTTAAGGTTATCTATAGGCTGTTAGTACTCACCATTACACCTGTAGACGAGGTCGGACCAGATGATCATTTCTTGCGAGAAGCAGAACACACCGAGTCGACCTCCCTTCAGAGTCGAGTCGAAGATGTTCGCGGAGTCGACGACAAGGGTTGTTCCTTGGAACATCCTCAGTCGGATGAGTCCGATGTGTGGACGATGCAGGAGTAACCAACGGTACGCTACCTTCTCCCTCCACCCGACGTTTTCCGGGTCTTTCCACAACAGCCGCACCTGTGAAAAAAGGTAAAATTTGTCTTGATTAAAATCTAAAAGGAGTTAGGACTACAAAGTCCTCTCTTCCACTCAACCTGGACCTTCACCTAGCGTTACTGCAAAGTCAGTTAACAAATTCTTAGTGGTGACTGCGGGGATTGAACCTGCACCACCGAAGTAATGAGCTCTGGAGGTGCTGCGATACCACTCCTCCACGGTTCCTATTATGTAATGAGGAGAGAAGTTGTAAGTTGAGCACGTTGAATGAAGTTGGTCTTAAACCACCTTGTTATAACTGTTTGAAATTAATCTTATAATTGCATACATGTATGTGCACTTTAAATTTGAGTTGTAGACGACACTATCATTTCAAGTAGGAAGAGCTGTGTGAGCACATCAGTAAAAAAACTTGCTTTATTATAGAACACAATCAGGCAATTTCAACATTTCATGTCTAAACAGAATTTTCCTAAAACTGGTATCTTAGCAAGAAATAAACTAAACAAGTCATTATGCAAAAACTTACTGAGTTTAAAATATATTGGGCTCATTTAGATAACCTGCTTGCAGCTTATTGCATAAAGTTAAATTGATGGTAAGGACTTGCAGTTATACTTGTAATTAACAGCTGAATATAAACTAGGATTTGGTTTATACTTTACTGTTTACATTATATCTTTTATAGATCCAATTACTGCTTTTGTAACTTTTCAGAGGTGTATTTACAGAAAACTATTAACATAGTATCATCTGCACATAAAATCGTTTGTTTCTTGTTGTAGTGTAGCAAACAAGAATGATTGTGAATTGTGTTTGACCTGGTTATCAGTGTCTCCCGTGTGCCACAGAGAGTTCCTGAGCATCTCGCCCGGCCCGGTGGCCGAGTGAACGACTTTGATCTGTATCCCCGTCTCTGCAGCAACCGCACGGAACGGCGTAGTCGACCAATACGTCTGCTCGTACTTCTTCCACATCACTGTGTAGAACTTGTGGTTGTCTTGATAACTGGGGACAAAGTACCACATGATGAGTTGTCTTGTTGTGCTCGGTAATACGGCATCTATGTTTGTTATAAGGTGAATATTTACCTGAAAACAAAACCGATGTAGTCATCGTCAATCTCTGTGTCTACGAAGAACGTGCCTCCGAAATCAACCCCTCCAAAAGCATCGTATCCTAGAAAAATGTATCATCATATTATTGCATACACAAAGTAAATTTGCACGTTAAGAATGGTATAATATTAACTTCCAACCGTAGACACCCAAAAATATTTTCTGTAGATTGATTCAATTCTTAAAAATATAATCCTCCTTAGTTGCAATTTTTTAGATATTTTCGAGAGGTATCAAAAGTGCACTGGTTGAAGATTGAAGTTCTTTCTCTATATCAACTTCTGTTACTTTTGCCTAATCCGTTCGCCTAAGTTGCTAACCAATAAGCATTGATGGATTGATACACACATTTAACAAAACTAGTCACAGTAATTGTGAGATTTATTCTCTGATTGTTTCAATAACAATTTGTAGGCAATAAGTATGTCTCGACATGATTCCCTGAAACTTGCTTTTGAAATTATTTTAATAGCTTCTTTTGCAGCCTAAAAGCCAAGATAAATGTATCAAAATCCAAAATTCCATGTCATAAGTATAATTATATAATTTAAAAAACTCATAATCATATTTAATTTTAGTTGTTGTTTAAAGCATTCTTTGCACTTGTGCAGTATATTTATATAATAAGAAGGTGTACATTTATTAAATAAATGTTCTTTATGTATTCTTACCAAGTCCAGCAAAATACTCACCGATAGCAAGACCAGGGTCGCTGTTGACAGTTTGTACGATTTCTGCTCCTTTGTTGTAGATGACCCATTCCGGATCCATCTGGGAATCGCCCTCAGGATCCAGTACCACCGTCTGATATGTCCTAAAACAAGTTAACAAGTTGAAGTCAAAGAAAAACAAATGTAATTGCAATTAATTCAAGAAATATTTGAGATTTCTGCACTGGGTGAACAAAAGTTGTTGAAATTTACCTGAAATCAGTGGAGAAGATCTTAGAGTTGTTGGGGCAGTTGTCCAGATAGTTTGGAACCTTGTCCATATCCCAATCTTCATCACAGATATCACCGCAGGAGTCGCCTGGAATTAAACAAAGAAACTTTGAATCATGAGGGTTTGTCTTCAAAACTTGCTGATGAAACTACATTTTCTGTTACTAAAGGTGTGTGGAACCACCTAGTTTCAAGCAACAGATCAACGGCAAACTCGAGAGAGTGAACAGATAAAGGTCACAGGTCTGGTATGCTTGTAGTGGGCTCCGTTAGCTAATTTAAGCTTGCTGATTTCCACTTTTGAAATACCCACTTTATTATTGCTGCTAGAGTTTGAGATATTAATTTTTACATTCTGAGACTCAATTTTTAAAATTCTAAGGTATTCTTCCTTGATTTTTCAATTCTGGTATTATTGTCCCAGCATTATTTTGAAACCTTCTTGATTTCAACTATTATTTTTCAGCACTGACCGTCCAGATCCTCCTGGCTTGGGTTGTAAGCAAGAGGGCAGTTGTCTTGTTCGTTAGGGATACCATCTCCATCCCGATCCGGATCACAAGCGTCTCCTCGTCCGTCGCCGTCTGTGTCCAGCTGGTCACTGTTCGGGATCTTAGGACAGTTGTCTGCACTGTCCTGGATACCGTCTCTGTAATGGTAAAACTGTTAGCTGGTGGAGTTATTACTGCTTAAACAATTGACTTGATGTAGCGAGGACATTCTATGTAAACGACACAAGAATGTCTGCCAATTTGATGGATAGAAACGATACCGCCAGTAGTGAAGTTTCAGAACATCATCTCTTAACATATAAATTTTTGAATTGGCAACAGGCCAAAATTCAAAGATGAACTATTATGAAATCAGGTCAAATCTTTCCTGAACTTACTGCAAGTCTTAAAAAATTTAAATCCAAACTAAAATAAAAACCTAACCTGTCACGGTCAATGTCGTCGTCACACTCGTCTCCCACGTGGTCGTCATCCGTGTCTGTCTGGTCCCGGTTAGGGATGTTAGGACAGTTGTCGCACAAGTCTCCCAGTCCGTCACCATCCTGGTCTCTCTGGTCTGCGTTAGATTTGCGTGGGCAGTTGTCCAAGTGGTTGGGGATACCTGTGTAAACATACTTCAGATCAGTCACACTCGAGCGACAATGTTTTCAGGAAAGTTGGTTAGTAGGCACAGAATTTGCAACCATTTATCCACCAGAGACGATCAATTAGTAATAGAAAATAACAAAGTTGTGTGCTCCACTAGTGAAGTTTTCAACAACTCTAAGAAGAAAATCGTGTGGAATCTCACCATCATTGTCGATGTCGGGTTCGCAAGCATCTCCAAACTGGTCCTTGTCCACATTCTCCTGGTTGGGGTTGGGCACCATGGGACAGTTGTCGCACGCATCCCCCTGCTTGTCCGGGGTCCCGTGATCCGTGTCCGACTGGTCCGGGTTATGCACCAGCAGGCAGTTGTCCTGGAATCATTGTGAAAACATAGTAGATAGTAACAGGTTTATACTGTAGTTTTGTGCTGGAAAGTGTGAATTGAAATAAATTGATATTTTTTCTGTTAAGGAGGACAACAGTTTTAACAACCTTTCGAATACAATAGAAATAGTTCATTGGTCTCTAACAAGGATAAGCCTTTATTATGGCCTATATCAAAGTTATTACAACAAAGGTAGAACATACTTTTTGGAAATTAATTATGATAGCAAAAATTATGTATCTCATTACGTGGGCTTTTCACAAATGATGAGATAGATTAAGTGAGTCTTTTGTGGCAGTTCCCGTTATACTCATTAACCTGACAACTATGTGAATCTCGCCACGGCAATTATTATATGATTATTCGGTGATACTTTTACACTTCTTGTAACTGCTAACTCACAAGCCATGTTACTCCCAGAAGAATTAATAATGTGCTGCAGCAGAAGGCATCCCGGTTACACCTACGGGCCTGAACATTGTCTACCCTGGAGCCTGAATACTCTAGTTACTAAATAGCCTAGCAAGACTCGGAAGCCATGGTTAACTGAGCCAGAAGATCATTTCTGCTTGTTTTATTTTTGTTAGTATAGCAAGATAAATGACTAAAGCACTTCTTACAGATCGGTTTGGGATTCCGTCATTGTCTGCATCTGGATCACAAGTGTCTCCGATCTTGTCTCCGTCCGCATCTTCCTGCCCAGAGTTCGGTATGTCAACACAGTTATCCTGCAACAGCGTCATTCAACAATAAACAACCAGCTAGGCCTTTCCAGCAGATTGGTGACAGTCTATTTGACTATGTCGATGACACAAGTTGAAGTTTGATAACATGAGATACATGGGGATTCCTCCAGAATACCTACAGAGACAAAATTGTTTTAAAGGGGTTTTAAACTATGGACTCAAAACTCTTAAAATACTTACCTACCGTTACTATACTAGATCCCTAAGATACTACTTTCTTAAGTACAATGGTTTTATAGAAAAGTTTGATGAGAGCAGCAACTCAAATTATTGGAAATTTTGAAACAAGAAGACACAATTTCAACTGCGCACCTTTCTACACTTTGAGTGGGCGCATCCTAGATCGTAGTCAGGGAAGCCGTCCAAATCTCTGTCTGGTCCACACGTCTTCCCGTCTCCGGCCCATCCAGTCTTGCACTGTAACAAACATACCGGTATTCTTCTGTACTGACTATGCTACTGTAGTCTTTGAAATGACAAGGGAGAGGGGTTTGGATCTCAATTTTCTTTCAGGCAAAATTGACATTTTACTTATCTGATTTTCGGAAAATTTCTGAGTGATTAAAAACAGATTGTAATAATTAAAACTTTACAAATCTTGCCTATACATTTTGAACACCTACACCAAATAAGTAAACTAGATTTACCATATAAATCCCAATTTTCCATTCTGTTTATGAGTTACTATCAAAAATTGTATATTGGCCAACATGACAGTCCTTCAATTTGCAAATAATTAATAAACGATTAAGATATATTGAAATAAAAAATACTTTTGAACTAGTTGTAAGCATTGAAACTTAAAAAATTTTAAAATTATATAATTTGTTCCTTAAAGTAAAAATAGTAAGTAAATATAGAAACATCTGTTATAAAGTGTAGTCTAATAATTAGTTTTATCTGATTAAATAAAGTATGTTTAAAAATTATGGTGTTTTCTCTTTAAAATATATGTTCCACTGTTTAGAGAAAGATTACCACAGAAATACTTTATCTGCTGAAAAGTACACTTCCACAAAAAACCCTTAGGGAATTCTAGAAAATTGCTTAAAATTTTAAGGATTTTAATTAATTTTTGGGATTTTAATGATCATATAATTGGGGTTTCAGATTCTTGGGAAACAAGAGCCTCTATAATGGCATATGATTCGTCTACTAACTACTTGGCTACTAACCCTGCAACTGAAGGTGTTGAGGTTGGTCCGGTAGCACTGTGCGTTGGTGTCACACTGAGTTCCGTCGGGACAGAGGCCCGGGTGGTTGTGGCAGCCGATGGTCTGGTTGCCGATGTACCCGGCAGCACAACTGCCACACCGGTACGATCCCTGCAACAGTGGATTGTGATGAGATAAGGCACACTCTCATAACACTCTGTGAGGTAGACTCTGACTTCACTGCAGAGCTCCGGGGATTGCCTACGGTGACGTACCGGAATTGTCTGTACACACATCCATATTCCTATTCAGGAGGAAATGGATTCAGGGGGCATTCAGATGAAAGGCCCCCAGCTACATGGGACCCAAATTGTTCAACCGGCTGCCTGCTCCTTAAAGAAGTTTGCAGCAGAAAAGTACTTCAAGAAAGAACTACAAGGATGGCTCATGACAAGACCTTTGTATAAAATAGAAGAGTTTATTATTTGTTGTAACTAACTTAAAAATGTAAAGATGATGCCATTTTGTTTTTTACCAAATCACTAATTAATAAATGTGAATAATACAACAATGGTATGGTTTGTTATAATTATTGAATACTGTAAATATACAATAAACTTCTACAAAAATAACCTTCTTTTTATTTCTTTAATATTTTATAGTTTCTCAATTTATTATAAAAGTCTTACATATTTTAGGGTGCCTCAGTCTGTTACTGATTTAAATTAACTAGAAATATCCTGACGTTTTCAAAATTGTTCTTTCATACAAGTCCCTAATTGTTCTTATACAATTTCTGTTTGCTTCAAGAATAAGTTCTAGACAATGAGGTGCAGAAATTATTTATTATAAACGTTCTATGTACTGTATTCAAAAGCTGTATACAACAATTTAACACATTCGCTGCTAGCATTCTGCTGTTAGTCTGGCCATAACATTGAATCAAATACAAATTTTCATGTTGAAACATGCCTGTGCATGAGAAAGTACTAACCTCGGTATTAGTGCACTGAGAGTTGGGTGCGCAGCCGCCGTTGCGCCCGTCGTTGCATTCGTCAATGTCGTAGCAGCGTTGCTTGTTGCGGTGCGCTGCCTCTATACCAGCCCCTTCTACTCCTGAGGAGCCTGTGAAGCCAGGGGGACACGGCCCGCAGCGGTAGCCCGGGCGGAGGTTCGTACACCGTGCCCCTGGGTAGCAGGGCTCTGCTAGGTCACACTGGACGCACAAGAACAGTTAATTGTAGAAGCTAGTGCGGTTAGTCTATGAATTGAAAATTCCCTTGAGAGTGCCCAGTACTGGTCAGTAATTTTGTTTTTGTCCCAGAACAATGTAAAACGTGCATTTTCTTAGGACACCTTACACCTACAATTTAATGAGTACGGTTTGAAATATAAGTTTTATTTAAAAGATGATAATGTACTGCACTGATTCCGCAGACTAACTTTTCTAAACGTGAAACAAAGACAAAAGTAGTTTTTTGGATAAACCACTAAACAGATTTTAACTCTCCTTTGTTTTTCAACTGCTTGAAAATGTCTCCCATAAAATATATTCAAATTTTAGTTTTTTATGTGATTCAAAATTTAAATCAATAAGAAAATAACCCCTTTTACCAATCTTCAGGCATTTCAGTCATGGGCATACGAGTACTTGCTTATGTTGCTTTATCTAAGTACCGTACGCTACGTTTATACCTGAAGATGACTTTGGTCGAAACCAGTCACAATACAAGCAACATTTACAAAAAAAGAGTACTTTGTGATTAATATATACTGTGTATATATATATATATATTACTAAATAAATTTGAAGACAAAATATATATATATTTCATCCCAAGTACCCCTTAAAGGTGAATCATACAAAATGTACTAAATTATAATGGCTAACAACTAATTAAAAATATATTTCAGTGTGTTGTCCAAATATATTTATTTCTTTATCATGTCTAACCACTTAAATTCACCAATAGAACCTAAAATTTGTTTTTTTAAATATTTTTCTATATTTTATTTTGTTTTTACAATTTACATTGAGTTGACAAGCGGACATGGTATTGATTATTTTTTAATTATTGAATGTAAGGTAATTTGATCTGAATACCTCGTCCAAATCGTGGCAGTTGGTTCCGTTGCCAGTGAGTCCAGCGGGACAAGAGCCACAGCGGTAGTACGGCGGATCATTGGTGTTCTGACACTGCACACCTGAAAAGTTGCAAGCATGAACAATCTCTTTTGGTTTTCAGTAGTTTTTTTACTAATTAAATATTAAACTGAAATTTAAATGTATTTTCAGATCAGATCTGGTTTTGTCTAGTTATCAAATCTTCACTTTTATTGAAAACTAAATCACTATTTGAGATGCCGACCACTCTCATGAGGGTATTTTAAGGTAAATATGTGGTGAAGGATGAGTGTGATGAGTGGTAGTAATGAGTTATGAGGTGTAGCCTTGTTACAAACTAAGGCCGACTCTTCCTTATAATGGGTCATTAATTAATAGCCCAATGACCAATGGAAATACAAGGACCAACGGCTTAACGTGACTTCCGAACCACGCAGGTGATGGTCTGATATGTCTAAACGATGGTGGGTGTTGATGCGGGTATCATCAGATGATCACTGAGACTATCTGAGCCGCTTTAGACCTATATCATCCTCAAAACCTGACCTCCATGAAGCTGGATTACAGGACCATGCCACGAGTCCCAGTTGAAACTATTTCAACTTTCAAGTAAATCAAAATTGGTATTTTCTGTACAGTACTGAAAAGCTAAATTTATAAATGGAATAATTTTAGTAAATTTGACAATAACTTTACTAAAAAAGTACAGAAGACGCCTATTTGTTTTTGAGCTCAAGTTGTAGAAGCACAATAGACACTGACGGTGGGAAAATCTTAGTAAGAAATTAAAAGGGCAACTAATCTACTTAATATTTTGAATTATACATGGTGTCCCGTAAATGTAAAGTCCCAAACTTCAAGACATGATTTTATTTTCCCGCTAGTTTCCATTTTGATTTCAAAAACCATTTCTATCTACGGTTTGGTTCCTCTCAATCAATGTTTGAAAATGTTTTGGCCTTTTTATTTAGCCAAGGTTTTGTTAAAAAATACCAATGTGATACAGTTGCTGTATATTTTTAAAAGCAACCTTTTTCATGATTAAAGTTTGTATACACTTTTACTAAATTAGTAAGAAAACTGTGGCACAGATAAGAAATACTTTGTGCAAATAAAAAATGACAACTAGCCGATAAAAAAATTGTTTTTAACAAAATATATTAATGATTTTTCTTTACTTAACATAAACATGTTTTTGAAAGATTGGCCATTTGTTTACGGTACACCCTGTATAGTTTCATTATGTCAATATTACATACCTTCCGAACAGGGTCTAAGGTCACAGCCGCCCCTAGCTTTGCAGCGTTGTCCATCTCCCACCATGCCTGCGGGCAAGGGCCACACTGGAAACCTTCCACAGTGTCGTAGCAGCGAACTCCTGTTCAAAGAACAGAATAGTTTTTAGGTATTTTCTGACAGAAAATGGTGGTGTAATATTTTTAGCACTTTGACCTATAAAATGAGTTTGGTTACGCATGTTATTTTTTGTAATTTATATGAAACTTAGGATAAATGTTACCTTTTATGACTATGCTAAAGTTTAGTTTGTCTGCCATCAACATCTGATTACCAGAAGTATCCGATTCGGAGTATTTTTCCAAAAAATAGGTTATAATAATTCATAAACAGTAATTTTTATTCAATACTATCAGCCAACAAGCGTTTGAGTAAAATTCCCAGGGAGCAGAAAGTGAGGGAGACCAAAGATGACCTGAAGAGATCGGTTGACAAGAAAATACAACAAGAGGACAAGAGTTGGAATGAAATAAAACAGCTGGCGCAAAATTGTGTGCAGTGGAAGACATTTGTTGTGGCCCTACTTACCCTAAGAGAATTCAGGAACTAAGTCAAGTTCTGATTTGGTGAGTTGTGAAATAAATAAAACTCCCAAAGTAGTAGAGCACTCAAATCTGAGGCTAAAATGAGATAAATCGCAAAGGAATTTTATACCACGATATCAGCTCTAAGCGACAAGTTATGTTTTAAAATCACTGGAAGAGATGTCTACAAGCGTACCTGGAGCACAAGGTCTCTCATTGCAAGTACGACCAGGTTTGCACTTCTTGCCATCACCGACGTAGCCTTGAGGACAGCGTCCGCAGCGCGGGCCGTCAGGGGCGTCTCTGCACTCCACCCGGGAAGCAAGGTGGCGGGTTGCTGCGGCACGTGACACGCTTTCCTCCTGTGAAACATCACCAGGAAACATTGTGTGTGGAGTCTTTGCTCAGACAAGAACAAATCTGAATAAGCAAAGTCACATTCCCCTAATTTTCCTCATTTTCAAAAAATATTTACCAAAAGGTACGTGTACTTACCTTTTTTGTTTTCTTAAATTCTCCTTGGGTGGACCGATGCTACTACGTGTCAAACCTGGCAACGCAATTAAATCTTGACTCGTCAAGAAGACTATGAACTAGATGAATCTTCTCGTGCTAAGTATTTTTCAGCTCTTAAAGTAACCACTGCTATTGACTTGTAAGTTGTTGCTTTTATTTGTTTGTATTAATAAACAGGTTATCATCTGGAAAGCTTACCTTATTGGTGTTTGTAAGCAACAAACAAACTCTAGTCTTCAAACCCCATTAAGTAGTGAACTTTACAAAATTTGGTAAAATCTTGGAATAAGGCAAATCTTTACCCAAGGACAATGTAATGAACTTTGTATGTATTTTGCTCGTTTCATTTTATGCTTCAGGAAGTTGTTGGGTTTTAGACTTTTAGTCAAATAATAACATAGAGTAATGAAAACATTAGAGTCAATATTACTTAATTGAAAGGTAACTATAAGTTTCTACTGAGTTTAATGTCTTGGTTTTTAGTTTTTTTTTTACTGTACTCCCAGCTTACATGGCTGCTTCCCTTTGCTGTATACTTTTTTAATTATATAAATGTGTTTCAGTAAATCAAATAAAATTCAAGTGGTGTTCTAAAGTAAAGAAATATATTGTAAATGTGGTACTCAAAATCTTACAATTGATTAATTTCCATAGCAAGACTTAAAACTAAAGTAGGAAAACCAGGAAAACACAAGCCACAATTCACCTGTTACCAGCCTTTAAAGAGTTAATATTTGCGAAAATTAAAACTAAGCCTGACACTAAACGAAAGTGAAGTGGAGGCAACATCACCAAGGCTGGATAACAAGGGAAGTGTGGCTCGGAATAACCAACTCGCTTTCGTGTTAGGTCAAATTCTTTTATTTTGTAAAAAATCGTACAAAAGCTACAAACTCGTGATTAAGATCGGTTAAGATTGGAGGTAAGTGTGAGTTGGTAGGGTGAGTTTGAGGTTATCCAGCCTTGGTTGGTAAGATGGTAGCAGAAGAGGAAGAAGGAAGCGCATCAGCCCTCACCTTGGCAGAGGTCGCATTCTTCCAGGAGCTGACGAGCTTGTTCGACTCTTGTCTCTGTGAACATTTTGGATAAGTTGTTGTTAGTTTGGTCATTGGCTGTGCTTGAAGAAAGGGAGGAAGAGCTCTTGCTGCTGGAAGTGTCAAAGACTTCCTTGAGTGTAATGGAAGACGATGGTAGAGAGAAAGTTTATGAAGAATTATTTAAACAAACTCAGGAAGAGGAAGAGAAGAAAAGATTTGAAAAAATATTAAAGATCAACTGAACATCATTTCTGTTTGTTAGTTGAAACTCTGGATCTTAATTAGTGAATGCTGTGTGAATTTTGTAAGGATATTTCAAACTTTGAAATTAATAAATGAATTAATGTTTTACAATTTAGTCTGAATGAGAATCACTCCCTGTAATAATGTAACTAACTAGTGTACCTAACTTCAATGAGCTACGCCTCTCAGGCTCACTGAGAAAACATATCCATCCTGTGTGTTTCCTAACACTGCCAATGAATTAACCCTCTCTTTCTCTGTTTTGGGAGAACAAAATTGTCAACTGAATAGTAGGATCTATATAACCTCCTCATATAATTGGGATGCAATTTTTTAACATATGATATTTTCTAGATACAAATTTCCTGCAAATTTATGTTGAACACTTGTTGGGACAACACTTTGAATGACCAGAAATTGTGAAACTCTTCATTTTTGGTCTTAGCGCCCTTCCTTATCGTCTTCCCCCACTTTGCTGGACCCAGATTTTGTTTTTCCACTGTCTATCATCTAAGGTGAAATTTCCAACCATTCAAATGATGTTGAGAATTTTGTCCTAACAAAAACTGTTCTACCTTGGACTACTAGTTTATCTGCATTTTAAAGAAGAGAAGAGAGTAGAGGCATTTCACGATTTAGTCAAAAATCAATTATTGCTTTGAATGTTAGGAAATTCTTTTGTTTCACTTAGTGTTAGAAGAATAAACCGGTATAAAAACTAGATTTTAGCTCAAACAAAAAAAGCTTGATATATTGTTATACTTGTAAAAGACAAAACTTCAATAACAAAAAGTATTACAAAAGTCCATTCCTATATTTTTTTAAAGTAAGAAAACTTTAAAAAATATAACTTTTGTTTATCAATGTTTACAAACCTGTGATTCCACTTCTTCTCTGAGGTGTTTAACGACTTGGACTAGTTCATTGATGGCTTTCACCAACATATTGTCTGAAACATACATACCCTTGTGAGCATTGTTGTAGAGCACAAGTTATGTTATGTTCCTTATAGTCTATGTGCTCAAAACCATTTTCTTTACAAGTTAAATCAAATTCTCTAATGTAAAATTCACCAACATAGCTGACATTAGTGATTAGAAGTATCACATCTAAAATGCGGGATACCAACTTATTATTTTAATTTGGTTTTTACATGCCATTAATAAGACAACGTATATGAGTGCTTTATTTTAAATAGGAAAAATTAATTGAGTGGGTTTAAATAACAAACAACTTACCATCACAGTCATGGATGATAGGGATATCACCTGAAACAGATATTATAAACATACTAATTAATAATGAAGAGGAACAATGAACAAAACTAATATTATTACATTGGATGTAAGGATTAAGCAAGGTGAATTGACTACTAATCTGATATTGTAGATTTTAGCTTTAACGCATTTAAATTGAACTAAACTCCATACACTATGTTATTAAAACATTAAAAAACGCTCTGGTTAGGGAAACGGTTTGAATAGAAAACAAGGAAAATGCAAACACTTTTATGAACAATATTATATACTGTACTTAAAAGATAATTAAAGGAAAGAACTACTTTCGAGACAGCGGATAAATAATTAAAGGTGCGCAGAACAGCTGTCAGAAAATGAAAATGCGGTCTGACCGATCCATGACTGTAGTCTACGGTTGTAAAAAATATGTTTGCAAGCGGCTAGAAACTATGAAATTTTGCATCAACTTTGAATATGCACCTTTTAGTGCAGGATTTGCATAGGTTTGATATCCAACAAACTCTGTTCTTATGTGATGACTTTATTTAGGTATTATAATTTATACATGATGTAAATGAGATTATCTAGAAAGATTTTGAAAGTACTTTAATGGTGTTTTTAGAGCTCTAAAACCACTGTATTTTCATGCGTTTTATAATAGATTTTGTCAGAATAGAAATACAATTGGGAATATTGGCTTCCAATCCGCCTTAAAAAATACATTGATCTTTCATTTAAAAGTTGTTAACTAGCAATAACACTATTAATTATGGCGGCGTTTGTCGTACTGCAACTCTCTTCATCGTCACTTTTTCCCCCGTACTGCTCAGCCTTAAGGGTGAGTTGCCTCAGGTAATTTTCCATTGAGTTGATAAAGATCCTCAATTTTACGTTCGGTAAGTTGAAACTTACCTCTGATGATTTCGTTGGTGGAGAGCGCGGGTTCGATCCCCTGCATCTGACTAGTATCTGGGCAGTTGTTTCTGTTCAACACCTGCTGGATTGTTGTGTCTGAGTCGACAGCTACAGTGTATCTCCTCTCTCGGTACTGGAAAACACAGAGTTATCGGTTAATGGGAGAGTTTGGTTGCACTACAGAGAACAGAAAGTCTACAGAGATACAATGGGTTAGGGAAGAGTGTAGCTAAATCCATCACCAATCCGGGACGAGTGGGAAAAAATGGTGCTCGATGGCAACCGCTTGTCGCTTGTTGACGGCTTTGGTGGTTGAACTAATGTTTCCTTTGATTATAATATTGGATTTGTAATGGACCTATGTAGAAGTTTTATTTTCTGTGATTGCACCTTTTCTGATAATTAAATTGAATATTTTAAATTATGTCTTCAAAGATATGAAATTAGGTCAAAATGAGCGTTCCACAAGGAACAGTTTTGGATCCAGTATTGTTCTTAATATAATATATTAATAAAGTATACACTTTTAAAATACACAAGAAAAAAGAAAAGTAGCAAGTCTACTAAATTGGTGTATTATATTTTTTACTTTCGTAACTTCATCACAGCTTTAAAAAAATATAACAAACACTTTTCAAAAACTGATGTTCATAATTTTGTCACATGTTTTAATTTTAATAAATGTTACTATATCAAAAATAATCTCATTCCATGTTAGACAATAAAAAAGGGCGGTTCTTGAACCCTCCTCAAAGTTTGAGGAGACCTCACAGATCTCCTCCAACCTAAATCACATTTCTTGAACACTCCTCCAACGTTGGAGGTCTCCTCAATTGCAGGTCTCCTCGAAGGTCTTTTCACAGCTAAAATCGCAATTGTTAGACATTCCTCCAACGTGTAAGGTCTCCTCGCACTAGCTTTCTTGGAGGAGACCAAAAACCTACCTCAAAGTCTTCCTCAGACAGTATTTTTGTTATGTCCATGGTTTATTTTGTAGAATATGTTAAGTTAAGAGCTAGCTGTATTAAATATTAAAAACGTTTTAAAGCTTTTTAAGTTTAAAAATGTATATAAAACTAATAAGTAATATTTTACTAACAAAACTGTTGGTAAAGTCATATATTCAATGAACATTTTATTAAACACTTAAAAGAAGAATTTTAGTTTAAAACATTTTCATCAATGTGTAAGGTATATCCTAACTAACATTAGCAAAGGCATTTCTCATTACGCGTTGCATGATTATCCCATGTAACTCTTGGCTAACTGCGACAACGTCTTCACCTGTGCATATTCATGATTGGCATAAAACCAAGAATAGACCAACCATATGATGTACAAGTATATGAATGTCAAACATGACACACGTTACTGTGCTTCTTTAATAGACCTACAGTGTTTTAACTGTTTACAAGATGTCTTTAAAAAATACTTTGCAAGAGCATTTATTAGTGAGCGGTTTCAACGCCCTGACCATCTTGGTACAATTTATTTTATCGAACGCCCTCGTAAAGAAGGCTATGAGCAAATATCGCATAAGGCAGTGACAAATCTAGCTCGGCTACAGATTTCCCACACACTGGAGGCCAAATGCGGTTCTATGGGATGGGGCTAAAGACTAATGCCCCTTTGGATCTTTAATTATGAATTATGATAAAACAGCTGTGTATGTCGTATTCAAACGAAACTCGAGCTGAACCACTAGTTACCATGGATTAACAATCATCCTCTTAAGGATTAATAATCATCAAGATAGAAGTGTCATTCTTGGTAACAATATACTCCTTATAGGTTCCACGCAATCCATGTATTCCTAGTTCAAGAGTTCTCTTCTGCCCTGGCTCCCCTTCCTATTTAACTAATAGACTTTCCAATTCTCGGCTTTGCTTTGTGGATAAAAACTCAAAACGGTGGTTTACTACTCCTACACCCCAAACCCCACGTTAGCTCCCTTGAAAAGTTCCTAGAACCGCCTCTGCTAAAGACTTTTGGCCGTTTTGACGCAAGACAAGCCCTCCCACACTTACCACTTGCAGCCTGGGGTTCCTCATGGTGAGGAACATGTCACGCATGGTTCTAGCAGTGTTGACAGTGCCGACCCTTGCACAGTCCACATACAGGGTGATCTGAGGCTGAGGACGACTCTGCTGCACGTTGAGCACTATGGAGTTCACTATGCTGTCTTCTGTCAGCGAGGACACCGGGTACGAGTGCGACTTGAGTCTTCCATTCTCTGTGATCTCCAGAGCAACTGTAACACAAGAGGAACAGGGTTTATAAAGACTTATTTCATTTCATTTATACGGTCATATGAAAATCGTTGAAAAATAGGCCACATACAAATCGTAGTCGAAGTTTGCTTGGAGTTTGTTGCTCACACGACGTTTCGGGATCTGGAATCTGATGTCGTCTTCAGGTGAACCCCTGATCCCGAAACGCCGTGTTCTTCCAATAAGAACATCGGCAGTTGGCACCAGCTGGCTTTAATAGACGGTTAGCAGCCCTGCCACCAATAGGATAGTCAAAGTCAAAACAACCTTTATTTATCATCTGCACATGTAGTCAGGAGACTGAAGATGGTACTCCACAGCGAGACCGAAATATTCCAAGCTAATTATTGTGATGTTTAGTCGTAATTATTGTGATGTTTTAAATTATAAAGAAAGTAGTTTAAATATACCATTTACTACTCTGATATTAATTACAACAAGGAGGAAATGAGCAAGTAAACATGGGTACGAAATCCACCCTCTTTCAGAAATTTGAACCAAAGAGACTAAGCACTTCAGAAAATAAGTGAACTTCCAAGGCCCTTTAAATCCTAAATTGAAAAGTAGCCTTGGAATAAATATGTTTCGTTTACGACAGAACGAATTCATACAAATAAGTCAACGGACTCGTTGGAACATGATATCATGCTGGACCATAAATCTCAGTTGGTTGGTCAAATAAACAAGTGGGAAACATAAAGCAGTCAACGTGGGCGCGGCGGAATAGAGTCATGACATAAGAGAAATCAAATAGTCCTTGATCTTGACCATTGAGAGTGATTGTAGAGGCGGCTCACTAAATATAGTGTGTGCCATCAGTATGTAGATGATATGCTGTTGGCAGTGACAGTAACAGCGGATGCGTGCTGCCAATAATAACCTGACCACGTGGCTTAATCATCGTTTAGTATGATTGTGTCCTTTAATCCTTTGTACAATATTTGTACAAACTATGTTATTACAAAACATAATTGTGTTGTCGCATTAATGCTGTCCGTGGAATAGCACTAATGCAATTTTGTGGACACATCTTTCCTGCGTGGTCCTTTAAAGACTTAGTGAAGCTATTAGGCTAACTATCACTAACACATTCTGAAGTCATTTTAAAAAGTAAATTGAAAGTTAAAGGTAACGTTTGTCTTGTTAAATATGTCCAAATACCATAGGTATGCCCCTTTGATATGATTAACCCAGTGTCGAAAGTCAAATCATTTATTATGCAGACATTTCGTACAAAGGTATTGCTATAACCGCGCCTGTTCTTGTCAAGCCATTGATTTTGAATGTACATTTAAAGTCAATGGTCAAGCCCAAGGGTGAATTTGTATAAACCGGTATCACAATTTTCTTTCTTTTTTTAAGAAAACCAGAACAGTTACGTGTATCCTATACTTCCTGTGAACCTAAAACAAGAAACAAAAGCAATATGTCTCACAAAAGTCAAAACTTCATTATTCTTGTAAAATACAAGTTTATGTACCAAGCACGATATATTTAAAGAGGTCTTTTTCAAATTCTACGTGAATTCTAAATCAATCCAACCTATCTTCTAAAATTAGCCTCATAGATGTTTAGTAGGAGTGTAGTAAGCTATTTCAGAGATTGCGTGGCGAAACAGCTTATGCAGAGTGGTTATACATTGTTGATATTCTCTACTCATCTACAAGAACATTCTCTATGTATATCTGCCACTGATCTGCATACTCTATGCAAACACAGAGTAACGTACAACTCACAGGCGTGCATAGAGGTACAGGAATAGACTAGGATAGAGGAATAGCTGGCAGCTTTATGACGAAGTGATGAGGTTCGTTTAGTATCTGTTTAAACCAGTAACTAGAAATTCATTAAGGTATAACAAATTTCTGCATAAAAAGACAAGTTAGGTTTTTAAATAAGGTTAAATGAGATGTTTTTAAAATGTTTCGTCCTTTGATTCGGGCGCATTTTATGAAAAAAAGGTTACGGTTCGGTTGGATTTTTAGAAGATGTTTTGTTTTGTATCACACAAATGCTCTGCCACTTTCATTCCTTAAGAGAAAAGTTAAAAATGACTAATAATGACTTTTTTAAGTTGCGGTATCAACCAGAAACGTTCTTTCCATTTGAAGCCAAAACCTGTGATATCTTCAGGAATGAAATCCCTTTGATTGTAGAGACGCCATCCTCACTAACTCCAGTGTTACCAACATAGCTTCTTCCATCAGACACACCTCCATGTATACGTAATGCTCGTCACAATAAACTGGACTGAGAGTGAGAAGAATAAGAACGTAGAGGAATGGAGACGAAGATCAAGGTGCTTTACCTTAACAGGGAACCGGTTGCAAAACTGCAGTGCGTTCCTTCTAGAATAAGAATCTACCAGTAGCTACGGCCACCGTGAGAACCGTATGTAGTGCTGAAGGACGATCAACTTCTTACAAGCATGAAGAAACTTCAATTTGCGAGAAGAAACTAATTAGAAACCCTTGTCTTCCATGATAAAAATGAAACTCTAAAGTTACCTCATAAATATCGCCGAAAGAACTTCGAAAAAATAGAGCGTCTCATTTTAAACATACTCTTACTGGAACTGCACAAAGTTGGTTCAATACTTGATCCAGGGTGGGGAAAAATGGAAACCCAAACGATAAGAGCTGCGTCTTGAATAATGCAACAATAATTGATTGTTTGAATGTCAACATGGTTTGACTATGTTATTTTCTATTCTTGTTTACATTTCAACAATACCCATAAAAGTTAGATCTACAGTAGTCATGAGTTCAAAGTCTTGTTAGGCGTGTTTAACAAACCTGACGCTATGACATGGGTCGAAATGGTGGGCCATCGTTGGCTACACGAAGACGGAAAGCATATTTTTACTTATTTCATAAGCTTTCTTTCGGTTTCCTTATTGTGTACCCCTGTGTCAATTTTTCCCCTAGATTATTTATCCCCACCCCCTCCGCATCCGACGCACCGAAGAAAGTTCCAGAAACCAAAAGCCATCGCCGACATAAGCTTCGCTGTTGAAAAAGCCAACACTGTTGCAACATTGACACTTGAAGAAACCTGTAAACTTCCCACTGACAGACGGTCGGGAGTGGCGCCAGGCCGGAAGCCTTCCCACAGGACCCTAGCTCCCACTGGCCACTCTAGGTGGAAGCGAGTCTCGGGTGTACTTTCATTCGGCTGGGACACGAGAATGTTGTAAATGTTTGAAAGGACTAAAATGGCTAAATAGTGTAGCGTACGAGTTCTAGAACCGCTAAAGTCTACGGTTGGACACAATATTGTCAAACATTCTGACACAATTGTCAATTGTCAACGTGATTGAAAGCTTTGAAAATTTGCGGACAACTTGAAATTGTCAAAACTTAGTAGTCATGACATGAGCGTTGAATGTAAGAAATGTTCGATTGCCATCCCATCCACATAAATTCATAGCCGTAAGCGCAACTAGTGTAAAAACAATGTGGGTGGGTTCCAAGCCCAACATTGTCATTAGTCATCTAATAAGTTAATAGCGGCCAATCTAGGGAAAAGCCGATTCTAGTTTTTTACAAACCTAGCTACAGTCTCTATGCACAGTCACTCCTCATCCTACATGAGTGGTCGGTGTCTCAAATTAAAGTAAAGTGGACACCGTCTGTAAATTTATGTGCTTTGCTTTTTTGAACAGTAGGTCTGCACGGATTTCAGAGGTGAGCTGAACAAACATAAACTCACACCTTTCAAGCAACTCCTTTCTTGACTCAGATCCCAAACAGAAGAAAGCCAAGGTTGCGACATACGCGGTAATAAAAATAGCCAATTAGTGTCGCTACCAAAGTCGTCTCTAACCGAACCGCGTTGCGAAATCCGTCCAGATGTTTGTTTTGTTTACATTTGCATCACAGAGAAATCGCCGCCGTCAACCAAACACGGTTTATCTCTGTTCCAGAACAATCTGTGGGCAACTCGGCAACAGCTGATCTAATGTTTGGCACCGGCTGATTATGACAGTTTACATCTGTTCGGTCACGTGACCCACGTCCTTGAACACAGAGTAGCAAGATTGTCACAGCTAGAAAGTTTATCCCGTACAGAGGTGTTTCATAATGCAACCTTTGCTCAGTATGGAATAGCTGTTAACCTTAATGACCTGATTAAGTGTTTTAGAATACGCGGTCTAGGTGAAGAGCGGTTAGGAAAGAGCGTAGCGGTTGGGAGATGCCATGTGAGTCTCCAAATGGGGTCAGCTCATGCTGGTTACTATAAGCAAGCTAATTATCTAATGTTCTGTGTTATTATTTAGGTACCTTTCACCTGAGGACGGGATCAGATCGAAGATCCCGAATCTTCTCGTCAAACAAAGAAAATAAATCTTCAAATGGTCTAATATGGTACGGGCTGATTTCATTTTTGGAAGCAAAGGCACCCCCAAAGTGGCACTTCCGGTGGTTCGATTTTGCTGGTTAACAAACTTGATCTAGATATTTACAAAAGGAACATACGTACCAAATTTCTTGAAAATCATATAAAATATGTGATTTGTAGAGTGGTCATTAGGGTCCAAAAGGGCACTTCCTGTGTTATTCTTACTCCGTTATAGGAAATTCGCAAGGATTCACGTTAGTGCTTGCGGCTACGCGTCAGCTATTTTTTTTATATTTCGAAACCAGCAAAAAACGGCACAGACCCGTGCCATTCGGTCACTACGAATCCCTTCCTAACATAGTAACACAGATCGTGTAGTGTTACGAGTAATTAGTTATTCATTCAGACAGCTGCTGACTTACTGTGGGAGGACAAGTCGGTCGGGCCTCCGAGTGATTCACTCCCAAGACCTAAGCCCTTCTAGGGAGTTCTTGGAACCGATGCGTCACCCTGCTCGACACAGGCAGGGACATTATCTTGACGAGTCATTGTGGCGCATTTTGATTTGTGTTGTAATATACTAATGGGTCTGTAATTCTCTGCGTCGTTAGTATCGCCATTGTTTTCTGCTTGATTAACTTCACTGTTCTTTAACTTGATGGGCGATATTGTTCTGTTTGGATGGTCAATTTGTTACAGACCATAGCTGTAGATGGAGGAGCTTGGAATGTTATTATTTACAATGATCAAAAATCGGTTTGTTGAAGAATTCTTAGAACCGAGAGTGGTCAGAGCTTTTGCAAAAAATGTCGTTTTGATTGGTCTTAAAATTTTAAAGGTTTCTAGTTAACACTAAAAAGCCCTGGTGGAAACGAATATTGTGTGCAGAAAATACCTTGAGTATACCAAAGACCTTGAAGAAGTATGTAACTGTGCTCTATTACTTAATCAAACTCCTTTTAACACGTTCTTTATGGTATCGCAATAGCAATCTAATTAATTACATCATGCTGCAAAACATTTTTGTTTTTGTTTAAAGGGCTACAAAGTACATGTTAGCAACCAAATCGCGTTCAATTTTAAAAGCATGTTGCCCTACTGGCTACAATTAATTTGACCATGTTTCAAGTGTACATTTGTATTTATGTGCTTGAACACCTGTTCGATCTCAACATGCGGTCGGGTTATCTGTGGTCTGATTGTCCTCGGATCAGCTGATCGGACTGCAGACGACACGACACTTCCGGTTCGGTCAGTCGTTCCCTTTCCCAGAAGGTAGCCTGGCCAAAGATGGACTTGTCGCGCGGTCGCTACCGTTTTTGCAAAGGAGAGATTCGTTATGTTCGATATCTCGTTGCTCAATGCATCTCCGAATCTCCCGTTCCTGCTCGTGTGGCCTGGATCAGTGCCCGTGTCCTAATAAGGTGTTGAACATAGCAAAGATGCAGAAGACTTTGACAGATCTTCAGTTTGGGATAACGTATGAACGTATACTTCATGGGAATAGGTGTAAAGGCTTACGTTATTTCATAGATTTTAGCTGTCATCACGAGAGTTTGTGTGGGCAGCCTTTGTTTTAGACGTTAGCCCCAACAGTGGTATAAACTACAAAGTATAATAACTACACGTTTTTATGACTTATTGCAATGGGCAGTACCTTTGGTTGCAGTTGGTCAAGATACCAACTGTTGGTTTTAAACAGGAGTGACCAACCAAGCGTGAAAGTGAGTATAGTATGTAGACCGAGGTTGACCGCATGTCCTCATCCTCCCTGTCATCCTTAACTGACAGTTTCTGGTTACAGGCTGCTGTTGTGCTGTTTAACTGTACTTCTTGACTTGCACTTTTACTCCGTCTCTTCTTGACTCCATCTTAAGAGTCAAGGCTTGTTTATAAACAGGGAAATGAGGGAAACCCAACAAAAGAGGCAAAGGAGATTGAAGAATCATCTGAAATATTCAGTGCACATTGAACCAAAGATAATTTTAGTTGAAACCAGTTTGCTATTTCAATTTGCGCGTTATTAATATCATCATCATGTTTTTGAAAATTGGCTTGGCCATATGAACCGCCAGCCAAGGAGAAGCTTAGCTGGCCAAACTCAGCCTTTCGGCCTTTTGTGCTAGCTGATGGGAATGGGTCTGCTAAAATCATGCTTGGGCGACTGATTTGACCTTCGACCAGAATGAGAGGCCTAATAGATCACTCTAACAAATGTACACATTTAGGCTATATATTGGACGAAATCCTCCATTTCAGTGTTGAGATCCATTGAATTTCATCAACGCGATACATTTTCCACCAACCCA
This sequence comes from Matsumurasca onukii, assembly GCA_018831715.1. Lineage (NCBI taxonomy): Eukaryota > Metazoa > Arthropoda > Insecta > Hemiptera > Cicadellidae > Matsumurasca > Matsumurasca onukii. The sequence continues at coordinate 82,574,594 of CM032058.1, forward strand.
TGTAAAAAGGAAAAAAACTAATGATAATCGAATGGACAATTGCAATGTTACCGTCCAAGATAAAGTGTGCATGCTGACGTACCTTTGCTGAGTCTTCTATCCAGCTGCAGCACCAGTTTCTGCTGACTCCCGGGGAAGTCTACTGCCAACAGAGTCTCGACCCCTGATCTCGCTCTTCTCCTGGGCTTGATGTGTTTCACGCTGATCACCAGGTTGTCGTTGTGGATGGCCTCTTCCAGCGCCTTGCCAGTCTCTACAACAAACGGAACTAAAGTTAGATTGGGTTTGAAAGGGCGAAAAGACTTTACTAAAGAGATCTTTGAGGAAGCATAAAGATGTCTTTAGCAGTTAGAGAAGCCCGTTGAAAATGAAAAACCATCACCGTGTTGGAAAAAACCTTTGCCGACCGCCACAGCCGAGGAAGCTTTCGCTCCCCAGAACAAATTTGGAAGGTCAGAAAATATCCGGAAGAACAATATGTGCCCAGCTAACTAACCTATTAAACTCATTACTCTATCTACGATAACTCAAGTGCTGACAATTAAAAACTTTGTCAAACCTTAGAGTTATCCAGTTACCAAGCCCAAATAATTTCTCAATAATCCAATAATGAATCATGATTGGTAACGCCAATGTTTATCTCTTTAGTTTTAAAACCGTGGAAGAATTGCTTCATTTTTTCTAACGGCAGTTAGAAAGAAACAGTTTAACAAAAGTCGTCGGTAAAAAAGTTCAAATAATTCAAATTTCTATATTGTTTCTTTTGATTTACATTTTGTAATATAATATCGGTAAACGTAAATTATATGACTTGTCATGGTTAAACTTAAAACTAGTCAGATTTCTTGTTTTTTTACAATTTATTCAACATAATAACTTTGTTTGTTTGGTTTTTAAGTGTGCTTAATTTAAATACCCTCTAAGCGAATATTATTCCTTTTGTACAAGGTGGTCTCTAAGGAGGTTTTGTTTAATGTTACAGGGCAAATTTCAATTTTGATTTTTTGGGACAACTGGTTGTACAGCTTCATGCAGAGTAGCATGGGCCTCGATCAATTTTAATTTCATTTAGTTATTAATTTGCAGGTCATCAGACTCCCTTCTAACATTGTTGTTTCTTTTAACTCTACAATTACCAATAGGTATCCGAATATAAGCGGATTCGTTTACTGTACATGTACTTGTAAATATTAAGTGTTCAGCACTGTTGTTCTGTACAAAATGAATAACATTACTGCAAACCTTGAATTATTGAATTTTAAAGCATGAACTAAACGCCACTACCTAGCTACGTATCATATTTCAATTCCTCTAAACTTCATAGTGAAAATCCTCTGTCCTAGAAACTAGGCTAATGCTGGTATTACGACACGTCTAGGCTACGTGTAGGCCTAGACAGCCCAAACAAGCTAAAGGTTAACGTTAGAAAACCAGAGATAACATTAACAGTTTTAGAGCCAATATTGTTCCTGCATGACGCCATCTGGCGTGTTTCTCTGTCTCTACGCACTACGCAATGCGCAGTCGCTCTTCCTACGCACTACGCAGCTGAGAGCTCTACGCACTCGCTGCCTACGCTTGGCCTACGCTACGCGACCAACACTCTCTTTCCTCAGCTTTGGTTCAGATAGCAAGATCAGAGTTTAATTTAATTTAAACTGTTCACACATTCATGCTGCATGTATACGCTTGTTTTCCCAGCAATTTCCTCTTGATGAATGATGTTGAAACTTCTTAAAAATAAACATACTCTAACATCGTAATAAAAGAAATAACAAAGTCAATACGTTGGTCTGAGATTATTTTGAATGAGTAGTAATGTCGCCTTGGGACCTCTATAAATATATAAAGGGTGCCCCTGAACTCCCTGAGAATACTTTCGGGTACTTTTCCTGGGGCAAACTTAAGTCAAAATAACCAATATATAACTCCCAAATCGTTTTCCTTTTCAGTACAACCAACATTTGAATTTTTGGGTTTTATTTTTTCTGGAAACTCCGTTATACCTAGACCTACTACACCGTTATACGGACTTTAAATTTAACAAACACTTTTATTACGGTCTAATATTTAAACCGTTAGAAAAATCGTCAAAATATTTCATACGTCAAATCAAACTGCGGCAGTATTAACATTTTGAAACAATATTTTATTTGTAAGAATTATGAGTATGATTGGGGAGACAAACTCTAGAGGGTTTGTAGAAGATCTGTACGAAACATATTATATGTTCGAAAAGCCATCGAAAAACAGCTGTAAGTAGGTGTAGATCTACCAAGTACAAATAAATAACGGCACAAGGCTGGAACTTGGAAGTACAAGACATATTTATTGCTACGTGGAAACTGTTGCTAATATACTCGTAGCTTCTGAGAAGCCGCGCATATTGTGTCAGGCTTGAAATATCGGATTCGTTTTGTATTTAACATTGAAAAGCAACTTTGGTACTTACTGATTAGTCATTGTTTAAGACCCAGTCATCCATAACATACAACAAGTAAACATATGTTATATCCTGAATAATTTCGATTTGATTAATTTGTTCTTTAGAGACTGTCGGTTTCGAAAGGAACTTTTGATGCACTGATTCTTGATTTCGTTCAGTTTTAATCATGAGTACAAGTTGTTATTTCACACAATGCAGAACTTAATTAACTAGGTTTATTGAATTTTATTTTATGACACAGAAAAAGTGTTGTGACTTTCAAACCTAGAATGTAAGTGACCTTAGTTGTGAATTCTCAATTTGAGGTTTGTTGTTGACGATGGTAGAATTTCATAGGTTGAAAATTATTACAGCAGTTTTCTATCGTTTTTAGTTACCATCGTTCACTTACGTAAAAAGTAAAATTTCGTTCACTTAATTGGAAGCTTAAGTAAAAAGCAAAAGGAAGTTAAGTTTAAGTAAAAGAAAACAGAACACGAAAATCCCATAAAACGCATGTTGTTTGTTAGTAGGTGATTGGTTAGCTTATGCTGATTAAGGCTAACTCAATTCCTCTCTTAAATGTTTTGTGTCATGTATTAAGTTAATTTTCATCTTAAGACGCGGAATCATATTTCAGGTCCTGAATCGCCGTGTTCTTTTTAAAAATAATTGTATACGTCCAAAATTTATTTTAACAGAAATACTGCTACCACCAACAACAAAACTCAAACAAAGACTTTACACCAAATTTCACCACACCCTCCAGGTTAAGTCATAACATGTCCGTAACATAAAATAGAAAATACTAACCGTAAGCCATTTATATTCTTGTCAAAGTTATGTATTTATAATAATCCTAAATTGTGTGGTATTTTCCACCTTCATAGAAACAGCAAATAAGCCACACGTGACTTAGGCCTAGTTCCAAAGGTTTATTTCAAAAATAAGTGTTGAATGTGATAAAATAATTAATAAGCGCGTAAAAATATTGTCAGTAAATGTGTATCAGATATATAAGTCGTGATATGTGAATTACCTGAGTCAACAGACATGGAGGTGGCCAAGGGGGCGAGGCCCAGGAGGGCGCATGCGAGGAGGAGTCGCATGGTGCGACAGCGGTACCTCAAGCTCGGAGTAGCGCGTAGATAGGACTGAGCGCGGACCTCTGGGCATGTGTACCGGCCCCTTCCCTCTCCGGCCCAAGGGAGTCGCCAGCCGTCGCAGTCAGTGGCACGTTCTTTAACTTTGATACTTTGCTTTGTTTTAAGACACCGACCAATCTTAGTGTGTAATATAATGATGGTGAATGTGACGAGTGTTTTGATGGACGATGAGGTGTTGTTACAAAGTAGGGCCGACTGTTCCCCAGATTAATTTATAATCAACGACCGACGGAATGGACCAACGGCTTTTCGTGACTTCCGAACCAGGGGGAGTGGCCAACGTGAAAAAACCTTTACGTGATGTCTTTTAGACTTGTTAATTTTGAAATTTGCATCTCTATAGTCTCGGATGTTTTCTTTCCCTGTCCAGCAGGGTAGTCAGGACTTTGGAATGGGGAAGGGGGTGTTCAGGTTCAAGTGTGAACTACCAGGGCGCCTAATACTTCTTGGGGCTTCTCAGATATAAAGCCAGGGGTGTGGAATACCCCCTAGCTGAAAGGCTGGCTGGACCCCTCTCGCCGGGCTCCTCTCCTGGAAAATGTATTATTTGTAAAATTTATATAATTATAATTTGTATAAATTTTTTGTATAATTTTGATGCTAAATTGTGAGTTTTGAGTCTTTTTAGGGATAAATGTTTCCTGAAACCAAAATAATTTATACGTTGATTTTGTAACAACACTTTAGTAGTTTTGAAGCCGAGTCTTTTAGAGACACTCTGACAGAAGCAAGAGATACGTACTCCTGCCGTGTCCACGTTGTACATGTGCTAAATAAGATGAAATTCACTTTACATCGACAATTTTATTTAGAAAAAATCTCTGCTAACTTGTTCTTGTAAGTGATTGTGTTGCCATGATTTGTTGGCTGGTGGGTCCCAGGTTTCGGCTGCGCCTTCTACCCACGCACCCGGCTCTCCAGTGGGCAGCGGTAGTCATTAATATTGAAATCTCGCCGCGGCGCTGCCCGCGCAGTCGCTAGGGACTTCATCTCACCTCACACCTGGCCCTTGGCTGGTTAACTGGAGTAGTAATCATCTCCAGGAGACTTTGACATACACGTGTATCGCTAGCAATGACCTCGACAGATTATGCAACACACCCCTCCTTCAGAGCCTCAGAAGAAAAAAGACAGAGGAGAGTCCGACAGCCTTCCTCCTGGAAAAATGAAGACACGCAAAATTATGCATTTTCTGACTCATTTAAGATAATTTGATAGACACGATCTTAGGCTTTCGCCATCAGTGTCACAACTATAATCTAGTTCTTCACATAACGTCAAAACATCATAATTATTAGTTTGAAATATTTCAGTCTCGATGTGGAGTAATTTTCAGTTACTGGTCGGTTGTCCTGCCTATTTTGTCCTACAATATTCTGAAAAGGTTACGGATTCTTAAATTTCTTATATGTTACAAAATGGCGGCTAAAATCGTACTTCTAATATTAATATTTTTTACACTTTAATTGTGTTAAACAGATACCATCAAAGCTGGTAGAAGAATAAGAAAGTCAACTCCCATATTCGAGAAAATCAGTTCCACTTTAACCCTTAGATATCCTGTACTAATCGGTGAAATAAAAGTTGAGAAAAGTGGCGAATTCAATCGATTTTGCAAACAAAATGGCGAAGTTAACAAGTTTGGTCCTTCAAAGTCCAAACACACCGCAGCAATTTCGTGTTGAGTCAGTGTACCGCACACGTTCAGTACTTTGTTGCTTATAGCCTAAGTGTAACTACCCATTGCCTTTTCAACATATAAAATGTTTTGTCCATATAAGATCAGTGGTTGTGAGTTTATAAGCGAACAAAAGTGGGCTCAAAAGACAAGAGACAGACAGATTGACAGGAAGTTTTCTTCGGTCAGTTTCAGTGTTATGCCTATTATGGATACACTACGATAATATGAACATCAATGGCTCAATTCAAATTAGTTATTTTTAGTGCTTTTTCTATTCGTATATGTTTATTTCTATGAATTGTTTGCGCCTTCTGAAGTTTACACGACAAATAGTAGCAGAACTGCAAAGCTTTCAGACTAAGTATTATTGCAGGCGTTTAGATTCCCTGGCAAATAACAAATAATTTTACTTACTTCATATTATTAGCTAAATAACTACTGAATATGCAAAAAATTATAACAAATAAATTTTAAAATGCTTAGTCGGTTACAAAAGCCAACCGAACACATGAAATCGATACTCGAATGTAGTAAAGCAACTTCGATACATGAAGACATACAGAGCTGATTGACAGAATGTGAATAATAAATGACCAGGAAACGAACAATTGTAAGAGTGTGTTCGATTTTCAGATCGATATGACAACGACCCAATGGTGTGTACTGTAGCCGGTCATTGCGTTCTTTTATTTACACGTACATTTTGTTTTAGCAATACTTCTGTACCCTGGATGGGGAATAGGATATTTTAACTACAACATAGCCGACAACTACCGTGAATCCTGGCGGATTTCTTAATGGGGTATAGTTTACCCATGAACATGGTTTTAGGGGCTAAAGACTGCATTTAAGATTAGACTTCGACGAAACTTGAAATCAATAGGTACGTTGCTGTATTCAGTACCTACAAACAAACAATCGTACCAGCAAAACCTATATGGTAGTAAATATTTTAGTTAAGTATCCTTAAAGCGTAAAAAGCTGCTTTTGAGTTAGGAAATTTGGACATCGAAAACTCTCTCTCATTTTAATACAAAATTCTCTAGAATTATTCCACTTTAGCTCTACATTGTCAATCAGTAAATAATTGCGCCCCAAAACTCCCACTCGGCCGGCTGCGTCCTGTTTTGGGGTCATTTGCAAGTGTTTTGCCAGTATGATGCAAAATATCGGCTAAGCACAAGGCCAGATTCTCAGACGCCATATTTCTTAGCCGCCAACCTGTCAGATCTTAAAAAGAAGAATGTTTTTAGATTTTTCCCGAAGGTTTCACATCAAGAGCTTCAAAAAGAATATATGTGGTTAAGGGGGTAGCATGCCGGGAAGTGCCTAAACTGGTACTCTTTTTCAGTCCACTGGTACCAGCCAGTCACTTGTACAACCAGCTGTATTAATTTCTTCCCAATTCAAAAACCTTCAAGTACTAGCTTTTCAAATCTCTACAAGTCGCATTTTCGGTCCAACCGTCACGAAATTTGGTACAAATATTCCATCTAGGTTAAGTTAGTTATCTAGCAAAATCACTTCACCGAAAGTTACCCTTGACTTTCCTTCCCAAAAATTGGGTTTTATGCTTTAAAAAATGTCTTTATGAACCGATTTCAATTAAACTTGGTGTACAAATTTGTGGAACCTCACTTATCAGTACCAAAGGTTAATTTGTTCAGCCAGAAAAAATGGCGGTGGAATTTCCGATGTAAATTATACGTAGTTATGGGAAATTCGCTAGGATTCACGTTAGCGGCTGTGGTTAGCGTCAGCGATGACTTGATTGATCGCTTGTGTTGCGAAAAAAGTATTTACTATGGTTGTATGTATGAAACTGTCTCGCAATGAACTCACATACAGCAGTCTTGTAGAGCGAAACATGGAAAGGTCGCATTAGGGTCGCCCTATCTCATGATTGTCTAAAGAGCTGTAGTAACCTCAGAGTATACAGCTCTGATAGTCTCGTCGTTTTCTGTCTCATTTATACTCGTATTCAGAGTTTAGTTGGTTAGTGCTTAGAGTAAATACAGAATTTATTCATAGATAGATATTTATATTTTTTTATTGGAAGAGTTTCTTCTCCATACTCTCTGGTTTGTAGGCGTGTTCTTTGAACAAATAACTAGCAAACTCTTCTTTTCCTTTTTAACTACAAGTGATTGTGGTACACTCTTGTTATTTAAAAAACTTAAATCAAAATATCTCTTTTTCAATTAAAAAAGCCGACCGGTAGACACATAGTGAACGTAGTTCCTGTAACAAGGGAAAGGGGGTTAATTTACAACGAAATGCCTTTTGGAGGGACACTTCACTATAAAAATAGGGTTTTATGCTACGAGTATATCAAATAATTTTCCGCGACCGACATATAATAAAAGGTAAAGGTAAAGTTTGTCATGTTTAACGAGGTGAAGTTAGGACTACAAAGTCCTCTCTACCACTCAACCTCAACCTTTACCTAGCGTCACCGTATAGTCACATTACAAATGTAAGTGGTGACTACAAGGATCGAACCCGCGACACCAGAATGATGAGCTCCGCGGAGTCGCGCGCGATACCAATCCGCCACGGATCCGCTGTACGGATTGGTCTGACTTAACAGATTTTAGTGATTTTCAGTAACACATGTAGCCTAAGGTACGGTGACAAATGTTTACACAGTATAGAATTCTGATAACAAATACAGTTTTTATAGCATCAACCCCTATTTTTTGGCGGAACCCCCTAAAGTCCACTTCCGGTGGTTAACGAACTTATATATAGATATAATTTTATGTAGAAACTTAAAGGCTGATTATATACTAAATCATGAAATCACTATTTGAGATGCCGACCATTCTCATGAGGGTATTTTAAGGCAATATGTGGTGAAGGATGAGTGTGATGAGTGGTAGTAATGAGTTATGAGGAAAGTCTTGTTAGAAACTAAGGCCGACTCTTCCTTAGAATGGGTCATTAATTAATAGCCTAATGACCAATGGAAAAAAGGACCAACGTCTTAACGTGACTTTCGAACCACGCAGGTGATGGTTTGATATGTCTAAACGATGGTGGGAGTTGGTGCGGGTATCATCAGATGTTCACTGAGACTATCTGAGCCGCTTTAGACCTATATCATCCTCAAAACCTGACCTCCATGAAGCTGGATTACAGGACCACGCCATGAGTCCCAGTCTCTAAGTTAAATGTTGCTTAAAAATGTATTTTTACTTTACATATAAAGCTACATGCATAAATATTTGTCATTTGATTGAAGTTGTTTGGAAGCTCAACAGTGATTTCCGTTTTTTCTACGACGTTTTGTTTTATAGGGCGGTATTGTCTTTGAAGATATAAAGTCAATGAATAGCTCGGTAGAAATGAATAGCTCTATTTTCCTATGGAAATTCGCTGAAACCCTAAACAAACTAATCCTTGTCAATATTTTAGAAACAACACTTTGGTTGCGAAAACCTAAGAGTTTTCTATCTTGCAGAAAGACAATGTGACACAAATCAATGGATAACACGTTTGATTTCATTCCTAGGTCGAGGTCGACAATATTCAATATGAAAATCATGTCAACATTTCATCAACAATTTGAAGCACGCGAGTTTGAAATCACGCTTGTCTTTCTTCATGATCTCGATATCTCATCAACTGTGCTTTCAAGGTTATATTTTTCTCATTTTATTGCGAGCCTTTATTTTGCTCGAGCAAGATATGTTTTCGTTTTATATTTTCCTGCTTGGTAAACCGTCATCGGTTTGCACTGCTCGTTTTAGAAACGGCTTGGTGAATATATGGCGTGGAAAAATATGTAATGAAATAAACTGAAACTGGATTTTGGCTGCATGTAATTTTGTAATTATAATGCTTGAAACATAATGTTTATGCTGTTTAAAAGGTTGATTCTGAATATTATGGCGGAAATTTCCTGTAATTCCGTTTCGGTTCATTGAGTTTTCAAGGATCTTCAAACTTCGAACAAATATACGGATACCTGGCTAGTTGGGTACCTGTACCTGTGTTCATAGAGAACATTCCTACTGCCAAGTTTTAAGGTGCATTGTCACTGGTGCGGCTGGAACGTCTAACGTTCAACGTCAGTCGTTGGACGTCAGACGTAGAGCGCCTGCTTTGTATTGTTTCTTATGGCGCCAACGACTCTAGCGGCGGCCGTGTGAGTGACAATGGCGCCATAAGAAACAATACAAAGCAGGCGCTCTACGTCTGACGTCCAACGACTGACGTTGAACGTTAGACGTTCCAGCCGCACCAGTGACAATGCACCTTTACTTAGCTTTTATAAGCCGCAACGAATTGTTTAAGGGCCCGCCTCAGTTGCGCGGCGACACTTCAACGCGAGAATGCAATGGTTTACGGCAGCCGGTATTCATCTTTCAAAATAATTTTCATAAGAATAAACACGATGTATTTGGAAACTTGAAGGGGTTTTCGACACATGTGTTGAAGATTTTTTCGAAATTATGCGATTTAAGTGTACAAAATGGAGTGGAAAACACTTAAACTTGGATCATTGCAAAGTTTATTGGTGAAACTATTGAACAGCCTATGACAAATCGGGCTCTATAAACGTAGCAAAAACTCTTCTAGTTTCCAAATACTGTATATCATTTTATTGATGTGAAAATTATTTTGAAAGATAAAAAGGACCGTCGTAAACCCCTGCACTTGACTTGACTGTAGCTTAAGCTATAATTCCTGACAATTGTCAAGACATTGTAAATTTATGTCAATAACGAATAAACATTCTTAATTCTTGCAACCGTTTGGTTTGACAGGTAGCATCAGTTCAAAAAAGGCGGGTTGTTTAGCCAGTTGATACGTGCGCGGTGTCGTGTGTTCCTTGGGCGGCCGAATTCAGGAAAAATTCCGGATGACCACTGAGGCGGACTCTTGAGAGGTAAAAGTAACTTAATAAAACCACTATATAAATACTTATGGACGAATGCATGAATTGAGTGAACTGAACATACACTCATAGACAAAATTATGGAACCAAATGATTGTCTTTCATTTCATCGACCCTTTTTTGTTTAACACCCTGTTTAATTTTGAGTTTTTTGTAATTGTTTAGTTGGTTTTAATATTTACGTACACTTGGCTCAAAGAAATTATAATTTTCAACGAAAAAGGGATGATGAAATAAAAGAAAGCCATTTGGTTCCATAATTTTGTCCATGAGTGTATTATATACATGTTTAGTTTGTATTTTGAAAATACCAATCGGTACTGTATTACGGAACCCTGTTTGAGAGTTATTCTCCCCAAAATGTCGCCACAAAATGCTTTAGTGCCTCTGTCAGACCATAAATTGTACACCCAGCGGTTCAACAGCCGTAAGCAAGCCTACAGTAAAATAAGGTAACTTTGACACAAAAATTAAAAATCAAAGGTTTTATTATTAATGAACTATCTTTGGAAAAAATAGATGTTCATGTCATCAGCATGGTAAGATATAGTCCCGGTACCATAAAATGAGCATTGATTCGATGTTGACCCCCAAAATACGTGTTGATGTTTTTTTCGCAAAAGTGTAATATATAGACTACAGTATATGTATGATGTATGTATAAATGGATGCTGTATAAGTCAAATTTTTGTCCGACTTTTATAAAATTTGACGGAGCGAACAGCCTTTCATGGACGAGACAACGCGTAGAGCAAAATTAGTAAATTATAGTAACAAATTGCAAAGGAAATTTGCTCCACTGACGCCAGCGGCGCTTTAGCGCTTAGCTGCGTGTCAACCTCATTTTCTTATTACAATATTTTGTTCCAGTATATAAAATTCTTGGAACAAAAAAGATCGTATTGGCATGTTTCAGCAGATCATGTTATAATCTCCTTAGATAAATAGAGATTACTTCAAATAATAATAAATATATTATTACCAACAATATATTTTATTCACAAAAGTTGTAGTTTAAACAAATCCTTATAACTTTAAACTGTTTATGGAAACAAAATAAACTTTGGTACAATACCACAAAATAATTATTTTGTAGAAATCACGGATTTAACTCACACGGATTTTAATTATGTTACATTAAACCGGCGCCTTATTAAGTCACATGCCCTTCTTCATTTAAATTTAGTTCTATATCTTCTATTCTATATTTAATTTTACATCTAAACCGTTATTTATTTTATTGCGGCTATGTTTGACTAAAACTGCCTTACAACACTGCATTTGACTTGGTAAAAATAACTTATAGAAAAATTGATATTCAAAAGTTATTTAGAAAGAAATAATGCATAATTTCAGTCGTTATTATTATGTAAACTCATGCGCCATTTACCAAACGTCTCACAACATTATTGTTTTTCTAACAAAGGTTTCAGGAATATTTATTCAGCTAGTTGAATTCAATTTCCATGGAATCGCCCTCCACTCAGCCAGCAAACCCATCAGAGACCTTGGCATGGTCAGGATTCAAGAAAGAATTCGACGAGCACAAGGAAGAAGTAAAGAAACTAAAAGAAGACAAAGAGAATCTAGCAGGAGAAGTAGCAGAGTTAAGAAAGCTTCTGCAAAATGTTCAAGAGTACACAAAAACGAACAGCGTGGAAGAAGTCAAAGACAAAAAGAAAGACATTGTTTCAATTTTGAAATCCATCGCAGATGCTATGAGGGTTCCTTCAAAAAAGGCAGAAATCAACCAATCCAAAACAGAAAATGTAGAAAGTCCAAATAGTTTAAAACGGTCAAGGACGTTTTTGATTTCGTGCGCCCCAAAATCGTCGAAAGGAACTTTAGGAAACGTCGAAAAAGATAACACTTCGAGCCCAGATTCCAAGAAGTCGTCAAATCCCAGTTCTCCAGAATCTAAAGACACTCTGCCTACCAAGAAAAGGTTCATGCGCGCTTCTAAGAAGATTGTTAAACAAAAGAAATATTTCCAGAATTTAGGAGGAAAGTCAAAACTACCCGTGAGAAGACAGGGGACGAACCTTGAAAGACGAATCCCAGATCTTCAGAAATCACAGTAAGACTCATTGTCTGAGCATTGTATGTTAGAGTTTCGTTAGCTTCATGATATGTACATTTTCTTTACATGTAATTAAATGTACGTAATAAGAAGAAAAGGAATAACAAGCTTAATTTGTATAGACAAAGTAGTAGTAGCATTCTAGTGTACAAAGCTCAATTTCAATGTTCTCCAATACAAAGCTAATAATTTTTATCTATTAATTGGCTTTCAGAGCAACCCTTAAAGTCGATCACCTTCAGTATAACAAGTCCGATAGTAGTTACAATCCCTAAACACGTATTTAAAGTTGTAAATTTATTTCATAAGTTCAAAAGGTTGTCAATTTCGAATCAAATTATTATTTAACATAAATTTTAGGCTTTCGCGGCCAGTGTCACAACTATAATCTAGTTGTTACAACTCTCAAACAATTAGGTTGAGATATTTCGGCCTCGCTGTGGACTACCATCCTCAATAACTGATTGGCTGACCTGTTTTAGCCAATCAGTAACTGAAAATGGTACTCCATATAGCGAGGCCGAAATATCTTAACCTAATTATGAAGTTTGGACGCAGTGTGAACCGAAAGAACAAGATCAATACATTTTAAAATATTCAATTAACCTACAAGAGCGTATAGTTTTAAACCTATTTCAAGCAGTAATACTGCATCGATGTAAAATTGTAAATAAATACTTTCAGTAAAATTCTGCGTGAGTTGTGTTGGGCATTTTTCTGTAGTATTAAAATACATATTTTGTAAATGTTGTACAAATGTGATCAATTTTAGGCAAATTCTATATTGTGATCATCATGGCTGCTGAATCTACAGGATATTAGTCTATAATCAATTCTTGTAAAATATATGTTGTAAAATATATCCAGGAACTGTGAGTAGTTCATGTGTTAGTAGTGTTTCTAGCAATTCTCTTTTAGAACGTACATCTACTTACCTATACATAGGCAGGTCGTGTATATAAGTGCTTTATAAGTTAAGTGTTACATGATAAACAAATATGTTTCTCCCAACGCTTATGTAAATAACTTTACAAATGGTAGAATGATTAATACTAAAATGAGGAAAATCGGTTTTGATATAGTTTATTTAAATTGTTTTTGTGAATTGTTATCAATTTATACTTTTTTATACGCATTATTAATTTATATCTAATGAATAACACCAGGGCATACAATGTGCTGCAAAGTTACACCTAGAAACAATACGATGCATACATATAACAGGCGTAATGATGGCATAAGTGAAACAACAGGTAAAATAAATAAATAATTAATAAATTTTTATTGCATATAGACATATACAGTACATGTAGCGTTATTGTTTGTGTGCCTAAAACGTTCCTATCATTCTTACATCTAAATCCCATTCAAACATACAGATTTTACACTCACTCTCTCCCATACATTCGAACTTAACCACTCTAGTCCCTAGTCAGTCATCCAATGATAGGGTCTCCCAATTGAATGCCATAGACTGTGTCATAAAATGCTTGAGAAATCAGAAATGTTTTCGTCTATCGATTAGCCTATCGAAAATATATCGCGTATCGATTAGCCAATAAAGATACAAGGTCTTTAGCACCGTAGTGTGTAGCTTCATAGTACCATTGAATTTACACATAGAAGTTCTACTGAATACTAATACTTGTTCGCAGCAAACTATCAGACTTTGGTTTGTTGGAAGTCGATGTCTTTATGTGCGCCACCTCTTTGTTTTTGGCATCTGGTCGTTAATAATTATAGTAGATTATTTTCTCTGTTTCCCAAACCTCCAAAATCTTTTGGGGTCGATGCCAACAGAGTGCGGGCTAAACCGAGCGAACAAGATTCCCATTTGAATCGAACTTCCATACGTAAGTTCAATGTTGGTACTTAGTTGGCTGTTATCTAGCTGTCTAGAATCTAGAATAACTATTTAAAGTGACGTTAATATTTAATTAAATATTATTGTTATGAATATTCCTAATAATTTCATAGCAATACAATGTATATCATGGGTCAATCATTTAAAATTTATACGATGAAACACTTTTAAAAGCTATGAATGTTAAAGTGTGTTTCAAAACTAGCCTTGGTCAAAAATGTGAAAAGTTTTAACATTCTTCTTCTTGTAGTGTCGCCCGTTTGCAATGCAACGTTCGATTTATTTCTTTAACGTATTATTTACTGTTTCTCTTATTACTAACAAGATAATGTTTTGTTTTAACTTCATGTACATAATGTGTTGTAAATGTTAAGGTCTTTGTAAATGCTTAAACAGTTTATTCTAGATTTTAGGGGTCGCAGTACGGGTGGTAAAAAATGCCGAAGTAATCTAAATAAATCTATGTCCAGGCGTAAAAAATTAGGTGTTCTCAAGCGATTAAAATCTCGCAACAACTTTGTACTGGTGCCTTTATTCCCTTTACAAGGCTTTGTAGTTTCCAAAACGGTGTCGTTGTCAAATTTTAAGTGTGCAAGTTCTAAATGAAAGGGTCATAAACGCGCTTATACGTAGGGTTGTTTATTTAAGTGTTTTTAATAGAGTCTCAGATTAAAATTAATTTGAAAATTCGGATAGATATATTTTATGTAATATATAATAATTCTTTGATAATCTGAAATACAAAACTGAACGTTTGACAACGACATCGATTTGAAAACTCCGAACCTCTTATCACAAAATTATCTCAAACCCCATTCAACTTAAATGTCATTATCTATAAATATGTAATGGAATTAAAAATCCTCAGAGGTATTGAAGATTATTTTCTTTATAACTATGAAATAATCTAACCATAACGTTGATTTAAATGAAACTATAAAAGGTAAAGTTAGCGACACTTTAAGTCGCTTTTAGAATACTTTAAGTTTTCTATTCCTTCGACTGGCTCTTGATAGGCTGACTGAATTTCCCGTGTTTAATTGAAATCTCTGAACTTCCAGATACCCAAGCTCGGAGAGTGTTAACACTTCCCCCGAGACCGAGGGAGGATGCGCTCCTAGTGCAGAGGACATGTCCCTCCGCAACCGTCTGGCACCGTCACCACACCTCTGGGGAGTCGTCCGCAAGATGCATCTGAAGACCGGGAAGTCTCCAGGGTCCAGGCATCGTCCGGACACAGCGACCTTGGAGAAGCCTCTAGTGCTGGACCCAGGACTGCTCAGAAAGGTGGATATGACCAGGCTAACCAGAGATCGCCTGATGACCATCGAGAACCTCATCACCACGCCGAAGAAGTCGAGGACGTCACCCAAGATCAAGGAAAAGCCGGAGAAGAAGTCCAGAAGCAAGTCGGGCGAAGGAAAGTCTGACAGGGAGGATGAAGAAAGCTTCATCATTGAAGACTTCAAACTGAAGAAACCTTTGAGAACGCTACCTTCCGAGTGAGGACGCATGTTAGAAAAGGTCTTCGAGAAGTGTTTTCATCACCGAGTCAATTACAAGTGCCTTCTTCAGAAAAACAACCCAAAGTGAAAAGTCCGAAGATGAAATCAAAAAATAAGTCAGTGGAAGATGTCTTTGGTTCGCTAATTTTGAACGACAATCCTCCAGTGCCTTCACCATGTAACGCTTGCGGAAGATCGGAGAGACCTGAAAGACTCCATGCTCATCCTTCGATGCCTTTGAACAAACGTAGCAAACTGAAGGAAGATCAGGAGAACCATCAGATGGTCCAGCAGAAGAGTTCCGTCATGAAACCAGTCGCGATGAAGTTCCGTAGTGGCAAAACACGCGGAGCAAAACATCCTGAGGTTGAGAAGAGTCATTCAGAACCATTGAAATCACCAGTTCAGAAAGAAAAGGAAAAGAAAACTGTGCCTTTGATTAGGAGAGAGACTTTTAAGATTGACAAAGGATCAAAACCTGCTGTGATTCCTAAGACTCCTTTTTCTCCTTCTCCAACTAGAAAACTTGCCATTCCTGTCCAACCAATCCCAAGAAGACAAGCTTTACCAAGGACTCCGGATAAGACTTCTCCCAAGGCTCTGCCTCCTGCTGGTCCCTTGCCCATCCCTGTGGCGTTGAACGCTCCTGTGGTACACTCAGCTTCACCCAGACGTCCAAGGACCATCACTTGCTACCTCTGCCAGAAGCAATTTGGGACAGCCTCTTATCCTCTGCATGAGCCTCAATGCTTGCAGGTAATTTCATCTCATGACTTTAAGTAGGTTTTAGGTCTTCCTTGTTCGGAGGATCCTTCTAATTTAAAATCCAATCACTATTGATTCAAACCTTCTACTTGCAACGTAACTACATGTTAGTGTCGCCTAACACTGTTATTCTTGAAGTAGTTCAAATTGTCAGTCCTTATTGAACAGCTAGTAGGCGGTCCGTTGATTGTTGTTGACCAATTGGCATTTTCCCCAAGTTAACTACGAACAAGTTGATTGGAAGATACAATTATATCTCCCACTCAGTTCGTTAACAGTAAATAGTTAATTGCTATTAACTATAGTTATCAGGTGATCACGCTTGGGTTCTTCAATCAACCTTGAAACGTTGGGTGTGCTTGTGGGGAAAGGGGTTTTAATTGTTGCGTTGTGTCAAAATGAAGTAACGTTCTTATCTATGATGAACTTGAAATGCTTTCAACTTAATGGATTCAGCTATCTTCCGTTGTGCATAATTTAACATGTATTTGTATAATTTGGTTTTACTTTTGCCATTCTTCCTTTAGCCCGGGGTCGAAAATCCATTGAATCGTATCAAAATGGTGGGCAAAAAAGTGATTTTTGCTGTAACAATGTTATAAATAGTCAGATTTCAATAAAATTTGAAATACGTTTTCCCTTCATGTAATAAAATATGGAATAAAACTTGCAGTAAAAGAACACGTAATACTGAGGCAGAAGGTCGAAGCGAGGTTGTGAGCGAAGCGATGCAAATATGCTCCAACTATGCACTTGTTCAAAATCTATCTTAGTTTAAAATATGGAGCAACTGAAAACCTTCAGGTGTAATATCCTATATTTGTTGTAAGCCACCCCTTGATTTTGAAATATTGTTAAGGTTGTGTTACCTGAGGACGGCATCAGGTTCCAGATCCCAAAACTTCGTGTTTTGTTCACTAAAGAACGATGAAAATGTCCATAATCTCAGAAATTCTACCATCGTCAACAACAAATTCTAAACAAAGGACTCTTTGATTAATTAAACAGTTACAACTGACCAGAGCTGCCTTGAACTTGAGTGGCGTGCGGGAGGACACAGCTAACTAGGGCAAGGGATTGACTAACAATCCTGATCTTATCTACGGAGTCCTCGACCCCGGAGATCCAACCCACCAAGGCTTTGTACTTGTCTTCATGTTCAATACCACATTCGAAACAAATTTTAATTTTAACAATAACAAAGGACTTTATTGTTGATAATTATACACGTTGTAAAAAAGGAAAAGTTAGGGCTTTAGAGCCCCCTCTACCACTTAACCTAAATTTACTGGGAATTCGAAGTAATCCAGCCTTGTTACATGTGTCAGCTGAGAAACTTTGAGCATAAGCTTGGTCTCGGTTTCAAATCGACCGCTCGGCGTTTCCTTAAAGGTTTCTCTCTGCGTCTGCTACGCAGATGTTATGCTTCTTGAAATTGGTACGATGATCCTGACCCTAATCTGAAATACATGTTTGTAAAGTTTACTGAAATTGGCTTTTACATAGAGCTGCTGGCCTTAATTTCAAAATTATGGTTGTAACATTCATGCACATATGTTTTTGTAATTACTACTGAGCCATTTGTTGTACAATAACTTTTGATCTACAAGCCTACAAGAGGTAGAGAAGTTAACTTCATTTTGCTCTGAGCGACCTTTCCTTTAACCAGTAATTATCGATAATGTATAGTAAATTTACACACCAGATAAATTTGATTTTAAAGTACCTCCCTGCTCAGCACACCATTCACAATAAAATTTAAATTTTAATTTTAAGCTTTCGCGGCAGGTGTCATCATTAATATCTAAGGCTTTCGGTTTACGCCGCGTCACAGTTGAACCAGTTCAATTAGCTACTGAGGATGACTCTGCGAGGTCGAAACGTTTAGCAGTATTTGTATTTCAACTGGGACGCGGTGTAAACCGGAAGCCTTAGATAGAATTTAAATTTATTCTATTATTTTATTACACGTCAATTACTCTGTGTTTGGTATATTAAAAACGTGAAAAGGCCAAATGCCAGTAGGTAGCAATAGATCAATTCAAAGGTTCGTAAATACTAAACAAGTTCAATCAATGGTAGTTTTTAATCCAGGCAACCCATTTAATAGAAAATAAACCGGATGAAAAAGTACATTTTACCGAAGATTTGTATTAAAATACAAACTTAATGTGTTTTTTTACGATACAATAAAAATCGTTAGGTAACAAACAGCAACAACATTTACAGAATAGACACAACGTAAACACAAAACACCAATCAATAGCTTATCTCACACTAGATCCATCTATCAGCTGTTAGCTGGTTGGTTAGGCTCGGTTCACACACGCACTGCCGGACACGGCACGCACCCGTGTGAACTGCTCCCACAGTCATCTACTGCTACAATAGACGAAAGCAAGGTGTGGACATACTCGTAGACATCGTGTTTGTAGGTCGCACTTTCGCTGCTCCTGGGTTTGACGTAGGAGTTACTCTTAAAACAAACATTATTATAGGAGATAAACATATAACTTTGAGAGAATGTACAATTGTGAAACAAATTTTAAGGGCACCTAATAAAACTAACCTAACACCCTGGGCGATTTGTTCCACAATTACCCCGTTATGATCTTGGACTCTAATTTAGAACATATTTTAGGTGCAAACTTATTTTTCGTAAATATTTCAACATTTTTAATACAGAACAGCTTGTGTTTTATACTTGTAGTTGGTCCTGTAAACAGTATACTCACCAGTACTAGACAAATTAATCAAATTATTTTTTAAGTGAAATAAACTCCTTAGCACTGCCAAATTAATTAAAAGGAAACGTTTGAGACTTACCTAGCAACACATCTGGCAAAAGTCATAAAATCTCAAAGAAGAACTGCATGATACGAACTTTCTTCGTACTTCAATTAAAATTGCATTCAAACATTCCACAAGTAAGTTATTTGTTAAATAATCTGTATGTGTATAAATGTCGAAAGTCTTCCAATTAATGCGCCCCAATCTCCATGAAAACAGTTAACAGTCAGGCAGGCAACAGACGAAGTGCCGAGCTCTCGAGTTGAAAACGAGACCTCCCTTACGCTCGTTCACTAATGTAACGAACACTAGCTAGCAATAAATGTCTTAACAAACCATTTCCTCGAGATTTAAGCTGAAATTGTGTCGAAACCTCAACATTCCGAAGCCTCGCAAGTTTTGTTTACAAGTTGCTCGTCTGCAGAGGCCCGAGGTTAGGTTTGCGACACACCCTGTCGTTTTCACGCTCCGCGTCGCTGATGATATCGCCCACACCCTGTACACACTGCCTTCTTGATATGTTGTGCGAGATAACTATACACTATATAAAATGCAGTTTTCTCATAACTCTAAGTGGTTGTGACGCCCATTGATATGGTCTACATCCTGTTTCTGTGTGATAATCGGTGATGCAATATTATAACCATCTGATAGGAGAGCATTTAAATTTGATTTCTATAC
Organism: Matsumurasca onukii; assembly: GCA_018831715.1. Taxonomy (NCBI): domain Eukaryota; kingdom Metazoa; phylum Arthropoda; class Insecta; order Hemiptera; family Cicadellidae; genus Matsumurasca; species Matsumurasca onukii. Next base: position 82,594,454 of record CM032058.1, read on the forward strand.
TCTAGGTCACATTTATTTAAGTTCGTAGCTAACTTCAAAATGTGTCGATGACATAATTTGAAATCACCCATTTGTCTACTACAACCTGACTTAGCATTTAGTTGGCCATTTTAAAAGGACAGATACAGCGACATGATCTTTCTTCACGCGGAAACTAAGACCTCGTCATTAGTATGTTGTAGTTCAAGTGCATTTAATCGATAAACTAACCAATGACCTTGAGACACAGACAGTAGATTGGCACAATGGCAAAGATTTCAATATACGCCAAGGTGGTTGACTGCACTACAAGAAGTTCTTTATCTCTACTTACTGTACTGGACATGTACATGAAGGTCTACCTTTAGTTGGGCGAACGTAGGCTGAGCGTTGGCAGTCTTTTCTTCGACTGCGACTATTTTATTGCTTTTCTTTTGGGTACAAGGTCAAAGTACTTCTGTATCAATAAGTACTACTAGTACTACAATGGAGTTTGAGAGATCAGCATTGAATTTGTACATTATATTTATTTTCAACTGAGTGCTAAAGTTTTTCGCAACATATCGTAATTTTTCAAGTACTGTAGTGCGGCCTTGATGCTTAAAAGTGTATCTTTGCCTCTCTTTTCAAGCTGGGCATTTTTAATCTCTATTTACCAAATATTTAAAAACTTCTAAAGGACATAAATGTATACAATTGCGACCAGTCAGTGTACACCAAAATGTAGCAACCAATTTTTAATGTGACTGGAGCTTAATAGACTTGTATGAAAAGATTATTAAGTACGTTTATAGAATTTATTGTCTTGGAATTTATGTCTTGGAAATGTTTCCGTTAAATCTGCCCTCTTGGTCAATAGCAGAAGGTTACTGACCAAGATGATGGCGAAGAAAACCCCCTAGTGCTCATTTAATGTAATAATAATTTTATTAGAAGCATCAACTATTTTATTGCATTTTATCAAACACTTTCTTGACATATACTTTTGTTTTACTGAAGTATTTTTAATAACATAACATGCATTTATTGAAGAAGTTGGTTAAAGGTACAATCAAAACAACTGTGATCAATGATTTGCCTCTTTCATCAAGACGTGAGGTTTGGAATTTGTGAGCGCCGATAATGCCAAATTGTATATTATCTTTATTCCCTCCGTCAAAAGGAAAGGATCCGAAGGCCGGTGGCAACATACCAGAATTGGGTCCAAAAACCTTTCCTCGCTCTGTGCAAACCTTTCCTCGCTCTGTGCAAACCTTTCCTCGCTCTGTGCAAACCTTTCCTCGCTCTGTGCAAACCTTTCCTCGCTCTGTGCAAACCTTTCCTCGCTCTGTGCAACCTTTCCTCGCTCTGTGCAACCTTTCCTCGCTCTGTGTAAACCTTCCTCGCTCTGTGCAAACCTTTCCTCGCTCTGTGCAAACCTTTCCTCGCTCTGTGCAAACCTTTCCTCGCTCTGTGCAAACCTTTCTCGCTCTGTGAAACCTTTTCCTCGCTCTGTGCAAACCTTTCCTCGCTCTGTGCAAACCTTTCCTCGCTCTGTGCAAACCTTTCCTCGCTCTGTGCAAACCTTTCCTCATCTGTGCAAACCTTTCCTCATCTGTGCAAACCTTTCCTCGCTCTGTGTAAACCTTTTCCTCGCTCTGTTACAAACCTTTCCTCGCTCTGTTCAAACCTTTCCTCGCTCTGTGCAAACCTTTCCTCAGTGCACCTTTCCTCGCTCTGTGTAAACCTTTTCCTCGCTCTGTGCAAACCTTTCCTCGCTCTGTGCAAACCTTTCCTCACTCTGTGCAAACCTTTCCTCACTCTGTGCAAACCTTTCCTCATCTGTGCAAACCTTTCCTCATCTGTGCAAACCTTTCCTCATCTGTGCAAACCTTTCCTCATCTGTGCAAACCTTTCCTCGCTCTGTGAAACCTTTTCCTCGCTCTGTGCAAACCTTTCTCGCTCTGTGCAAACCTTTCCTCATCTGTGCAAACCTTTCCTCGCTGTGCAAACCTTTCTCGCTCTGTGCAAACCTTTCCTCATCTGTGCACCTTTCCTCGCTCTGTGCAAACCTTTCCTCATCTGTGCAAACCTTTCCTCATCTGTGCAAACCTTTCTCGCTCTGTGCAAACCTTTCTCGCTCTGTGCAAACCTTTCCTCATCTGTGCAAACCTTTCCTCGCTCTGTGCAAACCTTTCCTCATCTGTGCAAACCTTTCCTCATCTGTGCAAACCTTTCCTCATCTGTGCAAACCTTTCCTCGCTCTGTGTAAACCTTTTCCTCGCTCTGTGCAAACCTTTTCCTCGCTCTGTGTAAACCTTTCCTCGCTCTGTGCAAACCTTTCCTCATCTGTGCAAACCTTTCCTCGCTCTGTGAAACCTTTTCCTCGCTCTGTGCAACCTTTCCTCGCTCTGTGCAAACCTTTCCTCATCTGTGCAAACCTTTCCTCATCTGTGCAAACCTTTCCTCGCTCTGTGCAAACCTTTCCTCGCTCTGTGTAAACCTTTTCCTCGCTCTGTGCAAACCTTTCCTCATCTGTGCAAACCTTTCCTCATCTGTGCAAACCTTTCCTCATCTGTGCAAACCTTTCTCGCTCTGTGCAAACCTTTCCTCGCTCTGTGCAACCTTTCCTCGCTCTGTGTAAACCTTTTCCTCGCTCTGTGTAAACCTTTTCTCGCTCTGTGTAAACCTTTCCTGCTCTGTGCAAACCTTTCCTCGCTCTGTGCAAACCTTTCCTCGCTCTGTGCAAACCTTTCCTCGCTCTGTGCAAACCTTTCCTCGCTCTGTGCAAACCTTTCCTCGCTCTGTGCAAACCTTTCCTCGCTCTGTGCAAACCTTTACAAGTGCTATTTCACATGCACAGTTTGTTTTCTTCATTCCTAACCCTAACCGTGCCCAACGTACACACCTCTACCCATCTAAAGTTCAAGCATTCTAGACCAAGCACACGAGTTCAAGCACACTAGTCTAAGCATACAGCACACTGTCATCCATGTCAACACCTATGCCGATGACCGTGGAGGTACATTGTTGTCTGTGAACCCACCCCTCCTCTGATCAATGTTAGGGTCTCGACCTTTGCTAAACATTCATGTGGATGTCGCCTAGAAACAGTTCGATCTGGTCACAGCGGGATACTGTCTACATGTACACTACAACCGTTTACTTGGGCTAGGTTCTGATAGAGGTATTGGGAATTAAATGTATGCTGTGCTCTTCAAATTAAGTGTTGCCGTATTTTTTATGATTGTTTCATCTATCTTTAAAACTAAATTATATATTCGTTGACACAATTTTCCATACACCCAAGGTTGGTGAATCTCTGAATCATTCTTCTGTTTTAGTTTCACCCATCACTTTACTATGATTATAGTTGATAACTAAATATTTGTTGTGGAGTTGTTTGATGTCATCGAATATTAGTTCAGTTACGTGTAAGTTTTAACCTTAATAAGTAGGTGCGTTTTGAGATATTATAAAACGTGGACTTGATTTCGGTGCGAAGATAGAAAGGCCTCTCCCAAGAAATAAAAATGTATTGGATTGTTTGTCCTTAAACTTTAATTTATTATTAAATCTGCATTTTTAATTAGGATTTGTGATTATTTTTTAACGGTTAGGACTGGGTTTACCTTTTAATATCCAAGTAGCCAAACATACTAGGGCGTGGAAGTTTTCTTTGCCACATAAATCTTGAAATGAAATGAAAATCGTCTTTATTGGTGGCGAAGTTAGGACTATAAAGTCCTCTCTTCCACTTAACCACATAAATCTTAACTAGCTTTTACTACTGTAAAACTATTACAGAATAAAAGAACAGAACTTGGACCAATGGCTACTTGGGCTTCCAAGAAATACATTCAAATAGTCATAGTCTCGAAAAAGTCTAATTGTTATGGGCCATCAGCTTAAAATTTATTTTATATAATCACACAAAACTACGGATCCGTGGCGGTTTGGTATCGATCGTGACTCCGGAGCTCATCACTCCGGTGGCGCGGGTTCGATCCCCGCAGTCACCATTTACAATGTGTAATGTGACTATACGGGGACGCTAGGTAAAGGTCGAGATTGAGTGGTAGAGAGGACGTTGTAGTACTAACTTCACCTCGTTAAACAATACAAACTTTACCTTTTTTACAAAATTGCATTTTCAACTTTAGTTTAGATTTGTGTCACGCACATAACAAGAAAGTGACAAAGTATGTTTGACACTCCCCCACCATTTACACGTCAATCAGATAAAACCTTTACTGAAAGTGAACAAACAAAATAACAGCCATCACGCATTTCACCACACACCGGCAAATATAGGGACACCTCAATGACGAATACTCATTTCACACGCCATTCGATGACGTATAGTCGATACTTGCAATCGATAGTAAAAGCGGTTCCAGCCACCTTTTGTTTACTGTTGCTGAAAATCCAAACTACACGTTAAACGAGGAACAGCATTACAGCTTGGTTAAACTATAGGAGGTTTATGTGAGGTTTTACGAGGTTTGAAAACTACCGTTGTTGCGGTTGTAACGTAATAAATTGCCGTTCGAACATTAACTTTCTAGAAATGCTTAATGCTCTAGAAACACTATAAATGCTCTAGAAACAGAATAGTCGCTATAACTTTGCACCTGGGATTTGTTCGATCGCGTGTAACCCATCTTGGTTTCAATATTTAAAATAATAAGAAATAATTTTACGCAATCTGTAAGCCTCATTTCTGCTTATCAGTTGGCCGATAAACTTTTTAGATGGAAAGAATAAGACAAATGCACTTAATAATTCAAGTACTTTAAATGAAGTTTGTGTTAACGTTTGCAAAATCTTTACTGTTTCAGTACAAGGTTCTTCCAAGAATGCTCTGTGCCGAGCTCGCCGCGTTCAGGATAGTTTTCGTTTTAGATATATGAGTACATACTGGGAAATTTCTGCAGTAAACAAATTTTTTCACACGTTGATTTAAAAACTTTTAAAATATTTATCGGGTTTGCAAATTTTTTCTGAGTATCCCTATCAAAAATAATTTTTATCGGCATTCTAATATGTTGGCAAATTGTAGTTGGCCAATTGTAAAAAAATGTTGGTAGAAAGATTGTTGAACAGTGTTGCCATTTCCACGTATAGATTGAGAAGACCAGATGCAAAGCTAGTGTAATACGTAAACAAATTAAAAACTGATTTTTCAACTTTTAGTGCATTTTAGTCAAGTGTGCTTAATGGTAGAAGTTTGGTATACTCGTATATTTAAATTAATGGTTACAATTGGAAATAAATAATTTCGTCATAAAATGCATCATTTACGAACAATATACAATAATTTGTTTTGGTTTTCTTCTCCAAACATATTTAGATCTTTAAATAAACCAACCGTGGGGTTATATCTATCTTATGGTTTTTGGAGTTTCATAGTCCAACCCATTGGTTCCTTTGATAGTTCCATAAAATTAATTGTTCAAATAAAAGATATTTCGTGATAATAAAGCTACCGGACCTATAGTAGTTAACTTTAAATAGCAAACAAAAATTTCTTCATGTCTAAAAACTATTAACCAATATCAGTAATTCACTTGTTCTAAAAACAATAGTTAAAGCAAGTTTCTAGTGAATATCATCCTTGATATCATCACACGAAACGATACTTATTTAGAGTGTCTACAGTAAACATGTTTAAATGCTTTCTCGCGGCCGGTGTCACAACTATAATCTAGTTCTTCCGGTTCACACCGCGTCCAAACTTTATTATTAGGCTGAGATATTTCGTACTTCTTTTCGCAGTGACTGAAGATGGTACTCCATAGCGCGGCCGAAATATCTCAGCCTAATCATTTAATCTAGATTATAGTCTTCAGTGGCTTAAGATGGTATTCCACAGCGAGGCCGAAATATCTCAGCCTAATTATGAAGTTTAGAAGTAGTGAGAACCGGAAGGTAAACGTAAAAGGTAAAGTTTGTCTTGTTTAACGAGGCGAAGTTAGGACTACAAAGTCCTCTCTACCAATCAACCTCGACCTTTACCTAGCGTCACTGTAGAGTCACATTACAAATTGTAAGTAATGCGACTGCGGGAATCGAACCCGCGCCACCGGAGTGATGAGCTCCGGAGTCGCGTGCGATACCAATCCGCCACTGATCCGCTAAAGAACTAGATTATAAATATTTTATTTATGTTTGTTTACAGAAATGGCACCGCGAGAACCAAGCACTTCCGGCTGGGGAGCAGCTCCCGGAACCCATCAAGCCAGCCTCGGACCCGGAGTGGGAGCAAGCCTGGGAGGCGGCTCAGGTGATTACAATTGTTTTATTATAATAATAAAAGAAGTACTATATCTCAGCCAACAATACAGGGACAGCATAACAGAAATTTTGGGTTTGAAACATAATTTAAATAAAACTTAAATACTTTTATTTGTTTATTTTTTAATCCTCAAATTAAACAGAAATTTTACATATATAGTACCGCATGAGCACCATTATCAGCTGGAAAAGTGTCCAACCGGTACTCAAGTTCTCCCAAGGTCGGCAAGGGCCTATCCTGTAGCCTCCAAGGAATCCAGACCTGATACCTTTTGAATTTTTCTCGCAGGGGTATGTGAAGAGCATTGTTTATGGAGAAAATATCCGACACCTAAATTACTTAAAGAATAGGATCTATAAAGCTACGGCAATCGTTACTCATGAGATGTTGAATGACGTTTGGTGTGAACTTCAATACCGATTGGACACTTGCCGAGCGGCTAACGGGGCTTATGGAAACTTACTAGAATTAATAAAAAATGTTTGAGTTGAAGATTTAACATAGTTAAAAAATGTAAGTATTTTAGTTGTTATTTAAATCATGTTTTAAACCACCATTCTTTTATGATTCCTCATTGAATGTTCATCAAGAAAAAGAAGATTTTCGGCAACTTCTCAAGTATACTCTCGCATTTGATAGCTTAGTGAAAGCCTCAACCCACCTGTTTAACGGACCCGGACCAGGACTTGAGGTAGGTAGAGTGAGTCATTGGTCAAGACAGTGGGCAGAGAGGCTTTAGCATCAGCGAGCACTCATGTAGGAGTGCAGACCGACTCCAAGCCCACGCCACTCGTGACGTCACGACCTTCTGTGGGAGTCCAGGTGCATGTCGGGTGTAGGATGTGTAGGAATGTGTGGATGCAGGGTACTTCTGAGAATTTATAGTGGGAAGAAAAATCAATTTGAGGGTTTGAAAGCTCATTTTAGACAGAGCGCATGCAGGGTCTTAAGTAGTTTCTAAATGAGAAGGACCCTGAGACACGAGAGAAGGAAACCTACTATTCAACACAACAGTCAATAACACAATTTAACAAACAAAAATAAGTCAAGTAGAAAATTTTAAAACTGAACATTGAATAAGATTTAGAACAGTAAACGTCACTCAACAAACAGCTGTGGAAATTGACCACAACGACCCTCAAACTACAAAACTCTGCCAAACTCTATATCTAAGATATGACATTCGATTAACTCGGAGAGATGTTAAGGTAAATTATTTAAATTTTACACGTACAAAATTTAAAAACTAACCTTATCGAATAACAATATTCTAAACCTTTTTACTTCATTTCATAGACTCCAGATGACAATCATACTGTCAATATTTACATTGGAGCTGTTTCTGCGTTCTCTTCAAAGAGTTGGTACTAATGTTAATATTATACGTTTAATCTTCTATTTAAACATTATTTTTGTCTGTTTTACAGGCTACGATGGTTCAGTGCGAAGGTTGCTCTAAAACATTCCTGCCTCACAGGCTCGAGGCTCATCACAGGGTCTGTCCTCAGAACTGTCCTGTCAAGAAACCCTCGCCCAGCAAACAGGTAGGAACTCAAGTGTGTATTGGGAGTTCTGATTTGGGAACATATGCTTTGTAACAACGTGATTTTAGTTGGTGACATTAATGCTTTGGTAACGTGTAAAACTTTACTTCAAAGGTTGAGGTCTTATGAAATGCACTACGCTTATGATGGAAATGGGGTAACTTTCGTTTTTGGGAATCCACAATTCTCTTGGCTGAAAAAAGAAAACAAGGATTATTTTTAGTTGTCATCGGGAAACACTTTGGAGAAGTTAAAACATTGGTTTCTTCCACGCAGCTTTCTTCAGCAAACTCATTTCACCATCCACTTTAAAACAAATTAAAACATAAAATCTGTGCACAAGCCCACTTCTTCCTTGAGCAGAAAAGGCTAAGGCTAGATTAGTCCCCAAATTCATCAGCGATGCCATTATCATGCGCCTCGTTGCGGGGTGGACTATCCCACTCAGTCCTCTCCACCTGTGCAACCGCGCTTGGTGATGGGTTTCAAAAAGCTGTACCTATCCCATTGGTTGTCTGTAGACTGTCCATTCTCTGTGATAGAATTCAATCTATATCTGCTTTCTGTTCTGGTTCCTCCACCCAATTATTTTACCATCCAGTTCTGCTTCAAACACACTTTTCTCACATTATATCTAGCACACTACAATCGTACTCCTACTGGCCACTACTCGCCACTTGCCTACCCACTCTTTTCCACCACCTACCAGTATTCAACTTGCCTATCCGCTAAATTCACCCACCTCCAGTCGTTTAATATAAACAACCGGGAAGAATTTATTTTAGAAACGTATTTCAGTCTCCCTTGGCAAGTCTAAACTCTAAATTAAACATTTCCAGAAACTGTTATCCGAACAACAACAATCAGTAAACGAACACAAGACCATGCCGGCATTTCTTCTAGAAGCAATTATACCTCTGAACGTTGAAATATGGATATTAGACGTTGAAAAAGCTCACCAACTGATAACGTCCTGAAAAACTCCACTCAGCTGATCTCCATCAACAGAGCAAATGAGTAAAGAAAAACCGCGGTAATTCTATTTCAGGTCTGAGGAAGAAGAAGGAAGACGGACTCACGGCATCGGGCAATTACAAAAACTGCTCCCAAGTGTTTTACAGCTGGAATATTGTTATTGAGATTTGTGTTCAGATAAGGAGGCTAGACACGCACCCTTAAGAACCCCTCTCAACCCCCTTCCATAACAAATCAACTACAGACACTAACCCCTATGACCTTTCGCGTTTTCTTCTTTCCTGGTAGTAGATGGAACAATTTGGTTTGTTAGTTTCTTATGTTGGATTTTGCACAGATTCAGTTTGTAATTACGGAAGATAAACTATTTCCAATTGTTTGTTTGACGATGCTTTGAATTAAGAGTCGTGCCATCTGCGTACTGGACAAGCGACAAACGACAAAATGTCGGGAGATCAGGTCTTATGTTGGGTTTTGCAAAGATTAATTTTGTAATTACGGAAGATAAACGATTTCGAATTGTAGGTTTGAAGATACTTTGAATTAAGAGTCGTGCCATCTGCGTACTGGAGAAGCTGTTCGTTCTGTTCCGATAAACCAAGGTCGTTGACATAAATCAGGAAGAAAAGTGGCGTGAGTATGGAGCCTTGTGGGACTCCTTCTCCATAGTTCGGTCCCTTCTCTCTCGATCTAACACCAGAAAGTCCTACTAATTGAGATCTAATACTGGTATATGATTCAAACCACTTGAGTGGACCTCCTCGTACCCCGTAATATTTGAGCTTTTGAACCAAGTTTTCACATCATGAAGAAGCCTAATGATTAAAATGTACTTCTACGTACCTGTTTAGTGTTCAACGTGATATGTAATTGGGGAGGTTTAAGGAGAACTAACACAATACTTCATACAGTTTGGGTCCCTTAGAATAATTCGGAGTTTGAAATTTGAATCAACTTTATTTTCACTTGAAGAAAAGAAATCTCTTGGTGTCTAGGGATGTCAATTCAAACATTTAAATAAATAGTGGAGGATGAAATTGTATTATATTTGTATGTTTCACCCTAGGTACTGTTTACTACTTATATTTATTGTAGCTTTGGCATGCTAGACAGTATGAGTAGACTATAAAGGTGTCATGGCAACGAAAAACATTTTAAAATCCGTTCACAAAACTGCAAATTTGACCTACTAAATAAATAATTCATCCAGTTTAGTCACCCTATTGTTTTAACCGTTTGAATTTTTAAAGTGTTTTTCGGTTTGTTATGTAGCCAATCCTATCTTTGTTCAGTCAACATAAGTTTTACAACCCTCAGTCACGGCAGAAAGGACGTAAACCCTCCTCCCCTCAACCACCATCCCCCACCACCACCACCACCACCAGTCCACTACTACCGGTATTCCAGTATTTATAACCGCTTATTACTCTAGCTTCACGTTTGAATAAATTATATTTACTACCCGGAAGAACAAATTTATTGCGCAGCATGTAACTGCATGTTTGTCTTTCGTCTGGTGTTATTTTCGTTTTGAGAATCAAGATTGTTTAATTGGTGGATGACAAATTAAATCTACTCTATTTCATTCCCTTCGTGAGTTGACGTTTTGTTGAGGCTAGATCTAGGTGCGTTTCGACCGTAATCATAGACTGACTCAACTAGAAAACTTTCTGAAATTACACAATAATTCCCATGCTTTTTCTCATAGTTAACAGCTCCAAACTTCCTTATGTTGACACGACCGTGTCCTGAGAATGACCTGGTTTTTCATGAAATATGAAAGTTGCGAGTTGAAACGATGGGGAACGTTGAAAATATAATCTAGTTACGGTTAGTTTCGACTCTCAATTGCATATGTCTAACTTTCTGATTATAATAGTGCATCACGTTTAGATTTTGCAGTGGCTTTCTTACAGTTTTAATATTATATTACACTGTTCAGTTAAGATACAACTATTAAAAATAGTATTAAATAGAACAAGAATTTGTCAATAAGTTTTAAAATGAGATTAAATGAAGGTTTGTAACACATAAAATAAATTAACTACATTTAGGGGAAGACTATTCACGCTTTACTCTGGTGTACTGCGTGTATTGCGTCAAGCGCCGTGCAGTGATTCTTGACCTAACCATTGTAACACGTCGAAGCGTTTTAATTTCGTAATAATAACATTTTAACTTATAAAATAAGAAAAGTTCATTTTCTTTGTGTTTTTATAATAAGCAATATTCAGGGTGACCAGCAACTACGGGATCATACCCCACTTGTAAAGTCAAAACAAACAAATATACGTAGGGCTTTTACTATTCTTGTACTAAAATAATCGTGTAAACATAAACCAAAAGGATACTACAATATTATTAAAAACAATATACCCAAAATTGTGTTGAATTATCGAAACTGAATTGGTAGACATTAGTACAATGATATCTTCACTAAACAATTAAATACGAAGAATTAAGGTCATGTCTGAAAAACTATATCGCGTATTAAACAGTCGTAAATAAGCGGAGTTTCTTCTATTTTAATACAGCATAACTCATCAAATCTACCATCTCCAGCAGCAAAACAAATAATGGCTCAACGATGAAAGATAAAATTCCAGGAATAAAACTAGTCCCGACATCTAGCGGGAAAGAAGGTGAATTACGCTACAAGCAATGCGACGCCAGTAAGACTGATGTAATATCTAGAAGTGAATATACTGTACTCTTAGCACGCGACCTCTGCTATCTTCGTGCCAAGGTCATCCGTTATCAGCCGTCGGCTGAGCGGATGAGCAGAAATATCCTTCCGCGCTGAAAATAGGTGTTAACAGTTCAGGAGTATTTCGGAACTCGAGACTTTCCGTGGTGATGGATCATGTTTATTCTTGGGGAAGCTAAGATCTAAGAAGTTCTTTTTTAGTTTCACTTTAATAATTTTCTTGCGTGATTTGTTGGAGATATTCTTGAACATGCCATTGGGCTTCCAAGTGGGACACTTGAGTTTTGATGCATTCGTAATAATCATTCTAATTCATAGTATTTTTTCTAATTTTCGAATGTTTTCACAACATAGCGAATGCCCAAAGATGGCCATCGATATTGTCTCTAAGTATATAAAAGAGAGACCAATATATTAGCTTCAATATGCAAACAGCTTAGTCTCCCTGTCAGGTGTCCCACAGGGATCAGTGATGGGACGAATCTTGTTTTTGTTTACGTCATTGTCGTTGATTCACAATGACGTCATAAGGCGTAGGCGTCTAGTCCATTGTCTTAACATCCTCCGGTTTTGAATATTCAATTAGACAAAAATAATGAATGATCTGATCCTTTCCCTGCCTTTTTATATACGTAAAAAATAGGTAAGTACAAAAAAATTAAATTATTTTGTTGCAATTGGTACTAGTTACTGTTATTAGTTGCAAACATGCTAAATGCTGAATGCTTGCCTAGAATGACTACAATTTGCCGAGAGAGATTTATTTGTTTCTATTGTTTTTATGAATTTTATTTTTACAAATTCAAAATGATGTTAGGTCTGTTTGGCAGTGCTTGCAAATACTTTTATCCCTAAACGGAATTCTCAAACCATATAATTATTAATTTTTTAAAGTAAAACCCCTATTGTACTCTTGCATTGTTTTATTATTGAGGAACATTTGGTATCTGACTTCTTGATGCAGAATCAATCTTGAGTTTTATCAGGCGCGACCTAGATACTGCTGCTTGGCGGTGTGCGCGATGAACCGGAACCTAGACAATGCGACCGGAAGTTGTTAGTCAATCTGCGTGTAACTACTGAGTTTGGTTTTAGAAATTCGTATTATAGAAGAAAAATCTGTGAACTTTGGAGTTAGTTACGTTGCCTGCAACAGTTACGGGTTTAGCGGAACAGAAAAGCCCATATTTACTGAAAAGGGTTAATGCACAGACAAACAATGTGCTATCTGTGGTTCGAGAAATCATCAAACACTATGGGGCCGAATACGTTCAATAAAAGAGACAATTAGTATAGTGAGATATTTCAGAAAGCATAACACAAATCATTTTTTATGAGGATGATAAGAGGTTTAAAATAGAACCTAAACGTGAAAAGATAGATGCTGTTATAAAGTTGAAAGGTTACCTATGCTATATTCTGTTTTAATCTCTAACCGTGTAAATGAATTGCTTCAAAACAAGAGTTTTGAACGCACAAACAGCTTCTTCTCAAAACAAGAACACAAACTCGCTGCTCTCGCAATTTATTCTTGATGGCAGTGAACAAAATAAGTCATTGGGTGCCAAAACAGGACTGTGAGGCGGATGACCCATCAATTAGATTTTTCAGATTTCAAAAATGTCATTGTTTCACGAGATGTGTGTGAGCTCGCCTTGTCGCAATAAAGGATGATCCGACTTGTTTGTGTTCCTGATCTCACCAAATAATTTCGGCAAACAAATCACTTTCGGCTTTAATACACTCAAAAATTGACTGTCTTACATTCCTCTAAAATTATTGTTGCCACACGACCATTTTTTTTTTTACAAGCGACCATTTGATTTGGGAGCGAACGATTTTTGTTAGGTTAGTTTCATCTTGAAACACCCATACCGTCGACTGTTGCTTTAGTTCTGGCTCATGTGCATATATCCATGATTCTCCACCTGTAACAATCTTACACTTCTTTGGACGTAGCAGACGGGGTAATCGATCCTTGACTACCAGCTGATCCTTCCTACATATAGTACTAGTCTACTACACTAATGGACAGTGAACACTCCTCATGTCGGTTACTATGGCAACGGAATCACTCGTGTGACCTTGAGGTAGCGTGCAGCCGCGACTTCGATCCACCTGTGGCTAGTTCTTCAGCAACACAAACCGCTATCATTATAAATAAAACACAGAATACAGTGTGCTCATTAAATATAGATTTAGAGTTTGAATATTTCAATGAACACATTTCCACTAAGGTGCTATACACGGTCGGAAGGAAATGTTGTCATACACGTTTTCACAATATTAAAGGGGAGTATCCAAATTTCAAACGAACGTGGGTCCTGCCACGTACAAATTTACATTTAGCTTGACTTAGCATTGATTTTAAATGTTTAGGAGATGTCTTATCCAGCGTATACCGTCAGAAAGAACAACGAGTAGAGTTCTCTAGCGGCATCACTGCTAAGCAGTGCTTTTTCAACACTGATCTTGACACGCTCTACCGGCCATTTCTGTCCATCTTTACCTCTCGAGATTATGCCATTGCCCATTTCTGTCCATCTGTACCTCTCGAGATTATAATATACTCGTATGCTTCAAGAAGTTAGTAATGTTATAGAAATAATTATGTATGTTATAAGCATCACTATACTGTACTTAAAGTGATTTGACACAGTTGCAGGTGTCTGCAGACAGGGACAGGGATGACAGCAGTGAGCGCAGCGCCGCCAGTGACTTCCTGGAGGGTCCGACCTCCATCCACTGTCACATCTGCGGCCGGGTCTTCAACCGAGCTGCCATACAGAAGCACGAGAACCAGTGTCTGAAAAGGTAATGAATGGTTTCCAAAACAATTAAGGAACAGTGTATTTACAACGAAAATGCCTCAAGTTTTGACCCATCTATCGTTATGAGAGGTTATACTTTGAAAGGCTGTTTGAGGAAGAAGGAACTCGATGCAAAGGAGGGTCCATTTCTATGTGAACATTCTTCATTTCAACACCAAATTCTATAGCTGAAGATTTGACAGTTTTGTTTTATGAAAATTGGTTTTAGTTTATGAATTGTCACGATGGCCTATTCCCGTGGTTTGGAAGTCACGTTAAGGCGTTGGTCCATTCCATTGGTCGTGGATTTATTAATTAATGACCCAATCTGGGGACTAATCGGTCCTAGTTTATAATAAAACTACACCTCATCATCCATAAAACTCTTACCACACTCACCATTCATTCCATATTCACTTAAATATACCCTCTAGGAGTGGTTGGTGTCTCAAATCAAACATCAAGGTATCAAATAATTAAATGTATTTCCAGAACGGTAGGTACTTCCAACGTTTTGAGGGCTGAAATGAGGGGAAATTGATTACTACAAACTGCACTATTATTCGTGGGGTTTCTCCTGAAATGGTTGAGATTGGGTAGGAAAAGGGAACTATATTTCAGACGCTAACTCTTGAACAATGGAATGAAATGAAAAGAGTCTTTATTTACGTGGCGAAGTTAAGACTTTATAGTCCCCTCTACCACTGAATCACGTTAAATATATACAATAACAATACATCAAATCAATATACATTCCAATATAATTACATACGTATACATTACAAAGATAATGGTTCATTAATTTACCATGTGTGGCTCATTGGGGTTTTATCTATAAAATAAATACAACAAAACAGCTGTCTTGTGGGGCAGTTATGGTTCCACCAATGTTCTTAAACCCTTAAAACCAAAGGTCAAGAGCCGCTCTTACAGCCACAAGGCTTTACCGAATGAGTAATTTAGTACGCTGTATGTATAACTCTGTCAATTGTTAATTCTTCCTCTCCTCTACTCTCTCTAGATGGCAGATGGAACACTCCAGTCGTGACTCTAGCAGTTCTACCCCTCAGTCCCCGCCACCTCACCCTGAGCTCCGCACCCTCGACTCCTCGACGTCGCATGGTCATCTGCTACCTGTGTGGACGTCAGTTCGGCTCCACCAGCATCGCCATCCACGAGCCCCAGTGTCTGCGCAGATGGAGGATGGAGAACGATCAACTGCCGTCAGCACAGAGGCGACAGGAACCGCGAAAGCCTGAGGTCGTCCTAGACGCTGGTGGGTAGGACTAGGCCGGCGTGTTTATTTTATTTAAAATATATAGGATGTTCAATTTTACGATGCGAAGTTAGTCATTCAACAGGCTTCGATTTTATCCATCGTGACACTATACATTTCAAAAGGTTTTAAAAGACTGGTAAAAAAGTAACGCCTTCATTTACTAAACTGTGCGATAAGTACGTCGGTGCAAGTATTGCCAGTTTTTTATGCAGGCAGCAACATTAAAGTCATTCTGCCAATACGACGCAGTATTTTACAAGAATAACGATGTTATGCAGTATGTGCTATGATTTAATATCTGTGATAATCTGTGGCGGAAGTGAGGTTAGGTTATTGACCTCAGTTGTTGCGTGTTGCGGAACTACTTGACTCAAGTTCGAGCTTGTAGTCCTCCCATTCAAGTCAACACGTTATTTCCAAGAGTGTCGCGTCGTCGAGCAAATTGAACTTATCGACTAAATGTCGTGCTTGACCCTTTTCCACAACTTTCTGACAGCTCTTTCCTCCTAGAGTTGTATTGTTTGAAAGTTTATTTCCTCCGTTCTAACATGAAAGATCCGGTTTTGTATGATTGACACACATAGCAAACATAAGTGCACAAGCGCTTTATGTAAAAAAAGTAACTGAATGTTTCCTGCAACGTTAAACTGACCCATAAACATGTCAGAACAATATCTTCTTGTGGAGATATTGGCACTTGATAAAATGTTTTTGAAACAGGAGGCCAATATAAGTAATTGTATTTGTTCAAGTCTGCTATTGAACCAAAGCCAATACGAGTATTATGGGAGGGAGCAGCTCAAAGATGCCACATGGCTGTGGCTGGGCGCACACTGACCGGGGCGAGGCGAGGCACGACGGGGCATTATGCCTTTTAATTTCGATATTGTTGGGCTTGGAAATTTTAAATATTTTATCTCATGGGTTTTAAAAGATCTACACATGTACTTAAAGTATTGTTAATTTCTTTCTTTAATTATGGTCTTTCCACTCGACAATGACATTAATTTTGTCGAAACATGTTGTGATTAATACACAATTTTTGAAGTTATCATTTAAAATTAGTATTATTACTTTTGCAAACTGTGGTCACCATGAATAATATTTTACTTGACCTAGGCTCTACTCTTGATACTCTCTACATACTCTTCATCCATTTCACAGCACAGTACTACACCCTGACTATACGAAACTGCGAAAACGAAGAATCCACGCTTAAAAATGTTGACTTGTCGTGCCCTGCCCCTCTCTGTGTGCGGCAGCCAAAGTCAAGTGACTCGTCGGGGCCTGCCCCGTCTCGCCCTGCCTCGCCTTGCCCCGTCTCGCCCCGTTCTGTGTGCGCCCAGCCTAAGGCAGGAAACTCGACATAGTTAGGCAGCCCACGCACAGAATGCGTTGCGAGCGCTACCGTCTTCCTCCCCTCTCGGCTCCACATGTTCGAGTAGCCTATGTCCGATGTGCAACTTCAGAGAACAACCGAACTTGCGCATTCGTCAGTAGCTCTATTTGAAACTCTAAAATTAATTCCTCGCAGCGCATTCCGTGCGTGGGTTGCCTCAACTATGTCGAGTTTCCTGCTTCAGCCAATCTATGCGCTATCTACTTACCATACCATTGCAGTACTTGATTGAACTTGCAGTTTGATTGCACTTTCACATCATGCTGCTATTCTATAAATGACTCAATCTGTCCTTACATACAGTTACAGGAGCAGTAGACTACCGAGCTACTGACGAGGCTCAGTGGCAATGTCATCTGGTGCAGTTGGTTCCATGTGATAAATGTGGCCGTACCTTCAACCCAGACCGAGTAGCAGTGCACCAGAAGTGCTGCAAGGGTCCCAAGAACTGACCTTCTCTCAAACTTAACACAATACGATACTGTAAATCACTCAATATTTTTGTAATACTAGATTAAAGTTTTAATAAAACTGTTGTTGCTTTTTGTGCCCAACTATTCTTTTACAATATTTGTTAATTTTGGATTTTAAACCTTAAGCTAAACTATATAAAAACGTGAGCGTACCTGGTTGTTTTACCTAATACAGTATAGAGTCTGGTATTAAATACACAGTCGTCATGTTGGTGTCAGAGGAGTGAGACGCCACAACGCAATTTCTTTACTTAAACAAGTCAATTGCCTAATTAAGGAGTTGAATTATTGAGGACTCTACTTACAGGCAGGTTTAGTCAGGAGGAAGTTAAAACAGTTGCAAACTCCGTCAGTTGCATCTATCTCCACATTCATTCAAGTCGGGGGAAGAGCATTAATTAAGCAAAGTCGTGAATGTATTAATTATAACATATTGCATGAAACAAGAAATACGTTTGCACAATATCTTTGACACCTTGCAGTTTTCAAATGGAAACCAGGTTGCATGAGAAGAAGAACAATTTCAAAGCCATTAGTTACGTTCTAAACCTTTTTTCTCCTTGACAAAACCTAGTTCTCGACTCTGGCTTCATTGAGAAGAGGTCTCATCTCATTGTAAAAAGCGTACCCCAATAAATGCGACCTTTCTTTCACTAATACCAACGCCTTGACAATGGTGGTAGCGAGGTTATTTGACAGTGTCGTTAAAAGATGGGAGGCGGACTCTTATGTGATTCACATGGGCTTAGCGTTGACCTATAGACCTAGCCCAATATACTCCCGATACTACTATGTCTCATTACTATGATCAGTTTATTAATAATATAAGTTTTTAGGTACACCTCTCATCATTTACATAGATATTAATTATGTTCGAAATTTCGATATCTTTTAGTTACTACTACCATTAATGTTGACTATAGCTTCAGCTGTAATTTATTTTAATTTTAATTTTATTAAGACTTTTTTTATTCGTCGTGCTTTGACCCTGGGAATGGGATATCCACTTGGTTTGGTAACTTAATGGTTAAGTAAATAAAGAATCTTTATTCGTCATTGACATAGTATTTACAATGTATTGACAAATTGCGGAACGCGGGTAACATTTAAGTGTCTGAGCAAGCCGACATCGTGGCAGATCCAGTTGTTGAGCCCCACGGGTCCGGTGGCTGTGGAGATCACTCCTCCTCTCAAAGTCTCCTAGGGTGCTCTTATAAACTCCTACAAAACCCATACCACTAAACTATAAACTACACTAAAAACCCTCCGGTCAGAGCGACCGCGGGTCCAACTCCCACTCTATCATGGAGTAAAAATCATTGACTTTAAATATCCAAACATTTAAAACCAATGGTAAAAACTGTAAACATAACTGTAAGCTACTTAGTGGTAAATGTTAACTTTCCCTCTAGAAGCATAGATATATCAATGTTGCTGTATGTAAACGCCAAATCTTGTATTTTCGTTTACAAGCAACGATTTGTATTCAATATTCATAGCTATTTTCCATACCTAACGCACTAGTGGCTGCAACACTATGGTTTTATTCTATCAGTGAAACAAATAACACCTTGGTACATTAGCTCATGTAAACATCGTTTGCAAATTTCTCCGTGCTTGATTCTCAATCCAGTTTAAACACCCCCAGGCGCTATCCGGCCGCACCTGAGCTTACATTATACCATCAGGATATAGTGTAAACTGTAAAGTGTTGATAGTGATACAGCTTCTTAAAATTATTAACAGCTATTATTTTCACTTCCTCCTAAGTTATAACCCAAAAGTGTATCTCTTTGCTGATGATTCTGCCAATTTTAAAACTTTTAGTTAATTGTTTGTGAAGAAAGATATCAATACTTCATATAGTACCCCCGCGCTTATATAATACATGTGGTAAATCCAAACGCTGAAAACTTGACAACCAAACCTCAAACGTCAATATCCGGCGGAAAGTTATTCACCCCCCTCCTAACCATTCGCCGTGGCATTCTTCCTCCTTTTCGCAGGGAGTCTGCCATCGTTGGCACGTATTTATTTTAGTGATCAGAAAATCTAAAAACATCCAACATGGTAAGTGAAATTACTTACTATTTTATTGGTATTTATATTCTTTGTTATGTGCTTGATAATTTTATAGCATATTTGTGGGATGGAATCACTGAGGATCTTGAGAACACGAGATCGAAAAATGGATATTGCACAATGGGGGTTTCAGCAACCAAAGCCCTCAACTCAGCTCTCTTGTTAATTATTTTTTCACGCCTTGCTTTGTTTGTTACTCTTATAAATCAGTTTGCATTATTTCGATTGCAATTTAAGCTTTTAAAAGGCTGTAAATGACCATTTTGGTGTTTATTTGCCCCACCAAGGCGTTGGTAGGCTCATCGTGTATTGTGCAATAGCGATTCCTAACCGAATACCTATGGCTAACACACAGCGTGCGTGGTTAAGATTTGTCATAGTCTTATTGAACTTCTAATCATTTAACGATTAAAATACCATCGTTGTAGTTTCAATCATACGTTTTTTGTTAGATTGTAAATGGTCGTTGCCCTACTTATGACTGTGGCATAGGCCATTGAACATCATGTTAGGATGTAAGGCGTGTGTGGAACTAGCTACTTTAAATCAGATTTAAATTACAACCAGGCTAGGGCCCCTATGTATATATATTAAATAATGCACACAATGAAACTACTTTGATTTGTCCATATGCCTCAATCCACAATAATTGACTAAGGGATGTTTCAGCCCCACAGCTGTTGATTTTATGAAATTAAGTTCGAATACATTTTCTCACTGGCATGATTTCATCACATAAGTTTACTGCTCCAAGGCCAAACCTACTTCAAATAGTTAAGGTTTTATACTTTTTAGATCCTTCATCAAGCGGTTTTTTTTATTTTGGGTAACTGTTACCAGCTGGTAATGTGATGTATGTCTATCCCTGGTGTTACCAAATTGGGTTAAACTAGAGTGTTTTAGGCCGGGTTTGGTAAAAATCTAGAAGAGTGACTTATGGATTTTTAGCACTTTTCTAAGTTCAAACCTTCCACAAAGGCCAAATAACGTTGTTTTAACTTCGGAAAGTTGCGGAAACCATTAAAAACGATGTTTTTATAAAAGAAATTAACTTTTGCTAACCTAACTTCACGATAACACCTTATTCAGCCTCTACGTTGATTTGAAGTGGGTGACAGATACTGTCGTCTGCTATAGAGTGCCCGTAGCGCACAGCGTCAGCGTCTTCTGCAAAATAGTCCCAACTTTAAAGCCACTTTCAAATATGTTCAACATAAAAAATCTACTAACCAACTTAACATAACCTAACCTAACTTCACGATAAATAACTTGTTCACCTTTGAGTTAATTTGAAGTGGGTGAAAAGTCACTGACAGATGAGTGACAGTTGTCTCGCGGTGCTTTCCGCACGTAAAATAGTCCCAACTTTAAAGCCACTTTAAACCACTTATAAATAAGTTGCGCACCCCAAAACAAATTTTTATACATTTAGGAGCCTTCTCGTGTTAAATCAGTTTTAGCTCATGAAATCATAAGTCACTCTTCTAGACAAATACCCCGGGTTTATTGCCACATGCCACTTTTCTGTTTCGATTCACAAAATCGCTTAAAATAACCACCTTTATGCATCGTGATCAGAGTGGCAAAAGCATAGCAGGGATGGAGATGTCCCAACTAACCAACAGGAATGGCCAGCCTTTAGTAGTCCAATAGGTTTGTACCAGAGTCTAGGTTGGAATTGGACCTCAATTCACTCAGCTGTGACGTGTTTTCGGCTCAAGAAATGATTCAAGCTGTTCCTTATTAATGAAATTGATACCAGTGTGACCTAATGTTGTTATAAAACATAACTTTGCCTTTCCTTTGCCGATTTGTTAATGAAACCGTTATCTCAAATAGGTTATTTTTAATCGGTTCACATAATATTATCAGAATATATTACTCTTCCAGCACTGTAGAAGCAGACAGAACTGTGGTCGTGTCAGTAATGCCGCGGCTGCAGTGAGGAATGTCTGCTAGTGCTTATGGAAGTACAGAAATCTACGAAGCTGGCTAACGCTGCCACAGAACCACTCTCTTGATGTTCTTTTGTGGTCTAGTCACACCAGCTTTGTACAGTCGTGTTTTTATTTTTGCAATTAATGGTTTTTTTAGTGGTATGACCTCATAGTTTGCATGAAAAGTGTAGCACAGCATACAGGGTGTGAAGTTTAGTTTATTTTTCAAATTCTGTCGTGTACCGGTATATCTTACACCAGGCTTACTAAAAATTCTGTTTAGGCTTCTGGTTCTTGCCCTATACAGATTTAGAATATTATCATATACTTTAAAGAGAAACTGATTTGATTTCAATAATTTGTATGGTTAGTACTATACAGTTAGTATTATTCTCAAAATTATGGAGCGGACTCTAAATGACACCCACGTATAGACAGTATTTGATTTGTGGTGAATAAGAACGGGTTGAAATCACTTAAGGCATGCCTACAATATGTCAGGAGTAAACAAGGGCGTTATTATAACAGAAGCTTATAAGAAAAAGTATTTACAACTAACCATTACTGAATACACCCCTGTGTTTACATGATTAAGCCTGAATATTGCATCTGTTTCTATGTAAATGTAAAGTGCCCCGAAACCCCTAGGCTATAAAGAGGGTTTTTGAAAATATATTTCAAGAGAATATTTGAAAGATTGTATTATTTTGACCTTGAGTCATTTATCTGAATCTGAGTTAGCGTGTTGGTAAGGTGAATTTTGGGTGGTCCTCTGGTTCTTTATATCCATAGCCTTGAATTTTACGGCTGCACTATTGCAATCCAAGTACGTGATTTTAAAGTCCGGCATTGTGAACCTTCGATTGGTAGACGCCTCAATCAGCTCCCCTTTTTACATTTAATATAGCTGATTTCATTGGTCTATTATTAAAATGTTCAATTAAGCTTTTTTTAGGGAACTGCTAATTAATTTGTTGTGTCAACAGGTGAACTTCACTGTAGACGAGATCCGAGTGATGATGGACAAGCGGAGGAACATCCGTAACATGTCTGTGATCGCTCACGTGGATCACGGCAAGTCGACGTTGACCGACTCCCTCGTGTCCAAGGCCGGTATCATCGCCAGCGCCAAGGCGGGAGAGACCAGGTTTACCGACACCAGGAAGGACGAGCAGGAGCGTTGCATCACCATCAAGTCAACGTAAGTTTAACTAGTTTTGAAATGTACAATAACTGGGGAGGAAGTCAGTTTGCCTACTCATTAGTTAAGCCTTGGTTAAGTAGATTTAACTTTCAGTTGCTAAACTTAGCTGATTAATAGTTAGGATCTTCCAGCACTGTAGAAGCAGACAGAACTGTGGTCGAGTCAGCAATGCCGCGGCTGCAGTGAGGAATGTCTGCTAGTGCTTATGGAAGTACAGAAGTCTACGAAGCTGGCTAACGCTGCCACAGAACCACTCTCTTGATGTTCTTTTGTGGTCTAGTCACACCAGCTTTGTACAGAAATCCTTACCAATCATGGAAACTATGGAATTTAAATGTAAAATAACGTTATTTTGGCAGAAGCAGATTTTAACTGATAAAATGTTGTCTAGGGCCATCTCTATGTTCTTCGAGCTGCAAGAGAAGGACATGGTCTTCATCACCAACCCTGACCAGAGGGAGAAGGGCGAGAAGGGTTTCTTGATCAATTTGATCGACTCCCCCGGGCACGTTGACTTCTCCAGTGAGGTGACAGCAGCTCTCCGAGTCACAGACGGCGCGCTGGTCGTAGTCGACTGTGTCTCTGGTAAAAAAGCTCAACTGTTAATATTTACAGTCAGTTAGATTTAACATCTATATTACACAAATTTTGAATAATTGTAAATTGTTGTCACAAATATGATGAAAGTTATAATCCAAGTTATGAGTTTGGTTTAGGCGGATTTGTTCATATTTATTTTCAAAAATAAGGTTATAAGGTAAAAGGTAATAGGTTTTCTTTCCTTTTTATTGAGAAAAGTTTATTTAATCTAATTCTTGATTGTATTAAAAGGCAGTTAGAAGATATTTTGGGCATGGGTACCAGAAATTCTTCCAGGCCTTGTAAATTAAATTTTGCGATTAATGCTAACCATAGTTAATAATTGCAGGAGTGTGTGTACAAACTGAGACGGTGCTCCGACAGGCCATTGCTGAGAGGATCAAGCCTGTTCTGTTCATGAACAAGATGGACCGTGCGTTGCTTGAGTTGCAGCTGGAGTCCGAGGATCTGTACCAGACCTTCCAGCGTATTGTGGAAAACGTGAACGTCATCATTGCCACCTACAGCGACGACAGTGGTCCCATGGGTGAAGTGCGAGTAAGTAATGATCAGTTGTTTTCGGTTCCGAAGATCTATCAAAGTTAGCAGTGTTGGAAATCAGGGATTTATGTCTTGAAAATCTGGATTTGTATGGAAGACTTTTATGTACTGGGAGCATACTTTACAATCTATTGGGAATGTGAACCAAATGTATAAATTTAGCAAAAAACAGAAATTTCTAAACGTTAGAAACATTTTAGCTGTTGGCATGTAAGGGAAAAAGTTTAAAGATCTTTAAAGATATGTAAAAACAAGTGCAAGGTGCAGTAATTTAATTAACAACGTATCTTAAATAAAAGTGGTGGGATGGTACAACCATTGAAAAATGTATGGCTGATGTCTAAGACCAACTCGGTTCTGTTTTACAGGTAGACCCCAGCAAGGGAAGTGTGGGTTTCGGTTCCGGTCTTCATGGCTGGGCTTTCACCCTGAAACAGTTCTCAGAGATGTACGCTGACAAGTTCAAGATTGACGTTAACAAGCTGATGACCAGGTAAGCTGTTGTCACTATTACGGGAGTGAAACTGTACTCTGAAACCATTGTGAGAGGAAACCACACTGAAGCCACTACGACAGTGAAACCGCTCGAAAGCATCTGAGGGATAAAAAAAACAACGGACCGCTGAAGTAGCTGCGACTTTTGAAACCAGTGGCAAAATTAACTTTAAGTACCAAACAAGCTTTTTCATCCTTGAAAAATTTTCAAGCCTGTCAAACCGTGAAAAACTTTGAAACATCTGAAAAAGTGTGGATTTTATTTTCAGGGTTCGGTAGACGCCCTGTCTATTCTGTTGGTACCTGTTGCTAAGCATTTCTACTCTCCTAGCTCAAGCCTGTGCTACTAGAAATTTAACATGCTAAAAGTTTCTTTGAAGTGTATTTATATTTACAGGGGTTTTGAAATCTCATGGAATTAAATAGCTAACAAATTTATTGTCTTTCAGACTGTGGGGAGAGAACTTCTTCAATGCCAAGACCAAGAAGTGGGCCAAGCAGAAGGAAGAAGACAACAAACGTTCTTTCTGCATGTACGTTCTGGACCCCATCTACAAGGCAAGCCCTGTCTTATGGTCCACATATTTCTCTGATAATGGCACATAACTTTAAATTTGCACCGATTATATCCACGAGGAATATTTACTAACTTTAAAAGCAAAGAAGCTTTGTTGACTTATCATAACCTGGTTTACTGTTTTCAGGTGTTCGACTCCATCATGAACTACAAGAAGGAGGAGTGTGCTTCCCTGCTGCAGAAGTTGGGAATTGAACTGAAGCCTGAAGACAGGGAGAAGGACGGAAAGCAGCTGTTGAAGGTGAGAGTTGCGGATATATCATCTTGGTCTTAGGTTTAATCTAGAGATGGCAAATTAGTCTCCTTCACATTTACAGAAAATGATTTGGAGTTTCAGGGGAGTTTTTACGATGAATGAGCAATAAGTAAGTTTTCTGCCTATGGGTTGGGAGGACTCTGAGTGACTTGGGGGAGTTTTCATTTTTTTCTTTATCAACATGACTTGAAATAAGAATAAACAGAAATTGAATTTTGAACTCAAGAAAAGGAAAGTTTCCATGATGAATGTTCGTTTAGACAAATGATGACAACACAAAGAACGGCCAACTGAGAAACTAATTGTACCGGCTTTTGTCAATACCTCAAAAAGTTTTAACAGAAAATCCAAGTATTCTGCTTGTAAGTTGGGAGGACTGTGAGTGACGTTTTAGGTAGGTTCATATTTTCTCTTAATCTAATTCTAATGACATAAGATAAGAATTATTCAGCAATTGAATTTTGAACTCAAGATAGGGAAAGTTTCAATGATGAATGTTCGTTTAGACAAATGATGACAACACAAAGAACGGCCAACTGAGAAACTAATTGTACCAGCTTTTGTCAATACCTCAAAAAGTTTTAACAGAAAATCCAAGTATTCTGCTTGTAAGTTGGGAGGACTGTGAGTGACGTTTTAGGGTAGGGTTCATTTTTCTTTTAATCTAATTCTAATGACATAAGATAAGAATTATTCAGCAATTGAATTTTGAACTCAAGATAGGGAAAGTTTCAATGATGAATGTTCGCTAGACAAATGATGACAACACAAAGAACGGCCAACTGAGAAACTAATTGTACCGCTTTTGTCAATACCTCAAAAAGTTTTAACAGAAAATCCAAGTATTCTGCTTGTAAGTTGGGAGGACTGTGAGTGACGTTTTAGGGTAGGGTTCATATTTTCTTTTAATCTAATTCTAATACATAAGATAAGAATTATTCAGCAATTGAATTTTGAACTCAAGATAGGGAAAGTTTCAATGATGAATGTTCGCTTAGACAAATGATGACAACACAAAGAACGCCAACTGAGAAACTAATTGTACCAGCTTTTGTCAATACCTCAAAAAGTTTTAACAGAAAATCCAAGTATTCTGCTTGTAAGTTGGGAGGACTGTGTGAGTGACGTTAGGTAGGGTTCATATTTTCTCTTTTAATCTAATTCTAATAGCATAAGATAAGAATTATTCAGCAATTGAATTTTGAACTCAAGATAGGAAAGTTTCAATGATGAATGTTCGTTAGACAAATGATGACAACACAAAGAACGCCAACTGAGAAACTAATTGTACCGCTTTTGTCAATACCTCAAAAAGTTTTAACAGAAAATCCAAGTATTCTGCTTGTAAGTTGGGAGGACTGTGAGTGACGTTTTAGGGTAGGGTTCATATTTTCTTTTAATCTAATTCTAATGACATAAGATAAGAATTATTCAGCAATTGAATTTTGAACTCAAGATAGGGAAAGTTTCAATGATGAATGTTCGTTTAGACAAATGATGACAACACAAAGAACGGCCAACTGAGAAACTAATTGTACCAGCTTTTGTCAATACCTCAAAAAGTTTTAACAGAAAATCCAAGTATTCTGCTTGTAAGTTGGGAGGACTGTGAGTGACGTTTTAGGGTAGGGTTCATATTTTCTCTTTTAATCTAATTCTAATGACATAAGATAAGAATTATTCAGCAATTGAATTTTGAACTCAAGATAGGGAAAGTTTCAATGATGAATGTTCGTTTAGACAAATGATGACAACACAAAGAACGCCAACTAATTAAAACCGCTTTTGTCAATACCTCAAAAAGTTTTAACAGAAAATCCAAGTATTCTGCTTTGTGTTGGGAGGACTGTGAGTGACATTTTGGTAGGGTTCATATTTTCTTAATCTAATTCTAATGATAAGATAAGAATTATTCAGCAATTGAATTTTGAACTCAAGATAGGAAAGTTTCAATGATGAATGTTCGCTTAGACAAATGATGACAACACAAAGAACGGCCAACTGAGAAACTAATGTACCAGTCAATACCTCAAAAAGTTTTAACAGAAAATGCAGGTTGTGGGTTCAATTCGGCGAAACAGTTAGGTTTGGACAGCTTTCCCATGTAACGCTTTTTGTTGTAAAATCAAACCCAAAATTAAGAACCAAATAAAAATCCGTGAAAATTGACAGTAAAAATTGTAGTAGGGAAAGTGTATTCTGTCATTTTACCAGTTTTGCAAAAAGACCCGTGGAAAAACCGTGAAATAACCGTGACTTCAAAATCATTTTTGGCACCCTGGGTAGGGTTCATATTTTCTCTTTAATCTAATTCTAATGACATAAGATAAGAATTATTCAGCAATTGAATTTTGAACTCAAGATAGGGAAAGTTTCAATGATGAATGTTCGCTTAGACAAATGATGACAACACAAAGAACGCCAACTGAGAAACTAATTGTACCAGCTTTTGTCAATACCTCAAAAGTTTTAACAGAAAATCCAAGTATTCTGCTTGTAAGTTGGGAGGACTGTGAGGACGCTTAGGTAGGGTTCATATTTTCTTTTAATCTAATTCTAATACATAAGATAAGAATTATTCAGCAATTGAATTTTGAACTCAAGATAGGGAAAGTTTCAATGATGAATGTTCGTTTAGACAAATGATGACAACACAAAGAACGGCCAACTGAGAAACAAGCTTTCGTCGACACCTCAAAAATTGTTTACGGAAACTCGGAAGTATTCTGCCTTTAAGTTGGGAGTGACTTTCTAGAGTAATGTTCATATTATATTCTTTAATCTAATGTCACTTTTAAAATAAGAATAATTCAGCAATTGAACTTTTTCTGATCGCAAGGCAGGCAGGGCCAGACATGGCTGTTATGTAGGCTTTTCATAAAAAAAATGTTACATTAATGGTTTTTTTATTATAAGTCTACATTTCTTTACTCGATATGCAAGGAAAGGAAGAAAATAATTCATACTGAAAATAAATGAGACCTGAAAGGGTTAAGAAAGGGACAGTTTCTGTGATGAATGTTCGTTTGGACAAATAATGACATCACAAAGAACGGCCAACTGAGAAATGAAATGTCCTTCTAATTATATCTAAATCTAATATAGTCATAAAGAACAAAAGACTTTCTAATCTGAGGTAATTTTTAGGTATACAAGTTGACAATACATTAAAAGGTACGCATAGCTAGGTCAAGCATGGAAAACTGCTCAACAATTCACAACATGCTAGTAGTTCAATTTCATATTTGAATGTTTATTAACTATTTAAACAAATTTTTATTAAGTTTGTAGTTGGAAAAAGTCAGTTCTGCCTATGAATATCAGGGTGGATGTAAAGGACTGATATCTTCTGGTAGCTTTCAAATCTTCTTCTTTAATCTTGTGACTAAATGTAAGAACTTTCAGCAGTTGAGCTTTGAACTTAAAAAGGGACAGTTTCCGTGATGAATGTTCGTTTAGACAAATAATGACAACACAAAGAACGGCCAACTGAGAAACAATTAGTCCCGCTAATCATACCTCAACAACAAAAAATCAAAAAGTACAAAACTCATTCCCAACTGTGGTAACCTTTAGGTCTAAGTTGATTGCTACTAATAGGGTAGCTATAGTCAAGCCAATATTTTTTATGAAATACTGGTAAAGCAACTGTTGCTGTGTTTGAATACGAGTTTTGCCGCAGGTTGTGATGAGGACTTGGCTGCCTGCCGGAGAGGCTCTGCTTCAGATGATAGCCATCCATCTGCCCTCCCCCGTGGTGGCACAGAAGTACCGTATGGAGATGTTGTACGAGGGACCCCTCGACGATGAGGCTGCCATCGGTGTCAAGGTGAGCACAGGTTGAAATTTTCCTGATGACAGGCCTTTTCTTCTTTGACTTAAGGGCGAGATTAAAAGCAATTTTCTTATACGCAATAACTTAATGTTTTTTTAAGAAAACTAAATATAACTTTCCTCTTCAAACTACAGGGTTTTATCAAAAACTGTTTAAAAAAAGGTTTAAAAAATTATAAATTTAATTGTAAATGTATTAATTTAAATTTGGTGACAGCCACGCACAGGTAAGTATTGATTATTGACACAAGCTAATCAAAAACATACTTGTAACAGAAATATTAAAGTAAACCTTTCTGTTATATAAGTCGCACTCATGTTATTAATTTGTTTATTTCTTCACACAGACCTGTGACTCCAGCTCTGATGATGTACGCCTCCAAGATGGTGCCCACCTCCGACAAGGGACGATTCTACGCCGGACGGTTCTCCGAAAGGTATGCAGTCTGGGCAAGATTACATAGTTATATTTGAGAGTATGAGTGTATTGTTCTAGCTAGGTTTTGTCCAAATCGTACTCCCTTGTATTTTTTAATGCAAGGGGCAGGAACGGACACATATCAAAATGACTGTGTTCAGGGAGAATGATTCTATTGGATCAGGCTTTAATCTTAATCAGTCTACATATTAATCTATATTTTTTCCTAAATTATAGAAAACGTTCACCTACTGTTGTCAAGCTGGAGCTAAAGAAGTCCTTAATTAGATATTAACTTAAGTCAAAGTTTTCTTTGCCGTCAGCTGGATTTAGATTATTAATTGCAATGAACGTTTTAGGTAGCCACTGGCCAGAAGGCCCGTATCATGGGACCCAACTACACCCCTGGCAAAAAGGAGGATCTCTACGAGAAGGCCATCCAGAGAACCATCCTCATGATGGGACGTTATGTTGAAGCCATCGAGGACGTTCCTTGCGGTAAGTCATAGCAATTTCCAAATTCATCCCATTAAGCTTTTAACCGTAAAAATCAGCTTCCAGGATTCTACAATTTAAAATACAAATCTTGTATGTTTTGTAGTATTTAACTACGTATTAAAATAAAGTCCTGATACAGATTTGGAAATTTAGAGATTTTGATTTGTTACCTATATATTGCACAGCATTTATGATGACAAACTCACCCTGAAAATAAATTTTGATGGATGTTATTCAGACCTGAAATTGCTTGTGCTTTTAAGAGTGGACCATAAAATGGTGTGAAGCTATTATGTAAATACAGTACATCCCTAAGGAGCAGAATATCAAGTGCAGTTATGGAAAATATATACATTATGGAAGTGTACAGTGTTAAAGATTAAACTAGAGGAAGATAGCTTAAGTTTCCACCAGATACCCCAAACATACATCTTTATAAGTTGTTTCCATGATGAATGTTCTTGTTATTTTTCCTGAGAACTGATGACACAAAGAACGGCCAACTGAGAAACCAAACTAATTTTATCTAAAGGTTAGACTTAGGAAGTAAGGCACTAGGCCAGGATATGCTATCAAAGAGGAATAGAAAGGAGAGCAGACTCACCTGGATAAAGTAGAAACACATAGAAGAACACAGACTGTCAAATATTCAACCCTACTAGGGCCTTTTATTAGCCAATATGGTCTACAAGTAGCAACACTACAGCAGTCTTTAATTTCGTAAAGTGCTAGCAACCCCTGTTTAAGAACAATCAGAAGCATTTTATGATGATTTAAACATTCAGAATATCGATGGTGATGCATTATTATTTTCAGAGTTACCAAGTCTGAAAATGCTTTCTGTGACAAATTTTCTTGTATGAATGTGCTCAATTTCTACAGCATTTGTTGGTAAAATGTTTTATAGCGTCTTCTGTTTACAGGTAACATCTGTGGTCTGGTCGGTGTTGATCAGTTCCTCGTCAAAACTGGAACCATCACTACCTTCAAGGACGCTCACAACATGAAGGTGAGTTAGTAGAATTGTTCACAAAAGTTATTGGCTTGCCCTGAAAGCTGACTGGCCGGTTGTTCACTCTTTTTTCTGAGATGGTTTGTTCTTTTTGTGAAATCTTCAATCATTCTTTTTTGGAATTCAGAATAACTCTTTACTTTTTACTGGAGATAAGTGCACAACCATTCCAGGCAGCGTACAGATTGGTGGTCTGATATGCGTTCAGGTCTGTGCTATATTAAATCAAACCTAGGTACCAAAAGTACAGTAATGTACTTTATGTCAGGTTTTGATACATACAAATCTTCAAAATAAATAATTTTATTCTTGGATATTTTTATGAAAGTTTCCACATTCTTGATAAAAGATAAAAAAAATTTGTTCTTGGCATTAGTTTTAAGTTACCTGCAAAATGTTTGAACAACATTTGCACAACCGTTCCAGGCAGCATACAGATTGATGGTCTGATATGCGTTCAGGTCTGTGCTATATTAAATCAAACCTAGGTACCAAAAGTACAGTAATGTACTTGATGTCAGGTTTTGATACATAAAAAATCTTAAAAATGATTAATTTTATTCTTGGATATTTTTATGGAACTTTCCGCACTCTTGAAAAGAGATAAAGTAATAGGTTCTTGGAATTATTCTGCTAAATGTCTGAACAACATTTGCACAACCGTTCCAGGCAGCATACAGATTGATTGTCTGATATGCGTTCAGGTATGTGCTATATTAAATCAAACCTAGGTACCAAAAGTACAATATTAAAATGTACTTGATGGTTGGTCAGGTTTTGGTACATGAGAAAAAGAACCTGGTATCTTTAAAACTCTGATAAATATTATTCCAGGATATTTTTTTGGAAGTTACCTTGTTTTCAAAGAGCATGAAGAAGAAATTGGTTCTTGATATTTTTTAATGTTAGCAAGAATATGCGGAATGTTTGAACAAAATTTGCACAACCGTTCCAGGCAGCATACAGATTAATGGTCTGATATGCGTTCAGGTCTGTGCTATATTAAATCGAACCTAGGTACCACGAGTACAATTATAAAATGTACTTGATGGTTGGTCAGGTTTTGGTACATAAGAACAAGAACCATATTTAAAACTTATGAAGATAGTCATTAAAGTATTTTAGATATTCTCTCACTTTAAAGCAGGAAGAAGGAATTGGTGCGCGGTGTTAATTTAGAGGTTTGCAGAATCAATTCAGGCAGCAAACAGATTAGTGCCTGGCTCTAATATGTATTCAGTCTTGTGCTATAAAAATTTTACCTCCTAGGTTGCTGACAAGTATAATGATGTGCTTTGTGCATGTCAGCTTTTTTAAAAGAACATCTTGATCGTAAAGCAGTCTTTTTTTAGTATATCATCTGGTTGCCCTTTCCTGTTAAAGTCCTCATTTGCAAGTTTCCTTGCTTGAATATTTCTAACAACGCCAGTGTTTGTGGTGTCGCAGGTGATGAAGTTCAGCGTTTCTCCCGTCGTGCGAGTGGCTGTGGAGCCCAAGAACCCGGCCGATCTGCCCAAGCTGGTGGAGGGACTGAAGCGTCTGGCTAAGAGTGACCCCATGGTGCAATGTATCATTGAGGAGTCTGGAGAGCACATCATCGCAGGAGCTGGAGAACTCCACTTGGAAATCTGCCTCAAGGTGAGAAGTGGAGGTGAGCCGTGTCGCTTCTATAAGTGTTGGGTGGATCGGAAACTTTGGTTAAAAAACATTTTTTGTTCGACTTTCAAAATTT
Organism: Matsumurasca onukii; assembly: GCA_018831715.1. NCBI lineage: Eukaryota > Metazoa > Arthropoda > Insecta > Hemiptera > Cicadellidae > Matsumurasca > Matsumurasca onukii. The sequence continues at coordinate 82,627,082 of CM032058.1, forward strand.
TTAGAGAGAGGAGGTCAAAAGCAATTAACAGTGATATCAAATTCATAATAAACTTTGAAAAACGTCAGTTTTTTGCAGCAGTTGTATGTAAAAGATCTACATTTACCCAGTAAATTCCCATTTTGTTTCATTTTTGGGTTTTATTAAAATATGCATGAGTTTTATCTTCCCAAAAGTGCCACTTGGGTTTTTATCCAAGTTGGCCGTCAGGTTAAAGTATATCACACCAGTCTACTTGCAGGTGGGAAGCTTAGTTATCCATGTAATTCTCAATGAAGACTGAAACATTACTACCCTTAATTGTTTTAAGTATTAAAAAATATGTACAATTCTTAAATTTTTACAAAAATTACACATCTGGAAGTGATTGACAGTTTCTCAGGCCCATTAAGTAATAAGTAATTTGTATTAACCTGGTTTTGGTAGAAACTGTGCATGTACTCAACTGTGTGTGGTTTCACCTGCAGGATTTGGAAGAGGACCATGCTTGCATCCCGATCAAGAAGAGCGACCCCGTCGTATCCTACAGGGAGACAGTGTCCGAGGAGTCTGACCAGATGTGTCTGTCCAAGTCACCCAACAAGCACAACCGTCTGTTCATGAAGGCGTGCCCCATGCCTGATGGTCTCGCTGAGGACATTGACAATGTAAGTAATGCTAGGACGGATGTACACTTAGCATTTTGCTCAAGTTAACATAGTAGTGTAAGGTCTGAGTGACAAATTCTCCAATTGCTCGCCAAACTGTAGCTTTGATCATGAGAATTTGAGAAATATTGAAATATGAAATATGTGATGTCCATCAGACTCTTGTACCTATTCACATTTTTAGGCTACATTTTGCTAGCTAAATGTACACATAAATTTTAAATGTTCTTAGAATCTTCCCAAAAGCGCCATTTGGGTTTTGATCTAATTTGGTCGTCAGGTGGAAGTACATAATATCAGTCTATTTGCGGGTGGGGAGCATGTTTATACATGTAATTCTCAATTTAGATTGAAACAATTGGGGAGTGGAGGAAAAATAATTTATTATTATTGAAATCAATTATAAACTATTTAAACAACCTAATTGATCCAATTATCTATTATACAGGGTGATGTGAATCCAAGAGACGACTTCAAGGTGCGAGCCCGTTACTTGGGCGAGAAGTACGATTACGACGTCACAGAGGCCAGGAAGATCTGGGCTTTCGGCCCCGACGGAACTGGACCCAACCTGCTTCTCGACTGTACCAAGGGAGTGCAGTACCTCAACGAAATCAAGGACTCTGTCGTCGCTGGATTCCAATGGGCCACTAAAGAGGTAAGCGTAACTGTGATATGTATGCCTTGGTCAGTTGAAGTTGGTCTGTGTTATTTGACCTGAAGAGATTTTGCAAATGATAAAGTATCTTCCCACTTATATTCTTCAGGTAGACTAAATAAAGTCTGTTTGATTGCTTAAGTGGGTACACAAATTGTTCCTAAGTTTCGGTATCGCCCTTTAGGCTTTGTCGTAATAGGGGAACATACAATCTTTTTCCAAGATGTATAAGATTTAGGTTGCTGAGCTTGCACGGACTTAATTGGTATATTACTGATGATGGGTTGTCACGGTCAGAAATGTAAAGTGCCCGGGAAAGTCAAGAAATATTGGGGGAATACTGAAAAAATTGAATTTCTCTCAGAATGTGTTAAAATTTTAGACACAGGGTGATGGTATTAACAGCTATTGGTATTAACTGTGTAAAAAAATCCCTAGGCCTGTTGGGAATTTTGCCTTGAAAGTTGTGGCAACTCTTTGATTAACTAGGAACTAAAAGTGATATGGTGTTTCTGGTAGGGCATTGTGAATGCATTTAATTACAACAGCTATTGAATTCTGTTTGCAGGGTGTGCTCTCCGAAGAGAACATGCGAGGTGTGAGATTCAACATCTACGACGTGACACTGCACGCGGACGCCATCCACAGAGGTGGTGGTCAGATCATCCCCACGACCAGGCGTTGTCTGTACGCTTGCATCCTCACTGCCGCGCCACGTCTTATGGAGCCTGTCTACTTGTGCGAGATCCAGTGCCCCGAGGTAGCGGTCGGAGGCATCTACGGTGTGCTCAACAGACGTAGAGGTCACGTCTTCGAGGAAATGCAAGTTGCTGGAACGCCCATGTTCGTCGTCAAAGCTTACCTGCCCGTAAACGAATCATTCGGTGAGTGAATATCTTGCGATTGTAGGTTTCTACGTTTTCCAGAGTGGAAGGCAGTTTTAAGTAAAACAAATCTTCCCAAAAGCACCACTTTGGTTTTTTAAGGTTGGTCGTCAAGTGGAAGTATAACAATTCAGTCTCTTAGCGGGTGGGAAGCACATTAATAAATATGTGAAATTCTCAATTAAGACTGAAACATCTTTCTATAGTAATCCAAGAAAAGGCAAGAGTTGTAGAGAAGTACTACTTTCAAGTGGTACTTAAAAAATTATCAACTATCATTCTTATTATTTAGATATGATCATTAATTATATGGTAGAGGTCAAGCTACCTGCATTAATTTCTGACAAAGCACTTAAAGTTGGTTTTTATTGTGTACTTTGTTGAGTAGTCAATTTTAGTTTCGCACTATCTCTAATGGATAATACGTCTTCCCAAAAGCGCCACTTTGGTTTTTTATTAAGGTTGGTCGTCAGGTGGAAGTATATCAAATCAGCCTACTAGCGGGTGGGAAGCACATTAACAAATATGTGAATTTCTCAATTGAGACTGAAACATTTTTATGTGGTATTCTGAGAATTAATAACAAGGTTCACAAAATAAATACTTTCACAATGTTGGTGATTTCATATAGCACTTAGCTTTCAAGTGGGCTGATAAAGCGCTATCAGCATTAATTTCTTTTAAATGGCTTGATTGTTATCAATCTAAACTTATACTATTTTTTAAAATGGCATTATTCTTTGCCTATTCCTGTCTGTTAAAACATCTTCCCAAAAGCGCCACTTTGGTTTTTATTAAGGTTGGTCGTCAGGTGGAAGTATATAAATTCAGCCTACTAGCGGGTGGGAAGCACATTAATGAATATGTGAATTTCTCAATTGAGACTGAAACATTTTTATGTAGTGGTCCAAGAATCAATGACAAGGTTCACATAGTAAACACTTTTACAATGTTGGTGATTTCATCTAGCACTTATTTGGCATTATCCTTTGCCTATTCCTATCAGATAAAACGTCTTCCCAAAAGCGCCACTTTGGTTCTTATTAAGGTTGGTCGTCAGGTGGAAGTATATAAATTCAGCCTACTAGCGGGTGGGAAGCACATTAACAAATATGTGAATTTCTCAATTGAGACTGAAACATTGTGTAGTATTCAAAGAATTAGTGACAAGGTTTTCACAGAACACTGTATTCAACTGTCAATTTTAGTTCTCTCCCTATTGCTATTGGAAACCCATGTTGTGTTTTCATAGAGAAAAAGCATTTTATGATGTTATCTCATAGACCTGTACAGAAATCGGTATGTTGAATCCAAACAACTGAAAATGCTTTTTATAGTAACTTCTTCTCCTTACGTGGTCATTGTCCTCACACTACATGTGAATTTAACAGTGTAACTTTGTTTTCACAATGTCCTTTATTAGATATTCACACTGGACTGAAGTGTGTATATTTTTGACTGGAGTGAATGCTGAACGGTTTGGTTTGCGTTGCAGGTTTCACGGCTGATCTTCGCAGCAATACAGGAGGCCAAGCCTTCCCTCAGTGTGTGTTTGACCACTGGCAGATCCTGCCCGGTGACCCAACCGAGCCCAACACCAGACCCTACACCGTTGTACAGGTACGTACCGACCATTGGTACACATTGTTGGATGAAAACTGTATTCAACCTGCGATCTGTTGATAAATCTGTTAAGACTTTGCTTTTTGTTATTGAGAAAAATAATTGTTGTTTAATACAGCGAAAAGGAAGATCATCATTTAGGCTTGAAATTAGTGTCACCTTAAATTTGCAGCCTTAATTTTTTCCTTGGAAGAGTTTTTAGGAGTGGTCTTAAAATATTGTGACCACTCGAAGCTTTCGAGTGTTGCCGCCAGCCTGCCAGTGTGTAACTAACGGTTGTTATTGTACACAGGACACACGTAAGAGGAAAGGACTCAAGGAGGGACTCCCAGACCTGACCCAGTACCTGGACAAGCTGTAAGCAGTGAGCGCACACCAAGCAATGGAAGACAGAAGAATGTGATGTATAAAGTTGTTCCAGCCCTGCAGAGGCCATACAGACTATATTTATTTCTATCTTTCAAATATTACGTTATTTTTATATATTAAGGGGGGGCTGTTAATTTTCATCAATAACAATGACTTTTGTGATTGATTATTTTATTTCTGTTTACTATTAGGAATGGTTTCGAGCAAAATTCATGTTAACAACTTGAGCACTGTAAATTTCCATGACTCGTTTTTGCAAGTAATTTTTATTTTGAGACGAGGTAGCTATGAGCGATTGAAAGAATATAAGAGACTGGTTCAGTTTGATGTGGTTTGTGTTTTCCTTCCTCCTTTGTAATCCTTGTTACATCTTTCTCTGAGGAATTGACTGCAATTTCTAGAGTCTTGAAGGTAGTGAATCTTGAGTGAAGTGTGTCACTCAAGGCACATCAGTGATTGGAACACTGACACCTGGGTGGCCACAGACCAGGAATTATAAGTACTGGGAAAACCCGGGAAATATACCTGAATTCCGGTGTAACCGGGAAAAATTGGCCCTCATATCATGTCTTGGGCATAAATACCTAGGTCTTCAAGAGTTACCTTATTATTATTGGGCATTACAGCGGTCAGAAACTGATAGTCTTGCCGTATCGCAAACCTAACACGGCGGTCATAATGCACCGTAGGTCAGAAACAGTTCACAGAAAATATCGTGGGCGTTTAATATGGTGGTCGGAACTTAACAACTCGTTATGTACCTAAATGTAAAATGGCAATTCTAACGTACGGTGGATCTGAATTGCCTCTTGCAAAATATCACAAGCCTGAAGTGGTGATCATAACGTCATGCAGTTATCAAATGCAACTCAGATAGTACCACAATTTTCTGAAAACATAAAGTCTGCATTGCGTATGCTCATCAATAAAAGGGTCATATGATAATTGATAGGTGGGTAAGCGGCTCTCTGAGAATGTATTAAGTCCATAAAAGACGATCGAATGCATCGCTAGTGTAAGCTGGCAATCGGAACAAACCAGGTCTAAAATGCCTGCTATTTTGACTAGAAAGCAAGATTTTATTTTTGCGAGTCCACTTCTTGGTAGGAACACAAATAAATGTAAAAAGGTTACAAAGACGATGTTTTGACCAACGTGTTCTAGTGTTTTCCTGAATTCAAGATGGCGTGTCAATCGAGGACAACCCTGGTCCCGGACGACCTTCATCTTCTCGGACTTGCGAGAAGACCTCTTTGCTGTCTGGAGTGAGTTGGAGTTCAGTGCAGCTCATTTCGACTGATTGGGAAAGAAGACTTGAATTGTAGCAATCTGGAGACTGGTTCTTTCAGCATGACAATGCGTCTGCCAACGCAGCCATCTCAGTACGCTAGGTGTTGGCCAATACCAGTTGACCACCCTTCCCTCATTCCCCATACTTGCCAAATCTTGCCCCGCGCAACTTTTTTTATTTCCCACAGTGAAAAATTACCTAAAATGTCACCATTATGAGGAAATTGAAGAAGTGAACAGACAATGAAGCGTGCACAGCAGCTATTTAGGCTTATGGGGCATGAGGGGTGCTTAATACCATGGGAGCACCAAATTTACAAATGCATTGCACTAAATGGAGAGAATACCGTATACATGTAAATATGTGAAAAAAATAATAAAATATGGTTTTTATAATGAAATTCCCCTTATTTTTGAGTACCCCTCCTGTAATCCAGCTTCATGGAGGTGAGGTTTTGAGGATGATATAGGTCTAAAGCGGCTCAGATAGTCTCAGTGATCATCTGATGATACCCGCATCAACTCCCACCATCGTTTAGACATATCAGACCATCACCTGTGTGGTTCGGAAGTCACGTTAAGCCGTTGGTCCTTGTATTTCCATTGGTCATTGGGCTATTAATTAATGACCCATTCTAAGGAAGAGTCGGCCTTAGTTTGTAACAAGACTACACCTCATAACTCATTACTACCACTCATCCTTCACCACATATTTGCCTTAAAATACCCTCATGAGAGTGGTCGGCATCTCTAATAGTGATTTTATGTTTGAAGACAGAAAATCGTATGTTTTGTAAACAACCAAAATTATCACTGAGCATCTGCTCAACTGATTGTTCATGCAGACTGGCTCGACTCTTGACAACTGTAATGACTGGTGATACATTACCTAAACCAGAAGTTGTCACTCTTCCAGATATTTTTTTGCCGATAGTTCATTATAAATTAGTAAAGTATTTGATTTACTTTCACTAATACTGTACTATCAAAAGTCTGACTGTTATAAATTCAGTGTAAAGGTTTCAGTATTGCATACCGTCACAACATAAGCATTGCTTCATGCATATTTTTACTTTTTAGTACCAAGATTGAAGGTAAGTATATTTATGTTAAATAGATTTATGAAGAAATAAACCTTATGTTAAATAGTAGATATACAAATTATGCATTGTCTAAATTGTATAATAAACTTCCAAACATCTTGAAGCTAGAAGTATCAAAATTGAGAGGAATGTCTTGAAGAAGGCCTTTTACGTAATGGAAGAAATAAATGAAGCCTTTTCTTCCTGTGCTTTAAATAAACACACAGTAATGTTAGTAAAGCCGGTACTCAGCTAGTTTACCATATTTATTTGATTTGTTTTTTATGGTTTATGTTTAGTGTGTATTTCATCATGTTTGCCCAATGCCCGTGCATCTTTTATGGCACGAAATACAGTTTCTTCATTTCTAAATTATTTCATTAACTTGTTACAGGGTGCTATGTTTCTTTTCTTTATACATTATATAATAAATTATACAGTAACCTTCAGTGAGTCAACATATGTTAATTTCCTTAACTATATGACATATGTGTTGTATTATTCCTCAATGTAAAGTTTATTAAATCCTTACCAATTTTATATTTTACAGATTATTTGGTCTCTACGTAAATTGATGGAGATTTCAAATTTAATGTACCTTCTTCTGTACACTGTACCAAAGAGATGCACAAGACAAAAGTGATAGTCCTACTGAACATCATCATCACAATCCAAATGTAGTTTTTGCGTACTACAGCTGCCTCAAAATTAACTTCATTTATGGGTACATAGTTCATATTTCAACCTTTTGGTATCGCATGCAATAAACTACAATAATTCATAAGAATTTATTTTGAATAGTAAACTAATGTGTTTGATTTTTTCAGGTGGAGTTGTTTGTGCAAAGAGAACCTCAACAACAGAAGACGTCGTTTCAGAATTAATCATATGCCAGGAATATTTGCAGACTATCTGAAATCGATATTTATAATTTTGACATTGTGGACTTTTAATGGAAAACGTCATTGAAAGCAATATAGAGGTTCAGTAAAGCTGAAGCTGTTGCAATGGAATTGGGTGTTGAAGATATTGGAGAGGAATTTGAAATTGACAATAATACTCAGACGTTTGCTATAGAGAGAAAACCCGACTTGGCTAGAAGAGAGGAAATTAAGGCTGACCACCTCAAACCTTGGTTTGGTGTTTAAACGTCTACCGAAGTCAAAGTGGGCATCAGTTGTGAAGTGCATCCTGTACTGCAGCTGCAGCAAGCAAGTTGAAGATGATGCTTTAAAATGTTCTGTATTTTTATAGTAATAAAAGTGTCCCAAGAATGAAACAGTGGAAGTAAATTTAAATCTCAACAGTTATGGTGATCTTTATTCTTTCTACGTTTGGCTGACAAGCGCCTCCTCCACAAACATTTCATCTGTAATACACTTGACGTTTGTCTTGGACAATGGATATAAGAGTTTAAATCAAAGACCAATTTACTGCCTTTGACATATTTATTATACTCCAAAATATTGATCAACATTTCAAAAACTTAAAACAGTTCTAGACTTTCTATTGGCAATACAAAACGAATCTATTGGGTTGATACTTTCACTACTAACAAGCTTTCTTAGAATATTAGACAACACAGTATATTTAGATATGCCTTAATTTCAATAAGACTTATTGGTAATTGCTTTTCACTAAGTCATTCCTACTGTGTAAACTAATTAAGGTAAATCATTTTGTACTGTTGAAAATTGGCTATTGTTAAGTTTTGGCACATTAATTTCATTATCAGGGTTTGGAATAAAAGTTTTGTAAATAAAGAAGCAATTAGAAAGGAATTTGTGGTGTTGGCAGGTTTATTTTAGATAGTGACATGAACAATCGGTCTAATCAGGGGTGTTGTTTTCGGTTACCTTGCAAGACATCACAATAATGAGGCATGACAAAATAATTTGATGAAAAGTATCAAAATAAAATTAAGTGTTTACAGTTAAAAGCAAATTGACATTGAACCGAAACACAATTATAAGAAGAGACTAGGAAAAATGGAGAAAACAAATTATGTTAAAAGAAATATAAGAGTAAGGTACTTTTCAGCTATGTCTTTAAGGAGTGGTTAAGACACATGACGCTTTATATTTCATACTCAGTGCAACATTTTCTTGGTAGTGATTATAAATAAAGTCAGGGATAAAAAGCTTCTAAAATTTGTTTCAGTCAAATTAAACGTCCTTAGTCATTCAAGGAAATGTCCAAGACCTTCATACCATAAGAATTATTTTACCAGCTTTTAAAGCAATAGACCAATTTAAAGCGGAAAAATTAATCGTTATTAGGGTTTGTGATGGCTACTGCAGAGTCCTGTGGGTTTTTCAAGTAGTCGTAGAGATCAACTTCCCCGAACGTAGCTTTGAAGAGTTCCTTCCGTTTGTCAGGGAGTGACAGCGTGTTCCAATGTTCCTGATAGGAGTCGGATAGCTCTGCAGGGTCGTCGTGTTTCCAGTGCCAAGGCCACTCGTACCAATGTTCTTGCTGGACATTGGTCTTGCTCTTGTGTTGTTTCGAGCACGGAGTCCATGCCCATTGCAGGCCGAAGATCTCACCGAGCATGAGCGAAATCGCACCCAGCGCCAATATTGCTAAAATAATCTGTAATACAAGTGATAAGATTAGATGAGTCATGTTTCAAGTGCTGAGATTTGAATTGCAAATTGAATCCACTGTGACATAACGACAAAACATTACTAGCGATGTTTTTCTTGATTAAATGTAAGATATTTTTGATACTTAAGTTTATACATTTCCAAGATATCGGAATCTTATTTGTTAATGAAAAGTACTTGGAGTTTAACTGAAATGATTGGTTCAGAATATTAAAACTAGCTCACAAATAAACAATCCTGTTAAAACTGTCATTACTAAAAATAAAATATACAGGGTAGTCCATAAGTCAGTTGACAGACCTGCATTCAATGCTGTGCATGTTTGTCAACTGGCTTATGGGCCACCCTGTATGTTAGTTCATGCCTGATTAGTCACTTGCCGATAGCCTGAATATGACCAATTGTCTATTTAATCTTACTGGATCGAGCTAAACTGAAGATTTAATAAAAACTAAAAACTCATTTGTGTTTTTTTATTTTATTTTTGTCAATGTACAATGTAAAATAATTGTGTTGACAACAAAACTACAAAAAGTAACACACAAAATCTTTTACCACTGGTAAGAAAGGACAGCTAAAACGTCTTCAGCTATATGGTCAAGATTATAAGTATGCAAATTAAAATTTAAATACCATTTTCCATAAATTCTCCCCATTGTATAAAACGAATTTGACAATAAAAAATTCTTTAGCTCACACTTAAAAGTTTAAAAAGTTTTGAATTTGTCTGATGTTTTCTGGTAATTAGTTAAACATCTTTTTACCAGAATTTATCAGCAATTTATTGGTTATTTCCAAACGGTAGCTATCAAAATTTAAAGTGTTTGCACTACGGGTATTATAAGAGTGACTAGACTCTACCAATTAAAGTTTTGGAAAACAGTACAATAAAGTTTTTCAATATGTAAAGTGACGTAATTGTCAGTATTCTGGTTAATTTGAAAGCATTTCGACAGGATTCTCTATGTTTTAGTTTTGCAATTATTCTTACAGCCAATTTTTGAAGAATCAACAGTCTAAAAACTTTTGTGTCCCCGCAGTTCCCTCAAAAAATTATACCATATAATAAATTATGTGTGGATGTATAAGATTAAAATAAAGCATTCTCAAAACATCTGTTCTGCAGTGAGAAATAGCTGTTTTTGCAATAAGAATATCTCAGAGGCCATTCTTTTACAGATTATATCAATATGGTCATTCCAGGTTAGCCAAAGATTTTCTGTTTAAAAATAATTTTTGTTAGAGACAGAGTTAAAGTTGTGTATTTGACTATAAATTGAAAATAAAAACTATTGTATTTTAATGACAAATCCAGATATTTTTGTATAAAAATACAAATTATTAACTTATTTTTTTATACGTTTTAACAAAAAATAATCCTTTTGCCAACTAGTTAGTTCCCTAGTACCGCGACTTACTCAAACCCTATCTGTTTTCAAAGTGGCGAAAAGAAAATTATTTTACACCCTTCTCTGTTTTATAGTTAGTTTGTCTTTCCATTTCAATTTTCTCGCCGTACTAACGCCGTTTTTTATTTTAGCCAATTCTAATAAGCATGTCTGATATATAAATCAAACCGGGAAGGGGGCAATTGTTCGTCATGTAGTTCTATTCCTCTATTATTGTTACCTGTGGCTTAACCCTTCAGTAAAGTAGGTATTAATTTCTACAAAATGTGTGAATTAATGATTTTAGAAAAACTATACTTTGATAGGCTTAGTTCCTTATTGGAGAAACATTCAATTCTTAATAAAACCCAATACGGGTTTAGACGAAAGCTTTCAAACTTTTGATGTGATCAATAAATTAGTTGAGCTCGTCAATACAGGCTTAGACAAACAATTGAAAACCATTGGCGTTTTCTTGGATCTCACTAAAGCTTTTGATTGTGTGAATCACAAAATTCACCTTTTGAAGTTGTTTGCCAAAAACTATCTTCTGGCATTTTCTTATTGCGATCCCTATCCATGCATTGTTAGACTCATGTTCTAAAAATGGCATATTATGGGCCTATTTATCCTATGCAATTAGCATATGGGGCTCTTGCGCGGATCACAAACTCTTAAGATTATTTATACTACAAAAAAAGGCTATACGAATTATCTCAAAATTAAACTATAGGGATTCATGTCGAAATATTTTCAAAAGTTAGAGACATTTACTTTGTCTTGCTTGTATATTTATGAGGCTTTAATGTTTATTATAAATAAGTGTTCTCTACAACAAGGCATCCACATACACGATTATGACACGCGATATAGGAACAATTTCAGGTCAAATCCTCACCGCCTTTGTCTATTTGACAAGCTACCGTCTCAAGCAGGTATTAAATTGTTCCAAGCACTTCCTGACGAAATAAATTTGCTAAGAGGATCAAGAAACTTTAAATCAAAATTAATACACTATCTAATTAAGTATTAACCATTTGTTTTACAGTTTAGGTAAGTTTATGGATCCAAATCAGTGTTAACATTATAGATTAAGTTTCCTTTAAATTTTCACATGTTTGGTCCTTTCTTATTTAGTTGGTTGTTACTAGTGACTTTAAATTTTTTTCGTTGTTTCGTTTGTCAACACAAAGAATAATTTGTATATTGACAAAATAAATTGTTATTGTTATCAGTTTAACTATGGTACTACTGTATACTTAACTAACCCCAGCCATACAAGTCACAAACTTGTACTTACCAATAAGGTTATCCTTATGGCTTTTTCCTTAGCTGTGCATTTTTCATCTTCCCAACCCAGCTCCAACCCTAAAAATAGCAAAATGTATGAGTAGAAGAGTATTTCATTCACATAATAGGTTATTATGTTTTACTGTGTATAGGCATACAAGTAAATATTACTTAAGGATAAACTTAACGTTTTGTATTGAGTCAAATACGTCAATGAAGAACCATAAGGCGACTGTTGATTGTTATTTGAGGTGGCTCCAGAAGTTACTAGATAAAGGATATATGTTGTGATACTATTTTTGAAGTCATGTTCAATTTTTAATATTGCAATAATAATGAATATTTTTTTTCTTAATCTCTACAGTCTTACTGAAATATTGTTACCTGGAATATTGTTCTCTGCTGATAGGTCGAAAATATTCACTGACTTAGGAGGTGAAGGTTTCAGTGGTTTTTCAATAAACGCTGTGACTGTCATGATGGTTTTCTAACCCAAAGTTCTTCCTGTTAATAAAAATAAAATTTCATTCAAACATGAAAAATGCTGAAATCTAAAAATTATTACATAGTGAACTAGTTAATAACTATATCCAGATGTAAATTGTTCTAATATAAAGATATTTGAAAAAGATAAGGATATATTTTTTTAATTGTAAACCATTAACTTTCAAGCTGTTTGCTTATAAGAAACCAAATTAATAATAATTGTTTACCATCAATATAAAGTAATAACTGTCTCACTTCATCTAAACTACTATTAAAGCATCGTTAAAAATGACAATTTGTTATTTATAACTATAATTATCAAATTACTACTATACTAATACTATTCATTGTTAAAGGCTAAAATTTGAAATTCAACCATTATTTATGCCATTCATCAACATGTCATTCATGCAGCAACACAAAGAGAACTCAATCAATACCACTCGGCTAAAAATAATCCTCCTTTGACATTGCACCATCATTTCCAGAAACGGTTCTATTCTTAGTACAGTTGCAGCCACAGACACAACAATGTCCTTAGAGTAAAACATATTTCCCGAGAAACCTCTCGCTTAATATAGAAGTTCTAATGTCAGTACTTACCTGAAACTAGGCGGAAATATGATGAAAATGCAACAGAAACGATATGTAAGTAAACAACAGCCTAAGGGTGGGCTAGCTGCACATCAATGGTGGTGTGCGTAGGTGGTGGGTGGTGGGAGGAGGGTGGTGGGTGGTCAGAGGGTGGCTGCTGTCCGGTCTCCTAGCAACTCTCCCTGAATCAAGGTCTGAATGAACCCTAACTGTGTCAATTAGGTGACGAGCTGCATTCCGAACTAATTGGGTTCGTCGTCTCGTTGCCGAGAGAATTTGCTATTTTATACAGTTGCTCGTTGGGAGAAAAGCGGTTCTTTTCGGGTTCTGATACAAACTGCAAGTGTTACAGATTTTGTATAAGTATATAAGGTTTTTGTTTAAATCAATTTTTTCAATCGTATTCAGTATTTTTAAAGGTTTTAATAAAATTATGTTTCTCAGGAGGTGGTATAATTTGCATACAAAGTTTATGAATTTAGAATTGACTACGATAAAACATTTGTTGCAATAGTCATTGTTTGTCATGTTGCGATCCTCTTTGAAATGTCAGCTTTTAAAGATTACTTGACGTTTGATCACTGCGTCCATAATGTCTTATCCATATATATTTTTAAAAACAAGTAGTGTCTTGCAAATAAATAATTTTTGATTAATAGTTTTTATTATAGGTGGAAGTAAAAGATGTATAAATTTACTTAAGAGTAATTTTGTAAGTAATGAGATACCTTTTAATGAATCGTGTCTCTAAGGGAAAGGTTGATCAACTTAATTGAATAAACCTTCAATATATAAAATGCTTGTAATAAAATAAAGTACTACATGTACTAATAAATAAATAAAAAAATTAACGGTTTCAATTTAAATGTTGACATCTTTTCTTTCCTTAAAGCTATGTATTCCATTTTTTGTTGTAAATCGTGCTTACGCTCTTTTGACACATTTTGCAAACCCATTTTGTTGAGATGCACCCATATAAGGTCTAAAGCAAACTTTCGTTATTCTGAAGATTAATGTTTACAACAAAACACATCTTCGTACGAGAAAACTTTCACTGATCAAAATTTATCAACCAGGATATTGTTCCGTAAATATCAGTTTGCGCTTCCTTCACTTTCTCATTGTTCCTTTCGATAAAGGCCAAGTAAGATTCACATACACAAAATTAGAACTTCCTATATATTGCCTATCTTTACCATCATGCAGATGACAAATATAATTTATTACAGCTTTAAGTCGTTGTCTCTTCGACTCTTTTGTTGAAAATAATGGTATGAAAGGTGGCTGCGTTTTTAATGACTATTCAACATAGTCAAGTGAGAAGAATGGTTTTAAAATTGCAAATGATATACTCGTAGTTTATCATCATCATTATGTATTGGTTCAAAGGCAATAATTGGTATATTGGTTCCAGAGACAATGTAGTGTATGAACATGTTACTTCAACTCACTTAATTTTGGTAAAAAAAAGGTAAAGTTTGTCTTGTTTAACGAGGCAAAGTTAGGACTATAAAGTCCTCTCTACCGCTCAACCTCGACCTTTACCTAGCGTCACCGTTTAGTCACATTACAAATTGTAAGTGGTGACTGCGGGATCAACTTCACACCACGGATGATGAGCTCAGTCGCACTGTACAAATCCGCCACGGATCCGCTAAAAAAAACTACATTAAAGTTAAAAGACTAAAAAACATTCTTGACAAATAAAAAATATGGTACAAAGTAAAAAAAACTGTAATGTTTTATCCCTCAGTACTCGATTACACTCTTAATCACTTAGCATTATGGTTTCTACAGAAGGAGGTACGTGGTTAGGGTTCAAGGAGTGAAGAAATATATTAAAAAACACTATTTACAAATAAGAGTGTTTAATGAAACTTGAATGTGTTGTAATAATTGACTTTTGGTCGCAAAGGAACATTGTTGACTCAGTTGTTGTGAGGGCTGTGGACGACGTACACTAGAAGAACTATTGCAGCAGATATTATTGAGAATCCCAACAGCATCTGAAATAGAAATTGGGTACATTTAAAACCAACAGAAAGAGCTAACCTGCCAATTTGAAGGTTTTGTGTGGGCAAGAATTAATTCAACAGAAAGAGGTACAGCACCTCAAACCCGGCAATCCGATGGTTTTGCAGGATAAATAATTTTAAATCAACTAAATACATCAGTTCCCCTCTGATTACTGTCCAAAACACAGTAACACAAGAGGCAGCTTTGTATTGGAGAATTATTTGTGTTTTGTCTACAATTTAGTGATTGAAGGCTTGTAATTTAGTTTCGTGCAACTGCTTGAATATATTCGCAAACCTCGAAAACTACTTTTGTAAATTTAAACAAATTGTTCAGGATTTCAACTGTGTCTCTCTCCATGTTCAAAAATCCACTTCACTTTTAAGTTGACAGCTCAATAAAATAAAAAAATTAATGTTATCTGGAATTTATGGGGAAATTATGGCTGTACATTATGTTTTAGCGAATTATCAAAGGGTTTATTTCGATTAAATACGTACTCCGTTCCCTTCTATTCTTTTTTTATAGTATTGAATATATTGTAAAACCTAATATTTTATTTAGAAATTCATACATAATTGCTAATTATTTATATATTAATCTTGAACTAATACGTATACTATTACATTGGATCTCTATTTCAGACTTGGTTTGATTCAAAACCTACTCTAAAATCAGCATTACACAGGAAAAAATAATGTATTTTTTCACCAAAAATTAGTTACTAATTTTTCAAAGTATACAATTTGAAGTAACTAAATGTAAATTACCTTAAACGTACTGTACATATTTCAGGGTTCAAACTGTTATTGCAAAAATTTTCCTTCGTTTGTGAGCAACAAGATCACTAGCATGTAGTACATATTTAAAATAATTTGTACTACATGCTTGTCACATTTACTTTATTGGATTCAGTAAAATATTTACTTCTGTGACATCTAATGAAAATTAGAAGATGTTTAAAAAAAAAGAAAGTTTTCAATATCAAAACAATGTTGAAGACATGGACAACCGGTTGATTGCCAGAATCATTGTGAAACACACAGATTACCAGAAAACAGAAACTCTCAAATTTAAATCAGTTAGAGAATTTTCACAACACTAGGCCACATTCAAACAAATCTTCGATAAGACGTAGATTAAAATAAAATTATATGAATATTACTTGTTGTCCTCAATGAGTGCTAGTTGTTTGGTATTATTTCTCAGTGAACTGAAGACTGCTTGTTTTCTTAAGAAGCAAAAGCTTCTCTTATTAAAAATATCAAACAAACACACTGACTCACCAAAAAGAGAGGCTCGAGAGATTTGAAAAACTCAACGAACTTGGAGGATGGATCAGACTCCGTATAAACCATAATGAAAAGAACAAAGGAAGCTTTTCAATGAGAAATCTTAGAAATACTGAAGATATTCACTGTTGAAATGAATGCCAGCTGATTTTAATTAGGAAGAAAACGTCTGGAACAATTCCAGCAGCATCTCACTGACCTTCCTCAATGGAAGGTTACAACAATAAAGCACAAAATCAGAGTTCTTGCAGTTATTGCACTATAGAAATAAAAATAATTGTTATACACAATCTGACGGTTTGAATGTCATAAAACGTTCAGTTCAGATTTTGTCAATAGGAAAGTGTTTAAATAACTGAATAAACCAGCCCTGTAGGAACTAATATGAAACATTTTTAAAATATTGATTTGATAAAATTATTTTACCCTATGTAAAATTTTCTCATTAAAATAAAAACCAATTTTGCGAAGGCGAACTAATGACAAGTTGTAAAGCTAATTTTATTCTTAAGAAATTAAAAAAATAGTCTTTAAATGATATTGAATGATATTAATGATATTATGTGATTTGTTGAGAGGGAAAATGCTTAGGAATTGCCTTTAATTTTGTGATTGAAAAGTGTTCACTAAGATAACTCTTGATATATTTAAATTTTAAGCTAAAGGACATGTATGCTGCCCCATACACTTCTTTTGATTAAAGCTCACAACTAAACCGAAAGAAAATATGGATTCTTTTAGGGTGTTGTTGACATATTTGTTCGGTCCATCCAAGAACAACTTAAAATTTTCAAATTTGGTGCATTTCATTTTGATAATTATCTATTTTCCCAGTTGCAGGACCTTGTTTTATTACAGTTACCTTGGTTACAGTACCTTGCACCGTAGGATCTACAGGCCCTCAACCAAGGTAACTGTAATTTCATTTTGAATTTGTTACAAGTAACAATAATTATTGCGTTTAATATTGCCCAAAAATTACTCAAAAGACAAATTAGAAAACGTGTTTTCCATCCAAAAGGAAAATCCATTGCTATTTTTTTCTCCAAAAATATTGCACATTCTTATGCTGGATCTTATCTAAAAACTTAACTATTTGTTTGGAAGAAACTCGAAAGAAAAAGTTTCAAGATTGAATATTTTCAGCTCTTATCTAACAAAAAATAAAACAAGTGAAAACTAATTACAATAAATTAAAACTAAAAGAAATATTTAAAATATTTTGCTCAATACTTACCACAACGCATTTATTCATTTCTTATTAGTTATTACTTTGCTTTTAATATTGGAACAAATATTTTTGCACTCAAACTACTGAAAGCAAACAGAACCAAACTCTAGCCAAAGCAAACAACTGGAAACAATATGAAGCAAAGTTGAATGAAGATGGGTTCAAACAAAAGAAAGATACCAGCAGAGTGCAGATAATCTTTGCATGACCCATCGTATCACCTTGCCTTATTTGTACATTATGAGATACACGTTTATATTGGACTATTGAAGCCTGATGATTAAAACAATTTCATCGATACGATCGATCGTAGAGTATGTTTTGCAACAAAAAACCAATTGGGTTGGTTGAAAATAGGTACAAAGCTTTGACACCACTAAACAGAGTTTTAAAAATTTACAGAAGTTTGAAAATTCTCCTAGTACCTTATGTTTTTAATGTTAAATACCAGAAAAATCAAATGTTTTATCAAAATGTACAACTTTTGTATTTATCAAATATTATTTAGAAGTCACCGCAGAGGGAATAGTTTACAAGGAGTCAGAATAAAATCTTCAACGAGAGCAAACCTCAAAAGATTCAGGCCGACTGTATCTAAATTGACGGCAGTTTAAATGTTAGGAGCTTGAAACTTATAGATGTTTCTTTTTAAGTCAACGTTTAAAGTTACAGTTGTGACATTTGTGTCTATTAATTTTGGGACCTTCAATTTAATATTTTTAGCAGCTTTGCTTTTGACATCTGTATCTTTAGGGTTCTACAACAAATTATCTTTCCTGGGTTTTGTGCCATATTATTTGTACAGTAGTTTATTTGCAATCTAGAATCTTATTTATAGTTTACTGTGTTTGAAATCTGGATCATGCTGGTAAACAATGTAGCAGATGGTACCAAACTCAACCCAGCCCCTTCCACCTATTTTCTTCCAACTTCTATGTAGGACTTGAGAGTTGAAGAAGAAAATAAAAACAATCCTCTTCTGCACAATACCAATGACACTGTGGGTTAATCGAACTAATAAAATAAGTAGAAAATATTAATGTTGAGGTTTATTTAGAATCCTGCAAAATTAATATCACAGCCAATACCACAAAACCGATTATTGTTATTCATTTCAATTGCAAATTTAATTAAATATGATTCACCAGAGAGGTTTTATATTCTAATAAAGTCGCGGTTGCATCAGACATTTAATTCAATCAGGAACAGCTGGCTACTTTGCATTATTAACGTAACCGGATTTAACTGGATTTATTCTTCTCTCTTGTTCGATTGGAAAGTTCTGGTCTGCCAAAACACGAAAGTTGAAAAACAGACAAAAAGAACAGATTTGTCTGTAAGTCCAGGAACGTAACCGTTGATTTTGTTCCGTACAAACCTTTAAGTATATATTTCTAATTAGGTTGTTTATTATTTTATACTAATTTATTTAAACTTTTTCTTATCTTTTTTGTAAAATATTTATTCTGTCACAGCAATGAATTCTTCTATTGTAATGTTCAATGTCAAAGTATCTTTAAATCTTTAAAGACTGGGACTAGTGGCGTGGTCCTGTAATCCAGCTTCATGGAGGTAAGGTGTTGAGGATGATATAGGTCTAAAGAGGTTCAGATAGTCTCAGTGATCATCTGATGAGACCCGCATCAACTCCCACCATCGTTTAGACATATCAGACCATCACCTGCGTGGTTCGGAAGTCACGTTAAGTCATTGGTCCTTGTATTTCCATTGATCATTGGGCTATTAACTAATGACCCATTCTAAGGAAGAGTCGGCCTTAGTTTGTAACAAGACTACACCCCATAACTCATTACTACCTCTCATCACACTCATCCTTCACCACATATTTGCCTTAAAATACCCCATGAGAGTGGTCGGCATCTCAAATAGTGATTTAGTGGTTTATTACATTATAATCAAGATAAGTCTGTATAGGGGCAATCAAAGTTATACAATTCTTAGAGACGCCGATCTTGTAGCCAAGACTTAAGGTGTTGTCCAAGCCAGGTGTTTACTTTTGTTGTGGGTTTTTTGTATTAGTGTTTTTAAAGACATTGATGAATGTTTCATATTGTGTTGTTCTCTGATTCTGAAGTTCTAAAACCCAATTAGTGTGTTTTTTAATTCTACATAACTAAAGATTGGTCTTGTTTCAACTAGGTGAAGTAAGGACTACAAAGTCCTCTCTGCCACTCAGTATCGACCCTACCTAGCGTACCGCGAAGTGACCAATAGTGACAGAACAAAACTGTTAGTGGTATGTGCAGGGATCGAACCCGTATCACTGGAGTGATGAGCTCGCGCGTGATGTAAACCCACTAAGAGTTTGGTAATATTTTTACTAGTCTGTGGTAAAGTCTTAGTTAAAACTTTTTTAAAGCAAGTTTATTTTAATAATCATTATTAAAACGGGTGTTTTATTTGTTCAAATTTGAAGTATACAAATATTGTAAGTTTCTAGCTATTAAACAGGAAAATATCAATATGTATGCACATTTCAGTTGAACTAAATGTTTATATAGCAAGATGTAACATAGATTTTTTGTTAAGAAATTGAATTTTTAAATACAGTAGAAGTTTTAGTTATGTTTAGTTTTAAGAACCTTTTACTGTACTTGTATTTTACCTGTTGTAAAATATTGTAAATAAATAGAACAAATAATGGTTTAAGTATACTTCAAGCCTTTATGATTGAAAGGGCAATCATATGACAGATAAATTCAGTGCGGTTTTAAACGATACATCGTGTTTTGAAGCGCACGCAACGATTAATTTTTGATTATTCTAAACTATATAGATTAGAAATCATCAGTTGGAAATAATAGATACCAGTACAATAAAATCTAAGGTTCTTTCATAAAAATCTACCAACGAATAAATTGGATTTTCTTGATGCCTTTCTTAACCTCCGTTCAAAAAACGTCTTCTATCAGGTATTCAATTAGTTTGAATGTTCCATAGTGTTGTTACTGCATAGTTTAGTGATCTCTCAATGGCTGGTTTCAATTAAGGTTTAAATTAAATTATATGAGCTCAAATAATGCCAAAACACCCATATACCATGAAAGAACATATGTCTAAGTTATGTATGTTCAATTAATACCCTCAAACGTTTTTTGTACGGTAGCCTGAAAAAAAGGTTTTAACTTTGTGATTATTTCAGAAGCCTCATACGAATAGTATGTGAGATATAAGCGAATAAATCCCAATGAATAATTTAAAAGTTCCCTGTCGTATATACATGAAAAATATTATACCGACTCAAATATCGTTTGGCAGATCGTATTTCAAGTTTACAAACATAAACACACGCATCTCTTGTCTCAATGGATTTTTCAGTAGTTTAATTATTTTTCATGGGAATTTCTTTATTATTTTAGAGTTCTGTTGCCTGAAAGCTGTCATTGTTTTCAAAGAATACCCCTTGGTTTTCGAACTTCGCTTTAACCGGGGATTTCCTGATTTCTCAAGACTCGAACATCGGTTTTAGATTTCAGTTTCTTCACGGTTGTAAAATATCACCCCATACCGTCACAAAGCAGTTATGTAAACCAAAAAATTTAATAAAAGTACAACATTGTTAAATTAAAGAGGTTGACATTTTCAAAAGTGTATGGGAGTCGCAGATAAGGAAGTTGCGGGTAAAGTAAGCAAAAGTCAAACAACTTAGCGAACAGCTGAGCTAAAGTCAAACAACTTTGCGTGGTTATGCCGAGGCATTGCTACTTAGTGCTGTAGTTGGTTGGATTTAAGCTAAGATTTAAGTATTCATTAAAGTGGTTAAGTACTCGTATATTGAGTAAGTTGATACCAAGTTTGAGATAGTCTCAGTGATCGTCTGATGATACCCGCATCAACTCCCACCATCGTTTAGACATATCAGACCATCACCTGTGTGGCTCGGAAGTCTCGTTAAGCCGTTGGTCCTTGTATTTCCATTGGTCATTGGCTATTAATTAATGACCCATTTAAGGAAGAGTCGGCCTTAGTTTGTAACAAGACTCATAACCTCATTACAACCACTCATCATACCATATCCTTCACCACATATTTGTCTAAAATAAATTTCTCATGAGAGTGGTCGCATCTCAAGATAGTGATAGTGATACATAGAACATTCAAGTACACTGAAAATGCTGGGCTTGAAATCTTCAATTCAGAACTGTGGCTTGCAATGTGAAAGGTATTGTTCTTTTGATATTGTTATCACAGTTTTTTAAGATTAGATTCTTTCTGCATCAGAGCAACCTGCAATTTTTCTATACTTAAGTATACTATATAACATGTTGAAAACAAGGTCAAAATATTACTATGGACGTTTTCTGTCATTTAGTGAACAAGGAAATTACGTTCGGTGATGTATTTTCAGATTTCATATGGACGTGGGTTGGAAAAATCTAATCATGACACAAATAATTACAAAATGAGATAGCTCTGCATCAACGTAAAGTTGTTTAGTCATTCACCACCAAACAAATGAGTTTTCCCTAAATAACGCACAAAGGCTGTCACGATGAGGAAAAAATGAGAGCAAAAAAAACTCAAATCTGTTTGGCAGAGTGACTGGTCATTACGCCGACTGCTCTCATAGGCCAGTCAAATTAGACAAAACGGGTAGTTAGGGGAAACGTTTAGTATTCGTTCTCTTAATTTTTTGATTCATACGGATAAGTCAGCGAACGACTATTTGAGAGTTTACGATTGAGATATTTGCCGGAACATTAGCTATAAAAGTGAATTTTGGTATTGTTTTATCTGCTCAAATCAAATAAGCGGATATTTTGCCTTAATACGTGCTCAATACAATTAAATCAGTGTGTAGACGTAGTTTATGACACTTTTCCTCGGGTTTGATATTTGCCGTTAACGATGTAACATGCAAAAATATTTAATTGTTGAAAATGCCATACTTTCAAAGCAGTTCATTACAACAGTTGCACTGGCTAATACTTGACTAGTGAGCAAGTACTTTTACAGGTTTATATGACACTTTATTTTATATCCTCATAATTCTATATAGAAAGGATGACATGTATTCAATGGTGCCCACACCGTTAACCGACTTATGTCACCTCAAAGTTATAAGGACAATGAAAGGTTCGAATGATGTAGAGTATAAAATAACAACAGATATTTTTGTTCAATTAATGTTACTTATTTGGAAAACATTGAATCAATAAAATACATTTGCTAATAAGTTGGTTTCATAGGCTTGACTTATGGTAGTGAGAGTAACCAGAAACAAAAAATAAGCCCCTTAAAGGTGAATCAGAGACAAAAAAACAACTTCGCTATGCTAACAAACATACAGCCAGCTGCATACCGCCAAGAAATTATAAATATTGGGAATGTGGTATTTATATAAGCAAGAGAAAATGTAAAAAGCAGTAAGAGAATAATTAGAACAAATTAGTAAATTGTACAATTATAATATTTGTTCAAATTAGTACAATTATTAGTATACGAGTATATTATTAAATTGTTTTATATACATGTATTTAAGATCAGTTATTTCACTCATACATACAGTATATTAAAATAGTAAATCGTCAATTGATAGAAATAACTTGATGCAATTTTGTCATTACTATAAGAATCAAAGAAAACGTTGAACCTCTGGTAATTGTTTTTCCTATGCGACAAGACCTCTTCATCAGCAGGAAACCTAGAGCGGTGAAGAGGTCCTTGGCAGCATAGAAGAAGGCGAGGAACGCCAGGCTACTCAAAAAACAGGGTGTCCAGCGTTCAGAAAACAACGTTCCAGCATACCTTCGTATTTAACTGTATATTGAAAATGTTCGTATAATTCCCATGGTTTTCCCTGAATTCCCGTTGGTTAACACCCTCGCCAAATCTATGTGAAAAATACTTAATACTCAATTACATGTGAATATTCCAACAATTGCTTTTGCTTCCTTACTATATAAATACCACCACATTCCCAATGAGTATTATAATTTCTCTTATATGCAACTATTTCCCATAATATTTACCTTTTCATAAGTATTTCCCACTGGTCCACCTTCAAAGAAAGGGGGCTCTATTTTGTTCTAATTATTCTCCACCATTAAAAGTCAAATATAGTGGTAAAGCTTGTGCTAGAGAGAGTACTTTAAGTGTATTTTATTGAATTCAATGTTTTCCAAATAAAAAATTGTATTGAGTAGACAAAACTAATCTGACATTGTTTTATACCACTACGTCGATTTGTTCTCGATTTGATCCCTACAATATAATTATAGAAATTATGTCAGTTAACAGTCATGCATTTCATTGAATGCATGTCGGTCAACTGACTTATGAGCCACCCTGTATATTATAGAATTATAGTAAAAAATAAAAGTGTGTCAACAATGTTCAACCTGTAAAATTGCTTATAAATAGTCAAAATTATTGTAACACGTATTGTTTCCATGAAGCCGGATAAAACAAAAGTATGGTGTATTTCTCAATAATTGAAATATTTTGCATGGTTTTGGTATGTGTCTAGCGGCGTAAATATTGGCCGGAGAAAAAAGTGTCAAATATAAACTTGTGGTGTAAATCTACTTACCTTAATTTAGTATTGGGCACATTTGATAAAATGCATATTTACTGAGATTTAGGCCAAAGACTAAAAAAACATCATTAAAATTACTGTTTTTTGCCAAAAAAACAATGTTCCGGCCAAAATATTGAGTCAGCAAACCTCACCCGTGTTCAGCGACTCGAAAAAACATGAAGATCAAAAAAGCAATTGCATCTGTGCCTAAACTTTCCTCTACCTGCTAATTTTTTTGACTAGCCTATTAGGGTTAGAACTCATTTGTTTTGGTTTTGTGTTACAAGAAGCTTTACCTGAATATTGGATCAGGGAATCTCTGCCATCCCAGAACGTCGTATTATTTCGTTCACTAAAAATATATATATGGAAAGCGTTCATAATAATTGTTTCAACCCTAGAAAACATCCTTAACAAATATTTAGCTCGTTACACTCTAAACTTGAAGGACGGAAAATTAATAAAGCTGGACCCACTTTCCATATTTTATCCTGTGGGATTTGAGCAAGTCTTTAGACAGAGTTCCTATCGATGTGAAGTTAAAAATATAAGACTTCCTTAATCTGACTATACTTAGTATTTTCTTAATATTTGACTTAATATCCGCTTTCATATTACCGATACCTACTTTAACGATGGAATTAACACTTGGCGCACAATTTCTTCCGGCCAAATCTAACATCATTCATTATATCTTCGTAATTGCCGTAAAAAAACTGTCGCACTTTAAAAAAACAATAGCAGTCACATTACCTATTCACAGATTTTGACCAACAATTAAAATTTAATAGTTCAAAGTAAAAAGTAGGACAGTAAATTGAACTAAAACGTTGAGTTAAAAGTAAACTTTAAAGACTTGTTTCGCTGTTGTAATTCCTTAGTAATCAGAGATGGCAACTAACCCATGATTGCTTTTCGGCTGTCAAAGTTAAGAGTTTCGGTGTTAGAAGACGACAAATCACAAGCTGGGATTTTGAGTCATTGAGAAATCCTTTCCTTTGACTTGAGATAGAGGTACAATAACTTAAGTGGTGAGTTCTATTTAACTTAGTGGTGTAACTATGTTTAGGTGACAGCACCTTTACGCCACGGTATCAGTAGACTTTTGTGACAAGGTAAAAAAACTTAACTTGAAAGAAAATTAGATCCAACCAACCCAGAAACCAAGGAATTTACCTAATCAAAGTTATTAATGTTACTTATTACACAGATATTTGATTGGTTTTTAGTCGATCCCGATTGACTTCACCGATTCCTAGTGTAGAGAACGGTATCGGGAATCGGTCAGTAAAGTCGAATCCCATATTGTAGGATCAAGAATCGAAAATTGATAAAAAAAAAACACAAAAAAACAGTTTTCAGAATCGAGTATTGATATAAAAAAGAATCGAGAATCGGGTTTGAAATTGGAAACGGTTCTTCAAGATTCGAGAATTGACAAAATATCGATAATCGATAATCGAAATTACTTTTGTACTGAAACCGCTCGTTTGATGGTTGCTGTATTAGATCCTGCGCGGATTGACGAGGCCACCTGCAAAGAAAGGGAAGGGAGAGTAGAGTCCGTGCGTTTCTTCATGGCGCCTGGTGTGGGGACAGAGTGTGGAACAAATCAATGTTTTCAGAAAGTATAGTAATAAGTATTTCCTCACGAAAATGAGTGCCATGGAAAGATTGAACAATTGGTTTACTTCCCACTCAAAACCGGTTATAACCGGTTTAGTCGTCAAGGTGGGACGAGTTGATTTTAGACCTGTTAGCTTGTCCGCCCAAAACCGGAGACGCCATCATAGACGGTTGAAAACCCCCAAGACGGCAAGATCACTCCAACTTATTTCTTAACCCGGGTTTACCCAGCTAAGATTGAATCCAGCAAACTTATAAACTCACAGCCCGAGATCACATGTAAACTAATCTCAAGATGTGCAGTTGAAAGTTGAGAAAGCTGCAATCACAAGCGAGGAACCAATCAAAGTTGAGATCCACATCTGTCACGTGAGTGTGTGTGTGTGAGTACTCAGCACTGGTAAGTCGCTTAGCTTGTTAGTTTAACTTTTCTAAGTAAGTTAGTTTTTTACTTTTTTGAATTTCTAGCTAAGAGCTCGTCGGCCAGTTCGTGATGTTTTTTTTTGCAATACTTTTGTATAGGTCTTAAAACTGTACCCAGAATTCCGGAATTTAGTGTTATATTTAGATACGACTTCATGACGTATACATCCGTAATCAAAGTTTTTTTAAAATATAAAGCTGTTTTTTACTTAAGCTTGTTATGAAGACGCATCGAAAACCTCCCAAACTTTTGAAGACAACAGAAAATTCCGCTTATTCAAAGTATTATTTTCCAACGCGCAATATTCTTACTCCAAACGTTTCAGTTTTGAATTATTTGTTCTGTTTCATACGAACATTTTAAAACTATGCATTTTCTTTAGATACAATTAATACTGTAATTCTAAATGAGCTGAAACCGTACTGCCCTTCATTGGACTGTTTTATCATATTTTTCACATACAATGATATACTTCAACAAACTATTGTTGAATAATGTTGCTTTTTTTAATTGAATAAGTAAATACATCTAAGCGGGTTGTGGCGGTATTAAAGGTGTAATCGATTTTCGATATTAACTCATAGTTGATCTATCAAATGCCCTTTCTAGGGTCGGCTAAACCACGATCCCAAACAGGTTGGTAGTCTCCAACGCTTCAGTATAAGAGTCGAAGACACGTTTATATTGCAATATGTTCCATGTCTGTTGTGTTGGAGTGGAAACCGAGACATTGAAGACGGATTACACTGCACTTTGGGCTTTTACTTTCATATACAACAACCTATCAGATGATATCCGCTGTCTTTCACTTGAGAGCTTTTGCGATTTCAGCGTAAATCTTTTTTTGTGAACCTTGCATTTTCATGAGTGCTTTCGTAAGTAGAAAGTTATTCCGACAGTCATTTTGCAATGTGTAGTATAAATTTGTCTTTGAAGGTTTTAATTTTTCAAAAGTGTGAACTTAAAAGCTGCCATTCGTTATTTTAACACTAGGTTACACATGCAATGGCTTTCACTAAATCACTATTTGAGATGCCGACCACTGCATTAGAGGATATTTTAAGGTAAATATGTGGTGAAGATGAGAGAGTGGTAATAATAAGTTGCGATGCAATTCAAGTTACAAGACTAAGGCCGACTTCTTTCCTTAGCAAGGGTCATTAATTAATAGCATAATGAAAAATTGAAATACAAGGACCAACGGCTTAACGTGACTTCCGAACCAATGGAAGGTGATGCACCATTATGTCTAAACGATGGTGGAGTTGATGCGGGTATCATCAGATGATCACTGAGACTATCTGAGCCGCTTTAGACCTATACAGCATCATCCTCATACCCTGACCTCCATGAACCTGGATTACAGGACCACGCCACGAGTCCCAGTCAAAAATATTCGACCGAACCGGACAGGAGAAATTGTATGTAAGTTTAAATTCAGCTTCCCTATTGTTAGCTTCTTTTGCTGGTTTTGTATGATTCTATAAACTAGCTGTGGTGAAGTTCTGGAAACAAGCATTTCATAAATCGCGAATAAACAGCAGCATTTTTAATATACCTCTACACTTTCTAATAAACATACTCCTTCTTAGCGTGTCGGAGTTTGAAATTTAATCCCCATATTTGTTTCTCTTGAGATTGATTACAAAGGTTCCATGTTTTTGGTGGTGAATGACTGGTCGCCACGCTGATTATTGTTAGGCTAGCTCATTTTGTAAGGTTTGTTGCAAATCAGACTTAGATGCCGAACAACGTGTTCTTTTTGTTAACAAAAAAAAAAAAAAAAAATGAAAAACAACTATGGGAAACTTTGTTTTTTCTTAACCTACGAAGTCACCACCGCCAACAGCAAAGGTTACTAAATTACTATTTGAGATGCCGATCACTCTTGAGGGTATTTCAAGGTAAATATGTGGTGAAGGATGAGTGTGATGAGTGGTAGTAATGAGTTATGAGGTGCAGTCTTGTGCTACAAACTAAGACTAATTCTTTCCTAGAATGGGCATTAATTAATAGCCCAATGACCAATGGAAATACAAGGACCAACGGCTTAACGTGATTCCGGAACCAACGCAGGTGATGGTCTGATATGTCTAAACGATGGTGGAGTTGATGTGGGTATCACAGTTGAATACTGAAACTACTTGATCCACTATAGACCTATATCATTTTCAAAAAACCTGACTTCCATGAACCTGATTACAGCAGGACCACGCCACGAGTCCCAGTCGCGATACGGTCGGTCAAAGGATACGAGTTGTTTTTAAAACAGTTGAGCTAGTCAGGCGCTACTATATTCTAACCTTTTCTGTCCCGTTCCGTTTAGAGTAGAATACTCAGTTTATGTCTCGTTAACAATGAAAGTAATGTTATACAACATATTAAACTCAAGTTAAGGTCCAGTTGGCATGGAGGAATGTAATAAAGTAGAACTTGTCAGCCAATGCTGGGGTCAACTGAATTCTGAGAAGTTAAAGAAGCAATACTAACCATTAACCATTACAACAAAATCAAAAAAAATACGTATGTTGAAATTGTATAACTTGTTTACTGTGCTAACTATGGAGTTCGCTTCTCCGCTATATTTATGATTTCTAATGCCATTACAAATGGTTATAAATCCAGTTTTGGTTCTCGTGTTATTCGTTTGACAACCATTGAATTGTACTCTTAAGTCTATGATATATGAATAAATCATGGTGAAACGCATACGCACTAAACACCGCTTGCATGAGTGAAGCGAATTTCGGAATTTGTACTGTATGTCTGCTAAGTTCACAGTTCACTTCTCTGCCTGCGGTCCCAGACCTTTAAACGTACCCAAAAAAAGGTAAAGTAATGGTCACCTTAAAGTACATGTTTATTTCAATTACATAAATTCCTGATGGAGTTTATTTTTTTTGGATTATTGAAACCCTTTTGGTGAAAACTCCCATTACTAAAAGGTACTTAGGTGTCCGATTAATGGCTAACAAACCTGACCGAGATATTTCCAAAAGAAACATTTATAAAATATATTATGAAAGTCAGACAAACACATACAGCCAGTTGAGATTCCACTCATTAAATACACAACAATTTAGATGTATACATACAAATTGTGTCAAAAGTCAAGATCGGTTCTCATTTCATGGTCCCGGGCCTGAGTCTTACCATGCTGACAGCATGAATATCTCATTTCTAAAGGACATTTGCTAAAATACAAGTTTATTATAATTAATTTGTTCACTTCGTGGTCTATATGCAGTGTAATACCCAAGTATACAAGGCCCAAGCGGGTTTGTATTGTTGTCACGTTCGCCGCCCCTGGGCGTAATTTCCCCGATGAATTCTCAACTCATTTGTGTTTATACGCGTTCACGCCTGAGAATGTTCTGACTAATCAGTGTCGTCCACGGGCGTAAAAACTACGTTTTTCGAGTGGTTAGAGACTATGAAACGCACGTCAACTTTGTACAAAGGTACCTTTTAGTTTCTTTATAAGGGTTTGCAGTTTTTAATGACATCGTTGTCAAAAGTTTAGTTTTGAGTTTCAATCTTGTAACTAATTAATGGTCAATTTATTCCATATACCGCTTGGAAGCTGACCTATAAAATTACCGAATTTTGTCTTTTTTCAAGTGTATAGTTCTCAACAACGAAAATTAAGCGTGTTTATAGGTCATTTTGACCTTCCATTTAAGACTTTCTAACATTCTAACTTTTTTCTGCCCAGGCTTGAGCATACGCCTTTCTTGTCATTTTATTCAATATGCTAGCTTTCTTCAAATTTCGATTGTATTTTCTGGGACTTAATAATTTTCCTTACAGCTGTTCTCATATTTTTTTTCTTCACTTTTTGTCGTGCAATCGACTGTCTTATCATTTTATTATCTGGCTTAATTTGTTAAAATGTCGTTCGCTTCATTCGTATTTCTTGATACCTTACTCTTCTCTAAAACCTTTGAGCACGAATTTGAGAACATGATTGTAGTTTTCGCAGTTTTTTTCTTTGTGTAGACAAAACCTTTGGGGGAAAGTAAAATGTTTGCATGACAATAACGAATAGTTTTCTGGGTCGGTAAGATTGCAGTAGGCGGCTACTATCACATTATTTTGACCTTGTTATCACTTCTAAGAGGTCAAACTAACATTAATAACAATAATCCCCTATCTTTAAAACAATTCTTAACGCGAATTGATTACAGTAATGAAACACCAAAAAAGAGACAAAACCATAATTCTGCACCACAGTAATTTTGTATTCAGTTGTTTGACAACAATAACACTTTGATACTTCTGTCTTGAAAACAAATTGGATGTTTTAGATTCTTAATTAGTTGGAGAAAATTACGTTTCCGGTTGAAACGTTCAATACTGCATTTTAATAATAATGTAGCTTTGCTGAAATAATTTAGCTTTAAACGCAATATTTACATTTATATGATCGTAAACTGAACAAGTTTAAACTAATTTAGTACAATAAGAAAAACAAAAGCTAATACTTGTATGAATTTAACCTGCGAGGTATTTCACTAGCAAGGCTAGCATATTCGGGCCTTTGTTTTTCTTTTAATTTTAAATTATATTACTATGGCTCAACTTATCTACGATTAAACTGTTCAATGGCATAAAAATACTGAAACCGTGATGCAAAACTGATTGGTTATACAAGTATAATTAACAGATTATATTTTGAAACCTTGTATTTAGTTAATATGAATTGAATTTATAGGTACTACAATGTACAATAGGTTAAACACTATACTGTCAATACGTTTAAATTACAATGTTAGCAAATATTTAATTGATTACCCGTGCAAGCTGGCGTAAAGTATTTGAATTAATGGATGAATTGACCAAATGAATTAAAATATAAATTACCAAATCTAGCTTTATTAAAAAATAATAAATGCAGCATTTGTTTTGCATGGCTAATTTACTGCAGGGGAGTTCAAAGGGAGATGTTCTATGTTTACCTTAATCTAAAATTATACGAGTTAAAGCCTGTTATGTTATTACTATACTTTATTAATCTTACCACCGGCGGATGCTCAAAACAAGTTTTGCCAGAGTGTCTTAACCGTACAATAATAATTCCCACTTTGGTTATTTATCTATTCATTTCAAACTACTGTATTATTCATAACCTTAGTTAACACAATAATCTTCTTGTAAAATAACTTAAATAAATAAACCAGGCTAAAGCGCGGCTTGCACGAGTAAATCGAATTTCCTTTTCAATTTGTCGTCTCTTTATTTGCTACGCCCCTCATTCATCGCTTCGGCCTCGCCTCAGTTTGGCCTCCAGTGTGACCCCTGGTTGCTGCACAGCCTGCTACGCTCACAGCATCGCTCCGGCCTTCGGTCTCATACTCACGTGTTCTTTTAATACAAGTCTTATTTCATATCATGAAGGTGAAACGCACTTAATTTTGGAATGAAATCGACTACTAAAATAACTCTGATATAGCAAAAACCACCTTTTGGCCGCCATTTTGAAACGAATCAATGAATTAGAATCTTTGGTACATTGGTGGTTACTTTAAAAATACATATTTCACTCTAACATTATTCAAATCCGATGAAATTACTATTTTTAGACCATTAAAAGAACTTTTTTGATTCAAACTCCCCCCAAAGTGGTGTTCCGGTAGCCCGATTTTTCTGGTTAATAAACTTGACAG
The DNA here is from genome assembly GCA_018831715.1 of Matsumurasca onukii. Taxonomy (NCBI): domain Eukaryota; kingdom Metazoa; phylum Arthropoda; class Insecta; order Hemiptera; family Cicadellidae; genus Matsumurasca; species Matsumurasca onukii. The sequence continues at coordinate 82,658,795 of CM032058.1, forward strand.
AGATATTTACAAAGGAACATTTGTACAAATATCAAGAAAAATCGGACAAAAAATACGACATGTAGAGAGTAACACATGTATACATACGTATACAAAGTCTTTTAAACTGCTCAAACGTGTATTCTGTGGTTAGGATAGGTGCTCATCACGGTTCCGGTCTGGGCCTTACCATGCTGACGGCATGAATATCTCATTTTTACAAAGGAAATTCCTAATAAGTGTACAATTATGGGGATACATGGTTTCTCATTACTTGTGTGAAGGACTAATAATGGGATTAGTATTCCCCACATATTTGCTCTGTAACTTCTCTACAATTGCGTGAAAGCTGAATTTAATCCAAGAATCTCGTTGACAATAAGATGTCACACAGCCATATTTCGCAACTTCTTAGAGTAATATAATATTTCAAATACAGTGGGTTTAAATATGTTCAAAACGGAGGTATGTTTTGTACGCCTTGATAAAACAAACGCTTCTTTTAATACGACGCTCTAAACTCGTTAGTTGGAACTCAAAAGGTCCTGAAAATATATAATTTCAAACTATTAGTTTTCTGTATTTTGTAATCTTCAACTGTACAATAAACAAGTTATATCTAAGGCTTGATAGACACAACTTATATAACAATTGGCTGCAGTTATCTACGTTGAGAGTTTTCATTTTGAAATACCGCACACCCTAACTATGATTTAAATTTGAAGCAATTTAAAAGTCCAACTAAGAACAAATTAGCTTTTTTGGACCTAAAGAAATTAGTTTGTACTTTGAAAATAGTTGAAACCTGTCATCTAAACATTTGACCTTGAGAGTCATTTTGCTGGAAAGCTAATCTGGTTCCAAACAAGAATCTTAGGTTGAATATAATCTGCTTTTAGAGAAGCTACGGGCTTTTATAAATATAATGTATTTTTATTTATCAAAACTAAACCAAACCATTTTTTAGTTTAACATGTGGTACGGGGTCTGTAACATCGTGTAGTATATACTCGTATCACAGTTTTAAGGATAAGATTATCATTAATGAGGACATCACTTCCAAATGCGAGGTATAAGCGACTTGAAAGTTGATTCTTTGCAGGTTTCTTTTTAGTTTGCTAGTCACCATACCTACGTAGCCTGTGTGGTGACCTTAGCGAAAAGTTACTGAATAATTAATTTGGAGACTGTTACTGAGAGGCGTGGATCTAAATTCTTAGATCAGGGTCTTTAATTTGCATTCACTCATGCAACAAGGCCACTATTTATCCAACAATGAAAAATGTAAAGCCAATAACTCAAAGAGGTTTTCACAAAGCTGTGAAATAGTTTGACGTTACGTGTTGCAATAACGGGACTATAAATTACATTTTGTCTGTTGAGTTAAGTTAGTATTGTTGGCTACTCATCTGAAGGTAGGTTACGTTATAGGTTCAAGGGATTTCTAGATGATAGCTTCTTCGTTAAACGCTTGATAAAACTTGAATGGATTTAAAAAATTAGTTATTTTAAAAAAAGTTTAAATTAACACATTGAAAAAAAAAGTTTTAAAATTATTTAGATGATAGTTTAAAACCATTCACGAGGCTCAAGCCACCTCGGGTGACTTTTGTAAAGCATTTGATTGCGTCTGCTATGAAGACTGCCTTTAAGATTTTAAGAAAATGGTGACGTCCTTTAAATGTTTTGTTATGTGTATATTAGTAACCATTCCAAAAATTGTACGATAATAGAAGTTTGAGGGAAGCTTTCATTATCAAAGTAAAACTATAATTATGATACAAGGGTTAAAGTCTGGTGAGTGGTTTTCAGTGGTCTTGCTCTTCACCTCCTCTCTCAGTCATCCTGGCAACCGACGAGCTCACTTTTTCCCTAATCTAGACTTCCTTTCATTCCGTGGGTAGCGCGATATACCTAATTCAACGTGTTGACGTACACAAGAGAATCCAATCCGTGGTCACTCGATGCTGCAATCAAGCAACTAACATGTGTCCGTTTAAAGAAGATTTTTATATAAAAAGAAAAGCAAAACGGATCTGATTTAGTTATTCTGAATAATGACCGAGTGCCATGACGCAAACATATCAAAAGCTGAAAATTGTGTCTTGGAAATCATTACGTACACTTTGCAAAGAATCTCAAAAAGCAAACTAGTAAGAAACAATGGCATTCGCAAATATAATATCAGACCAAGTACCATGTTTCGGCCAATATACTATCTACAATTCAAAATACACATTTTTTTTTTTTGTTCGAGACCCTTTGAAAATGTGCCATGTCCTTGAACAAAATTCTTACATCGAATCCACCAAACAGTGATCAAGTTGTTTTTTGTTGTTGTTTTAAAACACTTTTAAGTACACTAAATAAAGATATGTGTCCGCTTTGGTGACATACATTAGTTTTAAATATTTATAAAGTATTAGTAAAATTGTAATACAGTAATATATTGTACACCTACAAAATATGGCGATATGATGCAGGGACGTTAAACCTTTTGTTATTAGTAGTTTTATCTTGTTTCACCTAACACGTCGACTAAATGTAAAATGGATACAACACACGTTTTACGTTTAAGGGAGTGTTCTACGATCCAGCATGCAATGAAAGAATCTCTGAGAGCACAATGTATCACTACATGTTAGTGGTAGGCTACGGGACATCCCCGCAGGGCCAAGACTACTGGCTGCTCAAGAACTCCTGGTCGACCGGATGGGGAAGCTGGGGATATCTGTATCTGGCTAGAAACAGGAACAACCACTGCAAGGTGGCTTCCGGTCCAGTTCACCCTACAGTAACACCTTTATAGAGTCAACCACTTCTGAGAGGCACTCCTGCGAGCTTCACTAGCTCTTATTCTTAGATAATATTAATAATGATAATATCTTATAATTAGATAATATATAGGTTTACAAGTAAAAATAAAGTTTTCACTGATGTTTTCGTTTAAATTTTGTTTGCTTCTGACAATACCTTAGTAAGTCTTTGCCTTAGTCTTTGTAGTTCGCAAGACCATAAGTCTTGTTTGCTCCAGATTTTACTGGTTAAATATTTTTAACAACATGTTTTAGCCTAATTCATATTCATTTTATTGTTTGGAGCAAACCAAATGATCTTAGTTTCGTTTTGGCGGGATGATATCCAATGAATAAAATTCCTACTACGTTTAAAAAGATCTTGATATTTTTAAAAACTCTCAACCAAGACTATGTCATAATTGTCCGAAACATGTAGGTTGTATGCTATTACATTGAAATGCAATTTGCTACAGGCAACTTGTTTTCAGCTTTAATCCTAAATTCACTCGTACTGCGTGTATAAAGGTAAAGTTTGTCTTGTTTAACGAGGCGAAAAGTACACAACCTCGACCTTTATCTAGCGTCACCGTATACTCATAATACAATTGTAAGTGGTGACTGCGGGAATCGAACTGGTGCCACCGGAGTGATGAGCTCCGGAGTTGCGCGCGATACCAATCCGCCAAGGATTTGCCACATATAAGTTTTATTGACACGGGTCAACTTCTACCCAATAGTTGGTAGTTGAAAGGTAAAAGCGTTTACTTGAAATTGAATGAGCTGCAAGTACTTTGGTTGAGTTGAAAGGTTCTAAAAAAAGAGAAACCCCAGTGACTAGAAGTTTTAGTTTGAGCAAAGGAAGTATAGTATAAAGATTTTTCTACATAAATGTGCTCGTGTAAGATTTTTCACTGTTAAATTTAACATCTTTGCACTTAGTGTAAGGCACTTAGAGTTCTGTTGTAACATTTGCGGAAACGCTTACATTTACCGACATTGTACCACAATCCAACTGATGGAAGCAATTCTCTCAATCCTCTAGCATTTCAACATTTGAAACCGTTCTTACCTTCAAATAGCTATTGCTTAGCCGTCTAGTTATTCATAGAGGTTATAGACAGCGTAGAAGAACCGAGATATAACCAAAGATTGTGTTATTGTAGGAAGATATCGCATGGTTGAGGAACAAAACTCATTATAGTTGAGGCAGCCCACGCACAGAATGCGCTGTGAAGGAATTCTTTTAAGAGTCTCAAGTAGAACTATTGACGCACCCGCAAGTTCGTTCGTTCTAGATAGTCGCTCGATTTTATCACATTTCACACACGATATGGTCATTGACATTGGATAAACTCGAGCATGTAGAATCCATGAGGAGGAGGTGAGGAGCGGGAGGAGAAAGAGGGAGAAAAGCGGAAGCGTCCGCAGCGCATTCTTTGCGTGGACTGCCTCAACTATGCTTTAGCCATGCGGAAAATATGTGCTACTTCCAACCATAACATTATCTTTGATATAACATTCGATCTTTACAATGTTTGTTTACAATGCGAGAAAACACACTCACACTGTGAAAGTTTCTTGAGTACTTTTACTTGTACTTTCACACAGCACATCCTGGGAGGATCAACTTTGTTGTTTTGTTTTTCTGAAATAATACAAAAGTATTGATACAACTCATGCTGCCGACGTAAACATTGCCTAGTTTCATCATTGGAGGGAATTTCCCATTAAGTGATTGGTTTAAAATCACTAATAACACGTTTCGAGAAACAGCTGCACTTGATATTTGTGACGAATCGTGTAGAATTTGTTTAACAATTACAAGTGAAGTAAATAGAATCAACAACACTATGGGGGAAAACTATGTTATACATCTAAACAATTGAAGTAATTTTCAATTATTATATCACTAACAAATACAAACAAAGCACTAAAAACTGAACTAAGATCAGTCAGATTATACTTCAAGTTGGATTTAAAATATCAACGGATCATAAACAGCGATTACTGTATATAAGTATACCCTAGATGAGAAGTCGTTGTCTTAAATCAAAGTTCAGTCAACCAAATTTAATCAAAATCAAAGTATTTTTTTAAAAATCAAACAATATTTCAATCCAAATACAGTTCCAGCTTCAGCTTTCATCGGCAGAGAACGAAACGTCGTAAAAACGGCTTGCAACTCCTCCTGAGTCAAATGGCAAAACCTTTTTGACAAAGATGTTTCTTGGCGAGAAAATGATTTTCAGGCACGCCATCTTGCTCTAGCTAAACGTACGGTTTATGATCTTTACACATACACAGATTGAGTAAGGTGTCCTACGTCATCATACCAAGGGTTTAATCGAAATCGGAACATAAATACATAACAAAACCAATTATTAGGTTGATAAACCCCTCCAAATGACACTTTTGGTGGACCAATATCAAATAAAAGAAATTTATTTAAAAGGATAAAAAGGTTTGGCAAAGGTGTAAAATAAACTACTCGGAACTGAAAGCAGCGACAAGCTCAGCACTAATGGTTGAAACCACTGGACACTTTATACCTGACAATAAAAGAGTTCAACCTCTGTTCTGTTCAAATGTAGCATCAGCAACTTTGTCCAATACACGGTTTAACTTGTAACTTGAAAATATACTGTTGTGTTATGAGTTACGCTTTTCACAAAATTCAGACAAATGAATTGTACCAAACATTAACAGTGAACGTTTATATATATTATTATTTAAGGTTTTAAAGGTCACTTTTGAGCGGCTGAAAATAACTGTTAAACGTGCTTTGGCACAGATTTGACAACCAATCATTTTCAGCTTTGAGTTTATGAGAACTTCTATGGTTTGGAAGCTTATAAAATACAAAACCGACGACATTTCTAAAAGAAAACGCCTTGAATAAAAAACGCGTTCGACATTGAGAAACGAAAGCGTGATTTGTGAAGTTTTAATATTTAATACACTTTTACAATAGTTAACGAACTCCAGGGATAAAGTCAGTTAGGAGAAAGTCCTTCCAATTAAGTGCCAGGAAATAATTAATCGCAAACAAAGGTTTCATCTTTAAACAGATAAACAATTCCCCTCTATACCTGAAGTGTTTTAGTAGATCTTAAACAAACTATTACATTTTAATCTAAATAAATTTAAGATTAAAATCTGAAAATAAGTATACTCTTTGCAGTACGAAGTTAGAACACTTAAAACTGGTGAATTTTACGTGACTTGTTTTCAAAACAGCTTGTTTGTGAGATGATAATTGAAAACAGGCTTTACACTTGGGCTTATCCTTGAGCCTTTCTTTACGTGCGTCTGATTTAACAAGCAATTACTGATGTACGAGTATTCTTTCAAATTATAAATAAAAACTACACATTTGGGCTTAAATTTGTTTATGTATAAAGCTTTCTAAAAACAAACTAAACAAGTACGAGGATGCATATAAACACGTTTTCCCCATTGAATAAGTGTACATCATTATGAAGGAGCCTTTAATTCTAAGTGCATGTGTTCATATCTCCATTGTTAAACCTATCATCTGCGCACTTAATGTGAAGCACTTAGAGTTCCATTGTAACATTTACATTTACGTAAGCACTTAAACTTAACGGCATGTCACCGCAATCTGAGTGCTGGCAGTGATGTTCCCAATCTTCTAATATTGCACATCTGTAAACCTGTTCTTCGACACATGATGTCATCACTAGTATACAGGGTGTCCAAACTTCAGGATATTGTTTCTCGAGTCAAAAATGCTGAATTATATAAGTTTACGTTTTTTCGTTTGCTGCCAGCCGCCCATATGTGTTTTTCACTAAATAGTTTTTATCTTCTAAACTACTTGAGATATTTTGAAATTTGATATGGTCATAATAGTGTTTCTTTCGTAAAAAACAGTATTCAAAACGCGATGTTTCAAAAAACTGCGTGTGTAAAATATTTTAAACTCAAACTAGAACCAGCATTTTGGAAGCAATTAACACACGTTAGAAATAGCTTAAAATGACGTAAAGCAACTTTTAACTGTGCTGATAGAACTAATTTTTTCACTTATTACATTGGTAAGGTTAAGGGAGATTTCCCACAGTAAACTAGGTTTTATATTAAACATTGTGCTCTTGAATTTTCTTCTGTGTATGCTTGATGAAAAGTGGATGAATTAATAAATCAGACATTTTAAATTAGCCTTATTGATTTTGATTGAAGAGAAGTTATATTATTATCTCTCAGTTAATAAAGATGCTCGAAAATACATTCCGTTGAGATGTTCAGCCTGAAAAAAGTTAGCTCTTTTCGAATAAAAAACAGTAAAAAAGTTTAAATGTTCATTTATTAAACACAGGTTGTTTTTTAAATTAGAAATTGCATTTCAACACTGATGATGGTGGACACTTGTATATCAACTTTCCTAAAAAAAACAACTTTTTTTTAAGATCGGAATATATAGCTCTAAACCGATAAGTAAATTTGAACGTATTGATTTTGAATTAAAATTGATTTAAATAAAAAAGCTGCCGCTAATGAGTCTAAAGTATTTCAAACTTGTTATCAAAACAGATTATTTGCGACATGATAATTGAAACAGGCTTAGCCCTTGGACTTATCTTAAAAGCACCTCTTTAACTGATCCTGATCTTACAGGCGGAACATGCAACAATTAAATGCTACATATATGTTGTACTTATTAATTACTGGGATCGGCGTCCTGTAATCCAGCTTTTATGAGTCAGGTTTTTGATGATATATGTATAGCGGCTCAGACTTGTGTGATCATCTGAGAATATCCGCATCAACACCCACCATCGTTTACATATCAGACTATCACCTGCGTGGTTCGGAAGTCACGTTGCCGTTATCTTGTATTTCCATTCGTCATTGCTATTTAATGACCCATTCTAAGGAAGAGTCGGCCTTGGTTTGTAAAAAGATTACCTTCATAACTCTTTACTACCACTCATCACACTCCAACCTTCACTACATATTTGTCTTAAAAAATACCTTCGAGAGTGATCGGCACTTCGCAATTGGATTATAGTGAGTTATATCTTTGACTTTTTAGTTGAATTTTGCTAAAATCTGCACCTCTGCACGATGGCTAAAGTTCTTTTACAACAATACAACGTTTCTAAATGGAGGATTTTACAACAATACGAGTATAATAAAACAAAAGGAAGTCGTTTATAATAATAAGAGCGTAAACAAGTAAGGTGAACGCAGTTAGGCGTCGTGTCTTCGATAAAGCATTGTCAAAAAAAGCAGGTCCACATGTATAGTTCCTAAAACCGGTGGCAATTTAAACGGTGATTTTAATTAAAATGATTTAAATAAAAAAGCCGCTTGCCAGCACGAGTATAAAGTATTGAAACAAGAAGAAAGTTGTTTTCCAAACAGATTGTTTGCGACATGATAATTGAAAACAGGCTTAGCCCTTGGATTTATCTTAAAAGCACCTCTCTTTAACTGATCCTGATGTTACAGGGAAACGATGGTTTGTTTTCAATGCTAACAATATTTGCTGTATAAGCGTTGTAAACATACATTATCGTACACAATTAACACAAATTAGGGTTCAAGGGTTGGCAAACCACCGTCACACAACAATGAGCAGCTTAAGGAAAGTTACTTGAGTCTTATCTGATTCACTGTGAATAAAATACTTTAAAGAACCAATCATTCATAACTACATTTTAAATCGACAAACTACAAATAATCATGTGTATTTAATGTACATCTTTTGACTCTTTAGTTGAATTTTAAGAGCAAATCTGCACCTCCCATATAGACAATGTTCTTTCTTAACTATACAACGTTTCAAAATGGATAATTTTATAACAATAATAAAACAAAAAGAAGTTGTTTATAATAATAAAAGCGTAAACAGGAAAGGTGAACGCAGTTAGGCGTCGTGTTCTTCGATAAAGCATTGTCAAAAACAGGAACTCTGAGTTTTAATGTCATGCAACAAACGTGTTCTGTTTTATAATTCATTCGAACATTTCCGAGAAATAAAGTCGGTTCACATTTCATTCGACATGTATCAGTATTTCCTTATTTATACTTGTAAAATGTGCAATATGTTAGACAGACATTTTGCGTGTTGGATTACGGTATCTGGTTATACGAGTATATGTTATCAGTTGAAGTTTGCTTAGAACGAATGCGAAAAGTTAAGGTTTTCTTTGTGCAGTCTATCATGAACACTAAAAATTTCATTTTTATAATTTGGACTTATTATATGCTCTAAAATCGAATTAATTTAGAAACCGGTTGTAAGAGTATACTGTTTTCTCAAGGACACTTAGTTTTTTCGTGTCTATATCAACACCCAAGCTTTGTCTTAGTCTAAAGTATTTGGTTTTATTTTGGATTCAAACTTATGTGGTTTGTCATAGTAAATTAAAACAAATCTTTTGGGTCAACCACAATGAAAAGGGTTTAATGGCATGTGCATTGTGCCATTAAACACTGTTTCTTCATTGTAGCTGACCCAAAAGCTTTATTTTAATTTATTAAGTTTTATTGTTCACTTTTAACCCTCGTAGTTTATTTATGTTCAATTTTAATAAGGAACTGTATATAGTTTTATTTATAATATGTCAAATATCTAATTTTAATTTATATTACCAGTAGCTTGGTCCCCTTTTTTCACATAATTATATGAACCAGCAAAATTAACAATTTTTCTTTTAACAATTTTAATCACCTTATTTTACATCTGGTTTAGTTTGTTTATTTTCAATTTGAAATGGTTTTAATTTTGAATTTTTTTTAATAATTCTATACATTTATTTTTTTTATATGTTTTATATAATATTTTATACTCTTCTTTGTTCTTCAACTGAAGATGTCTATATAGAATTAGAAGAAACGTTATTTGTAGTTTATAATAAAACATTTTAAGTGGTTTCCATCCAAAAATTATTATTATTGTGCTTAGATATTTTAATTAGTTTTAAATTTACCAAATACGTTGATTAGTAATGGAACTTCAACAAAACATTTGCTTTGAAGTTTGTTGAAGATGAAATATCATTGCAATGCTCTTGTGCTGTTCATTAAAAAGAACTGAAAATGTTCGCAATAAAATTTAAGCCCCAAAAATGTGCAAAGAAAACTTATAAAGTACGAGGAAAGTCTTAAATGAAATACAACTTTTAACTTTCAGGCCAAGTTTCTTTCTCGAATTGCTGAGTGTTAACTTGATTGGTGAAACAAAAAAACTCTGATCAACTCAAGTTCGAGTTTATCCAATCAGGCTTCAGTAATCCTTACACTTGAGTAATTCTTGAATAATCTGTCACTGTATTCTTGTAAGCTTTACACTTCGTAAATTTATAAGACACTTAAAACGAAACGTAAATAAAATGAAACAGGCAAAGTTTTATGAGGATGAATTTCAAATTAGTTTTAACGTTAGATTTTGTTCAACGTCTAATATTGAGTTTGATTCCGCCATATGTAATACCTTTTTTAATTAGTGAAATTAACTTGAACTAACTATATGCCTACGATTACTAAATAAGAAACATTTTAATACTAAAACACAACTAGTTTTATGGTTTATAATAATTTTATTATAATTTTGTTTAAAAAGAGCTTAATATGACAAATCTATATAAATGAAATAAGACTTTTGTCTGTACATTGCAATAAATCCATTGGTTATTGGGTTTTTTATACTTTGCTAAAACTAAAACTGACGCCGAAAATATTCCTGTCTGTAACGTGTTTAAGGCATATTGGAACGCTTATAACTCATTGTATTTAAGCGTACGATGGTTCTTGTATTTTGAAAACTATACTGAAAATCATCTTAGATGTTAGTTTTGAAAACTAAAGCTTAGGTTAGACACAGTGTTTATTTTACTTTAGAAAGTTAGACAAATACAGTTCCATTATGTTTAATATTCGGATAACTGTCATCTGCCATCTTTCTTTTTCAAAATATTGCAGCAACAGCAAAAGTAAGTGGTAGAATATATTCTTTCGATCAAATAGTCTCTCTGCATCGCCTCTCAATTCTGTACTTAGTGGTTCCTATAGTATAAACACATTTGCAATGAAGAGTTTCTTTTAAACAAAGAAAGCTTTCAACCAAGGGAAACTTTCCTTTCAAGGTAATTAAGAATTCATCGTAATTTACTTAGCTTGTACTTTAGTGGACATGACTTGAATGCTTTGTTTACTGTTGAAGACCTCTAGAACGTAACGAAATAGCCTAACTTACTTCTTTCAAACTTACGTATTTTGTTGATGGGTATTAAAAGTAATGCTAATTATAAACTGTAAGTAGCCACACATGTTAGTTCTGTAGTCTAATTATTACAAATCCATCCTTTTTTTCAAAGTATCGTGCCTAAAATCAGTTTTGAGGTAAAAATACCCAGTACAGTAGTACATATTAACTACCGAGTCAACGTAAATTATGTAACCATAACCGTATTGAGACTCACAGTTCGATAGTTCTCTCCTGCATCTAGTTTCGTAAGGGCGTACGTCACTTCCCCTTACCCTCCCTCCCAAAAATATATTGAAAACCTTACATAGAACATACTGACCAATTACCCACAACATTACTACCAACTTCCCAAATTTATCTATGGAGATAAGTTTGTCAAAACACCATATTTGTGTGTGAACCAATTACACGAAAAAGTAGGTCCCTCACAACTTGAAATCTGGCTTATTTAATTTACTTGAACCTTCTCCCACTAGTTATACTACCTTTTATTACCACTGTGTGCTTAATTATTAATGTCAGCAATATTATAAAGCACCAAAGATTATTTAAGTGCTCAATATGAAAGATTGGGGGTAGCCATAGCTCAGTGGTATGGTGCGTGCTTCCCACAAAATCAGCCCGGGTTCGATTCCCGGAGGCAGTGATAACTTTTCACGATGGCCACTCCCCGTGGTTTGGAAGTCACATAAAGCTGTTGGTCCATTCCATTGGTCGTTGGGTTATTAATAAATGACCCATCTGGGGAACAGTCGGCTCTAGTTTGTAACAAGATTAAAGATCATCAACTATCAAAACACTCATCACACTCACCATCATTCCATATTCACAAAGTTGTTTACTTTTTTATGTACATCCGGTACTTTGATTACCTTTACTATGAAGAATGTACACGTTAACCTTTGATGAAAGTTTTAATTCAAAGAAATTAAAAGTAAAATGTACGTACAGTTGTACATATACTCTTAATTATTTCTTCTTTCCCACCAGGAAAACGCGCTCCAGTTCAGTTTTTTAAAATTCATTTGGGGTAATCTTAATAATAAACATTTTTAAAATTGTCAATCAAATACGTGTAATACACTGATAACGTTATAAAACATGTTTCGTTCACGCATATTGCTATAAATAGGCCTATATGCTTTTAATTCATAAACTCTTAAAATGCCTGACTGTCAAACTTTGAAAATGTGACTGAACATATTCTTTCCCTTTACCCAATTACCTGATTTCGTTTTGTCATCATAACTCTTCTAAACAATACATCACGTTGAATGCTGTAACAGACAACTAAGACAGGAATCTTATGTATCAACACACCAAGTGTTTTCAAACAATGTTTGTAGTAGTGAGTGAGAACGTCATGTTCAGAGTCTGAATCAAAACTGAAGTGTTTACTGCACATGGAAAATGTGTTTGCTACATCAACAACAGTCTTATCTCTTGTCACCAAACCCTCCTGAACAAAGAACATGTTCACAACATCCTAAATTTAATAGAATAGGTCACAAAAGCTACTGTAAGCGACTCAGGGGATTTTATAATTAATTACCATAACTAAAAAAACCCGTAATAGTCCATGGGTTTAATTGTATTTTATCGCACATAAATGGTTTGGTGAAATATACATCTGAGAGAATGTATGGATATTGCGATCGACCTTTGTCGGCTAAACCATGTCAACCAAATATAGACGTGTAATAAAAATTAGCGGATTTTGACGACCTCGGCAATTTTATTGCACCTTCCTTACGAAACTACTCTGAGTTCTTTCTTTCTACAGCTCTAATATCTTTTACTAGCATGAGCAAAACCTTAAATAAACTCCCCAATTAGCAACTTACCAACCTAATAACTACTAACCTCTGAAACAACTTACTTTTAAGATTCACAAATAGCAAAGTTAAACGTAAACTGGCAAACAAGTTTCACCTTCAATTTAATTCAGACAGAAGCCATTTGGAAATGACAAATGTTCATCTTTCCTGCCACAAGTCACACCTAGCAAAATGGGTCTCTACACGATACTAGTTGTGGCTATGTGAGTACCCTGAGTCCGCAAACACATTTCATTGAATGCGAGTCCCTGGAGGCCAGGAGAAGGGGTCTTAGGGTCTCGGCATGGCAAGTTACACATCAGAATTGTAGCGCGATTTCAGCTGGGCAAACTTACTGCTAATTAGGGAGAACAAGCCAGCACAAAAAAACCAAAGGGTTAATGCAATGTCTTGAACCACAAATTTTCCATCCAATTAATCTAACGCATAAGGCACACAGTTAGAAAGCATAACAGTGACGGACGACTCTGACTCAAACACATTTGGAAAATTACACAGTGTTCAGTAATACGCATCATTCTGAATATTCTCGTCGCTTTCCTTTGCAGGGTTTTATTGATTAATCAACATTTGTTCCATGTTTGACTTTCTACGTACGGTATTGTGCTTTTAGGCGTGTCTAGGCTGACTACTTAAGTAGCGTTCAGAAACGTTTGGGGTAGAGAATTATGCTTCAAAACCAGCTCACCCAACGAACGACGTGGTTTGAAGTCACGTTAAGCAGTTGGTTTATTCTACTGGTCGTTAAGCTATTTTTAATGACTCAATCTGGGAAAAGAGTTGACCCTAGTTTGTAACAAGACTACCCCACATCGTTCATCAAAACCATCATCACATTCATCTTCACCTTAAAACATCTTCTAAAAGTTGTAGTCTACTTAAATCAACGTATCAATGACGTTCTAGTCATTCGTTCCAAAGTCTCCGGTAAACAACGTCTTCTGTAAAAAGATGTACGTATAAAGCGTAGGCCTACAATGGATTAAAGAGTTGCCGATAGTGTATCGTTTAAAGGTTTGTTACAAAAATATACATTTAAATTTCAAGAAAACTATGCAAGCACAATCGGTTTATTTCTTTAGTAAGTGTAAGAAAATAATAAAACATATCAATATATGAGATATCAGTTATATACGTTAGAAAAATGTATGGGCCAAACTCCTATCGGCTTTATTAGTAAACCAACACTTTTATTTTGCTAGATAAACCCCTCTCTCTACTAAGACAAAATAGTAGCTAAAACCCCCTATGTTGCAAAAACGTACTATAACAATAAATTACTCACCTTTCTCAGTATTTAAACAGTACTTACTCATCTCTTGAAGAATGGATTTTAATTATTTAAACTGGTTTTTAAAAATTCTTTTAAAAATTGGTAAACCTTGTCTTGAATCGAATCGTCATATAAGCCGTGAGTCTAAAACTGCTGGCCTTTGAAAATGTGATTTAACATTTAAACTGGTTTTAATAATTCTTTTAAATATTGGTAAATAAATGAAAATCGTCATATCAGCTTAGTCAAAAATCTGGCCTTTTTAAATTGAGTCGATAGGGAAAACATTGTTAGGTGTTGAAATACAGTGAGTGTACCCTTAGAGATCTCCATGTTCACGGGTGCTATAACATTGTTAGTGTCGAATTGTGTTATAGAACTGCTAGTTTGAACTCAATACCATGACGAGTGTTCAGGTAACGCCGTTACATTTTTATACTGGCAATCGTCAACCTTAAAACAGTCTGACCCATTTTTTCCTACCTTTAACGAGGACGTCCTACGTAAACACAAGCGATATAGTGAACGAGTAAAACTGTAGATTGTAAGTCTACACACAAATTATTAACTTCTCATTTATCTTATACATGTCTGGAACGAAAAAATAAGGATAAGTTTGTTAGCGCTAAATTTTGTAATTTAACAAGTCTGACTAAGAGCTGCCCTATCGAAGAAGACTTTGAAGGGAATTCTAGAAGTACTCAAGTGTAAAAAAGTAGATTATGTAAATGAAGTGAAGCGTGATTATACAAACTCAGAGTTGAGTTGATCAGCGTCTCTTCCTTCGCCAATCAAGACGTTCCAACTCTCAGACGTTCGCCAATTGGAGCTTGAACTAGTGTACAATCTTACGTATTGGTGAACTGTTAGCTTTTTTACAACAATATGGTAGTTTGAACGCATGAAAGCTTTCACTGTACAAATGCCTACGATGCTAAAAGCGTTTTAGACGAGTTTTGCTTTGGGAAGGGGAATTTCAAAAGGAGTTCAGCGAACAGTTGATGAATTGAACACCCGCCTCAGAAGGTAGACGTTAAAAACCACCTTTCTGAGTTGCCCAGTTTGGTAGTTGTACCTGTCTCTTTCGTGCATGTCTCGGCCTCATGTTAGGACGCATTTAGACATATATAATCATCTAAACAATTTAGAGACATGGCAGAAATCAACAGCTGCAAATTTTTTTCAAACTGGTTGACAAGTAATCTTTAAAGTGCCTTACAGGATTATTTATTTATTGATCTGCAGTCATTTTACAATAAATTGGTTGACTACTACCACTGGTGTAAGACAAGTCTAATCTGTAATATGTGTTTAACATTATAATAATTTTATACTAAATAAAGGTATTCATACTCTTCGTCTAAAGTGTAAAATGGATGGTTTATTAGGTAACTGTTCAGTTTGTTTTCTAAATGAAAGAAAGTCGTTGGTTGTTCTAATCTATTGGGAGTTTTTAAATAGTTTTACCAGCCTGAAGTGGAAGTTGCTCAACATTTCAAGATGGGTTTCAAATTTTAACATATTCATTGCGAATTTTGTAGTTATGAGAAGGTGGCAAACATTGAATTTTGGGAAACAAAACCATGTGCAGGTAGAGTTAAAAACTACCTTCTGAGTTGCCCAGTTTGTAGTTGTACCTGTCTCTTTCGTGTATGTTCCCGCCCTCATGTTAGATGCATTTAGTCACATATAAACAATTATATTATGCAGAATCAAACAGTTGCTCAAAACACTTTCAGCAACCCAATAGTGCCTGGCGATTATTTCAATAGGTTTTTTGGGACTAAAAGATCTAATTAATTTTGACTAGTTTGTGCATGCCCATTACTACTCAGTAGTAATATGTCGATAAATTAGCCGCCAAATATGCCGTATCATACATGACTTGGGATGACAATCAAATAGAGACCCAAAGACATAAACGCCAGGACCAATTTAGACCAAACTGCGCCAATGTGAACATTCTATGTCAACCCTCGATCAAAGTGTATACCTCGACCAAGGAATTTTGAGAAGTAGTCTTTGTCCAGGTTGGCTGTTTCAAACTCATAATCTACATTCCCCAAAGCAAAGCTCAGTGTGTTGGATTTGGGACAGTTTGTTGTGAAGTGAAGACTGTGAAAGTGGTGAACACAGTTGTTGAGATCAGCAAAGCCTAGTGTTCCTAACCTGATCTATTGTTTATTTTCAAGCATATAATGAAGCGTTACAGACAGAATATGTAAAAAAAGCTGCCGTGGTCATTTCGTGGTTTGAAATGTGAGCTACGGGAAACTGGACCAAGGAATAATATTTGGGATGTAGAACAAGTTTAAAAACATAAATTACAAACATAAATTAGGAAATTCCTACTGTTTGTTTAGCTGCAGTCAAATGCTACGTTTCTGCGTTTGGCAATATTTTATTGCAAATCTTGACGTGTAACATATTCTTTCTTATTCTTGACGTTTTGACGCCTTGATTTCCATTGTGAAGATACATTTTCTACATTGAATAATTTTCTTGTTCTCTGAAAATACCAAACACAGAACTTTCCAAGAATATTTTGTAATCAATTTTCAGAGTTTTACAGTTAAATAGAGTTGAAGCTTTTCTTTTCTGTAAAGATACTCTATTATATGTCTGTACGATTGCCGTTTCATTTCTGTATTATTCAAATCGTCCGGGAAGATTCTCTTGATCATATAATGAATTGGTTGTACTCATTTGGAGAACTGCAGGTTGAAGGTTTAAAGCGTGCCAACTTGTATGAATAAGTATTAATAGTTAAACAGTCGGCTCTTTGTAATTGAATTTTCTTAATTTTAAACTTCTGTACCAATGTATTTTGTGCCAAATTGAAGACACACAGCTGACTCTTTATAACCAAGCAACAAACCTTGTAAATAAACAAGGCAGAAACTGTTAATTTGTCTGAAGAAGGACGGTTTGTTTACCAATTAATTATTTCCTGCACTTAATTGGAACGGAGACTTTATCCCAACTGTCAACAGAACTGGCTTTGTCACTGAAGTTCGTTAATTGAGACAGTTAATTAAATATTTCAACTTAGTCAATCAAATTTGGATATTCTGCGAAATCAACACAACTGAGATGGTCTCTAATAATTCAATAGTAACAATTTAAAATTTCCATCTCCTTCCTTATTCACGTGTAATTATACTATTTTTATATATTTGTACATGTGTTGTGATTGCTAGGAAATTTGTAGATATTCGAACTACAAAATGAACATTTGTTTCCGGGTCACACCGCATCAAAACTTCATAATAATCAGCTTGTAAAATGTCGATCTCGCTGTGGAGTGCCATCATCAGTCACTGATTGGTTGAAATTGAGCTACTTGCTGTCTGTTAATCTATTGGCAGCAGGACTGTCAACCGACCATTAGAGCAGGGATGCCAACTGTAGAATCAATTCTTCAGGACAGGCTGCCAGCTTCTGGTATTCCAGTTGGCATCCCTGCCCCAATGGACGATTGGCAGTCCTGCCACCAATAGGATAGCCAGACACCAAGTAGCTCAGTTTTAGCCAATCAGTGTCTAAAGATGTATTCCACAACGATTCCGAACTATTTCAAGCTAATTATTATAATATTTAAACGGTTTATACACCAAAATAAGGCGATATGAGACGGCAAAAGAACAAGTAATGATAATTACAACAGTAACAGCAAGTATTGCATAAGAGTAACAATATAAGTTGTGCAATACATGATGACACGTTATACTGTTTTGTTACAAAGCTCGTTAGGTCAAAGTTTGGTTACAGTTTTGTTAAAGTTGTTACCGACAACTGTATAAGTCACAAGGTACAATCGTATAGGTGTGAAACATAATTCCAGAATCTGGGTTAAACTCCTTTATTGCCAACGTATAAAACGTCAATACATTAGAGTTGTTAGATCCTGACATAGTTTCAGGTTCCATCCACATATCTCTATTTTCACTTGTTTCCCTACGGTCGAATTGGGTGCGTAAAAGTAAAAATTAACAGTTTTGACGATTGTCATTTCAAAATTAGACGATTGTAATTGGACAAAATAGCAAATTTTATCATTATCTTGATTGTACTTGTTGGCAAAATTACCAAATTTTAGCTTTATCTTAGCTTTACTCCTGGACACGAAATAAATGGACACTTTTGAGGTAGAACTATTTTCGCGGACGTTTTCCATTGTTCTGTAGTAAACAAGAAGAACACGACGTTTTTAGATCTGCCATCTGATTCCGTCTTTAGATTCTGTTAATATAATCAGTTATAATGATTCATCGTGAAGGGAACTGTTTTCAAAATTTGTTAGTAATTTTTATTGCTTTCTGAGGGAAAACTGTCTCAATCATTAAAACTCTAAGAAATGTCTTTCTCTTGATTGGCTGAGTATGAACTGGTCAGTCTGATTGGTCGTCAGCCATCCAATCAAATGGTGGGTAGCTGTAGGTGGCCGTGGACGTGCTTGGTTTCTGTAATTGTTTTGTTAATTTCTTAGCATTTTGTGCATGTTTACTGTTTTCTAGGCTAGTAGTTTTGTAATTTAAGAAAGTAAACGAAATTTTATTAGATTTCAGATCCCGAAACGTCAGCAATATACCTTTTACCTCAGACGGTCTATCATTGTCAACAACAAACATCAAACAAAGAATGTTACATTGTGGAATGGACAAGTACATTGTGGCAGAACGTGAAAAATTCAAGTCACCTTGGACAGTTGTCCAATAGGGAAATTCCACTAAGTAAAGTACACAACTCAGCTGGTCCGAAACCATATAGAACAGAAGTCATGTACTTTCCCTCAAGTGTTTTTCATTCTTTCATAAAGTACACAAGACGTCTTAAAATATTTATTCATTTATATTAGAATTAGACATATTTGTCAGATTTTATCATATTCCGTCGAGAAGGATATACCGTATGGCTCAAAGGAAGAAAAAGAACACCAAATTAAAGTTCTACTAATTTTGATACTATATTTGTTGTATTGAATAAACAAAACATTACTTGTATCTGTTTTCTCTTGGCGTACATAAACCTATCAATCAAGTCCCAAGTATTTAGCTTATATTGTACCTGTATCTAATAAATTTATTGTAAGCTTCATTATTAAATCTGCACTATTTGTAGTAAAATTGCTCACATATGTATTTGTTGTAAAATGGCGTTGGCCGTGTGTATAAATAGATAAAAATAAATAAATAAGGATAAAGCGCTTGAAAATATCATTGTTATTAGTGACGGCGCAAACATAATATATCCGGTTTATTGTTTCGTTTTCCTTGTGTCTGTGTGACGACTGTGATTGGTTTTTATTTTTGATCAAACTTCAAAGCTAATGTAGATTGTTTAAACTACTGAAGCTGATTGGACACACTCTGAGTTGGTTTATCAGAGTTTTTTTTTCGCCTAAGCAAGTTTACACTCAGACACTTGAGAAAGAAAGTTTATTGTCTTACTCAGAATGCAGTGGTCTTAGAAACCCTAAGTTGTAATGAATACTTTACAGAATCAAAACTATATCACACAAACATCGGATTATATATTCTGTAAGCGATATAAATTCAACTTGAACGAAAGAAGTAAATTTCGCGTAAATACACGTATTTTTTGTTATGTAGAACTTTTATTTTTATTAAGAACCCATAGCTTATGATAATCGTTGATTTTATTCTATCATATTTTCTTCAAATTATTAAATACTATTGTTTTATTCATACCAACCTAAAATTTACCCACCGTATGTTAAAATGATGATGTCTAAAATAAAGAACAAGAAGACAGTATTTTTTGTACTGTCCACGACGTTTCGCCAATGGACGTTTCAATGAGTTACTTAATTAACCTAGGGTTTGTGGGAATCACAAGTGGTGTAAGCCTATTTGTCTGCGCCAGGATTTGAACCCGCGACCTCGCTTATTGCAAGCCGCGACTCTATACCCACTGAGGAACAAATCCTCGAGAAAAACACAATGTTCGATAGATATAATGGTATCGACGCCAATTTTAAAACAAAAATGTCCAGAATAAAGAATAAGTTATAGTTAGGTAAGTCTAGTATAATGTACTTTCTCCATGTTTTGTGAAAATATAGTGTTCGTGAAAGAATGTTCAAAGGGTTCTTAAATGAGCGCGCGCACAGTACTTAAATTAAGCACGTTTATATGAATCCCAGTAGTTAAACAATTAGTTTCGTTCAATGAAAAAGTAACTTGTTTTTGAAGAACATGTCGTAGAGAATGGGTGGACGAAAACCTTTAATGAACTCTCAAGATTGTTTATTATAAATTAATAATTTCAGGAATTTAATTTTGAAAGGAGCGAGAGAGAGAAGACTCATTTTAATTGACAACGAAACTCATTTTGGCACAGAATTTAATTATTATGAAAGTCATTAATGTTACATTGTAACAAATGTCATGATACAGACTTTTTGTGTATTAAACATAAGGTTAAGTGGTAGAAAGGACTCTCACAGTCCTATTTTTCACCTGAAAATGACATTCAATAAATTGTCCTTTTCTTTATATTTTATTTACACAAGTACATTTGATGTATTTTTCATCTCTTAAGCAAGAATTGTTTTGGAAAATGGAAACGATGTGAGGGAACAAAGGTTTAAACCACTTTACTAGAACCCAGGTTAAACTCCTTTATCACCAGGACCAATATAAAATAGAACTAGCCAATGGTTTCAATCCATTAGTGTCCATAAAGACTGCTGTTACTTTCAGATACTCTGCTCTAAACTAGATTTAATATTTTTTAGTGCTTTTTCCATTCAAACTTACTTTGTTTTTAACGTTTACTAGTCCAGGCAGCAAATGCTTGAAAAAAGGTATAGAGGGAAATGTATTGAATACAATTTTTGACTTCAGAACGTAAACCATTATAAAGTACCTACGAGAAAAGGATAGCTTTGCAATATGTAGAAACCTTTTCTTTTTAAATATAATTTGGAAATAATCTCTGAAGTGAGGAACAATGACACATATTGTTACTGACTAAGTAGTTACATGTAGTTGGTTACAATAGAGAACTAAGTGCATAACCATTGACTGTAAGGATAATACATTTAACCAAGTAAATTTGCTCTCCATTGTTGTTAAACCGTACTAGTTCTAACTTTGAAAAGAAAACGTTTTAAATATTGTTCAAAACTATGTATTACTCGTACTTTCCAAAAATATTATGGTGGATTAAAATATCTGTGTGTCTGTTAAAACAAATACATTTATACGTGTTTTTTGTATAGTTTTATTGTTAAAAATTTTATTTTGACTGGTCAGTTTACGCTGATAACTTTAGGCTAGCCCATTTGTCTAAGGACTTTCAGGTTACCTTTCACCTGAAGAAGGGATCAGATTCCAGATCCCATAAATGTCGTGTTCTTTTTCTCTAAAAACTATGGACAACGTTTGCAACAATATTTCATCCTCAGTTTTGAGGTCATAATCGATTCAGGTTGTGTTAGGCCTCATAAATCCTGCGATCGTAAACAGCAAACTTTAATCAAAAGATAACTTGACATTTAATCTCAAAACATTCGGGAGAAAGAGAATAACGTTGGTATGTAATGTAATTTTAATTTTGGGTTTTCTGATTGAGAATAGGCATGCAGTACACGTTAAAGTAACTGTAAGTGTGTTGGTACGATTTCAAAATGGGGGTCCTGTTCACAGAAGTAGTATTGTTGAGGAAAGCTGGTCGATATCCAAGCTGTGGTTTCTAAGTCAACTCCAAGTATCCAAGTTTTAAGCTGAGGACAGAGATACTGTCTTGTTATTAACAATACTGCTAAGTCTTCGGTTAAACCGAGATACAAATCCACTGATTTCCCCATAACCCAAGTTTAAAACCTGAATTCACCCCCAATTTTGAACAGGAAGGATATTGAGGTTACAAATAAAATGACAATTCATGAGAAAAAGTACTTTTGAAGATTATGTGAAACGATAACATTTCAAAACGATTATTTTAGGAATGCTTACAATACGTTTGTAACTACAAGTGTCAACGGTGAATTATATTTGCTATTTTGCTATTTTTAATTGGCTTGAAACGTCTTAACCCATGTTGACAACATCGGGTGTAAAAGTTGAACAAAATGATATACGTATGTTGGAGCCAATGCTCCTTGCACTATGACTCCTGCAAGATTAGAAGAAATGTGGATATTGCAATATGTGTTCCATGTCTGTTGTAAATTGCAGTTGAAACCGATATAAATGACCCTGTGAGTAAGAGTAAGAGTGTTCCATGTCTGTTGTATATTGAAGTTAAAACCGAGACCTGAAGACGGATTACACTGCACTCTCGGCTTTGCATTTTCATCTTCAACAATCTATCAGATGATATCCGCTGTCTTACCACTTCAGTATAAGAGTAGAAGAAATGTGTATATTGCAATATGTGTTCCATGTCTGTTGTATATTGAAGTTGAAACCGAGACATGAAGACGGATTACACTGCACTCTCGGCTTTGCATTTTCATCTACAACAATCTATCAGATGATATCCGCTGTCTTACCACTTCAGTATAAGAGTAGAAGAAATGTGTATATTGCAATATGTGTTCCATGTCTGTTGTATATTGAAGTTGAAACCGAGACATGAAGACGGATTACACTGCACTCTCGGCTTTGCATTTTCATCTACAACAATCTATCAGATGATATCCGCTGTCTTACCTCTTCAGTATAAGAGTAGAAGAAATGTGTATATTGCAATATGTGTTCCATGTCTATATTGCAGTTGAAACCGAGACATGAAGACGGATTACACTGCACTCTCGGCTTTGCATTTTCATCTACAACAATCTATCAGATGATATCCGCTGTCTTACCTCTTCAGTATAAGAGTAGAAGAAATGTGTATATTGCAATATGTGTTCCATGTCTGTTGTATATTGCAGTTGAAACCGAGACATGAAGACGGATTACACTGCACTCTCGGGCTTTGCATTTTCATCTACAACAATCTATCAGATGATATCCGCTGTCTTACCACTTCAGTATAGAGTAGAAGAAATGTGTATATTGCAATATGTGTTCCATGTCTGTTGTATATTGCAGTTGAAACCGAGACATGAAGACGGATTACACTGCACTCTCGGGCTTTGCATTTTCATCTACAACAATCTATCAGATGATATCCGCTGTCTTACCACTTCAGTATAAGAGTAGAAGAAATGTGTATATTGCAATATGTGTTCCATGTCTGTTGTATATTGCAGTTGAAACCGAGACATGAAGACGGATTACACTGCACTCTCGGGCTTTGCATTTTCATCTACAACAATCTATCAGATGATATCCGCTGTCTTACCTCTTCAGTATAAGAGTAGAAGAAATGTGTATATTGCAATATGTGTTCCATGTCTGTTGTATATTGCAGTTGAAA
This sequence comes from Matsumurasca onukii, assembly GCA_018831715.1. Classification (NCBI taxonomy): domain Eukaryota; kingdom Metazoa; phylum Arthropoda; class Insecta; order Hemiptera; family Cicadellidae; genus Matsumurasca; species Matsumurasca onukii. Next base: position 82,682,312 of record CM032058.1, read on the forward strand.
CCGAGACATGAAGACGGATTACACTGCACTCTCGGGCTTTGCATTTTCATCTACAACAATCTATCAGATGATATCCGCTGTCTTACCTCTTCAGTATAAGAGTAGAAGAAATGTGTATATTGCAATATGTGTTCCATGTCTGTTGTATATTGCAGTTGAAACCGAGACATGAAGACGGATTACACTGCCTCACTCTTGGGCTTTTGCTTTTCACTAACAACAATCTATGATATCCGTTTTACTACTTTAGTATAAGTGTAGAAATGAAATTTATATTTAAATATGTTGTTGATATCTGTTAAAATTGCATTTAGAAAAAGTGACAAAATGACTGTATTACAAATTAACTTTATTTTTCTATAAATGTCTATCAGATTTATCCGCTGTCTTACCTACTTATAAGAAAGAGTGTATATAATGTTTATTCGTATGTGTTCCAGTTCTTTGAATATTGCGTGAAACGATGCAGTCAAGAGAGATGGTATTATCATACTCCAACTTTGCTTTTACTAAACAATCTATCAATTTTTATTTTACTTGTACAAATCTCGTATTCAAAGTAGTTAAATGTATATTTTGCTAATAAAGTGTTCTTGTTTGTTTTATATTCCAACTAAGACGGTTTGCATGTAACCCATTTCATCACAAACTATCAGATGATATCCGCGTCTTTTCAGTATAGAGTAGAAGAAATGTGTATATTGCAATATGTGTTCCATGTTTTGTATATTGCAGTTGAAACCGAGACATGAAGACGGATTACACTGCACTCTCGGGCTTTGCATTTTCATCTACAACAATCTATCATGATATCCGCTGTCTTCCACTTCAGTATAAGAGTAGAAGAAATGTGTATATTGCAATATGTGTTCCATGTCTGTTGTATATTGGAGTTGAAACCGAGACATGAAGACGGATTACACTGCACTCTCGGGCTTTGCATTTTCATCTACAACAATCTATCAGATGATATCCGCTGTCTTACCTCTTCAGTATAAGAGTAGAAATGTGTATATTGCAATATGTGTTCCATGTCTGTTGTATATTGGAGTTGAAACCGAGACATGAAGACGGATTACACTGCACTCTCGGGCTTTGCATTTTCATCTACAACAATCTATCAGATGATATCCGCTGTCTTACCTCTTCAGTATAAGAGTAGAAGAAATGTGTATATTGCAATATGTGTTCCATGTCTGTTGTATATTGGAGTTGAAACCGAGACATGAAGACGGATTACACTGCACTCTCGGGCTTTGCATTTTCATCTACAACAATCTACCAGATGATACCCACTGTCTTACCGCTTGAGAGCATTTCCTTACTTTTTGTTTTGTAAACCCTATTTTCTCGAATGCTTTTAAAAGTATACGCTGCCTGTGGGGCTTGCAATAGACCAACGAAATCCCTGTTATCCGTTTGACAGGTTTATTATACAGTGTTAGTTAATGGGTACATTTTGAGCTGACCCCCCCCCCTCTTCCCTCAAAGTCCCATGTAGAAAAAGTGAGCAAAATTGTAATTGCGATAACAAATTAACTTTTATTTTCTATAAATGTCCTCGAGTTTTATGTTTCTATCTCTATCTATTTATAACTTAACAGGGTGTATCCATAATTTTACTCATACTGTGTACCCAGTTCCTTGAATAGTCGTGCGTGCCGCCGATCTTGCCAGTCAAGAGAGATGGTAGTATCGATATTCCAACTTGGCTCCGCTCATTTAAGACGTTGCAAAACATGGTTTCGTAGTCCTCTACGACTGGCGAAACGTACAAATGTGGCTTTATACGATAGGGTAGGAGTGGTTCAGACAAAAAAGAATAATGTTTTCTGTTTGTGAAAAAATTATCATACACTTTTAAAATAGCCTATTTTTAACCAACTTTAACATTTTTCCCAATTTTGGCTAGAGATAAAAAAACAGGTTATACAAACCTAGAAACAACTTTCGAGATTATACAAAAGAACTTTTCTAATCTCTAGACAAAAAATAACGTCCTAAACGGGAGGATACGAGCGTATGTTTTGAGCAACTTTTTCTGAGTAATTAATCCTCTTATTAAAACCAAGCACGTAAAAGCAAAAAGCTATTAAGGCTGCTGCACATTTGGCTGGAACACATGGTTTTCTAGAAAACGAGAAAACGTGTTGTATTTGAGACGCAATTAGCGGCATCTGACTGCGACAGCATCTGGTTCCACAGCCAAGCACGTTGATATAATGAGTGCGTGTTTAGTTTTAAAACGAAAGTCACGTCTCTTAAACAATATATTAAATGGTGAAAGAATTATGCTTTGAACACGTTTACCGACAAAAGTTCAAATAGAGTACATATGTTGTAACGTACACTTTATATTTGCTATGAAACGTTTTTGAACGGAAGGATTTGTAAGAAAAGTAGGGATAATCTTTGTATGACATTTAAAATTAAATGGTTGGAATGGTTTTCTCCTTTTACACTTTTATATGATGACTGTGCAAAGTTTTACAATAATTCACAGTGCTTTTGTTAAACAGCTCGATGCGTTTTAAATACTGATAAAAGTGAGAGGTTTAAGAGGATTAGTCAACCAAGACCCATGTTTGCCACTGAAATAGCGGAGTATCGATTATTCCTCTCCCCCGTACGAGGGGTAGGTGAAAATCTAAGTTTATCGTAAGATTAAAGAGGTACATCATACCAAAATATGGTATATGGAATAGCTACACTTGAATTCGTACTGTTAGTTGGTCCACACATTATACTCATTTCGTTGAATAATATCCCAGTTGAAAAAGCGCGGTAGAAATGTCATTTATAACCATTGTCAATGTTTCATCTATCGAATATGAATAATCATTCATCAATTATTATTAATAATTTATAGAATAAACCACAAATATGACTTTAAACGAAAATAATAATTGTTATAAAGTTTAGTTTAGGAAAAAGCAACCATATTACATTCAGAGACAGAGGCGTAACAATTTTATCAAATATGACGCAGGAAATTATACCTTTGCCTCTCTCAATATTGTGAAAGTATCATTTCCCCTTTCAGTGTTTTCATTTAGTGTTATAAATTGGTATGGCGCTTTATTTATTTCAAATATATTCACACTGACTGTAATAAGAATCAAAACATGAATACGTAAAATACACCTGAATGTTAAGCAATATAATACAGTTAAGTTGGAACAGTTGTTTGGTTTGTTTTAAAATAAGTGGTATTTACTAATCTGCAATAATGGTGTTTTAAAGTATTCATTTGATCTCTGACCGCGATTAAGATATTGTTAGGTTACTGTATTAAAATATTTCTACTTTTTATAAAATAGAAATAATTAATTAAAATTAAATAATACATATGATATATTTGAAATAAAATATTAAATTGAATAATTGATTTAAGTAATATCTAATTAATGATAAGCTATCAATTTTTGAGTGTAATTTTTTATTATGATTTGATTATGTTTTGACGAGGTAATTTACCACTTATATAGTCTACAAGATAACATTTCTTGCCTTAAAAAATTAATATTGAGTAGTTGACTTCAGTCATGAACATTCGATTTTCAGACATGAAAGTCTCGTTTTGTGAGAAAGACCCTGTCAAGCTGGCGTGTTTGATGCTAACAAGTAAAAAAGGTAAAGTTTGTCTTGTTTAACGAGGCGAAGATAGGACTACAAAGTCCTCTCTACCACTCAACCTCGACCTTTACCTAGTGAAGTATTTTTACCACACACGACAGAAACAAGCCTCATCTAAAGATACAAGATAACTTAATTATTCTGATGAAGACAAGCTTATAATACATAATTAAGTTAAAAAATGTAGATATAATTAATTATTATACCTATTTTTCCTTTATACAGGGTGAGTTTTATATATCCCCTCCACCTTAACTTGTGAATGAGGAAAACTTTTGAAAACCCTTATAGGGAATGTTTTTATAGGGTCCTGAAGTGTCTTTTGAAAATTGACTAATTTTGAAAAAGGGGCAGTTTTCAAAAGTTTGCAAAGTTTATTTTGTAACATAAGTATCATTTTGAAGCTTTGAGTACCCAAAAACTAAATCTGTAATTTTTCCAAGGTTGCTTCTTGGAGACTTGTATCTTCTTATGGCAAATTATAATTTTAATTTTACTGAATCTTAATTTTTGTTCTTTATTTGAAGTTTGTTTACATTTGGTATGTAATATAAGTTAAGTTGTAAATTTGCACAAACACAGATGCAATGAACGAATTTGTTCAAAATTGGTGTAAAGTTTATTTAAGACAATAATTCTATTCTTATATGACCTATAAAGTTGATTAGGTTGGAATACTCACATGAACGACCTAGAAAGGATAAAGCGCATCATATAATAACATTTTGTTAACAGAATATCTGAATATGTTCACTTTGGTAAGTTTCGCTGGAAAGTTACCAAAGGTGTTCCACCCCAACTCGGTCAAGAGACAGGGACCTTGTTTCCTGATTTTAATGGTTTCCGAGTTATTAAAACTTTTCCTTGTTTCAAAGTCCTGTCCCAAGCTTTGAAGCTTCGTGAGACAAAACTCTTAAGTTTATATGCACAAGAGTTGGAAGAAACGTTGGTTAAATGTTGTAGCATCGTTTGATAATAAAACTTCAAATACTCGTACGTACTTAGTTAATGGGCTTGAGCTCTACATTACGTGTATTTTTGTCGTAACTTCGGAAAGCAAAGATTGCTAAGGTTTATATTAAGTCTAATGGATAAAGGTGAGAAACCAAATAGAGTTGACCTAATTTCCAACCTTTGAATCTTCTGGGTTCAAGTAACAATAATTTTCCATTCAATCTTTAAAATCATTCGCATTTTTATAATACACAGCTCAGACATTAAACCTGGTATTTTTTACTCTTAGGTTTTCACGGCCGGTGCCACAACTATAATCTAGTTCTTCCGGTTCACACCGCGTCAAACTTTCATATTAGGTTGAAATATTTCGGTCTCGCTGTGGAGTACTATCTTCAGTTTCAGCCAATCAGTGACTGAAGATGGTACCGACTCCACAGCGAGACCGAAATATTTCAACCTAATTATGAAGTTTGGACCCAGTGTAACCGGAAGAACTAGATTATACTTTTTGAAGGAGAAAACAAAACTAATATCTCAGAGAGTAACTTACCTTAAAGGACACAGTAAACCACCACGGCACGGAGACAATTACCAATACAGTAACATGAGAAATACAAGAAGCGCGTGGCTATATATTACTGATTAAACATCATTGGTTATTAAACTATTATGGTTGATTCACAATGTTTGACGCATATCCTGTTCCTAAATAGATTATAGCGTGAATTATCAACAAGATTTTGACTCCGCTGTGTGAGGCAAGGTTATTTGTTAACTTTTCAACTTTTACAATCTCCAATAACACCGTACTGGATCATTTCCTTACGGAAAAGCTACCTTTTTAGAATCTGCAGCCTGAAGATCTGCGTCTAGAAAATGGGCTAGTTTAAAACAGAACTAATATAATTTAAAAACAGAACTAGTAGAGTTAAACAAAATAAACCAACAAAACGGAGTCCGGACCATTTTATGAAAACAAAATGTTGTCTTTGTTTTATATTCCTACTCTAATTTGACCTCATTTTTTTATTTTGCGTTGTTTTACTACGCTAGTTTGCTTTAAACCCTTCTGGCAACCCTTCTGGTTGCAGACTCCGAAAGGTCGTGAATTTCTTGATTACACAATCTATGAACAAGTCTTACAGTGTTCCGTTTTTATGTTAGTTTGCCAATTTCTAAACTCAACCTCTCGTTTTCTTTTCTAGTGTGAACAATCTTACTCACTAGAATGTGCAAAGTCCCACAAACTGCGTCAATGATGTCTTCTACAGTTGGAGGTTGTTTAATAAAATTCACGAGGGTAAATCAATTAACAAGGACTGAACAACTATATTTGTTTTATTGTTACTAAGGTGAGTAAAGAGCTAAACTGTAGGGTAGCTGGCTGCAGACGCTACGCCGCATTGGTTATGTTTGTTCCTGGACATCTTGATGTATCCTTGCATCCCCCAGGAGGTGCCCCAAGAGTTCTTCACCAACCAGTAGTCTCCTCCCTTAGGGTCTGTCCCGTAGCCGACTGCTAGCACACCGTGGTTCAAGTCTACAGAGCTGCAGGAGCGATCGTTCAGCACGCCTGTAAAACAAATATGAATAATGTTCAGTTTGAAGAACTAGTGTGCCGTAGAAATTTGAAAGTACACCGTGTAAACCTTAATTGGTGTTTTTGCGCCAAAATTTAACTTTGTTGTAAGCTGTATGCGTAATAGACCCGCAGGAAGGTAGAGTGTGATTGTCGAGTCCCAAACTATGGCACGGGATCGATCCCCATATACAAATCGATTTGCTTAAGTGACTAGGAGGTAAGCAAAGGTCGAGATTGAGTGGTCGATTGAAAATTTTGTTCCTGACCTCGTATCAATGAAGAACTTCATATTTAGTTTTTACATACTATAATTATTAGCCTACCAAGATAAAGTTCAAAACTCTATCCTAATTTGACCCCTTACAATTTATTTAAACTCTAATAATCACCGTGTAACCACATAACTCCAGTATCACTTTGCAATCAAACACGCCCCCTTTTCATTGCCAAACATTCTTTTGAACTACGTTACTAAGATTTCCAGTACTACGATGATGATTTTCAAAGCTTTACCTCCACTATAAAACTGGAAGTTCAACGAAGCGTCGATACCGATGGACACTGGCCCTGAATTAGCAACTGTAGCCATCAACTTGCCCTCACTTCCGCAAGGGAGGTCTACAAATCCAGTCACAGTGGCTCCTACAGACTTGGGGTTGAAGTGACACTGGCCATCCTGAAAACAACGTACACGGAGGGTTAAAAGGCCTTTCTGATTAGTATTGGGGACTACTTGTACCAAAGCAATCTTCAAGAGGATTTTAAAATGGAATTGGTGCTCTAAAAGTATGAGCCGATGGGTTCTAGTAACGTAATGTTTTCATTAAGAGTGTCTTTTTACTTTTGTGGGTAAAATCCACCAAGCTTCTATGTGCTGAAAAGAGTTTCACCTATTTTTGTCATTGTCACAAGAGAAACAATTTCTGTTGAAAGCGTTTGCTGATGTTCTGTAAAGTGAGGAAAAATTATGAGATTGCTCCCGAGTCCACAAATGTTATTTAACATTCATCTGGCAATTCAGCTAGTTTAAAGATATAAACTACTCAAATGATTTCCAAGCTTGTTCTATATCACCCTCAGAAGACATCTCCCGCCCCTTTTACTTACCATGGCCGTGTAAGGGTAAGCTTCCTCGGTGTCGATGCCGTGGTTGTTCTTTATGTACTTGAAAGCGTTGTCCATGAGTCCACCACTACATCCACTGTCGTTCCGGTCACAGTCCACAAGGTTCTGTTCGCTGAGCGACACCAGCTTCTTCGTCTTCAGGAAGTGAGCCCCTTCCAGACTTCCGGTCTAGACATCAGAAGATATGAGTTGTAGATACACATTTTCTATATGATCTTCTTCTGGAAATACTGACACTCGATTTTGAATTAAATACAAATAAAATGGTTTATATTAGCCTTCTGTTTTAAATTGTAGTTCGTATGTTCTACAATGTTGTAGTGTTTAATGTTACATATACATTAAACACCGCGAAGAGCTTGTAGGTAATCATAAAGTCAACTAGTTTTCTAAAGCATGTCGTGGTTAGTTGAGAGCCTCTGGTGATCAAGCGTTGAGACGAACATTTCCAATATATTCAATGTAGACGAAACATGTTTCAACTCATTTTGAACAAGAGCGTTGGTCTGTTGTTTACATAAGGCATATACCATGTTGTGCTTTATATTAAAATTCTTTGTCATAAAAAAAACTTTGCAGATTTCAAGCAAACATATTTATAACTGTTCAACGTTCAGGAAAACTTCGCTTTCAACTACCACTATCTTGTACAGAAATAAAATCTTGTCGTTCAAAACGGTTCAACGGTCCTTTGTTTGATGTTTGTTGTTGACGATGGTGGAAGGCTGAACGATAGTTTTTAAGTGAATAATAAGAACACGACGTTTCGGCATCTGGAATCTAATCCCGTCTTCAGGTAAAAAGTATCCTAAAACATAAAAATATAGTTTTTTTACTTAGACTAAAAATAACACAAAACATTACGAGATGAGCTAGCCTAAAAGTAATTAGCGAAAGCTGACAAATCACCCACCAATAACATACGTTAAAGCAAATGATAACAACATGACTCTGTTTTAAAGTCCAAACAACTAGCTCATTTCTTATTGTTTTATGTTACTTTCCCCTGAAGACGGAATTAGATTCCTGATCCCGAAACGTCTGGCTCTTCTTGTTCACTAAAAAACTATGGAAAACGTCTGTAATAATATTTCAGCCTCATAGTTGAAGGTATTTGAGGTCATAGTTATTTCAGGTTGTGTTAGGCTACGATAAGTTAGGTAAGGTTGAACATACCGTGCTGAATGCCCAACAAGATCCGCATTGTCCTTGATCCTTGACAGCAGTGACAGCACCCTTCTTCCTCCAGTCTACCTCAGATGGTAGACCCAAAGTCTCAGTCAGATTTTGGTTTTCTTCACTTCCTTTACACTGTACCCTCGGCAACCTAAGACCCGTCATGGTCGCCAGGAACTCCTTAGTCGTCTGGAGGAAACAGATATTATTATATATTTCTGAATTAATTTGACGTTGTAATTTTTGGGAAATTAGATACACTCTAGGAAGATAGACAACTTCGCTTGAATCATCTTCCAGGACCAGCAGAATAATACACTCATGGACAATATTATGGAACCAAATGATTTTCTTTCATTTCATCGCCCCTTTTTCGTTTAACACCCTGTATAATTTTGAGTTTTTTGTAATCGCTTGGTTGGTTTTAATATTTACGTACACTTTGCTTAAGAAAATTCCAATTTCAAACGAAAAAAGGCGATAAAATCATTTGGTTCGATAATTTTGTTCATGAGTGTAGCTTTATAGATGCGTATATATTTGTATCTTATAACAATTTTTCAAAATTATTGATTTCTTACAGTTCACAGGTTTTATTTCTTCATAGTTGATTAGTTTCAAATTGGGCTGTTAGCTCTACATATCTATTTTACTTAACATTTATTCATTGGCCATTAAACACATATTTTATGTACAAAGAAATTATGTAGAACGGTTGTTCGCAATTAGCAAGGCTCTGGCTATTTCATGACCCGTGGTACTATATTTTTATTTTGTTAACAGTAAAACGGGCAGTAAACCCAGAATGTTGGCAAGCACTAGACAATAAAAGATCCTGGAAACGGTTCCAACAGATGGTTAAAATCTGCAAGCTAATCCAACATGGTCTGTTGGATGACGCAAGTGCAATTTTGACAAGCTTAGGTAACGGCGATATATTAGAAGTCTAGGCTTAAGTGAGATGAAACTATGGAATTTGCAAACTTAACTTACCAGATCTGCAAACCTATTTACAGCCATCGTAAAGTTTACTTTCCCTTTTTCGAACATTTCGTTATGTGCACGAATAAACTTAACATTTTCATGAAATATTGCTTTTCTCTGGGTCTCTTCCAAGGTTGAAAGGTAGTTCTTCCTGTGCTTAGCCTGAAATTTAAAGCCAGGTGGTTTAAATTACATTTTAAAAACTGAATATTTAAAAAATCACATGTTTACTCTTACTAGGACTTAGAACATACACACTCACTCTACTCACAATATAGACTACATAAATTTAATCCACGGTTATTATTTAAAATATAACATGTAACATATTTAGAATAACAACACTCGAGTGACTATGAGTAGCACTAGTTGAAAGGTCGAGTTGAATTGTCAATTATTGAAATATTTGGTCATAACTTCGTCAAAATAAATAAGAACTTTTGCTTCAGTTTGATGAAAAGCTATATTTTCTAAATACATATGCAAATACTGTACTTCACCTTGAACAAATCCCATAAATTAGGAGTTGGCTCAGCAATAAAAGTAAACACTTGAGGAATCGCCAAGAAAACGAAAACTAGTGAACGCATGGTGACGCTCATTCGTCCAGTGTCTGAAAATAGCACACATGTCTATTAAGACAAAACCTAGTAATGTGTTCTCAAAAGATTTGGTTCGGTCACAATATAATGTTTCCAATGTTTGAGTTCGTTCTTAGGTGTTGCTAGTTTTGATTAGAATGACTTTTGATTGAATCATTTTAAGTCCAGGAATTATGTACAACTGAAGTAGTAAATTATCACTAGCCCCTTAAGTGAAGTTTTAATTCGAGTTAAGCTTTATGTTAAATGAGCTAAGCTAAATGAGGATCGAAGAGTTTTTGGAAACTTGTTGATACTTTTCGTCATGATGCTGATATACTATCAATAACTAATATTATATTTAAAACAATTCAAATTTAAACCCAATGGTTTGAGTTGTAATGTTTACTTGAAGAAACACCTGTTGCTACGCCAGTTCATTCTGACCGATCTTCAGTTACTCCTCAGAATTGATTTGGAGTAGAGGATTTCACATAAAGTATACTACACCCCATTAATATCGATAGTTGGAGTTGTTCTATTTACAACAGTCGACTTCTTTACAATCGATCGATCTTTCCGATCATACAATACTATTAGAATAGCTGATGCCCTAGCCACATATAGATGGTTAATATGATGTTTTCTCATTTAAGGAGATACAGATTTTCAAAACAAACCTTCATTTTTCTGGTAATAATAGTGCAATATTAACTCAATACCTGGGTCCAAGCAGCTGTTTTAGAGAACAATGACGAAACAGAAATAACTGCTGATTACAGAATTATCAAAGTTAAGGTTATGGTAAGTAGATTGCGGATAGATGCCAAACGGTTGAGCCAGCAAAATAGTTCGGCGGCCCAAGCACTAATAGCGCTGCGAGCGCTGCCATATAACACACTCTTGCTCTTTCCTCCCTCCCCTTGACTCAACATGCTCGAGTTTATTCGATATCGATTACTTAAATGTGACAAAATCTTGCGATTTTCGAGAACGAACGAACTTTCTTGAGACTCTTAAAATAATCTGTGACTCGAAACTCTATCTCTGCTTGGGATGCCGAACGTGTGATTTTCGTGCCTCAGCCAATCGGCATCTATACGCAATCTACTGTCTATAACATTATCTTTGTTATTACATTTGTTAAGTTTAGTGTTAACATCCGCTTACTAAAGTAGTTATCTAACTTAAAACGATGATCAAAAACTTACTTTAAATTGTGATACTAACTGAAATGTAAGAGCACAATGTGAGAGCAAACAATCACTGACTAATGGTTTTCCGGACGTCCCTTCGACCTGTGTTTGTCTTTAGATAAAAGGTCAGACGGTACCATGTGACCTTATCAGCACTGTTTGTGTAATCAGTAGTCTGTATTTAAATGGACTCTTCTGTGAAACTACTTGGACAGTAAAATGCGTGGTATGGAGTATAAGCAGTAGACTGACTTATTATAAGTGTGTTTGATTTATTACTGTTTTATGGAGAAGCTATAAAGTCTAATGCACTATTCAACAGCTCTGACTGCCCAATTATTTAAATATGAATCATTGGTGCTCGTTTGTGCTTCTGAGATGAACCATTCAAACGTTAGTAACCATACATATAACAGCGTCTACAGTATGATGGAACAGTTTAAGGGAGACATAAATTCTGAAGTGAAACACCGATCTCTGAGGAGCCTTACGAATAAATCCCTTTATAGGGCTGTAATTGAACTAAGGTTATTTTGAAAGTGACAAAAAACAATCAAGTATAGTTTTTATGGACATTTATTTTGTTTTAAAGTACAAAATTAGGTTTTTAGATTTTTAGTTTATAGTTGACTATCAATTCTGGAACAAACAATAATGGCAAGAAAACTATATTCAATACAATATTTTAACAAGGCCTATAACTTTTTTAAGGTTTGCAAATGTCTCTTAGACAATAAATATTCAATACGCTGAAAAAACTCGTACAGCAAATCTCAGAGATGTAAAGGAAACGCACGACTTTACAAACATTTCAAAACAAGAGGTCACAGCCAAGAATGACTTTGAAACCGACAGATGAACTTTTTATGAACCAAGGTAACGTAGGTAACGATCACTTAATGCAACCTAACTCTAACCTGTTACTGAGGCAACAATACTACATTATGGACGTTTTCTATTAGCTTTTAGTGAACAAGATGAACACGACGTTTCGTGATCTGGAATCTGATCCCGTCTTCAGGTGAAAAGTAACCTACAACATAACACGAAAGATTAGGAAGTAAGGTAGGCTAAAATAATCAGCGTAGGTAGACCAGTCATCTACCGCCAAACAGCACGAGCTTTCTCTGGTGTTTTGGTTATTTTCCTTTTCCTTATACTTATTTAATTTTAAAACAACTAGCCTAGAAAACAATACAACACCGGTGTTGGTGGTCAGCTTTCACTGGCTGTGAACGTGATTGTTTTATATGATTGTGTTTTAATTCTAATTGTGCGTTTCTAAGTTTTGAAAGTGTGTTATATGGTTTTCTATTTTAATTTCCTAGTTGTTTCACCAATACGTTTATGAAAGGCCTCTTGCACACAAAAAAAGTTACATATGTTGCACTAGTCTTCAATTTGATAAAATGAAACAAATGTCGATTAGTATTGCTGGTTTATGATATTATCTTGGTATGTACTACCCGAGTATTGCCAATATAGATTATGTTAAAAAAATAAGTTTAATACGCGTACAACGTGATAAATTCTCGGTATGAAACAGTTAAAATCAGTTGAAGACGTTATAGATATTTAGCGTGACATTAATACTCGTGTTGGTTCTAAAACTAAAGCTTCATGTGGAATCTAAACTGTGTGTCTAAGCCTGTGTGTTCAGTATATTGAAGGGAAATGCTTCATTCGTGGATTAACAAGTGTCGATAGAACATTAGCAACAACTGACAGTTCAGTTTAACTAAGGCCTATAATAGATTGAATACCTTTTGGTGCCTGTAGACCTTTAATCTCTTCACAAGGTCTACAGGCACCCAACAGGTATTTAATCTATTAAAAGACAAACTTTACCTTTACGTTTTTAAATGGAGAGGAGTAGCCTGGACTGATCATAGAAAAGAAGCCATTGTCAGCGTGAAAGAATGAATAAGATTGGGCATACAGAAAATCCAAATTATTATGACGGCATTAACGTACTTCGTATGATCCAACTAGGTCTCTAAATAATAATAATAAAAGGGTTACAACATAAATGTCTTAAAACTCGTATTTAAGGCCCAAAATCCCAAAACCACACACCCTCAAACATTTTTGAGTTCTGCAGGGCAAACGAAAACGCAACTATAAACACGGAAACAATTCCAAATCAGGGAAAAAGTGGAAAATAGAGGTGACATTTGTCACGGAATCAACAACGAACGATACCGGGATGAAGTACCACCTGTGCTCGCTAGATAGCAGCATTTGCGTCACATTTCATTTTTATTTTTGTTGCTTCAAGTCTACTGTTGTTATACTGCGAGCCTATTAAAGGGGATTTAAACGGATTTAGAATTGTAACCGTTTGCAATTGAAAGTTATAGTTCTCTCTGTTTATGCAGGTTAAATGTGTTATGTATGTATTTTGATTTACAATTTTGCTTATTAACATGCATAGCTCAATTTAAAACCAGATACGAGTTGTACTGGTTTAATATTTTAAGGGTTAACTGTTTAGAAAATTTTAATGATATTTAAAATGGCAGGGATTAATCTAAACAGTATACGAAACACCACAAATATTATGGACTCAACACACGATTTTTAAAAGATTTTGAAACTATACAAAACCTTGAATCACTTATCCCATATGAAAAGTATTGACTCCACTTGTTTATTGATTAGTTTGTATTTAAAACATCATAACCACGTCTACATAACAGTACAAAACGGTCCGAAATATTTTGGTAGTTTTAAATTAAAATGCAGTTTGCTGAAGGGTACTTGTGTAGTTTTACTCCTTTTTATTTACAAATAAATAAACCTTCGTTTATAGTAAGTCTTGCGAGCCATTTAGGTAATCACTTCAATAGAGTGCTTATAAAATGTGTTGGCAATCGACAAAAGACCTGCATAGTAAATAAACAGTGACAGCCTCTTCAGAAGGCAATACAATATCGAACTGCGTGATGTGATTGGTTGTTAAACCCTTATTCCTCACGTCGATTTCATAATGTTATCAGGTACAGTTTTGTTTGTTTCAATTCGGGAAAAATATTTCAGACTGCTCCATACCAGTTCTAGTTAACAGCTGGTTAAACGGTTAGACAGAATATTAAACAACCAATCACATCATGTCATTCCCAATAGTAAACTAACGTTGACGCTTAAAACTTCAATCGCTTCTTTCAGTGATTTCTAAAGATCAGTTCATCTTCAAAATGTGACTCGTGAGTATTCTGTGAAACTTTGAGCTTTGATCAAACTATTTTATTTTCTATGAGTGCTTTCTAACTGGCCAGGTCTCTGGCAATTTCTTTTCAATTTTTGTAGATCCCTGATAAAAAAATGTCATTTTTGGTCATTCGAGTTTCTTATTAATAATGGGTTTTCCTAAATAGGCAGCACTGCAGGTTCTAGTATACTGGCAGACCTGCCGATCTTATCTAAATGACGATTGTATTCCGTATTTTCAAGTTAAGTCAAGCTACTTTGCTAAAGTTCGTCATCAGGTCTTTGGTATTTAAAAATCCCCAATCTACGTTTGAAAGTGTGTAGAAATTCTTTACGGTTACTACTACGTATGATTAATTAGTATTCTGTTCGAAAGACTTCAAGTAGTTCTAAATTCAAGGGAGGAGTGGGAGAAGGAGTGCTTCCATTCTGGGACACTCTGTATACTTGAACACAGTTTCTGTTTTTACAAAGCTTTTTGAAAGCATCAAACATGTTTGCATTACCTTTCCAAAAAGAGTATGAAAAATAGTAAGAACTCTTCTCATTTTCATTTTGCAAAATTAATTTTGAATGACTAGTTTTTAATTTTTACGCAATGAAAATGAAGAGAAGAATCTGTGCTTGTGCTGATTTTATTCAAGATGTTTAGTGCAACAAAGAGGTGTTTTATCCGGTTCAAGGTTGAGTGGTAGGAAGACTATGTAATCCTAACTTCATCTCGTTGAAAAAGATTTTACCTTTTTCAACCCGTCGAAGAGTAGCTTCGAAACTACCGTAGTACTAAAGAACTACGTTAGATTGTCATAATGACTGTAAGCAGCAATTTTGACAACATACATCTACTCAAGGATATATTCTAGAAGTAAGATCAGTCCATTTTCATACAAAAAGTCTATTTAAAACATTTAAAAAAACTCGTATGTGGAGCTGTTAAAAGCTTTAAACACTTATAAACTAATAACGATTTAATCAAGTTGAAAGCATTGAAACAACTAGATACTACCTTAAGCAGGTAATTGAGCTTACACAGATAGTTACGGCTCCTTTAAATGCCAACCAATTTCAACTCATATAAATATAAAAGAGAAACAGCTTACAGTTTAAGAACATAAAAGCTACTTAGCGAGCAGGCAGTTCAACCCTTATAGCAGTTTTAACAATGTAGAATGATGCAATGCGTCAAACGAAACAGCTGTAGATACATTAACTTCATCAGAGCTATATTTTGAAAGGGACTGACTGTTAACCATTTGTGAAAAACTTTATTTTGTTCAAGAAAAGTCATTTTATTTTAAATAAAAAGACGAAGAAATTCTCTTGAAGAATTATGTATGTCATGAAGGTAAACAAGTTTTAAGGTTCTCTTTAGTGTTAATAGAAACCTAGTGAGAATATATATTTTTAAACGATAAAAAATAAGTGTATTGATTAAAATATTTGTCACGTAAGCAAATTGAAAATTATATATATTCTAGCTAAAGCTTGATTACATTGTAATGGAAGAGATATACCGCAGCAAACTAATGCAGAGGCTTGCATGTGACTTGGAAGTGTCAGAGGATAATCAGCCAATTAGGACAATTAATTACTGAACTCCCCCTCTCTCTTCCTACCACAACTTGACTCTTCTATCTCCTGTTCTAGATTTATTCATTGATTTATTTCACATGGCTAAATATATTGTTTTTTTTAGGAAGAAGATCAAATATATCCAACGGAGCTTTCAAGTGGAGACATGAGTCAACGAAGAAGAGTTAATAAGTAATAGTTTCTTCGAGCGTTTTTACTGTAATTTCTATTGTAGAAAAGGATTTTGTGTTTAATCCTTTTCCAAACTGACCAGCTGTAACAGAGTGACACAAAAGTCATATTTTTGCACAGCCAATAGAGGCGAAGAAAATATTTAGAGTTTTAGATGAATATGGTAAGTAGTAGTTTGTATTTTGTGTTGAAATTATGTTACGCAAAACCTTTTTATAGCTCTCGCATACAAAATATATGACTTTGCACTGGAGTGGTTTTGCGTTGTCTTTTAGACAATTGAATATTAACAGTACAGTGCGTGAACAAAGATTCTTGCTAAAGGTTCGAAAACTTTGGTTAATAAGTACACACCCTATTACACTATACTTTTTCACAGATTATCAGAAGATAAAAAACTGGCTTTGAACCTTAATAAGTTGTATTTTATCGTATCTCACACATCCACAAGAATAAAAGATCTGAGTTGGACGCTTACCCAGGTGAAATTAGATTTATTATTAGATTCCCTAAGGAATTCACATACTGGCAGAAACGTAAGCCTACATATCTCGAAAGGAATGTGCGTCAAGTTCTGCGTTCAGTTAGATTTCAAGCCTACAGATTTCACATACCGTTGTAATTCTACGTTACTTTGAGACCTCCAATTAAACTTATTTTATTATGTTTTTGCGTGGATTGACTGTTTACAAAATATACGTTTTAGGTAATGAGACAAGACGGGATTTTTTAAGTCTATATTATAGGCGGAGATTTCTAAAGAAATTTTAGATAAAAAAAATTGTCTCTGCTGGTTATGGTTCCCATGAGAATAAAGTCCGATTGGCCAAAGAAATAGGACAGCGTAAAAACCTTTACCTTTACATTTACCATCACTTGATCGTTGACCAGACTGGATAGATTACGTTAAAATTGATATACTAAAATAAATTATTTACATGATACGGTGGATCATGATGTCCAAACTATATCGGGGTTTTTGAATAAATTCCCGGATGGAGTAAATGGGTTTAGAATTTAGTTCCCGAGACATTTGACGTTGATCCAAACACACTCACGAGCGCACAAAAATACAAGTATATACATTTATATGTACAGTTTTGTAATTTTACCTTGAATATGTTGGTAAGCTCAAAACTGCAAACAGTTTTGTTCTACGACGTTTCGTTCTCTTTGACGAGAGAAATTAAAAGCTCTATTTCTATTAACTTTGAAAACTCGCTAGCAATGCACTTTCGGTGACTCTTTCAGTCATATCAGACCCACAGTAAGATTTATTCGAACATCTATTTCACAGAAGACATTGTTTACTGGAAACGTCGAAACGAAAACAACCAACGTGCGCTGGTTTTGTACTTTGTTTAAAGTTTGTTGTTGACGATGGGAGAATTTCACAGCTCATATTGCATACGATTGGGAGAATCATATTGCTCACCAACGATGGAAAATGATGGCATTAACAGTTTAAACTCTGCTAATTCTGTACTCGTAACGTTTCTAAACGCTACAACATGCCTGAAACCACAATACCGTACGTAGAAAGTCAGAAATACGGAACAAACGTTGATTAATCAATTAAACACTGCACAAGGAAAGCGACGAGAATATTCAGAATGATGCGTATTACTTGAACACTGTGTAATTTTCCAAATGTGTTTGAGTCAGAGTCGTCCGTCACTGTTATGCTTTCTAACTGTGTGCCTTGTAACGGGAAAGATGAACATTTGTCATTTCCAAATGGCTTTTGCCTGAATTAAATTGAAGGTGAAACACTTGTGTGGTATTAGCTTTTACGTTTAACTGCTGTTTATTGTAATACTTATAATGTAAGTTGCTACTAAGGTTGAGTTTTTGTGCTTCAAAGATATTTGAGACTATATAGAGGGGAAATTAGTTAATATATACTCGTAGCGTCCAGAAATTGACAGTTAAACCGATCTTGAAAAGTGAGCTCTAATATTGGATTTATAAGAAGGAACTAATTTGAAAACGATAAGCAATATTTATATTTTATTTGAGGCCTTTCAACAGAAAAGCTGTTTCCTTCATCAGATAACCTCAAAAATTGCATATTGCCCAAATAAAATTATAAATATTCGTTACCGTTTTCAAATTAGTTCCTTCTAGTTAAACCGATAATTTTTACTCAAAAGCATTCGTGGCCATTCCAGACTTTCATCGATCCGACATCGAATTTTGAGCCTTAATCCTGACCTCATGGTCCAAGAAATTATGTAAACATTATATGGATGACCAAAAGATATAAGAAAATCATGGATATTTGATTAAAACCAATCTACAGTAGAAAACCAAAGAGCGTGTAGGGGTGTTAAATCGCTTCAGCTTCACTTTCTCTTTAGTTCACTATTGATGTTTAACGATTTATAACAGCCTTGACCGGGAATCGAACTCTGTAATTGACAAGCTACTAACACTCCTAAGAGCACTCATTCTCAACGGAAGAACCTTGTGTCGTCGTGTTTAGTCAACTATTATCCATGACGATTACTCCAAAAGTGCCTTAAAGTAATATTAAATCTAATATTACTAATCTAAAATTATTATTGTGGATCCGTGGCGGATTTGTATCGCGCGCGACTCCGGAGCTCATCACTCCGGTGGCGCGGGTTCGATCCCCGCAGTCACCACTTACAATTTGTAATGTGATTAAACGGTGACGCTAGGTAAAGGTCGAGGTTGAGGGTAGAGAGGACTTTGTAGTCCTAACTTCACCTCGTTAAACAAGACAAACTTTACCTTTTTTTACATTAATTAAACTTAAATATACTGTAAATAAGGGTGTACGCACTATGCAGAACCGATTCTACGTACGTAAGTCAATATAAACTTTAATAATACTTTCAAAATACTTTTATCTAACTTATCAATCTTTATAATGGCGGCCATTTAAAATTTCAAAGTCTAATGGAATTAAATTGGAAATTGACTTCGAAATTGTAAATGGCTGCCATTTAGAAATGTAATAAGTTAGATACAAAATATGTTAGAAGATTTTATTAGGTTAACAATTCAGGTTTATCCCAAGTTTCACAAAAATACCTCAAAACTTTTTGTATTATTAATTATTTAAAAATTACAAAATATCGGCATACGGCTAAATTAAGTTGAAATAAAAAAAAATTTACTTGACATTTTCGATTTACTTTTGTATGTAGAATCCGGTTCTGCATAGCGCACTACACATTTTTGAGACACCCTGTATAAAACAACACACAACTCCTGTAAAACAAGTGAGTGTGAATATGTATCAACCGTTATTCAAAGCGATATACATACTGTGTGATATTCAGGTCTCCTGAAAGTTGATATCACGAAGATCCTGAATCCCAACTCCCGATATACACAAGAAGTATGCATAAGTTTTACTTTAAAGCCCAGAGCGCACTGCAGTATATCTCTTACAACGACGAAGTGTGTCTTATCTTCAAGCTGGATGTCTCTTGTTTTATAGTTTTCTTGCACCTCTTTCATTTCACTTTAGTATTTGTGTACATTGTACTACCTTTATAGGCGATTAGTTCATTTAAACATCAAAGACACCATACTTACTTAAAATAATTCGTATGATTCGGTTTTAAGATGGTATGGAATGATATAGCAGTGCTCGTTCAGTTAAATATGAAAGATGGAAAATCCAACTATTGAGTTCACCTTATTTTATTTGTATACTAGGGGTTTCACAACTGCTTAAAGCGGGTTTTCAGGTAATTTTTAAGTTAAAAGCATAACTTCCATTGACTAAATTGTCAACTTTAATTTGCCCAATCCTTCCTAGATATCCGCGGCTCCTCCTTTCAACGATTGGATTCCACCAAACCTTACCATAACCTTAGTTCTGTGTTTAAATTGTGCATGGCCAAGGTGGCCAGTCCGAATTGCTAGTAAACTTCAAACGCAGACACTTGGAAGTTGAAAACTTAAAGAGAGAAATCCAATAATTCAAAGTTAAAACTGATATTTATACACCCTATACTTTTAAAATAAAAGTTTCAAATAAAATGTTGAGTTTGGCTAGGAGACCAACTTAAACCCTTAAGATTTTAATGACTGGGTTTTCAATTTAAGTCGTAATTTCTAAGTCGTAATTTTTAAGTAGTTTTTGTTAGAGATATCAATCTAACTTTCACGATGCTCGTACAGCTGTAAAAGTTGGGGTAAGCTAGTTCAAGACGTGATATCAAATTCAAACGTTGAGATGCGTATAAATACTGTCTTGAACATTGAGAGCACACTACTCACTTGTATCTCGCAGAAACTAAATTCCACGTGAATATAAAATAATCGTGAAAGCACGCGTTGAGGAAACATTACGCTAAATTACACTCTTGAGTTTAAAATACACTGCTCATTTTCCTTATGCCAACTCGAACTGTTATTTTTATTAACGTGAAACTGAAAACCTTCCTTTTGAAATAAACGTATGAAAGATGGAAGCTGAAATAAACAAATTTCTAAAAGGAAAACTAATAACATACACGAGTCTGTAAAGTTTGAATTGACGAAATTAGAGCTTATTTTACCTGCACCTTCAAAGTATTTTCATACAAGATACATTTGTATTGCATTGTTTTTATTGGTGTATTTAAAGTAATATATACTTTGCTCTTTTGTTAGCTGTACCTCCAGACTTTTCATTTAATTTCAAATTTCTTAATTCTAATTTAGTTCTGAAATTCACCTTTAATTTCTTAGCATAGTACTATTTTATCTTTTTACAAAGTGAATAAAACAATCCAAAATAGTCACGGATCCGTGGCGGATGGGCATAATGCGCGATTACGGGCAACCCCGCAGTCACTGTTAAGTGAAAATACAGTTACGCTAGGTAAAGGTCGAGGTTGAGTGATAGAGGATTTCTTAGTCCTAACTTCTCCTCGTGAAATAAAACAAACCTTCTTTTTAGTCGCAGTTGATAAATAAACAACTATATTACTGTTAGAATTGTTTTTGCGATATCTCGATTTATTTAGCTTCGTTAAAAAGCTAGCCAAAGGATACTATACTATCGGTGTACATCGGCGTAAGAGGTTACAAATTCGCTTTTATTCTAATAATGTGGGCATTCATGTTTATTACAATTATATAATTTTCTGAATCTTGTTATATCATTTTATAGTTTCATACTTTCTCCTCAGTCCTAAATCGTTCTGAAATGAGAGACTATACAAGTTGCACAATTAGTATCGATAAAATGTAGTTTTGAACCTCTATTGAAGTCAATTAAAGGACTAATTATATTTCTTCCAATCAAAAAGCCTTGAGCTTAACAACAAATGAACTTCAACTCAAAGGTAATTTATTCCGATTAATTGGCGTTTGATTGAATTCAATTTGTGTGAAGATATTTCTAATTAATGCTTTTGTTGAACGTTTTTAATATCTTCTATGGCTTTTATCAGGAATGAACTTCATTGTTCTGTTGCCGGTTTGTGTGAGCTCAAATGAGGCTTGAACTACGCTGAAATAACTACTAAAATTAAGTAGTTCAATGTACTCTTATAGTTCGACTACACATTGGCATTTTCAGTTTTCATGCAAATTCTAGAGCAATACAAAATTAAATTTCTAACATGTTAAATACTTTTCTAGAACTTTAGTAGACAAAATATATAGATATAGAAAGGTTTTGATTATTGTTCAATCTACGAGTAGATATCAAACTGATAACACATATACGAGATTGTATCGTCTAAGATTTAAAGTCTGTCAGACTTTCCTTGCTTTACTTGTCAAGTTCTACGAGTTGAACCTACTACTTACTTACATTATTTGAGTGTTCAAAATGTTATTTATAAAATAACTTATAACAAATAATTCAATATATGGATGATTTAAAACACAAAATAATATCAGTTGTATTATGCATCCTTATAATATGGATTTTAAGGAACACCACATTATAAGATTGTTCCTAAAATCTGGAAATAATAGAAACATATTTTATCTACAAATTGCACTCGTTGTCAGATTCTTTAAATCTAGTACAAATGTTTCTTTTTAAATATCTCGGTCAAGTTCATTAGCCAGCAACATCGGACTAAACAGGAGTTCCCCTATTTGGGGAGTTTAAAAAAAAATTGTTTTGACTATACAAACACAGTATTTATCATCTGATTTCGATGAAAATTGAAATCAAAATGTATTTAAACGTTCCCATCTCCTGAAGGGAAAAGTGAAAATTTACTTAGGAATCATAGCTCTAAGTTTCTGAGGGCAACCCAAAGAGTGCCTTAGGGCTACCAAGGAAGTGCTGTAAAAGTAAAGTTTAAGAAACAAATTACAGAACATATTGCTCCTATTAATAAAACTTTATCTATTCGTTCTAAAATCAACATAAATGACCTTTTGCTGTAACAGCGGAATGAATATACCGACTTTAATGAAACTAGAATGGAGTGTATTTTTCCCTTTTTGATAAATATTAAAAACTATAGTTAATAACCACGCAAGCCTAGTTTAGCCTAGTTATTGTAACGCACGTAATAATAACAGACGAAAGGTTGGGGCCAAAGGCCGAAGCGATGCTGTGAACGTAACGAACTAGAATAAAACATTACAAAGGAAATCCGTTTTACTCACGCTAGCGGAACCTTAGCTCTTAGCTGCGTGTCGGCCTGGTTTACTATATCAGATGTTTTTCAGCTGAAAATGACCGGTAATGGATGTTTCTCTAATGACTTAGAAAGGAAATAGTTTCTTTGATGCCTCTCCCGACGTTGCAAAACTCAGACTTGCCTCATCAACTTTCAATTAGAGCAACACTTGTAAGAAAGTTGTCTTCAAATTTTGTATTTTGTTGTT
Organism: Matsumurasca onukii; assembly: GCA_018831715.1. NCBI lineage: Eukaryota > Metazoa > Arthropoda > Insecta > Hemiptera > Cicadellidae > Matsumurasca > Matsumurasca onukii. Next base: position 82,705,345 of record CM032058.1, read on the forward strand.
ATTATAACTATTTTTTGTTACTTTTGTGTTACATTTAACCAGAACTGTAACAACTAATTTCGGTCCATTGGTTATTAAAATTACAACATGTTTTATACGTATGCGTCATAAGAAATAGTAATATTTGTATAACAATTAGAACGCAAATAATTGGGTTTGATTGACGGAAATTTTGAAATATTTGAAGGTGAATAACGATAAGTTTAAGAAGATAAAATAAGATTAAAAACAAAAGCATTGAAACAGCTACTGTCAAAACAGGATGGTTTAAATAATATGAAAACACGTTTTATGGGTTTAAAATATCACTTTATACAAATCGATAAAACTTTGACAGTTCAAGATTGAGTAGTACTAAAAGAAAGTAGATAGAGTACTGTGAAAAAAAGGTATTCTTGTTTTCTTTTGTTACAATTGGTCAGTCTAATTCCCTGCTCATGTTTGGTCGTTTACTGCTTTCCCTAAATCTTCTGTTGTTTCGTGGTTACCTTTTTCCCCTGAAGACGGGATCAGATGCCACATCCAGAAACGTTTTCTCTTTATCACCAAAAAACTATGGATATCCTCCGTAATAATATTTCAACCTCAGAGTTAGCTGTGTGATCGGAAATAATTTCACAAAACCAGAGACACGTCAAACTAAACGTACAAAATATAATGACGCTTACAAAACATTTTTGGAATCAACTTGTCAGCGAAATCACTCTTCGAAAGGCAAGGGAGGGAGTGAACGTGACTAAATGGTCAGGAATTAAAACCTGTCCACATCGTGACGTCACGGTTATTCTGATGACGCAATGGTTTCAAATGTCATTGTACTTATGACGTCAATTAGAGCGTATCTGCACACACTCATCTCTGGTTCTGATTCAATACGTGATATGTGTAGCTTTGTAGAACTTCCAGCCGAGAATTCGGTGGAGTATTTTCGACGAACGTGCTTCTTAGATGAACAAAGTCATGGAAGTGAATCAAGTGTTTTTCAAAAAGAATTGTTAGACCATGGATTAAATAGTATCAAGGCGTAAGGTCGCTTTTCGAACCAATTCCATGTATTCAAATGATAAAATGTGATTAAATAAAGCAGTGTTGAAGTACTTGAATGTTCCATTATTTTTTGTTTATGATAATAGCTTTTCAACTAACTGCCTACGCCAAATAGATGGCATCCTTTTATGATTTCCACTGCATTGTTTAATTTTTAACCCTTTGCACTTAACAAAATCTAAACGCCTTTCAACTTCACAATTAATTTTTTCAACTTACTGAACTTTGAAATATTACCGTATATTGTTCAATTTACGTTGTTGTATATTAATTAGCAGTTTGTTTGTTCGCGTCTACGTTAACTTATCCTTGTCCCAAACTGACAGACTTGTTTGTGCAAAATCGCCTTGATGACGACAATACACGTTTGAAAGGTTCGCTAACTAACCTATTGTTAGCTTGTGAAAGATACAATGAACAATGTATCTTTATTGAGTTGAGTCGTTGAACGTAACAAGTACCGCAGATTATTGCACTTTTCGCTAACCATTAGGTTTTAAGTACTCATCCCGCTGTTATAGCGAAAAGTGTCTCGTTTGCATTTTTTCTAAACGACTGAACTCTTCTTCTTAGGTCCCACTTAAAAGTTGAAATGTTTCAACCCACCAAGAAGGAAAATGAGCTAAATTGAACAGGTGTTGCTCTGGAATGGATAAATACAGAAGACAAATCAACAGATTGGGAATAATTAATAACAGTGCAAGGTGCGATTTGTAAACACTTAAAATACTAAAGTTTAATATTTTTGTCTCCTTTATATTTTTTAATCATTATACTAAATATATAAATTACAAATGGTATATATATATATTTGTAAGATTTTTATACATATAACGTTAGATTACTCAATATAAATTTACTGTTTTGTCGTTTAAAACAACATGAAAATTTCAATTTATCATATCATCAACGTTTTGAGTTAATTTTAATATAATTAGAAATTGGTTATTTTGATCCATCAGGTAATAAAATACAGTTGTTACTAATATGTAATAATATCACCAACAAGCTACATTAATCGTTGTATTGAAATACGTAGTAATAAATAGGCTCTTACTCAAAACTATAATATATTTTGCAGATTATTTTAAATATCTGTCATTTTGCGGACATGAATGAGACTGATCGATATTGTTCTTATACCTGTACAAGGTACGACTGGGACTCGTAACGTGGTCCTGTAATCCAGCTTCATGGAGGTCAGGTTTTGAGGATGATATACGAGGTCTAAAGCGGCTCAGTGATCATCTGATGATACCCGCATCAACTCCCACCATCGTTTAGATATATCAGACCATCACCTGCGTGGTTTGGAAGTCACGTTAAGCCGTTGGTTCTTGTATTTCCATTGGTCATTGGGTTATTAATTAATGACTCATTCTAAGGAAGAGTCGGCCTTAGTTTGTAACAAGACTACATACACTCATAACTCATTACTACCACTCATCACACTCATCCTTCACCACATATTTGCCTTAAAATACCCTCATGAGAGTGGTCGGCATCTTAAATAGTGATTTAGTGACAGAAACCAAGTATGGATAACACAGATGTACTTTATAACTTGTGAGGGGGAGGAGGGGCTGTGCTCAGTAATTAATTGTCCTAATTGGCTGATTATCCTTTGACACTTCCAAGTCACATCTAATCCTCTACATTATTAGTCTCTACTGGATCTCTAAACTATGATTAACTAAACCTCGAATTTCCATACTCTCTGGTATCTCACAATTAAATGTTTTGGCAAAGATTGTGTTATGGTAGGTAGATTGCGTATATATACCATATATCTGAGGCAGGAAAATCAAAATAGTTCGGCAGCCTAAGCACAGTTAACGCTGAGAGGGAATTATTTTAAGAGTCTCAAGTAGAGCCACTGACGAAAGTTCGTTCGTTCTCGAAAATCACACGATTTAGTCACACTTTAGTCATCGACATCAGGCAAACTCGAGTAAGTTGAACCAAGGAGGGGAGACGGAAAAAATGGCAGCGTTCGCAGTGCTATTTATGCTTAATCTACCTACCATAACATTATCTTTGATACTGCGTAGATTCGCAGTCCAGTCTCACTTTCTTCGTTAAACTCTTGATTTAAACTTGTTAGGATTCAAATAATGATTCATAATTTAAAGTTAATAAATAAAATTAAAAAAAAATAATTATTAGTCTTTACTTGACAGCATCCAGTTTTAGCTGTTTTACAAATGTTTTTAACAAATGTTCTACTATTGATTGGGTAAAGGAGAATCAAAAAGTAACCCCTTCAACCTATCACTTTGGGACGTATCACTTTGATTTTGAAGGGACCTTTTGGCAAGGTTAGGGCATTACCTAAGAATCAGCAAGACTGAGCTTTTTACAAGGAGGTATATTTTGTGACCACTCATTTTGAAGGTTAATTCAACGCTACCCTGGAAAAAAAGTTCTGAATTAAATGGCTGCCATGTCTGCTCATTTTATCTGGGAGATTGTACAAAATTGTCCCTCGATGTGATTCGTTGTTCAAAAACTCGCCAAACTTATCCTTAAATATTTTACTCCAAATGTTTTAAAATTGCTTGGCATTAAGTTAAACGTGTGGTTTTGAATATGTACTTTCAAATTTTCAGTACGAGCATGTCTAGTTCAGAAACTGTATAGAAAGGAACTGTACCTTTCAGAGCGATTTAAGGAAATGGATATCCAAAGAGCTAAGTTTGCCTGTAACGATTTATTTTTAAATAATCAAGCTTATTGTTAAATTTTGGGATCCTTGCTAGCCAAAAGCTAACTTTTTCAAACTAGGTAAACAAATAAAATTAAATGATCTTGAGGGTTTGATTTAGCTAAAATACATTACATCAGCTGTATAAAATATTCAATTACTTAAAGTAATGAGACAAACCATTCTAAAATTAAACAGAAATTAAGAAACTACATTAATTTATTTAAATTGTAACTTGGTGAAAAGTAATATTCAGAGTTCTTGAGTTAGGGAACTAGTTTTAAAAATAGTCATTACTGCTGCAAAACGTGTTTGGTTTTGCTCTCATAATGACCTCTAATGTCTTGGATATTGTTTAACAATGATTGCATTTTGCATTTAATTAATATTTAAATGACGTTTAAAATATACCGTTTTAAACGCTTTGAATTTTAATTACATTCTATTCGTACTTTGAGTTTGTGCTAAAAGAAAACTTTTAATTTAAACAACAACTCAATGCTTAAGAGTATCTAACAGCAATTAATGTTTTTTTGTTTTCAATGTTCCATCAGATAACAGAACTCCTACGCCGAATCATAAATTAACATTTGACCAGGGTTTCGTTTAGCTTCAATCATCAATATTGATTTGGAATAATGTTAATGGAACGTATTTAATTATTATAAAACTACTTAACTAACGTTTATTAGTTCAAATACATTACCTTTGATTTGTAGTTAATTTGAGAAACTTTTATTTAAAAGAAACATATTTAAACTACTAATGGCCTGATTTAGCCATAGAAGAAACCTCTAATGAAAGGTGATCTGGAAAAACCCTGAAATGATAAGTGTTATTATTTATATAACTTTGTACACCTTTATGATGGTTGTAAGTAAAAGTTTGTAACACGTGTTTTTTAAATCTAGACGAAAAAGGGCTGTTGACACAGTATTGAAATAGTATATCTCATCACTAGGTTCTAAAGTAACACTTTTTGACACGAGGTTAACCCTCGAGGCGCAGCCGAGGACGTTAAATGACCGAGGGTCAAAAGACACTTGAGCCGAGTGATGAACTGTACTTTTGTTCATGATGCAAAATTAATAATAAGTAATGAGAAATAAATGTCAATACATGTTTTAATGTTATAAAGTATTAATTAAGTAAGCATTGTTTTGAACCCAGCAGTCTGAATTATAATGTTTTAATTAAATGTAACAGCTGTTACACTGATTTACTATAAATCATTGTTAAAAATCAAAACAAGCTCGTTAACCCAGCTTATGCCCATGCCACAAAATGATCATTAAAATGATCTTTTTCTCTATAGGAAGAAAAACATCACAACAATACTTTATGCCGGGTGAAAAAGTGACTCTTTAGCTCTGTCAATACATGTGTCTAAAGCAGCTGTTTTCAGAGCAGAATGACAAAAACCCTTATTTATTTTAATATAAATAATTGATTTGTTAATAATAGTAAAGAAGCCGAAAACGGTTTTTAATAAGGAGTTTTATTATCAGTTTTGGCAGTAAGTAAAGAAGATTTTATCGTCAAATATTATATTTCTTGTCTGCATAATCGTAAACAAGATTTCATCTGAGTGTATGGAGTTACTGTGCCGCGTACGTCTCGCAAATCTGGTTTATCTAATGTCATTTTATGCACTGGATTCAACTATATTCTCTCTCTTTCTGAATATTTCACAAATACGTTATTGCACCGACATACAAAACTAAAAAGGTATTGTTACACCTTAACAACTGATACAACTGAATAGCTCTATATAAAATCGCCAATAAATAACGATACAGCAATCAACATCGGGGAAGGTCTTGATTAAACGTCTTGTTAATACAATGCTAAGACATTTCTTTTATCTCAATTCCGTTCAACCCTTTTTGTTCAGATTCACTCAAAGCTTTTAAATGATGTTCGAAATCATTAATTTACTCCAACATTTTGCTTAGTTAAACGAGAAGTTACTGACAGTTCATTAAAACTGGATGGGTTCGCGTTAGTGACGGGCTTAGACGGGTCACATGTAGAATTGAAGCAACTAATTATAGGACTTAGTTAAACTGAACTGTCAGTTGTTGCTAATGTTCTATCGACACTTGTTAATCCACTAATGAAGCATTTCCCTTCAATATACTGAACACTGGCTTAAACACACAGTTTAGATTCAAATGAAGCTTTATAGTTTTAGTACCAACTACGAGTATTAATGTCACGCTAAATAATTGTAACGTCTTCAACTGCTATTAACTGTTTCATACCGAGAATGTACCACGTTGTTTTAAACTCATGTTTTTAACATAATCGATGTTGGTAATACTCGGGTACATACCAGACGTACGCAATACTATAAACCAGCAATACTAATCGAAATTTGTTTCATTTTTATCAATATTGAAAACTAGTGCAACATATGTTTGTTTTTTACGTAGTGTCTTCCATAAACTTATTTAATTGAAAGCAACAGCTAGCAAAGATAACTAAAACCCATATAAGACAAACAAAAACTTAAATTAAAACCATAATCCGAAATAAAAACACACTTAGATAAAGCTAGCACGTTCACTGTCGGTGAGAGGTGACCACCAACACCGATGTTGTATTGTTTTCTAGGCTAGATGACTGCCTTTTTTACGCTGATTATTTTAGCCTACCTCACTTCCTAATATTTCGTGTTATGTGTTACTTTTCACCTGAAGACGGGGTCAGATTCCAGATCCCGAATGTCATGTTCATTAAAAACCAATAGAAAACGTTCATAATAGTATTGTTGCCTCAGTAACAGGTAAGAGTTAGAGTTTGTATTAAGTGATCGTTACCTACGTTACCTTGTTTCGTAAAAGGTTATCTTTCGGGTTTAAAGTCATTCTTGGCTGTGACCTCTTGTTTTCAAAGGTTTGTGAAATCGTGCGTTTCCCTTTACATGTCTGAGATTTGCTGTACGAGTTTTTCAGCGTATTGAATATTTTTTGTCTAGAGACATTTGGAAAACTTTAAAAAAGTAATAAGCCTACTTGAAAAATCGTATTGAATATAGTTTATTTTCTATTTTTGTTAGTTTCTAAATTTATGGTCAACTATATAAAACCTCAATATGTACTAAAAACAGAGTAAATGTCCATAAATAACTGTACTTGATTGTTTTAGTAAGGTGCCTCAAGAATCGGTGTTTAACTTCAGAATTTATGTTTCCCTAAGACTGTTCCATCATACTGTATACGCTATTGTGTATGGTTAATCTTTACGTTTGAATGGTTCTTCTCAGAAGCACCAATGAATTGAGTTGGGCCTCGAAATTGAAGAACAAATAATACTGGGCCCGCAAGCTAAAAAGGTTGGGAACCGCTGCATCAGAGCATGCCGTCGATGTTGTAGGGAGGCTATCCACTACGGTGTTATTGGAGCTTGTAAAAGTTTAACAGTTAACAAATAACCTTGCCTCACGCAGCGGAGTGAAATCGTGTTGATAATTTAATCTATTTAGGAACAGGATATGTGTCAAACATTGTGAATCAACTATGATTATTTCATAATCAATGATGATTAATCAATAATATATAGCCAGGTGCTTCTTGTATTTTTCTTGTTCGTTACCACCCTCTGCGTGCCGTGGTGCGGGTGGTTATGGAAATACGGAGCGTACATGTGTAGCCGCTGCTTTACTGAGTTCTTTAAGGTGAGTAACTCAACCTTCCAGAAAATACAAGGTTTATCATCTGAACTGTGGCAACTAGTTATGTGTATTATAAAAATACTAATGATTTTAAAGATTGAATTTAAAATTATCTTTACTTGAACCCAGAAGATAGATTCAAAGGATAGGAAATTAGGTGATCTAACTTGGTTTCTCATTTTATTCAAACGATAATCTCCAACATTTAACCAACGTTTCATTACTTCTGACTTTGTGAACAAAAACTTAAAGTTTTGTCTCACGAAGCTTCAAAGCTTGGGACAGGACTTTGAAACAATGAAAAGTTTTAATAACTCGGAAACCATTAAAATCAGGAAACAAGGTCCCTGTCTCTTGACCGAGTTGGGTTGGAACACCTTTGGTAACTTTCCAGCGAAACTTACCAAAGTGAACATATTCAGATATTCTGTTAACAAAATGTTATTGAATAAAACGCTTTATCCTTTCTAGGTCATGTATGTAAATATTCCAACCTGATCAAAGCTTAGATTGTTTTAAACTTTATACATCTAATAAGAATAACATTATTTTCTCAAATAAACATCACACCAATTTTCAACAAACGTAACTTATATTACGTACCAAACTTAAACACACTTGAAATTAAGCACATAAATTAAAATTCAATAACATTATTAGCGCCAAAATATTAATAATACAAATAACCAATTATAGTTGGAGAAAGAAGTCCCCGTTATAGGAGAAATCTTTGAATAGAACTGATTGAGAACAACGAACAACCAAGGCACACTAATTCACAAGACAATTTCTCATCTTCGTGTTTTCAAATGATTTTGAAAATGAAAATAATTACAAAATATGTCATAGAAATGCTTTATTTAACAAAAAGTCTTTAAACGGGTATTACAAAAAAAAAACAAGTTGGATACAAACTTTTCTTTGCGTCGGTGAATTTGTATTTAAACTACCTTCCTTTTAAGAGTGTCACAAAGGGGAGGGGTTATTTAAATATTTTAGGGGTCTCCTCCCGGTTTTTGGGTGGGGAGTGGGTGACGCAAAGTACGTCAAAACAGACGTTCCTTAAACATTCCCCAAGTTTGGTAAACCTTTCTCCTATTTTAAAAGGTTATGGTGGGAAGGGGGACATTAAAACCTCACCCTGTATATTCATAAGCACTTTTATTCTGCATTAAGAATAACATATTTTCCACCAAATATGGTATACATTTTTTTAATTACATATACCCGTTGACGGTGTTATGTGAACCATGTGGAATCTAAACTGGCTCCCTAAGCCTGTGTGTTCAGTTGAAGGGAAATGCTTCATTCGTGGATTAACAAGTGTCGATAGAACATTAGCAACAACTGACAGTTCAGTTTAACTAAGTCCTATAATTAGTTGCTTCAATTCTACATGTGACCGTCTAAGCCGTCACTAACGCGAACCCATCCAGTTTTAATGAACTGTCAGTAACTTCAGTTTGGGTAGGTCACATCCGACATTTTCAAGTTTAAAACGTAGCCGCGTCCATGAGCACATTTCCTGTTACGAGGGATAGTTTTCACCGGAAATGCTCTTTTAGCGTGGCGTTTTATAAAAATACATCTATTTCCAAAGTTTAGACAAATATTCCAGATTTTGTTTGGCAATACATTTCAGATCATAACAAAAACTGATCTCGTTGTCTCCATTTTCACACAATCACTTGTCACTTTACAGAAATGTCACTGTTAGGTTAAACTGGCCTTATAAAACAACTATACATAAAATAAAAGCTATATTATGATTTACAAAAATATCTACGTTTTATTATTCATAAACCTAAGACAATATAGGGCCTCTTTCAGTAAAACCGGTTTTGAGATTCCTTTATTTACTCGTACAAACTATGTACAGTGACCAAAAAAGAAAACATTAATTTACAATTATATCAGTTTCCATGTTATGTAAAAATATATTGCATTGATGATGAAAGAAATATAAAAACGGGACATAAAAATCATATAAAGTACCATCAACAGACATTGAAGATATTTTAGCTAGAAAAAAGAAGGCTAACGCAAACAGTTTGTTATTGTTGTACCTTAGGTAAGTAATCAGTATTATCTACTCGTAATTGCAACAACCAACACTCCTAACCTGTTCAAAAATACATTTTTCACTGTACTTGATCAAATTTCGTCGGCTTTTCTTTTGACAATTCTAGGGACTATGTAGTTGTAAAGGATGTACTTTTGAGCACAATAATTACGTTTACACCTAAATCAACACACCCATGTCTTTTCGCCGCCATATTGGTCTGGCTGAACCGATTTTGTCAAATTTCGGACAACAAGGTATAGTTGGTATGTATACCTAGTTTCATCGAAATTGGATCATAAACTCTGTAAGGAACCAATTTTGGGGGGAAACCCCCCACAATAAGATCACTTCCGTTGGACCAATTTGGCTGGTAAACGAACTTGGCCTGGAGATTTTATGCGCATTTTTAACTTTTGAATGGTAAGTTAACAACTGAACATTTAAATAACTGTCTGATACAAAAACAAGCAAAATATTATAATATTTAAATGCCATGAACCATAATTGAAAATCACGTAACACGTCCACTTTCATACTTTCTTTCCGGGTCAAGCTATAAAAGATATAACACTTACAATTTCTACCATTAGTTAGTGAATCTCTTATAATGAAATGATAAAATAAGATACAATTTGATAACCTTGACTACATAGACTCTAATCTTGAACCTTAACAAAAATGAATGGGTTTTCCTACGTTGGGATTTCCTCAAAGATACGTAGGGGATTTCATTTGTTGCTGAAACATTTAAGTATATTATCCTGGTTGTATAGTGTTTGGTTTTTATTCGTGCTTCTAAGTTGAAAGGTAAGTTTTTCCCGCAAGACAAAGGTTCTCGATTGGGTGAAAAATAGTTCATAGTTTTATTGCACTATTTTAAATAATTACCTTTCTGTTTAAATCGGGACTTAGTTTCCTATCATTTAGTGTATTTTATGATAACAGTTTATACTTTATTATAATTTCTACTTTCATATTGCATGGACAATTAACAGAGTGATTAAATACTTCATGCTTTACTTTTTCAGTGAAACGTTTTCAATTATTTTACTTTAAAAGTACAATATCTACTTAATTACAGTAGCTAAAGTAAAATAGCAACATATCAGTTACCTTAATTTAAACATATTAGTTTTGTTCGCAAAATAATCATGATTATTATTGTGTCAGTGAAAGTACAAATTAATATGCCAAATAAAACGTACATAGTGTCTAATAGTGTCTTGAATTTGTCAGAAACCGATAATCTCCCTCAGCCGTTGTCAACTTTAACTCAACATGCACGCTGTGATCTTATGTATGCTGTTGGCTCCTCAAGTGTTCACTTTGGGTTTTGACAGAGACCCAGAAGTTTGGAATGTGTTTAAGGTAAGATATCAACGTAAAACTCTTTCCTTAACCTTAAGTTTAGACATCACTTTAGATGTTATCCATGATTCACTGACAACTTAAGTACTCGAGACCTCTTAAACTTAATTTCCTGTTAACCAAGATGTCCATTGTAATTGGTCAACATCAAATAGTACTATAAAGAAATGCGTAGTTATCCAGGGCGTTGAGTCAAAATAGATAATTTAAAGTTCAAAGATATGGCATTTCCTGCCTGATACTACGTTTGAACTAAGTCCAACTCACCTGTTGTTTGATATCATTATGTTATTTATGACATAGGTTTTCCACTTTCAACAAACTTAACTTATTATTATACCATGTAAACACACTTGAAATTACGCACAACAATTAAAATTCTATAAAATTATTAGTGCCAAAATATTAATAATTCAAATAACAAACTATAGTTTATAAGGAACAGAAACCCGTTAAAGGAGCAATCCTTGAATAGGTTAACTGATTGTGGACCGATGCTTCTAGGTATCCTAAGAGGTAACTCTCAAACCGATTTATGATTTTCATGACCGTGTTAACTAAAACAAACACACTTTTTTACTGATTGAGAGTAAACGAACAAACTAAGGTAACAATTGGTGATAAGACAGTCATCATCTTCGTGTTTTCTAAATTGATTTTGAAAATGCAACAGTACCAAGGTATGTCATAAAAATGTTTTCATTTTACAAAAAAAAAAAAATTTAAACGGGTATTAAAGAAAAACAAAGTTGATAAAAAACCTTTAAAAGAAGTGGGGACATTAAAAGCTCACCTGTATATTCTATAAGCACTTTATTCACATTATATAAAACCTTAGCCTATATGGTATAAATTTTATCATTACATAAAATAACCTGTTGATGGTTATGTGAACCATGTGGAATCTAAACTGTGTCTAAGCCTGTGTGTTCAATATTGAAGGAAATGCTTCATTCGTGGATTAACAAGTGTCGATAGAACATTAGCAACAACTGAGTCCCATAATTAGTTGCTTCAATTCTACATGTGACCCGTCTAAGCCCGTCACTAACGCGAACCCATCCAGTTTTAATGAACTGTCAGTAACTTCAGTTTGGGTAGGTCACATCCGACATTTTCAAGTTTAAAACGTAGCCCGTCCATGCTAATATTTTCTGTAACGAGGGATAGTTTTCACCGGAAATGCTCTTTTAGCGTGGCGTTTTTTACAAAATACATTTATTTCCAAAGTTTTAGACAAATATTCCAGATTTTGTTTGGCAATACATTTCAGATCATAACAAAAACTGATCTCTCTCCATTTTCACACAATCACTTGTCACTTTACAGAAATGTCACTGTTAGGTTAAACTGGCCTTATAAACAACTATACATAAAATAAAAAGCTATATTATGATTTACAAAAATATCTACGTTTTATTATTCATAAACCTAAGACAATATAGGGCCTCTTTCAGTAAAACTGGTTTTGAGATTCCTTTATTTACTCGTACAAACTATGTACAGTGACCAAAAAGAAAACATTAATTTACTATATCAGTTTCCATGTTATGTAAAATATATATTGCATTGATGATGAAACATAAAAACGGGACATAAAAATCATATAAAAGTACCATCAACAGACATTGAAAATATTTTAGAGAATTATGGTGTCAAACGCTACAGTTTTATTTTTCATTGTTTTGTATAAACAGCTGTTCATTTGATTTACCATTGCTAGTGTTATGATTCGATATTAAATCGACACGTCGCACTCAATCTTAAGTTAAATTATCTGCGATTTAGATTGATATTCACAGTTTGGTCGTTGTATCGACTATAAACAATAATCGAACAAATCATTCAATTTCAACAAAACCATTGGACCAGCTGCTGTCCATGCCACGAAAAGATCATTAAATGATCTTTTTGGCCCTAGGGAGAAAAAGATCATCAAAACAATCCTTTATTTACCTGTGTTAAAAAGTGACACTTTAGCACTGTCAATGCATGTGTCTAAAGCAGCTTTTTTCGGAGCTGAATGACAAACAATTGTTTAATATTACACTTATTTTCCTATTATTAATGAAGTTAACTACAATTAAACATAAAATAAGATAAATTTCATTTGCGTTAATTTCCAGATGGAGTACAATAAAAGCTATCCATCCGCCACAGAGGAAACTCGAAGAAGACAGATTTTTTCCAACAACGAGGAATTTATTAGGAAACACAATGATAAATTTGAGAAGGGTGAAGTTAATTACACAATGAAAGTGAACGAATTTTCCGACATGGTGAGTTTATCATGAGATCTAGAAGGTTGGTTAGCTTTTACATCGCCTTTATGCTTACTGTTATAGACAGGTTTAGCTTTGCTATTGATTCTCTTATATTTAGCTCTAAAGTATTCTTAGCCGCTGTATATTTTCGTTCAGAATTCTAAACTGGTTGTTAACTTTGACCTAGTTCAGAAAACAATTTTTCATAGTTAAACACGAATAGTTTCATACGAAGATTGTAGTTATACCGGGTGTTTTTTAAAGAACTCCTTGATTTAAAGTTGTATTAGTATACAAGTAGTTTAAATAATAGTTATTAAACATATATATAATTAAAGAGAATCTTCTCAATTTTTTGATACCTAATAAAGTTTCTATATGAACTGTTGCCCTGCCACGTCTAAACGATAATTAGTTTCTTTGGTATTCAACATATCAGGCGTAACGGATGCCAGCTTCAACAATCTCTCTCTCAGATGGTCAATGTCGGATCTTCTCAGAATACACAATGTTTTACATGACCCCAAAGAAAAAATCTAGTGGAGTCAGATCTGGGCTCCTTGGTGGCCTAAGTGGTTTGCTCCAAGTGTTAGTCCTAAAATGATATCCTACAGCGTTTTCCTAACAGGTGGATTGGTAGACGTGGGCCAATTGCATGTAGCCGCAGATCTGACTCCACTAGATTTTTCTTTTGGGGTCATGTGCATTGTGTATTCTGAGAAGATGCGTACATTGACCATCTAGGGAGAGGATTTTGAAGCTGTAGCATCATACGCCTGATATGTTGTTGAATACCTGGGAAGAAACTAATTATCGTTTAGACGTGGCAGGGCATTAAATGGTGCTCATATAGAACTTTATTAGGTATCAAAACCTTGATGAGATTTTCTTTAATTATATTTATGTTTAGTAACTATTATTTTAACTATACAACTAATACAACTTTAAATCAAGGAGTTCTTTAGAACACCTTATATTAACACGTTTATTACAGAGCGGTTGTCTTTTGTTTCGAAATTCTGAAACATCATTCTATCAGGGTACCCCAAGTGTCAACTACGAAAAAGGTTATGCCAGTCAAGTAATTCAAAAGAACTCCGAGTTTAAAGGCTCGCCTTTACAAAAGTGTCCTCTATCATTTAAAAGGAACAATACTAACTTTTGTTGAACAAACAGCCCGAGGTCAGTTTCTTTCAAACAAAAAACCTTCAAGGTAGATGAGTTTATTATTTTGTTTAACTGAATTGTAGTTGCTGAAAAGTTAAAACGTCAACAGACTAGCTCTCAAATTGTGATTTTTTGTGTATGAAGCAACAGTGGACCTAGGTACCTTCATTTACAAGACAATGATGCGACCTCAGGAGAAAAACTACCCTGCGTTTCAGGCGGTTGGGAAACTCCACCCGTTTTCAAAGGCCTAACCTAATTCATCTACATGTTTCTAACTAAGCTTAGCCTAAAACCCAAACCAAAGAAATGTTTGTTTTTTATGGATGGACCAACGGTTTAAGGTGACCTCGGGGAGTGTTCATCGTGAAAAGTTGCTACTGCAGCGCCGTCGGTTGAACCCAAGACGTCGCAGGCAATCAGAGTTGTTGGTCATTCGCGTCATCTGTGTTTTTCTGAACTAAGTTAGAAACAATTTCTTACGTTTTCTCCGGTGTACAGACTACCGAGGAGTTCCTGGCGAAGATGACAGGTCTGAGGGTGCCCGAGGGGCTACGACCTAGTGTCACCCAGAACCTGACTGTACCCGACATGGAGAGTGCATCCACGGAGATAGACTGGAGGATGTACGGCGCCGTCACCGGAGTCAAGAACCAAGGACAGTGTGGCTCTTGCTGGATCTTTAGCGCGGTAAACTACCATCGGGGAAAATACAATATATAATATAAATATATGTTAATAATCCAATTTAAATATATTTTAAAATACAGCTGTTTCGTCTTGAGGAAGTATTGTCCTTCCAGGCTTCCTTTCTAGGAAACAAACATAATTTAAAGTAACATAAGACTTTCCCTTATTTACCAAAGAAACGCTGAGCATCACATCAGTGAGGATAAGTACCATAGTCCACCAGTTGCTATAATCTAGTTCTTCGGGATCATACCGTGTCAAAACATCCTAATAATTAGCTTGAAATATTCTCTCGCTGTGGACTACCATCTTAAGTCACTGATTGGCTGAAACTGAGCTTCTTGCTGTCTGCAATCCTTTTGGGCGGCTACCAACCGTCCACTGGTGCAAGGAAGCCAACTATCGATAGCCTCATTGGATGAGACACTATCGAAAAGACTCCAATGGACGGTTGACAGCCCTGCCGCCAATAGGATAGCAGTAAGTAGCAGTTTCATCCAATCGGTGACTGAAGAGGGTACTCCACAGCGAGGCCAAACTATTTCGAACTAATTATTAAGATGTTTTTACGCGGAGTGAACCGGAAGAACTAGACTATAGTAGTGACACCAGCCACGAAAGACGGCTGAAAGAGTTAATTCTACCAGATTCTGTTCAATTTGAGACCAACCTCTCATGTCTCATGAACTGTAATCATGAAAGTCCAATCAAGTCCTACTTTGTCAACTCGGTTTTGTACAAGTTTTGAAACGGAATTTGATTAATCGTATAAGACTATTATTAAATATCGACAGAACACTAATTTTCATTATTTGACACTACCTAGATTGCTAAAATTCTTACGTTCGATGATAGGATTTCACTAAGCACGCACGTGTTTATTGCCAACCTCAAATCCCATCGACACGTTCGCCTAGCCAAGATAGTCACCAAATTACTGTACTCGTTCGTTTCATATCATGACCGAAAGTTGGTAATGAATCTTTCACGTAGAAAGTACAATAGTTTAATGCAATACCTTTTGAAATTCCTCTTTTTAAAGACACTTCTTTAAAGTACAAGAGCCAACCAAAATGTTGACGTTGAATTTAAAAAGTACGTGTGTCCAGCCCAAATTATAACTTGATGGGAATCCAAATTTTCCAATGAATTTTTAGTGTAAAAGTTGAAATTTCTACGTTAAAACACCCTATTCTAAACCGTATCGACAAAAATCCCATCTTTTAAATTTAGAGACCAGAAGGTGTTGCTCTTTTGATTTTTCCGGTCTAGAAACAATAATCATGTCAAGTGGAACCAAGACATTTTGCACACCATTAAATAACACACTAGACCTTTGGGGTTCCACAAGGTTCTACAGTGGGTCCACTATTATTCTTTATTTGCATTAGAATTATTATTTCTATCGGTTATGCTTCGGAATTTTTGTGTCTTGTACGGGGTTTATGTTTTTTGCCTTAAATAATGAATATATAAGTGGTAAATTACCGCGTCAAACAGTTTCAAATGAGGTTCCACTACATTCGGGACAACGGTCCCATCTTCAGTGGTAGTACACATAAAAATCTCTGGGATGTAGCAGCCCTCAACAACGTTTGGATATTGACGGAGGTGATTCAAACAAACAGCTATATTATGGTCAAACAATATCCAATGGGCAAACGACGAATAATTTATGTTTTCAACGATACTAGAGAGTCTATCAACTTACCCAAGCTATATAATTTTCAAAATCTTTTTAATTGTTCCAATTCTCAATCCGCAGTACGTTTTTGTGTGCTGTTTTAAGAAGGCTAATAGGTCAAACTATTAGTTACGTTGGACTATGGTAGAAACCGAATTTGTAGAGAAATTCTTTAAGCTCTGTCATTAAATTCCAGGAGGGTGGTGCTTGTCACTTTAATCCCAACACAGTCGGGGCTACAGTGACCGGCTACGTCCAACTTCCCGCGGGCAATGAAGAGAGTCTGAAGTACTCCGTGGCCAACGTTGGCCCAGTGTCTGTCTGCGTTGACGCCACGCAGAACTTCGTGCACTACAGCGGAGGTATGTTGTGCGTTCTAAAGTGTTAGAATGGCTTTTTCAAATATGTTTACGCGTGGAACAGTTTCAACATTGTGTGAGCTTAATACACACAGATATTTGGTAAGAGTCGATAAGCGTCCGGATATCACGTTTAAGAATAACTAGATAATCTAATTATTCTAAGTGCATATTTAACTGCGAGGTATGTTATATATAAATGTTTTATCACATTTACTAGTAGCCTTTTTTAAAACACATGTTTATGATTTGTTTACATTTCAATAATTATAATTAATGTTTATTGTTGTTAAGTATCTTACAACGATATATGTTCAATTTAATAAAGTTACATTTTGACAATTTAAATAGTTATGTAGATTCTACTTCATTCCAACAAGGTTTCCATAAAATAGTTATGAAAAATGTTACCTTTTGAAATAGCATTCTATCATGTACGTCTTTCTTCAAAACAAACCAACTGTATAGTTATTTCAAAGTTAACTAGCAGATTTTAAAATTCTTTGTCAAATGAAATCTTCTGAAAGCTTCAATATTGGTACACAACTGTCATTGACAAATTCATTGCCACGATACTACTGTAGATTAACTCATTCGTTTCGTACAAACCAACTAGGTTAAACATTTATTCGCAGCTACCTTCCCAGGCGGGCGTACCATTATCCAACAAATTTCCTAATAGTTTGAAGAATTATGAAAATTTCAAAGCATTCAAAATTGGTTCAAAACCATTTTTAATTTCAAAAACGTTTTACAGTGTCGAAGATTGTATCAGTGGTAATTGGACGAATCATTAGGTTTTGAATTCTTTGATTGGTCTTTGACGTATTTTATTGGTAGTTTGTTATACCTAAAGAATTTCTATTGTATGGTAAAATAAATAAATAAATATTAACCAGTGACGGGGAATAACCCTTAGCTTAACACTACTGGCGTGTTCTCAAAAGGATTTAGTTTTGGAAAAATTACGAAAATACTTTTTATAGGGTGATTATAATTATGTTAAAGTATTGTATCTACATGATATAACCTATTAGGCTTATGTTTATACAAGAGCAAACACAGATTATGTATCTTTCCTAGTAACTAGACAAAGTCTACACAATCTTAAGTAATAAACTAAGCTTCAAATTCATTTAATGTGATACTAACAGTTAGAAAGTAAGTTTAAAATGGCGTTGGATAATATTCTCGTAATTTACTTCTTAATGAGTACTTTACTCTTT
Organism: Matsumurasca onukii; assembly: GCA_018831715.1. Lineage (NCBI taxonomy): Eukaryota > Metazoa > Arthropoda > Insecta > Hemiptera > Cicadellidae > Matsumurasca > Matsumurasca onukii. The sequence goes on from CM032058.1 coordinate 82,723,595, forward strand.
TTCGTAAAGCACACAACCACCGTCTAACTACACTTGAATAATATACACACACAATTATCCATCCAGCAGACTCATTTGTAGTGACAAGTGCTTGAAAAGTAATGAAGCAAACAGATTGTCGGTGTTTGCAGTGAGGAGAACAGACAAACAGACAACCAGACAGGAGTAATTGAATCGTAATGGATTGTGATTGTACTGATGGAGAGGCTTCAACAGGACCTTCACAGGGGCGTTTCAGCATTCTGTTGAGTGTTCTTTATTTATAATTTGTTTTAATACGAAAATAGATCTTTAAAGTGCCTGAGAAACATGGCTACGGTGATAAATCTGGTTGGTTTTGATGTGTGAAACTAACGTAGTGCGATCAACAGTCAGTGCTAACCTATTCCGCCAGGGCTGCGCCACTTGGCTCTGTATATAAGTAAATCACTATTTGAGATGCCGACCACTCTCATGAGGGTATTTTAAGGCAAATATGTGGTGAAGGATGAGTGTGATGAGTGGTAGTAATGAGTTACGAGGTGTAGTCTTGTTACAAACTAAGGCCGACTCTTCCTTAGAATGGGTCATTAATTAATAGCCCCAGTGACCAATGGAAATGCAAGGACCAACGGCTTAACGTGACTTCCGAACCACGCAGGTGATGGTCTGATATGTCTAAACGATGGTGGGAGTTGATGCGGGTATCATCAGATGATTACTGAGGCTATCTGAGCCGCTTTAGACCTATATCATCCTCAAAACCTGACCTCCATGAAGCTGGATTACAGGACCACGCCACGAGTCCCAGTCTGTAGGATATTACTATAGTGTGTAGGACCGGTACCGCATTGCACTGCTTAGAGCGCAACTATTAGCCAACTATGCACTTACCCTAATTGAAAATAGTTATTAATTTTTGTTTATAACATTTAGTTTTTCAATACCACCTCTGAAGTTGTGTTGATAAAACAATCTATAAAGTATTCAAATAAAGTTTGAAGTTTAAGTATATTATGACATTTGAGGGTGTCTGAGGACTCCTGGATAAAATTTGGAAAGACATTGGACTCGTCATTGAACAGTTTTGGTGGGAGAATATACCAAAAATAACTCATAAGAAATTAATAAAATGTATTTCATTACCAGTGGAAATTAGTTTTTTATGTGGTTCTACGTTCCAAAAAAATGAAAATAACTTAAATTTCTTAGTGCACAACCTTAGTTACAACATTTACTAACGTGTTTTAAAGTGCAAGTGCAAGAGTTATAAGTGAACTCAAGGTCACGTTCAGTACAGGAACACTCTTTGTTAGTCTCAACTTTTCGTAACTCAAGTGTTTGTTTTATTGTTTAGGTGAGGGGCCAGTGTTAAAGCTAAAGCTTAAAGTTAAAGCAAATATCAAATACCACACCTCCGAGACCCTCTCAGAGTGACCCAAACATCTGTAACCATCAACTCTCTTCATGTTGGGTAATCACCATGAGTACCCGGGATCCAGAGCACAACCAGACAGAACACACTTGTTATCTTTTCTTAATAAAGGTCTGCATTGTTGATGAAACAGCAAGAAAGAGAGTGCAGATCACAACTTACTACACACAAACAAGAATATACTCCAGACTTCGCTCTAGAGCCTGAAGCGGCTGTAGTATATCTCCACAATGGGGTGTTGCTGCTTATCTTAACACGGGATGAAGCTTACTTTATGCACTTCTTTCTCTCAAACCTTCACTTCACCTCCTTTATCTTCTTCTGCTGCAGGCACAACGTTTCAGGTGCGTACGAGAAGATACAAAATACATGTGTACAAATGGTTAAATTTCGGCCATTTTGGAACAACTACGATACACTGGGAAGTTTCTTAAATGTGTCTGTGGTATCGAATTGAACTGAAATATAAAGAAGTGGCAAGATTGCACATTATGGACGTCAAAAGTAATGATGTTGTCTGACCAATGACTGTAGTCTGCGGGCCTAAAAATATGTTTGCGAGCGGTTAGAAACAAATAAACCTCGCATCAACTTGGAATATGTGACTTTTGTGGCTATGCAATGCAACAAACGCTGTTCCCAGGTGACATTGTGTATGTATGTATCACATATTTCTACATGGCGTCAAACAAATTATCTTAGGCGAATTGGAGCTACATAGGAGTTTCAGATGTCTATAAGAGTACTGTAATTTGAAAATGATTTTTCTCGAAATAAAAGTATATATAATATGGACATTTGGCTTCCAATCCATTTTTAATAATGCACCTACCTTTCATTTAAAAGTATTGAACTTACAGTAACACAATTTATAACACGTTGGCATGCTGGCCAGCAACAAACACCACATAATCACTTTCTCCTTGTACTGCACTGCATTAATAACAAAAAGCACAGTTTCAAAAACTTATAAGAAATAATAGCCTATACGATAATCAATCAGATATTTCATTTAACTCTCAAGCTTTGTCGGCCGGTGTCACAAGTATAATCTAGTTCTTCCGGTTCACACTGCGTCAACATATCATAATAATTAGGGTGGAATATTTCGGTCTCGCTGTGGAGTACCATCTTCAGTCACTGATTGGCTGAAACTGATTATTATTATGTGTTGACGCGGTGTGAATCGAAAGAACTAGATTATAGATATTTCACTACTAACTTCGAGGTCGGAGGTCTAGGCGGTTTAAAATTGAAACAGGTAACCTCACTATGACGACACGTCGTCGAAAGCCAATACGTTTGCCTCCTCTGCGTCTTCTACGTACTTTAGTACATACAGGTTTGAGAGCACTAATCTCGAAGTTAACGTTTACAATCGAGTGTGATCGTACTGATTGGTGACTCAAAAGGGTGCACCTCTGGTAGACAATACAATGTTAGAACGATCATCTTAACTTTATTCCATACTAAATTCTAAGCCAGATCTCGGTAACTCCAGTTTTCAAACTTCACATTAAACAGCTACTTAAAAATGATCAGCTGATTGTTGAGTGGAGCTGTGTACTTAAGCACTGCTCATTGTCCTTGCAGAATCAGTTGAACACAATGAATGGTGGAGTTTCCAACTCCATTGTTGTGCTTGTAACTCTAACTCTAACTCGGCTCTCAGTCCGTCTGAAATATTAACTCACCACACTCTACGCTCCGGCTAATTGGCTAGCTACTAAACACGGGTTGAAAGGAATTAATTGTTAATTGGATTAGGTTAAGGATTCATTGGGGACTAATTAGCGTTGAGAATATGTTAGAGGGACAAGTGATTGATGAAATTTGTTCACGTCCAACTGTAGTGTTTCATGTAGTTGGGTCTTGATGCGTAGGTGCGTCGCTTGTTTACTTTTGACACTAAACAATACTTCATCATATTGTAAATTATTTATTACATTGATTTAAATGAAACCGCATTAATTTATTAATAAAACTGGCATTATATTATTTTACTACTCTACTTATTATTAAACCTATTACATATTATTTAATATCTTTTGTTAAGTTTTGCTCGGATTTTTGAGCAACTACAATGGAACACACATACAAACTTAACACCTTTTGATCCAATTATTACATTCGCCCATCCGATCAAAAGTATTTTCTGACCAAAACCTTTATGGGGCTCTTCTTGAGAGTTTTGAAGTATTAAGAATTCATATATTTGAAGAAACCAATATTTTATTATTTTGATAGAAGGAAAATATTTCTAAATAATTAGTTAATTTAAAAGTTCATTGTAGGTTATATGCTTGAATCATGCTCGTTGTCATGTTAAGCTATGGTTTCCTATGAAGCTCTGACCACTAAGTTACGGCCGTAAAAAAGGTAGAGGAAAAGCTTGTCTTCTTTAACGAGGCGAAGTTGGGACTACAAAGTCCTCTCTACCACTCAACCTTAACCTTTACCTAGCGTCACCGTATTAGTCACATTACAAATGTAAGTGGTGACTGCGGGGATGAACCCGCGCCACCGGAGTAATGAGCTCCGGCGTGCGATACCAATCCGCCACGGATCCGCTAATATGACAGTGAACTTTTGTTTTCAATGTATAAGAATGATGGTCACTCCCATACGATTGCTTTGAAAACAAAAAACTGCTATATTACGGCCGTATTGGTCACCGCTTCCTAGGAAATCATTGTTTTGAACTTTCTTTTTTTAAATGTTCAAAACGTGGAAAATGCGTTTTACGAACCCAAAGCTTCGATGAGTCATTTACAATTCAAAATCACGTTATGTTTTCACGTTGCTCTTCTCACTTGGTCTCGAATAGAGTTTGATAGTTTAACCAATTTCTTAGGAAAGGCTTGAAACCGTGCAGAGCTTCAGAAGGTATTATCAAGCTTAAAACATTCAACCCCTCTTTGAGTCTAAGTACCGTATTCACAAACCTCTCAGGAGATAATGCACAAGCAGGGGAGATAAAAGGGGAGAACAATCGAGCTGTGATAAGAGGGGGGGATATAAACAGCTGATGAGGCAAGAATGAGGGGAAGAAAGTGAAGATAAGCTGTCAGATTTATTCTATACTCTGATAGAAAACGTTCCTATGTAAATAAATAGTACAAATTGACGTAACCGAACATACAGCGTTAAGCAAAAGCCTAGAATGTATATAATTTCTAAAATTCATTTTACAAATAATTTTAAATTATGCACTTGTCATCTATTATTAATTGGACATATTTTCCGATTTTCAACACGTATAGGTGACGGACCTTTGGATAATCATCTGTTTTAAATCAAGTCTGCGTTGAGTGCAATAGAACTAGCTTACTAGCCTACGCCAAGCATTTCCCAGAAACTAAATACTACGGTAACGTTACTGGAACTTTAGACAACAATATCTATTTTAAAAAACGTATAAAACTGTTTATGCCATGGGAAGCTAGTCTGGCCAGGTACGTAGTTTTACCCAACAACTCAATTTGGCCGTTGTAAGGTAAGATTACCTATCAATACAAGTTTAAAATTTTTGATGTTGAAATATGATTACGGAAACTTTCCATCGTTTTCAGTAAACTAGAGGAATACGAAGATTTGGGATATGGAATCTAATACCGAATTCAGGTGAAGAATAATCTTTAGGTTATGTTTTAACAGAACACAAAATATTAGGAAATGAGTACTTTTGATTAGCTTAATTCCTAATATTGTGTGTTACTTTTAAGGTTACTTTTCTCCTGAAGACAGGATCAGACCCCAGATCCCAAAACACCGCGTTCTTCTTCTTCACTAAAAAAACGAAGGAAAGCGTCCATAATAATATTTCAACGTCAAATAACAGTAGGTTTACATAAGAAAACAACACTAAAAATGTCAAACATTTATTAATTACCTCCCAATTTTTAAGAAAATTCTAAAATACATAATCACTTTCTGGCACATCTTCTCAAAGTCTTAGTTGAGTATACTTTAGTAAGTTCTGAGCTCATCACTTCCTGCGGTACCTCGGGTCATGGTGCCACTGGGGCATATCTTCCCTGTCTTCACCCTCTACCTCGGAGATCCTCCCCCCAGGCACGTCTACGGGAGGAGGGAACTCCCCCGCCAGTCCGTCAGGGAGCCTGTTCCACGTCATAGTCTGGATGTGGATCTCCTGGAAAAAGGATATGGTGTGAATATCATTTCATAACTGGTCTAGAAAGAGTCGTTATGAATTCAAATAGAAATTGAAGATAATGTTACTGTCGTTAGATAGCGTATAGAAGCCAAGGAATCCAACATAGTTTCGGCAGCCCAAGCACCATATCTCACTGTCTCCCCCTTGGCTCCACATGCTCGAATTTGTCCGATGTCGATTACCAATTCATGCGATTTTCGAGAACGGATGAACTTCTTGGCTCTTCTTGAGACTCTTAAATGAATTCCCGTACAGCGCTATTTGTGCTTGGGCTGCCGCAGCTATGTTGATTGTCCTGCCTCAGCCATTCGGCATCTATGCGTTACCTACTTACCACATCATATTTTTTGATGAAATTTAGTTATACATTTAAATAAAGTTCTAAAAAGATCGCTTACTCCTAACCATTAGATAGAGCACTACGACTGAACATACAGTGTGTATATTTTAAAAAGCAACCCTATTTTTAAACCATAGTAAATCATTCTTGGCCACCAATCTAAACTACTGATGTTTAAGTTTCTAAATATATAAATCTGTTGAGAAACTCGGAGTGGTTGAAATCAGTTTGTATTTTAAAGATGACTTTTATTTCAGATTGTATTACAAAGCATTCTATTTTTAACAGACTGTACGCATTTTTAAACGTAAAGTAAAAAGCAATATTTAAAATGACTTCTTAGATGTAGTGAAACACTTTGCTTAGCTTTTTCAGCTAGTTCTTGTGATAATTCCCATCGCCCTATAGCCTATATCTTGATTTTTTGAATGGCGTTTGGGAGAAAATCAACAATATATTTTTTACACTTGAATCCCTCCTTGACTTATGCTAGTGTATTTTTAAGTAATTAAAAATCAACCATTGCTTCAAAAATAAGCTGCATTATTAGGCAGTGCAACTTATAAGTATTACAAGTTTATAAATACATCCTCAAATATTACGCACATAAAAACAAACATTTATTTTAATCTGTTGCTAATTTAGTAAAGTGACATAAACAAACGTGTAATTTGGATGTTTTTGAGTCAAATATGCAAACAGTTGACATTTGCCAAACCACAGTAACACAAGCCTTACATTAACAAAACATATTTTAACCGAATATCCATCCTAAATTCACTCGCGTGTATGTTTTAATACCCCAAAAGATAACCATGAAAACTCACATGAACAAACAATTGCACTAAGTAATCATTGTGACGCTAGTAATCAAGATTGTTTAACCGTTTAAAGCCACAAAACCTACTTATACAAACTTTGTACTTTAAGCCAAAGCAAATTCTAACTTTGTTGTCGTACTTCAAAAAGCAATTTAAGTTTGAAAATCCGTTCACCACACGGGCAAATTGAGCTGACGATTGACTAACCGACAACAAAAAGCAATATTAGATTACCTGTGCTAAAAGCTTTATATGTGAGTTTTATTTATTTATTGGTTTGTAAATATTTGTTGAGTTGTAATATTGCACTTTGATTTGGAAACTGGACAATCTTCCTTTTGCGTTTCTTTGTATTTTCGCTACGGAATTTACGCTCGGTTTGTTTGTTCATTGCATTCCTTAATTCTTACAGTAAAGTATTTGCTTTGTAATCTTTCAGTCAATTAATTGATAATAAACTAGGAGTCGCGGTGATCTGCTGGCCTCCTTAGCTTGAGATTGCAGGTTTATACAGGGTGTTTCAAAACGCTTATAATGAAGTTGGGGGCTAGAAAATCTTTCTTATTTGTCCAAAAACTCTTCGTTGTTTGCACAGCCGTCATTTTGATATGTACCTACACTCTAGGACAAAATAAACGCATCATGGTAAAATGTCTAACAGTTAAAAAATTAGTACCATCCATTTTCTTATAGTATAACTATATTGCTTATTGTTTTGTTGCTGATTAGTTAAATTAAATATGTACTTGCATTCAGCCCAAAACTTTCTAATTTTGAAATAAAAGACGGATAATTAAAGTTGTTAGAAACAAATAAAGCGATGCGTTAATTTTGTACAGGAGTGCATTTTATTGTTCAGGTCAAGGACGACTAGACCTAATATTTAACATTTTTAAACATCTTCACATTAACATGACACGTTTATGAAAATATAATTTAAACTGTATAACCTTTAAGAAAGAAATGGAGGCCACTTAAACTCTTCTGATGACAATATCTCAAAAACGACATTGTTCATGGAAATTATATGTAGGCATAGACTGTTATTGATACCAAGTTTGTCAAATCCCGTTCTAAACAACAAACAAATGACGACGAAAACAAATTTCGCTGTGTACGAAAAAATATCGACAGAACAAGTTGTCAATGAATTGTAATGAAATCTTAGAAAACACGAGCGATTTGATACTTGTTTGTAAAATGTGTATTTCACATTTCAGTGTCTATAAAATTGCATTTTCCTTTAGAAATGTGCCATTATGTAAGTTTGTGAAGTCGTTAGTGAATGAAAAACATACGAACATAAAAGTAGTGGTTTTAAAAGCGAAGTGGTTTAGGATGAAACAATTATGGCTTTCTGGCTTCAGAATAAATTCTTACTCTTAGAGTGATTACCTTTATATACTCTGTGGTATTTTTGAAGTTTCCTATGTATATATACCGTGAATATGTTATACACTATATACTTTTAAACACTATAGTGTAATACAAGTTTTACTATGAATTAAATGTTATGAGTTAAAGTAAGCCCTGGGAATTAGCCTTGTCTCCAAGATTGGGTTAGTTTAAAAGGAGGCCTACGATGGTAGGCAACCTTCCAAGTATTTCACCGGATACAGCCCGCATCATGAGCCTGAATTCACCTAATCTACGCATTGCCAAGTATATTGCCAAGTTATATTTCTTTTTAATTCTCTGGCACAATTAGTTGTAATACTTAGATTCAGGCAGTTATTCAAATTCTAATTGAAATTAAGCTATTGCAAAATGCACCCGTTACGACATTGCCTAGTTGCAACAGGGCATTAGAGTAGTAGCACATGAAATAAGTGAGGAATACATGAAAAATACGTGTTTACCAAAATGAAAACTACATAAAGAAGCAAATCAAAGTATATTCGACTTTATATGAAATATCTTTTGCCAAGGGTTGTTACAGTTTGTTTCTAGAAGGTTAAGATCTAACATTGGACTATTATTGACAAATCTAAAACTAATATAATGTTTTAGTTTTTCATGTGAGGCACCTTTTGAATATCAAAGCTGTCTTCGTCAGATATGTTTTATTGATTTTTACGCTTGAAATGCCAAATAAATAGCGATATGCTAAAGATTAGAGCTTCAAAGCGATTGTCTCGAAGGGATGGAGATCTCATTAGTTTCTATGGATCCCTTGCCTCAACCGAAGGCTTAAGTGTCCATATAGATTATACAATAAGGATCAGAGAGCCTGGATACGGCCTCTACAAACCTGATTCCCTTCAAGATCTAATTTCCATTCCCTCAAGACTAGTTAACCGATCCGCAACATTCTACAAGGCTTAGTTCAGCTACGGAAGTGTTTTCTATGTATTATACACACTTTTAACAACGTTACTTTACACCATATGACTTAAAAAAGTATATTCGCCGAATATTCGTGATTTTTTCTGAAATAACCGGATCGCCCCTAGACAAATAGCCAAACTTTTAACAAATAGCTCTTACATTCAAGAGTGGGTGAGTCAGTAGCTGGGTTCCAAGACAAATAGCCGAATAGCCTTTAAACACGCGCGTGATTGAGAGATTGCTGTATGTATGTAGATAGCTTTATTGTAAGGTCACAACAAATAAACACATTAGGTTTGATTGAAGTGGAATCCATTGTGAGATTAAATCGTAATGTTTGTCGACCTTAATTAAATTGTTCTGACCTTAGTTTTGAAGTGGGTTGTGTCATGTTGTCCAAATTTATTTTGTAAGTAAGAAATCAGTTTTTCAGTTATTTATGAGTGGTTTTGTTTTATTTGACTGGGACTCGTGGCGTGGTCCTGTAATCCAGCTTCATGGAGGTCAGGTTTTGAGGATGATATAGGTCTAAAGCGGCTCAGATAGTCTCAGTGATCATCTGATGATACCCGCATCAACTCCCACCATCGTTTAGATATATCAGACCATCACCTGAGTGGTTCGGAAGTCACGTTAAGCCGTTGGTCCTTGTATTTCCATTGGATATTGGGGTTATTAAAGACCCATTCTAAGGAAGAGTCGGCCTTAGTTTGTAACAAGACTACACCTCATAACTCATTACTACCACTCATCACACTCATCTTTCACCACATATTTGCCTTAAAATACCCTCATGAGAGTGGTCGGCATCTCAAATAGTGATTTAGTTATTTATTGTACGAAACGTTTGACTACAACCCAAGCGCTTTAAGAAATAGGAAAACCGTTATACATTTTGAAATAGCTTCATACAAAATTTAATGTATACTCCCTGAAATTAGTTTGGTAACCACGTTTATTAACGCAATACACGGTTAAATTTGAACAGAATCTGTAACAAAAGACGCGATAAGAAAAAGCAAAATGCGGAAAATCTTAAAATGGCGAGAGATAGAAAGACAGACGGTCGGAATAGTTCTCTTGATGTCAAACTTTATTGCATTCTTGCTGTGAAACTAGACGGCTTGGCATCGGGCTGTCTTGCAACTTAAACCAGCTGTAATATGTGTCAGAGAGACGACAATTTAATCCAAACCAAGTAATACTTACTATGATTTAATTATTGTTTTCAGTTGACAAATTGGTACTAAATAAAAAGCTAACAATTTTCAAACACCAACTTAAAAAAATGAATATAACAATTGCAATGTTGAAAGCACCGTTAAACTTGGTATGGCAATTGAAAAATACCTAAACAAGGCTAAATTAAAGCTTTCTGTACAGCTTTAAAATATATATATTATATACAGGGTGTCAAAATAATGTGTAGCGCGCTATGCAAAACCGTATTCTACATACAAAAGTAAGTCGCAAATGTCGAGTTATTGTTTTTGGGCATAGTTTAGCCGTAATCCACCATTTTGTAAATTTTTGAAAACAATTTATAATTGAGAAACCCTTTGTGATATTTTTGTGAAACTAGGCATTAACCTTAATTGTTTTCTTAATAACATTTTCCAAACATATATTTTTATCCAGCTTATCAAATTTTAAAATGGCAGCCATTTAAAACTTCAAAACAAAATTCCAATTTGATTCTATTTGACTTTGAAGTTGTGTAATAGTCACAATCGAAGTTAGATACAAAATATTTTGAAAATGTTATTAGTAAAACAATTAAGGTTAATACCAAGTTACACAAAAATATCTCAAAAGGTTTTAATTGTTAAATATTTTCAAGAATTTACAAAATGGTGGATTACGGCTAAAATAAGCCGAAATAAAAAAAATGTTACTGGGAATTTTCTACTTACTTTTGTATGTAGAATCCGTCCTACATAGCACGCTTCATTTTAAAGTGTTTACTAAATATATTAATTGTAAATATATTTAGGAAGATTTAATTAATCAAGTAAATGATAGCAACGTTTGGAACGGCTGAAGTGAAGTAAAACGTACTAATAGCAAAAGGGAATATGTCAGGCTCAAAACAGAACATAAAACTCAAAACGTTGCAAAACTATCAATATCATAGTACCACTTCTTTTTATGGGAAACCATGCTTGAAACTAACTTGGAACATTGAAATGTCACTTTTATAGAACTTCTGTCTTTACAAAAATCACTCCAGTAAATAGTTCAATAAAAACTCATTTTACAGAACTTCCACACTTAATTCTCTCTAACAATAACGAACCACCGCACTTATTATTCTAAAAACAACATCACTCACAGTGAAAGATCGAAACATAACCTCAAAACAATTCTATGCGTGAGAAAGATACCCTAAAGAGCTTAAGGGTTGTTGACGACTGAGGTAGAATATCGGAGCCGTCGCCCACCCCTTACCCACACCCTGAGCCTGCGCAGTTCTCCCTTCACGTGACCTAGGTGTTGAGAGGGGGGAGGTTGTTTACCGTGCATTACGGAACACCCAGACCTACTTAGGCTGTTTGTCTCCAGGATTGGCTAACTGCTTTGATGACTCTTCAAAGTAAGATTGGTTGAGGAAAATACTCGTAGTGTGAATGTCACATTGTCTAACGATAACTTTTGAAATTATTAAATGTGTGTGTAAGAGCTGCTTGTCAGACGTAGACATAACTCAACTCTATGCCCTTGTAGAAAAGGTTAAACAACAATTTTGACAAAAGTAAAACAGACAAATAAAAAGTATAATGATGATGAGTGTGAGGCCAAGAGCTAGGAGGTGTAGTATCTACATTGTATGTATATACAAAGCAAACCTTTGAGTGTATAACGAATCTTACAAAATAAAATTGTGAGTCTATAAAATTTGGTGAAAATAACACAAAACACAAGACATTTCTGAACAAGTAGCCGAATCACACCCAAACCACAAACGCTTTTACAATTTAAGTAAAATCGATCGCAGTAGCTAAACCTTTGTTGAATTGTCTACAAAATTATATTTGCTTAGTTTTTGATGTTAGAACGGAACTGATACATAAGTAATTAAGTATTAGCTTACTTCTTTCTTTAATTTTAAAGTAATCTTGTATTTGAACTTTGTCGTTTTCTTGGTAAGTGTATTATTTGCAAAAGAAGGAGTCTTTCTATATTATCAAATACGGGGGTTATACGGTACTTCGTATTCACCAGTAGCCTGGTATGTCAGCAATAAACAGCAAAATATTCTATCAATTTAGCTGAAACTCCAAGTAGGCTAGCTTCACACTTTCCTGACTATATCTTATTTAAAGGCTCACGAATCCATTAGTTACTGTGGTTTCGCGATGGATTTGAGAATTAATATGTTTTAATGACTAACTAAGATCACTAATTTCTTTTCGGACATAATTAATTCAAAACGGATAGCAAGATCTTTTAAAACATGAGTAGGCTGTTTCACGTACAGATTAATAACGCACTTACCACGTGACTCTCTTGTAATTTCTGTAAAAAACTATCACAACAGAAAACAACTGTAAAAGTTGCTTCTTCTTAGCAACCAAATTTAACAGAGAATAAATCTCAGTTGGAATAAAATGGTTTTAAGGGGTCACTGCTCTTGTAAAACTGATAATGTATTTATTAAAACGATGTTTATCTCAATTCAATTTCGTTGAGTAAAAGTAAATGACTAAACAAAAGTTCTTATTTTAGACTATGCCTGGGTTTTAATTTTCTTCTTATACTTTTTAAGTATGTGCATATAAACCAGGTTTTATATACTAACCTTGCGTATAAACTACTGCAGGCTACAATATCATTGAAGTTTAAAATATTATCTAGTTGCAAATTTGTACTAATTTTAATGCCAACTTTGATAATTTCCTTACTATTATTATTAAGACTGCCACTTTAAACTATTTATTTTAAGTGTACAGTCTGTTTAAGTGATATCCGCAGGAAATTTCCCTCTAACTCCTAAAAGGATTTATACACTATATTAGGTTAAAAGTAAATGAGAGGAATTTAAGCCCTACTTCACTTTTGTTAAACTAAATAAAGGCCGTTTATTATTATTATATAAAACCAAGCAACTAATTTAGATCATTAACATATTAATTCATTAAAATCAATGCTGTTGAAACCCTTGCACAGTTATAAAACACTTAGTGAATACTTTTTGCTTTGATATACGTGCTAATAACAAGTTATGCAATAATGACTACAAATTAAAAGCAATTTCCACATGTTGAATGACCCAACGTGTTAATCTTAATTTGAAATATTTTGTACCATAAATATATCATGTACATAAACAAATACAATGTAGACCGCACATGTAGTTTGATACAAATATTAGAAAATACAAAATATACAGAAATGTTTCACAACACGTCGCTACGTAATGGCTAAATGTGTGTATAACACTCGGGTCAGGGTGTGAATACGCGGTAAATGGTGCGAATATAAATTATAACCGGAAGTGCAACCCCAGCCGTGAGGCCACTTCCGGTTGACAAACTTTGTTACAGTCAGCGGTACAAAGAGAAGGAAACAGTCTGAAAACACGGAGGAAACTGTACTGAATTTATTGTTTTGTTGTGGATTTGAAATTGTTTTACTTTTATTTTGATGAAATGAGAGTTGTAGGAATCTGCTGTACGGTTGATTATAAGTGTTTTATAAGTGTTTCAGTGTTGTATTACTTAATGGTGGATTTAAAATATTCACAGCATGTGAAAAGTAAGTGTGAAATGTGAATTCGTTACATTTTTCAGCAAAATACATTTAAGAGTTAGTCCCTAGTTTTCAAATTTCAATTTGAATCAAAATCAGTCTATCGATCTTTGACGACATAAAAGACGCGATGAGAACGAAAGTACTTAAGAAAGCCATTCGAACATTCGAATAAAAGTTCTTTCATAAAACTCTTCCCGTTAAGTTAAAAGTAAAAGAAGAAGAATCAAGAAACCGATTTATTTCAATTCCACCGTCATCAATCTAAACTTACTTCTCACTGATTTGAAGATAAATACTGTGTCACTGTTTACTTAATTTAAACTTAGCGGTAAAATATTGCTAAGAATCCATTTTAAATTACGTGTTATAGACAGTTTTTAGATCTTTTGCACAAGTGTCAGACCACAGCTAAATCAAAGGCAATTTTATTTAACAGGTTTTTAATTGTTATATTAAAAACTTTGATTTAAAAATACCGACCAAACTTTAAAGTGAGCCTGGAAGCTATTTGAAATATCGAAGGAGAGGCTACATAAAACAGCGGCGTTAAAAGCATTAATTTTAAAAGGATTTCCGTGTTCCACTCAAACCGCTTTAAATTTCCACATGTTTTAACTGAAAACAATACAAATGTTGGTTTCATCTCCATTCCGGGTACACATGTACCTTTTCATTTACTTGAACAATATTTTAGAAGGACTACTTCGTAAATAACAGTGTTATAGACGTGCTTAAATAGCTTTTATGGAAGTCAGGGCTGCTTGAATGTATTTAATTAAACCTAAATTTACTTTTACCTGTGACTTAATCCATAGCCGTTGGCCCCCCGTTATACATAATGTTAAATTAAATCAGGCTGCCATAGGCCGAAAAGAGTTTACAAAAATTGAGCCGTTTAAAAGTTAAGTTTTGAAATACACATGATATATAATTGATAAAGTGTGTAAACCCCTTTGAGACTATACTATTTTTAGCGTTTTGAGAGGTCAGTTAAATAGATAATGAAAACGTCCAATAAAACGTTAAACAGAAATGGCAGACTCCTGATGTGTAACTTTAAAGAGTCTTACCCCCACTACTAGAAGAAGTAGTAGACCCCTAACCTGTCGTGTACGCTTTAATAACTTAAACGTACTTTCAAGTAGCTATTTGTCGACTGGGACTGGCAGCTTCATGGAAGTCAGGTTTTAGGAATATTGATAAAAGCGGCTCAGATAGTCTCAGTGATCATCTGATGATACCCGCATCAACTCACCCATCGTTTAGACATATCAGACCATCACCTGCGTGGTTCGGAAGTCACGTTAAGCCGTTGGTCCTTGTATTTCCGGTCATTGGGCTATTAATTAATGACCCATTCTAAGAATAGTCGGCCTTAGTTTGTAACAAGACTACACCTCATGACTCATTACTACCACTTATCACACTCATCCAAATATGTGGTGAATATTTGCCTTAAAATACCCTCATAAGAGTTTGGCATCTCAAATAGTGATTTATAACAGCTTAATTTATGCCCAGTGCTCTGAATGTCAAAGTGCAGAAATTCGAATTAAATAAACAAACAGAAGCTACTACATTTTAATAAACATTTAAATTAATTAACACTTTATTATCACATATAGTTTTAAAATTTAGACTAAGATTGAATGTGATGAATGTGAAACATCTCCTTCTACTCCATTGTCGAATGCTACATCTTAGCTTTGAATCGAACAACTTCTCAAACTCTTGCTAACAGTTTCAACTTCTCTCAACTTCAAGTGAAAGTTGAAAAGTTGGCTGACTGTTGAATTTGATCCACGACTGCAGTGTTGTTACTGGTGGCTCCTTATTATTAGTTCAAAATTTTATATAGTTTAAACCAAATACATATAACATTTATTTCCAAGGTGTAGATTTTTGAATTCTTGTGTTACCTGAAACAAAGTTTTTTGTAAAGGTTTAATAAATAAATAAAAACAGTATTTCTTAGTTGATTGCTATACAATAATGGCGTTTTTTCACTTTGGATGAAATATTATTTAGGACGTTTTTCCATCGTTTTTGATATAAGAAAAATAATAAGACGTTTCATAAACCTACACTCAGCCTAGTGAACTCAATAACGTTCAGCTTAGAACTATAATCAGTTTTCGTGTTTTACCTTGTAGGGAACTTTCTGAAGTCTTGTTAGTCGATTTAACTCCTTTTTAGGAAACCCTGTTTCATTAACCAAAACTCTAAAGAATTTCCACTCAATTGACTGTGCATGACTATGTATGATTCACCGAGTAGGGAATTTTTTAAAAGCTTGTTAGTCCTTTTAATGTCTTTGGTAGAAAACCTGATTTATCAAAAGCCTAAAGAATTTCCCTTCCATTGGCTGAGCATAAATAGGTATTTGTGTGTGATGTCTGCTATATTTGGTCAGTCTGATTCATGGCTGTGATTGGTCGTCCGCTGCTCAAAGCCAGCCGATGTGGTGTTCTGGCGGCTGGCCAGGCAATCAGTCAGTGGGCAGTTGTCACTGGCCGTGGATTAGAGTTTTTAAATGTTGTATTGCTGTAGGCTAGTTGTTATAAAATCATCAGTTCAAAAACAGAATTTTTAACAAACATTTTGCTGATTAATTTTAAGCTAGCTCATTTCCTAATGTTTTTGTTATGTTTTAGGTCCCAGAGGCCAGATCCCAAAACTCCAGGTCCCGATGGAAAACGCCTGTAATAATTTTTCAACCTCAGAAATGTTACCACCGTCATCAACAAAGTTCAAAAGAGGGTTTTCTTTCAGTTAGCGTGCCATGTAAACTTTGATAATGACCACTTATAGTTTCTTTATTAGCCACATATAATCTTTGTAGTCACATATATTTTTTAAATGGCGATACTATTTCTGTGGTGCGTTTGATTTTCTGTCGACGCCTACAAATAAGTGCATCTGTGATAATCTCTTCCCAGCAGCTGTATCACTGGGTATAATTTGAAGAATGTGTGTAATGTAAGAACTTTTGTCAGTTTGTTTTAAAAATAGCTGTATTTGCTACATGTAAAGTCACACTTTTATTACCAAAGAAAATGAGGTTTGCCTTGATGATCTTTACTCTACGTCTTACTCCGTCACGAAAGTGACGTTTTGATTCTATCTCATTCAACGTATTCAGACGTTAAACTAGAATTCTTTAAAAAGCGTCACTTTAGAACCTAGTGATGAACAATATTATTGTACAATTGCGTTTTCCTACATGTATTTTTTCATTATTTTGCACTGAAAACTGTAACTTTACTTATATAAATTTATTTCATGAAAGCGGCTGACTTCGGTTTTTTTCTAATGTACTAAATATGACAAAATATTCGGAAAATGTATTACCCAGCAAAGTAGAAATAACATTCCCAATAATTTTCTGTACTGCAATATTTAGTTCTTATTGCAACACCTTTTAAGCAACTTATAAACTAATTGTGTTTGTAACGACTTGTTGTTGTTGACGATTGTAACTACATCTATCAGGTGGTTTGCATCAAAAACAAAATGGGGACTTGCGGTTAGCAAAAATAACACGCACCCTAAACTATCCAATAAATATATTCAAATACACTGTATAAAGCCAATTTCAAAAATAACTTTTAAATAAATCGATCAAACATAACTTTGTTCAGCAGCTGTGACCGCTCTTCATGAAAGCTCTGTCAACCTTGAGCGAGCGTTTGATAAGGTTTGAAAGAGCTCACTAAAAGCCTCTTAGGATTTGTTCATTAGCAATTCTCCATTAGCACACCACTTTTACATGACAATCAACAGAGTTTTGTCAGCTTCGATGAAAAAATTGTCATTTATAAGTCTTTAATGTAAACTAAACCACGTTATATTTGGCAGTACGAGTATATGAATGTAAATAAGGGTTTTGGTTGAAGGTCTTGTACGTGTTTTAGTTTTAGAACAGGACCTAAAATCAATGCGTAACCGAATAGAGTTCAAACAGAACGATTTTGCTACTGATATAAAGGTACGTTGAAGTCTATAGACTGTGTTCATGCGTTGTAATACGATAAGTACTGAACTTTACAGCGTCTATTTCTTTATTAAAGTGTATAAGGCATATCTAACAATGGAATCGTTTCTGTCTTTTCTTGAGTTTTGAAGATATTGCGACGTAAAAAGGCTGTAAAATAGTGGTCGCCATTTTCCTGGAAACGACAGTTTCTTCCAGAACAATCAATCTTCATCCATCATAATCTTGACTGTACAGAACCTGGAGAGAACATCCTCACCGACGCGTGTTGTTTAGACAACATGGATACTTAGCTTTGAGTTCTAGTATTGCGAAAAAAACATTAAAGTTTTGAGTAGAATATTGTGAACTGCTAGAGGGATCTTTACCCTTTTTCTATTGTCTCTTGTGGAAGGATTTCGGACCGCTTCTCCACAGTACTTTAAGCAATTGAATCAAAATAAACAACAATATTTCTCTATTAGAAATCAAATAAAGAACCATGGATAAATTAAACTGTAAATTGATCCAATGAGACTTTTTCCACAAAATATTTATATAAATGTCTTCACTCTATTCCAAGGATAACAAATATTGTAGCTGTCATGATCTACAATCTAAGAAGAATGACAAGAAGGTCTCAAGATAGACACACCAACACGTGGCAAAGGCTGTCTTCATGTTCAGATTCGAGACTAAAGAAAGTTGCAGAACGCCGCGACACTAAGTTGTGATAATCTGTTGAACCGATTCCATTAAGCAAAGTGAATAGAGCCTACAAACAAGGCTTAAGCTGAGTTAATCGATTCACTACCTTGGAGTATATGGCAACTTACATTGTTACCTTTTAGTAACGGTAGTTTTACAATCAGTTGTACATCTTTTAGACATAAATGTTGTTTTATTTGGCATAAGCAACTAAATTCAATATTAGTTCAGCTAAATGAACTGCTTAGACTTTTTGAACGTTTAGACAAGTTGAGATATTAATCAATTAGTGAAACAAATTTGAATTAATTCCAATATTAAAGGGCTTTATTATTAAAAGTTACCGGACGAAGGCAGCTTTGTGGTTGAAAGATTCTTCGAAATACAACTTTCGAATATTAATTTAAAGAAAACCAAATTTTACAATTTACTCTTTTCCATATCTACGAAAGTTTAATATTCTTCAAAACAAATTTAAAAATGCTTTTTAGATCAAAATATACTAGAAAGATTACGCTTGTGATTAATTCAAAATTCAAATTATCGAACGGCTATTTAAAAAAATTCCTATTTATAATATGATTAAACTGTACAACAACCTTCCAAATTCTATGAAGAAGAAGAAAACAATATTACTTAATTCAAAAAGAAACTAAAATCAAAATTACAAGCAAGTGTATACTACAATTTCAGAAGCTTTCTTTTGAGACAGATTCAAGATTAGCAGTTGAGACAAAATTCAGAGTGTTTAATTATTTTTATTTAGCTTTATATATTGCAATTTCTTGTTCACAGCAATAAAACATTATTTATTTATTAATTAAAGCTTGTTTACTACTGTGACA
Source organism: Matsumurasca onukii (assembly GCA_018831715.1). Lineage (NCBI taxonomy): Eukaryota > Metazoa > Arthropoda > Insecta > Hemiptera > Cicadellidae > Matsumurasca > Matsumurasca onukii. The sequence continues at coordinate 82,742,953 of CM032058.1, forward strand.
TTATTCAATCGTTTATTTCTTTTAGTGATTTTCTTAAAAAATGTTTTTGGCCTGTTGATGGAATTTGAAAAGAGGCCAACATACAATTTTCGAACACTATAAAAGGTTTGATTTTGAAAAGAAAGAACAATGTGTTTGGGATACAAATTTGTTCGTAAGAACCTGTAAGAGTAACCAAGCATTTGTAACCAAACTGTTCTGACATTTTTATTTATGTTTTACTCTGCACATAAACAACACGTTGTCTCTTGTAAAACTGAAATACGGTATCCCCTTTTCTCCTGATGCGGGTCTCCTCCTATAATAATTAATATCCTACGCATTAGCTCCCCCATCACAAATCTAGATCCAACCTATCATTATTCATCCACGTGGATAGTTATACGTTTCTAACTTAACGAACTCCTAGTTCAGCTGATCAGATAATATTTTGCACTCCAGATTGTGAAATAACATTACAAGAAACCTATCAGGTCTCTTTGCCAACAACAAGTTGGACTTTGTAACAAAACAAGTAGCTAACTCAGTCACTTGTGCTCTAACTCTCTAGACTCTAGTTGTATGTTTCCCCGCTCTTCTATCTCGTCGTCCACTTGTGATAGATTTTAAACACAACGAGATAAAAATATTCGATTTGAAAGGTATTAAACGCTGAATATTTATGCGTAGTCCATAACGATTAACATCCGTCCGTTGGAGGATCCTGCACAGAGCCATTAGAAAATAGCTCAACAATTTCTCACAAATCATTTTTATTTTGTATTTGCATTTCATGCCTTTCTAGAATAAAACACTACCCATTAGTTCCAAAGTACCCAGAAGGCTTAACCCAACAGAAAATGCAACTTTCTTGTTGAAAGCGTGATAGCTTGCTGCTTGTTTGTTTAGTTGTATACCTACTTTTCAGATGAACAGTACTGAAAATTCAGATATCTGAATATCCTATTCATAAATGGAATTCCGATAATGCGGTTCACCATAGTTTGCGGTTTACCATGTGGTTAATCTTCGTTTATCTTCTCTAGATTTCTGTTTGACATCATGTTACAGTTATGATAGACAAGAACAGCGTTTGTTAGTCTCCAATCTCTTTCAAAGAATTAAAAACGCTTGTTTAAAGTTTACACGAGGTTTCGCAGTTTCTTTCTAGCTGCTCGCAAACATATTATTTCTTTATGCCTGTAGACTAAAGTCATTTTGTGACCCCTGTCTTTACAAACATTTAATAAACAGAAATCCGAACATGTCACACCTAGAATTTGCAGTTAGGTTTGACTGATGAACTACGCATAAAACCTGTAATTGATTCATAGATGGGCTGGAAGGTATATACAGGTTGATTTACCGTCCTGTATACCTTATCAGTTTAGAAGTAGAACCGTTATAAAAAGTTAAAGCTATAAATGTAAAAGCTAGAAGAATGGTTTCTGTGTCAAGTATAACAGTCAGTCAAACTTGTCAACTTTCGCTGCAGAGTATTCAAGTTCAAACTTTCAGCGAGAGTTGGAGAAGTTTCTCGATTGAAAGCAGAGATATGCGATTTAACAATGGAGTACAAAGATGTGTCTCTGCAAACTCGAAATTGCATGGGACAGTCTCTTCCTAATGAAAAGCAGGACATTTTAACACTTTCATAACTGCTAACATATTAAATCATTTGATATGAAGACTTGGATTATTCTCCAAGTGTTCTATAGTGTATTTGTGAATTCACTATGAATGAAGAGGATACGTGAATAAGTATGAATAAGTATATTATGTATTTCTTTTTCAACCTCATCCTACAAAAGTCTGATTTCCCAGCATGTAACGAAAGAAAGGTCTTTGTTATTCACAAACAGTTTGTGTTTATCTCCTGAATCTAACAGCATTGAACAGATCAGCTTGGACAGGGTTGCAATGCATCACAACCCCTCTTACATAGTCTATGGTTAATCTATATTGCTCAAAGCCCACTTGATACTGTAAGCCCGGAGCCAAGGCTTACATTGGCACTGTGGTCCCTTGTGTTATTCAATATGTAATGTCATGCTACTCAACTCTACTCAGGATAGTTTACTATTGACGTTTAGGCAAAGCCAGAGTTTTTATTTATAAAGAAAGCCCAGTACCGGTCAAAATTCTTTTTATGTGCCAAAAGAACAATGTGAAAACCTTTTCTTGAGACACCTGACCTAAATCTTTCATAAGGTGTTTAGACTCTTGTTTTGTTTGAAAGATGACAACTTAAAACTGCAATAACGCAGCTGACTACATTTTTAAAAATCGTAGGGCCTGCACGTTTTAAAATGAGACAAGAAATTAAAATACACCATCTCTTTAAAGTTTGAACTTATGTCATAGTCTTAAAACTTAAAAGTGGAAATTCGGTCAGTGAAGTCATTGAAACATTTCTTCAACTTTAAAAAAGCTTTGTTATATAAAAGCCCGATGAAATTTGTAAGAGTGAAATGTCCCAAAAATTGCATACTTTAGCATGGTTCTTATGGACAAAACTCAAGGTCAAAGCCAATACCGCACCCTTAAGGCGCTGATGGTGTTCTACGACATAAACGGTCAAATATAAACAATTTTGAACCTCAAGAGAGTTTTATTATTTATTCTTTTAAGAGATCTTTTGTTCTGAGTTAATTGTTTCTTTTGTGAATATTGTAAGAGTGTTACAAGATTATAGGACGCAGATGAGACCATGTTAAGTTGAACAAGTGTAGCGCAACAAAACTATTTCATTTTTGTCACAAAGGGAGGCTTTACTTTTAAGACGAGAAAGAGGAAGAAGACAAACTAATTTGTTCCAGAACCAATTAAAGGAATTAGAAGAGATTTCTTTGGCTAAGAGCCAGTTTGGTAGTTGAAGAAGCTTTTCTTGGACAGTCGAGAGAAACGAGGAAAAAGACAACTGGGTTATCAGTGATAAGAATACGTGAGCTTTGTATCGTTCTTTCTCTTATGTGAGGCTAACGATCAATTATTTAATTTAACTTTCCTCTTGGATAAATCTAGTCACAAACTTAACGAGACAGCTAATGTAAATCTTGTTTCCTGGGATAAATTATAATACGGATGTTAAACTACAAAACAAGTCAATTAGTATATGTTAATAATGTTTTTCCTCTAAATTTCTAGCATCCGTTTCCAATACAGAAGTTTTCTGTAAAATAAACCGGTTATATACTAGATATACGAGTACTTTGAGACTTTAAAACAAACCCTTAAGACTTTGAGACTTAATTTTATGCCGCTAGTATCAGATAACTGCTACCCTCGTTAATTAGATCAAAATGCTGAATATATTAGTAAACAACACACTCTCAATGCGCAAGATAATTATGGTTTACTCAGTAAAATAAATCCTAAGTAATTAACCAGTGAATCTAAATCCTACAGATAAAATAAATTCAGTATCCAAATAATTAAAACTTTCAGAGGAATACACATTTAGTTTTTAAAACGTAATGTAATAATACAAAAGATTTAGGATTTAAAGCATAAAGTCAGCAAAAACTACACAGTATATACAGTAAAAATAAAATGATGAATATTTTTGTTTGAATCTGAGACAAATCAAATATATGTTGATAAAAGTGTCTCTAGTCTATCCTGAAGGCAAATCGACTTAACTTCAGCGCACCATGGTAATCTTGCAAACTGTGACAATACAAATCTAACTAATTAGCTGTAAATTAAATATTTCAAATAATCAGCTAACTGGTTTGAATTTGTTTTTATCAAAACTCCGATAGGTAGCAGCACAGTCAAATTTACTCGTCATTAAGATACTGTAGTTTCCTTGCAGAACTGTTCCAGAATACATTACATAAATAGCCAAGACGACGGTTAAGATAATGAAGTAATTGACGTTTCTGAGAACTCGATCATCAAGGTTTACACTGATAAGGTGACCTTTGGCCTTATCAGTATCAGCACGTTGCCAGCACGGGGTGATAAGAGAAACTTGGCATCATAACAACAATAATGCATACGATTCACGGAATTTATTCGTTGAATATTACTGAAAATGGTTTATTTTTCTTTCCCCATTTAGACGACAAGTGTTGTATTTATTAAAAAGCGAGCTAAATGTTACAAAAGATTAGTATAGTACACAAGATAAAACTGAAGATGACCAATGCTGGTGAAATAACAGGACACTGAGCGAAATTTTAAGTTAAACAAGCGCAAAAAGTGAGAAATTAAAAAGGCAAAGGCAGTTAGTAATAAGATGTATACTTTGGGTTTGTTTCCTAATATGAAGTAAAAGTCACACAGTTGGGGTTCTCGTACAAAACCTTAGTCTAACCCTCCAAACTTCAAAAAATATGCAACTTCAGTAAAGTATTTGAAAAACTATTCTTAGTCAAAATCAGTTCGCTTTTAAAACAATTGCATATTCTGCATTGCAAACCCCAGTTTGGTTTTATCGAAGGACAAAGTACTATCAAAGCCATTAACGAATTTATAGAATTTACTGTTTCAAAATTTGGATGAAAGAAAGAGTACCCTGAGTGTCTTTTGGGTCTGACCAAGGTTAGAGTCAAAGTTACGTTAGAGAGGAAGGGAAGTGTCAAAGCTATCTAACAGATTAATGAGTTTAATAATATAAAACTAAAAAATGAAGAACTAAAAGGTTTCCTTGTTAGGTTCATATAACTAACTACATTTGTAGCACAACTGTCTCTTGAGTAAACTTTAGGGTTTGTAACAAATTTACAAGCTGTGCTCTTGGCAAAAGAAGATGTGTTTTCTTGTGATTCAATTTCGCAATCAAGAGTACAAGTAACATTGTGATGAGGTGAATTATTCCGTGTAAGGTTGGAAGTGACAAAACTTGCTACAAAGACTGATGAGCAAAGTTTTGTTCTGTGTTCTTATATAATAATGTTTGAATCAACATTCACATGGTACTCGTACATAGAGGTAAATAACAACATGTGTTCATCTTATGTGCGGTTAGATTGTTTATTACTTTGTTTGTTGCTGTACACTTCATTAAGCTATGGTTTCCTAGAAAGCGGTGACCGCTACATTACGGCCGTAATAAGACGGTGAGTTTTGTTTTCAATGTTATCAGATGAGAGTGGTTTCCTAGAAAACGGTGGACGTAAAGTAGCGGTGAAAACTAGTTAGGGTTTTCTCGCCAGGTGACACATATTGTTTTGTAAACAAAAGTCTAGCTTATCCATTACTATATACGTAAATCAGATTTGACAACTAAAATAAACAACATGTCAAAAGTTGTTTTTGTCTACATCTGTTTGAATATTGTGTTGCGTCCTCCGTCACCGTTACGTTCACCGCTATGTTTACGGCCGTAATATAGCGGTGAACTTTTTCCTAGGAAACCATAGCTTTAGACTATACTACACAATTTTATAGTTTTGTTCTAAAAATAATCTACTTAAGTGAGCATGAATCTAACCTTGTTTTGTAATGTTAGAACCCATTTACAGCATTAAACACATTTACTTTGTTATCCAAGGATCAACTTTACTACAAGTTTTGGCTTCAAAAGTGTGTAATTTAACGATATTCTTAGCTTAAACATTTCAATGCCAACAAAGAACTATAAAAGTGACACATGTGTTGCAACTCGCTCTGTAAAGCAGGGTAAATGAAGTGAGCAAGCTTTATGGCGGCAACAACAAATAATGTTGAGTTCATGTTTTAGTCAACATTTCCGTTATACAAGAGACAAACTGTTGTTTATGTGCTGAGTAAAACACTGAATATAAAACTCTAAAGTGCCATTATTACAACAGTTTGTTTTCTTGGTAACTCTTCTACGTTATTACGGGTAGTTAATGCGTCTTTGTTGTATCCTGTATGATATAATCGCTTTTGGCTGTTCTTGTGTTTACTAAATTTTACTAGTGGAGCCAAATTTTCAAAATGTCGTTCCTCCATTTTCTTAGACCATTAAAAATCAATTTATAACTATTATATACTTGATAAAAATTGAACTATGAGAGTTAACCCATCACTATTTTTGAAATGCTACAGCCCTATTCAAGCCCTGTTATGATGGCCATTTAGAGTTGAATATTCTGTGTTTTAATGTAGCACATAAACAACAGTTTAATGGTAAGTGACAAGTCAGCTCACGCTAATTACTTTTAATGTAGTTCATTTCTTAATGTTTTGTGTAATATTCCAAGTTACCTTTCTCCTGAAGACGAGATCAGATTCCAGATCCCGAAACGTCATGTTCTTTTTGTTCCAACTGCCGTGTAAAATGTGTTAAACTTGACAAAACATAAATCACAACCGCTTCAAGAACTATTGTGTGTTTGTTCCTTGGGTCGGTCCAATTTCCTGGAAACGACAGTTTCTTCCAGAGCACGGAACAATCAATCTTCATCCATCATACCCTTGACTGTACAGAACCTGGAGAGAACTTCCTCACTGGCACTGACGCGTGTAGAAACTAGGAAAACAAACTAGGAAACAATGTATTTTTGTTGCAATTTTAAATACAATTTGGTATAACTATTTATGACCCCTGACTCACATCAAAAAATTGTAAACAAGATCTTCCTACGACGTTTCGTTCTCTCAGGCGGTATAGAAATGAATAGCTCTATTTTTATGAAAATTCGCTCTCTTAAGGTTCAAGATTTTCTAGACTTATCAACAAACAACTAATGAAGTGGAAGAACGCCTACAGTTTGTCCAGATGTCAATAGTAAACTATCCTGGGTAGAGTTGAGTAGCATGCATTACATATTGAATAACACAAGGGACCACAGTGCCAATGTAAGCCTTGGCTCCGGGCTTACAGTATCAAGTGGGCTTTGAGCAATATAGATTAACCATAGACTATGTAAGAGGGGTTGTGATGCATTACAACCCTGTCCTAGCTGATCTGTTCAATGCTGTTAGATTCAGGAGATAAACACAAACTGTTTGTGAATAATATAGTCCTTTCTTTCGTTACATGCTGGGAAATCAGACTTTGTACGACGAGGTCAAAAAAATAAATACATAATATACTTATTCACGTATCCTCCTTTTTCATAGTGAATTCGAAAATACACTATAGAGCACTTAGAGAATATTCGAATCCTTCATACCAAACGATTTAGTATATTAGCAGGTATGAAAGCTTTGAAAATTCCTGCTTTTCATTAGAAAAGACAGTCCCTTGCAATTTCGAGTTTGCAGAAACACATCTTTGTACTCCATTGTTAATCGCATATCTCTGCTTTCAATCGAGAAACTTCTCAAACTCTCGCTGAAAGTTTGATCTTGAATACTCTGCAGTGAAAGTTGACAAGTTAGACTGACTGTTAAATTTGACTCAGAAACCATTCTTCTAGATTTTAAACTCGTTGTTATAGTTTTAACATTGTATAACGGTTAAATACCGATATTTATACAGGGTGGGTATAACGCACCCTTACATCAGTGTTTGTATCCGTAATTTATTAATTCCAACTAGTAACCATAGCACATTAATCACAAACTTGTAATTCATTCATTCATTTCACCACTTTTTGTATCATCTTCACCTTGTCAACACAATAATTATTGTTAATTGACAAATAAATTAAATTAAACTTGTACAAAATCTTCATGTAGAAAGTACAGTTTTCAGAAGTATTGTGCTGTTAACATGAAAAGTAGGACATCATGTGAGTATGATTGCGTGTAAATGTTTCGTTTCATGTTGTTGTAATTACTTTTTGCTTCCCAATATTTTTAATATTGTCTAAAGCAAATTTATGTTTGTTGTTATCGAATTTCATTTGGAAAAATGAGATATTCAAGCCGTAAGCATGGTAAGAACCAGGTCCGGGACCAAGAAATCAGCACTGATCTTGACCCCAGTACACGTTTTGAGCATTTGTTCAAACGTGTGTTGAAGATATATTTGTATACTCTGTATAAATCGCATTTCACGTCCGATTTTCACGAAATTTTATACAAATTGTGCTTTTGTAAATGTCCTGTAAATTTCCTTTTGTGTTTTCTCGTAGCGCCTTTGATAATGGACCACGATTAGGTCCATTAGCAAAGGACCTATTAGGACCTATTGCCTCGCAACCTAAAAATTAATTTGTTACGGCCCTCAGTAAGTCTGAGGCCGAAGGCCGTAGCGAGGCTGTGGGCATAGCGAATTAGAGTAACAAATTGCAAAGGAAATTCGATTCACTCATGCAAGCGGCGCTTTATCACTTAGCTGCGTGTCGGCCTGGTTGTTATTTTCCTTTCTTTAATCTTCCTTTAGAAATAATAATGGGTGGCGTTTTGTTATAGAAATACAAAAGGTTTTAGAAATATTTGACCTATTTTCTAAGTCGTGGTACATCTAACGAGCGGTAGTATACTACTGTGGTCTACACTAACATCATGCTCAGCGTTTCAGACCTTTCAACCACTTAAACACAATGATGATATGTTTTACTCATTGTATTTAAAATCTGTTACAAGTGGATGACGAGAACTAGGAAAGATACAGCTAGAGTCTTGAGAGTTAGCCAATACAATTGCCAATACAGTTGTGCCAAGGCGCAAGTGACTGAGTTAGCTTCTTGTTTTGTTACAAAGGCCAACTTGTTGTTGACAAAGAGAGATGAGTTTCTTGTAATACTGTTTCACAATCTGGAGTGATCAGCTGAACTACGAGAATTCTGCTTAGAGTTAGAAACGTCAAACCTTCCATGTGGACAAATATTCTAGTTTCTGGACCTTTGAGTGAATTTCAAGTTCAGAAGGTCTTTTGATAATGTTGATGGCGTATGTGTTTAAGAATATATAAAACGACTTACTGGTGCTGGATATTCTCAACAACGAGGGCAGTCTTCTCTTAGTACTACTCTGATTTATTGACCTGAGAGAATTCTTTCCTCTATTGAAAATATAAGCTAAAAATTAGGAAAGTTAGAAAATCCAAAAACTAAAAGTTGTAGATGAGGAAAAATGGGCATATATGAAATTCAATATACTAACTATGGCATGAAATATATTGGACAAATTAGATCAAAATTTAAAATCCGATTAAAAGAACACAAAACAAATTTTAAATATTGTTGAGAAGAAAAGTCAGCCATTAAAAACATTCAGTTCAATTAAAACATAAAGTTATAAAAAGAGGTTCAAAATTCTCAACAGATTGGATGCATACAAAACATTATTCATTGAGAAAAAATATCATCAAGATCCTGTTTTCTCGAATTTTTGTATATATACAATTATTATTTATTTAATTTTCCCTTGTTATTTTCCTCATGTTTATTTGTAAATATAATTAATTTGTATAAGCTATTATGTTTGGTTTGTGTCAGTTGGTGTTTGGTCTGAGGATAGAAACGTTGTTCCTGAAAGGCCGTACCAAAATATAACATTTGTTACTGGATTATTTTATGTCTTTCTCCATTATTTCAACTATCGCTTTTAATATTTTGGGTTAAATTTGAAGTTTATAATGCACGAAGCGCAGGTTTGGCTTGGCCAAGTAGAAGAGTGAATAGCAGCAACTATGGGGAACGTATGTAGGCTAAATGAGGTAGTTTTCATTAAATATACCAACAACAAAAAACAATTGAAATAACACGTGTGCCAAGCACGCTCTGTAAAACAGTTTAGATGAAGTGAGCAAGTTTTATTGCAACAGCAACAAATAATGTTGAGTTCATGTTTTAGTCAACATTTCCGTTATACAAGAGACAAAGTGTTGTTTATGTGCTGAGTAAAACATTGAATATACAACTCAAAACGCTTTGGAATTATAATGGCTAAGTTATTTATACATGATGTTACGCAGAAAATTGTATATCAAACGTATTTTTCTTAAACTTTGTTTTACTTCGTTTTAAGTTCACTTTTTACTAATTTCAAAAACTATAGGTTTGTTTTTAAATTTCTTTTCTTATTCCATCCTCAGGCAAGAAAACATTTGGAAGAAAATCACCCTTACATAAAAGATTGAATACAGTAAATATATATATAGTGTATTTAGCTATACTAAAATAAAATGTTATTTACGTATGTCAAAGAAAACTACATTTATGTTTAAAATGTGCAATGACTAATTAATACCCGTAAACAAAAGTAACAATGTACGTTGCCTTGGGTTTATCACCTTATATTCTAAAGTAATCAGTGAATCGATTAGCTCAACTTAAGCCGTGTTTGTAGGCTCTATTCACTTTGCTTAATGGAATCGGTTCAACAGTTTATACAACTTAGTGTCGCGGAATTTCCCTTTCTTAAGCCTTGCCACGTGGTCATGTGTCTATGGGACCTTCTTCCTGTTGTTATAGGTCAAATAGTTCAGAATAGTTGTAATGTTTGAAATTCAGTAAAAAAACATCAACAGCAATATTTTGTGGGAGAAGTTTCATGGCATCTACCATGTACATGATTGATATTCACCATTGATAATGGTGAACATTATCCATAGCAGTATCCTGGCAATAGCAGAACACAGCTACAAGACAAAGCATGGAATTGATTTTGACAAAACCAAAGTTTGGCAAAAATTTCACACTATTATCCAAGGAAAATTAGAGAAACCATAGAAATAATCAAGCATGAAGACAACTTTAAGAAAGAAGACAGCATAAAATTATCAAAACTTGGCAACCAGTTCTTCAGAAGTCCTATTGAAGCCAGCCAATCCAGTTCGACAACGAGCAACAGGCTCCGCCCACTTCGGCCAATCAGGTGACAGGACCCCCCACCCATGGGGTATATAAGAAGACGCCACGGCCGGCCAATCCAGTCTCAGCCAGTCAACAAGCTACTGAGGATGACTCTCCACAGCGAGGTCGAAACGTTTAGCAGTTTCAACTGTGACGCGGTGTAAACCGGAAGCCTTAGATCTTAGTGATGACACCGGCTGCGAAAGCCTAAGAGTTAACATTATCCATGGTTCTCCATTTAATTTCCAGTATACGAATCGTATTGCTTAGTAGTGATGCAATTACTTAAAGCACTCGAGAGAACCGGACCGAATCCTTTCCACAAAGACAATAGAAACAGGTAAAGTCCCTCTTGCAGTTCACAATGTTCTACTTCAAAACTTTAATGTTTTTCCAATACTTGAACTCAAAGAGCTAAGTATCCATGTTGTCTAAACAACACGCGTCGGTGAAGATGTTCTCTCCAGGTTCTGTACAGTCAAGGGTATGATGGATGAAGATTGATTGTTCTGGAAGAAACTGTCGTTTCCAGGAAATTGAACCAACCCAAGGACCAAATATATAGTAGTGCATGCTTGAAGTGGTTGTGATTTTTGTTTTATCACCCATATTAGATTAAAAAAGAATATTTTGACTATATTCATGGATCATCTGTAATTGAAACTTGTTTATACTAGTGGCGTCGTATTGTCTTCCACAATCTCAGGTGATTGCTTCAAGGTAATATTTTGTATAAAGCTAAATGGTTTCCTAAAAGCATGACCATACATTACGGCCGTAATATGACGGTGAGTTTTTGTTTTAATACAATCAGATGAATGTTTCTAAAAACGGTGGACTAAAGTTAGCGGTGAAAACTGGTTAAGTTTTCTCACCAGGTGAAATTTTGTTTTGTAAACAAAAGTCTAACTTGTCCACATTAATACATGTAAATAAACTTTGACAACTAAAAAAAACAACATGTAAAGTTGTTTTTGTCTACATCTATTTAAATATTGTGTTACGTCCACTGTCAACGTTATTCACCGCTTCTCAGCAGTGAACTTTCAAAACCATAGTTTAAAGCTTAAAATAAAAGGTATAAAAGTCATTATTTGAATAAAGGAATTCCTATAAAGCTTGTTTATTTTACAGCAAGTGTATGTATTGAACACGGATTGGAAACATAAAACGTCTTTTTAACAGATTTCAACTCATCATCATGGATAATTATGTGGCATTATTGGTATTATTAGTCAAATCTTCCACCAAGAAAATTAAGGCCCAGTGTATTTAGAATGGCTGAATGCTGATATAGAATCTAGCTGTACCGAACATTAGGACTAAAATATCAACACTAAAACTAGAAAGAATGTTATACTAAAATTGAAAGAAAGTTATATTAAAACGAGAAAGAATGTTATAAAAACATTTGCAAGTTGGATAGGCTAACTTCAACTAGTTTTGGTGTATTTTTTATATAAACCAGTTGGCAAAAGGCCAGTGATATGCCAAAATGGTTAACCAAAATAAATTATCAGTTGTCAATAGTTTCATGTATACATGTGATGACAAGAATGCGCCTTAAAAGAGCCTTAGGCTCATCCTTTGGTTTTGTGCCAAACGTGCTCATTTCAAGTTTATCTGTGTACACAAGAAACCTTTTACTTGGACATATAAACCTTATTAAGAACGCTCAACCGAAATCAATTTTGAGTATACAGGGTCAGGCAAGTGGAAACGCCTTTATAACTTTTTAACCAGTTTTTTCAGCAACCGAACCGGTACATTTATTAGAGAACATAAAAGTACCTTTTAATGCATACTGACATTTTGCTCCAGTTTTCAAAATGGGGATTGGGGGTAGCCCATAACTTTCTTTAGGAAGCCCCATCAAGTGACACCTCATTTGAAGGTCCTAGAAAATGTTGATGAATGCTGAAACTAGACGTCTCTATCTTAAAATGAAATGGTGTCCATTTTAAGATACACATATTTTGTATTAAGCTAAAGTTTAAAAACACCTTTCTAATAATATGTACGAGTTCAGTTATGCTGAAACTGCTTAAAAGATAGTGGCGTTTCCACAACTTTTGCCTGACCCCATAAAGAATTTCTTAAAGAGAAACAAAGACGTTTTTAACGCACAAATTAAAAGCACGTACTTTTGAGCCTGGCTTGTATCTTGACCGTACGTTTCTATTTATAGTTACTTAGATAATCCTTAATCAATACGGTTAAGGCTTACTCAAGACGGAGCTGGCCCTAGGGAATTACATTGCTCAGACTGACGACTCATGAATAATTAATTAAACCTACTCTAGTTCAACATGAGTAACTATTGTACTTTATGAAGGATTTATCTATAACTAAAAGTTGGAGATTAATGTGTATTTTTTTAAATACTGAAAATGCAACATTTTCATAGTTTATAGCTCTTGTTAAATTTGGATTACAGTCTGAACAGTACATCTTTACATAGTTTAAACTATTATTGCGGACATCGTTAGTGAGCAAGAAGATCACGACGTTTCGGAATCTGCAATCTGATCCCGTCTTCAGGTGAACCTAAAACATAACACAGAATCTGAAGACATATAAACATATAAGCAAATAAACCAATACTTTTCACCTGAAGACGGGATCAGTTTGCAGATCCCGAAACGTCGTGATCTTTTTGCTCTAATGTCCGCAATAATGGATTAAACTCTGAAATTCTCATGAAATTCTGAAAAATCGTCAAAAACAAACTTTAAACAAAGACCATCTTTACATCTTTAAAATGTTATCTGTCTTGTAAAGTAGATATCTAGAAATCCTCCTTTAAAGATTCAACTTCCTTCTAGTCAACTTCAAGCTTTCAAGATTTCCTTCAAGATTTAACCTTTGGTCGAGGTTTGTAGAGAATGTGTAGGCCTCAGCTGCGATTCGAGCGGCCAGCGGCGAGCGGTTCAAAGTAGGCTTTCGGATAGTACAATTTAAAACTATTGATAAACTACACATCGTTTTAGGAAGATAAGCAGTAAGTAAGAAGATTGCAGCAATCATGTATTGTAAAACTAATAAAATGTTGGTTCAATCTAAAATCACTCATGATTATAACACAAGAGGAAAGAACCACTTGCAAATTTGTCAACATAGAACATCTAAATTTGAACAACTACCCATGCAAGTAGGTATAAAACTCTTCAACCACCTTCCTAAAAATTTAAAAGAAATTGAAAGTACAAAATTTTCAAATCTCGAATAAAACGGTTGCTGTTAAGCAAAGCTTATTACTCGGTGGATGAGTTCATATATGATCTTACGGACAACAAATTTCCTTAAATCGCAGCATTATAATTCCTCCCCTAAAGGCAGTCTGATGTTAAGTGTGAATGTGGAATGAGTGTGAAATCATGTATGTGAGTGTGAGTGAATGTTTAATGTCATTGTATTTTCATTTATTTTTGTGTTTTGCTACGCAATACTTTATACTGTCTACAGCAAATATATTATTGTTATGTCTTTATCAAAAAACAGCAGGGACAAATAAATTTTGATTAGAAACGTTGTTGAGTAAGATGGAAAAACAACACGTACAGTTTGTGAAAGGTTTGATACATCTTACAAAGAAGCTCACGTTGGCAAGCTCAAAATAACTGAGACAACGCAACCCCAACAACACAACCGCCCTTCCGTTCCAGTTGAGGCTTAACTCCCAAGTAGAAAACATAAGTGATTGCATTTGTCGAGATCCAATTAAAGGAATTAGGGAGGATTTCATTGGCTGAGTGCCAGTTTGCTAGTAGCAGCAGCTTTTCTTGTTTAACCCAGAGATTAAAGAAACAAGCAAACAAGACAACTAGGTTATCAGTGATAAGGCAAAGTGCGCTGTGCCTCTATACCACCAGTTGACTGACTTTTTTACTTTCTGAAATTTTTGTTTTTGTACAAGGTTAATAATTTATTACATTACTGAGCCTTGGACTCGTATGGATTTTTTCAAGCAGCCTTGTTTTAAATTATCGTCAGTGAGGTTTCCTTATGTAAATGGAATCAGCAATTGATTCATTGTTTTTAGGCTAGGTGGAACATTTTCTGTTTAGTGTTATGTTTTAGGTTACTTTTCACCTGGAGAAAGTATCAGGTTCCAGATCTCTAAGCGTCGCGTTTTGTTTGTTAACTGATAAACGATAAAACGTCCGTAGTGATAATATTTATCTAACAACACCCGTGTATAATTATTATCAAGTGAAACATGTAAGATAACGTACGATTATAATACATTTCTAAGTATTCCTAAAGGCTGGATGACGTCTCCGTCTCTATTCCACTGTCAAGTGTTTCATCTCTACTTTCAATCGAGCAACTTCTCAAAGTCTTGCTAAAAGTTGAAGACATCTCCCAACTCCGAAAGGTTTTGGCTTGGGAACATATTTAAACCCTTTCAGACTGACGTAACTTTTTTAATACTCGTACGTATAGTATCCTAGTAAAATCACGCAAAGACTAATTTCATCCTATCTAGAATTGGTTCAAGAACTCAACCATTTTGTTGATGTTTTTACATGAAATATAGTAATCCCAATGTTTTTCTTTAAACTATTGGATTTCCTCCCTGAAAACGTTCAACTTCTAGTTATTGGCAGAAGTAATTCAACTTCTAGTGAGGGAATAAGTTCGGTGATGTGGGGATTATCATGAACACGCGACAATAGGTGCGCGCCAAGTTAGATCCTATCGTTGAAAACTGCCTAGTAAGAAGCTTAGTTTCTATATGGAGATTACGCAGATGAAAGTAAAAACTAAAAAGAATGGAAGTTGACATTCGTTTACTTACAATGTTATGATAGGTCAAATGGAAACGTAGAGCAATTTAAACACTCGCATCACGTTAACTTTGTCATCGACAAGATGTCGACTATGAAGTGTTCGGTCTCTTGTCTTGGTCGGTTCAATTTCCTGGAAATGACAGTTTCTTCCAGAGCACGGAGAACAATCAATCTTCATCCATCATACCCTTGACTGTACAGAACCTGAAGAAACGTCCTTGCTAACGTGTTATCAGGGGAAAAACGTTATCAAAACTGTGTCATGAAATTGCACTCAATATCCTTGACTGGTACAAAACATAAGTTTTAGTAACGAGAGCATTAATGAGTTCAATGTCATTATATGAAATAAACGTTATAAAAAACTCTCTTTAGGAGCGTAGGGTGGGTGGAATTATTTCTTGACCTTTTTGGTGCAATATCAGGAACTCCAAGAAATGAAGCTAGCACAATTTCTTAACTATGGGTTGTCTTTTTGTGATTACAATGTACCTAAAACCTCTCATTCAATGTCTCAGAGCTAGGCAATAGTTGTAACTAAATCTAATAAATTATAAAACTAAAATATATTACACAAAGCTCTTTGTAGTACGAGTATATTTTAGACAAAGTATGTAAAATAGAGTTATCTGAAAACATTTCATGCAATCGGTCGTTGAACTCTTATCTTTGTGAATGCATAAGGATATAATCGTTATTGTTTTCTTCTTAAGTTTTTTCGTTTGGATGGTGTTGTTGCAAGAAGGGAATGGTTTACTGACGCAATTTGTATTAGTATATTTTTCAACCTCAATTAAATACTCAAGCAGTTGTTTGAATGCTCTATCAATCATTTTTCGATAACTTTAATACGAAATGACAACTCTTCGGGGAAAAGATTTTTTCTTTTATTTTGTAAAGTGAAAATGAACTATTTGTCTTTGGTACATAAATATAAAACCTGAAAAACAAGACGTAATTCAGTACCTGCATTTAATTACACGTTAAAATTGTCAACTCGAATGGAACACGTGGTTTCTGAGTCAGCAACTTGAAAGTTTTGACAATTTTGTACAAAAGAACAAAGTCATGGTTATCCCTTAATTTGGTAATAGAAACACATAGAGAACTAGAGTATTTTTTGATGACCACTCTACTAAAGGACTAACATGATTTCACAGGTTGTCGATTAATCCCAAACTACGGGAAAAGTTAGATATTTTTGCGAACACATATTTGCTCTCACTTGGCTATTAACATTCAAGTTATAGTTTCACTTTTATAACGGAATTTGAGTGAAGCTACTTCATGAAAACTACTATTTACGTCTTGTAAATGAGATGTTTAAGCTAATAAAGTTCTGAATTCAAAAGTGCAAGTAACTTATCAGTTTCAATTTGTTCAGATTTCGATGTCGGACTATTATTATAGTTTCGGCTTTGATAATGTTTTCACCATAATATTTCATGGTGAATAAAAGTTAAAAACTTTGAAACATGCAAAAATAAGAACTTTTAAACAGTTGAACATTGTAGTAAATTACATATTTACTTGGGTTTTACATCGCATTCACGTATAACCTACAAGAGAACGACACAAAGAACGGTCCGAAGACTTTGGATTGTTTATCTGACCTCAAATAAAACAAATATTTCCGATTGCGCAACGAACGCTGAAAATGTAGACAAGCATCGCACTTGGAACATATACTGGTTTATCTCTAAGCTTATTAATGGCCATCATCCAATTCTCACTTTCCCATTGATTGTCTTATGCTACGTAATGAATTGGCCTATGCTTCTGTAATCTTACAAAATTGACATTGATTTTTTTCATCATACAAAATGCAATTTTACAGGATCAAAACCACAACAAACTACAAAATCACGCTGAAAATGGTACACTTTAAGAATATAGTCCAATCCAGAAGTAATAATATATAAAAGCATATAAAAGCAAAATAAAGACATAAAAAAAAATAAATACACCAAAAGGCGAACTACGAGAATAACAACGGTAACAAAAAGCAAAATAATTCAAGTAAACTAAAAGTCGACTAACTTATAAATCAGTTTATTAAATTATATCTCCTTTTGATTCGATCTTAAAGAAATTAAAACGAGCAGTAAAAGAAACACAATGTCAAGACAAATGCGTAAAAACCTTTATCTTTGAGGTTTTAAGGGAAATTGCACTCAGATTTGTGCGGGAAATTTGTGGACAAACCCGCACACGAGAGCGTGAGTTATGAGTTGGAATATTAAATTGAATTCTTGACAATAGAGCTGAGTCGTCGAGAAATCCAAAAATACAAGAAATCAAATCGTATTAATAACTTAAAGTAACTGTTAAACTATTCATAGGGGTATCATTTTAGCGCTCATTTTTAAGGGTATCGAGTTTACATTATTTGGAATTTGTTCATCAGAGTTTTAAATTTTTTCTGTATTACAAATTTACCCTAACAAATAAAAGAACTTTTTGGTATATAACAAAAGAACAACAAGAACGACAAAAGCACCTTTTATATACAGTACCTAGTAAATTGTACCTTAGAGCAACCGGACGTTTATATGGGACCTTGATGTAAGAATATATGGAGAGCTTACAAATAATAATTCTAACTTACAACTTCTAATTCTTACATCGAAATATTCAACGGGAAAGCATCTGTATATTTATTTACATGACTTTCCCATTAATTCCCTCGTTTTTTACTTAATACTTCTTTCAGTTTAAAACCAGAACGACCACGTCAACACCTTTCTAAACTGTAAAGCTTTATAGAATTCTCTCTCTGTTTGTTAATTTTCATAATTAAACCTGTCACAAACACACACGCAAAACAAAGACCACTGTTTCAAAGAATGTCCTTACTAGCGTCACGCCTGTCCACAAGATAAATGCACACTGGTTTCCCGCTTGTAAACACAGCTGACTGCTGGATTTATTTATTTATTTTCTAAATGTTGGTTAAGTTATGTCGTCGTGTATCTCGTGTTTGCCTTTTGAGTTTGTTTTTTGCAAGAAAATGTAATCCACTGTTCTGCGAATTTCTAAAGAAAATAGAGCTATTCATTTCTCTCGCTAAAGAGAAGGACACGTCGTAGAAAGGTGCGGATTGCAGTTTTTGCTTTCCAAAATCTCATGGTTCATATGGCAAAACTTTATATATACATGTATATATGTCTGTGTGTGTGTGCGTGAGACCATCTACAGGGCCCTATTGCATAAAAGTACAAGTACAATTTTACATATTTACAACTACTAGTCATTGTAAAATATACATTTTTACAAGTACAGGTGTTGTTCAAATAACTTGTAGATCTGTCATTTTGTTATGTAAAGTTTTATACTTGTAATTACAACTTTACAATAAAACAAGTCTGACTCAGCTGTTTTACAATTTTACAATGTTTATGTTGTCATAAAAAATAATCACAACCTCAACTTTTTGATATTTACAATTTTACCTACCAAAGCATGTGGGTAAGAATTGTATTACAATTTTACAAGAATATGTAACTTTGTAAATACAATTTTACAATACAAGTTTACACACCGGTGATTTAGTAAGAAATTGCCTGTAGAATTGTATTTTGCACCGGTAGTTACAAGTTTAAAATTCATTGTTTACGCAGTACCTGTATTTACAATTTATAGGAGTTTTATATAAATTCACCTGTAGAATTGTGACTTTTGTAAAATTGTACTTTTATGCAATAGGGCCCAGGTCGCATTTTTGGTCCAATTGTCGTGAAATTTGGTATAAACGTTTCTTTTGTAAATCTCTAGATTAAGTTCGTTAACCAGCTAGATCGGATCAGCTGTTTAAAAATGGTAGCCATTCAAATCTTTGTTTTGCCTATATAAAATTGTAGCGATGCCATAAACGAACACAATATTCACTCTGTATAATCGAGTTTTACTCTCTTACTCGATCAAAACCACTCCCGCTACTCCCCGCTACCTTTCGTTTTAAAGTAATTTCTGTTTAATTATTTAATCATTATTTGCCTGCGTCCGTGGCTCAGTGGGTAGAGTCACGGCTTGCAAAACGCAAGGTTGCGGGTTCAATTCCTGGCCAGGCACAAGGGTTTAGACCGCTTTCCCTAAAAGCGTTTTCGTGATGCCCACAAACCCTAAGTTAAGTAACTCAATAAAAATGCCATTGGCGTAGACAGTCGCAAAAAAATCCAAAATTCTGCATTTTGACATTCAGAGCACTGGGCATAAATTAAGCTGTTGTATAATTTACTAGCCTATGTTTTCTTGGATACAGAAAGTACAAAGGTAAAGTTTGTCTTGTTTAACAAGGCGAAGTTAGGACTACAAAGTCCTCTCTAAATTCAACCACGACCTTTACCTAGCGCTACCGTATAGTCACATTACAAATGTAAGTGGTAACTGCGGGGAAAGTGTAAAAAGGAATTTCGTCTAATTTAAAATAAACAAATGAAAAATTGTTCTGTTTTATAGGAAATTCGCTAAGATTCATAGTAGCGCTTCTGGCTACGTGTCGGCAATGTTTTATTTTCAAAATGTTTGTTAAGTTATGTCACCGTATCTCGTCATCAGTAATATATCTCGTGTTTGGCTTTTGAGTTTGTTTTTTGCAAGAAAATGTAATCCACTGTTCTGCGTAATTTTAGGTTTTTCTTTCAATTTAAATAGTTTTACTAGTTGGCTGAAAATAATTAAACTAGTTTCAGCGAGTTTGTAGAAGCTGAAAGCAAACTCAACTAGTTGACTGGGTGTTTGTGGTTTGTATGTCATGCAGTTTTATCTATCGACGTTACGTTGAACCACACTGCAACAACGTGTGATTGAGTATTTTTTTGCAATTTCGCTTCTGAGTATTCTTCAGTTCTATTATGGTGGATGTAGTTCGTTGCCAATAACACCAAGAGGCGTGCACTGATGAAATTAGGTGCACTGTTCGCTATTGACAGTCACATGTTTTAAATCAACATTTAGATTAAAATTATTCTAAATGTTGATACGTAGGTTGGTGTAACGGTCAGCATACTCGCTCGTTAAGTTAGAGATCCTGGTTTGGTCCACAAGTTGTGTCTTCGAATTGCTTTAGTAATGAATCAGTCAGTTAAAAGGTATACAAACTAAGACCTAAAATAGGTAATTTGAAATAGTAATTAAAATAGGAGGTTAAAACGTTGTTATATAGTTTTGTGAAGAAGAAGAACGCGACGTTTTCGCGTATGGAATCTAATCCCGTCTCCAGGTGAAAAGTAACATTAAACATAAGGAAATGAGCACTGAGCGATTCTTAGAGTAATCAGTGTTAGCTGACCAGTTACCCACCACCAAACAACAATGAGTTATCTCGTATTTTATTTTCCTCTTAAACTTTAATTTTAAAATAACCAGCACGGAAAATAATATACAACATGCTAAAAAACGTTGAGATATTTAAAATAAGTCATCAGTATCCAAGCATCAACTGACAGCTGCCCACCCACTGACAGACTGGCTGGCTGGGAGGCGACCAATCACAGGCGTGCATCAGTCTGACCAACTGTAAGAGATAACAAAAATCCTGTTTTAGCACAACCAACAAAGGGGAAGACACTCTTGAAAGTTTTGACGAATAAGTAATTTTTCAAAAAAAGAATTTAAATGATTAACAAGACTTTAAAAAGTTCCCTACACAGTAAATCACGATAAGAACGGAACGTTAGAATGATCGATTTTAGCCAGCACATACAAAGGAAAACAAAGGGAAAACTGATCTTTGTTAGTGATGAGTAACTGGTCAGCTTGCGCTGACTACTTTTGAGCTAGTTAATTTCGTATTCTTTTTTCACGATTTAGGTTAATTTCACCTGAAGATGGGATAAGATTCAAGATCCCGAAACGTCGTGTTATTCTTGTTCACTACAAACTATAGAAAATGTCCGCAATATTCATTTCAACCTCAGGTTAAATTTTCTACGTCAAACTGTGTGACTGGGACTCGTGGCGTGGTCCTGTAATCCAGCTTCATGGAGGTCAGGTTTTGAGGATGCTATAGGTCTAAAGCGGCTCAGATAGTCTCAGTGATCATCTGATGATACCCGCATCAACTCCCACCATCGTTCAGACATATCAGACCATCACCTGCGTGGTTCGGAAGTCACGTTAAGCCGTTGGTCCTTGTATTTCCATTGGTCTTGGGCTATTAATTAATGACCCATTCTAAGGAAGAGTCGGCCTTAGTTTGTAACAAGATTACACCTCATAACTCATTACTACCACTCATCACACTCATCCTTCACCACATATTTGCTTTAAAATACCCTCATGAGAGTGGTCGGCATCTCAAATAGTGATTTAGTGATCTAGTGATCCATACAGCAAGAGAGGAACAGCCCCCTGCTTCTAGAAAATTATCTGTCGTGTACCAATGGCTAGCTAGTGGCCAGGTGACGTAGTGATAACATTATCAAGGGGGCAAGGGTCCGGTATATAACGCGGGAACAGACCCGCGCGTCAGTGTCCGGCCAGAGGGAGTAGCGTTCAGTGATGAGTGATTATTGAGTGATAGTGACTAGTGATAGTGATATGTTACGTCTAGTGATCGTGGCGGCCCTGGTGGTCGTCACCACATCCTCACCAGACGGTGGACAATGTAAGTGTAGGGTAGTTAGTTAGGGGTGGTGACATCGTGAGATTGATTTTTAGAAAGGGTCGATAGTTGTGAGTTTAAAAAATTGAAACCACATGTTTAAAAAGGTAAAATCTCAAACAGAGCTGTTTTTCTCTTTTTCTTTCGGGAGGAAATGTTTAACGCACCATAGGGACTCCATAGATTTCTAAGAGCTTCCCGTACGTAGAATGCCCCGTTCTTCTAGCTATACGTCTTCTTCTTCTCTTGAATATAGATTTACCCACTAAACATCCTAAAGCAGGATTTAATCCTCTGGAGCTAAGATAGACTTTGAAATTACTACATTCTGATAGTTTTGCTTGGATTAACCCTAGGTCCTAGGACAAAAACAAACTGAAAGACTTATACACATTTGGAAAATGACGTAAAAAAGGAAAAATAAGGTAGTATTTTGTCAAAGAAGTACAAAGTTGTGCCAAAGTAAAAGGTGCTCAAAAATACTCTCTACACATGTTTAACAAAACAAAATAAAAATTTTTAGATAAAAACAACCAAAGCGTAAATGTTATGAATTAAAACTAACCGTCTCTTGTCGAGATGAAGATTTTGAAGCATTACTTATTTTATTTGTAGGTCATAATCAAATAGGTGGGTTTTCGTGGACTCTTCCACAAACAATAAACTACAGATCAATTAACGAAGGACGTTAAGAATTCGCCCAGTAGTCGACAAAAACTCTTCTTTGTAATATCAAACTCGCATATCACATGCGTAATCATTAAACGAATGGCAAAGTTTGAAGCTAAGTTTAAAATTGTAATCCGATTAATGAAAGGTAAAATGAGGAGGTGTTTCTCTTCTCACATCCAACACCCCTTATAATAATTGAAAATGAGTAATTTTTGACATAAATTCCCCCTCCCACCAGTCCTCTCCACCCTTTGCCCCTTCAATCCCCCTCCATCACCCAAATTATCTAGGATTTTTGGGTTTAAAGCTATTCAAGTTAGGGAAATATGCAACATTTTACCAACCAAAAATCAACTTTGAATAGAGTTTCGAACTTCGAGCGGTTCAATCTTGATTTGCCACGTTTTGGGGTTTGGCCTGGACGATGTTGATGGAATACAACAAACAGTCAGCACACAAGGAGAAGGATTTGAGCTGGCAATGAACACGTAATGGAATCAGGAGTGAAATTTTAAATCAACCAGATGGAGAAGAGCTCCAAACAATATTAGATGAATTGTAGACAAAAGTTTTCTTTAAAAATTGCAAAAATTACAAAAATATAAAAAATTGGCGATTTAGTGGAAGAATGGACTTTACAATCCCAATTCCACCACAAATAAACATATTTTAATTTCATTTTAAAATGATGTTTATTAAAAAAACACATTGTTGAACGGGTAAAACATAAAGTCAGGAATATATTTTGCAATCGATTACTTTGTGGGCTCAACGAACCCATTTAAAACCAATTTTAACGTACAGTATTGAATACTCTGGAAGAACTACATCAGTTTACAGTCTTAAGTTTCAAATTTATTAATGGGCCGCAGGCAAATTTCCTCTTGGGTGGGCTAGGAGGGAGGGGTTGTTTGAACAACATATACTCGTAGTTTCCAAGTTCAACAACAACAACATCGACTCACGACACTGTTGGTATTACGGTTACCACCATTTTACAATAAAGTTTAAACCTGATTAAAAACACAACAAAGGTATTATTTGGTTTTAGACTAACGAGTATTACGGTGACAACACTCGCACGAGACATTACATACGTACTATGAATAATTGAGTATGACGTTATGTCCATGCATAACAACAAAATAACATCATCAGGAAAAAATTGATAATTTTATTTATAAATGACAATAACCAAAGTACAACACGAATAAACCGTATGAAGTTAACAATTAATAAACATGGTAGTTATGCATTAATGCATGTGAAGTAATGTTATAAGCTGCTTCAAACATTATAAGTGGTTATCGTACTCTTTACTAGCCTCTTTATTTAAACTTTAAGCTAGTAAATATACAGGGTGGCCCATAACTCAGTTGACCGACATGCATTCAATGAAATGCATACCTGTCTACTGACTTATGGGCCACTCTGTCCTTACATTACAAATACAATTGGTTTACCTTTTTTATCTCTGCGTTTTCTGTAAGATTCTGAACGACAAGATCTTTTTCCGGGTATATTAAATATAGAACCTAACGGATGGGGAGAAAATTCCGCGTTTATTTCCACATGAAATGGAAGTTAAGGAAAATTATTGTCTGTACGTTTTTCAATATACGCACCTTACTACCTTCTACGAGAGGATCCCAGCAATATAAGCCCAATGTTTTATCCTTTATATAATTTCTGTCACGACATTACAGTTCCCACTGTTTAGGACCTTTTTTCGTGTACGCTTATCCAAGGATGTCTTATGTTATACCTAAGGATGTTAATGATATCATAATATGAAGGGGAAATGAAAACCACTTAAATACAAGGTGCCTTCGAATTGGGCATTGGTTTTCTATTTAATGTCTCGAGCTCTAAATAGATCAACAATAAAAAGGTTTGCTAGAGGAATACAATTATATAGGTGGTCTGTACAATGTTATTATTATTTTTTAAAGTATGTAAAATTTCTGTTTTATTAACTAATTTATTTAACTTGGATAGAGTTCTGATTGGGTGCACCCTTTTCTTGCTTGAAGTCTTCTTACTTGATGCGCTTTTTGAATTTTTATTTCAATTTAATTGTTTAAAGGGGAATGGAGTAATTGGGGAAATTTAAATTGAAAAGATACTGGTGAAAAGGATCGGAATAAAATATTAGAATTTAAAAATGTTCCTGATAGATGGACAAATAGGAAAAAAACAATCGTTGAAAAATGATATTACTATTAGTGGTTGCTAGGCAACAGAAAACAATTTAATAGTAATTTCCTAAACATGTGGTTTGAAATAATTTAATAGTGTGAAGATTTTATAGAAAAATGCAAAATAATTTAAAATGTAATGAAGATAAACGAAATTAAAAACTGAAAATAGTTACAAATATATAACAGGGTTCATTTAAACTTTTTCTCAAGAGTACTAAGGGCGCTAAAAATGGCCATGAAAACGTACGTTTTTGGGCGGCTAGAAACTAAGAAACTTTGGATCGAATTCGACGCGCGCCTTTTAGTGGCTTTACGAGGGTTTGCAATTCCAAAAACTTTGATCTCACGAGACGGCTTTCCGTACTTATCATGATTGTACATCAAGTAAAAATATGGAGGTATTTTAGTTTTAACACTCTAATATCATGATTGTACATCGGTAAAAATATGAGTATTTTAGTTTTAACTCTAATATCATGATTGTACATCGGTAAAATATGGAGGTATTTTAGTTTTAACACTTTAAAGGGTAAAGCCACTCAGAATGAGTGAAATTTCGTTTTGAATTGAAACCAGCCGCTCTCATTAAAAAGCGGCTCGATTTTCACTCTTTAGGGGTTGGTTTCTACTCTTTCATAGTTAGAGTGAACCAAACTGTCCAAATTTGAATTTTCTATAGCTCTCCGCAAAAATAATTCAAATTAATCTAAAGACTAATAGTTGATCGCTTTTTTAAGATACGTTAAACTTTGTTGTTTTACAACTGCTTTGCTTAAAACCTGTAAAGCGAAGTGATGTTTTGTAATTCACACTTGCATTAAAGGGTATTTTAGTGATAGTGAGTATAGGCCATTTATGTTTTTACGTGCAGAAGTAGACTTGAGCCAAATTTTATCCAGGTTTCGATTACTTACGATGTAACTTTTACGAACTAGGCGGTGTAACATCAAATTATTTTGCTAGTATAATTAAGAGATTAGAGAGTGGAGTAATTCGAATGAATGGAGAGATTTAATTTATAATGTGTACGTTTGGATGCGATTTTGATGGATGCATAATAGAAATGTTATACATCAATTTCGACATAAATTGCCCTGCCTTAAATTGTAAAATGAATTAATTTCAATAGGAAATAAAGCTGTTCATTTCTATCTTCTACATAAATCGCAAATTATTCATGCCGCAGTCTTCCCCATCTCTCCCAAAAAGAGTTTTATGTTCTTAAAACTGTAAATGACTCGATTTTAATGAAAACTGTGTAAAATTTCCTACAAGGCACAAACCAACAAAATTCTTTCAGCCAAACCAAGATGGCAGTTAAAGCCTTTTTTGCCGCCATTTTGGTCTGGTGTATTAAATCTGAATGATTGCTGGCCCATATGTTAAGTACTGTGACGTTTACGTTTATTTAAGGTTTCTTTACGACCGTTTCAAAAGGTTTTTATAGCGTAAAGCTTTAAATTTGGGGAGAAACGAAACCTAACACTGCAAATGCAGATTTGCAAACCGATATCACATGGTTCACAAATGAAAACTTATCATCAAATGTGATACCTAGATCTCTGATGGTATTTTCGTACCCAACCTAGTACCACCCAATTCATAGTTGAAAGAAACAACATTTTGAGAGACTTTGAGAACCGCACAACAGAGCACTTACTGATGTTGAACTTTAAATTGCTGCCACTCCATTGAAAGAGGCTATCCAAATCCGCTTGGAGTTCTAAACAATCAGAAATACTATTTATGCATTTAAAAATTTTCAAATCGTCGGCATACAGCAATAATTTACAATGTTTTATAGAATATGTGATATTATTGATAAATATGATTGAAAAGTTGGCCCTAAATTAGATCCTTGTGGAACTCCAGAACCTGGATTAAAATCTGATGATAACGCCCCTTCATACGACACATATTGGTATTAATTTAACGTGCCACCTTGGTGGCTGAATCAGTAGCGCACGATACTGCGGATACGGAGTTCATAGGTTCGAGCCCGGCCGCAGGCAAAAGCCGATAGTTTGTCGCCGAACATGCTTCACAGGCATGAAATGACTGGCAAATTATCGTTAAAACAGTTCAAAGTTCTTTCTAAAATGTACACCTCTTACAGGATTAGTTTTTGTCTTTCAGCTGCTTACTCATATTATTATCACAGTTAAAATGGTTTATTCAAAGCACGCTCGCGGGCTAAAAGATAAAGCCTGTACGGAAGTTTAAGCCCCTCTCGGGGGAGCAATAAATTTAACTGTTCAAATTCTTCTATATGAAGTATCTTTTGCGTATTTATTCGTACATTCAGGTTCTTGGTTTTAACTCTGACTAAATAACAAATACGACTCTTAGTGTAGATAAAGCCGCCATAGTTTTAGATTTTGAGGACTACCACTTTAAATATTTATCTTATACAGGGTGGTAATAAACTGTTGGAGACATTTTGGTCTTGAGTGAGTGAATGACCAATGGACTGAAAAGCTTGGGAGTGGTTTTATCAAGTTGCAGATTCAAAACATTTTCATTACAAATGACACACATTTCTGGTACTCATTCTTTTACAAGTAATGTTACAAGGAAACTAAACCTTGGCCAAGTACCTTTCCGTAGTTTCACGCAAAGTTTGTAATCTAAATTCAAACTCACACCAATTTTCCCGAGCATTGCAGGAGTTATGCTTCCAATAACCTCTCGAACTCTTCTCTTGGTTCCTCAATGTGTAGAGCTTTCTCAACCCCCCCTTGACATAGCCTAAAATATGTCTAAGGGTGTAATGTCTAGGGAACGTAGAGGTCAAGAAATTAGACATTTTTGGGTTATCTCAAGGACAGAGTGTTCACAAACAAAGTTCAAGTATTTGAGAAACTTACGTTTGAGAGGTTATTGGAAACATATAACTCCAGCAGTGCTAAGAAAAAACATGATCTGGGGTTGAATTTGAAATACAAGCTTTGCGTACAAATCACAAAAAGGACGTGGAAACGGTTCAGTTTCCTTGTAATATCACTGGTAAAAAATTAGTACCAAGAACTTTTGTCATTTGTTAGTAATAAAACTGTTTTAAATCTGCTACGTGATAAAACAGCTCCCACGTTTTGGGTCTGTCAGCTCACCTCAATCTCAAAATATGTCCAAGATTTATAACCACTCTATATTACCGATATTTACCATCTATTTTTGGCTATACTTAAAATGATTTCTTCCATCTTCCTCTCTTCACGTGACAAGAGTTTTCTCTAAGGTAATACAGTGCCGTAAACTTTGGCCAGCACACACAAAATCTATTACTGTAGATGAAAGCTGAAAACTAAAATTGACGCACTTGTATGTTGTTGTTAAATATTAGATCTAACCGCTTGAATTTTAAACGATACTTTTTTATAAATTGATTAAACTACTAAATAATATTTTATTATATAAAATATATAACCAAGACGTTTTGTACTATTAGATTTAGATATCGACACCAGATGTATGAGTATATTTAAACAATACTATTGTTTCAGATATCGACACCGTCCCGAAGACTAGACTGTCGCAGCAGTGCGCTGGATATTGCAAAGGTAATGTACAAGTTCAATTTTAAGGGTTACAATATAAAGGTAAAACCACAGGTATCTAACTAAATCTGCTAGACAGTTTGAATGTGAATGGACCT
The DNA here is from genome assembly GCA_018831715.1 of Matsumurasca onukii. NCBI lineage: Eukaryota > Metazoa > Arthropoda > Insecta > Hemiptera > Cicadellidae > Matsumurasca > Matsumurasca onukii. The sequence continues at coordinate 82,771,521 of CM032058.1, forward strand.
AAATAAACTGATGTTTATTATAGTATATTTATTTTACTTCGTCATTTTATACTGAAGTAAAAAAGATCAAATCCAAAGAATTTGAACCCATGATAAAGTTGAGGATTCAAAGTGAATGAATTATTGGTAATTGTTTGAAGTTTGTTGTTGACGATGGGAGGATTTCAGAAGTCGAACTATTATTGCGGACATTTTCCATCGTTAGTGAACAAAAAAGGATCACGACGTTTCGGGATCTGCAATCTGATCCCGTCTTCAGGTGAAAGTAACCTAAAACATAACACAAAGATTAGAACATGAGCTAGTTTAAAGTAGTCATGTGCTGACCAGTCAAACTCTACCAAACAACATGTAGTGGTTAAGTCAAACAAAAGTTAAATCTAGAATTGGGAATAATAGTAGAAAAACAAAACTACAATATTACAAACACAAGCCACACTATGAAAGTAAACAAGTCACCGGAGTAAATTCAGAACGAATCACAAAACACAAATATTGATAATTGTGAACAAATTATGATTAACTGTTTCAGGCACAAAGTGTGTTTTGATAAGTATGTAGGTCCTGGTTAATAAAGGACGGATAGGTGCAAGTAGACGCAACTATGACGCCATTGACAGTGTTGTGTTGCATAAGTTTACAGTGTTGTAAAATTAAACTACAAATGTAGAACACAAATTTACATGAAACTATTATCAAACACATGATGACAATTCAAACACGAGTAAAGTTAAAAAGTTGAATCGGGAACAATAACCATCACCGTAATAATGTTTCAGCAACTAAAGATAAAAAAAATGGACACAATATGTTGAAAGACTAATGTAGTTGTCCTGTTCTAAAGGAAACGATTTGATAATATGAGATGAAACCAACTTATTGTTTACATGGTACAAAATAGACAATGTTATTCGAAATATGTCTTGACATGTCAGAAACGAAAACAATGTTTCAGCTAAAAGTTGATTCTTGATAATTATTCATACATAGTGATTTCATGTATTAAGAATTTACACAGATTTGATAAATAAAAGAAAATAAATTGCTATGTTTCTAAATCAAGAATCCTTGACATAAACAAGAATTATACGGATAATATACAATTGTAGTTAAAAAAATAAAAATTGAAATTATAATCAAAATTTCAGACACAAATTAGACACCATTTTGTAAAATGAAATGTTATAACTGTTCACTGATTGAACTATTTGTTTAATAAATAAATTATAAACCCTAATTGTGTTGCATAAGACTGTATACAGTATAAACTTCGAATCTAAATTGATATATTGGTTAAAGTAATCAAAGCTGCATTCCTTTGCACTTAACGACTAAAAAGAAAACAATTCTGACTTACCATCTGTTACCGATGAAGACAGGTTGTCTCGTACATTGCACGTAATTCTTGTTTCCAAAGCACAACGGAGAGACGGGGCTTGTTTCCCCGACGTGAGAGACGGGGCTTTAGTTGTTGAATCGGTTGAAGGACGAATGTCATGTTTCCATGCTCATTTAAAATACAGATAAAATACAATTTGACTACCGACAACTTGATATAGTCAAAATGGTATTTTATTTAGAATCACAATATATTAATGAAACTGATTAAAAGTTGAAAATGTTAGTCTATAACTCACGAAACCTTGACAGGAGAAGATTTCACTACGTACCACCTCACTGAGTTTATAAAATAAATGGTTTGAAATAAATTTATATCCTAGCAACCTTTGTACAAGAATATTGCATGTTTTCTGAACTTTATTTTTTATATCAAGCGAAATATAACCAGCTGGTTTTGACTTTCGTTACTATGGAAAAAAGAAAATAGTAATATCGCGGCCATACTGAAATGCAATGCTAAATTATGTTAGATAAACGACGTTATGGTGAAAAACTGGAAAAGTTTGAGTTGACACAAAACCTACACCGAGTCAACCCAGAGGTTTGACAGAGGGTTTGAGGTTTGAGGTAGACAGACTTTAGCCAAAATCCCTCAACACAAAGAACGATTTCGATCTGTTGGACTATTATACGAAACACAATGGAAACAGTTTTATGAAACACGTTTTCTACACACTAGATGTCGTATATTTAGCACTTTCACATGCATTTTTTATAGCTTATAAGCTTAATGAACGTAGCGTTTGCAATCTTTTGGTTTGTCAGAGCATTGAAAAGATAATTGCTTTGTCAGATGTTGAAATAGATAATTGCTTTGTCAGATGTTGAAATATTATTGCGGACGTGTTATCGTTTTTAGTTAATAAAAATAACACGTCGATTCGGGTTCTGGAATCTAATTTCGTCTTCAGGTGAAGAGTAGCCTAAAATATAACACATAATAATTTTAGGTAATGAGGTAGCCTAAAAGTAACCAACGTAAGCTGACCAGTCTCCCACTACCGAAAATATGAGTTTTCTTTTTCCTTTAGCACAGAAAACAATACAACGTGCTCATTTAAAATAAATTGTACGTGAAATGTGGCATTTTAAACCTGATTTTGTGTCATTTTAAATTGGTATAGCAAAAAACGAGTCGAGATAAACAATTTTCTTTGCGTCGTTGAATTTGTGTTGAAATTCCATTTCTTTTGAGGTGCCACAAGGGAGGGTTTCCATTTAAAAGATTTGGGGGGACCCTCCTTCCCCACGGATTTTGGGTGCCGGGGGGTGACGCAAAGTACGTCAAAACCAACTTCAGAATCCTATAAAAACATTCCCCAAAATGGTTTAAAACTTTTTTCAAAGTTAAGATAGAAGGGGATATATAAAACTCATCCTGTATAAACTCACTCTGTTAATGCAGAACGTTAGAACATTTCTAATGTTACAATTTTGTTTCTTATGTTCCGTGACTAAGTTTGTGGTCACCTTTGACTTCATGAAGGACCAGATCGTTAAACGTCTTCATCGTCATGTTTACTAACGACGTAAAACGTCCGCAATATTTCAAACTTTGAAACTCCCCCACTGTCAACAAGAGACTTGACTTGTCTACAATGAAGGATTTGTTCTAGCTAGCACTAAGTTCAGCCTGGGGGTGGGCTCGACCTACGTGTACGACTATGTGGGCTCCTCTGTCTCCCTGGTCTCAGGCACTTCCAACCGCACCTCCGAGGTCAAGATCACAGCCAAGGCGCTCGTCCACGTGACATCCAACCCTTGTGATCTAATCCTGCAGGTGAGCCAGGGCACAGCGTCTTGTAAACAAAAGGACAAGTAGAATTACTCGGTCTGTTTGTCGCTCATCACTAGTTTGCAAACCATCCAATTGGAATCCTTCATATGACATCTACTAGTTATTTTGCCAATTGGTAATCGGATCTTACCAACAGCTGTTAGGGTGCCCGTTGAAAAAACACAAGAGCTACGTTAAGTAGAAAATGAGAAGGGGCAATTGAAAAGGGGATGGTCATAAGGACAAGTGGACTATGGAAATACAAACTTAAAGGGAAAGAAACCTGAGGAATGTATGATTATAAGTTTTTATAATAAGGCTACTTGTTGTTAACGGTTTCTATAATTTCTTATGTCAGTAAAAATAGATGCTTTCACTTGTTAAACACGTATTGTTGATTTAATATAGAGTTTCATGGTGGTGTTTGTATAGTATTATTGATTGTTGACAGTGATGTGGTAAGCGATATAGTTCGGGCAACCTATTAATCTGATGCAATTGGTTCGTGTTAAAAAGTTCAATTTGATTAATAAGTAATAAAATAACAGCTTGATGTTGATAACAATGTCAAACTATAATCTTCAAATGTGATATTGGCAAAGTTAAAAAAGATCGTATTATACCAACTCGTTTTCTGAAAACCAAACTGTAAGCAAGATTAAAACGTTTTGTATACTATTTTTCAACCCTAAGACTAACTTTGATCTGTAAAATTAATAGTGAAGTCTCAACAAATGATTAAAAATAAACGTGTCCTGTCTCAGATGAAAGATGTCGTACTCTACGACTCAGGGGAAGAGGGCTTGGAGATTTCTTCGAAGCAGCGGGAGTTCTCTTCACAACTGGAGCTGAACGCTTTAAGGTTCAGTTTCCAAGATGGCCGAGTGGATCAGCTGTGTCCCTCTAGTGAGGAATTGCCGTGGTCCCTCAACCTCAAACGTGGCGTCCTCTCCGCCTTGCAGAACTCCATGCGAGATCTTAACAACGACGCTAGACTTTATGAGGTGAGACGAAAACAACGCTTTTATATCAGAGTAACGACGTTGAAAATCTGAGTTGAACGCGTTTATAACAGTGTAACCCTAGGTAATACAATCATTTTGTAACAGCATGTTTCATTTACAGAGAGATGTTAGTGGATATTGTGACACGGTGTACACTGTGAAGCCATCGATGTGGACTGACGCTAGAATCTACCGTCAGAAAGAACTGCACACCTGTTCTAATAGAGTTCATCAAACTCTGGGGCTTCCTAAACCGATCTCTGATCAGACTAAATCAACTCCAATAATCAAGTGAGTTTTAGACAACAATAAATTAACGAATACTTTAAATACAGAAACATTTTTGGATGAAAACCACTGAAAATGTTTTAATTATCATTTTATTTATAAAATAATAATATGAATAATATTTCTTGTTGCAAAAACCAAACACAAAGTCAAAAAATATTATTCATCTACACTTATGCATTCTTAAATAATGCCATCAATTCACACATTTATTGCTCGTTAGAAAAAGGTAATATATTTACATTGAAAGTAAAATGTTGGATTGTAGGTACTCATTCATTTTGTAAAAGGCATGAGACACTTTTACAAAATCGAGCTTTGAAAAACTTTATATTATTTTCGTTTCTTATCGCTGCTGGTGATACACTAATATGAGAATAATTTTGGTTTTTTTCTGTTTGTGTGGCCAAGCTGCAAGTTTTGCAGATTAAAAAAACTTAGCAGACGACGCAACTAAGCTATGTTTTTGTTTACAATAGTTCTAGTTTAAGGTTATGTGATACGTAATAAAATTATTATTTTTAATATACTTGTTATTTATTGCTCAATATGGCAATAGTGACAGCCATGAAATCTATCAATGGTAAGTTTAATGGGGTTGTAATTATGTAGCGTTAGTATAGTTTCCATCTGGAAGGAATACGCTATCTGAACTCAGCATTTTTGTGAACTAGGCTAGGCCCTTAAATACTAAACCTATTTAATGCATCATAACTTGATATTTTAAAAATAAATTACATTAACTTTCTTAATGTTCATTTAACTTCAAAAGTTACAATCGGTGGTCCTAACCTAAAACAGTAAATCTGGGGGATAGCAGTAATTGGTGAGGAGAATCACTTCAGTATTTTCGCTCTCACTAAATACCATGTTTTGTTATTTTTTATGTAGGAGTGAGCAGTTCTGTGACCAAACTATCAACACGTTGGATGGCCCTTTCATCAGCAGGGTCAAATGCATGGGCGACATACATTCACTCCATTCTCGAACGAACAATCAGGAATCAGCACTGTTGCTGAACTCTCACTTACACTGGAGAAAATTGTTAAAGATAGTTTACCTATCTCTACAGGTGAGATGTTTTGCCTACAGTTAAACTTTACTGAGCACCACACACATGTGAGTACCAGTAGCTGCCAGCAAGTTGGCTGTGTAAGGTCGAAGGGAATTCAGAAACTGCTACAAGTGCAAGTGTGGCTCTCAGTAGTTTCAAGCAGCATCCAGCAGATTGGCGTGTTTGGGTCCACTTTGCTAACTCACAGCATAACTCTGCTTGGAAGAAAATTGCTTTTGGCCATTTGGTGATGAGTTGTGAGTGCAGACCAGCAAATAAATTGCTGTTACTGGATGGTGCGTGAATAGTATGCTTAGTGGAGGCTTGGTGTTTTGCTGGCAGGTGGGGCTTAGTCTGCTGGACAAGTGTGTGTGGTGCTTTATTGTGTTTGAAGATGGTTGGTTTAATCTAACTGGGCTGTATAAGTTAGCGTACCTGTTTTCAGAAGTACCTATTGAGTAGAATAGAGTCTAAAATTATTTTCGGTATCAAATAACAGTGTAACCCTAGGTAATACAATCATTTTGTAACAGCATGTTTCATTTACAGAGAGATGTTAGTGGATATTGTGACACGGTGTACACTGTGAAGCCATCGATGTGGACTGACGCTAGAATCTACCGTCAGAAAGAACTGCACACCTGTTCTAATAGAGTTCATCAAACTCTGGGGCTTCCTAAACCGATCTCTGATCAGACTAAATCAACTCCAATAATCAAGTGAGTTTTAGACAACGATAAATTAACGAATACTTTAAATACAGAAACATTTTTGGATGAAAACCACTGAAAATGTTTTAATTATCATTTTATTTATAAAATAATAATATGAATAATATTTCTTGTTGCAAAAACCAAACACAAAGTAAAAAAAAATATTATTCATCTACACTTATGCATTCTTAAATAATGCCATCAATTCACACATTCATTGCTCCCTAGAAAAAGGTAATATATTTACATTGAAAGTAAAAAGTAAAATGTTGGATTGTAGGTACTCATTCATTTTGTAAAAGGCATGAGACACTTTTACAAAATCGAGCTTTGAAAAACTTTATATTATTTTCGTTTCTTATCGCTGCTGGTGATACACTAATATGAGAATAATTTTGGTTTTTTTCTGTTTGTGTGGCCAAGCTGCAAGTTTTGCAGATTAAAAAAACTTAGCAGACGACGCAACTAAGCTATGTTTTTGTTTACAATTCTAGTTTAAGGTTATGTGATACGTAATAAAATTATTATTTTTAATATACTTGTTATTTATTGCTCAATATGGCAATAGTGACAGCCATGAAATCTATCAATGGTAAGTTTAATGGGGTTGTAATTATGTAGCGTTAGTATAGTTTCCATCTGGAAGGAATACGCTATCTGAACTCAGCATTTTTGTGAACTAGGCTAGGCCCTTAAATACTAAACCTATTTAATGCATCATAACTTGATATTTTAAAAATAAATTACATTAACATTCTTAATGTTCTTCTAAACTTCAAAAGTTACAATCGGTGGTCCTAACCTAAAACAGTAAATCTGGGGATAGCAGTAATTGGTGAGGAGAATCACTTCAGTATTTTCGCTCTCACTAAATACCATGTTTTGTTATTTTTTATGTAGGAGTGAGCAGTTCTGTGACCAAACTATCAACACGTTGGATGGCCCTTTCATCAGCAGGGTCAAATGCATGGAGCGACATACATTCACTCCATTCTCGAACGAACAATCAGGAATCAGCACTGTTGCTGAACTCTCACTTACACTGGAGAAAATTGTTAAAGATAGTTTACCTATCTCTACAGGTGAGATGTTTTGCCTACAGTTAAACTTTACTGAGCACCACGCTCACATGTGGAGTACCAGTAGCTGCCAGCAAGCTGGCTGTGTAAGGTCGGAAGGGAATTCAGAAACTGCTAGGCCGGGCAAGTGTGCGGGCTCTCGCCAGTAGTTTCAAGCAGCATCCAGCAGATTGGCGTGTTTGGGTCCACTTTGCTAACTCACAGCATAACTCTGCTTGGAAGAAAATTGCATTTTTGGCCATTTGGTGATGAGTTGTGAGTGCAGACCAGCAAATAAATTGCTGTTACTGGATGGTGCGTGAATAGTATGCTTAGTGGAGGCTTGGTGTTTTGCTGGCAGGTGTGGGGCTTAGGTCTGCTGGACAAGTGTGTGTGGTGCTTTATTGTGTTTGAAGATGGTTGGTTTAATCTAACTGGGCTGTATAAGTTAGCGTACCTGTTTTTCAGAAGTACCTATTGAGTAGAATAGAGTCTAAAATTATTTTCGGTATCAAATACCAATTTAATATACCTATGGGTATTAATTTTTAAAGTGATTGTAAGGTTTCAGAGGTCTTAGTTCAAATTCAGGGCTGTTAGACCAAAATATGTTTTTGGGAGTTTATTTTTATTGCTAGATAAGATTAGTTGGGAGTTCCGGTCAATGATTAAAAGAAAATTCCTTAGCTAGATTTTTTATTGCTATTTTAAAATTTTTGCCCATAACCTTTTGTTAAACTTGCTCATGTTGTGTCATGTTTCAGAATTGTTCGTAAACAAACGCACCACACTATTAATGGACTTCACTGAGATGGCAGATGACACAACAGTTACTGATGATGACGTCTGGCAGACTCTGAATCAGCTGACATTGCACACAGAGCAGGGAGTGGACAAGGAAGTTCCTAACCTCTTCAGTCAGCTGATTGGTCAGTTTGAGCAGCTGGACGATCAACAACTGGTCAAAGTATGAAGCGAGCATTCAAGTATTTTAGAGGGCCGTCATTTAAAATTTTGCATGGCTTGCTCTAACTATTAATGTGGCCACCTTAAATTGGCTTGTTAAAACATGATAACATTATTTAGAAATTTACAACATAAAAGCAACTTTTTATCCGCACTGCTGTAAATGTCATTATAAAAAGTGCCATGCTATCGGCTGATGAATTAACAATGATATTTTAACTCTTTAGCTTCAAAATTTAAAACTCAAGTTTAAGTTTCTCAAAATAAGTTTCAATGGTAATGTCATGGTTAGTGTGACTGTTTTGTTTTATATCTGATCAAATTGAAAACATACAAAGTACTTTAACCCACAGTAATATCATGTAGCAAAATAGTTTTTTTAATAATAAAAGAGGTTTTTTGCAATCCATTAAGTTGAATAAATAATTTGTTTGCAAAAGATTTTAAAGAGTTGGAAGTGTTCTTACACTAGCAACAAATTTAGTAAGTTACTAGCTATATGATTCTCAACTAAATAAGACCCACGTAAAATCCAAACAATTACATGTTCTCCAAAAAATCTCCTGATTTCAGTTGTTTGATGAACAAAAAGAGGCAAGAACTCGTAAGTTCTTTGTGGACGCTCTTCCCTTGGTTGGCTCTGCCGCAAGTGTGAGAGCGATGTTTGAGATCTTCAACGCTCAAGAAGTGACGAGGGAAGAACTCCACTCATGGCTCACTGCTCTCGCCTTCCACAAGCAACCGACTTTAGAGCTGCTGCAGAACTTGAACGTAAGTGCGAGTTTCCCACATGCTACGTTAATTCATACAGTACTTTAGTACCTTTCAATTAATAATGTGATAAATTGAAATCTAGCTCTGGTAATCTTAGTGTTGATTGGTATTCATAGTATTCATAATGAGGACTGTTGTACAAATTTAGGAGGTTTAAGAGTTTCGGTTTATTTGCAACAGTCTAACAAACCTCCTATTATCTCTTTACCTCTTCACGCTAAGAAAAACAAAAGTGCTCATATTCCTGACAGTTTTTAGGCCTTTTATATAAACATTTCTACCTTTTTTTGTTCAACAACAGTACCTAATTGATTTACAATATTTGTGAAATATCCAAAACAGTTTTAGTTCTAACATCAACTTAATTTGTTACAGCTATTCATCCAAGACAGTGTGGACCCCAAGTCGTGGCTGGCGGTGAGCTCCGTGGTCCACTCCTACTGTCAGCGGGACTCTGCGTGCGCAGATACACAGGAGGTGCGCACCATTCTCGCGCACATCGAGAGAGTGTTGGGCGACTCGTGTGACTCACACGGTGATGTGGAGCAGCAACAAGCTCTAGTCGTAGCCCTCAAAGCGATCGGAAACGCAGGGATCATATCTTCGGTGGACACACTTAAGAGATGCATTCTAGTAAGTTTTAAGGTTTCCCTATTGTACTAAGAACTAAATTTTAAAATAAATATACTATTAATTTTGGTTTAGTGATCTTCTTTTGGAGATATTGGCAGTTGATAGAAATGAATTTAAAACAGTAGGCCAATATAATTATTTGGTTTAAGTTTTAGTTTCATATGAATATCACGTTTCTTTATGAATTCAACACTCAGATAAATCTGTGGCTGACAGTATGAAGGCTCTAAAATGGTGCTCTGAAATTATTCAAACCTCAGTGTGATTGCTAACATTTGTCATGTAACAGCAATGGTTGGTATAGTTGAAGTTAAGTAGTAGATAGGACTTTGTAGCACTAATTTCTCCTTGTAAAATGAGGAAATCTTTACCTTTTACTTTATTTAAGTAATTTCAGAAGGTCTTTTCATATTTGAAATCAGTCTCTAGAAAGGGATTATCTCATATATCACATTTAGATATATGTGATTCCATCAATATCCTCTACATGTTTCAGACTGAAAGGAATCCACTACAAGTGCGCCTGGCTGCTATCTCCGCTCTCCGAAGGTTCCCTTGTGCCACAGTACAGCGGCTGCCGTTGCTAGAGTTGTTCCAAAGCCGCAGTCAAGACACAGAGCTGCGTATTGCTGCGTACATGGCTGCGCTGCAGTGCCCCACCACCGCAGTCGTCAGTCGCGTCAGGGACGTATTGTATCAGGAGGACACTAACCAAGGTGGGTTTTGCATTTGGACCGCATGTGGATCTACTATCACATAAGAGATGTAATATTTTTACTTTTTTAGTACTATTCTACAGTTAAATGATCATCTATCGTGGCAGTTTGAAAGTATAGATTCAGTGTATTTAGTAGTTTGCTAATGTGAACTTCTTTTGCAGTTCTCTCATTTGTGTGGACTCATCTGACGAATCTACAGGAATCATCAGCCAGTTGGAGGCGCGAAGTTCGCCAGATGCTTCAAGACAGTTTTCTAGTAAACAAGTACAAAACTGACGCTAGGAAATTTTCTAGGAACTACGAAATGTCATTTTACTCAGATATGTTGAATGCCGGAGCAGCTGTAGATTCAAATGTTATATTCAACTCAAAATCGTACTTGCCTAGATCGGCCACGTTGAACCTTACGCTTGATCTTTTTGGAGAGTCGGTAAATGTCCTTGAGGTTGGAACTAGGATGGAAGGTTTTGAGTCAATGGTCGAAGAAATCTTCAGCAAGAAAGGTTTCTTCCCCGATGAGTCGATGGAAAAAATGTTAAGAAACATGAGAAGTGACAACAATGAAAAAAATGAAGTCATCCAATCATTTTCTGACCAATTCACAAAAGGCACAACCAATGAACCACAAGGTACAGTTTTCGCTAGAGTTTTCGGAAATGAGCTGTATTTGACTCAGTTTAACAGCTTAAACGAGCTTTTAAACTTAAACACTGACCAAAAAAACACACAAAAGGGTTTATTGGATAATCTCTCATCACTTTTCAACAATAGAAACATCGATAACACCAAGTCTTTCCGGATTTTGAACACAAAATACTCAGTTCCCACAATTTTAGGTTTTTCACTTCATTTGGAAGTAAACAGTACTGCGTCTCTAGGCTTCCAACTTCAAAGAGAAATAGATTTGAGCAACATTTTGAAAACTAAATCAGGAACCATCAATCTCAAAATTAACCCCAGTGCGGCAGTACGTGTGGATGGAAAAATGTTCCTAGATGCCATTTTCACCCAAGCAGGTGTTGAAACCAAAGGAACATTGAGCTCTAATACATATCTAGATACCAGAATATCAATTGACAAAGGACAGATTATTGATGTTTCCCTTAATGTTCCGAGAGATAAAGTTGAAGTTGTCAATGTTGCATCTGAAATTTATTTAAAACGGAGAGAGAAATTGGAAGAAATAAAAGGCATCGGCGAAATTACGGAAAGCGACACTTGTTCAGGGAAATATGTACCTACGGTTAGTGGAATGAGATGGTGTACCCAAATCTCTGTAAGGAATGCTTCTGCTGTTGAGAACGCACCTTACTTCCCACTCACAGGCGGATTCCGCTATGCATTGGCTCTTCACAAATCGGACAGCTTTGACGCTTACAAGCTTCATCTGAAACAACTTTTTGAAACTAGCAATGGAAAGTAAGTACCTTTTTTAGTATTTGAAAACATAACTATCAGTATGAAGGGTTTAATGCATTTTACTTACAAAATGATTCGACTCTCAATTGTTTGCGGCCATAGTAGTTTTAACATTTGAACATTTGCTACTATTTTTGACAATTAATACTACGTTGACAAACATTTCCATATCCCAGACCTCAGGCCATCATCTTAAATTTATCTCTTAAAGGTTTAAATTATTAATTTAAAATTTGATTATTTCAGTAATTTTACAATTAGCCTATTTTGATATTTTAGGTGCAGCGGAAAATTCCTGCTTGAAGTTGACACTCCCGGTTCTGAACTAGACAGAAGATTGTACGCTGACTTAACATTCAACTCCAAAGACGGAAACGCACACTTGGAGATGGTTTCTCCTCAAGGCAGCTTCTTGTTCTCTGGAAAATTGGGAATGTCTTCAGCAGAGAAATCTTTAGATCTGAAAGCTCAAGTCAATGGAGAGGACTATGCCAACATCAACGTAGCGTTGGCTACTGAAAGCACTGCCAAGACCATCAAGTAAGTTGCCCTAGCATACTCCGTTAAGCAAAATAGAGCAGCAATGTCATCAGCAGGACTAATTGTTCTGATGCGCAGTTGACTAGGGTTTAATTTGCTAAGCCACCTCCCGATCAGTAACAAAAATCTAACAGTTTATTGTAAGAAGAACCATAGCATGGCATGGCTCATATCTTCCATTACTTTGTAGGTATGAGCCAAAGTTGGTGGTGGTGGCTCGTCCGAACTGGAACATCAACGTGACAGGGCGCTTGAACATCGTGCCGGGCAACAAGTACAGTGCAGACTTCACCGCTGCTGGGCTCACCTACAAGCCTATAGCAATATCGGGTGAGTGTTTCAATCAAGCGTAGGCTGCACGTAATTACGAAGAATGTGTTTCATGGTACATTTTATGTCCTTTTTTGCAGAAAGTTCATTTGTAGCCTTTTCTTGACTTGTGTGTTTGGACATTACGGTGAACATTTATCTTCACATTCAGTTATATTTTCGTTTTCTTCTTTAACCTTTGTTTTGATTAAAAGTACAAAATGGCTCATTTTGGCAAGGGATCTAATAAAAATGGGTCAAAGCCAGGCTGGGCCAAAACTCAACTCAATTTAACCATAATTCCGAATACCAATCAACTTCCAATGTCATCCTCAACTCCTGTTTGGTTCACGATATTGTTTGCTCTGACTGACCTATTCTCGTTAGCTTTTGCGACTGCTGTTAAATAGCTCATAATCACCTGTGTTATCTGTAACATCACTTAGCTTTCAAATACTTGGAAATTTATTTCAATAGTTTCTTTACATGTCGTAAATTATTGCAAAAAATGTTATTTCCTGACATTGATTGCCCAGCCTTAAAACTGCCTCGATTCCAAAGGGTCAAAATAAAAACCTGGTCTCACACCATCAAACTCTTAGTGTCATATGTACTTTTCTACTTCGTATAATTATTATCTCTGTCAAAAATTGGCCCAACTTTTCCACCCTTTATCCTTGGAAGCAGTAATTAACATTCCAACTTTAGATAATCTCTCAATTGCTAGGTGATGTGTCAACCAGCAAAGGACGCTACCAGGGCTCTCTGTCAGCCAAGGCGGAGGAGGTGGATGTGAAGATGAACGTGAAAGTGCTAACGACCCCTAGCACTGTCAGCTGTAAGACTCTGGTGCGTTACATACTGAAGCAACGGGACATGCACACTGTAGATTTCGCGGGGAAACTGCAGAACCACAAGAAAGGAGGGTTCACCAAGAAACACCTGGTTCTGAACCTTCAGGTAATTAATGGTCTTGTGTTGTCTGTGATCTTTGAAAAAAATATTCAAAAATACATTACTAAATCATTGGGCGGATTAGTATCGCGCGTGACTCCGGAGCTCATCACTCCGGTGGTGCGGGTTCGATCTCCACTGTCACCACTTAAAATTTGTAATGTGACTAATACGGTGTCGCTAGGTAAATGTCGAGGTTGAGTGGTAGAGAGGACTTTGTAATCCTAACTTCGCCTCGTTAAACAAGACAAACTTTACCTTTTTAAATAGTTTTTAATTAAACATAATTACTTTTAAGTTTTAAGAATAGCTTTTAGAGCTGAAAAAGGTTAAACAATACTAGTTTGGTAAAACAGTTTGTCTGTGATGGCATTGTATTAAAATTGTGTCTTGATCAGTTGAATAATTATTTAGTTAAATTTAAAAACTTTATTGTGAAAAACAAAATGTCACCCAGCTGATACACAAATCATTTGGGGTTCTGTTTATAAATTACGTAAAGGGAGTTTGTTTTGATCTTAAGATCATTACAAAAGCTCTTCACTTGACAGTCTACTAGCACCTTGACTTACTTGACTATAAATCTCGAAAAGGGTGTAGAACCATAACAAAAGCTTTTCACTACACGTGATTCTGCACCATATGCTTCCTGTCTCTCCAACTAATCAATCTTGTCTTCTTCTTGCAGCTGAATAAAATAATGTTGTATTCTCTCCCATTGTTACCACCACCCTTGTTGGCTTCTAAGAAACATTCTAAATTAAAGAAGTATACCTATGTATTTATGTCAATTGTTTTTGATACGAGTGATTATATAAGAAAGATAAAATGATAACACATTTTATAAATGAAGGATATTTCTAGATGAGCGAATTACCAGAGTACAGCACTAAAACTACCTGGATTCTCTATAGAAACCAGAAATACTTCGACAGTAACATTGACCTGACGATTGGAAAAACTCAATGGAAGAGTCAACAGATGTACCACAACAACGTAATGGAGAAGAACAAGAACTTTGAAATCATTTTGAGTTTGGAGTCACCCACTAAGAAGCTGGACTATAGAACTGAAGTTCAGTACAAGGTAATTTAAATGTAATGTTCCTATGTCACAAGAAATTGTATGGTAAATTATCATCTAACGGAGAATGTATTAATAAGTTTAAGGAGTTTTTATGAACTAGATTTTAGAAGCGCTTAATTAGGCATGAACTCTAAAAGTCTTATTACTCGTACAAGTTGTTCAAGCTATTCTAGGTTTTAAGTATTGGCCAGTTGATCCATATAAAAGCCTCATAAGAATGCTTTCTAAAGTTATACTACTTGACAAACTATACATTCAATTAAAATTTGACCGAGCAAAGTTAGGTCATGTTTTTTAAAATTGAAATATAAAACTGTTGGTACTTTAAAGTTTAAACTTTTAACTAAGAAATCCAATTTTGTAATTTCATATTTTGTAATGCAGCTATCCATTTTTTGTTCACTTTTGAGTACCAACTATTTTCTAGGCTTCCGGTATCGTAGCTGTGTCACTGAGGATGCCACATCACGAAATGGGCGAAACGTCTAACAATGTTATAGTTAGTTTTACGACGTGGTATGATACGGAAGCCTAGAAAATAGTTATGACTCCGACCGCTCAAGCCTATGTATTAAGACATTTGAGTACCCTTTGAGCTTCCATTTATTTTGCCTGAAATAAAAATGCTTTGGAACATTGGCTTTAATACCTGGTCCAAATGGTAGAACATTATCTTTGCGGTAGGATGTCAATACTTACCAAAAGTCCATCAGAGATGCATAAAATTGTGTTGACTTACAATAACCACCTAAAAAAATTAATTAAAGAAAAAACTCAATCTTGTATGTAGAAGTCAAAAAATGTCCTCAAAATTTTCTTCCAATCTAGGAATGCCAGATTAAATATAATCTGCAATTTAGTTAGCCTCTCCTCTACCTTTGACTAAGATGCAATAACTTACATTCCTCGCCAGGTGAACGAGGACACCATCCACGCCCACACATTGGCACAGCTGAGCAAAACACAGCAGTTCATCTCCCGGCTAGATTATCAGCTGTCGTCTCCTCAGCACTCTCTGGAATTGGAACTGGCGTCTCCGTGGAAACGAGCTTTCCTCACTTCCTCTGTGGAGTTTTCTGCTGGAAATGGCCCCTGGAACTCGGTAGTGAACAGCAGTGTCGTCTGCAAATGGGGTGAGTCGAGGTTAGATTAAGGTCTTGTTTAGGAAGTGTATGAGGGTTTCTTCAAAAACAGTCATTCTGGGTTTTACAGTTTTAATTTAAAATAAATTTAGTCAGGTGGGTTTTGATTTGTTGCATTACAATTAGGTTGGTTGTAAATTTGGTGGCTAATGGACTTTAGTTGAGCTTTACAAAAAGGTGTCTTGTATTAACAATTAAAGGTCTGGTAGAGAAAGCAGTGGAAACTGTTTAAGAAGGGCAAGTTGAAAGAGAGCTTATTATTGTAAATGGGCAGTCTGCTGGTATAAATGACTGATGGATAAATTATGTGAGAAATCAGTAACTAAGTAAATTAATAGAATCAACAGGAACTGGTGAATAAAGCTAGTGGTAAGATTAATGAAGACAACGAGTAACGATTGTGTGTATATTTGAAGGTAGAGGGAAAAAAGTTATACTTATGTTTAGGGATGTAGCTTGCTCAAAAGACTACTGAACTGATTAAAACTAAAACAAACTAAATAAAAAACTATAAAAAGGAGATGGAAATATTAGTTTTATTCAACTTGAACTTTACATACTGTTTACATTAGAATAAATCACATGGTCATAAAATCATAAATATTAAATAAATCAAAAGAAAACACAGAGTAATATTTTATACCAACTACTGCTAAAAAATGTTGCTTAGCTTTGCATGTTTTTAAAAAATAGCTTGTCACTTTTGGACCATACTCACCTTAGGTTGTTAGTTGAAGACATAGTTTATGAATCCAACTATGTTCTTGGAGAATTTCTTCACGTCAGCACGTACATTTTTACACATCACATTTAATATTTAACATAAACTTGATATATAATATTGTCTGCCACTTAACCTGACGTTTTGCGGAACTTACAAAACATTCTGCGTTTCCCCGTTGTTTTGTTGTTGGATCCGCTGCAAAGTTAACCACTACCAAAAAGTCACCTGCCGGCTTTTGTAGTAAACTGCCCTAAATTGGTTTGAAAATTCTGTTTTCCCCAGTATTTTGTAATCCAAGGTATCATTAGCCAAGTAGTTCCTTCAAGTTAAAATATTTTAACTACTAGTTTTATACATAGCGTTTTCCAATTCAGGTGACATCCAAACGCCCCACTGGCTGTCAGCCAAGGCAGTGTACAAGATGGGTCAAACACTACTCTCCACTCAGCACCTGGTCAGGGTGGAGGTGGAAGCGGAGGGGTGGAAGCAGCCGGTGGAGGCAGAGGGTGAGTGGAGGGCCGAGTCAGCTGACGGACTGATACTCAGCAACATCGAGGCGTTTGTGCTGATAGACAAGGACAGTTACAAGCTGGATATGGAATACGTGAAGGACCCTATGCTAGAGTGAGTGGGTTTGTAGTTTGTACAGTTTACTTATTGAATTGGTTTTGTACTGATGACATCAGGGAGGCTGGAATCAGGGCTAGTGACTGTTCTATGGTAGTGAGACCAGTTAAAAGATATTTTACACAGCTTGTTGTTAGCTCCAAGGAAATGGCTAGTTAAAAGAATTCAGACTATACAAAAGTGCACGTGTCGCCTTGAGACTGTTATAAGTGCAATAATTATCAGTGCCTAACTCAACAGATTGGTTCAAGTTGGCTTTGAGGATGGATAATAGGTGAAGGTCATTCTGCCCAGGGTAGAAAAATTTAGACCAAGGCAAGTTTGAAACAAAATGTAAATACAGTAGTAAGCCTGTCCCACTTATCCGAACTATTTGGGACGGACCCTCCATCAGATTAGTGAATTATTCTAACATTATCCAGTATTCTTTGATATTGAATTTGAAAGAAAATTGGGTCATTTTTAAGCTTTGTTAACAAGTGCGTAGCGGCCTTTATTGAGTTCGGCGATTGCTCACACGCAAGACATGGTGAGAGTAACTATGACTCTCTGAAGGTAGCTAAGCACAGTTTTGTCATTTTGTATGGACTTTGAGACAAAGGTCCTTGCTCAGGGCACCTTTTTTTACCTGAATAAGGCTTTCAGTTGGACCTTGATGACATTCTAATGAAGCTTGAGCTTATTATGGCTAAACCAGAACTTTCTTTCTTTTATGAAACCATACCTAAGTAATAGAAAATAACAAGTTTGTGTTAATGCAGTATATTTTCATAAATTTGACATACAATTTGGAGTTACTCAGGGATCAGTCCTGAAACATTTGTTGTTTTTGATTTCATGATTTCTTTTTTAGAAAACACGATGTGAAAGTGGTGGTAGCCATTCCACAGAACACGTATGCCAGTAACCTTCACCTTATCAACAACCAAGAAGTGAAGAACCTCACTCTGCGGCTGGACTTAGAGAAAACTTTGTACTTCACTACCCAGGTACAATTTAGCCTAGAAATAAATTAAATACAATCAAGTTTAGAACCAGTTTTATTGCTTGTATTACGCGAGTTTTTTTTACTTTTACAGTAATCTACTGTTAATGTCTGTAAAGTAATGTTACCATCTCTAACTTTGTTGGGTTGGACAGTTGCGGCCGTGGAAGGAGTTTGACTTGCAGCTGTTCTGGGACTACCAGACCGACCTCAGTGAGTCCGTGTTGGTTCAATACAGGAACAGTGTAACTTCAGAGATAGCTGTAGTCTCCATGCCGGGCCACTACGCCGCACTCACCGTAGAAAAACTGGGACCAGGGTGAGTCTAAATGTTGTTTATTAAACTGCGGTATTTATGTGTTTTAATCATCAAGCACAATAATCAATAAAGTATTGGAAAATGAACATAGCCCACTCGTAGCCACAAACGCTACCGTGAAACGGGGCTAATATCCAATACTGTAACGTCCAATAAACTAGAATTTTTACACCTTTTTGACCTCTTTTAACCCCTGTAACCATTCTACAGGTTGCATTATTCATCCAATTTTCATGAAATTTGGTAAACATTTGCACTTTGTGAATCTCATAAGTTATGTTTGTTAACCAGCAAAATCAGATCCCTGGAAGTGAATTTTTTTGGGAGAACTTTATGCTATAAAAACTGTAACTGACATTGTAAAAAGTAAAAAATGTTCCAATCAGCCAGACCAAGATGGCGGCGGAAAAACTACTTTCCACCATATTTTCAACTATTTTCATGAAAATTTGACAAAAGATGCGATTTGTAGAGGGGTCATCACAGCTTGTTAATGAGTGAAAACTAGTTTTGGACTGTCATAGCTTAAAAACTCACATGGATATCTATTCAACCGGTTATACCTAACCTAGCAATCTGGTCCAGGTTGTCGTCAATGAACGTGACCGCTATATGGGGTGAGAGCGAGGGCTCGGCTAACAACGCTATTTTGCTCTCCACGTACTGGCTGCTGGACATGACACCCTGGTACGCTGAGGCACTATGGCTCCCCACCATCCAGACTCGCGTGCACCTGTCCACTCCGTTCCTCGGCTTCGAGCAACAGAGCTTCCTCCTACACGTCAACGGGAGCAGTGAGAGTGATCCACCTATCGGACCAATCACCAGGGAGATACAAGTTAGTGACTGTTCTACTGTTTAGGTGGATTCCCAGAAGTTCTGTTTTGACAAATTGTTTGTTTTTCGTGCTATTCAGTTGAAACTTTACAACATGGTATACATTTTGTTGCAAAGGGCCTTTTAATGTTCTACAAAAACGTATGTGGAATAGGCCTAGATATTGTTATGTTTGGTTCTTTCCCAAGGTGTTTTTCTCATTCCACCACACTAAGCTACTTACTATTTTATAATCCCAACTTCTCAAACAATACTATAATCTGCAAGTTCTTTTATTGTTCATGTCACGTTGACTCATACCCGCTTCTTATTCTTTGTCTACCTCAATCCTTAAAATAGTTTATAATTTACTATATTTGTTCCTGTTCTTACTTTTTTCACTTTCATTCAATCAAAATCTAAATAAGCAGCTCTACATGTTGTTTTTTCTCTCAGTATTAAATGATCGATAATTTTGGTCTGGTCATAGACATAAGGTCTTAAATATTTGTGTTTCATGTATGTATGTTTGCCACTGTATTGTTCAGTCTACAATTTACTAACATTCCTCTTATTCTTCTTTTCAGATTTCAACAAAGTGGCAAGACCAATATGTTGACTTTGAACTTTTGCAAGTAGAAAGTATGAATACAAGTTTTGAAGAGTCTGATATGCTCAATGGTCATACACAATTTGCAGCAAAAATAAAATCATCCCTAGAAACACTTAATAATGTTACGTTCACACTGAATGTGCTTGACACAGTTCATTCTACCAAATCAGCATACTTAATTGAAAAGACTTGTGATGTAGTTGCCTCCTACAATAATTGGGGAGAGTTTTTATTCGTTTACTTGTGGAACAGTGAAAAAATGGCTGTGTCTACATCCCTAAACAACAAAACTGATGGTCAAGTAATATTTTCCACCAACGTAGTTCTTCTACCAAACACAGTTTTGGCAAAAACAGTTTTACCTTTAAACAAGCAAATCCAGTTTTCAAGTGATTACCACTGGCCTTTGAGTTTCAAAGCAAATCTAACGACACCATACAAAAATTATGAAGAATCTAGATTGGAGTACTTTTGGAACACTGATGGCGAAAGTGTGATTACAAAAGTCTCTGGGCATTTTGGTGGCCAGTTTTTACAGTCAACAGCAGATTTAAAAAGGACTCTTTTAGGGTTCCGAGGAAAAGTCGATTTTTCAACATCATCATCCTTGCCTGACTTAACTATTACAGCAGAACATGAACTACGCAAAACCAACAGTGAACGTTACCTTAAAGAATTTGCTTCTGTGGTTTTGAAGAAAAAAGGAAAACCTCTGCAATCTGGTCAAGCGTTATTGTTGTTTACGGATGAGGTGCCAACAATTTCATCAAGCAAGAAAATGGTTCAAACCGTCCTTGAACTCCCAGGACACTACTCAAGCTCAAACTACTCTTACGAGACTCAAGTGAAGATAACTGGTCTACAAACGCATCATCAGTTCACGCACCTCTGGAACAAGGAGAAGACGGAAGCGTCTGTTACTTATGAAGGGTACTCATCGTTATCTGCCTTCTTGAAGAGGAACAATGACAAAAAAGCTGAGTTCCATTTCAAGAAAGGTGTCAATGGAAACTACAGGACCGACATTGCTCTCAGTGGGGGCTACACAGTTAAACACCAACTGTTCTTCAAGGAGTTGTTGAACTGGGAGAACTTCTTGATGGTATCCTCTAACAAACGCAAAGTGAACATCAAGAACCAACAGACATTCAATGAAGCTAGGACTGAATTCAATCATAAATCAACTGTTTCCATTGATAAAAAGGTCTCTTACATTGATTTGGGTTACAATATCGATCCAACAAACTCTCAATTGGAAAAAGTTCTATTTTCTGTGTCTACGCCTTGGAGTCATCCTGTCGTTGCTAAGTACGATTTGCTGTTGGATACAGGGGTATCCAAGAAGCATGAAATAACACTGAGGTGCCTAAACAAAGAAACTCAAATTCAGTTAGACACAATAAACTCTGATTCACAATTTGTATTGGAGTTTTTTGCTCGGTCACCTTATGCAACTAAGCTAGAAGGAAAAATGAAGTATGAGTTTAATGAGAGAAAAATAAATGGTGTGTCGTTTTTAACAGTAGAAGACAAATCCATTTCTATTGATTTTGAACTCATAAAGAGCTTTACAAGTCCAGCTTTTGCTTTCAACCTTAATAACTCAGATGAAAATGTATTTCATGCACATGTCACTTATAATATTGAGAGCCAAACAAAAAATGGAAGGCTTAGTACGTCTTACAAAGGACAAGAGATTAGCTTGAAAAGCCACTATTCCAATGAAGAAAACATACTTAAAACTGGTTTCATGCTCAACACTCCCTTCACCGGGTGGTTGGATGTCTCTGCAGATCTTAACACTGTTTTGTCCACAGAAATTTCAAAGTTTGAGATCATTACCAAAAAAGATGAACTATTTCTGATTATTTCAGCCGAAGGTGTGTTTGAAAGTAATTCAGTTAAAAGCACCCTGTCATTGGACTACAACTTGGGTACAGAACCGCAAAAACATTACACAGTTTTCGAACTGAGCAAAGAAACTGATAACTTTTCCGCAAATGTTGAGTACTCAAATTATGAAAAACACATATTAGACTTAAGTGTTGAATGTTCAAAAGGCATTTTAACTGAAACTGGTAAGGGATTGTACAAACTGTCGTACAAAATTCACTCACCATTTGAAACCCTGCAAAGCTCAGAGTTTGAGCTATCGTTGACTGACTCGGACAATGGTCAACTGGTTTCTGGTTCTGTAAGCGTTAACGATTGGCAAGGAAGCATCAAGGGAGAAAACTTAATGCCCAATGGCCTTGGTTATATTTATTTAATGCTGACAGCTCCCCAACGTAAAGTTGAACTGTATTTAAAACACACCATCGATGAGACAGACAATTACACTTTCCGTTTATCAAATAACGCAGATTTCATCAGTTCAACAGTTTTACTGTCAAATAGTGACGATGGTATCGACGCTCAATATTATGTCAGTTCCTCTGTAGAAATGGCCAAAGAGATAAATGGCGTTATTGGATACAGAAAGACTCTAAAAAGTGCCAGCTTCGAAAGCTCAACTACAATAAATGAAGATGTTTTCACTGTCAAGTACAATGCAGACTACGAATCAGCAGGGAATGTGGAACATAAATTATTGATTTCAATGCCGGAAAGAGTCAGTGAACAAATTAATGGAACTGTAAAGTACTCCTATAATTTTGCAAGTTTGATGTATGTGCACGGGAGCTCAGCAAGGGATCAACCACTAGTAAGCTTATATATGCTAGTGAATTTTTTGATCATCCAGAAAAAGGACTGTTCATTTTGGATCTGCCAGGAGTTCTCAAATGCTCGTCCCTCAAAACACCAACTACTTTTGACTTAACAGCAAACACCATTCAGAGTGAGAGTATTCCTAACTTGATGCTCAATTTGGCAGTCAACAAGACCTATTTGTTGCTGGAAACTGACAATCCACTGACCGAAAAGTTGAAACTAACCCTGGATATATCAGATTCTAAGCTTAATATTTTCTGTGAAACAAACAAACTAAACATGAACGCCTTTCTGGAGTCTGATGCAGAGTCAGTGAGTTTAGATTTCAAAAGCAACATACCCAATTGGACTGAAGCAAGCTGTGTCGCCAAGTATAAGCTGATTGATAAAATCAATGATAAGTGTTCTCTTCTTATCAGTAGGGAGAGGAATGAACTATTCTACTCTTCGTTTGAAGGATTCCATAACAATCTGAGAGGAGAAAGGATGGTTTCTATACTCATGAGTAGTTACTTTGCAGACATCAGTTTGAGCTATGACTTCTCATCCGACTTCACAGTTGATCTGCACTACAACATCAATGGCGACAAGAACAAAGCAGGAGGGAAAATGTCTTTTCTTCCAGAAAGTTCAAGAGTTGACATAGCTACACCAATAAAAGGATTTGAAGATTTGACATTCATAGGAACTATGAGCAGAAATGACAAGAAAGTTGGACTTGTTTTCCAGAAAAATGGGAAAACCATTGATGTTGAGTTGTCAGCTAAAGTGGAGAATAAAGTAGTTACTTTGAAAGGATCTTTGAAAAGTGGGACAGATGAGTACTTGTTGACTGTTGGGACCCAGAGTGGCAATAATGATGATCCTCTTTTTAAATCCTTTTTTTGAGTGCAATCATAACTCCAACATGGTGTTTTGGGTTTCAGTTGAAGGAGCTTATAACCCACAGAAGAAAATTGCCTTTAAATTAACTCACTCATCTGTTAACACTAAGCAAATATATTTCGACCTCCTATCACAAAATGAAGATTCTAGTCATGTCTTCTGGTTCAACTTTTTATACGGAACTGATGTGGTTTATATGTTAAAGGCTTCACTAGAGAAAAATATAAAGAGACCAGTAGTAGCTGTCATATTGCAGTCAAATGCAGTAAAACACAACTTACAAATTGCGTATGACATTGAACAAGAGAAGAAATGGGGAAGTTTATTTTATGAAGGAGGAGAAAAAGTTGCAAATGTAACTGGTGAAATATCTCTTTCAACAGTATCCTCATTTTTGAAGTTGAGCTTTTTCAATCAAGGAATTTTAGAATCCCCAAACTCTATTTCAGTAACAGGAGCGTTCAACTTTACTGATTCACCTTTGATGAACATCAAATTGTTGGTTAATGAATTCAAATACTTTGATTTGAATTTAGTAAGCCAGTCTCTATATAGTGTAGCCTTTGATTCTTTCCTAATCCAGTCAGAGTATTTGAACATGTCATACGAAGTTGGTTTAAGTTATGAATTTGCTAAGCCGAATTCCTTTATTTTGAGCAAGATCAATATGAGTGGTGACTTTTACTTGGTGTCATCAAACTTGACTTGGAGTGAACAGATTGCAGAAATTTCTCTGAAACTTGACACAAATAGAGGTTACGGCTTTAAGACGACAGATCTGAATGCTAAATATGTGAGAGAGGAGAGGATGAAAAATTCCTATTTAATACTTTTCAAAATAGATGACTCACAAATTTTCCACATAGCGTCAAACATTGATCTTCCAAGTTCCGCTTTCATCAAAGTATCTCTTCCTGATTCACTGTTCCTTCCCTTTTCGAAAGAAATAACAGCATTATTCAATTTAACAGAGGACCAAAACATGTTTTCCTTAAAATATACTTCAGAATCAGATGGAATGAAAGAATGTAATTTCTTCGTTAATAAAGATATTGAAACATTCTTAATTTACTTTGATCGATCGTATGTCAAAGAAGAAAGAGCTAAGGAAGTTGATCGTTTTGTTTATGTTTTTAAAAAACACTCTTCAAACTGGGACTTGAAAAGTCATGTTTTGTTAGAAAATGAAAACATGTTTGCAGTTTCTTATACCAAAAATAGCTCAAGAAGCGATGATTCGCTTTTAAGTTCCTCCAGTGGTGACGATTCTCAGCAAGCTTTTAGTTGGGAAGATATTCATTCCTGGAAAATATCTTTAGGAAAAAAGGGTGTATTTGATTTTACTGGACAGTTCAGTCCCAAAGAAAAGGTTTTCTCTCTAAAGCACCCTTCAACGGTCTACCACCAGTTAGGACCTTCAGAAATACAAATTGAGAAAACACTTCAAGCAAGCCAAGTTTTAAGCATTCACTATACAAATGAAGAAAAGACAAATCTTGAATTCAAATATTCAAATCCCTACCACCTGTTTTTCACTGCAATGAGATCTAGCCAGCCTTTGATATCATCTTCAGATGTCAAAATTATATTTGGTGAAAATGTTTATTCCCTCCATCAAGAAGGATCCTGTAACGATGCAGAACATTGTTTAAAACTTGAAGAAACATTAACGTACAATAATTTTTACAAAGGGAAAAAAGAAAGCCATATCTCTTTTTATGGCCTTATTGATTTTGAAAAAGGAGAACTCCAGTCACAAACAAAGTATAACTCTAATGAGTACAAGTTCGGTGGACAATTAAAAAAGAACCATGAGATGTATGCTTGCTCCAATTTCCAGGTTTACTTCAACTCAACTTCAAGATCTGAGAATCC
Organism: Matsumurasca onukii; assembly: GCA_018831715.1. Taxonomy (NCBI): domain Eukaryota; kingdom Metazoa; phylum Arthropoda; class Insecta; order Hemiptera; family Cicadellidae; genus Matsumurasca; species Matsumurasca onukii. The sequence continues at coordinate 82,796,914 of CM032058.1, forward strand.
ATTTTTGCTAAAGTATCAAACAAACTGCCAAAACTCACTAAAACTAAGCTTAAATCCACTATCTAAAACTACTTATATGTTTAACGGTCAAGTTGAGTATGATCACTTGGATACGTATAGCATGAACATTGAAACTCAAAACCTTCCGATTCTCAAAGACCTGTACATTACTGGTGAAGTAAATAAAGCATTGACTTATATTTCTTTCAATATAAATACAGCCTATAATGTTTTGAAGCAATTAGAAATCACCTCTAGATTGGATACCAGTAATAGTAACTTTTTTGGGAAATTTGTTATTAAAAGGCAACACAGTCTAAGTACACTGGACATAGATGTGATTCCATTATCAAACGGTTCGTTCCAATGTGTAATTTCCTCTAACAAAGACTTCCACATGGACATAATGCTCGATTCGTTGAAGAAAGAAATCACAGGCAAAGTAAAAAAGAATGGAACGGTGTACGACGGAAAGGGAGGTTTCAACTTCCTAAGAGAAGCAAACAACATATCGGCAGATGCTTATGTGTCTACAGATGGAAACATGTACAAACTGGAATACAGTCGTTTATTATCAACAGGTAATCAGTTAGAGGAGCACAGAGATATGTTCAAACTCATTACTCCAAGTGATAACTATTATGTTGACTTGTTAATTAAGAAGGAAGCAAACACTGTACCTAATTTTATCTCAATCCGGTACAATACTCCGTTTCAACCCCTAGACTATGCCGAAGTGAACATTACCTGCACTACAGAAGAGAAGATTAAGCCTGATAGTGTGAAATTGAGTGAGTTCGATCCCTTCGAACAAAAAGAAGCTGAAAATTATGAGACAGTAAGTACAGAGATGACTGTGAAGATTTCTTGGAAGACAAAAACATTAGATGTTAGTGATGCCTTGTTACGGTTTTCTTACGGAGATGAGTACAGTATCTTTGCAGAATATTTGACTAACAGTTGTTTTGGAGGGCTTGTAATTTATGAAAACACGAATATATTTGGAGTAAAAGGAGTTTTGGAAATTAAAGGCTTTGAAAGCAGCCGTCTTCAAACATGGAAAGGAATCAGTGTGATAAAGGCCTTAAGAACCAAAAGTGATAACCATTACTTTGCTTCTATTGAATCCCCGCTTTTCGACCAAGTGATTTTTGTTAAGAAATGTACAAATTGTGAATTGTACACAGAAATCGCTCGGGGGGAAGAGTTGTTGGAAATAGTATATTTCTCCAAGTTGTCATATGCAAACAAAAATATTTTTGAACTAAATGCAAAATCAGATTTATCTAGGTTCACTACATTAAACATGAAAACCAATTGGAAGAATGAGTTTGTTGCTCGTTTATACTTCATCGGTAATGAAAATTCAGAATTTCAAATTGATATTTCCAACAAAAACCGAAAAGTGGTTTTAGCTAACTTTAAAACAGAAAATGAAAGAGCCAATGCTTTTTGGTCAAAAAAACTCCAGCTCCATGTTCAAAAGTTCTTTTCACTGCCTCCTGTTCATCCTTTTGTCCTCTTCAAAAGTCATGAGTTGAATCCTGAATCGAAGGAATATTCTTTAGATTTTGACAACGGAATCACAACCAAAGACTTGTTTTTGAAAGGAAACTTATCAGTAATTTTGCCTGATACAAAGAAACTCTCGTTAAAATCTACTAATTCAATAAAATCAAACATTGTTCTTGCATCATCTACAAGAGAATATGAAACTAATAGTGAAATACTTCTTCAACCTCGAAAGCTCGATGCAACTCTCAAATGGAGAAAAAAATCGTTGTTGATTAAAACCGCACAAAATATTGAATTTTCCACAATTGTCTTTGGAGGTATGTTAGAATCAAACACAGCTGAAATTTATATTAATGGCAACAAGTTTAATGTGTCTGTAGACAACTCTAAAACAAACACATTGGTATCTGCAAACTTCTTCAGCGAGAAGTCAAACAAAAACTTTGGTTTGTTAGCAAACATTCAAAACTCCCCGATTTACCAGCTGAATGTATCACACACGTTTTTTGAAAGTCCTTGTTCGGTGGAAGTTAAAATAAACAGACTCCCTCGATCCATAGAATCAGCGATGACAGTCCTCTATAACAATCTTCAGCAACAGGCTTTCATCAATGTTTATCTCGATGGTACTCCGAAATACGCTGAGCTGATGTACATTGACATCTGGCAACAAACTCACCAAGTGTCTCTTCACGTTATAGAGAAAGACGACGAAGTCACTGTGCGAGGGAAAGTCGAATCTACGTCGATGGAAGAGCATTTCTTGATCGTCACTATCGGCAACAACAATGACAAACTGGACTTGAACCTCAACGATGCATTCATTTTGAAAGCCTTCAAAGATCAATCGTCTGGGTATTTGGATCTGTTCATCTCAGAAAGTAATTACAAAGTTCAGTATAAGAATGAAAATGAAACTGAAATTAAAATAGTCTCCCCAAAAGCAAACGGAGAGATAAAGTTTTCTATTAAAGAACTTAATGAAAACTCTTTTCTTCAAAGTACTTTTGATGTTGAAAAATATAATTTTGCTTTGGAAGTGAATCAAGAAAAGTTGTTCAATTTAGTTTTGACAACTGATGATGATAATGTGTTGAAGGCAAGTTTAGAAATGGAAAACAATTTAAATGTTTTCCAGTTTGATGTTCATTGCGATGTGTTTGAAAATTTGAACAGTTTTAGTATGAAGCATAACCATAATCCTTATCTTCTAAGAGTTTCGCTTAAGAGCCCACACTACCTCCAAAATGATCTAGATTTTGTTTTCGCAATATCAAATAATGACAGTGGATCTTTGGGTGGCGTTCTAAATCTTCACCAAAACGAATCTATTCTGTTTGAAGGCCACCTTCTTTTGAACAAACAAAACCGAACTCTTCAAGTTTCAGTTGAAGCACCTCTGTTTTCAAACATGGACAAGGGTGAAATAAATGGAGTTTTCAGCATTTTGGAAAATGACAGTGAAATGAAACTGTGGGCAGAATATTCTTCTGCAGGTTCGCTTATTTCTCAAGCCTCTATCTACTACATCAAAAATGAAATTTTTTCTACTGGTCTTGTCTTTAAGAGTAGTTTGAGCAATTTGGAAAACATAGAAATATCTATTCATACTCCACTGATGTTATCTAAAGATATGAAATTTTCAGTTGTTTCTTATCTTCCTTTTGGAAATATTCATGAGGTATCTTCCAGTTTTTGTTTGACAGAAGAAGGTCTAGCTACATCAGCAAGAGCTAAATTGCGTGACCTCACCATGTCACTTGAGTACAAGGCTGAAAAAAATCCCTTTTACGAGTTATTACAAGAACTAAATATAAACTTTATAAAAACAAAAGTTCAAATCGGAGCGTGGATGAATCCTAAGAAACCCATCACTGACTACATTTACTTTTTGAACATTGACGGCAAGCAAATCATAGAAGCCTCACACGCACTGGTGGTGGAACAGAACCATTTCAAATGTAAGCTAAATGTTGAAACAAAGTTCAAAGGTCATGAAAAGTACGGAATAGATTTGGAGTTGCAGAATTTGAAAATAGGAAAAATCATAAGACTTCTTGGCAGTGCTCCAATGCTGGGTGAAGACTTAGGGGTTGATTTTGGATACAACTATGAGAGTTTGCTAAACTATGGTGTTATCGCACAAGCCAAAATTCCATTTGGTAAAACTTTCAAAAAGGTACGTCTAAACTCTATGAACAAAATTCACTCGGATCTGAAATTCAGCAAGCTCAATCACTCATTGGAGTGTTCTAGCATTGGGATAATTGCCTGGGAGTTTGAGAGCTATGGATCAGTACCCTGGCAAGAAGATCTGTCTGCACTAGAAACCACAGTGAATTTGAACAACAACATTTACTCTCTGAAGACAAAGACATTCCTGCAATCTGACAAAATTCAACTCACTTTTGGTGTAGAAACACCATTCGAGCAAATCAAAAAGGGAGCAGTCCAATTTGCAGGAACAAGGGGCCTGATTGGATCAGATTTGTCACTATCGCTCAACTCTATTGAAATAGTAAATGTTAACATTACTAAAGATGCGGCTAGAAATAACCACTTTGTAGTATTGAGTAAATGGAGAAACCTAGCTTTGAAGTATTTGTACGAGGTTGACAAAACTACCACAGTAAATGTTTATGTTTGCTGGGATATGTTGAAAACCAATGTGTCACAGTTAGGTGTTCGATTCAAGGCAGGATTGAATAATCTCAGATACGAAACAGACACAGAAATTCTTCTGCCATCCTCTCTCATCCCCAAGTTAGGCTTAAAAACTGCTTTTGAAAACGAAGCTAATGAACTCTTTTCTTTGGTTCAGTTAACTCTTCCCACACTAACCCTAGAAGGTAAAGTAGCAAGTGAATTATCCAACAGTGCTGATAAAATTGGAACTCAAATTAAATGGATTTCTGACAAAAGCGTACCCAAGAATATCGGATTGTTTTATGTACTGGAAAGAAGTGATGTTGAGACAAAAAGTTTCATTACCCTTCAACATTTCGCACTAGAAAATGATCTCATGATATCATTGTATTCAAAAGATACACTGTATGGTCTAAATCTTCAGTACTCTCCCGTTAAAGACGAAGAAATCACCGTTGAAGCAGGGTACTGGATGGTTGAAGATGGAGATAAAGAAAGATCAGGGGTGAAATTTGTTGTTCTTCATCCAGTTTCAGAAACTTTAGTTTATGCCTTGGCAAATATGACATCAGCTAAGGAGTACACTCAAACTGGAATGTCAATTGCTTACATCGGCAGTGAAGATCAAAATAAAATTAAATACATTGAGATATTTGGAAAGAAAAATAAGAAAACACCCGAGATCTTCTTTGGAATGGCAAGTGATGGTAACAGCATGGGGGTCGGTGGATCAGTATGGAAGAAAGACAATTATCTGCAAGGAGTGACTTTGGAGGCTAGAATCAATCAGAAAGATCCTCTTAGGATTGAAGTTGTGCAAAACCTGGCGAACCCTGGAATCGAAGCGGAATTGAGTTACAGCCCAAACAGGAACTACCGAATCTACGCTGGAATGCCCAACAGTAATGAACTGACTGCCCAGTTGAGTCATTCTACTTTTGGAAAACTAAGTTTGGACGCTTTGGCAAGCTTGAGACTGAACACTTCAAAGATTCTCTGGGGAAGATTTGAACTTCCATCCATGGCTGAGGTCGGACAAGAATTTTTCAGTGGAATCGCAGAAGAATTTTCAGAAGCTTCTTTAGTGTCACAAGCCATTGCTAACGGGTTCTCTGAGTTTATGCAAGAAGATTTCTCAAAGAAAGTCATTCTGCTTTTGAATTCCATCAATGAAAAGTCTAGTTCACTGATGGAGAAGACAGGGTTTGAAATGGAATGTGTACTGCAGAGAATAAAAGAAATGGAACGGATTGCCCGTATGATTTATCAAGAAGACCATTTATATGTCAAGACTGCACATCAGTTCCTTCTGAGGGCAGGGTGAGTAATGTTTTTCACTTGCTATCAACATTTTTAGTATTTAATACATAATACTTTATAAACCAGAGTTGCAACTAAATACTTGAATACTTTTGTCTGTAGTTCTGAACACAGTGACTTTTAAATAGGTTCTGTTTTCTTTATCTTTAAAAAATTAACTTGTTAACGGGTTAAGCTACCCATAAAGTTACTAAGCTATCTCACGGTAATTTAAAAGTAAAATCTTATAGGATTCTACAAGGAATAAGTGGAACTTAATTTTAAAATCTTTTGTTTGTTTTCAGATCTGCCATTTATAGCCAACTCTCCCATGTGTGCACAATTTTTGTGAACCTGATCTCAGATATGTTCAAGCCAGTTGTGGATGTGGCTGCACAAGTCTGGAGTGTGATTTCACCTGTCCTAAACCAATGGCTGGTCTTTCTTGAAGATTTGAGTGTAAGTACTAAGATATATTTTTCACAGTCAATATTTGTTTATTTTCTAGAAACTTTCTCAATACCTCTTTTAGTAATTAGGATGGACAGTTCAGAACTTGTTTGATCACTAAATAAGTGGTTTTATTAGGAATAAACTGTAAAGTATCTCAATAAAGTATAAAGTTTCTTTTAACACATATTCTCGCGGCTGCACCTTAAAACTACTTAAACTTATTATTTTCCGACCCCAAAAGTGTGCGACCCTTTCACTCTTTTGTGTTCATAGTTTGTCAGTAGAAAGTAAGAGTTTTAGGTTGGATGGTTTGGTAGAACAGGGTTGTATGTCAAAAAAGTTTAAAAAAATAACCCTCTGTTCTACCAAATTACTCAGCCTGGAACTCTTGCTTTCCCAACTATTACTACCATTCAGCTCACAATCATTCTCTTCTAGCCTTCAAACATCTTTAAATCAAAACAGCAAACCAAAAAACAGGTTTCACAGATACTGTAGTAATCAGGAAGTAAACAAAAAATAAACCCTTTAAAAACACTATGTACAAAGTAAATAAAAGAAAAAGTGATATCTCAGTATTTCAAGTTAAAAAAGTTGATGTATTAACTCAGTAGAAGATACATATGGGAGGAATCTATTTGGTTAACCAGGGGAAACAGTTGTAGAAATAAGCACCGTAGCGGCAGTTAGCGCAATGCAAAGTACAGCGTAGGAGGACCCAGCTAACACATGGAATCAACTGCTCAGATGTGTTAAGGGTCAGAGTCAGGAGAGGGTAAAGCCAAGGTAAAAGCTAGGGTTCAGCACTCAACAGGTCCCGTGGATCAGGAAATTCCCAAGAAAAATAAAGTCCCAAAAATTGGGAAGAATTCCCTAAAAACATGATTTTTTGGGCAGTAATGTTTTTTTTGGCAAGTAGGGTAGTATTGTGGGAAGTTTTTGCAGAAAGGAAATCCAAAAGGAATTTAGGGGGATTTTAAAACAATCTAGTATTTTGTTGTAATTTTAATCTGATTTTTAACTAGTTTTTGAGGCAAATTCCTATTAAAATTTACCTAATCGCTAAGTTAATCTAATGAAAATTTAATTACTAATGTTTAAATTTTACATTTTCCTACAAATTTTTAATATTGTATCTAACATCTATTTACAAGTCTCTACTACAATTGACCTCAAACTATTTCCAGACAAGCAACACTTCCCCCATCAAACGGCTCACAAATCTACTGGAAAACTACCAAACCTTACGCATGAGTCTGGTCCTCTACGGCAAGCAGATGGTGACAAAGGCTCGAGCCCAGCTGGTGATCTTGGAGCAGAAGTCAGCTGACCTGCTCGCTGAGGCGGAACTCACTGTGAATCAGCTGATCAGACGGGTGGAAGAGGGGGTCAGCGATCAACTGCGCAGACTGTGGAACTTCAGAGACACTGTACTGGCTGGATGCACCGAGCTTAGTAACACTATAAGAGGTACAGTTACTGGGGACTTAAAGGGTCCGTTTCTGGAAAATTTTGAAATTGTAACCTCCAACCAAAGTTTTGTTAAGCATTAAGTGGCTACGGCTAGAGTCATATACTGCAGAAGGTAACATATATTAAGTAGTCCACTATAGTGTCTCAACTCTCAATACTAATATTAAAGTTACATTTGTCTTAGAAACTAGAAGCTAGTTTCTCACATGCTCTTGGTTTGATTTAGGCATGCTGGAGATTGTTATCGAAGGTGTGTACGGGATCAAGGAGGTGAGGTATTGTGCTGGAGTCGCCATCAACTGGTTTCGCTACGTAAACTACTGGATCAACAATTTCCGCCTAGAGTCGTACTTCCGAGAAGTTGACAGATTCATGGAAAAGTAAGCTATTTGTGTTCACTTATCAAGTTGAAGTTCTTTCTAATTCTTGGTTCAATAGTTTTTTAAATACTTAAGTTGAAAATGTTGACATCTCAAAAGCACTGAATAATTTACTTTGTACATTTGGTGACTTTCTGAATCTTTTCCAGGGTTGCAAAGTTGGTATCATCTGATTTCCAAAAGAACTTTGGAGAATACGAAATTTACTTAATTAGAGCTAAAAACATACTGGATGGTCACTACGATGAAATCAACAAAATACCTCAAGTCCAATATGTCAAGATTGCAGTAAACCATGTCTACCAAAAGGTACAGTACGGTAATGATAGTTAAAAAAAGTATGATACTTTTCTCGTGAATTTTTATACTTTCCAAAAGAAAACTTGAATATTAATTTAAGAATACCATATTTAATTATTAATGAACACTAATAGAAGCCCATAGTTGTCTATATGGTGGATGATTGTGGGTTTCTATTGATGTCACTAATGTCTTGAAGTGTTAGTATGTCCTCTTTTTTAATGTGCTGATAAAAAAACACACAATAAGAATTGTACGCGGAATCATAAAACACAGGTCCTTTTCCTTTAAACCAGGTTTAGACAAATGCAAAACATCTGTTGTAAATCCATACTAAACTCTCTTAGGCTGTCAACTTTCACTTACACCGGACAGTGTTTGTTTAAGGCTGTTCTTTCCCCAATATTAATCACTCGTGAGGTAATTCAATAAAAGATGAGCAGTAATCATGTCCCTCAAAACCGAGTGACTCAAATACTCCAACCCATCTGTCAGTCCTATAGACAACATAGACCTTTGTTTGTTCTGTGCAGTGAACAGCACAAGTAAAGTGGGAGCAATCTAAAAGCTAAAGTTGAGACTTCTATGACATATGCTCAGGCTCACGTATCAAAGTGCTTATTTAATGTTTTTTTCAGTCCACAAAAGTATAAGACACCGTTTAGAGTAAAACAAAACCGTTTTCTCCCTAACAAAACCTGTCACTTTGGTTGTTTCAGCTCAAATGGTTTTGGAACTACGCAAAACTCAGCGACAAACTGAAAGACGCCGTAAGAAAGTATTTGGAAAACATGAAAGCAGCTCTGGACGACCTTGAGAGCAAGCTAGAGAGAGAGGAAGGAGATTTGAGATCAGAGTACACATACAGCGCAATGAAGAACTCTTTTGTCTTCACGCAAGAGTTGCCGTTCGAGTGGAAGGCTTTCGATCAACTCCCGGAGTACAACGTGGACTTGAACTCTCGTAGTTGGACCATTCCTGCGCAAGAGTAAGTTGTACCAGAATATAGCGACTTGGTTGTTAGTAGTATACAGTGCAAAGTGTTTATCAGAAAAAGTGGCAATTGTTTTAAAAGTAAAATAAACATGGTAAGAAAGAAATTGTTGTAGATGACTACTTGATCAGTCAACAAATGTTTAAACTTTTTGTGTGTTAGTTAAATTATTGTTGTTTAGGTGCTACCTCTTGGTCACATATTTTGCCTTATACAACATTGCTTGCTGAGTTCTCTCAACTATATTTTGGAGGGTTGCTGACAATTTATAGAGTGCATTTTTTGGCAATTCCAATGAAAAATTTGGAAAAATTATGGTTTATTAAATTATGACATCAGAAATCAGATATTTATTGTCAGAATGAAAAAGACATCCTGCTGATAACCGACAGTGATGAAATTCTTCTAAAGAACAATTTAGAAGTCTTCATCAACAAAAAGAAGCAAGACTTACCTGCAAAGGCAGGCAGCTCAAATAGTGTTTTGATAGAACGAAAAATTCATGGCGTTTCCATCAAGAGTGACAAGGGCTTCAGTCTAGAATGCAGCTCCTACCAAGACGTCTGCATCTTCCGATTGGACGGATGGTTCATGGGCAAGACTGCCGGACTCTTGGGCACCTACAGCTACGAGCCTTCAGACGATCTGATCAACCCGAGCAGGCAGACTGTCGACAACGTAAAAGAATTCACAGATTCTTGGGCACTAGACAGTAGATCCTGTGAGAACCGAGAAGATCTCTCTCTGGAAGATGTGAAGCCTGACGAGTCAATGTGTGAGTTATTCTTCACGTCTCAGTCTTCACCATTCTTCCCCTGCTTCCACGTTGTGAATCCCGGTTCCTTCTTCGACATGTGCGCCTCTCAGCAGAAGAAAGACTACACTTGCTCTTCAGTCATGGCTTACCTCACCAAGTGTTCCTCTTCTGGCGTGCAGCTATGGATGCCAGATTTTTGTGGTGAGTTTCCTTGGTCCACTGAATTATTTTCTGCATTTTCCTAGTCTTTAATGGTTGAGCTTTCGAAAAGACTAAAAATAGTGTAATTTCAGTATTATTGTGAGGTAGGCCCTTAATAATGCAGCATGTTTGAGACTTTAACGATATCAGTTGAATGAAAATCTTGGTTTGATGCTGGACCATCAAGCTTTTAAAACTATTTCATCCGTAATTAACAACCAGATATCTACTTTCAGCGGACACTTCACTGACAAGAGCCGACTCTCCTGACTCAACAGACCCTGTCTACGTCGTGGCCACCCACTCCACGGATGTGGTGTTCCTCCTGGAAGCAGCAGAGTGTGTCACCAGTGGGTTGGACCTGGCAGAGCTTGCTGGCGGGCTGGAGAGTGACCTGCAGACCGAGGCGATGACGGACAACCGGTACAGCTACATCAGCTTCGACGGGAAAGGGGCTCAGATACTCACGGTGCAGGGGCAGGCGTGGAGTAACAGTACGAGATACTCTGCAGATATTGTCAGGTGAGCGAAACTTATGTGTCTTCTGTGGTAGTCGTTGAGCCTACTCTGACCTTAGTATCCCACTGAGAATTATCTTTATTCGTTTTTATACTTTAGATTTGTTTGTTTGTTTTTGTCGTGTAATATTTTGTGTACATTACAAATAAAGTTATTTATATATTAAATATTTAAATTAAATCTTCTGAAAGTAAATGGCTCATCAAATCTATTGAGAAGGCCAGCAGTGTTTTTTGAGGTGCTCAAGATGATTATCCGTGCGCTTAAAGGACTAGGAACGTCTGGTATTGCATTGTAATGAAAAGTAGCTTCACTCTAACAAATATTTTATTTGTTATTTTTTCAGCCGCATGGAAGTATCAACAGACACCACACCGTCTGCCTATCTGTCGGCTCTAGACTTGGCATCTAACTTGCCCTACCGACCCGGCTCTTCTAAAGTGGTCATTCTCATTCATTGTTCCAGCTGTCCGTTCATAGACAACCAAGCCAGGTATATTTTCATGTATCCCTTAATAGAGAAGTAGATTTTGAGAGCAATTTGGATCTTTGTAAAAAATATTTTCATTTACCTCTTTTACACTTTGAATGACACTTTAGTCCAGGTGTCTCGTACTAGTGAGCTTTAGCCTTGAAGTGCCATAACTACCTCGTTTACTGAGCCTAAGTTAGGCATCTGTTTTAACTGAACCATTTGTCTGTTTGTTCATTTGTCTACCTGCTTGCTATGCAGTTTTATAGTTTTAGATGTAAGTAGTGACTCTCTTGAAATTTGGTACAAATTTACCTTTTATTCATGTCAAAAGACTAATTTAGGGATTAGTTTAATTTTAAGATTTAAGTTTTTAGGTCCGAAATAGTGTTGGTAGTTGTCAGTATTTTCAAAAATACTGACAAAACTATGTGTCACATTGTTTACCAACCAAGAGTAAGCCGCAAAATTAAATTTCTTTCACAAACAGTGTGTTTTTGTCTTTAAACCAAACGTTAACAAATAAAAACTAACTATACAATTTTATCAAAAATTTTTTCTTAATTTAGGTCATAATGCTCTTGGTAGGTTTTAAACACAGAACAGTTCTCTCAACATCAAGCAAAACGGATGTGTTTGTAAAGTTTCAAGTAGGAGCTTTGGGCTGGTAGGTCTATTGTTGGCAGAACTGATTGTAAGTTTTGTTGACAGTGTTCTGGAGCGCTTCACCGAGAGCGACATATCACTGCATATCCTGCAGAAGGATTTGATCCTCGGCAAGAAGGGCAAGAACGTGAGCAAAGCTGTGGGCTTGGAGAAGAGCGGAGCTTACCCCCGCATCGCAAACGACTGACAAAGAGCACAGTGCCGAGCACACAGTTGCTTCAACAGGTATACAACACTTGTCTACGTTGAGGTGCGGCTGGATTGCTGCCTTTTCGTAAATAAGGTCCATGAAACATTTACAAACAACTGGTTGCCTTTGTTTGCAGAAGTTTGTTACCTGCATGAAAAACTGCCACCACATGCAAGAATAAAAGTTTTTTTACGTAAACATAATAAACAACAAATTAAACACAAAGTTGAAAAATTGACATTTACAGTCCCATTACAAAAATCTTAAATGTCATTCAATTTATAGGGTTTATTGAAAAATGTGTATGGTTCAACATGATTGTTCTGTGATTTGATATCAAATTACAATATAGTAAAAGGAAATTGTGAACATTAAAATCTCAAAAAAAGGTTGACACAATAATTGACATTTACTCTGTAAAAATATGTAAACGTTTAAACATATAAAGTAAACCTTTTATTTGGACTTTTTAATGATTAGGGTAGTTTTTAATTGGTATTGGCCTTAAAACTGGTCAGCAATCAGAGTAAAATAATAACAAAAAATACAGATTGTTTGGTAATCCTCCTAAATTTCCATATTGGCCATAAATTTCCTTTAAATATCCCGTTCTGTTAAAAACTGCTCCCCAAATTACACCATTTGCTTAAAATTCCCCCTAAAGTCTCTCCTGGCTAAAAAACTCTATTTTCAGGGTATTTCCGCTCTATTTTTGGGATTTTAATTCTTGTCAGGAATTTACGATCCCTTGGGACCTGCTGACTCTAATAAATAAGGTGGTTACAGGTATCAGTGCCTCAGGACATGTGTACACCCATCATGCTGGGCACCAACGGCACCCTGTTCAGCATGGACGTGGTGAAGAAGTCGTCTAGGGTGTGGACGGCCAGGGTAGCCAAGGGGGCAGTGCCTACCACCGAACTACAGCAGTGCTTACGCTCCGTGGGGAGAGACAACGTGCCCATCTGGAGGTGCAGGTCCTCCAGCCAGAGGGAAAAGATACAGGTGACAACATAGTTTCAGAGTGGTCCAGTGGAACAGTGGCAACACTCTCGGGCAAAATAATGGAAAACTTAATGTATTTGCAAAAGAACACTTTAAATTAATACATGTTGGAGCTTAGTTATCATGGAAAACCCAATCGTAATCGTGCGCCAATCATCAATGTGTTACATACCTAACCTTCTATTTACCGTGAACAAACCTACAAAGCTTCTTATCTTCTTTAAGGTTATTAAAAAATTAAATCAGTGGGAATTTTTTTCTGAGTCGGTCTCCTTTGAAATTTGATCAGTTTTCAATTAATTTGTGGTGAAATTGTATTGTTGGCCTATCATTCCTTATTTAAGTCTCATCTAAGATATGGTGGTGGTACGATCACAGAATACCTACAACTTACAGAGTCCTGTGTCATCGGCAATCCAGAGAATCATGCAGGGAAGTCTTCTGGGAACTAAAGATTCTCACAATCGTTAGCTTGTACACTCTAGAAGCTAAGGACACATCGCAGGTCTACATCAAGCCAGATTCAGTAACCAATGGAATGCAAAACTACCAATACGACACCAGGCAGGCCACAAACTAATGTCACCCATACATAACCCTAGTTAGACAGAAAAGAATCCAAGCTACGTGGGGACAAGATGTGGAATGAGCCAGAGGAACTTAAGGCAACAGAAAAGTTCATGTTTGGACAACACCTGAAGACCTAACTAAAAGATTGGCCTTAAATTAATTCTATAACTATAAGTGACAATCTGTTTTATTTTTAGCCATTAAGACTATTATACTTGTAACACTGTACTTATTTGGATAATATGTAATAAAGATATGTTCACTTTGACTTTTAGTTTTCTTGTTCTAGGATTGGGATCAGACAGCTTTAGAAGAATACTTGGACACATCTCATGCAGAAGATATGTATACAGAATACGAAGAGAATGAGCGATGAATAAAATATGATTAAGCTTTAAATTTGTACATAGACCTTCTTAATGTCACAATCTACTATCTAGTTTTGTATTTTTACATAGATTGATATTTATTAAATGTTATCTTAGGAATTAAAAATCAATCAAACTGACTTTAAAATACTGCTAAGCCCAAAGAAAAAACTGACCTAGTCTTATGTAGATTAGAAAAGTTGTCTTGTCTACTATAAATTGTTTGTGCCAAAACTTTGTTGTTAGATGTATGTAAATATATTTTATCTACATTTTATAAACTGGTTTGTTTTCCTTTTGGTTTATTATTTTTACTGGTATTTAGGTACCTATTAAATTTAGTTTTTATTAAAACTAAGTTACACATAGTTTATTAGACTTCTTAAATATATTTGAAGTTTTAGTATTAGTTTTCTATTTAAGGGACGTGTCAAATTTATTCTTGTTGGAGATTTAAATATTGATATTTTGAAAGATGAACATCCAGAGGTAGTTAGTTTTTTGTTATTTGCTTTCATCTTTTAAACGTAAGTGGAGAACTGATGCTGATTTTTCAGCTACTGTGATTGACAATGTGGTATCCATTTAATTTAAACTTTTAGATGTAGGAATTTTGATTTTAATTTCAATAAGGCTCAAAGCAACCCCCACTGTATGTTACTAGGGAAGTAATAAAGTTTCCAAAACATGCATTCTTCAAAGGAAATTTTGAGCTAGGAAAACTAGTCTTCTTTAAAAAACACTAAAATAAGTGCAAACAGTTTAATGATATTTTTTAGTTGATTGAAAAAACAAACAATCCAATAACATCTTTTTTTAATAGCTGATCAAGCCTTTTAAAAACCACGTTCTCATCTACAGACAAATATCAACCGAAGGTCCAACATTGAAATTAGTTTAAAAATACCTATTGAATAAACAAATTAAGAACCTTTGGTTGATGTTGGTCTGTAGATGAGAACTTTCTTCTTGCTGATGTTATCTCCATATTTTATTTTGTGGTATTCTTAACTATAAAATGAAAGAAAGCATTTGTTACTTTTACCACATAATTTTAATTTAATTAGAGAACTTTTTCTTGAAAGGCCGTTATTAAAAAGCGTTGTTGGATTGAGTGTCTTTTCGATCTACTACGAAATTCCAAATATAATGTTGTATGCTCTCTTATATGTAGGTGAATGATATATTTTAAAATTATTAAATTAAAATTTAATTTTCTAACTATTTAAATTAATTCAACCTTTAAGCTTCTGATTGGACGACGAGACAATCTTGAGACAACATTAAAAGAATCTTGAAAATCAACGAAAACAATGAGATCTAAATTTTAAACCCTACTTACAGGTTCATAAGTGAGTTTACAAAAGCTCATCAAAATGCCTAAACTCTTGCACTTTGATATAGAAATAAAACATTGTAGAATTTATTTAATTATACTTGTCAATGGCTCTATTTTTTATAACTTGTTCATAGGATTTAAGCCTCCAAACACCAATTTATAGTTTTTTTATCAGGTTATCATTATGATTATTTTGTCATTCCATCTTGGGTATCCTGTCAATCGTGTGTTTTTAGAGTAATCATTGGTTTACACGAAGGCAGCTGTTGTGTTGGGTCAACATACGAGTAAGCTGTAAGTTTCTGTGACTAAATGACAAGCTTTGTTTTCATGCTAATTTCAGCTGCACAAAGTGGCGAGTACTTCTCCGTTTGTAGACACTAGACAGTCCGATTGTTTGCTGAAGGCCAGGAAGAGTATTCACCTTGAGAGGCTCGGCTTCAGTCAACTGACCTTTCCGCCACTGGGGCACGTGTCTCGTTACAGTTTAGTCCACCGTCAGTAGGTGCTTTAGTATTAGGAGTGCGCAGTAGTGGCTGTGACCTTGAATTTCGTCCCTTAAGAGCAACGTAAGAACACACATTTTCTTGGAACACTTCTTCTAAGCCTACAGTTTTTATGGAGTAAACTTTGTTTTAAAGCGCATTAATTGTTTTAATGACTGCGCCGAGCCAAATTTCCATTTTATCTTTTATAAGAATTGAAGAAACTTTATGATTGAATGTCTTGTTTTTACTCGTAAACTAATCAAATTTTCAAAAATGTGGTCAGCGGAGTCATTGCATTACATTGTCAAGATCCGAAGAAATTGTAGGCGTGAAGTGTTTAAAGAAAATGCCTGGTTTTACATTGTTCTTATGGGACAAAAGAAATGGCCGACAGCTGTACTATATGCACTTTGAAGTTTACCTTATAACAAAATAATCTATTTATTTTGTTTTAACTTTTAAGTGAAGGGTGTTAACTATTGCAAGCTAGACGCAATAAACAATTATGAATTTTACTTTTGCTTATACCCTATATGTAATAAAAGGTAAAGTTTGTCTTGTTTAACGAGGCGAAGTTAAACCAAGTCCTCTCTGCCACTCGACCTTTACCTAGCGTTACCGTATAGTCGCATTACAAATTGTAAGTGGTAACTGCGGGGATCGAGCCCCCTCCAACAGCAGAGTGATAAGCTACGGAGTCGCGGGCGATACCAATCCGTCATGATCCGCTGAAATGTGTATGGAAAAGAATGTAATCAGTGGTGTCGTAGGCTACTCATGAACAAGTTAATCATCTGTTCTTCAACTTATAAAATTTGAACAGTATTGTAACTTTTATAGAGCTGAGGTGACTCGAGTCAATGTGTTAAACAGTTATGTACTGAATTCGCTTTCAGCAAGACATTTTTATTTTATTTTCATAAGCACGTCCCAAATTTATTTTCATAAAATTATCCCACCCAAGTGTGGGAAAATCACAAACGGCGTCTAACACACGAGGATAATTCGCTAATAATCTGCGCGGTCGAGCATTAAGTATCTAGCATCTAAGTCGTGTGTGAGCATCGACAACGTACTATGGGAACCTGTGCCAGCACCGATCACGCCCACGCGCATAGGTATAGCCTGATCCCGACCTGTGACCTAGGCCTTGACCTTGCTACAGTGTAGACCGGCGGGAAACTCTATTGCTTCTTCAGTTCCAGGGTAAACACTGTGCAGTACAGGCGAGGCGTTATACAATCACTATTCATTGTAGTACACGTGCCATAACTCAACATCATTTCTCTCGATAAATACAGTGTGTGACAAAATGAAAAATATCAGTGAACAGCAAAAATATAAACGTAACCGAGGTCACAAAGCGCGGGTGAGTTTCAACTCCTCCGCCAAAAAGTGAAAGTGATTGGGCATTCCAACTCCTCCACCGTAGAGAGAGAGGAAATAATTAAGAACACTTGGGCACACCAGTTGACAAGCATCCCTCAAAGCTATCGCAAAGGGTGGGAGGAGGGGTGAGTGCATCCAAATTTTACCACGCGCATCCTGATGTGTACACTTTTTCAAGAGAACTTTGAATACTCAAACATGTGTGTATGTGAAAATAAACTCAATCAACGAACCCCAAGAAAACCCGGAGGAAAAGCTCGAAAACAAGCTATTAGTTTTCTATTTAAGGGACGTGTCAAATTTATTCTTGTTGGAGATTTAAATATTGATATTTTGAAAGATGAACATCAGAGGTAGTTAGTTTTTGTTATTTGCTTTCATCTTTTAAAGCGTAAGTGGAGAACTGATGCTGATTTTTCAGCTACTGTGATTGACAATGTGGTATCCATTTAATTTAAACTTTTAGATGTAGGAATTTTGATTTTAATTTCAATAAGGCTCAAAGCAACCCCACTGTATGTTACTAGGGAGTAATAAAGTTTCAAAACATGCATTCTTCAAAGGAAACTTGAGCTAGGAAAACTAGTCTTCTTTAAAAACCACTAAAATAAGTGCAAACAGTTTAATGATATTTCTTAGTTGATTGAAAAAACAAACAATCCAATAACATCTTTTTTAATAGCTGATCAAGCCTTTTAAAAACCACGTTCTCATCTACAGACAAATATCAACGAAGGTCCAACATTGAAATTAGTTTAAAATACCTATTGAATAAACAAATTAAGAACCTTTGGTTGATGTTGGTCTGTAGATGAATTTCTTCTGCTGATGTTATCTCCATATTTTTGTGGTATTCTTTATAAAATGAAAGCATTTGTTACTTTTACCACATAATTTTAATTTAATTATTAGAGAACTTTTTTCTAGAAGGCCGTTATTAAAAGGCGTTGTTGGATTGAGTGTGTCTTTTCGATCTACTACGAAATTCCAAATATAATGTTGTATGCTCTCTTATATGTAGGTGAATGATATATTTTAAAAATTATTAAATTAAAATTTAATTTTCTAACTATTTAAATTAATTCAACCTTTAAGCTTCTGATTGGACGACGAGACAATCTTGAGACAACATTAAAGAATCTTGAAAATCAACGAAAACAATGAGATCTAAATTTTAAACCCTACTTACAGGTTCATAAGTGAGTTTACAAAAGCTCATCAAAATGCCTAAACTCTTGCACTTTGATATAGAAATAAAAACATTGTAGAATTTATTTAATTATACTTGTCAATGGCTCTATTTTTTATAACTTGTTCATAGCGTTTAAGCCTCCAAACACCCCGAATTTATAGTTTTTTTTATCAGGTTATCATTATGATTATTTTGTCATTCCATCTTGGGTATCCTGTCAATCATGTGTTTTTACAGTTATCATTTGGTTTTACGAAGGCAGCTGTTGTGTTGCGGGTCAACATACGAGTAAGCTGTAAGTTTCTGTGACTAAATGACAAGCTTTGTTTTCATGCTAATTTCAGCTGCACAAAGTGGCGAGTACTTCTCCGTTTGTAGACACTAGACAGTCCGATTGTTTGCTGAAGGCCAGGAAGAGTATTCACCTTGAGAGGCTCGGCTTCAGTCAACTGACCTTTCCGCCACTGGGGCACGTGTCTCTCGTTACAGTTTAGTCCACCGTCAGTAGGTGCTTTAGTATTAGGAGTGCGCAGTAGTGGCTGTGACCTTAATTTCGTCCCATAAGAGCAACGTAAAAACACACATTTTCTTGGAACACTTCTTCTCGCCTACAGTTTTTAGGGAGTAAACTTTGTTTTAAGCATTAAGTTTTAATGACTGCGTTTTCCATTATCTTTATAAAATTGAAGAAACTTTATGATTGAATGTCTTGTTTTACTCCTAAACTAATCAAATTTTCAAAATGTGGTCAGCAGTCATTGCATTACATTGTCAAGATCGAAGGAAATTGTAGGCGTGAAGTGTTTAAAGAAATGCCTGTTTTATTGTTCTTATGTGACAAAATGTGACAGATGTAGTTTCATAATTATTCTATTTTATATATTTACTTTTATATATTTTTTTAAGTATTATTTTGTATGTTATATTGATTTACATTTTATATTTTTTACATTATGCTTTATTTTATAATTTTCATATTTTATATATTGTTTACTACTTTATTTTATAATTTTTACTGTATTTTGGCAAGCTTTATTGATTAAACTCAGTTTGAAAATAAATAATAATGCACTTTGAAGTTTACCTTATAACAAAATAATCTATTTATTTTATTTTAACTTTTAAGTGAAGGGTGTTAACTATTGCAAGCTAGACGCAATAAACAATTATGAATTTTACTTTTGCTTATACCCTATATGTAATAAAGGTAAAGTTTGTCTTGTTTAACGAGGCGAAGTTAAACCAAGTCCTCTCTGCCACTCGACCTTTACCTAGCGTTACCGTATAGTCGCACACAAATTGTAAGTGGTAACTGCGGGGATCGAGCCCTCCAACAGCAGAGTGATAAGCACGGAGTCGCGGGCGATACCAATCCGTCACGATCCGCTGAAATGTGTATAGAAAAGAATGTAATCAGTGGTGTCGTAGGCTACTCATGAACAAAATCATCATATGTTCTTCAATTTTAAAATTTGAACATTTTTAACTTCTCGAGTCAGTTTTGTAAACAGTTATGTACTGAATTCGCTTTCAGCAAGACATTTTTATTTTATTTTCATAAGCACGTCCCAAATTTATTTTTCATAAAATTATCCCACCCAAGTGTGGGAAAATCACCCAAACGGCGTCTAACACACGAGGATAATTCGCTAATAATCTGCGCGGTCGAGCATTAAGTATCTAGCATCTAAGTCGTGTGTGAGCATCGACAACGTACTATGGGAACCTGTGCCAGCACCATCACGCCCACGCGCATAGGTATAGCCTGGGCCCGACCTGTGACCTAGGCCTTGACCTTGCTACAGTGTAGACCGGCAGGAGGAAACTCTATTGCTTCTTCAGTTTCCAGGGTAAACACTGTGCAGTACAGGCGAGGCGTTATACAATCACTATTCATTGTAGTACACGTGCCATAACTCAACATCATTTCTCTCGATAAAATACAGTGTGTGACAAAATGAAAATATCAGTGAACAGCAAAAATATAAACGTAACCGAGGTCACAAAGCGCGGGTGAGTTTCAACTCCTCCGCCAAAAGTGAAAGTGATTGGGCATTCCAACTCCTCCACCGTAGAGAGAGAGGAAATAATTAAGAACACTTGGGCACACCAGTTGACAAGCATCCCTCAAAGCTATCGCAAAGGGTGGGAGGAGGGGTGAGTGCATCCAAATTTTACCACGCGCATCCTGATGTGTACACTTTTTCAAGAGAACTTTTGAATACTCAAACATGTGTGTATGTGAAAATAAACTCAATCAACGAACCCCCAAGAAAACCCGGAGGAAAAGCTCGAAAACAAGCTCTTAACAAACTCAGTGCCGCGAAAAGCAAATACATGTCTGGAACAATTACTCAAAAGAATATGTAGAAAAAGTCAGCAAACGTTTTTTTGAAATAATTAGGGCCTAAGAATTAATGTTTTACAACATTTGATGGTATGTAAATAAAATACTGTAAACTATTAAGTTTGTTGTTTCAATTTACTTCGTTTATACATAGAGGTTAAAAACCATACAAATATCAAGACATGGTGGAAAGTATTTACTTTAATAGTTTTATGTTAATTGTTCAAAACTACGGCCAATGCACTCACCCCTCCTCCCACCCTTTGCAATAGCTTTGATTGAGGGGTGCATGTCAACTGGTGTGTGCCCACGTTTCCCTCTCTTCTCTCTACGGTGGAGGAGTTGAAATGCCCTATCACTTTCACTTTTTGGTGGAGGAGTTGGAACCCACCCCACAAAGCGCTAGCGTGAATCCTTGCGGAATCCTCTCCTAGGAACCACCACTGGACACCCTAGAGTCCTACACTAATGACTGATCATAATCGCCCAGGCTTTAACTTTAAGCTTGCATTAAAAAGCGTCTCGTGATGGGATACCGTAAACTACAAAAAATGTTGCTACGTTTGTTGCTAGTGGACCGATAAAAAAAGGTATGGAGAAAATATCATTCGCTCATCCATTAAAATACACTTCATTCTTACAATTTCCATTGGTCCTTGTATTTCCATTGGTCATTGGGCTATTAATTAATAAACCATTCTAAGGAAAAGTCGGCCTTAGTTTGTAACAAGACTACACCTCATAACTCATTACTACCACTTATCACACCCATCCTTCACCACATATTTGCCTTAAAATACCCTCATGAGATTGGTCGGCATCTCAAATAGTGATTTAGTGAATGCTTTATTTTGCGACACTCAATAATTTAAAACTTCCCCACTTTGAAGCCCAGAAAAACAATGGTCTCCTAGGTCGCCTAGTTATAAAAGGCTTCAGCTTTGAGCTTTGTTTTTAGACAAATTTAAACGCTCTCAGCGTTGGGCACTTTTTGATTGAATTCGTTAGCTTGTCACAAGTCTTATGACTATTTTAATGTTACATTTGTTTGCTCTTGAGGTCTCAATAAATACTTTATCTATAGGTCAACGAATTTTACTGAAGCTGTTTATATACTTTGAGTGTTTAGACCTACAAACAGCATGTCCTTGGTCAATAAAACAAACAAATATTTAGTGTTGCCGCAAATCGCCTCAACTATTTATCCAGGGCCACGTTTTATAGCCCAACTATATTCACAGCAACCAAACCTTTCAGGAAGTATACATTCTCAAGAACTGAATAATATTCAATGGCACATCATCTCTATTCAACTAAACCGGTTTGGTCCTGTAGCGATTTATACACATACATTGGTGTAACAAAACGTTCAACCAGTTACAGCTTGGTTCCCATGAGATAATTTCACGCATATTGAATACAATAGCTTGGAACTTATCTTACATAATAATTACAAGTAATATTTAGTGTTTTTTCATAATTATGGGATGTGTAACAAACGATCGTAGTAATTAACTGTTTTAATTGCTTCAAAATCACTTAATCACTATTTGAGATGCCGACCACTCTCATGAGGGTATTTTAAGGCAAATATGTGGTGAAGGATGAGTGTGGTGAGTGGTAGTAATGAGTTATGAGGTGTATTCTTGTTACAAACTAAGGCCGACTCTTCCCTAGAATGGGTAATTAATTAATACATAGCCGGGTAATGCTGCTCGTTAAATTGAAGCCGGTAAGAACGAGCTCTATCCATGCTCGTTGGCTCATCAGGATTCAGATAACTCAACTCTGTTTCAACGTAAAAATTAAAATAAGAAAAATACGTTTTTACTTTCGTTGAGGTCATCAATTTAACCCAAAATTTGAGCGCAAACTCAAAAAAACAAACGTGTCAAAAACCTTTTTTATTCTATTCTGTTTGCGCCAAATCGACTCAGATCATAGCTTTACAGTTGTTGGGCGAGTTCTGATTTATTACAAAAATTAATAAATTCACTACATCGTACAAAAATAAATTAATACACCTTCTAAACAAACCAAATTTTGAGCCAACTGCCTCTTTGAGAATCGTCGGGGAACTGTACCTCTCTTATTCTAGTTTCATCGAATTCGTAAAAATGACTTTTATGTGTTAAAAAGCAAGTTTATTCATTGTAAGTGGAGCTTGCAATTATGAAAAGAAAACCTCGTACATAACATTTCACCATTAAACATATCTACTTTTGTTACAAGATATAAGATCTAGTTTACCAGGTCCAAGATATAAGATTGTGTATGCTACAATTTAAAACGAAAGTTTCATTTGAAAATTACTCATTTTGTGTACCCAGAGAATACAACTAACAACTAGCTTGATTAGAGTTGTCCTTTTCAGATATTCATCGTTTTAACATTCCAGGTAAAACCTTTAATTCACACTTTTAAAAATCACACGTTTTGAGCGGCTAGAAAGAAAATCCTGAAATAATATAGTGAATTCAAATGATTTAAATTGTAGATTTGTCTTGAATTTTAAATATTTTTCTTGATTTCATCTTCTGTTAATTAAATAAAAATATAACTAAAATTTAGATAAGGCTGTGAAATTTTAATTTTAAGTTTGAAAGTCTGAAATAAAAGTCAATATATTTTATAAACGTGATTAGAAGCAAATTTTTAAAACTTCAAAGTGTTTTATTCAAGTTTTTAAAGTACCGTAATTTTACGTGTTTTAACTGCTTAGTTCTCAAAACAAAATTTAATTTGAAACATTCCTCCCAAGTTCTTTTTGAGACCTCGTATGGACCCTTTAATGTATAAGATTTTTGAAAAACTGCAACGCCACTTCTTCCTCTCTACAATACGCAGCTATCATATCTTATTCGATCTGTTCTTTCAGTACTACCTAGAGTTCTGTCTCTCCTTTCGTAAAAAGTCAAGACTTTGACGAATGATGAAGAACGAAGATTACAATATCTACAAGTTCCATTCCCCGAAATCACCAGATTTACATAATATTTCTTGTCCTCATCGCCTTGACTTTTCCCCACCATATACCTCCACGGCGGCCCACTCATCAAGCGAACATCCACATCCTGGAAGTTATGGGGAAGGCATCGTCCCGACCTTGAGCCCAGACTGGACTCACATTTGGACTGGTTTTGGCGTAAAAAGGCGGGTAAAAAGTGCGCTGAAGATGGTCGGTGGGATTCCCGGAAAGGTCAACTTGTCGCGGGAAGGGGGCTGGGTATAAGTGGGGCCCGGGCCTCTCATTGTTGTGTGACAGCATGGCCCCCTTCTGGGTAAGTAGGTCTTACACCACGTGCTTGTGTGTTGATAGAGAGTAGAGCTTTTATTTAAAAAAATATTTGGAATAACTTTTAATTTTGGATTTTTTGTCTAAGCTCGACACGTTTTCAGGTTAAGTGTTGAAAAGGACTTTAAAAGTCCTAGTTTTCACCTTAACTAAGACATTTTTCATTTAATTTTATTTTGTTCGTGAACTTTTAGCACTTTTCATGATCGACAATTTATTTAGCACTTGGATCTTCAATATCAGATTCAAAATAGACGTTAAAATTGATTGGGGTTTAAGATGATACTGGTCCATAAATGTAATGTAAAATACTGTACATAGTCTTTGCATTAAATAATACAATTACAATGTTTATTTCGTAAATAGAATACATCCACTTATGGCAATTGTCACCGAATTAGTAAGCTAAACCCATCTTCTCGTTCTGACATCAAAGTCCTTTCTAAATATACAATATTTCAATTCACGTTTCCACTCATGTGAATAATTTCACTATTATACCAACTGTAGAACCGTGAAAATATAAACAATTACAATGCATAGCTTTAAAATGAAGGTAAAGACTACTCGATAAAATAAAATCCAAACAATAAACAAATCAGACAAATTAGGAATAATATTTTATGTGATAAGACATATTTAACTACGATTGGTGCTTGTTAAGTGATATTTTAGTACTGAAAGGTTTCAACACACATAACCGTCCATTACTATAAATTATAGAAGTTTAACATACTTAAAGTGCTTTATTATAAAACTATCTTCTTAAAAATTATAGTTTTACTGTATTTCGATACGTGTTTAAAATGTTGTTGGAGTGCTTTTTTAAGTTGTATATTCTTTGTTCACTCGTGTTATATCACCATGACTAAATACTCAGATACAACTGTAACTGTTTAACTATCATTGGTTGGTTGATATAAATCAAATAAGTATAAATATAATTATTACGAGTCGATAATAAATTAAATTTAAAATTGTGCTAACCTAAATGTTTGAATGTTTTACACGAATAATTTTTGCATTTTTGCAACAAAAACCGACCTATTAATAAATTGATTCTCCAAAATATAATGTCAATTGTACAGTTTAAGCATTGTTTACTTAAAGAGGCTAATTTTGAAATATTTTGTAGGCTCAGTTTGAGATGTGATATAATTTCCGACAAAGAAAATAAGTTAAATCTTTAGGACTTTTCTTATTCTTTGTCCAAACTCTATACAATTTAATATAATCTAATATGAATTATAAGAAAAAAACTATTTTCAAATCTGAAGGTAAAGGCGTTGCCTTTGAAAGGCTTCTTTCTTAATAAAGTTATCTAATATTGCTTTTGAGACTTTAAATTAGTGTCAATATAGTTCTCTGATGTTGAGAGCTCTCTCTCTCTCTCTATATTAATTGTTTAAATATTGTTCCAAATAATCAGACAAAGCATACTTATAGTTTCGATTATGATGGACATTGTGTATTTGTCTTTTGGTTTTATATTTCGTCTAATATACTTTAGATTACTTCAAGATCAACAATTCACAATTTCTACTTGAAGAACAAAACATATCTTAGTGTTTCGTTTTCAAGTAGAAATAGTGAACTGTTGATAAAGATGTCTAAAGTATATTTGACGAAATATATAATAAAAAACTATTGTTTTAATAGCATTTAGAGGACTTATGCCAGTTATTTTAAGCAATTAACAAATCACGTCCTCATTATTTAGAAATCAACACTGGCTAGAAATCAAATATACTATACAGGGTGAGTTTTATATGTCCCACCCCACCTTAACTTTTGAAAAGGAAATATATACAGTTATACAGTTCTAAAGTTTGTTTTGACGCACTTTGCGTCACCCAAAACCCGGGAGAGAGCCCCCAATTTTTAAAATACAGCCCCCTTGTGGCACTTAAAAAGAAAAGGGAACTTCAATAAACGTTTAACGACGCAAAAGAAAAATCTTTTATCTCGACTTGGTTTTTGTAATACTCATTTAAAGACTACGAGAATCAGGTTTAAAATACCACATTTCAAATATAATGTTTTTGTTAATGAAACATTTTTCTTCAAAGTACTTTATGGGACTATGTTTTAAGGTTGAGATGTTTCCCTCAGAGGATTTTCAAGAAATATTTGGCATTTCTTTTTGTAATTTCGACCCGACGATAAAGGAATCGCCTTTAAAAAGCCTCGTTCTTAATACATTTTTATAATATTGGTTTTTTATATTTAAAACTAGTTTACTTTGTATTTGATGTTCGTGTTTATTTTTTGGATAGAAACGATATAAGTGGAGCTCAATCTGGTTTACTTGAGTTAAAAAAAATTAATCTCATAAAAATGCAACATCTTATTATTTTTATTATTTACTATAAAAGAACCCACATCATTTCAGTCTAAAAATAGTTTTTACAGAAAATATATCGGTTTATTGTTATTGTAAAGTAGCATACAAGTAGCAAGTTAGCATTCGGGGATAACTACAAATTCAAAAACCACATCTTTTCTAAACACGTTGATTTTTTGAACGTACAATCAAATTCCAAACCTTCATTTCTCATAAACATCGATGGACAAGCTGAAGTTTATTTGTTTACTGAAGCAAACAAAAAAAACCGAATCAAATCAGACACGGTTTTGTTACTCACATCAAAACAACAATCATATTCAGGAATTCTTTGCCTAATACTCAATATTCTCGAGGCATTCGCTTACAGACAATGGTTTGGAACTATTGCAAATCTTTGCAGACAATAAGGAAAACGAAGTAGTGAAACTTGTCACAGAAGAATGTGGGAGGAATAAATAATAACCGGAATGCAAATCTACTGGGCAGGTGTGTGAGATGACTCAAGGCTTGACCTTTGCCAGTTTAGTGACCTTAGATGACCTTAACCTTGAATGAGAGGGCAAAGGTGACGTTTGTTGGCGTCTAGGATGTTTTATGGCGCCGTTGTGTAATATTTATATCGAGGTAGAAGAAGTCTTTGTGGGTGTTGGGTAACCGTGGTGTTTTTTTTCAGCGTCCGCGTGAAGGAGTTGACATTACGGTTTTGGTTTTTGCTCAAGTACTGATTTGAAAGCAAGTGCCTTTGAAATAATAGGTAGTTTCAAAGGGTTATTACCGTTTAATGGATATTTTCTTTCCGTTAATATTTGGGTTGACTGACACTTTTGATATTGTTTTGCTTAACAGTTTAGTTTCATTGTCTTCTTAAAATGAGTTATTTCCATCCACTGTCAGGCTGTAAATATGTACGGAAATAAGACAAATCTACCCATTTGCACGTTGTGCAAATAGATAGATTTGTTGAACTAAAACTTTCCACAGTTTACACTTTGTGACATCTTTTCACCGTATACAGATTTAACTAGCAATCGTTTCAATTTTAGAAATCTAAAGATCAGTAAAAAAAGTTAACTGTGTAGGTGTAAAGTCCTATAATATAATACGAGTGTAGTAAACAACCAGACACCCACTGCCGTAGACAAAAGAGGCAATATAGCGTACAGACCCCCAGCTGGCTGAATAATGGTCTCTTATGTTTGTTCAAATGCTAAATATTTTCATTGATTGAAAACTTTTATTAGAGATGTGTTTTGTTCATTAAAGATCACATGATTCGTTTGAATTTCACACTGACCCAGTAGTACTATTCCACGTACATACAGTGATCGGAACTCCACTTTGGCTGTTTAATTTACAGTCAAGAAGTTTTCAACTTAAATATTAATATTTGTGAATATCTTTCAGACTTCGTTGCTGCTGCTGGCGCTGGCGAGCGTTGCCCTGAGCGATGACGTGAAGGTAGAGCGATCTGCAGAGGTCAGCAGTGATGCAGCAGTCAGTGCTGACGCCAAGGACGGAGATCTAAGCACGGCGGAGACCGTCGGCTTCGGAATCAGCAAGGGCTTCGGCATCGGCTACGGAGGATACGGAGGATATGGCGGAGGCTATGGAGGCTACAGAGGAGGCTACGGAGGTTACGGTGGTCACAGAGGAGGATGGGGTGGTCATGGAGGATACAGAAGAGGATGGGGAGGTGGATACGGTGGCTACTACAACGGAGGCTACAACAATGGTTACGGAGGTTACAACAACGGCTATGGAGGCTATAATGGCTACAACAATGGCTACGGAGGCTACAACAACGGATACGGAGGCTACAGAGGAGGTTACGGAGGTTATGGAGGCTACAACGGTGGATACAACGGAGGATACAACGGTGGCTACTACAACGGAGGCTACAACAATGGTTATGGAGGCTACAACAACGGTTATGGAGGCTACGGTGGTGGCTACGGTGCGAGCGTAGGCTTCGGCAAGAGCTTCGGTGGCTACGGCAGCAACGTCGGCGTAGGCTTCAATGTTGGCGTGGGTTATGGCTACAAATAAGTTCCTAAGTTCCTCTAATTTTTGTCTCGTGTCCTCAAAACATTACAGAAGACTTTACCATGGTTTAAGACAAAGAAAGTAATTGCTCACAAAAAAATTTGTAAGCCGTTGATGTAGATTTTTCTGTAAATAAACTACACTTAGTGAATACTTTCTATGTTATTTTTATCCTGAGATAAGTGACAAACTCTTACAGAATCATTTTCCAAAGTTTTGTCCTGTATTAATATGCAATTATTTTAAGAGTAACGACATCGCTTCTCATTTAAAACTCAGGCTACATAAGTCAATTATTTTAATGCCTCGTACTTTGTCAAATGTGCCAATTTTTATACTGTAGCTTTTCAAAACTAGGAATGATAGACAAAATTAAAATGAGTTTTCAGTCAAAGACAAGTTTTTAAAAGCCTAGATACTCGTATCACAGGACGTGTTGTGGAATTTGTCTAAAGAAGTTGTACAGCACCGCACAGTAGTATAAGAATTTGTATAATTTTAGTGCATTATTCAATGAAACCGTAAAGGTGAAGTTAGTCCAAGACGTAAAGGGATTAAAACAGCTTTTCATGTTAGCCGTATATACGAACTTGAAATAAAAGGCAAACAATGTAGCTCAAAAATACTACAAAACTCTTATTAACAACACAAATCAGCTTTTGATAAATTTTATTAAACTCAATCGTCTAAAATAAATGGAAACATACAAAATAGTTATACATAATAGAATACATAGTTCATCATTATGGTGAATAATATAGTTTATTACTTATACTGACTAGATAGTAACATATGTGTGGGCCAAACCTGTGATGTTTTGACAATATCTTACTTGAAGATCTACCCTAGGGAATGATTCCATTTATGTGTACAGCAAAAGATCGAAACCAGGTTCATAATTACTAACAAGGATAGTGACGAATACAAAGATAATTCTTCTCTAAGTATAAAGACTACTTCTAATCAATAAATACTTAACAAATCTATGTCAAAATACAAGGAACATATCGCCTAGCTAAATTCAAGCTATTTTTGCAACCTTAACTTTGGACATTCTACAAACAAAGCTAACGCACCAGCACGGGCCTTACAGGTCGCTCAACGGCTCGGCTAGGAGCTACCAACGATGCGTACTTGGCGTTCTGGTACTGCTGCTGGTTACTCAAGAAGGAAGAGGGTTGGCGGTTTTGAGCTGCTTCTAGAGGCCCCGGAGCCCCAAAATTTGACTCTCTTCTGTCCGCTTCGCGTTGTTTCTGGCGTTCCAGGCGGTCAGCGATCATCTGTCTGTGCCTGAAGATGGGCCTGAAGAGTACCTGAAAAGTATCGTTTTGTAATTTGAATTCTTTTTTGAATTAAAACCTGACTTGGAGCTGTTGCCAAGTGCAGTGGGTGAGCTCAAAACACCCAACTAAATCAAACTGCATCACAAGAGCAACCTGATATTTTAAGAGTAAATTTTGAAGGGATCGCTTGTTCAAAGAGAGCTACTTGGAACGTTAATACAAGAGGAAATACTCCTGAAGTCCCTTGGGTCATTCTTTATTACCGCACGCCCATCATCCTAGGTAGTTCTTCATCCATCCAAGAAGCACCTAGGATGATGAGATTAGATCTGAAACTGGTCGTGCGGTAGTGAAAAGTTTTCGTGCTCCTGAGTCTTTCCACTAGTATTAAGAGTAAATGTATTTTGTTGGTAATTTGAGGGTGAATAGTTAAATGTTTGAACCTTTTCTGGAACTTTTAAATTGTTAAGTAATTGACCGGGTAATGTCAACAAAATTGTATTATGAGGATTATAAACAGTCCGTGAAAGTAAATTCAGTAAAACAAACTTGACATCACTATTAACTTATTGTTTTGCTCATTTCAGGCCAAATGAGAACTCGTTTCAAACAGTCTTATGGAGCCCAATCTAGGAACGTACTCTAAAATCCATCACCCATGTACGTCTAAAGCATAGGACTGAGGTGCAGCATGTACGATTTTGGAGAGTTGAGAAACGTTGGATCAATCATTCTCAATGATCGTTGAATTCTGGATTTCTGGGTCATCAACGTAATTCACCTATTGTCTCATTGTTGATTGTTTCATTGTGTCCTATATCAGTACTAAAGTTAGCCAGGTGCCCTGACTTCCATTTTGATCAATATAATTGATTATTCTTGCTCTATACCGTATCTTCAAGTTTTCAAAAACATAAAGTTTAAACAGGAGTTTAAAAGGTGAAAACGTGCATACACCGATCAATTAGACCGTATTAAAAGAAAGTCCGTTTCGTGCGCAGTTACGTCTGCCCATTTAGGCTTTTGCTGGACCCTTAAACCTTCTCATTTATTTGATCATTTCCTCTTGAGATTGACAGTAAAACTAGAAGAATCCCTTATCAAAACTCACCTGCTCAGCGGTCTCCATGTCCTCCCCGTCCTCGCGCTTAACCCTGCTCAACTCCTTGGCCCAGGTGGTGGTCTCCTCGTTCCCCTCGGTTGTCCAAGGGACAGTGATGTCCCCTGCTGCCTCCCCGGGACTCCACGGGTCCAGCAGCTCCTGCTGCACCTTGTTTCGGTTGTTGTTGCCCACTGGCAGGTGCTCCCCTGACACCACGCTCGCAGGCTCGGGAGTCTGCGCGTCCTCGTAGTCCTGAGCCGTGATGAGAGGTGCTACTAGCAGGAGGGTTAACGACTGCAAAGAGACATGACGAGTTAAAAACTATTGTAAACTGAAAAATATTTCCGTCGTCATTAGTGAACAAGAAGAACATGACGTTTCAGGATCTGAAATCTTATTATTTTTCCTTGTTATAGCTTTGCTGGAGCATTATAGCTCATTTTCCAATGTGTCGTGTTACGCTTTAGGTTACTTTTCATCTGGAGACGGGATCCGATTCCAGATCTCAAAACGTCGTGATCTTCTTGTTCACTCAAAAACGATTGATAACTTCCGAATTAATATATCAACCTCAGGAAATTCTACTATCGACACCAACAAACTTCAAACAAAGGACACAGTCACAAAGTTTGTAGCATAGACAAACTTGTTGGCACTTACAGAACCATGAGTAACAAAGGACTCACTGTGATGCCAACCGTGACTGGAGAATATTTCTTCAAACCATATATAAAACATGCGTATGATAGAGGGTGTGTCTCTACAAGTTTCATTGCATTTGCTTGAATTAACTTCGCTTAAGGTTAGTCAAACGTTCTATTGACTGCGCGGAGCCAAATTTTTATATTCACATTTAACTGAGTACTGTTAATGTATTTAGATGATACAGCTGTATTCATGATCTCGACAAACGAGTTGTTTTTAAAAAGTAAAACGGAATCTCATGAAATAGTTTTGAAGGGTTTTAATAGCTACCATGGACGAAAATATCAAAGGCCAAATGTGGAACCTTGAGGTACTTTTTGATTCACCTGTATAATTTTATTTTGTCTTATAAAACCTCTGCATCAGCGGGATTGCAAGAAAGGTTAATCGAACTAAAGTGACAGGCCTCGAGTTCCCCTGCGATTTACTTTTACTGGCATTGATCAATTTTTGGTCAAAGACCTTCACCAGACCCTTAGAAGACTTGGTCAAGTTACCGACCTTCCCGCGCTTTCTTAACTGGACTAGTGCGCCTAGTATCGATTTCATTCGGCCATAAACTTTTATAGAATAACTAATAAGGACCAAATGATAAGTAAAAGACTATTACTTACCAATCGTCTCGTAGCCATGTTGAAAAATCCACAGAATGTAATCCAATACACTTAGAAATAAACCTTTTCACCTGACTAGGTTGGCTAAACTGCCTGTTCCGTAGTACGGTATCCGTTATATACCTTAGCGCACCATCTGACGCCACTTAGCGCTCTCTTAGCGTCCAGTCACATCCGCTAAGTTAGCGCGAGTGCGCTAAGTGTCTGATGCAGCGATCTTTCATGAGTTCGTGCCTGCACACAGAGATGACTGAGTGATTTGCAGAGGAAATGCGACGTGAGGATGGAAATAGATTGTTTACTTCGAAACTAGTAAAATACGACGAAGGTGACATTCCTTGTCGGCAATTCAAATATAGGTTGTTTTAAAATACGTAGTATCTTGTTATGTGTAGCCTATATTTTGCAAGAGATTCTAAAAGAAGAACTTTCCTGTGACTTTTGACTTATTGACGGTAATTAAAACAAAAATGAATAACCCGTGACTTTATTCACTCACTTAATCTTCAACTTTTCATTAATTTAAAACTATCACTAATTTAAAATCATTTGAGTATAAACTGGTGCGAATCTACTCGACTTTTATTGCTTGAAACAGAGTGATTTGTAGACCTTACAATTACTTTGCTGCGTACCTTTTTCTTCTTACCTTGCGAAGCTGCTATTCAATTTTATATTCTAGTAGGTCAAACTCGGAACGCTGTTATGTGTGTAAAATAAGAAATAATTATTCAAACCCACGTTGGTGTCTTATTTGTGTTGTTTGTACGTTGCGTAATAATGAATTAATTTTATTTTTCCTGCTAATTCTTGTTTGTTACAAAAGGAAAGTTTAAAACATGTTTTCGTTCAATTTTCCAGGATACTACCTACACTTTGATCTTCTATAGAGACTAAACAAAGTAAATCAAACAAGTTCCTTATAACGACGATAGGTAGTGTACTCACATAAACGTAATAGACTTTCAGAACAAAAAATAATAATAATCAGGGAATAATTAACATTTTTCAGATGATGTCTTTTCAAATAAGATGATGTCGCTTTAAGAATGGGATTTGTTGAAAAGAAGCACACAAATTGCAGGCAACAACGGATTAGTTGTAGGACACGTGTAAGAATGTGTTGGGTAAGGATGTGTTTTAAAATTAATTAAATTTTGAAATATACAAAATAAAAAGAGAATTAAATCACTTTTAAATAAATGAAACAGTAACTTCAGTACTGTAGTAACGTAAAGAGCGTTCAATCTTGGCACTCTACTCTGTTGCAAGAGCAATGCACCTTAACAATAGTCCGCTAAATAGAAGACACATGTTAAACAGTTATTTACTACCAATATAATAATTACTTTAGCACTGCAACATCTTTAATTGAAAAGTCAACAAGTTTGAACATTTATGTTTGTGTATTAATTACCATAATTGTGTTTACCGTGCGTATGAAAAGTCTGATTGATTAATGTTGGCACGGTTCTTAGCTGCAAGAAACGACGAAGCTCCTACGTCATATTTGTACAAACGCTGCATAACACCAGTTTCTTTGTAAGAATTTGGAATTCGTAAAATGGTATTATCATAATAATGTCTACCACTCATTATTTATCTCAAATTTAAAATATGCTATACCCATTTGGGAAGAACTTCGAACTTAAAAACCTTATTTTTCTGCAGAAAGCTGCAATTAGAGCAATTTTTAATCTAAAAGCTAGAGAATCTTGTGAAGAAATATTTAAACAAAATAAATTATTAACCGTTCCAGCAAAGGTTCCAGACATATATATTTTGAAACAATAAAATTTGCCAAAGAAAATCCACAATATTTTACACTTGAAACTACAAAATTAAAACCTATAATATCAGACCGAAAAATTTATTAGAAAATGTATTTCATAACAAAACCTTTTACGAAAAACATTCAAAATTCAACGCCATCAAACAAATTACAACAAATTAAATTAACAAATTACCTCAAGAAATTAAATTTGAAGACAACTTTAAGAAATTCCAAAAGAAATTAAAAATTATCTAATTAGTAAGACACATTACGCCATCAATGATTTTTGAAGATTATGAAGACTACATTAGTTTCTAGTTTTAAATTCCATTGTAATTGCTCATACAATTTTATTGTCCACACCAATAAATATTTATTTATTTATGTAAATCTCTACATGCACGACGAATCATAAAGTACTCTTCTTTAATGATTAATAAATAAAATACGTTTTCACTGTATTGACTTTTATCAAGACATGGAAATTACAATGAACAATGATACAACCTGGACTATTGGGAAGTTAGTATTGTTGGTGCACGGTGTTGGTTTGGTTTCGTGTAAATTCCTAAACTTTTTATCTATTCCTCAGCACTAAACCATTTCGATTTACATCTCTTATTTAAAAGGACCAATTAATATAAAATGTCTAAGGATAAAACATGCTACAGGTAACCAAATGAAACTGACAGATACTCAAATTAGTGTCCCGATTATCCAGCCACGAACATATGGTTAAAGTCAGGGAGCATCAGATCTGTTCAAACATTCTCTTTTGTTCTGTCTTTATTTCATAATTTAAAGGTTCACAGCTCTAAACCTTCTGTTTTTCATGACTTCAAAGCAAACACAAAGTCATTGGCTTTCAAGAAATTATAGAGAATTTGGCAGTTTAACATTTAGTTTACGAGGTTCAACCCTAAAATACAGTGTTTAGGGTCCACTCCAAACAGTTTTTATTTATTTAACGTCCATCGTACGCATTCATAAGGCTCTAGAACTAATGCTAATTTACTAAAAATGAGAACAAGCAAAATTTTACCCGGGTCTACAAAGTAAACACATGAGAGATTTATCCATGAGTATTGAAAATAGTTGAACAAATCACTAAAACTACTTTTTGAAATAGTGTGGGCTTAACCTAAATATATTTCATCTAAAAAAATTAGAGAACTTTGACTTATCTGCATCCAATGATAAACACGGTAGACGCGTAGCCACAAGTGCTACCGTGAATCCTAGGGAATTTACTACAACGGGGTAAAATAACACCGGAAGTACCCTTTTCGACCATTTTTGCACCTTGTGACCACTGTTTGGGTCGCTTTTTTGTTTGGTTTTCACACAATTTAGTAAAGATTTTCTTTTGTAAATATTCAGGTTAGTTTAACCGGAAAAATCGGTCCACCGGAAATGTAATTTTGGGAAGAGGGATGTCTCCCTCAAAAAGGGTTTTATGCAGAAACAAAACGCAAAGCGCGAGTAACTCCAAACATACTTCTGGAAATCCCACAACAGGTGCGGCTCGGTTCAAAAGGTGAGTAGAGCACTTAGTTACCGGACTGTTGGTGATGGAAAGTAAATATTTAGAAGTTACTCAACCCGGAGGAGCTCGCAGCCAAGTCAAGGTCGAGTGAAAGTGACAGATATTCACACCATACTCGCATCACTGTGCCTTGGCAATGGAACTCCGCGCAGACGTCGATCCACTTTGAGTTTTGTCACATGAGACATTTAAGTGTAACTATTGTTGATTCGTTATTTTCCGAAAGAATAGTTATAATAAAACGATTCAGTGTAATCTTTGGTGTAACACTGTAATGCCGTCCTTTATATTTACCTTGGTGTCAAACACAATACCTCTTGTTTAACAAAGCGAAGTTAGGACTACCAAGTCTTCTCTACCACTCAACCTCGACCTAGTTTAACCGAATAGTTATAGTATCACATTGCAAACTGTAAGTGGTGACTGCGGGGATCGAACCCGCGCCACCAGAGTGATGAGCTCAAGGACGTCGAGTGCGTTACTAAACCGCCACTGATCCGCCACAGATATTTAAATGAATAAATTAAGAGCACAATTAGGATAACTTGTTTAAAAATGTTCAAATATTACTTTGAAAACTATAACACAGAATCCAGTGCTACTAAATCAAGTATAAAATATTGATTTCAATACAATAGAAGTCGAGGGCCGCCAATCATTCGTCATTATTCATAAATATCTTAGTATTTTTTGAAATTGTATTATATGCATTACTCGACACAAAACCAGTAACATTCTATAATTTAGCCAACAATTAATAGTCTTAAAATAGTTTAGTTCGTGTGTTGGACCAAAGTCAAGATTACTAAACCTGCAACTCATTTGTTAGATTGGCTATTGGACTGGCGCCCAGTGCATCGTGTTTGTGTTTCAATGAGAAATATAAAAATCGACATTGGCAACGTCAACAGTTTTGCGCGTTTGTTTCTAACCTTGTGACCCTCCTCTGATAGGAATAGATTCTTAGTGTTCAGTCCAGTTAGTTGATGTAATTTGTTCAAGTGCTTCGCATTGAAATGACGATTTACAAAGGATTATGTGTTCTATTGGTATGTCAAATTGAATAATGTTTATTTACGTGGTGTTTTTTAAACATTTTGCTGGTGTCGGTGAGTTTGTTGTGCTGAAATGAAACCAATTCTGTGTTCCAAATTGTATAGATGTTGTGCTTTTTTGGTTATTTATAACACTACTTAAATAATAGTCATAATAATAAACTGTTTTATTACTAATGTACCAGTGACCACTAACATAACTAAATGCTTGATCCTTTAAAACCCCATTTTTTGGTGATGGAAACATTTTTAAGTACTTCTTGTGAAATCCCAACACTATACTAATGAATTAGACATCTTACATGACTTGCTCACTTTCAAAGGTTTTCAAGAGCACTATTGGTACTTCTTACATGCCATTTTGTTAGAAATTTGAGACCCTTAGCCTTTGGATAGGTACTAATCCAGACTGTAATGTGACTTTACGGTAAAGCTAGGTAAAGGTCGATGTTGAGTGGTAGAGAGGACTTTGTAGTCCTAACTTCGCCTCGTTAAACAAGACAAACCTTTTAATCTATTTTAAAGCTGAATATACATCTGAGCATAGTAAAAAACCTCAATTCAAAGTAATCTCTACAGTTGGTTGATTGAATATAATAAAAAGGTCCGTCGTAGTTTGCAAGTTAACTAATTATAAACTCAATCGTTAATGTGCTAAGTAAATAAACCGGACTCATCGCTGTTAATAAAAAGTATCCTAATATTTTAATGGTTTATATTATCAAGTTATTTTAAAACAAATTGAAAAGAACGTTATTTTAAAGTAATTAGTCAGTAAAGCCCTTTCACACGAAAATTTAAATGCTTAGGAAAGTATATGGTAAAGCTAGACTAGCTCTGCAAAGATGGAGATTCGTAACGATTACGTAAGTTTGTACAATCTGCTTTGATAACCCCTATCTGATAACAATACATCAGCAGAGATAAAGATGTATTGTGAAAACTATGGGATTAAAATTTTTAAATCATTCCGTTGACCTTTCTGATCTATTTTTGACGTTGTCGGTATAGTAGTTAGTGTTTTGCTCAGAATCTTGGTGACACAGTAAATATAAGACTAAGTAACCCACTGGGTACAAATAATGTTTTGAATGCAAATAACTTAGTTGTGCTAGCCGTCTGGGCGTTAACATGTAATATTCTCCCTCTTACATAGTTGCTGGTGAGCATTACGTCCTCCAGAGCACGGCCAAATGATCCCCTCGCTCTCGGCGTAGAAGAGAACGTAGAACCGACAGATGATCATCCAGAGCCCCTAGATCACAGTCAGGAGTCCGGGGAGCACACCAAGGACTCGGAGGAGCACAGGAAGCTCGTCCTGGAGGATGAGGCGGAGTGGAGCGCCTCCACGGAGGTGCAGGACGAGAACCACGCCTGGTACAGGAGAAGGAGGTCCCATGACGACTTGGAGGCAGCAGAGACGGTGAGTTCAGAGTGAAATTTGAAGGTTGGGAGGCATAACAAATAAAAGTAGCTTTTAAAGTAGAAAAACTAGCAGATAAGAAAAAGGAATGGTTGCTTCATGAGATGATTAGTAGAGTGGACTAATTGCATAAGACCTGCAAGACGTGCCTATAAGTGCTACGAGTCGCACGAGTCGATCACGTTTTCCGAGCAAAAGGTAGTGAGTGGTTAAAACATGCACGTTTGATTGGGACTTTGATGTTAGAAGGTTTCTATATTGTTGAACAATGAAAAATTTGACGATTGCATGACATAGAAGTGGTTTATCTCATTATTTTTCTCAGAGAAGCTCCAACGGCCAAAAACGAAACGAACATGAAGTTCTTGCAGCCAGAGACCAAACCATCACTTTTAGTCATATGGATATAAAAAAAGATACTACTTATAATATTCGAAATTTTCCATGTTGATTAAAGCCCTATTAAAAGATAATTCACAAATACACCATCTTTTGAGTAACCTCCAAGTTTCATTCAACCTTTATCATTACGTTGTCAGGTTTTCACCATCACTTCCTCCATGTTTCAGGCGATCTTCATGCCAGCTCACCTGAGGTTGAGGAAGAAGCAAGCCCATGAAGACTGCAGGATGCACTCAGCAAGGACCGAGGCTTGGCGACGTGACAACCCGGGTAAACACGAGCATCATCACCTGAGACAGCAGTGCAACGACTACTGCTGCTTCCATGTTGTGGTCCTGTGAACCGACAAAACTGTATTCTATGGTTAAGATTTAGTTTAAAGATAGAGGTAATAAAGTTAGGATATTTTTGTTGATGGGTGCTTTATTTGCCTTCTTTTTTAGGAGTATTCGTTATGTTTCAATGTAACAAATGTGTATTACAGAGTTAACCGATGGTGTTGTGACGAGTCTGGTTTTTTTGTAGAGATTTCTTTTCTTTAAATAATTATGAAGTCACAACGTGAGGTTTAGTAGTCTTGAAAATATTATTACTTTTGTAGTAACACGACGATAACCTTTTGGCGAAACATGTCAAGTTAAGTTATACAAATAAATTACGTGACATTTACAAGACAATATTCTATTTTTTACGGTAATGACAACCAAAAAGTTACCTGGCTTCACATAAAGAATATTAGTATGCTTTTAGAATAATATCAGCTATATTGTTAAGGCTGGTAAACTAAGAAAACGTCTAGGGCTTTAGGGTGTTGTTTATTTTTAAAACCTAAGTTTTAAAACCCTAAACAGTATGACACGCAATATGTTTCTCACAGTAATAGTCTTAACATAAAACTGTTTAAATCTTGCTATACATTTTCAAAGCTATCAATTTTTGAAGCTATTAATATAGTTAATTTATTAGTGGTTATTTTTTTATAATGAACGGACTTAGGAATAGTACGAATTTAGCATTAGTTCTACGTTACTTGTAGATGTGCAATGACGTCAATTTAAAAAACGACGTAAATTTTGAAGTGGTTGTGTGGTTTTAAAACCACTTTGAAAATTATCATGGATAAGTACGTAATTTTTGGATGACGTATATAGGGTAAACATTGGTCCGTGGTAAATAAATATAAATAAGTAAATAATTTATTTAATAGACAGATTTTGAGATTTAATGTTTTGGCTCCTGATGTTGAGCTTTAAAGATTTATGGATTATGATATGGTTGTTCATTAAAAAGTCTCATAGTCTTTCAATTTTAATCGTCAATTTGGGTCTCAATACTATGTAAGTTTATGTTACTCGACGGAGCTTCAAACGTCTTGGAGTTTGCGAAGGTCTTGGGGAACTTCAAACTTGAAAATAAGAAACACATTTAGACCACTCAAAGTACAACTATAAGGACTGTTTAAGTGAACACCTTGGGTCTAAAAATTTGACATACTACCATCCATAAAAAAATAATCGATAGTTTTACCCTAAATACTGCGTTGAAATGGTGTGTAGTTCTCTGATAAAACAGTTTGAGCTCGTAGCGAAGCACGGGTGCGCCAATGAATGAAGACCACAACAACACGTGACTCCCAGTCGACCAATCAGATAACCGCCAAGTTCTAGTTGAAGCTGACCCGCGCACAATGGCTAGATTTGACCAGTTAAGCGACACAATGCATTGTGCACAATGTCACAATCCACAATGTGACCCTAGTCAACACCCGGTTAGTTGTCCCGAGTCTTCGTTTCATAGGTTCATAGAATAATGGAAGTCACTGACTTTTGGGTGAGTTTTTGTGTAATTTGTAGTGTAATTGATTTGCCCATGTGTAATTTACTTTTAACAAGGTAAGACGGTCAATTTAAGGTTTAATAAATAAGGTAAATTTTATAACATTGGTTTTCAAATAGAAATTAAATAAATCCGGTTTTAAATTATTTAAGAAAATACAACTCCACGAAGCTCTAACAGGTGGTTGAAACAAACTTTCATACATTAACGTAAGTTAGACAATGTTGACTCTAGCTCAGCGTGTAAGAGGCGAGATTTACAAAGTACACTCTACTCTGGTATAATCTTGAAAGAGGTCTAGATTTGTTTTTGGAAGTGAACTAGTTCATCAGTCAAAAGCGAATTTTCAATATTGTCGGCTTTAGAAATCGGTATTGATTTCAAAATGTGGAATAATGTTAATCACACAATGTTTTCATTAGTTTAAACCACAGAGGGAATTCAATCTGGTTGAATTCCATAGGCAAAGTTTCACCTTAGTTAATAGTTTGTCAAACCCTTTCTAAAACCAGAATATTTGCACGTGATATTTTCAATAAAAGACCATAAAACATTCATTGTTTATTAGTTGTAAGAACAGTTTTGAGAAGGTAATATGAAATATGACAGGTATATATTTGTCTTGAGGTAAACAACAAATAGTTTACAAACGGTGAAACAAAGTTTTTGAGAAAACCTTTATCTAAAATAGTACATACAGTGTTTTAAATTGCAAATCATTATTTAAGGGACTTTGTATATATACAAACCTAACCAACTTTATAAAAGGTAAAAAAAGGTAAAGTTTGTCTTGTTTAACGAGGCGAAGTTAGGACTACAAAGTCCTCTCTACCACTCAACCTCGACCTTTACCTAGCGTCACCGTATAGTCACATTACAAATTGTAAGTGGTGACTGCGGGGATCGAACCCGCGCCACCGGAGTGATGAGCTCCGGAGTCGCGCGCGATACCAATCCGTCACGGATCCGCTAAAATCCACTTTATACTTAAAATCTACGTCCAACATTTCCAATGAACCCTGCATGTATCTATGTCCCAGCCGCTGACTCTACTCCTGATGTGCTCGCTGGTCGTGGGGCAGATCCCGGAGCCAGTGGACTCCAGGCAGAGTCTAGAGACCTCCCGCTCTGTCGAGAAGTCCGAGGAGGAAGTCGAGGACAAGGACTACGGAAGTGTGTCCTTATCTTCGTCTGCAGCCCCTGGAGGACTCCTCAAGTCCACACCCTCGACCTCCAAAGGAGATCCGGAGGACCTCAAGACCGTATTGGACGACAACTTCCACATGTTCCGGAAGAGACGGTCTGCTGAAGAGGAAGAAGAGAATTTTGAGCAGGTGTTGATTACGTTTATATTTATCGCCTTAACTTTATATTTATCTTTACCTTTTGAAATGTGAATTTGTTCTCTAAATTTTGGCCAATAACGTCTTTGGCGGGTTTGAGGCCTTAAAATCTAAAGAGGAGTAATGTTTTGTGAACTATATTTAACTCCCTCATTTACATAGCATAACAATAAAAGTAAAGATACTCTCAACATATTTCCAAGTAATGTCCCTGAATTGTGATTTTGTTTGGACATAAGAAACCAATTAATACTATAAAGAAGAATCAGGTTTTAAAGACAACAGTTAAAATGTATATACAATATTCATACACCCGAACAAGGCCATTCTTAAGATGGGAACACAAAGTCACAAAATTAATTTTTGTCTTTGAATCCGTTCTTCCGTTTTTAACGCTCTGTAAAATGAAGAGTCTTACACAAGATTTCATTACCGTGATTTTGCGCCAACCCTCCACACCCAATATTTCTTAAATGCACTACATGGAGGATATCCATAATGTTAAGAAAGAAGCCTGTAGACTTTAGATGGTCACCCAAGAACTAAATCACTGGTCGTAAATCAGCTAATGCCCACTGCATAAGCAAACCAGATTGGTTTTCGTTGTGTTTGGCTACCTCTCGAGAGTCATTGTTACTCTCGCCGTTCTTAGTATTGCGTCAAACCTTTAATATTTATGATTTATTTTGCTCATTATTACAGAATGTCATTAACATTGTGTAAAGACCACAATATTTTTGTGATTTAGGAATTATAACATTTGCTGTACAGTTAAACAAATCTTCCTTAAATTCTATTCATCGAGGGTCACGATAGGATAGGGGAGTCATTATGAGGAACTCCTCGCTCGATCCGCTCTCATTTCATTACGTCATTGGCTTTGATTCACAGCCACTTTTAGGCTTTTATCCTCAAACTACATTTATTTTCAAAGTGTCCACTTAAAAGTTGTAGAAAGAGGAAAACTTCAAAGTAGTGAGAGGGTGGGGAGGGAGAGAATTCTTTTACTTCATCAATCTAATTTTAATTATATCCTCCTTTATATAGCTTCCTATTAAAACTCTCATTTTACATATTCATACGTTAAATGTCGAGGGGTCCTTGCAAGTCACACACAAACAAACTGTCATTTCCATGTTTCAATCTGTCCATCGCTATTGAAATGTTAAAAGAAACTCAATCAAGTTCTTTTCATGTTATCTAGTTAATACTATAGCACTGATGTATTATTAGATATTTATTCTTAACCTGTTATTCCAGGAAAGCTACGTGAGGCCAGTTTTGAGTTACCAACAGATGTTTTTGGACAGTCAAGAGCTGCAAGGGATCAGAGAAAAACTTAAACAAATCAACAGTTTCAAGAGCACTCATCCAGAATCTCATCCAACTGCGACAAAAGAGTTCTCTTTTTTGGGAATCGTAGAAAGGATATACTTGAATAACAAAAACAACGAAAAACTGCAAAAAATCACCTATACTGAATAACACGAATCAATTATGTATATTTGTATTTACCTTATAGGTCTAATTACCTCTTCTGACTTAATATCGATCATATAGACTGGAATAGTTTAACAAGACATGTAGTTAAGGTGTAATGGTTCCTAAATAAAAATATTTCAGCCGGGAGTTAGATAACTAGAGTGTGTTGGCTGTTAGTTTTATTAGTGTACCTGAAAATTTGTACTTTTGGAA
Organism: Matsumurasca onukii; assembly: GCA_018831715.1. NCBI lineage: Eukaryota > Metazoa > Arthropoda > Insecta > Hemiptera > Cicadellidae > Matsumurasca > Matsumurasca onukii. The sequence goes on from CM032058.1 coordinate 82,839,940, forward strand.
TTGCTGTTGTATTAAAGTTATTGTGTCATTTCTACGAAAAAGACGTATTATTTGAATGGACTATTAATTCATTTTCCTTTATTTCTATTGTTACAGCTATTTTGAACGATATTAGGTCATAAAATCGTCAAATGCTTTGTCTCGTGTTCATAGTTTTATAAAATGTTCTCATAGTAATCGGTTATAACCGGTTGCTTCAAAATGTGTTTGTCTAGAGAGCGTGAGTGGAACCTCTTCTCACGAATATTTTGCTTTTGTAACTTATACTAATCACAACAAAATATGTGTGTTTTCATGAATAAATGTGTCTAAGTTCTTTTGTACAAGAGAAAGTCAAGTGATTACTTACACAAACTCTGCACTGCGGTTGCGGGGTTGTCGCCTGGAGGTTGTTGAATTTCCTCATCCTTAACTAACATTGTTACATTAACTTCCAGTTACTTCCTCTTGAGCCTGACGTAACTCAGCAAAACAAGGAACTATTTTTGAATGTAAAGGTTAATCAATTTTGAACGTTTATTCGGAAAGAGTGTAAAAACAATTAAAACGGTACTAATCTAAAAGAATACAAGGGGTTCAACTTTTAATTTAGAACGGGCTACCATTGGTATCATGTAGATGATGATTTTACAAAAATGTTTGAATAGGGACTTCACCTTTTTTGCCCCTCATGTAAAACTATAAACTAGCACATTAAGAAATCGACCGACATATTATATTTTCCAATGTGGCGGCCACAAGAGAATTTTGTTATAGTGTCAATATTCCACCCAAATGTTTAAGAATTTTGGACTATACTGTGTTTTTACCTGAGTAATATAATAGCTACAGCCTAATTAAGTTATCAATAAAGCTCGTTCGAATAACATTACTCAAACTTTGAATAACTTTAGCTCCTGAACTATTCAGTTAATCAAAATACATCCCAGAATCAAACATTTTAAAATTGAATTTTCAACTTGATCTAACGATTCGAGTTTTATTTTCTGAAACTGCTTAGATTTTGTCCGCTATTGTAAAACATTATTATTTTCAGGAAAGTATTACATTTACTGTTGAACCTGATAGGAAGTTGAAATTTTAACACAGGTTTTTACTTAACCGTATTTTAATCAACGAGCTGTCTTTGTTACTCAAAGGAGGTTCATTAAGTATGTTATTTAATTTAAAAATACCATTTATACGTAGTTCACCCAAGACTTTTGACTTTGGCCATTACTTTCGTAACAATCCTCTGCGATCAGCATGACTGCATGATTTGGCACATCCGGTCGAAGTCTAGTCAACCTCAGTTGTGCACCGGAAGTATCAACTTGCTGATAACAATGTGGTCGTTGACAAGAGCCTTGACCTTGAGCCTGATAACATCTGACCTAGATTACGCAGTTGTTATCAATGCAACAAGACGCATAGCTTTGCATTTTCCATAGTCAGCTGACTGTTTCGGTTTGGTTCTAACTGGTTTAACATGGTTTCGATCGAATAAGGTTTTACAATAATTTATAACTGACAGAGAAGGAGTTTAACATGGTACTGAAGTTGTTATGTTGAATTTGATCATATCAACGACAAACGGGGTTGACAAAGACACCTTTGAATGGAAAAAGTTCCTAAAAAAGGAATACTATTACTTTTGTATTTCTATCCAACAAGTACGATCCAAAGTTAATGTTTTTATATTTTGGGTTGAAATTGATTTAAGGATCTGTAATATGATAGAAGCCATTAGTTAAACAGTATCAATACTCCTACAGTTTGTATATAGTAGAAAGGTGACATTATATAATGACGGTTCTTTATAATCATTCTTAAAATCGTTCTAGAACAACATCATTAACCTTTGCGCTTATTCAAATACATACACTGAGAAAGTTAACCACATATTAGTTTAGCGGGTATTAGCGGACCTGTGGTGGATTGGAATCGTGCGCGACTCCGGAGCTGATCACTCCGCTGGCGCGGGTTCGATCCCCGCAGCCTATACATTTTTAATGTGACTATACGGTAACGTTAGGCAAAGGTTGAGGTTGAGTGGTAGAGAGGACTTTGTAGTCCTAACTTCGCCTCGTTAAACAAGACAAACTTTACCTTTTCCTTTTTTATTAATTTGGATTCTTTTTGTGTGAGTTAAATTTTATAAAGTTTTATACAGAAATATTAATTATCGTTCCTGAATGACATGAACCTTTCGTTCAATACAATTTAACCTTCATACCTTAGATACAGTTGAGTACTAAATACAAAAGAACAAAATTGAGTACCAACAGTAAAACAACGTTAACAAATACTCAATACGAAGTCAAACATATAGGTTGCTGTAAACAGTTATTAAGCCATACTACATAATAATGATTGCGTAAGTGGCATGATAAGCAAATGCACTGTATTATACTGGTCCAAAGTAGAATTCTAGCTGCACAAACAGATTCTTAGAACGTCTACGTCGTGGAGTTTGATATCTAGACTCAACTAAGACGTGGGAGAAAAAGAGAGACTACTTCTAATCTGTTAGACGTAAACACGAAGGTTAGAAAAGATTGACATGTTAGTGATATTAATGAATACGTCAGCATCTTATATCAATTTGATTCATGTAATTTCAAGTATACATAGCTGTTGTAGTTTTAATTCCTTAAACATTTATCTTGTTTGATAACCTTGTCTATGAGAAATAAATTTCAACACGTGTAAGTTGCTGTACTTTTGTGGTACTATTTTGTAAAATAATGTTTAGGTTAAGAAAGAATCATTAGCTACCAGCATTGTTGTTTATGACTCAACATGAAATTAAGTAGTTTTCACACACAAAAAAGAACTAATAAATGTTGCTAATTAAATTTTCCACGTCTAAGGTTGCGCTACGCAGAGAGTAACGTTGCACAAGGTTGCTGTCCATAACTTAAAATCCATGATTAAAATTAGCATTTCTTTAAGAACAACTTATTCCTTTAGGTCAAGTTCGTTAACCGGCAAGCAGAATTAGTTCTCCGGAAGTGCCTATGGGGGACATGCTCCCCCCAAAAATGGGGTTTATGCTATAAAGAATATAGACCTATTTATGATCCGATTTCGATTAAACTTGGTTTAAACATTTACGTTACCGTACTTTACTTAGAAGCTCACTAATCACTTACACAATTTGCTTTTGCGTGGCACATAGGCTTTGTAAAACACACAATATCATATTTCAAGCACCCCTTTTATTTTTGGAACAAAATAAAATACACATACTCATTACTTATACGTAAGCGCAAGTCTGCTTCCTGCGATCTCTTGTAAAGGCCCTAAATCACTAAATCACTATTTGAGATGCCGACCACTCTCATGAGGGTATTTTAAGGCCAATATGTGGTGAAGGATGAGTGTGATGAGTGTTAGTAATGAGTTATAAGGTGTAGTCTTGTTTAAAACTAAGGCCGACTCTTCCTTAGAATGGGTCATTAATTAATAGCCCAGTTACCAATGGAAATACAAGGACCAACGGCTTTAAGTGACTTCCGAACCACGCAGGTGATGGTCTGATTGGTCTAAACGATGGTGGGAGTTGATGCGGGTACATCATCAGATGATCACTGAGACTATCTGAGCCGCTTTAGACCTATACGTAAGCGCAAGTCTGCTTACTGCAATCTCTTGTAAAGGCCCTATGAGCCACAATGATACCTGAAGTAATACTTTCTGGCTAATCGAAATCAGTAACTATTACTCTGATAGGCTTCATAGATTTGTCAGATTACGCCACTTTTCCATCCATCCTACGGCCTCAAGCGTATAAAACCTACGCCCACGAAACTTAATCATATCTTATCCGCATCTGAAGATTAATCATAGCTTTCCACAAACGGCAAGGAATTCCCCATAGTTTCAACAATCCAGACATACTTCACAGTCCGCAGTAGTTACCTCACTCTTCTCTAGGGTCGAGGCAGCCACCTGGGGGTAGAAACTGAAAGTGACTATGCTTTCTACACACCCTGTATAACGCAACGTAGCTTATATATAGTGTATCTAGGGGTGGAGTTTCCAGTTGACCAGTGTTAGTTACCCACTGCTAGAATGGACTGCAAGACGCTCTTATTTGCTTTGGTGAGTACATACAGTTTTCAAAATTGATCATTTTCGATAATATGACATACAAGTAATATAGTTACCGAAACTAATCTTTTTAAATCGTGCTTTTTAAACCTTAACTATTAGTTTTTTGAAATCCTCTGACGGGGCGAAGTTCCCTGACAACATTAAATTTTACCAACAAATGAAGCTTGATATTTTGATCTTATTGGCCTAGGTAGTTTATTACTTTTAAATAACTTATAATATATTTTGTGAGTGGGTCGACTGGGACTTGTGGCGTGGTCCTGTAATCCAGCTTCATGGAGGTCAGGTTTTGAGGATGATATAGGTCTAAAGCGGCTCAGATAGTCTCAGTGATCATCTAATGATACCCGCATTAACTCCAACCATAGTTAAGACATATCAGACCATCACCTGCGTGGTTTGGAAGTCACGTTAAGCCGTTGGTCCTTGTATTTTTCCATTGGTCATTGGGCTATTAATTAATTACCCATTCTAAGGAAGAGTCGGCCTTAGTTTGTAACAAGACTACACCTCAGAACTCATTACTACCACTCATCACACTCATCCTTCACCACATATTTGCCTTAAAATACCGCCATGAGAGTGGTCGGCATCTCAAATAGTGATATAGTGAACTTGGCAGTGCCTTGACAAAGCTCTTGCCTGTAAAGGCACACATTTATAAAGATTATGGCTATTTCACTGTTCATTAAAACTATTTTCATAAGTAAGCCAATAGGTTAGCTTATGGCAGAATTCGGCAAACTCATAGCAGGGTTTAGCAGGTTTTTATTAAAATCAGTAAACACTTGTACTGGCTACTTGTATCTTAAAGAATCTTTTTACACCATGATTAGGCACCAATTTCCTTTGCCATTACAATAAGCATACCAAATTTTAGTACGAATTTGAAGGAGTAAAATTAATGTGAGACCGATTAGCCTAACGCAAAAGCACATTGGCGAAACTCTCATAAACATGGCTCACTAATGGAAATATGGTTGGAATTAGGTCTCAACAAGAAGGAACATCCCCCTTTTTTCATAAAATAATCCGAAGAGTCTTTTTAACTTTCAAATTTTTGTTTCAGTTTATGTGGATCGCCCTGGCGTCCACCCTGGCCGCCCCTGGTATCCTGTTCCCATGGCCGTGGGCACTGAAGAAACCCTTCGCCTGGAAGTTCGCCCCCTTCAAAACCAAGTTCGGAGGAAAGTACAGCGTCTTGAGCCCCCTTCCAGCACTGCTCGAGCCCCCTAAGCTTCCTCTCAAGTTCCTCGGAGCCAAAGGCATCAAGTTATAGCATAACGTGTATTGATTTGTTCTTGAGCCGGTTATTCTTTGTTTGTATAGTTGTTGTTTTGTAAATATACTGTAGATTAAGTAGCATGTTGTTTTATTACCCAAAAGTGTTGATTTATTAACTAGTATGATGTCACTGGTATAATGCATGTTCAACTTATTATGTAGTTGGCTGATTATTAAGTACACAGGTTTGTTTTTTTCGTAAAAGAATAAACTATAGTTGAAGTAAGCCAGAGGTAGAAGAATAATAAACACGTTATGAACTAAACAAATTTAAATAAAATAAAGTAATATATTACTTAAAGTTTAAATAAGTGGTTTAAATAGTGGTTTATTCTAAGACAAACGTTTAAATAAAACTTTATAGTAAACCACAAAACAATATTAAACTTACTTTTCAAAAAACGGTTAATCTAAAAGTTGAATTAAAACCATTTCATGATAAACCACCAACTGCGCTTTTTGGGGAAAACAAAACAGGGACAATGTAAATAGTTGCAATCCAAAAAGGCCACCATTACAAACTGTTTTTCTGTAAGTATATCAACGATCTGTAACACTATTATTGAAGTAAACATTTTACGCTTTCGAGCGTTCAAGCACCTTGAAAGAACGCGAATTAAAAAAGTTTTGCAACCAATTAATACACAATACAAGTCCAATTAGTACATGCGAATAATTCATATAGTTCACACACCAGCTATTCAACAACAAGCCTAAACATTATGACTCACTACTGCCAAAACTGCCACATCCAAGGCCGTATGGAAGTGTTTAGCAAGGCTCTCGACGCTGAAGAGCTCTTGACCTCGCAGCACATTCAAACCTCAAGACAGAAGATATGAACCGCTGAACCTTGAGCTGTCAACGGAGACTTCAACAGGAGACGCGCGGTAGAACTGAAGTCGTGCGCTGTGCGCTGTGTAGTCGATGGGAGCAGTAGTCTGCTGTTGGTTATAAAATAAACTATTTTATGATAAAACTGCTCTTTACCATGTTATATAACGTTTTTCGGTTATAGGTTATCAAAGTGAAGGTGTGAGGGTATTAACACTCAAAACTAGCCAGGCTAGTTGTCCAATATGAAATACAAAAGTGTTAAACATGCAAAAATAAATAAGGACGAAGGAGCCACGACTATCGACTAAAATTTGGCACAGACCACGTGAAAAACTATTTACAGTATTTACACTGCTAATCGTTCCGCTCATTTCAAAATCGAGAACTCCCAGTGAACTTCCGAAGACAGTTTTATGTTATTAATAAGTTAAATTAATACTTAAATTAAACACTATTTTACGCCAAAAGATTACTGTTAGGTTTGAAAATACTTTCGACCATTGAATGGACTTGAAAGTTGTATGAGAGTAATTTGTAAATCAGAACAAATATCCCGTAGTAGTAGTTTCCGTGAGAGTGTTCTTCAGTTCGTTACAGCAATCGAATACTGTTTGGAATCATAAAAGATCAAACTAACCGTATCAAACTTTTGATTAATCATAAAATCAACTTAGAATGTGTTAATATTAAAAAACGTGAGTCTCATTTTAAATAATATCAAAATCAATAGTCGAAGAGATACTAAGAAATACATATTACGTAACATTGAAAAATTAATTTAAAAGCACCAATCTCTAAGATATAGTCCTTCATGAGAAATCTTTAACTCATAGTTTTCCTATAGTACTACCCCGGTTATTTAGGAGACTCATCCCCGTAAGACCACAAAGCTTCAAAATGACTCCCAAGCTCAGACAAGTGAACTTAATCCCAATTACACCCCTCAAGAATAGACCCCTTTTTTTGAACATCAGTTAGTATTCTGTTGGTACCATTAGAGTTCATTTCACTTTATGTTATGAATCATACTCATCGGTGCCAATGTCAAAGTTGACAAAGGAGGAAACGCAGATTCAGAGTTAGTCGTGAGTGGTCGAACAATTGACATCAAAGTGTGACAATACTCCGGTAGTCACGAAGTATCTTCCTTTTCCATAACAAAGGCGAGGCAAGGTCGTCGAGTGAGTAAACATACACTTGAACCGACATAAGTATTGAAGATCGCAAGTCGAGTAACCCTTTTGATGTCCTCAAAGAACTTTTCTGCTAAATATTTAAAACAAGTTAAGGTAAAGTTTGTATTATTTAACGAGGCGACGTTAGGACTACAAAGTCCTCTCTATCACTCAACCGCGGCCTTTACCTAGCGTTACCGTATAGTCTCTTTACAAATTGTAAGTGGTGACTGCGGGAATCGAACCCGCGCCACCGGAGTAATGAGCTCCGGAGTTGCGCGCAATATCAACCCAACACGGATCCGTTTCTTGTTGTGTGTTCACTATGACCCTTTTACTGGGATTAAATATGGTAATGTGTTAGATACATATTGCAATAAAACATAAGTCAAATTTCCCAATAAGATCAATTATTTTAAAATACAACAATATAAAATAGCATTTTTCATTAAAAGAAAACACCAAATTTAGTTAAGTGTTCTGTAACATGCATATGAAACTTACATTGGAATAAGTTCTATAGTTACAGGTTTTGTTATACACTGTACAGGTGTAATAATTGTACTAACCATTAAGCATTTTGAAGAGCATAAGTGCCTTTATTTTTTACCATTTAACTCTAAGTTAAACCGTTTTGAATTTTGAGCAACTAATTTAAGACAGGCTCTCAGGCTTTCACGGCCGGTGTCACAACCATAATCTAGTTCTTCCGGTTCAAACTACGTCCAAACGTCATAATTAGGTTGAGATATTTCGGCCTAGTTGTGGAGTACCATCTTCAGTCCACAGTATCTCAACCTAATTATGAAGTTTGGACGCGGTGTGAACCGGAAGAACTAAATTATAATTTAAGACAAGTTCTATACAATTTGTATACTTGCAGATAACACATTCGTTTGATACTATAGAAAGTAGTTTTGGACTATTTAGAAAGCTACATATACACAACGAAAATCCAGTGTACTCGTATGCAGTGCAAATGGAGAAACAAATATTATATTTTTTATTACTTCAGAGTATGGTACTAAACGAGCGGCTGAGTTATTATATTTCCTCTTCGTGTGACTAACTAAAGGATAAATTATGAGTATATTCTTGGAGTTACTGCAAATCTTACCATGACGTAAAGTTTCCTGACCATTGGTTTTCAATACAGCAAAAGCACAATATAATTTACCATCCATGTTTTAACGTACGGTTTTCTTATTTCTTAAAGTGCATAGATTTCTGGCTGACCTTGAAATCAAAAGCCATTAAAATACAAACAAACAAAGACTAGCAATTTTGTTGTTGATGCAACTAGACAAACTGTTATAGTTCTTCTCATAGTGTTGCAATTGCATTACAATTCAATCCTGCTATTATGCACGAGCATTGATAGTACCCTGAAGTTTAAATTCAATCAACAAATATGAAAAATCTAGGAATTTTTTACTAACGGTTATGTTACTATTACGAGTTTTGTCTTACTGAACTTTCTTCATTGAACTACACTTACAAGCTTTTCTACTTATAGTAACTTGTAACTGGGGAACCCCTTTATAACAAACTATGTTGAAAATTACAACAGAAATACACTCCTGGACAAAATTAACGGATCGCTTTGTTTTTCTCTTAATATTAGTAACCCGTATTTTATTTCACAACTGGAAATTGGCTGAGTGCTAGTAACTTTTTAATTAATTAATATCAACAAAGAAATATGCTATAGTTATACTCTGAGAAAATTTATGTTACTAATCTTTGTTTTGATAGTGTTTGACATTTTACCAGTGATGCGTTAATGTTGTCCAGGAGTGTATATTATAAGAGAATGGTATTAATATAAATAATTGTATTTATACTGAAAATAGAGCTTCATATGTAAAAAGCTATGGATTGTCTAATAAATTAACATGATAGTCTAGTCTAAATGAAGAAGCCATAACCTCAGTGAAGAAACGTTAACAACAAGATAACACATCAAATTCCCCAGTTAATCAAATAAACAATAACTGTCCCGCTTACTCAACAATAAAACACAAAACAAACACCTTATCACCAAAATAAACCCAACGCTTTAACTCAAATCACCCACTCACCGGGAATCCCCGAGGAGGAAACTTCGGAGGAAAACACACGCAGCCCAACCCATAAAAGCGATCCGAGATGGACGAGTAATTTATTCTTCCTCACCGACTTGTAATCAGAGTGCCAAGCTCGCATCAGACCGGTCTTAGGCTATTTCCAGACTGGTCGCTAAGCGGAATTTCCGACGTCACAGAGGAAGCCCTGTAGCGTCACTGCGTGTACGAGTATACAAGGTGCGCGAGTGCTGGAGTGTCAGTGTGTGACCGCTACTGTACAAACACAAGTGAACCCAGACTGGAACCTTGAGGGACACCGCTGCAGCCATGAACTTGGTGAGTCTGTTGTGTGCGCTGTGCCATTCGCTCTCATTGACACTTGCGTTTTGATTTTTCGTAGTATTATTTTAGGTTAAAGTTTTATTTGTGATATTTTGAATTTAGGATTCGTTTAAGATTCTTTTGCCTTCCAGAGGTGTCATCACGTAGGTTTCCTCCAGTTGTATGTATTTTGTTTAGAAAGACATGTTCATGTTTCGATGTTTTGAAACCAATGACACACCTGGAAGGTTAATAAGTTCAGTTTAGCAAATTGGATTTATTGAACTATTTAAATTTAGATTAAATATATATAGTTTTGTGTTTATGTTATGGCACTAATATTTCAAAAACATTGTCTTAAATATTTTAAGCAGTTTACGACTAATAACAACTCAATAATACTTTCTTGCTAGTAAGAGATATATCTTAATTTGTATAGACACTAAATAGCCAATTTATGACTAAAGAAATTTGAGGACATTATGTATGGACCGAACTGGGACTCGAAACCGGGTCTCTCACTTGCCGAGTGATTATGCTAACCACTACACTATTCAGCTTTCTTGCTGATATCCATAGTTGTGTTGTCACTGAGACATATTAGCTCTAATTTCTCGTTTCGACACACCTAAAACACATCAGTATTTGCGTTATTATCAAACCGGCTTTTATTAATTGATACTAATGAAGGTTATACAACCGTTTAGGTTTTAAATATGTTAATTATTGCCATACATAATATTTCTTCAATTTTACATATTGCGAATTCTCTTGCTTTGTTTGAGTTTCCTCGTTAAAAGTATAAATGCAATACATAACTCACATACAATTACTTTCTTTGGTTGATCTGACAAACTGTTCATTAAATCATGTCAATGGTTACATTGCATGGTTGGATTAGTGACAAGATTTAGCTTAAAATAAAACCTAATTTGAAAAAACCGTGCAGAGTAGATTTATGTTTGCATTTAAATGTCTAACTACTTGTGTTTTTTTAACTAAATACAATTCAAGTAACATGGCAAATGTTATTTGAAGCTTGCCTTTCTACGACTTGTTGGTAAATTACAATTATAAGTAAATACTCCTTCTTACTATAATTACTCATGGCTATGCTAATATGGCTAAAAGTAGTATCTATTTTTAAAACAATAAAATAAGCACTGAATTATGTTACTTGTATGTTTTTGTAAGTAACTTTCTAACACCGATTACATTTAAACTTTAAAATGATTAGTGAAATAGAATACTGAAACTCAGATTCGATTGTAGGACAATTCTTTCTTTTTGGTACGTTTGAATAATATTTCGTTTACTTGAAATGTTTTGATAGTTGTGTTTTAAACGATGTTTGGAATTCTCAAGGAACTGTTGCTTATAATTGTGTGTTTGTTTTATTGCAGATCTACAGTGTGCTGGTGGCTGGCCTAGCCGTCACTGCCTACGCCAAGCCTCACCCGGTAGAGCTCTTCTTCCCAGACCAGACCGAACACCATGGAGGCCACGTGGTGGCCAAGCCCTTCGAGCATCATCCAGTCGTCGATACCCACAAGGGGCTGTACCACGCACCCCCTTGATGCACCACGCGCCCCCCTTGATGCACCACGCGCCCCCCTTGGTGCACCACGGAGTTCCTCCAGGCCTGCTTCATCAAGAACCCCACAAGCCAGTCACCATCATCATCAACCACCACCATAACTACCCGAGTCCTGCAGTTCATGAGGTCAAGAAAGAAGATAAAGGAGAAGCTGCAGTATCTACTTCAACTGTAGGTGAAAGTGAAATATCCCAGGCGAAAAACGAGGGTGAGACCAGCGTCCAAGAGTCAACTTCTGATGTGGGAGATTCAAACGTCCAAGAAACGAGCAGCCAAGATGTAAACGGCTTCCAAGAGTCACAACTCGAGGAAAAGAAAGAGGTCAATGTCAACCAACGAAAAGAATATAAAGAAACCAACAACGAACATCACTATCTTGAACTTGGGCCTCCTGTCCACCATGCGCCTCCTAGATACGTACCAAAACCTTATCATGAGTCAGGACATCATATCCCCAGCCACTTCCGGTCCACCATCAAGTGAAAAAGGACGAGCAAAGCCATCACTATGGGTCTCACGAGGCTGCTCTGCATAGGGAGGAATCGCATCATGGACTTTACAACCATGAGCATCAAGATCAACACAAACAGATTGTTGGAGTAATCCCTCACGGCTATGGTATCAAGAAAGAGGAAAGCCACCATCAACAAGAACATTACGAGCAGACTGCTGGACATCACAGCGAAAAGCCACTTTACCACGGTGAAAAGCCCGATTATCACCATGAAGCTGGTCACCATGAGATCAAGCCGCTTTACCACGGTGAAAAGCCCGAATACCACCACGAGGCTGGACATCATGAAATCAAGCCCCTTTCCCACGGTGTAAAGCCCGAATACCACCACGAAGCTGGACATCATGAAATCAAGCCACTTTACCATGGTGAAAAGCCTGAATATCACCACGAAGCCGGTCACCATGAAATCAAGCCCCTTTCCCACGCTGTAAAGCCCGAATACCACCACGAAGCTGGACATCATGAGATTAAGCCCTTTACCACGGTGAAAAGCCTGAATACCACCACGAAGCCGGTCATCATGAAATCAAGCCCCTTACCACGGTGAAAAGCCTGAATACCACCACGAAGCTGGACATCATGAGATTAAGCCCTTTACCACGGTGAAAAGCCTGAATACCACCACGAAGCTGGTCATCATGAAATCAAGCCCCTTTACCACGGTGAAAAGCCTGAATACCACCACGAAGCTGGACATCATGAAATCAAGCCCCTTTACCACGGTGAAAAGCCCGAATACCACCACGAAGCTGGACATCATGAAATCAAGCCCCTTACCACGGTGAAAAGCCCGAATACCACCACGAAGCCGGTCACCATGAGATCAAGCCCCTTTACCACGGTGAAAAGCCTGAATACCACCACGAAGCTGGACATCATGAAATCAAGCCCCTTTACCACGGTGAAAAGCCCGAATATCACCACGAAGCTGGACATCATGAAATCAAGCCCCTTTCCCACGCTGTAAAGCCCGAATACCACCACGAAGCCGGTCACCATGAGATCAAGCCCCTCTACCACGGTGAAAAGCCTGAATACCACCACGAAGCTGGACATCATGAGATCAAGCCTGTTCACCACAGTGAAAAGCCGGTTTATCACCACCAACCACAACCACACAAGCCCATTGCACCTCCTCCCCATGAACACCATCCTGAGGTCCCTCCACCAAAGCCCGCTTCACCAAATTTGTACCTCAAACCTCTGCCTCCCAATGCAAAACCCCTACAACACATAATTAAAGATCATTAATACCTTGAGATCTCAAGTAAAACTAAGATGCGTAAGATGTTTGTGATTTTTCTAGCTTGTATACAATGTAAATTGACTGAACTATTTATATTAAATAAGTGATACTCGTATTATACTTTATGAATCTTTTTTACCTACTATTTATAAACGAATATTTCTCATGTGCTACATGTGCAATATTTGGAGGGTAAATGATTGCTATGAACACTGCTAGAATACAGACATTAGATCGACTAAAGATTATATTGAACTTATATCAGTATTGAAGCAAAGGAAAAAGGTTCTCTTATTTCAGATGTAGGTTTTAGGGAACGATAATGAGTTCAGTTAGTAAATGAACAGTAAATAAAAATGGTCTGACTTTTTATTTTAATTAGACCTTACATTGTTACTCATTAACCTTCACTCAATGAATTCTCTGAACAGGTTTACTAAAGGTGTAAAACTATACATTTAGAACATCCTAAAGCGTGATCCTGTAGCTATACTTTAGGTATACTATATACTTCATGACAAGTACTTAAATTGGCATTTTTCTAACGCAGCGGAAGTTCACGTGTAATAATTAAGAACAGTGAATAATTTAGTCATATTCCAAAATGACACCTTCACGAAAGACATGATTTGACTTAAAATCATGACTTAAAACATTATGATTTTATTGCATTATACTGTCAATACTAACTGTTTACTACTAAGCCAAGCTTTGTCCTGTTATTTTACCAGGCTACTTAAGCTTGAGCTGTGGACTGTGCTTGATCTTTAGTACTCTAACTTCGAAATAGATACACACTAAGTAGTGTCTACCACACAAACTTGGTAATAATTTAATTTTCAATGGTCTTGAACTTTGACCATTGCAGCAAATCAACTGGATTCATTTAAAAAACGTCAACATAACTTGTAAAAGCAATCAACGTAAAAACATCCCTATAGAAACATAATTATGTTAAAAAGGTTGAACTATTGGGAATATGAAGAACAAGACGTTTTGGCATCTGGAATCAGAACCCATCTTCAGGTGAATAGTAAACTAAAACATGACACACAATATTAGAAAATGAGTTAGAACATCACTAGCTTAGCTGGCCAGTCACCCACTAAGAAACCAGATCCATGCGTTTGTTTTTATTTATTTTTAAAATACACTTGATCGTTAAACCACTAGCTTAGGAAACAAAACAACATGTACAAAAACGTTAACACACAAACATGAGTTAAAGAAAATATAAAGAAACAAAACCCGTCTACGGCCCGAGACAGCGGCGGCCCACCGACTGACTGGCTGGCTAGCTGGGAGCAGTGGACGACCAATTGTATACGTGTATCAGACTGACCAACTAAAACAAAGAAACACACAAAAATACCTGTTTATACACAGGCAATGGAGGGAGATATCCTTAGAGCTATTGATGAATGAGTCAGGGGTTTCTAACAAAGTATTGGAATTTAAAATTGAACACCCATATTGGTTATGTTTGCCAAAAACTATCTTCTGGCATTTACTTGTTGCGATCCCTATCTATGCATTGTCAGACACATGTTCTAAAAATGGCATATTATGGGCTTATTTACCCTCATTTATCCTATGCAATTAGCATATGGGGCTCTTGCGCGGATCACAAACTCTTGAGATTGTTTATACTGCAAAAAAGGCTATACGAATTATCTCAAAATTAAACCATTAGGATTCATGTCGTGATGTTTTCAAAGGTTAGATACATTAACTTTGCCTTACTTGTATATTTATGAGACTTTAATGTTTATTATAAATAAGTGTTCTCTACAACAAGGCATCGACATACACGATTATGACACGCGATATAGGAACAATTTCAGGTCAAATCCTCACCGCCTTTGTCTATTTGACAAGCTACCGTCTCAAGCAGGTATTAAGTTGTTCCAAGCACTTCCTGATGAAATAAAATTGCTAAGAGGCTCAAGAAACTTTAAATCAAAATTAAAACACTACCTAATTCACCATTCGTTTTACAGTTTAGGTGAGTTTATGGATCCAAATAATTAATAATATTATAGATTAAGTTTCCTTTTAAATTTTCACATGTTTGGTCCATTCTATACTAGTGACTATATATTTTTTCATTTTTTCGTTTGTCAACACAAAGAAAATTTGTATATTGACAAATAAAATATTAAAAAATATCTGTTTTTTGGGTTCCCCTTCCCAAAATCCCAAAATGTTGTGTCCTTTTTGTTCACTGAAAACCATGAACAACGTCCGCAACAATATTTTAAACTCAGAAATTTAATCATCGTCAACTACAAAATTTAAACCCAGAGCTTTAAACACTCCTGAGTTGCACATTTGGATACAGTACAGAAAACAATAAATGTCACTGGTTTTCAGCTGTTTTAAAACTGTGTTTACATAAAAACTACGTTTTAGTGCAGTGTGGTGAAAATAAAATACTTCGATTGCGTAGCTTCTAAAATAACAAACCATCGACCTCACGACAAGTGTCGTAATTCAGCCTTCCGAGAAAACCTCCCGTTTCTAAACAATTAACTAACACACTGATAAGTAATTGTGCGTGTACTTGTGAACTTACACACTTACACCTCCTTATCAGTGATAACGAGATAGAAACAATTACGGAACTAGGTTCATGTTTGGACGTATCTTTAGCGCCGCCCTAAGGCCCTAGTAGCTATTTATACACCTATATCTACGAGGTCACCAAGAACACGTACATACATAGTCTTTGTGGAAGTGCAGCGAAGACGTTCTGAAAGGAATTGGGGATGATAATGGCAGGTAAATTCGAACTGCGTTTATTAAGTATATTTTAAGAACTGTAATAGGATTCATGTAAATTGTAAAGGGTGTTTCATGGTAAATTTGGGGTTAATTTAAAAAATGCGACTACTGAAATCTTGCAGACTGAAACTTTACAGAAATGTTTAAGTAGAGTACTTCTACCTGTAACAAATGTTACATGTTGACTAACTTGTAAAGCTGACTGAAATTGTTTATGTATTTTGTTTGATTAGTTTTGTTTATTTATTGTTGTTTACTACATACCTTGTGTAGTATATTATTATCATCCATTAATCGTCTCTATTAATATTGTAATGAATCATTTCTACTGTTTATGCACTGAGTATAATTATCTAGTGAGTAGTACACAATACTTGGGAGATAGCTGATTTAACAAGACCGTACAGTTAATGTATAAGTATTTATGATAACTTAACTGGGCTGTATTTCTTGAAATATTATGTTAAAAATCGAGTAACAAGTAAAGTGAGTAAATAACTTTTCGTGGAGCCTGAAAACAACACAATATTTGAAAGTTCGCGTAAGGGTAAGACATTCTAAAGTTAGCCGTCATACTGGCAAATCGCAACCAATTTTGAAATTTCGGAATATATGTCTCAATTTGTGGAGAAAAATCAGATGAAGTCTCCCACTTAACATTGGTGTAAAGTTCATAGTCAACAAGATACTTATCATGACCTGTTTAAAATGGTACTGTATATTCATTGTACTATATATAAAGCACTTGTACGTGTGTACTATTTAGAGAAAAAACCAAATAACTAAGTAATAGCTCTCTCTTATTAAGCGAGGTATTTCAATTATAGAAATTTATTTTATTTAGGCTAAATGGGCCAAACAATGGGTCTTTATTGTAAAACACTAATATTCAATCCTAAATTTACCAAAAGAAGTAATCCACTTACACGATTAAAAGATACAAAGGAGGAGACATTGAACAAACTCTAACATAAATAAGCAATGAACGCTTTACTTTAAATTTTAAAATTTAATGGAACATGAGATAACAAAGAAGTTTCCACTAGATTAGTTAACAATGCCTGTGTTACTTGTATTCCCTGACAATATATTTCAGTTAACAGGAAATCTACTGTTCCAGATTCCAAGCTATTGACTGTGGTTTTTCTTCTCCTCTGTAGAAATACCTACAGTCAATACACTACTGAAGAAGCTACAACAATCTATCCAACAGCTGCGGCCCCTTATTATAGGTCTTACACATCTGCACCAACAGCTCCACCAACACCTGCACAAACAGCTCCGCCCACTACAGCAACCTCAACAACACCAGCACCAATGACGATGGTGCTTTACTACGAAGATAATCCTTCAACAACGCCTCCTACCACACCTCAACCCACTGAACCACCAAACACTGCACCTTACTACAAAGCTTATCCAACAACTGCACCACCAACTACTGAACCTCCAACAACTGCTCCTCCAGCAACTGCTCCTCCAACAACTGCACCTCCAACAATGGCGACTTACTACAAAGCTTATCCAACAACTGCACCGCCGACTACAGCCCCACCTACCACTGCTACTCCAACAACTGCACCTCCAACAATGGCGCCTTACTACAAAGCTTATCCAACAACTGCACCACCGACTACAGCCCCACCTACCACCGCTACTCCAACAACTGCACCTCCTACAATGGCACCTTACTACAAAGCGTATCCAACAACTGCACCACCAACTACAGCCTCACCTACCACTGCTACCCCAACAACTGTAGTCCTACAATGGCACCTTACTACAAAGCTTATCCAACAACTGCACCACCGACTACAGCCCCTCCTACCACTGTACCTCCAACAACTGCACCCCCTACAATGGCACCTTACTACAAAGCTTATCCAACAACTGCACCACCAACTACAGCCTCACCTACCACCGCTACCCCAACAACTGTAGCTCCTACAATGGCACCTTACTACAAAGCTATCCAACAACTGTACCACCAACTACAGCCCCACCTACCACTGCTACTCCAACAACTGTAGCTCCTACAATGGCACCTTACTACAAAGCATCCAACAACTGCACCACTGACTACAGCCCCACCTACCACTGCTACTCCAACAACTGTAGCTCCTACAATGGCACCTTACTACAAAGCTTATCCAACAACTGCACCACCGACTACAGCCCCACCTACCACCGCTACTCCAACAACTGCAGCTCCTACAATGGCACCTTACTACAAAGCTTATCCAACAACTGCACCACCAACTACAGCCCCACCTACCACCGCTACTCCAACAACTGCAGCTCCTACAATGGCACCTTACTACAAAGCTTATCCAACAACTGCACCTCCAACGCCTGCACCGTACAGTCGCTCGTATTATTCAACCGCAGCTCCTACCACTTATGCACCGACGACCAAAGCTCCCGTTGTTTACTATTACTATAAGAAAAGAACTAGTTTCCGACAGAAGCACAAGAGAAGGTTTAGCTGATGAATTCACTGAAAGCTTTGTTTTGTATATTATTTATTCGTCCTATTTATTACATGGTAGTGTTCTTTTAGATCTTGTTGTATTTTATATTTACGACAAATGTTAGATGGGCTTTGAGGCCGTTAGTTTTGTATTACCTAGTTCTTTAATGTAATTAGAAATATAAAATACAAACATTTTATTACTCTAAATATACATTTATTTCCTTTCCTTTGTGATATAGATATCGCTGATTTATTATTAGTGACATCATAATAATTCAGAATTAAATTGTGGCAGGAGTATAATGTGGTGAAAGCTTTTTTTACATTTTTTCATAAACGGAAACGTTACAGCTGAAATACGTAGAAAGTCAATTATTTCTTCGTTGAATTTGTTTTCGAAGAAAATTTAAGTAAATAACACAAAACGTATTCGTTACTGGAATGGAGCCTTCACTAACTTATAAATATCAACAAACATTTACGACCCATAAAACCATTAGTCCCACTAAAAATAGAATTTTTAGCTCGGCGCGCAAAAATCAAATGCTTGTACAACCAATGGGTTACCGAAAGTGCCACGTCATGGCGTTGCTCTGATTAGCCTCTCGCAAGGTCCCGACACAAGAGGGACCCTGGAGGCTAGATGAAGCACGATTGGCGGAGGTCGAGCCTCTCGAAGGGTCCTTTGTAAGGGTTCTAAGCGATATAAAAGCGAGCGCCCCCATTTCCAGCTCAGAGTCAGTCCTCAACCGCTACTGTACTTGTCTTAGCCATGAATTCAGTAAGTATTCCCATTTTTAATTTTGTTCACAATTTTTAACTTTGTTATAGGGTAGGAACTTAATAGTTTAAAATTTCTCATAGTTAGACACCTTCCGTGTTTAATTGAAAGTAACAAAAATGACAGACACATAGATTTACACATATTTAAAAACATTTTAATTTTTCAAGATTATTTTTGTTTTTCTTAATTTACAATACTTTATTCAACGAATAAACCATATTTAGTGGTATTTCTACATCTCTCAGTGATAATTTCCCATGTAGAATAGTGTTATAAACTCAATTCGTAGTTTTTCTTACACACCTGTAAACCAAAAACTTAGTCTTAACACACAGTAACCATACCGTTATGCTGCTGTTACAACTGGTATGAGACAAGTTTGAATACTGTTAATAGTAACATTGTACCTTAATCTCAATTTGTGCTTTTATTTATTGTCAAATATATTTGGTTGATTTACAACTATTTGAAATAAACTTTAAAATAGTGTTTCACCTTTCGTTATTTGTGCGGACAACTTACCAAGTGTGTAGACCGCACACAGCAGTGTTGTTTAATGCACCAAAGTAGAGCCAAAGTTTGTCGGAACAACAATTAATTTTGTAATTAAACTTTTAAAATGCATTAAGAATTAAGATTGTAATCCCTGAAAAAGCTACTTATTGGCATTACAAATGTAGTTTGTTTTGACAAGAAATTATGGCTTGAAAAACACAATATCGAAGTTATTCGAAAAATTGGTAATGAATGTTTAAGAAAAATAAAATAATAAATGCAAATAAATGCAGTTGTGACAAGTAAAGTTTATTAATATGTAACATACTACTTGTATAATCTATTGAACCCCTTTTATATTTATGATATGAAAGTCTTGTTAAACAAAGAATTTATTACATACAGTTTTGACACTTCCGTCCATCTTATTACTAATATTACTAAAACCTTTAACGTTAACTCCAACATTGAACTTTTAGTTTGCAGTTTTAAGTAGTGCTAGTCAAACGTTAAAAGTAAACATGATGATTTATCTTTTTAGCTTAGTGCATAATCTCTTTGACGTTTCAGCTCAGTGTAGTCATCGTGCTAGTAGGAGCAGTGTTGGTCCTGTCGGAGCCAGAGCCCGGTCAGTGGGGAGGTGCCGGGGGTCAGGGAGGCCAAGGAGCATGGGGAGGTAGCCAAGGAGGCGGTCAAGGAGGTGGCTGGGGAGGCAGCCAGCAAGGAGGCCCAGGCAGAACCCAAGGTCTTCAAGGAGGCTGGGGAGGAAGCCAAGGTCAAGGAGGTCAAGGTCAGGCGGGTCGAGGAGGCAGACAGGGTGGAAACTACCTCCCTTACGGCGCCGGTACGCAGGGAAGACCACTAGGTGGTGCTGGCGGCAACGGTGGCGGATGGGGCAACCAAGGCGGTTCTGGAGGACTCAGGAACGCAAACGGAAACGGATGGGGCAGCAGCGGAAGCCAGAGATCTTCAGGTAAAAAGACACTTTTAAATCCTGCACCCTTTACAAGTGGTTGTATCAACTTACCTTACATGCTCATTATTTTCTTAACTATAGCCATCAAGTTAATTCCTTTTTAGGAATCCACCAACCCACTTCATTCTCTTGCGTGCTATACCAGTTCCCATTGTTATCCGAGGACAAACATGAATGTTTAACAGCCTAAACATATTCACCAAACTTATCATTAGTGCCATTTCGCTCTCGCGTTTATGTTTCTGAACATACGAAGGAATCTTTTGGACAGTTTGCTTTAGAAACCCGATAGTGTCATTGAATACAATGCCTCGCTTTAATAAATTATTGTAAAAGTAGAAACATCTGTAAACACTTTTAAAGCACTCTAAAAGCCTAGATTTTTATTTTCCATCCTGTATTTGCATCATCTAGACGTACAAGTCTTTAACAACACCAGAAAATCTTCAAAAGCATAGATAACTACTATTTACCAAAGTTTCATACAATGATAGATAGTAAAAATACTAACCGTTATAAAAGTAAAAATAAAAACCTAACAATTAAAAGTATGTTTCAGTACTGATTCAATATTGTTCAGTATTTATTTTACTATGTGTGTATTATCTCTGGCATATTATTGTGAATAACAAAGCACTTATTCTCTGTTCTATTGCAGGTGGTTGGGGGCAGCAGGGTGGTCAGGGTGGTCAGGGTGGTTCGGGGGGTTGGGGTCAACAATCTCAAGGAGCCCAAGGATGGGGTAAGTAAGGTGGTTCCAGGTAGAACTCACCTCCCTTCTAACCTGCTCTCGATGCTGTCAACATGTCCTGATTGATTCGTGAATAAAAGATACTCTAAAGTTTCGTTCAACTTATTCGTATTCAGCTCAAAACTTTGTATTATTGAAAATATGTTTTATTCTGTACTTAACTGCTATGTTTTAAAATGTGTGAAACTATCTCATAATTAAATTTTTTGTACAAACAGTGTGTATATTATCCACCTCTTTCATAGAAACCAAATCAAACATCTTTAAAAGGAACAAAATATTAGAAACCATTCCACGTTCGTTTAGTTAATTGAGAAAATGTTGACAAAACAAAAGAAGCCTGTATTTTTCAAATATTTAGCGTAAGAGCTGTCTGTGCTTATAAAAATTGGCATCTCTTTTCGTACTACAGCCTAATTAAACGTACATTATTTCACCTAAAAGCCCTCTATCCATCTGGGGCCCTCTATCTATATATTATTCTGTATAGCCTGAAAGAAAATGTAAACCACTTTTCATTTTAAAAGATATATATTTGAGTCTATTGGTCTATAGCCCTAGGCTGAAGCCAATTACAATACAAGGTACTATAGTATGTGTGTCTTCAGATAAATACTTTAGATATGTCGTATAACACGTTTATAAACGCACAATGTAATCACTAGCGCAACTGTGAATTATAACGAACCTCAAAACTATACCAAAAAGGTTATTGTATGCTCTAAAATATCTTTTTTGAGGGGGGAAGAGCGCTCACAAGGGCACTCTGGATAGACTGATTATGCTGATTAACGAACAAAAGTCGAAAGATTCCAAAAAAAACTTTACCAAATTCCGTAAAAATCAGAAAATATGTGACTTGTAGAGAAATTACACACTTATGTTTGTAAGTTTTTGCCATTGACTCACTAAGTGTAGGCTAACTGAAACTTCTATAACTTTTTTGTGTCAAGGGTTTTGAAGTCACTACTTGTTTTGAAAACAACTACTCTGTTATTGACAACAGTATGAGCTACAGCCGGTAAATTTCCAGTTGGTAATTTAAGTAACGGTTTTAGCAGGTTATTTAAATTGAACTGCTTTATTCCAATGATCACCAAATTACTTTAACCACACATGCAAATCATTACGATTAATATTCACCTACATTTTGTTGTCCACTGAGTAACCATCAAGCAAACGGTTCTTGAACTACCCAACTAAACCAGAAACAGCCAGTAATTGTTGCTAACTCTTTGCGCTAAGTGTTAGCTCTGGTCGCGCCTCCTAGAGTCAACAAGAGGACTCATGATAACGAATTTGTGTACTACCATGTAACTCTCACCTGGTCGGTAATGCGCACACCCACACCAATCAATGTCGGCCTTCGCGACATCCTGAAGAATTCCTCAAACAGTGTCTAAGTGTACTGTGTCTGTCAGGGATGTAAACAGTGCGTTGATAGTGGCGTATGATTGGTTTCTTAAAAGCTTAAACAGGGATGAGTCTTGAACATAACTGAAAGGGGTATCATGGTACCAGCGAAGCGAACTTGCTAGTATTTCCCTAAGGTTTAAGTATTATTAGGGACGTTTTCTACAGTTTACAATGAGTTTAAAATAAAACGACGTCTTGAAATCTGGAATATAATACGTTAAACAATGAGCTAGTCTAAATGTAACCAGCGTCAGCTAATCAGTCACCTGCCAAAAACATAACTTTCCTTTTTTGCCTTTTTTTCTTATATATCTAATTTAAAAACAATTATCGTAGACAACAAAGCACGTTAAGAATTTAAGAAGTAATAAACTATTAGAGAAACCAAGCACGTCAACAACATGAAGTTTCCATTTTGTTTCTCTTAATCAATTTATTTTTAAAACAACTAGCCTAGAAAACAACACAACATGCATAATTGTACGTTAAGAAATTAAAGAACCAATTAGATAAACCAAGCTCGTCCACGGACAGTGACTGCTGCCCGCCTGATTTTATGAGAGCAACGAACGAGCAATCACAGACGTGAACCAGACTGACCAACTGTATTAGGAACATAAATACTTGTTTTACACAGACAGTGGAGGGGGAAAATGCTTCACAGTTTTGACGAATGAGTCAGTTTTCTCTAACAAAAGAGTTAAAATGACTGACGAGAATTAAGAAAATTCCCTACACAGAGAATCACGATAGTTATCGTATAGGCCTAAGCGAAACAAACTAAGTACGACTCTTCCTTAGAATGAGTCATTAATTAATAGCCCAATGACCAATGGAAATACAAGGACCAACAGCTTAACGTGACTTCCGAACCACGGTGGAAGAATACTCACTCTACAACACTCAACAAGTTAAACGCCTTCTATAGCTGTTCCACCTAACAACCGAGAGTTGTTCGGTTTGTAACCAACAACGATTTCAGGCGTTCTTGAAATCAATATGTTTGAAAATTCGGGTAAAACCTCAATTTCAGAAATATACACAATGAACAAGTTAACTAGATCCGGTTTACAAGTAATAAACCCGATTTAAGCATGTTTTTCAATATTAAAGGTAAGTTTTTCAATGTATCCATTTAGTTGACGTAGCTTTTAAGGATCTCATAAAAAAATCACCCAATCTGAATCACGCGTTTAACCAATCTAAATGTATTTGAAAAACTTTGGATTAACCACAAAAGTGTTTGGCCAAAATAAGAAGTCTTGACTGTACTATCGTGGTCATCATAAGTAAAACTAGTCCAGAACGCAGTACAATAACTACATGCGTTAAGAAAACAATTTAGAGACAAAAATAACATTTCTATTTTAACTTTTTAAATTTACATGGTTGTTTTACATTTCTATTTTATTCTGTTTAAATGATGAGGACTATCACAGTACAGCAGAAACATGTGTGACCACTCTGCAGTAATTTTCTTTTCAATTTAACGAAATTTGTTAAACACATTTCTTTAGCAAATTCTTAGGTAAGTTCGTTAACCAGCAAAATATCGGTTCACTGGTAGTTTCCTTTTAGGGGACTAAGGGGCTACGTGATACTTGTACATTTACCAAGAAACTATACAGGGTGAAACGTAACGTGGTCTTAACGTAAGTTCTTCGACCCAAGAAGATGTAACGCCTTCTAAACCTGTTACCAACTCGCAAAGACTACGAGTAGATCGTTTAATTGCCGACAACAATTTCAGGCGCCGTTGAAGTTAATCTGTGTAACAATATTGACGTCGATACAACAGCAAAACTATAACACTTGTTTTAAACAACTCCGGACAAATGTTAAAACATTTCCTAACAACATGTTAAATGGTTAGTGGGTTATTAGTAAAAAGGCTAACATAAACAGGTTTGAATTTGAAAGCTTACTAAAGAAGAACGATAACGAAAGAAACACTGGTTTAAAATTGCAACTATTCTGATTTGCTGATTACTTATACTGTGAAAATGTCGAATTTAACAATATTTATGTATCGTTTTATTTTGTGTGTTTTAATATCTAAAAGTCATTACAACACTTTTTCCTCTAAGACAATTTAGGACTCATGGACTTTGTTTTGAAGGTAAATTTAAATAGTGTTCTTTACATTTTTTATTAGGGTTAGTGGTCCCGTTTTGTGAAGTTTATTTTCATTTTCACATCAATAAAGCAGTAAAGACATATTTTACTTATATCAAACTCGTTTACTACATTGTATTTTGTCGAAGACGCAATGTATAATGTTGATATAGCGGAAATCGAGTTGGACAGTTTCAACACGTACAATTAACAACTACTAATTACTACAATACTAATAAGTACTAGAACTAATAACTAATAATTACTTTTAATGCTGCGTAGCATGTGTGAAAAGAGTGACCGTCCAGAAGACCGCAGTTCAAAAAACTCCAATCCATCCTGAATAATCTTTTTAACATAATGTAAAGCTTATTAGTGATACATAAAGAAAGTCATCATTATGAGAGCAGCGTTTTTTTGGATTTCAAACCCGCGTGAAGCCTCTAAAAGGTGTTGGTTTAAAGTTGACGTGAGGTTTCCTAGTTTCTAGGCACTCAAAAACCTTAAATTGTCATACGACCGTAGACTAAAGTGATCGGTCAGACTATACCGCCATTTCATTGCGCATCCTTGACAACAATAAACTCCGTCAAAACTTACGTTAATTCGTAATTGCGTGATTTGTTTTGATAACTTCAAATAGAAAGAAACAAATCATCTGAATGTAACTTCACAAAGTAGCCAGGCATAACCAGTTATGATAAGATTTGTTGGACGAAACATGTGAACTCTTTACGTAAAACCTTATCGTGGCACTTTATGTCATGATAAGAATGAAAGCTATACTAGTAAGTGATTTAATAACATTCAAACTGCCTATTACGCTCTTTATGAGTCTTACCTGTGATATAATTTAATCGTTTGAGGAGGTACTACAACATGCAACATGTTCTGGTTCACCACAAACAAGCAATCAGAATCCTAAATAGTCTCAAACATAGACAGACATACAGAGAAATGTTTAAGAAGCTAAATATCATAACTGCAATAAACTTATACATCCAAGAAGCAGCAACTTACGAGGTATACCATAGGTCACCAGAGAAAGTGATGACTGGACTGTTAAACCACAGTTACAATACAAGACAACACTTCATTTAAATTCATCATATTACAGCTACCGAGCGAAATCCAACTTACGCTAGAGCTAAACTCTGGAATAGCCTCCCGAAAGAAGGCTGGAAGAGCTTAAGTTTTCGAAATAAGATTGAAATTCTTGATTTAGAAAAACCCTTTTGTTATACATTGGCAGAGTATTTTTCGTACTCAAGATTTAACATTTGTGTATAAAATAGCATACTTAGTTATAAAACTGATGGACTGTAAGTTCAGTGGTCACCTCAGAGAAAGCCTGAACTCATCCGCACAAGGATCACACGACACCGCGCACGTAACAACTTGCTGAACAACAGGCCTTCTTTCAACTGTTGCGGTCTAACTGTCAAACCAAACGCGTGCAACGATTTAGGCAGCCCATTTTTCACCTTTCAAAATAATTGTTACATTAATAAACATGATACATTTGGAAACAAGAGGGGTTTTGACACGTGTATAGGACACGATTTATAACAAGTGGTTTAATAGTTTCACAAATAAACTTTGAAATTGTCCAAGTTTTAGTGCTTTTCAACTCCATTTCGTAGGCCTACTTAAAAGTAATTAAAAAATAAACGCTCGTGTTGTAAAACCCCTCGTGTTTCCAAATATATCATGTTTATGAGTGAAAAATTCCAACAACAAAAAAGCCACCGTAAAGCCTTGCATTGAAGCGTCGCCGCGCAGCTGAGGTGGACCCTTAAAAACCAGTTTTGCCAACAAAAACACATCTTCTGCAGCTTTGAAGACGCGTTTTCCGGCTGCTGCCAAGAAATCAAACGACTTTGTGCAATCCAGTTTGCAAACCCAGAGCATTCCCGGGTCAGCCTCCTAACGGAACCAGAGTCCTGAGCAAAGAACCGCTTCTGGCACACTATATAACCGGTGTCTTCCTCGGGTTCAGTGTACCTTTGGAGCTCCGGGACCACCGACATGCTGGCGTTACTCAGGGTGAGTTTTTGAGTGTCATTAATCAGTTATCGTCTCAAAACTCGCAAATTAACATCAATTGACTTATAAGTTAGATTTAGGAAATAGTGCTCTAGGCCAGGATATTTTTTAGACTTCACAAACGACTCTGTAGAGCCAAAATATGACAGTTTGTGTTCTCTTAAGTGTTTATACTTTGTCCGGGTAAGCCTGTTCACCTTTCTTTTCCTTTTGATAGCATACAGATTCGTTAATGTTTAATGCTCAGAAACTGGTTGTTCAGACAGCCGGTTTTAATAAGAATGAAAATTTAGGGCTTGGTTAAAGGCTTGATAGAATTTAAAGACTCTTTTAAAACTGCAAACCTAAATGGTGCACTAAATGAAGT
This sequence comes from Matsumurasca onukii, assembly GCA_018831715.1. Taxonomy (NCBI): domain Eukaryota; kingdom Metazoa; phylum Arthropoda; class Insecta; order Hemiptera; family Cicadellidae; genus Matsumurasca; species Matsumurasca onukii. Next base: position 82,867,288 of record CM032058.1, read on the forward strand.
GGCAGTTTTTGCAACGCAATACGGTCTCAATTTTTAATAGATCGCACTTCATGGCTCTTAAATTAAAATGTAGAACATAGGCCAACGTTGAATACAAATTTCTTAGTTTTGAGTATAAATATGTTTAAATTTAGTTTTCATTGCAAATTGATAAGAGGGGGAAAATTTATTCACCCGTTTGAAAATAATATTAGTAATTTAATTCTATGTTCTGTTTCATTTTTTTAAGTTGTCCACCGTTAATAGGGTGTCTTTAGAAATTCAAAGTTCAATAACTAGAATTGTTACGTGTACGTCTTATATGACACAAGACATTTTCTTGAAATGTTCTTGTAAGTAAAAAACTAGCTATATCAAATCTATGATAACTTAACGTAATTTAATTTCAACTCCATAAGTGAAGATTAACACTTAAAAACTTGACGTAAAAAGAAAAGAAATCATTGTACCCGATTCCACTTGTCATGGAATACTAGAATCAATTACATACCAACCCTCGGGGAAGTCCTAGCAGTAATTAAACTTGTTAATCCCAATGACAAATCAACCGCAAGTGATAAGAAATGAGTGTACTGTCGTTAATATTTGGAAACGTTGTATTTCCATGAGTCATCAAATTGGCTTCGCCGAGCAAATTAAGCAATGTGTTTTGTTACCACACACAGTTTTGGGGATTTCACCATGACAAAGCAACTGTAAACGTCTGCAAAGAAACAAGGACAACTATTCCGTGGTTTTCCCTCAATATTTTTGATTAAGAGTTGACTCGTTCTTTCCTAACATGATAATGACAGTTATGAAAATCTACAGATTAGCTTTATTTAACGCAATATTTAATGTTAAAAATTAAATCTTATAACTATTGTAAAGTAAGTTTGTCAAATGATTTGTCTTTAGCTTAAGGATCATATTTTTTTCTGTATGGCGTTGTCAAGTGTGTATCGCAGTTTTAAACACAAATACAGTTGGCTTCTATAATGTTAAACTTTTAAATCTCAAAAGATGTTTTATATATACATTTTCTGTATTCAAACAGTTGAAAGGTAATCAACCAATCCAAAATAATCTTTTAGTGCATTGTGCATAAGCCTTCACCAAAGACGTACAACACTGATGATATTTTCAAGGATATACGAGTATTAGATATACTAATTTGCAAACCTAATTATTATTTTTTGCTTGGAATAATGAATGGCCTTTTCAGACCTTTTCCGTCTACTCAAAGCTATTTAAAAGTTTAAAACGAACTTTGGCAAACGATATTAGAGAAAACGTAAGTACTTTTTTTAGGTTGGAGATTTTGCTCCCCTCTTTGAAATTTGGGTAAGCCAGAGTCTTCTTATAAGATCGAGTCAGAGCCCCGCAATTCTTTGACCATATGACGACTAAGCCACAGATAATCTCTTTTCACAGAAATTCAAGTTCATTAACTTTGCCAACAATAAAATACCCAATTATTATAAAAAACATGTTTGACGGTATGTTCCCGTTCTCGAGCAATAAGGTATACGGCTTGAGTGATGGCACAATCTTCGATTTAGTTCGCAAGATACCAAAACACCTTTACGACTTTCTGTTTTGTTTTTAAAGGCCAAGTGGTTTAACTTAAGGTGTTGCTCGGTAGATTTCAAGTACAATTTAAAATCATCCTTGAATGGACACTGTACAAACCGGGCTGTTTAAATTATTTTACAAGTTTATCTAGTGGCATCTTTTGTAGCTTACTTCCGGTCGCACAGTTGTGGGCTGGGGCAAAACTCCGATCACCCCTACTTAGAGGTGTAGAAGAGACACTTAACACTCTGTTCAATTATGCGCAAAGCAGTACGTTTTTCTTTAGATAACGTCAAAGCCGCGAAAGGACGTAACTAAACTTCTACGCAATGTACTGCCCCTCTTTCTATTTACTTCAGTTTTTCAGTTTTAAAGCAAAGCTCTATAAGAGGTGCTGTGGGCTAATCCCATTAGCTCACTGTTATGACGATGCCATGAAACAGCTGACACTACCTGTTGTAGAGTCAGTATACTACGAGACAGACGCAAGGGTTCAACGAACTCTACTGTCTACATCAGGCAAGGCCACTTTCATTGTCGGCAGTGACGTCACTAATGCTTTCTTCAGCCTACGACTCGACCAAGTGCGATTAATATGAAAATCAAAAATACTTTTTTATCATTTGAGGGTTTAACAGAGAGCACATAATATGAAATTTTAGTTACTTTGCAGTAGGTCTTTTCGTAATAATTATAACAGCTAAGCCTAATACCACTTACAGTACAAAATGTGTCCCTTTAAACCTTTGCAAGCGCTTTCTTCTAGATGACCACTGAGGCGGAATCTTAACATCACATCTTCGACCTTGAACACAACTAAAGACTCGCTCTAACTTTGCGCAATGTTCACAGATATACCTCGTCCTCCTGCTAGCCACCCTCTCCGTGGTCCTCGGCCAGCCTGTCTGGGGCGGCTACGGCGGCTACCCCTTGGGCTGGGAATCCACCCCCCTGGCTCTACCTCCTCCCGGACTCACCCCCTGGCACATGGAACGTCCCTACTACCACCAGTACAACACCATGAGCGGCGTGTACAGCCCTGAGAATACGCAGTATGTGCCTTACGTCATGGCGCCTGCTTACGTCACGCTTTAGTGTAGCTTCTAGTCTTAGGTTAGGTAATAAATTGTAAAATCTAATTACGTGTTTTTCTTTATCCTATATGGAGAAAAAGCTAGAAGTAGAACTAGCTAGGTGACCTGTATGTTTTAGTTAGAAGTACTTCTCAAAAGTTGGTTTGAGAAGACTACTAACAACATTTACAATCTTTACATAATTGACTAAGGTACCACCTGACTCGTAAGACAGAAAAAATAAACTCATCTTTATCAAACCACGATAATCCTTACTATAAAAGTCATTAAGTTTAATCTATGATAACTACTCGATACTGTAGCTTTTGTTTTCAGGAAACGTTTTCATATATGGTAGCGTAATATAAGTTTTAATTTCCTATCTTCGACAGTACATACCTATCAAATATACAAGGTGTAGGATTGGTATAGGTGTTGTTAAGGTTCGGGTAAAGATGTCCTGTAAAATTCTCTATACAGCTTGTCTACAGTTCATCAAAAGAATAGTCCAAAATATATCATGCTCAGAATCGTTTGGTTTGAAGTAGATACATTTTTACAATTGCATCCTTTGTAACGGCCCATCAAAGTAAACAGCCCATTTCGGGATTCAACCATTAAAAACAGTACTTTAAAACCTATTCGTTAATACAGTGCCTGCCAGGAATGTTATGGCAGGTAGACTGGGCATAGATGCTACATGGCTGAGGCATGAAAATCAACATAGTTGAGGTAGCCCAAGCACAGATAGCGTTGCGAGCGCTGCCATCTCTTGCCGTCTTTCTCCCCCTTCGGCTCGAAAATGTCCGACGACAATGACTTACGTGTGACCAAATCGTAAGATTTTTTAGAACGAACAATCTTGCGCGTGCATCTGTGGCTCTACTTGAGACTCTTAAAATAATTCCCTCGCAGCGCTATCAGTGCTTGGGCGGCCGAACTGTGTTGATTTTACTGCCTCAGCCAGCATGTGACATCTATGGGCAATCTTCCTACTATAACAGTATCTTTGCTGCCAGTATACAAACCATTGTACTACAAGCTTCTATGCAAAGGTTTTGTTTACTTAAATGTTTACCCAACTTAAACATACTCTGGACATATGTCACTTTCTGCAAAGCCCTTTCATACATGATTGTCTAACCCTACCTCACATGGACAATTATTCTTCCGAAGGTCAGCTACTTTACTCAATTGTGATTAATATTTACATTCAAAGCTTAGCTGTCATTTACTGTGGTCTGACAGGTTTTTACTAATTCAGGGATTCCCCAAGCTAGCTCGTGAACAAACAGTCTTGTAACACTCGTTAGTAGGTAAAGAAAAAAACAATGGGCGCCAAGCCTTATGCAACTCTAGCCACAATGGAATATAACTGGGTGTTCACTGTTCTGAGCTAGTGAGTGCTGCAGGGCCGGCAACTTTGAAATATGCACGTACAGTTCAAAAATGTTTTCAATTGTAAGAAACGTTTAAGATAAGAACGCGATCTATAAGCAATAAAAACTGTGCGTCAGACCAATCAATCGTATCTAAATGCTTGAACGCAGAAGAACCCTCTGTTCTATATAAAAAGACGAATTTAGATAAAATAAAAAAGAGAAAGGAAAACAATTAGAAACATATTGCTATCAACATTGGCTCTAATTTAAAACCTTTAGAGTTTGAGTAAAGAGAAAAGAAAGAAATACACTGACAAACATTCGGACATCAAGAATCAAAGATTGAAATTCTATGGATATTTAAAAAAATACAACCCTCTAGTACCGAGAGTAACAAAGTAAATTTCAGAATTGTATGACACTTGAAGTAAAGTGAAAGTACAAAACAACTAAATGGAACAGCAGTTTTAGAATATTTAAAAGCAGCAGATATCGCACAATTGGACATTTTTGACAGTAACCAATTTAGACAAAGAATGTTTAGTTGGAAGGATGTTTGTGAGAGTTACTTATAGGAGATGAGTAGCCTGAACCTACGAAAGAAAATTAGCTAATTCTGAACATATAAAAACTGGGCACAAAAGAGCGAACTTTTCAAGACAGCGTTTACATATTTTGCGTGGTCCACCTGGGCCTATAAGTGAACAATAATAAATAATCAACATAGACGCATAGACACACAAGCGCTATCGTGAATCCTTGCGCATTTTTACTAACTGGGACATAACTTACATTAAAAGTGGTTGTTATGCTCTAAAAGTGATCTATAACCTGATTTTAATAAAAACTTGGTATACTCATACATATTTTTACCAACTACATGTATATTAACAAAGTCCGACCAGCCATCTAAGTCTGGCTAAAACGATTTTTCGAATTTTTAAAATAAATGTTAGTTACAGTGACATTGATGTCAAATTTCATCAAAGTCGGATTATAATTTTAGTTTTTAGAACAGAAACCCCCTTTTTTGGAGGAAACTCCCTCGCCTTAAAGATCCTTTCAGATTGGCTGATTTTAAGGTTAACTAAAGTAAATTAACTTAGATACTTGCTGAAGGTACATTTTAATCAATCCTCACAAAGATCTGACACAAATATGAACGTAAACTCCACTTTGATTCTACGCAGCATATTTAAAGAAATGTAATAATTTGTTTTGAAGTATTTTCTTCAGATTCAGCAGGAAGAGAAGTTTGCTTCGACTTAAATCTCAAAATATGAAGAGAGATTATGAGATTAGGAAACCCAGAGCTGTTGCCTGATAGAAGAGGGATTTTCAGAGTCGTGGGAAAATCTCAGAAGATTTAGGAGCCTGGGATTGCCCATGGGGTTAGGAAGTGGCATCGACAGAGAAACTATTTCAAAATCTGCGTTTTCATACAATGATTTTTATAATACAATGGTGACAGTGAAATTTTATACTTTTGTTTTATTCTTGACGTAAATGTCTTGATCTTAAAAACTTCTTACCAAGGTGTCAAAGGTTTTTTATTACGCCCTTGAACTAATTTGATTGGTCAGATTGCATCGTCATTTTTATCGTCCGCAATGTGCACCCTATAAAAGCAGGCAGTGTTGTTGACGGTCAAGTCTTTAAATTAAACTATCCGTCTTTAAATTTAAATGTTCTTATATTAATCACTTCATATTCAGCAGAATGAAAATAATGTTATACACATTTGTTTAACAACAATCTACAGCCACTATGATTAAAAGGAAACACAAAACCAAGAGTAAATCTCATAGATTAGCACTAACCTTTATAATTTTAACCCATTTCTTCTAAACAATCAATGCTCAAATGAAACGCACAGAATCAGCTGACCATCCACGTTACATAAGCTGCTAACCACTATCCATCTCGCAGGACCACAATTCATGTGACTTGCATGTGTTTTCCTGGATAGATGCCGCAAATCACGCTTTGTCCACGACATCGTTGAATCGTTTCTTGGATTTCTTCGGGAATATCCTAATCCATAGATCCTGTTGTGGTTTCAGTGTCACCGGTGCGTTATTGCATGATAGTGCAAAATTGAAGAAAAGGACTTTTCATAGACCTGAATGTTGTTTGGCCGAAAAGTATGGGCGGGGAAAAAGTGTCAATTCAGAGGGTTACGGTCCAAAACGCCATTATAAAAAAGGTTATAAGTATTTTGAGGTTTGACTTTGAAATGAAAAGTCAATACATACTTTAAGACGGTTTGAAGCTGAATTTCCTAAATGTGTTTTTATTTTTTAAGAAGTGAAAGTGCCTGTAGAGTTTTAAAAGCCCCATTTAAAAGTATAACTTAAAGCATATGGTTCCAATTCACCCTAGAACATCTGTTTGACAGTGACTCTTCGATTTTTGAGCCTACTTGCATGTACTGTCTACATCTCGGTGCGAACCCAAAGAAGTAACATACCTTATATGAAACTACGTTTTTTACGAAACGTTTTACAAAGTTGATTCGAGATTTCATAGTTTTTTGCCACTCGCAAACATGAATTTTTTCAGGCCCGTATAGACTACAGTGATCGGCCGTAAATCCTTTTGTATTTTTTGTCTCGAGGTTTTTACCTGAAAGCGTGTTTTTAATTGACCAAGTAGAGACACAGGTATACAAATCAGTATGAAGAGTTAAATTAAAACGGTTAATTTTATTCAGGTGTGTAATCCTTCTGCTTGAACCTAGTCACGATCAATCTTTATTCTACATAATCTGTGTTACTATTTCAGACATTCTTCTGGCAAGACCACATTGCTTAACTCAACCTAAGGTATCACATAAGACAAGAGGCTATAACCAATGTCCACCCTGTATAACTAAGAGAATTTCAGAGATTAAATTATTATTGAAGACATCCATCATTAGTGAGCAAGATGATGACGACGTTTCGGGATCTGCAATGTGATCACTTCTTCAGGTGAAAAGTAGCCTAAAGCACAACACAGAACATTAGAATGAGCTAGCCTAAAGTAATCAGTGTAAGCTGACCAGTCAACATATACACATTGGGCCTGACCAACACAGTTGTACATTTTTGACACCCTGTATACAAGGTGAATTTTACTCGTGGTTCAAAGACAATGACTCCCTCAAGGGATGCAAACCTTTTGAGGATTAGTCAGCACTTTCACCCCGGTATTCCCGGCTTAACAGCTGCTTTAGCCAACACAAACACTTAACAGCTGACAGTCATCAAAACATTCAGCTGATAAGTTACATTTCGTTACGTGCCTAAATGTAGGGAAACCCCTCGGTAATTGCGTCAGTTCGAACCTCAGGACTTCAACCTTTGACCCTTTGTTTAAATGTCCGTTTTCATTATAAAAAGATTGATGTTTGTGCTACCTTTGGAAGTTATTCGAAATGTGATACCTTGGTTTAACTTAAATTCAATTAAAACTAATGATTTTCACCATGACAACATTGAGTTTTGTGACTGTTGAATGGACAATGACTGTTTGATTGTCGAGCCTTCTCTGCCTCAACTGTCTGCATTTTGGAAACATGTCTTTTTTCTAATGAAAACGCCAATCCTTAAGACGGAGTGATATACATTCGTATGAAATTATAAATTATTCGAGCTGAGTTACTTGAAAATAAAGTGATAAAACATAATTCATTCAGTTCTTTATTAGCAAACCTCCGTAGGAAATCAAGCTATACTTTACGTATAGTATTTCCTGTATTTCCTACGTAGGTTTGCTAATGACTTGAATCATATCAATTTCTATCATCAATATTTATGTTATTGTTTATTTACTCTTTGTTCCTTTGGCTCACCTCTAGTTGAAAAAGTTTTTTATAAACGAAAATTCCTATAGATTCCTTTGTTCCTTTATTTTTTTCCATAGTTTCGTTAATAACTATATATTTACACATTTATTTAAAGTTTTGCTTGTTGACTCAAGAGGAGTTGGGAAGCTCAATACTGAAAACAGGTTTGTTCTACGACGTTTTGTTCTGTTTGGTGAGAGAAATGAATAGGTCTATTTTTTATGAAAATTCACCGATGAAAGACCTTTTATGAAGGGGTAACAATATCTAAAATGACTACGTTTATCGTTTTAACGTGTTCAAACTTTTCAATCTAATGTAGTGTAACACGGGACAGCATCGTTACACCATATTTATATGTAATGCAAAACAATGGAAAAGCGTCACTGTGTTGCATTTTAAGGCGTAACACGGATTATTAAACTGGTACTCACTGTAAGATTATTCATGTCATTTATTATTAAAAGCTTATCATTTAAATCCGACAAAGTACAAACAAAACCTAACGCTTAACCTAAAATAAAAAAGAAACAAACTTAACAAAACTACTCCTACCCACACCATCAAGCTCGGTCACTAAAAAAGCTATGTAGCTGATGCCCCAAACACCAAACACACCCAACACCTGTCCAAACCCTCTCTGACCTGTCTCCAACCACCTGTCCATTATGATCTTATTTCCATTAGTAGATTGCGACAGTGTTCCTTATGCAAAAACAATGAAAAAGTTCTATAAACATGGATCCTAAAGTTCTTTCGTTACCCCGGTAGCTGCCAATCAAAGATCAACTGGTTGTGTACCAGTTGTAAGGACTAAAAGTGAAAGTATTTATGTAAAATTCGAAAATGAGTTTGTACCCTTATAAAATGGCAAAATAAATTTCTCTTCTGACCTTTTGTATTATGCGCCATTTTCATGGTATTTTAATTTGAAATATTTAAACAGCCGCTATTTGTTTTATAAAGTTTATGCAATAGTTATTTCTTCAACTGCCCTTGAGACATATAAACACCATATTAAGTTTGAATGCAATCGGTCAAACCGTTCTGGAAATATAAATTTAAGTAAAAATACAAAATGGCGGCTACCGAGTAACGAAGAATTTTAGGACCCATAGTTTATAGGAACTTTTTTCATTGTTTTGCATAAGCACCCACCCCTGAAATTTGGCGTCTATTTTGAATCACCACCCTGTATACTAAGCTGCTTGGCAACAAGGTTAGCATACCAGTCACCCAGCTATTCACAATATCTACAAGGTTCCTTACAGTACATGCTATCTACCAGCTAAACATGTACATTGAATCCTATCTAAAAATGTTACTTTTTAAGTGACAACAAAATACTAAACATAAACACAATTACTTATTCTACAGTAATATACTAGACACATATTAAGAATTTGTTTGGGTGAACAAACCAAAATTTACACGGCGCATTCTGGTTTGCCTTCACTATACATGTAGTATCATACGCTTATGTTGTATTAACGGGTTTCAACTCCTCACTAACCAGGTGTAGTTTTGAATGTCGAAATAAGAGAAAAATCAACCCTTCGCCGCAGCATTGTTGATCAACAATATCTTCCCATACGGTTCAGGAAGTGTAGTAGTCATTTCCAGTCTTCTTGTAAGGACATCCACTGTTTCTGTACATCCAGGACCATCTAACGAATTTCCATTATTTGACTACATCAGAAAGATTCTTTCCTAGTTACTCTAAACGTAGGTGCAATACAGTGGAATGCGCACATGTCCCTTGAGTTGTCAATACATATGACAATGACTAATAATGTCGTGGGGTTTTCCCTAGGCCCTGACCCTGGGGTCAACAAAACAATCCCAGGCCCCTCCATCTATTGACTTGTTTTCAAATGCAAAGCATCTTGACACCCACGTGACTAAATGCGCTTTCCGTTCACAAAGGTGTAATAACAACAAAGCTATTGCATAGCGGAATAGGAGTTAATTGTTTTTCAACCTTTAACTGGGGTCCTGACAACAGACACTTTGAAATCAAATATGTCTTAGGCGAAGCAGTAATGCAATTCCTCTCTTACAGAACTTCTTACACTTTGGAAGTTTATATTATAGTTTTTATTATAGTAGAGAGTGTCACCAATGGATATAAAGAAAGACAGCATTGGATAGGGCTTCAGTGCTTTTAAATGTAAGTACTTGACTTTAGTGAAAGTACAGTAGCTTTAAATTTCAAATTGTCGGCTTTCGATGCGCGTATCCGGATATCCTAGTCAAGGTCACGACTGTAGACACTCATTCAACATCCCAGCCATTCATCAGCTCAACAGATCAGCTGTGAGAAGACAATCTCCCAGAAGGCTTATGAGTACCCGGAACTCTACGCGTGTTGTTGCTGGGGATTCTTCATTACTGGGCGAGCAGGTCTATCCAGTTAAGATGCGACGCATGCTAGTTGACTCGATATGGAAAATTACAAATAGGATTTTTGTGATGTATAGAGGATCTCGTACTTTGGTGCGTAATTTCTCGAGTGAATTAGTAAACAAATTAAGTAAAAGAAGAAGTGGGACTGTATCGATGGTTTCGACCCTACAGAATTTGTATTCCGTTTCGGCTGTTGGCACTCCCCTTTTACGAAAACAATTCCTCGCGTCAACCCCTCAAAAGCGAACCCTAAGGCATGAGCCACATTAACCTTGGCGTACCAATTCCTAAAAATGATAAATATTTAGACAGAAAACTATTTCCGGAAACATATTGCAAAATAAATCCACCCAAAATTGAAACATCATGTTTTCAAAGTATTCGTTGGATTTGTTTTCCATTGGTCGTTGGGCTATTAATTAATGACCCATTCTAAGGAAGATTCGGCCTTAGTTTGTAACAATACTACACCTCATAACTCATTACTACCACTCATCACACTCATCCTTCACCACATATTTGCCTTAAAATACCCTCATGAGAGTGGTCGGCATCTCAAATAGTGACATAGTGATATAGAGTTTGATACTTTATGTTGGTTGGTAAATACGTTCTAGAATCGTGCAATAGCCATAAGTGCACGGATTTTATCATAAAATTTCAACAAATCTTTGAAAATAAAACCAGCCGACACGCAGCTAAGCGCCAAAGTGCCGCTGGCATGAGTGAATCGAATTTCAATTTGTACTCTAATTAGTTCCACTAACAACCTCGCTTCGGTCTTTGGCCTCAGATTTTTTGTTCTAGTTTGACGGATGTTACGAAGCTGTTCGATACACATTTTAAATTACAACAAAATCGGACTACTCATTCAGCTGTTAAAGCAAAAAATCACCTTTTTGCCCGCCATTTTGAAACGACTTGATGTAATTTCATAATCTTTGGTATGTTGATGTATAATGACAAAATACATAATTATTTATTTCAAATTACATGACAATTGGGTTCTGGTAGTTTGATTTTGCTGGTTAACGATTTTGACCGAAATACTTATAAAAGAAATATTTGTACTAAATTTGGCGAAAATCGGACAAAAAATGCGATCAATAGAGTCGATACACATATATCCATAAGAAGTGAATATAAAGTGTAAAAAAAATCAAAACGTGTTCTGGGGGTCAGGATCGGTGCTCATATAAGGTCCCTTGTCAGGTCCTTACCATGCTGACGCCTTGAATATCCCAGTTTCCAAAGGAAATTCGATAAAAAGTAAAGATCAAATAACACCAGCAGAACCAATTATTGAACTAACCACAATGTCGTCTACTGGCCCACTGCCGGTAGACATTGAAGTCACGCTGCCTGCGGTTTGTGGGTTTGTTGGCGCATCTAAAGGTCCTGAATCCTGAGTCCTAGGTCATGACCCTGCTCCTGCTCCTGATCCTGACACGCTTCCGTAACTGTCGCGCTTACGTCACAGGACCTCTGGGATCTGGATAACGTTACGCGCCTCTGATATTGGGCAGAACTTCACGAGGTAAATAATTATATTGAGCCAATTACTATACGATTTAGGTACTGATTATCTACCCAAATATGCATTACAAAATGACGTTGTAGGGGAAGTTGCAAACACACATTTTTTTTAAACTTCAGTTGAGAGAGTTGTAGACCCCAGCATTCACAAGACTCAGCGGTCAAGTGTGAGACACTACCCTGCCTCTAAACGTAAGAAACAAATATTTTTCTATAATTTTCATCGAAACTAGAGGCGGGGAGAACTGGGCGACACATCAAGAATACTTGAATACTTACTTACTACTTGGTACTTACTCAAGGTACATAATGAACATTTGCCATCTCAGTCAGGAGTACATTTCGTCAACAAACTTAACAAATCTTCAAAATATTAATGCTTATTAATTTATATTATACGGGTGTCATTTTTAGATTAGTCCAAAAAGTACTGATTCACGTTGTTTGGGACCTCTATAAAATCATGGGTAAAAGTGCCTTTAAGCCGACAAACGGACTGATTAACTTCAATACATATTCGACTCTGGGAAGTTGAGGAACATGACTTCCAACTTCCCTGGAAGCCCTCAACGGGCACCTTTCTGGGAAGGGTCTTTTTAAACCCTTTGAGAGCTTTAAAACTGCATTGATACAGTACCTACAGAAAAAATAAGTCTATAAACTATGAATAACCACCAATTTAAGACAAATCATCAACATAGGCTGTGTTGCAAACGGTTTGGAAGCACTTTAGATAAATTTTGTGTAAACATGTACTTCCTTTTCAGATATCTATTTGTTCACTAGTTTACGTTTTATAGCTCAGACCTATAGCAGTGTCATCAATTTTCATAAACTTGAACATCATCAAAACCAAGAGATAAGGTCATACGTAGTTAATCCGTTGAAAACGAACAAGTTCCAAAGAAATGAAGTACGCCACATAAAATGTTGAAAAGTTCCATTCGTCATCCAAGTCGCCACCAAGGTCGACCTATGATTGCACGTCATTGTAAACAAATCGATTCCATTCACAAATAATTCGAAATCTAAAACAAACAAGTGTACAATCGACGTCTATTACACATTCTTGCATCAATCTGCGTTGGCAGGAGAACAATTGAGTATATAGTTCATTTCTGGGTTAGTTGAAGTTACAGTTGAACTAAATTGTGCGTCTTCTACGTTGGTAATTTCAGATGTGTTATGGTGTTTTAATATGCGTAAGTTCAGTCAGAGGACAGTCAATGTAAGATAACAGTACCAGATTTGATTTTTGACTGAATATTCTGCAATAACTCGAATATATTGTCGGTTTCATTTAATCCCTGGACAGCACTACCTGTAAAAGCAGTTTATACTACTAAGTTCTTAGAATTCACGCGATCCTTTTGACAAACTTAACGTGAATGCTAAGATTTTTATATTAATTGACCGTTAAGTTGAGTTAAGTCTTAAGTATTTTTTACAAAATTTACCATATGAACACTTCCAGTGAAGATGTGAAAATATTTCCAGTTTACTGAAATGAATTTTCTCGCCTTACTCCTTGATTGAATTGTTTATTTGGGAGCTCTTCTTGAAAAGTTCAATTACAAAAGAGGCTATCCCACTTGTCAGTGATACAGGGATAAATGATGGCCGCTCTCAGTGGTTTGGAAGTCACGTTAAGCATTTGGTCCCTTTGATTGGCCGTTGGGCTATTAACCAATGACCAATCTTGTGAACAGTTGGTCTAATTGTAATTAGACTACAACTCACCATCCATCAAAACATCCATCACACTCAGCATTCATCCCATATTCACCCTAAAATACCTTCTAGAAGTGGTCGGTGTTTCAAATCATAAGTACAATTTTTTAATTGTAATTAGACTACAACTCACCATCCATCAAAACATCCATCACACTCAGCATTCATCCCATATTCACCCTAAAATACCTTCTAGAAGTGGTCGGTGTTTCAAATCATAAGTACAATTTTTTTCACGTTAGTTTTATAAACTCAAGCTGGAATTTAAAATAGTACTTAGCGGATCCGTGGCGGATTGGTATCGCACGCGACTCCGGAGCTCATCACTCCGGTGGCGCGGGTTCGATCCCCACAGTCACCACTTACATTTGTAATGAGACTAATACGGCGACGCTAGGTAAAGGTCGAGGTTGAGTGGTAGAGAGGACTTTGTAGTCCTAACTTCGCCTCGTTAAACAAGACAAACTTTACCTTTTTTTACTTAATTTAGTTTTCCCTAGGTTTTAAAACAAGTTACGTATCACGAAGCCTATAGTCCAATTTTCTTCATTACTAAAGAGTCCCTTAACCTTAGTGGTTTTCACTAAATCTCCAACTAACGCGCATATTGCCGTGATCGCCTATATGACATACTAGCTGACAATCCCCATGCTAAGCTACGGGATTCAAATATTGAATATTGACTTTTGTGATTATATTTTTATTTTATTTTTTATGTGATTATTATGTTTCAAAAAAATTAATGTTTGTGTTGTTCGGTAAATCATGCTGTTTCACTATCAGTTTGCAATTTTGTAGTTTTAGTACATAACCAGGCCGACACGCAGCCTAGCGCTAAAGCGCCACTGACATGAATAAAGCGAATTTCATGTGCAAGTGTTACACTAAATCATAGACCTCTGCACCACAACACAACCATTGTAACCACCTGACCCCTCAGCATAATTCCTCCACTTCCAACAAAACAAGAATACCACTCCGCCACAGTCCATTCTTCCTGGAGAGGATTCAGCCATCACTAACCAGTACCTGTGACCTACCAACTAAGCCAGTAACGTAGTGTAGGGAGATTCCACGGGAAACCCGGCGATAGCAGGAGAGAGCTCTCAGAAGGGGGTTCCCAAGCCTCACTCCACAGCTTGATAGGTCGCGGTCAGGTCATATCTACTCAGTGCTTACTGTCTACTCACACTAGCAACACTACTCACTACACACTACCACTACTCACTACTCACTACTCACTACGTTCAGTGACAGTCCTCTGTGCTTCACTCAAGTGACCTCTGCTGCTCTGCTACTGCCAGGCTTCGACATGCATTTCTTGGTTAGTGATGTTTTGTTTACTTTTCTGTATAGAGCTGTAGGTTTGTGCGTAGTTGTTAGATGTGTATGGTTGTTTACGCGTTTTAAAGTAATTTTGAAGTGGTAACTCCGGTTTTAAACTCAACTTAATTTCTTTTCTTTGGGTTGTTGCTTAGTTTTGTATGGTTGTTTTTTATTTTACGAAGTAGTTAGGAGGGGGGTTAGTTAGAACTTTAAATGCGTCTGCTTCAATTTGTGTACGAACTGTCCAGGATAGTTATATTATTTGGATCCAAAGCTTTAACTTAAAAATTAATCCTTTAAACATTTAATAAAACAATGGAAAATCGTGGAGTCAATCATTCTTTATCAGGTTATCTAAAACACACAGATACAGTTTGACAGATTCACTATGTCATTATGTAGTTTTCAGATAACTTATTTTACCGACGGGTGTTTTTAATATAATTTAACATTGATTTCAATCGTTAAGGTTTAAGCCTTAAACCTTGAGATTTGAGTAGTTTTATTTCTAATCAAACTTGCTGTTTTAATACCGTACCTAAAAGCTTTTGCAAGCTAAAGAATACTGAACACTTTAATACGAGTTTGTACTTTACCGAACTTAAGCTTGCGTAATACGTAAATAAGGTAAAGTCCGAGACTTGGAAGTTCTCCACTATAAAATCTTTGATCTAAACGCGGGGTCAATATAATATACAGGATGGTATGAAAGCTGATTCATTAAACTGTTAATAAACGTTGAGTTTTATAATGTCAAATAATTCTAGTTTAAAGCTGTTTGATGAAAGTGCAACATGCCGAATTAAAAGGACATTTTTTCTCTAATACGTACATTCAAGTAATATTTACTTTAAAACTTTTAAGATCAAATTTTATTTGTGTTAACTTGTTTACACTTTACCTGCATATTGCTTACAAAAACGGTCACTAATTTATAAAATAACACATTTTAAAATATAAAAAATTGGTTCTAATTTTTTTAATTACAAGTCTAAAGCAGTGCTTAGCCTGGCATATGATTAGAAATTAATTTATACTGCGTAAGAACTTTAAAGTTACATACTTTAAAGTACACTTTAAAGTTACATTTAAAGTTACACTTTAATGTTACACAAAAGTGTATTCTAGTAATATTGACCCATCGTAAAAAGTTGACTCTCTCTTCAGGTTAAACACATAAAAGAATAATTTCATATTAAGCAAGAGCACAGTTACAAATCTGCAATGCCCTTGCAATTACTAAAAGTATTAACAAAATGTTCAGCTTACTCATTGACATTTTAAAACTATTACTTTATGTTGGCTAAATTTGATACTTTTTAACCATAGGTTTTCGTCTGTCTGTATAGTGTATATTCTTAATGACTACTCATAGTCTTTTACATAATCAATTAGATAGTTTTAAATTTAAAATTTTTGCTCACAGCCGTTCAGTTGAGTTTAGTTTGAGACATCAATATCAAGGTCATCTGCTAATTTCGCCCTAAGATAAGATAGGAAATTGATAAGATAAGACATTGATAAGATGAGATACTAGACAGGGGAACCCTAAAAAATAAGTAATGCATTTCCTGGCATTACTTGACTAAGTCAACCTTAAGTCGAAACCTTTGGACTTAACATAAGTCCGAGGACAAATGATTGTCTTAAAGGCAGTTTGACAAGTTTTAATCGTTATGAAATTTAACAGTGACATCTCTGTGGCCAGTGGTATGATAGCCACCTGGAATAAATTGCACGCAGAATTAAACCACAGAATTCAATACTATAACTAATAATTTAAAGTTATTATTGTACTCAGTGGGCTTTCTCTCAATACTGGGACAAAACCTAGGTAAGGTTCTCCCCTTTAACCCTTCCTGTAAACCCTGTTGTTTACGAGTTCCCAAAGGTGGCCCACTTAAAAGAAACACCCTGTATGTTTGTTTAATGTTCATTGTTTCATTTATGGCTCATGTTCATTTATTAAAATAAATCCATTCTTATTTCTTTCTTTTAAGTTATTATTGTACTCTGTGGGCTAAATGAGGACCCCCGCGAGACGAAGGTCAAGTTCGACTAAGTAGAGGAATTTTCAGTGCCTAAGAATACACGCAGTTATGACCCTGGGCGTGTGTTTATCTCGGTTGGGCGGGGAAAATAGCTAAACTGTCACAGCATAGATTAGGATTACCAAATGACTTTACTGCCGGAAAGCCCGGCGTTTCAAGGTTCCAACGTAAATTCTTTATGTCGCAGCTGTAACTTGTTGAGAAATGGAACGGCGAAATTAGAGCTAAGGTAAAATTAAAGTTTTATGGATGCATGAATTTTACGTTGGAGTGGTTTTTTATGTTGTTTGTAAAGTTTTATCTTTGGTGAAGTACACACCAAACTAAGGACAATAGATATTTTTTAATATAATGCATATTATTATTACAGGAGTATTCTTTAAATTATATTTCAAAGAAATCAATTTTCAGCTTTATTGTTGTTGAAATTCCATTGAACGCAGTTACAGAATTTGAACTATTCTGTTGCGGACATTTTCCATTGTTAGTGAGCAAGATGATCACGACGTTTCGGGATCTGCAATCTGATCCCGTCTTCAGGTGAAAAGTACAGTGAAGACGGGATCAGATTGCAGAATCACATATCTCATAATATTCAGAAACGTTGTGTTGGTGTCAATCATAACGTTTTGGACACGACAAAGTTCCCTCTTAGTATAGTAGTTACAATTTACAACTTTGTAGCTACACGCCGGCTATCTTCAGTTCTAATGAATTTTATCTTCTGATTCCAGATTCCAATAACATCAGTACTCATGATGATCCTCCTCGCCCTGGTGAGCGGAAGGAGCATCGCCCGCCAGTCAGACTCCTCGAAGAACCCTCCAGACCCCAGCAAGAACGTTATCCTCCTGGAGTCACCAGTGGATCCTGGAGCAGGTGAAAAGAACTTCACCCTGGGCAACAGCCTGGACGAAGACTGGAAGAAGAAGTCTGGACCAGTGAATTCAGAGCCTTTCAACTTGGTGGTGCCCGTGGCCAGGAACTTCTCCAGCCTGAAGGAACTCTTCGACATCCTGAGAGAGGACAGCGGGAAACCTCCAGTGGCTCCTTCCAGGTCGACCAACCAGAGTTACGTGAAAGGATCAGAGGCTTCTGATTATGTGATATTTTTCACTTCGTGAGAGTGTAAGGTTTGCTTTGACAACTTGATCCCTTGCAGACTCTATTTGAAGCAATTTCTAACGCACAGCGAAAGACGCTAACTTTTTCGTTTAATTGGCTTAAAATACAAAATTGTAATTATTTTTTAAATATTTGTGCAATATTTGTATCGATAAATTTGGCGTACAAAACTTGGTATACAGGATTGTGATGCTTCAATTTCAGCGCAAGGACTGAGTTAATTTAACAGCTAATGAAAATTATTCTCTAAGCCAAACGAAAGATTCTCAAATTATAACTTATCTTAGCGTATACGATACACTCGTGTTTAAGAATCAAATCAAGGCCAAACACCTTTTCTCACTTAGGAAAATGTTTCCAAGCGTATTACTTAACACTTCGAAAAGACTGCTAAGGTGCTTATCATATACTTGTGCATATTATCAAATTCAACATTTAAGCAAGATGGTTCATAGTTCCATTGTGACGGTTTTGTTTATAAGTTTTATTATGAATGAAAACCTCACTAATCTTTTTGTTGATATTTATATATTTATGTATATTTTGTACTGTTTTGTAAATAACATGTAAATACTGTAGCGAATAAACTTGAGTCCAACTAACTGTCTTGATTGTAAGCCCTCTTACCTTCAACGAGTATTATAATCATGGAGTAAGCCGTTGGTCTATTTCCATTGGCCGTTAGACCAATCTGGGGAACAGCCGGCCCTAGTTTAAACAATACTACACCTTACCATACACTCATCACACTCACCACTATTCTTATTTTCACCTTTAAATACCCTTTAAAAGCGGTCGTTGCCTCAAGTAAATTATTCAAGTCTTTAGATAAGAGAGGTAGAGAGAGAGGTGTCTTTAGGCGTCTTCGGTGTATAGTTTCATACGAGAGATGTGACTTCCTCGTACAATATTTAATTCCGTTTAAGCCACATTAAGAAATGTGTATTAATCCAAAAGTGCAAAGGACCCTTGATTGAAACAAAATGTGTTTTAGGGGTGTACTTTAATCCTTTTCAAGAATGACTACAAGACTTGATTAATTCTTCTACAGGGTGTTTTAAAGGCAACCTTACACTTTAACTTTTGAACAGCTTTGGCACATGTTATTAGGGTTAAAATCTCCAAAATCTCTTACAAGAGCCCCTAGCTTGCGGCGTTCTATTATAAGGCCATAAAATAAAAACCCAATGACTTCTTCAAACACATTTTCCGACAATCTGCTCTATAAAGATGGTCTATGGAGTGTACATCTTTTTCCACAGATTTAGATTACGCTTTTTGGCAGTCACAGGTTTAGTTTAAAAGCTATCAAAAAACCAATTCCAATTTTTGGCATCAAGAGGCCATTAGTTTTACATCAACGTGCAGTTTGATTGGTTTCGGTTACTTAAAATATCGTCCGGAAACCGAATACCGGATGATAACCGTCTGGTTTAAGAAACCTCCAAGATTTTATCAATTTCAAAATTGTTGCGATAGTAAGTCTTAGTCCCCTAATTCTACAAATTGAGACACCGACCTCTCTTACTAAAATATTAAGGTGAATATGAGTAAGGGTGAGCGTTATGAGTGTTGTTATGGATGATTAGGTATTGACAGTCTTGATACACACTAGGGCCGACTGTTCCCCAGATTGGGTCATAATAGCCTCACCACAAGTGTGAATGAACCAACGGTTTGACGTGACTTCTGGTTTGTATACTGGGAAAAGGTTTTGGAATTAAAGGAACTACTTCAAACCAGAATAAGAAGTTCACTTAAGATTATTGAATAAGGTTGGAATAAGATTATTAAGAGCTTACCAGGTAAATAAAAGTAGTTTGAACTTAAGTAAATATTAAATAAATAGCTCAATAACATATGCAAGAAGAAAATATAATAGAATACTAATTGGGGATATAAACTACATGTTTTGAGATAATTACAGAGAGATATTTGGCATGATAGTTGGTTGAGTGAGAACAAATAATTTCCAGAAACACCCGAGTACATTCCAGAATTGGATAGCGAGATAATGAGGATTGAGATAAAACAGGTGATAAGACAACTGAAGAATGTCATGTTGGCATTGATGGCATGTGTGACGAATTCTATAACGCCTTAGTAAACAAGCAAACATTTACTATAATAGTATGTTAGCTACTTCGAAATTCAATGGTAAAGGTGAAGTTCCAAATATCTGACTATCCTTGTACAAGGTGAGGCATCAAGAACGAGCGGTTTCCAAATACACCATACATCATTAGAAGTGCTCAATAACACTTTTAATCACATGATAACACTGAAATAATGTTGCTATTTTACAAAATCAATGTTTGAAAACAACTTCTCCCAGGTAACGACCGTTTTCAGCGATGCACTTCTCAAGGCGCTCTCGGAAGTTCACTTCAGACCTCTGTCTATTTGGAAGATTTCCAGACGAACAGTTTCCTTCAATTCTTCAAGTGTAAGTAATTCTGCACGTAAAGACGTGATTAGTGATAGCCTAACAAGAAGTAGTCACATGTGGATAGGTCAGGGGAACGAGAAGTCCAATGAATGTCCTAAAAGTCCCCAAACAGTCTAAATTGCTTCCACGGTCAATCTTGCCGTGGCGAGTGAGCTGTAGCCCCATTCTGCTGTAACCACACTCTATGACTCTCTGGATTGGAATACATTTAATTTTTAAATTAGGTAGGATTCATACATTGATTTCTATATCGTTCAAAGGTGAGGCTACCATCCCGTAGCCGATCGACCAGGACTACCGAGTATGCCTTGCTGAACTCTTTCCACATTTTCTAGTGTCCCAACTGAGCGATAAATTCCTGGTGGATTTCGTTCATAACTGTCACTGGTGTTCAGAATTGTTCAAATAATTCTACCTTAGTAAAAAGGTGTTACGATTGGGAACACACCATGTCTAGCGAGATTGAAATAGTAACGAAACTCATGATGCACTAAAACGATACTTTTGCTCACAAAAATATCTTAGCTATAAACACGTTTATTTCAGTCCATGGTTCCATGGCTTATACTAAACAAAATGGCGGTACCTACTGATCACGTGACAACATCACTGTCGCCACTCCGACCGCCAGAGCCTGAACCTAGCTGTTTTAAAAACATCTATTATTTCTGCCTCGCCCGGTATAAAGGAAATGGAGTTAGACCCTTAACTCCTACGAATCACGTTGTTGCCTTTATTGGGAAAGTTGTGTGTCAAACTGCTTACTAAAAGAATCAATAAATTGGCATAGATTATATGATAGAATTTCTGGATACTCGTCTATCTTTGCTGCCTCCGTGGTAACCGCAGAAAAGAGCTAAATTCGTCCGCCCAAGGATCACATGACACCACGCACGTAACAACGGGCTTTCTTTCAACTGATGCGGCCTAAATTCAACCACAACTTGCATACAAACTGAAATAAACATTGAAAAGTAAAAACAATCAAACCTAGATAATATTTTATCTTTTATTTAAGAGTTGTTTCGTCAAAATATCATTAATACTAAAGTCTCCATTTTATTTCCCGCAAACCTCTGCAACGACGGTCTTCCGAGCAGCTGAGGCGGACCCTAAAAGTTTAATTAAGTTAGTTGACATTGGGCCATTAGCAGAACAAAAGACATTCTTGTTCGTTTACGAATTGATAAGGAAATCAATATTAACCTTTATCTTTAGTTCATTTAGCCTGGCAGTAATCGTTGTTTCAACCGTAGATTCCAGGAAATGTTGTTGAGCTGTAATTGACTTTTGTATAAAAGAAGTTAAGTCTTTTGAACAGACATATTTAGCTTCCGGGCGTTCAAGTTAACTTCAGCATGGGTAAGCTATGTCTGGTAAGTCAATATAACTACGTTTGGATAAATATATTGTAAGTTTTAGACAAATATTAATTTAAATTAGAACTAGGGATTTTATCCAGACTGCAGAAATAATGTAATGAATGCACAGATAAAAAAACGCCACAAACCGTCTTTAATAAAATGTATCTGACGGTGGTCCTTAACTAGTTTGAGAGGAATGTGTTTAGTACTCGTACTTTGACACTGTCTCTCCTAGAAAAACTCAAAATTCAATCACTTTTTAAACTTCCGTTATTGCAATGGTAGCGAATGAATTAGTAGTACATAAATTATGTTTTTTCAAACCATAAAAAGTGGCAGAAGTATCAAATAGGCCTAACATTTTGATCACAAGCAATTTGTTGTGTTGTACCTTGTTTAAAAATTATAAGCTTTAGACTAACTCAAATAAATTGTTTAGTTTTTTTCTTGAATAAAGAGTGAGACATAACGTCTTCTTGGAAATTCGCTGTGACTACCCAAACTAAATTATTCAAGCCATGTTTTCACATTAAATATATTACAAACTTTCAGAAAATATGAAAACATATTACAACCATTAGTGTGTGTTTTAAATTCCTAAAGTAAAATACTGCTGGACTTTAAACCTTACAGTTTTATTTGTTTTAACAATAAAAATGTATGTTTACCTACATACTTACAGTTTTAATTAGACTGATTCTTTTCACATAGTATAAATAATGGACTACAAACGTGTTTTTAGCAAACAAATATGTATCGAATCACCTTGGTAAAAATATTGTTATATGTAAATTTATCTATTTATCTTTGTATTTATTCTATGGCATACAGTGTGCTTAAATTTCTGTTGCAGGTAATATTGTTGGCGATCTTCGCCTTTTCTTCTGGTATGGCGTGCGATGAAACTAGAGGAGTCAACGGAGGGATGCCGAATAATCGAAATCCCCGTCGAACAACAACCCTGTGTATTATGAATACCCACCCCCCGCCTTTCGTTATCTCGCATTTAGAACAGGGCGCCAAAACTAATCTCTGTGTCTGAAGGCAAACAAGCAATACTACCAGCTGAACTTCTACTCATGTATGAAATAATCATTGGTGCTTTTGGTGTTGGGTTTACGGAAGTAATAAATAAATAATGTTGTAATGGAGTTTTAAATTTTTCCTGTCCAGTGTTGAATTAGTTAGCATTGTGTTAATCTTTTCAGAGTGTCAAGAACTGTTGTTTCAAACCATGAAAACACAAGTCGTCATGACATGTAAAACTACGAAACAAATGGAAAGGTTATAAGATAGACACTTAGGATTAGAAATTGCATTGAGTACCTTTGTATGGATCTTTTAAATCATTAATTGTCATCTTTAAAAAGAAAATCAAGTCATTTGTTTTAAGGTTTGATAGACATTTTCCTAAAATTGGAAGATATTCACCCCATTTAAAGGGTTTGTTTTATAATTATTACTTGTAAAAAGCGAATTCAAGATAAATTATTTATCCCTTTAACGCATCATTCCGGCTTTACCGAAACTAAGCATTCACGTAAAACACGTAAAACATACCGTAAAATACCAATCAAGCTTTGATATTGTATTAAAAGTTAGTAATGTCACAAATAAACCAAGTAAATAGTCCAAGTAAAAGGATGCTGAACGTCAACCAGACGCTTGGAGATGACGTCAGCTAGTCTATGATTGGTTGTCATTGTTATCTGCCTGCATTTGTCGTTTAGCGGTACTGACCAAATGCAGATTCTTTTCGTAAAGTGGATTCTTGACCAGCCGAGGAAAAGCTAAAAAGGAAAAGCCGAGGTAAAGCCTTTGGGGTTTTTCTTCTAACTAACGGAGTAATAAGGACATGGATCAAAGAGATCAAGGCAAGGAAAGGAATGGGTCTAATAGCATCATGCTTTGGCAACTGTTTGGGACTGATTATTACGGACGTTTTCCATCGTTCTTCACGTTTTGGGATCTGTTGTTACGTGCGCGGTGTCGTGCGTTCCTTGAGTTGACCACTAAGGTGGACCCTTTACCGCCCATAGGCTTGCTTGAGGGTAGGCCTATGATGGACTTGCCAGCCCTAGGCCTAGAACTCTAGCATAGACTTGCAGGAACCGATTAGCCTACATACTTAGATAATTCGGTTTGCCACGAATACTAGAAGTTTTAGGCACACGCAAATGTTCCCCTCCAAACCCTCCAATTAACCCTCCAACTCAGTTTGATATCAAAAATCCAGCAACCTGGGAAAGTGGATAAAACGGTTTGAGATACAGTTTCCTGACTGGATTGGATGAAGAATCTGGTAAGAAGAAGCTACACTCATTGATGTATGGGAGAGGAAGCAGAGGACATACTGGCTGCAAGCGACTTAAAAGAATCAGACAAACATGATTATGACAAGGTTAAACTGACATTCAACAATATTTTTATTGGAGAAACGAACACAACTTTTGAAAATTTAACAAAATTTAACGCAGCTAAGCAAGGTAATGGGACAATATATCATTTTCTAACAAGATTACATAAACTGGCTGAACATTGTTCCGCGACCGAGTATTCATGACTGACAAAGTACATGTGGTACAGTGGTAAAATCTGCACCACATTCCTTGGGTACACCGATCGAGTTTGACTTGGAACTCACGTGGACCACGTTTGCTCAAAACTATCCTCAGGAATTTATGTTTTGAGGAAAGATACTACCCAACTCAGGTACTGATGACGGCGTATTACGGAGTAATTTACCCACACTTATCCTACGGGTAACTTTGTGGGGAGGCTGCACAAAAACAAATTTGTCTAGGATTTTTATTCTTCAAAACGAGCAGTCAGGATAATCGCCAAATTGCGAGGAAGAGAGTCGTGTAGGAGGCACTCAAAACCCTAAAACTGTTGACTCTACCTTGCCTCTACATTTTGGAGACGTGTCTCACAGCCAAAAAGTAAAACTAGAGGCAGGGACAACTACCGAACTGGGAGACACAGAACGGTAGTTCATGTGTTGCCTTCCCAGGCAGGAGTTCGTTTCATCAACAGACTACTAAATTCGTTCAAACATGCCCTGAGCTAAGGCGTTCAAAGCTCGTCTTAAAACAATTCTTATTTCTCAAGCATTTTATGATACAGACGAGTTTATGGCATTCAATTGGGAACCATAGATTAGCTAACTCATTAGGAGCTAGAGTGGTTTACATTCGAATGTATGGGAGAGTGAGAGTGTAAAAACTGTATGTTTGAATGGGATTTAGATGTAAGAACGAAAGGAAAATTTTAGATACACAAAGTTTGACGATTGCGATACATTTATTGTAAATGTCTTTAAGCAATAAAATATTTATCTATTTATTCTTATAACATACAAACTCAACTGGAATATTGCGACGAAATGTCACAATGTTGAGAAAGTGCACAAGAAACAACTGGATTACAGCCGGAAAGCATTCAGAATAATGATTCTTCCGAAGTGACCGACAAAGAGAATGACCCTAGAACAGACAATAATTTGAAGACAACCAAGTATGGAGAGTAACAAAACCCCAAGCAAGCTGAACCTGTGAAATGGAGATGTTATATAACTCTATGTTTTATTTTAATGTATTTTAATCATATTTTTGATTATTATTTAAATAGTTCATTATATGTTCATATTTGCTAACATAAAAATCTCAATTATAATCAGTTTATATTTACGCATTTATTTTAATCCAACTTATGAAAGATGACAGAAGATCAGGTCTCCTCTAAGAAAATACTTAGGCCCTCCCGGGAATCCACCATTACAACTTACACTCAAAAAAGGAAAGCCCATGAGAAATTTCCAAGTTCTAGGCTGTGTGGTTGTGAGTCTATGTGGTAATCATTGCTAAAATATGACAAATACATAGATTGTTTTTGGGTAGCTAAAACCGTCGGCGTCATAAATATTAATTAAAACTCAAAACATTAATAAGATCAAATTATAATACTCTAAATTGGGGTGTACTGGTGACTTACTGTACGAGTAAACTTTTAGTCACTTCCCTGCATGCTACCCCTCTCAACTACATACCCTTGTTGAAAATGGGTAAATGCTGACACCTCTCACATTTTGAGATAAAAGTCAATTTACTAAATTTATTTTAAGAGTTAGGCATATTGGGACGCAGATGGAGCAGCTCGCAGAGGCAGAAACAGCACAGTTACTTCCATGTATAACCTAGAGAACGCATATTGAGACATGAGGCAGAGCAAGAATGTCGCACTCGCACGTGCCGCACTGGTACCTAGCGCAGAAACTGTGCCAAATCTGCACCACATTCCTTGGAACACCTTGATCGAGGTTTGACTTGGAATACCACGTGGACCACGTTTGCTCAAAACTATCCTCAGGAATTTATGTTTGAGGAAACTGTCCGAAGCCCAACTCAGGTACTGATGACGGCGTATTACGAGTAATTTACCCACACTTATCCTACGGAGTAACTTTGTGGGGAGGCTGCACAAACATAAATTTGTCTAGGATTTTTATTCTTCAAAACGAGCAGTCAGGATAATCGCCAAATTGCGAGGAAGAGAGTCGTGTAGGAGGCATTCAAAACCCTAAACTGTTGACTCTACCTTGCCTCTACATTTTGAGACGTGTATCTTTTCAAATCAGTGTAATACCATAAGAGGTACAGACGTACACTCTATGAAACTAGAGGCAGGGACAACTACCGAACTGGGAGACACAGAATGGTAGTTCATGACCGTTTTGCCTTCCCAGGCAGGAGTTCATTTCGTCAACAGACTACCAAATTCGTTCAAACATGCCCTGAGCCTAAGGCGTTCATAGCTCGTCTTAAACAATTCTTATTTTTCAAGCATTTTATGATACAGGCATTCAATTGGGATACTAGAGGGTTACATTCTGAATGTATGGGATAGAGTGAGTGTACAAAACTGTATGTTTGAATGGGATTTAGATGTAAGAACGAAAGGAAAATTTTAGATACACAAAGATTGACGATTGCGAAACATTTATTGTAAATGTCTTTAAGCAATAAAATATTTATTTATTTATTCTTATAACATACAAACTCAACTAGAATATTGCGACGAAATGTCACAATGTTTAGAAGAATGCCTCCACAAGAAACAACTGGATTACAGCCGGAAAGCATTCAGAATAATGATTCTTCCGAAGTGACCGACAAAGAGAATGACCCAAGAACAGACAATAATTTGAAGACAACCAGTACAGAGTAAATAAAACCCCAAGCAAGCTGAACCTGTGAAAGGGAGATGTTATATAACTCTATGTTTTATTTTAATGTATTTTAATCATATTTTTGATTATTTAAATAGTTCATTATATGTTCATATTTGCATTAAAAATCTTCATTATAATCAGTTTTATTTACGCATTTATTTTAATCCAACTTATGAAAGATGACAGAAGATCAGGTCTCTAGAGAAAATATTTAGGCCCTCCCGAATCCACCATTACAACTTACACTCATCAAAAGGAAAGCCAATGAGAAATTTCCAAGTTCTAGGCTGTGTGGTTGTGAGTCTATGTGGTAATCATTGCTAAAATATGACACATAGATTGCCGTCGGCGTCATAAATCATTAATTAAAACTCAAAACATTAATAAGATCAAATTATAATACTCTAAATTGGGGTGTACTGGTGACTTACTGTACGAGTAAACTTTTAGTCACTTCCCTGCATGCTACCCCTCTCAACTACATACCCTTGTTGAAAATGGGTAAATGCTGACACCTCTCACATTTTGAGATAAAAGTCAATTTACTAAATTTATTTTAAGAGTTATATTCTAAGTTAGCTAAACGCATAGTTGCTATAGTTACATCATCATCATTTCACAAATTATCAAGTATAAAATTAACAATGGAATGCATAATTTCTATGGCAACTCAAAAGAAAATTTATTAATACCTTGTAGCAATCCTCAACCGGCTGTGGTCTAGCGTCCTAAAAAAGAAAACACCCTATATTAGGTCTCTTGGTTAGTGGAAAATTATGCCGTGGTCACCCGTCTACTTTACCCTCGATTCTACCGTTTAATACCCTGTTAGGTCCCTTTGTTGGTGGGGTTTCAACTGTGGCCACGGGTTTACTTCCTGCTCGATTCTACCGGTAATACCCTGTTAGGTCCCTTTGTTGGTGGGGGTTCAACTGTGGCCACGGGTTTACTTCCTGCTCGATTCTACCGGTAATACCCTGTTAGGTCCCTTTGTTGGTGGGGTTTCAACTGTAGCCACGGGTTTACTTCCTGCTCGATTCTACCGGTAATACCCTGTTAGGTCCCTTTGTTGGGGGGTTTCACTGTGGCCACGGGTCTACTTCCTGCGCGATTCTACCGGTAATACCCTGTTAGGTCCCTTTGTTGGTGGGGTTTCAACTGTGGCCACGGGTCTACTTCCTGCGCGATTCTACCGGTAATACCCTGTTAGGTCCCTTTGTTGGTGGGGTTTCAATTGTGGCCACGGGTCTACTTCCTGCGCGATTCTACCGGTAATACCCTGTTAGGTCCCTTTGTTGGTGGGGTTTCAATTGTGGACACGGGTTTACTTCCTGCGCGATTCTACCGGTAATACCCTGTTAGGTCCCTTTGTTGGTGGGGTTTCAACTGTGGCCACGGGTCTACTTCCTGCGCGATTCTACCGGTAATACCCTGTTAGGTCCCTTTGTTGGTGAGGGTTCAACTATAGTCCCGGGTCTACTTCCTGCGCGATTCTACCGGTAATACCCTGTTAGGTCCCTTTGTTGGTGAGGGTTCAACTATGGCCCCGGGTCTACTTCCTGCGCGATTCTACCGGTAATACCCTGTTAGGTCCCTTTTTGGTGGGAGTTATACAACGTCTACTTCCTGTTCGGTAACACCCTATTAGGTCCTCTATGAAGGTGGGCGCCAAGAAGTCGGGTTTGAACTGAGGATTGCTACCGGGTAGCTCCCCTTCCCACGGGAGAGGTGTGTTTTCAGGTTTTCACACCTCTATAAAACAAAAAACTAATTTTTAACTCCGCTAAGCCGGTGGCAAGCCCGGGACTCGGCAACGAGGAGGAGGAGTCGGAGGAGTATCAACCTCGATAAAAAACCGGAGGTCATCTGGCCCGGATGACGGTATCTCTGTAAGGGCCCCTTGCCAGGGTGACGGCATAGTTCTCAACGGTGAATCAGTACCAAAACACAAGTAAGTAATATTTCCTGTCTTAAATTATAATACTATAAAGCCGGTTGTACCTGAACGAGTTAATGTTTAGGCACTTTCTGTTAAGCTACCACTTTCAACCACATACTCGTTTTGAAGCTTTTGGACCTTCGGGAAAAACCTGAAAAACATTCTTTTTTGAAGGTTCTGACAAGTTGGAAGCCGAAAAAGATGGCGTCTGATAATCTGCCCTTGTACTTGTACCTTGCGATATTTTGCATCATAGCGACAAAACAGTTTCTTGGATCTTCAATCTGATCAAAAGTCGTTAGTGTGGAAACACATTTCCTACCAGATTTGTAATTAACACTTTTTCCCACCTCTGACGGTTCCGTTGCTAGATCAGTATGAAGTTAAGTTGTCGAAAGAAGGTGAGTCCGCAGGCCGAGTTGGGGTCGTGGGGGGCGTAGCCCTCCAGTGAACCCGAAGGGCGTGTAACACTAAAAACGAAGTTTTATGTACACTGTTCTCATTATTATCTTCAATATTAAATTGTTACGTAATAGTTTTATTTTAATGTTAGATCATATGTTTTTTGTTTGCCAACAACTGTATATAAATAATAACTTTTGATAGTTTATTTTCGTATTAGGCTAAGTTTGCCACAGGATAACATCACGGCAATATAACAAATGGCTCAATATATAACTGGTTTTATACGTAAATGTTTGTAATTTATATGTTAATAATTTCCACTTAAAGAATTACAATTTGTTAATACATAAGCTTATCTGTTAAGTAGTCATTATTAGTTTCTTTTATAACTTCGTACTCTTACACAAACACAACGAGACCATTTCCAAACGTTCGGATACATGTTAACTCTTTGTACTCTTTGTTTCTAGGCTTTAATTTTTGTTCAATCTACTTAAACCCATAATTGCATTATAACAATAGAACAGATTAAACAAGCCCTGTATAAGCTAAACCTAACCCGCATACCTTAAATACGGCGTATAGTAAAGATGGAGATATGCTTTTGTGTCAAGCAACAATATCAGCTGCGATCACTGTAATATCTCTTTGCCAGCTAGACATAAAGGAAATGAAAGGAAAAAAATTAAACATGTAATCTAACTTTTTATTTGACCAATAAACTGTATACATAGACTAAATTTGAAGAAACCAGCAATTCACTACCAATATCCTCTCTGAATGCATAGTCAACCGTCTAAATTAGTTTCCATTATTGCCACCATTGTTGTACCCATTTCCAGCATTGTTGTTAGGATAACCAACAGGAAACAACATTGGATAGAAGAAAGGATTTACTCCAGGAATCGGTTGTCCATAAGATTACAAGCCGAAACAGAAGTTGCAGCCAAGAAACTGACCATGGCAATTATCTAAAAAAAAAAACATAATCATAACATGATATATGAGAGTAAAGTGGCAATCGGGTAAATGATGATGTCTTAAAAAGCTGATTATGATGTATGTGCAATTTATAAACAAGTGCACATCTCCCCAAATTAGTAAATGTTCAGCAGCAATTTAGCTCTGGAAGACAATACATTATCAAAATGTTAGTAGGGGCTTCCAAAGTTAGCGTGTGCTTAGAGCAATTTTCTTAAAGATTAAAAACCCCTGTACTAAATTTTTATACTCGCTTTTATATTTGAAGACAAAATTTGTGGACCGAACTGGGACTCTAACCCGGATTTCTTACTTCCTGGTAAATATATTAACCATTACATCAGTTGATCGGCCTACCTATTTATGTGTTTAAATTTAGAAGAATTACAAGTGAATGTTTATCCGACACACGTCACTGTCAATATAGACTTAAATCAATAATAAGCTGGAAATATTACTAATATATTATATAATTACCATGCCAAATGGCTTATTACAGATTTAAAGTTGTATAAACGCTGAAAAGGTAATTCTTCACTTTAGGAAAATAAAGACAAAATTTGTGGACCGAACGGAATTTGAACCCGAGTATCTTACATACTTAACCATGCGGCCTACCTAGTATAAACATATAATTATATTACTAAAGAAATTTGAAGACAAAATGTTTGGACCGACCGGGACTTGAACCCGGTCTCCCGCTTGCCAGGCGGTTATGCAAACCACTAGACCATCCGGCCCAACTATATAAATATGCTATCTGGAACTTTAATTATAATTGTATTTTAAAAATAAAATATACTAACCAATAAGAGGTACTTCATGATCAGTGTCGTTGTATTGCGTGTGTACGAACGTTCTAGAATACTTGACTGTTAGCTAACATCGGCTTTATATACTGCACCTAAAAACACCACAAAGCTCAATTACTCGTAGGAGATAACACAATTGGGTCCAATTACAAATAACATTTGCTAAGCAATCAGACACTTAAAACTACGTCATTGGTTTCGTATACGTCGTACGTGCTGACTCTAAAGAAATGAGAAAAACAATATCAGTACAAGAGCCCAAAATGGGTCAAAAGGGCACCTCCGGTGTAATATTATTGGAAATTCACTAGTTTTCACGGTAGCGCTTGTGGCCACGGTTCGGCTATGTTTTACAACGAAATCACAAACACATTTCAAGGTCGGTAGTTTGAGGTGATCTACAGGTACATTTTCATTTGTGCACTGTTACGTTGATGAACGTTTATAGTTGGACTTGTTTTGTAGATTTTGGTAATTGCTAGAGATAGTAAATACTACACAGCTTAATTGCTTATAAGTGTTTCAAGAATGAATAAAAGAGACTTTGCAAAGACAGTACGTTACTCACCATGAAAGCCTTCGTAGTGGTAAGTTAGTTACACCTTTAGTGCGTCAAATAGAAAGATTATTTTGTCCAAAAGTTGGTTGTTAAGTTTACGTTTACCACGTTAGGGTTATGTTTAGTATTATTGTTCTCCTTTTAATACTTTGACCACACACCTTTTTAGACACCGACCACACCTAGAAGGTATTTTAAGGTGAATATGGGATGAAGGGTGAGTGTGTTGAGTGTTCTTGATGGAGGTGTAGTTTTGTTACAAACTAGGGCCGACTGTTCCCCTGATTGGTCATTAATTAATAGCTCAACGACCAATGGAATGGATAGGGTGTATTGATTGTTAAAACGGGTAATATAGCAAATTTAATACAAAAAAGAGCTTTCCCGAAATTACTGCAAATGAAACTAGATTGTATGGGAAACTTTACACATTTAGATGAAAACTCAAGACCACCAGGTTAAAAAAGGGTTGTTTAATAACGTGGTATGATTTATTTAAAACGGTTCGTTGACAAGACGGTATGTAACATCATTTTATATTTTAAAAGGTTCTAAATGTTTTGGTTTAGCAAGCCCTAGTAACATGATTTTATTACATTTTCAGTTCAGTCTTCTAATGCTGGCGACTGCAGCCACTGCTTGTGCTGTCGAACGTCTATATCCGCCGGAAGTTCAGTCTTCCGGAAACGCTGGCGGAAGCTTCTTCCTTCACATGCCGTGGATTTGCTCCTTCTTTCACTGCGCTGAGCACAAACCTGCTGACGTACCCGCTGACGTGCTGACGGAGGCTCCTACTGAAGTGCTGAAAGACGGGGTTGCTGACGCCTCTACTGAAGTAACTACTGACGTAACAACCACTGAACCCTCTGCAGTCACTGACGTCCCATCCCGTCAGCGTCGACACTTGTTCAAGGACAAGTTCTCTAAGAAGTCGAAGGAACAACCTACAGAAGATACAAGTTGCGATACAGATGATAGCAACAAAAAACAAGACACCGATGAATGTCCCAAAAAGGATTCTTGTCCTAAAAAGGATGATTGCCCAAAAAAGGACGACTGTCCCAAAAAGGACTCTTGCGATACGCCAAAATGCGACGAAAAGTCAGATGACCAACCAAAATGTGGTGGTAAATCTGATTGTAACTCGCCACCCCGCCACGACCACAGAAGAAAATGAAGAAATGGTAGACTTATTGTCTTAATGGTAGGCTATATAATAGCAAACGCCTGTCTGTAACGGTTAAAGGGGTTTGAAGGTTTTGTGGTGTTGGCTGTGTGTATTTACATGTGTTGTTGCACAATAAACGTATTATTTGAAATAAAAATACTCGTTTAATTCACCTTTTTTGAACTACGCATCTGACTAAAATATAAATATTGATTAGCAATGTTAGAGCTTAACACACATATTTGTAAATAGGTTTTGAAATACCAAAATACACAATTACTGTATCAAAGTTGTTTTCAAAATTTTATTGGGGAATTATGTTGTTTTGTACCAACAAGGTTTAACTCTAAAATTGTCAGACAAAATGCA
This sequence comes from Matsumurasca onukii, assembly GCA_018831715.1. Taxonomy (NCBI): domain Eukaryota; kingdom Metazoa; phylum Arthropoda; class Insecta; order Hemiptera; family Cicadellidae; genus Matsumurasca; species Matsumurasca onukii. The sequence continues at coordinate 82,900,577 of CM032058.1, forward strand.
ATACCAAAATAAATGGAAGTTTATTGACCAATACCACATTAATTTTTTATACACAAAAAAAATTAAAAAATTAATCTATTACTAAAGTCTGATGAACTAACTACCAAAAGTAGTAAAAAATAAAGTATAATATTATTTTACCACAATGAAGTCTTTTAATAAAAAGTATCAAATACTTTATTCTAAAGATGATGAACTATTTCTACTATTAAATTTAAATAATGAGTTAATAATTATTATTACAACATACCTTAAATAAATATTTTGTTGTGCTAAGTAACCGTTCTCTTTACTTTTAAAACGAAGTATTATTGCGTATTTTTCTAATGTTAAATGGAAGTTGATTAAACAATGTTAGGCCATAAATGTTCGAAATAATGTCTAAAAAGTTTTCTTATTTACTCTTGGTAATCTGAACTACCTATTGTTAAATTGCTTTTATTATAACAGCAAAAATAAAACTTTTAACACCTTGGAAATAAATGTTGAAAAGGCAAAATTTTAGTTCTTGATGAATGGAAAGGAGCTTACACGTTTGGGTTTTCTTAAAACAATGCATGTTTTGAGTAACTCTGAATTTGTGTATGGACGTTTTATAAGTTTATAAAAACAGGTGATGCCATATTGAAGTTGAGAGTTTATAAGAGCAAAGTAACCTGTAACAAATTGAGATCACAAAGTTTCTATAAGAAATAAAATTTTCTGATGGATAGTTTGATTGTATTGTGTAAATAAGTAATGTGTTTTCCATTTTACTTTTTCGTCAAAGAATACATCTAGGTAATTAAAATTAGTAACCTTTTGAATATATTGACAGTTACATATAAAAAAGTCGCAGGCTAGAGAGTGATAATTTAAATTAAAAGATAAATCAAAGCCTGATAAGTCAAAGTTAATAAATTTAGTTTTGTCAGTATTTATTTCCATTCTGTTAACTATACACCATTGCCTAAGCACCAACAGATCTTCGTATATAAATTCAGTTAAAACTCGAGTGTTTTTATTTGCATAAAACAAAGAAGTATCGTCAGTAAACGCCGTAATGTGACCATTAAGATTGATGTTCAATAAGTCATTTACAAAAATTAAAAATAAAGTTACAGATATCACAGACCCTTGTGGGACTCAGTCCCAGTTATAAGTCAGTATTACTGAGCATAAACGGAAAGAAATCTTAAACCTTTTTAGGCAACTCATTAAAGTCTTTCCTAACTATTACTTAAAAGATGTATTCTTCTACACAGCCAATGAAAAAATCAAGTAAAATACATATTTCGCAATTTCTTGCTTATTCATAGCCTAATATATTTTAAAGATGTATTGAAATATATCATAACTAACTGGAGTGTTATGGCGTAAATTTTAAGAGCAAAACTGAATTAGGTTTCCCCTTTTGTGTATGTAGCAACTAAACGAAATATAGACATAAAGAAAATCAATTTAGCTGATAGCATTAGTTCGTTCGTAAACTCAGCTACAATATTAATATTTGAAATATTTGTTGTGTCATCTATCCTATAGTTTTTGAGCAATGATACGCAATCGCGTTGCTTTTTCAAGCTTTTTTTGTGGCCTGTGCTGGAGTTTGTTAGATTGCAAGTCAAAGGATGTTTCATCGCTGTTTTAGTATATTTTTCTCAATCAAATAATAAAACAGAAACGCATGGTGAATTACTTTGTTTTAAGTTTGTTGTTGGCGATGGTAGAATTTCTGAGGTTGAAATAGTATTACGAACGTTTTATTGTTTTTGTTTCAACTATAGTAGAGGTAATCGTATCTTTTATTTTAATTTTCATCAAACAATAGCACAAAGCGGACAGGACGGTATTACAACTCAAAACAGGCCACAGAAAACTTAACTAGCGTAATATACCCAATTCTAAAACTTTAAATCACAAAGTTCATAAGCCAATCTTTCCGCTTAGGCCTACAATCAGTTATCGTCATGCACACACTGTTGGGAATTTTGGTTGTTAATCATTTTAACCTTTGTTAGAAAAAGCTGACTGACTTATTCATCACATTCTAAAATGGTCTCTTCCATTGGCTCAATTGGCTGTGTATAATCAGGTATTTTTGTGTTCTCGGTTACAATTGGTCAGTCTAATACACGTCTGATTGGTCGTCCGCTGCTCCCATCCAGCCAGTCGTGGGCAGCTGGTCACTGGTGTTTTGTTTCTATTTTAAATATTTAAGTTATATTTAAAGCATGTTTTGATACGATTGAGTAATACTGATCTATAGATTTGGAAGGTATTTCTACGTACAGTATTTTAGTAAACACCTATAGTGAAACCCTAATATGATTCACAGTCGTGCAATTATAAAATTCAAAATCAAATGTTGGAAATTCTTATATACTAACATATTATATAATTACCATGCCAAATGGCTTATTACAGATTTAAAGTTGTATAAACGCTGAAAAGGTAATTCTTCACTTTAGGAAAATAAAGACAAAATTTGTGGACCGAACGGAATTTGAACCAGTATCTTACATACTTAACCATGCGGCCTACCTAGTATAAACATATAATTATATTACTAAAGAAATTTGAAGACAAAAATGTTTGGACCGACCGGGACTTGAACCCGGGTCTCCCGCTTGCCAGGCGGTTATGCAAACCACTAGACCATCCGGCCCAACTATATAAATATGCTATAATCTTTGGAACTTTAATTATAATTGTATTTTAATAATAAAATATACTAACCAATAAGAGGTACTTCATGATCAGTGTCGTTGTATTGCGTGTGTACGAACGTTCTAGAATACTTGACTGTTAGCTAACATTGGCTTTATATACTGCACCTAAAAACACCACAAAGCTCAATTACACGTAGAGTGATAACAGAATTGGGTCCAATTACAAATAACATTTGCTAAGCAATCAGACACTTAAAACTACGTCATTGGTTTCGTATACGTCGTCGTGCTGACTCTAAAGAAATGAGAAAAACAATATCAGTACAAGAGCCAAAAATGGGTCAAGGGCACCTCCGGTGTAATATTATTGGAAATTCACTAGTTTTCACGGTAGCGCTTGTGGCCACGGTTCGGCTATGTTTTACAACGAAATCACAAACACATTTCAAGGTCGGTAGTTTGAGGTGATCTACAGGTACATTTTCATTTGTGCACTGTTACGTTGATGAACGTTTATAGTTGGACTTGTTTTGTAGATTTTGGTAATTGCTAGAGATAGTAAATACTACACAGCTTAATTGCTTATAAGTACTGTTTCAAGAATGAATAAAAAGAGACTTTGCAAAGACAGTACGTTACTCACCATGAAAGCCTTCGTAGTGGTAAGTTAGTTACACCTTTAGTCGTCAAATAGAAAAATTATTTTTTCCAAAGTTGGTTGTTAAGTTTACGTTTACCACGTTAGGGTTATGTTTAGTATTATTGTTCTCCTTTTAATACTTTGACCACACACCTTTTTAGACACCGACCACACCTAGAAGGTAATTTAAGGTGAATATAGGATGAAGGGTGAGTGTGTTGAGTGTTCTTGATGGAGGTGTAGTTTTGTTACAAACTAGGGCCGACTGTTCCCCTGATTGGTCATTAATTAATAGCTCAACGACCAATGGAATGGATAGGGTGTTTGTTTGTTAATTAGCAAGCAAATTGTTTTACAAAATTCTCTCTAAACTCAATTGCATGACCTTTTACCTAGCGACACCGTATTAGTCACATTACAAATGTGAAGTGATGACTGCGTGGATGAGCCCGTACCACGGATGATGACTCTGGAGTCATGGATATATGTATTGATTGTTAAAACGTGTAATATAGCAAGAATTCTAAAACAAAAAGAGCTTTCCCGTAGTGTGCAAATGAAACTAGATTGTATGGGAAACTTTAGCTGAAAAACACATTTAGATGAAAACTCAAGACCACCAGGTTAAAAGTTTGTTTAATAACGTGGTATGCTTGGTTTAAAATAATAATAATAATCTTTAATGTCAATACAAAACTATTGTGTGACATAAAAAACAGTCAGCTAACAATAAAAAAATATATAAAAGAAGTAAGGTAAAATTCATCATAAAAAGCTGAACAAACATTGTTTGCTGACCGCAAATAATAATATTAATTTAAAATAAATAGATAGATAATGTTGGAGATATATTATGAGTCCATAAATTCATCTACATTATAAAAAGCATGTTGGACTAAAGATGATGAACTATTTCTACTATTAAATGTTTATAATGAGTTAATAATTATTATTACAACATACCTTAAATATCTAATATTTTGTTGTGCTAGTAACCATTCTCTTTCTTATAACAAACAAAGTATTCTTATTTTTCTAATGTTAAATGGAAGTTGATTAAACAATGTTAGCCTTCATAAATGTTCGAAATAATGTTCCAAAAATTTTCTTATTTTACCTGGTAATCTGAAGCTACCTATTGTTAAATTGCTTTATTATAACGCAAAAAATAAACTTTTAACACCTTGGAGGGAAATAAATGTTGAAAAGGCAAGATTTTTAGTTTTTGATGAATGGAAAGGAGCTTACACGTTTGTTTTCTTTAAACAATGCGCATGTTTGAGTAACTATGAATTTTTGTATGGACGTTTTATAAGTTTCGCCAAAACTGGTGATGCCATATTGAAGTTGAGAGTTTATAAGAGCAAAGTAACCTGTAATTAACAAGATTGAGATCACAAAAGTGTCTAAGAAATAAAATTTTCTGATGGATAGTTTGATTGTATTGTGTAAGTAATGTGTTTTCCATTTTATCAAAGAATACATCTAGGTAATTAAAATTAGTAACCTTTGAATATATTGACAGTTACATAAAAAGTCGCAGGCTAGAGTGATAATTTAAATTAAAAGATAAATCAAAGCCTGATTAGTCAAAGTTAATAAATTTAGTTTTGTCAGTATTTATTTCCATTCTGTTAACTATACACCATTGCCTAAGCACCAACAGATCTTCGTATAAAATTCAGTTAAACTTGAGTGTTTTATTTGCATAAAACAAAGAAGTATCGTCATCAGTAAACGCCGTAATGTGACCATTAAGATTGATGTTCAATAAGTCATTTACAAAAATTAAAAATAAAGTTACAGATATCACAGACCCTTGTGGGACTCAGTCCCAGTTATAAGTCAGTATTACTGAGCATAAACGGAAAGAAATCTTAAAACTTTTTAGGCAACTCATTAAAGTCTTTCCTAACTATTACTTAAAAGATGTATTCTTCTACACAGCCAATGAAAAAAATCAAGTCTAAAAATAGGCTTATATTTCGCAATTTCTTGCTTATTCATAGCCTAATATATTTTAAAAGATGTATTGAAATATATCATAACTAACTGGAGTGTTATGGCGTAAATTTTAAGAGCAAAACTGAATTAGGTTTCCCCTTTTGTGTATGTAGCAACTAAACGAAATATAGACATAAAGAAAATCAATTTAGCTGATAGCATTAGTTCGTTCAAAATTCAGCTACAATATTAATATTTGAAATATTTGTTGTGTCATCTATCCTATAGTTTTGAGCAATGATACGCAATCGCGTTGCTTTTTCAAGCTTTTTTGTGGCCTGTGCTGGAGTTTGTTAGATTGCAAGTCAAGGATGTTTCATCGCTGTTTTAGTATATTTTTCTCAATCAAATAATAAAACAGAAACGCATGGTGAATTCTTGTTTTAAGTTTGTTGTTGGCGATGGTAGAATTTCTGAGGTTGAAATAGTATTACGAACGTTTTTATTGTTTTGTTTCAACTATAGTAGAGGTAATCGTATCTTTTTTTTAATTTTCATCAAACAATAGCACAAAGCGGACAGGACGGTATTACAACTCAAAACAGGCCACAGAAAACTTAACTAGCGTAATATACCCAATTTAAAACTTTAAATCACAAAGTTCATAAGCCAATCTTTCCGCTTAGGCCTACAATCAGTTATCGTCATGCACACACTGTTGGGAATTTTGGTTGTTAATCATTTTAACTCCTTTGTTAGAAGAAAGCTGACTTATTCATCACATTCTAAAAATGGTCTCTCCTTCAATTGGCTGTGTATAATCAGGTATTTTTGTGTTCTCGGTTACAATTGGTCAGTCTAATACACGTCTGTGATTGGTCGTCCGCTGCTCCCATCCAGCCAGTCGGTGGGCAGCTGGTCACTGGTGTTTTGTTTCTATTTTAAATATTTAAGTTATATTTAAAGCATGTTTTGATACGATTGAGGAATAATCGACCGCTATAGATTTGGAAGGTATTTCTACGTACAGTATTTTAGTAAACACCTATAGTGAAACCCCCCTAATATGATTCACAGTCTTGTCGATCCATATTTACTAAACTCAATGATACAACAGTTAGTCTAAATGCAATTAGTTTAGAAACCATGCTAAGCAATTTAGTTAAATTCTTGATGTTTTCTCCTTTCCTTTGTGGTAATCGAAACTATACAATGAAAGCATCTTGTACCACATAAAATTAAACATTTATGTATGTATAAAGGCAAAGAAAATAAACCATTCTTATTCTTATAATTTAGTTAAAATGCAAATGACCTTAGAGGTCTTGCTTTTGAAAAGACTATAAGTTGTATATAGACAATTTTAGTAAACTGACTGAATTAACATCGGGTTGAACCAATATAACAAAGCTATTAAATTTAACTTTACAATCAAAAATATTATCCAGCAATAGGCTGAATACGTCAAACTATTAGGACTTTTGATGGATAAAAACTGTCATGGGATCACTGCATTTATGTAGTATGTAACATAATGTTCACGAAGTAATTTCTGTTAAGAAGCTTGTAAACTAATTTCCCTCAAGACAATTTTAAAATGGAATAGTATGGTATCGTTTTCCTATCCATCCTACGGACATGTTGCTTTTTACAAACACGGCTGAACAAATGTCGATGAGAATGTATACACTAGTTAATTACATTACGCTGAGTAGGCTTTCTTAACATTTCCGTACAAATTTATTCAAAGCAAGTATTTCGGTAGTTTCCCCCGCCTTTAGTTTAGTTTAATAAGAGTGGCATGTCGATAACTCTTATTGTTTTTATTTGTATTAAAAGAGACGCATTTCGTTGACCTCCCCTTTACGCGATTTCGTACGACCGGTGAGAGAAGATTATCTGTAATCAGTGTCTGATTTGGGAAATACTCCGAGAGCTTTCTCAAAACGTAGATAACCTTCCCTCATCTAACTCTGAAACAAATTTCTCGAAGCCAGTGTTGGGCAAAAATTGTCTACAAAATAATGCCAAGTGTTGGTCTAGATGGCTTTTAAGCCCATCTTAATCCTTCACGTTTTATTTTGTGGGTTGTTGTGGTGCATACAGGGTCGGGCAAAAAGTGTGTTCCGTCGATAACTTTTAACCAGTTTTTCAGCGCAAACTGAACTCGGTACATTTCATTAGTGGAACCAAAAATTCCCCCTTTAAGCATACTCGACACACTTGCCTCAGTTTCTAAAATGGGAGTTGGGGAGATGCTTTCTGGTTAAGATAGAGACGGGTAGTTTTCAGCATTTATCAACATTTTCTAAGACCTTAAAATGAGGTCACACGATGGGCTTTGAAAATAACCCCAGCTACGCCCCAAATCAACCCAATTTTTGAAAACTAAAAGTGTCAGTATGCATTAAAATGTAAAATGTACTTTGTTTCCTAACAAAATGTACCGATTTCGGTTACGCTGAAAACTGGTTAAAAGTGTTATAAAGGCGTTTCCACACTTTGCCTGATCTGTATAAAATATAGGCTAGCTAAAGACACACTATGTAAATAATTCCAACCCTATTAAGTTTCACCGCCCTAGCTTCAGCTAGATTCTGAAGTTATAAGCTATCCAAGATGCCTAAAAACGTTACAGGTAGACAGACCAACACAATAGACAGGAATTATTTGGACGCCAGTTTCTGGTCTATGCAAAGTACGAAACCTGTAACAAATTTACTCGTATATAAACACTAAATAACCAGAAACTGATGGATTTTCGCAACGTACAGACAAAAGTCTTATTTGGCTTATATAGATATGTCTTATTCGGAGTTGCATAAAATTTAACAGTTGACTTATACTATAGAAGAATGCGTTACTTTTATAAAACCGTAGGATTTCAGCATTAATTCGTTAATTTCTGAATTTAAGTCCGTGTGTTCACATATTTAAAGACAGATTTGATGTAGGTCATAGATTCTCTTTACTCGTCATGAATCTGTTAACCCTCTTTATCTGTAATTTCCCTGATGAGTTCGATTTTTTTGGGAGTTATTGTATGTCCAAATATATGAAATTTGTCGGCCTAAAACTTTCCCAAATATTATAATTGCCTGTTGTTTTTCCATTGTATAATAATTTTGAAAGATAATAAACTAAAAGTAATTTGAATAGTTAGTACACATGCACTAGAGCTATCTACCAATACAGCTAACGAACCAAATATCTATTGATTGCAATGTTGTTAGTTAGCAACTTTTATGAGTTTTGTTGTTAAACTTAATCGTTCAACATGATTACACCTTTAGTTTTAGATGTATAAAAGGAAGCTTGTGTTTAGGAAAGAGTCAAAGAAACTCTAACAATGGCGTCTTTATGTTTGGTAAGTAAAAAACTCAAAAAAACTTCATTCGTTATAACTCGTAAATTTACAGGTTATCATGGTAATGGTAACTGACAAAACTGTTGATCAGTTATAATTCAATCTATACATCAATATTGTGTCATGCTCATTTTAATTTAATTTTAATTTATTTATATTTTGTTAAAGCTATAGTCAATGTAATACGATGCTACATTTAAATTTTGTAATAGTGGTGGAGATCAATTCAATGAGAAAACCGGACTTTTTCGGCGACTTCAAAAAGAAAGCTCCCCTCAATAATCCCAGAGGGAGTAGTTTTCTTCGGAAAAGTCTGGTTTTCTAATTAGGTTATAGGATATCAATCGTGAAATACCGGGTGTTTCTAAAAGAACTCCTTGATTTAAAGTTGTATTAGTATACAGTATAGTTAAAAAATAGTTATTAAACATATATATTATTAAAGAATCTTCTCAAGTTTTTGATACCTAATAAAGTTCTATATGAGCACCATTTGTTGCCCTGGCCACGTCTAAACGATAATTAGTTTCTTCCCAGGTATTCAACAGCATATCAGGCGTAACGGATGCTACAGCATCAACAATCCTCTCCCTCAGATGATCAATGTCACGGATCTTCTCAGAATACACAATGTTTTTACATGTCCCCAAAATAAAAATCTTGTGGGGTCAGATCTGGGCTCATTGGTTTGACCTAAGTGGTTTGCTCCTAACTTGATATCCTACAGCGTTTTCCTAACAGGTGGATTAGTATAGACGTGGGCCAATTGCATACACCAACTTCACCAAGGAGCCCAGATCTGACTCCACTAGATTTTTCTTTTGGGACATGTAAAAAATTGTGTATTCTGAGAAGATCCGTGACATTGATCATCTGAGGGAGAGATTGTTGAAGCTGTAGCATCCGTTACGCCTGATATGTTGTTGAATACCTGGGAAGAAACTAATTATCGTTTAGACGTGGCCAGGCAACAAATGGTGCTCATATAGAACTTTATTAGGTATCAAAAAATTAAAAAGATTCTCTTTAATAATATATATGTTTAAAAACTATTATTTTAACTATACTGCATACTAATACAACTTTAAATCACCCGGTATTTAAGTCCAAACTACAAAAATAAATATAAATCTAATAGAATTCTTAACAGTAATTTTATTGTCATATTGAAAAGGTTTGTTAAACACTATTATCAAAAACGCGCTATGATAGAATACCCAGTGCATAAAGTATTTAAATTATTTGGGTTGTTTTTTTCAAACTAAAATAGCGATTTGTTCCACATCTTACAGTTGAGTCCTAAGAGCTTCCTTATCAGATTAGACCAAAAATAGGAACCATCCCCAACATTGGTTGTAATTGGATAGGATGACTTTGATGAGTTTTGTTGTTAAACTTAAATCGTTAGATGTGAATGAATGGAAATTTAGCTTTATAGATACCTTGTGACGATTGCTATACAATTTTATATCGTCTCGCAATAAAATATTTATTTTATTTTTTATGAAAACATAGCTCTTGAATGGGCCAATCTAAATAAATTAGCATTTAAACAAACCTCATACTATTCTTTTTGTAACAAGTCTGACGACGATAGTTTTATTTTGAAACCACTCATATAGTAAAATCTGTGTCATATTGTGGTCTTATGGTTTAGTTTTGTTTATCATAAACAATGCTATTTGTATAAATATATAAGCTTGTTGAACCTAAAGTACCTTTTTCCGCCTTTCAGATCAACGTTTTAATCGGGTTGGTGCTGGCCTTACATGCTGAGTCCGCTTCGTCTGAGGATGGAAATGCAATGCACCCGATTCCCCATCAATCAGGGAATCCACTATCATCATTGCTCCCTCCGATGGGTCCTCCAGGTGGAGGTTTCCCCGAGGGTGACTTTGGCTTAGTAGATTGGATGGCGCACGCAGACCTTATTGGACACAGCAACAGAGGCAAACGACACATAAAAGAAAAATCTACAGAGAGGAAAGAACAGTGTACAGAGCAAAACACAAACACTTCAGAGAACAAAGCTGTTAAACGAAAAGAGGACAACAAAAGTGAAATCAATAGTTGTGGTTCTACGAGGTCAACAACCAAAGAGGAAAAGTCAAAAAGTACTTACCACGATAAATGCGACAAGTGTGAGAGGGATAACAAAGAATGTACTTGTAAATAGTTACATTGTTTATGAAAAATGTACTGCCCTGTTTAGGAAAAACAACAATAGCAGCACCAGCAGTAAGAATATAATACAAATAAATCACATGTAATGGTATATAACTATAAAATAAAGCATCACATAAACTAATTTACTATTTTATTTATCCCTCAAACGTCTTGCTATTAAATATGTTCAATTTATTATAACCTAAACTTTAAATGCAGGTGATTATAAATCAATTTGCTTTACAGCAGTTTTATAAAGTGCACTATTATGTGAGTTTCTTATTTAATTTAACTACGAGTAAAACTGTCTGATTTACCAGACAGTTATTATATGTGACTCCATATAACTTCAGTCAATTTATATCATGCTTTCGAAACAATTAAGACCAAACAAATTTGAAACTCGAAAATGATTTTTTACTGAGGTACCAGATTCTAGCTATGTTCCAAATTTCATTTTTATATATCTTGGTTAAAGAAGAAGAACAGTGAAAACTCTCTCTAAACCCTGTACAAAATGGCGGCTCATTGAAATGAGGTAAAACTGAATTAAGTGCTGCTATTTTGTACTGCATTGCTGAGATAGAAAGCTCTGGTTTTACTATTGTTTTCTTTAACCAAGAAACTTTTAAATGAGATGTCACTTAATGGGTCATACTATTTAAACATATTGAGTTGCCCCCCAAAATACCTAATTTTGAGAAATGGCCAAAGTTGCAATATCGACCAAAATGTGTCCTGAGTTTCATTTCTCCATCTTAGTCCGTTTTCAATTTAACTGGGTGTTTTCATTCTTTTAACTCTCATTATTAAGTTGTTCTTAATTTCAATGAGCTGCCATTCTTTAGTGGGTTGAGATATAGCGCTCTAATTTCCACCGTTCTTCTTCTTGTACCTAGATCTTTAAAATTGTATGTCACCTAATGGGTCTTAACGTTGAAACATTTTGAGTTGTTCCCAAACAAATACCATCTCGGGGCAATAGGCAAAGTTGTAGTATTGACCAAAAAGTTCACTTTTGTTTCCTATAAAAGTATTCTGAGTTTAATTTCTCAATCCGTTAAAATTGAACAGGATTTTTCCTATATCCATACTTTTAACTTACCCTCTGTAGGCCTATATAAAAAACTGAAAATAGACTTAATACGCTTTGGTTACAACAAAAACTTCACCGAAGTAAAAACAATTAGATATTTTATTTTTCAATTTGCAAAAACATCACATACACACATGTTGCAAACTTACATTGTACACAGACGTAACTTTGTTCAACTGCATATAGCTCTTCATATGAAAAAAGCTTGTTTGTTCACACTGATAAACTTGATCTGAAAATGTGTATTTATAAACAAACATATTGACTGAGCTTGACGTAAAGCTAGATCCTAGACTTTTGTTCCAACCTCTAACAGCAAATGTTTATTTACTGGTACTGGTGTTTATAATAACCAAATAACTTTTGCCAATCAGACTAAATGAAAATGCAGTCCGAGATAGAGCTTGGAGATGATTCTTCGATTTTTGAGTACCTGGTTAGTTTATAATGAGTGGGCTATCACTTTTACCACTATCCTATTCTCCAGGTTCTGAATGTGTCAGATCCTCATCTTCATGATTTTCCTGGGACTTTTCAGATTCCTTCTATTGTTGTCTCGAAGATTTGAGTTTCATTGTGCACTTCATTATTAAGTTCTTATGGTCCACGTTCTTCCTTGCTGTGGTTGTTTTCGTTCTCTTAATTTCCATGTTCTCCACCTTCATTGTTGGTTTCTTCTGGCTTTTCGTTATTGGTTTCTTGTATTTCATGTCCTTCTTCATTATGGTCTTCGTTTGAGTTCTCTACACTTTCATCGTGTACTTCATCAACATCGCTTTCATTATTGTGAGTTTGTTCTTCTCCATGTCCTTCTTCGTTATGACCTCCAATTTCGTTCTCTGCACTTTCATCGTGTACATCATTGACATCGCTTCCATGATCGTGAGATTGTTCTTCTTCGTTGTGGTTAATTCCGTTTTCTTCATTTGAATGCTCTCCATCTTCATTGTGGTTTTCTTCTGGCTTTTCGTTATTGGTTTCTTGTACTTCATGTCCTTCTTCGTTATGATCTTCGTTTGAGTTCCCTGCACTTTCATCGTGTACATCATTGACATCGCTTCCATGATCGTGAGATTGTTCTTCTTCGTTGTGGTTAATTCCGTTTTCTTCATTTGAATGCTCTCCATCTTCATTGTGGTTTTCTTCTGGCTTTTCGTTATTGGTTTCTTGTACTTCATGTCCTTCTTCGTTATGATCTTCGTTTGAGTTCCCTTCACTTTCATCGTGTACACTATTGACATAGCTTCCATGATCGTAAGTTTGTCCTTCTTCGTTGTGGTTAATTCCGTGTTCTTCATTTGAATGTTCTCCATCTTCATCTTGAGTTTCTTCTGGCTTTTCATTATTGGTTTCTTGTATTTCATGTCCTTCTTCGTTATGGTCTTCGTTTGAGTCCTCTTCACTTTCATCGTTTACATCGCTTCCATTATTGTGAGTTTGTTCTTCTCCATGTTCTTCTTCGTTGTGATTATTTCCGTTTTCTTCATTTGAATTTTCTCCATCTTCATTGTGAGTTTCCTCTGGATTTTCGTTATTGGTTTCTTGTATTTCATGTCCTTCTTCGTTTTGGTCCTCGTTTGAGTTCTCATCACTTTCATCGTGCATCTCTTCATTAACATCGCTTCTATTGTTAAGTTCGTGATCTTCATCAGTCGGTCTCTTACTTACATGATTTTCTTCTATTGTAATCCCTTCACCATTCTCATCTTTAAAACTCAAGTTAATATTATTTTTCAAATATAGTTTCAGATCTGATTTTAAATTTATTCTATCTTTAATGTGGGTTCCATTAGAAAATATTTTTACTATGGGTTGGGCGGCATTGTTCTCTTTAACGGCCTTCTTGCGCGTAGTGACGCTTTTAAAAGAGTTTATTTTGATTTCCTCTAGTTGGTATACTTGATCTACAGAATTCTCATCCGGATTTGAGTTGGTACAGGGTTCAACATTTTTCAACGGTACATCACGATTAAAAGTACATTTGAATGAGTCCAAAACTGTATACTCTATGGTTTTTCCCTCGACCGTGTCAAGGAACCTAACTTGGCGAAACAGGGCTGAAGTAATGTGTGTAATGAACACAATCAGCAGCAGGACATTCTGAAACAACATACATCTTGTTGTACAACAAAGTAGGTCTTAATAGATTTTATAATTTCATATTTTTAAGAACTTTAAAGCTCTAAACTTTTTTAACTTACTAAGTTATACTAGGAGTACGATTTATCGAATCGCGCGTTAGGTTTGAGTATGTAAATAATTGAGGAATTCTTCTAAATCACAAATATTGCTTGGCTGTTTGCTACGCTGCCAGATATGCTTCGGTGTTTGCCTTACAGTTTTAATTGTTCAAACAATAGCCTTCACTAGGGATGCTTAATATGATCATAACCTCGTAAGCGTCAAGAGAAAACTACGCGAAAATAGAAAAAAAGTTACGCAAGAAAATTATAGTTGCAAACATATACATCTTTATCAGCCTCTCTAGCTATTACACGTATTATCAATAATTCAGCTATTTTTGAACCCATTGAACCCTTATAGAGTTCTTCTTTGGTCAAAGAAAAATAAATTTTACCTTATGGGCCTAAAATGTTTAATTAACCCCCTAGCACCATTTCGTAATTTTAACAAAGTTCTTTTAATCTCCGAGTCCCTTCAATTTGATTATCATTAATCTAGGTATAGTTTTATATCTAAAAGATTAGTCTTAGAAAACAAGTTGTAAACAATTTTGTTTCAAATATGTGGCTAACTTAAATAGCTTCAAATAGAAAGAGGTTCACAAAAATTATTAGTGCACACTTGTTTTGTTATAATAAACTAACTAATCCAACGGCACCACATTTTTAAAATAATTCAACTTATAAGTCACGGAAAAATATGTATGAAAATAGTGGTAAACTCATACATACTTAACAGGGGCAACCTTGTAACAGGGGTACCAATGAGTCAAAAGAATCATTGTAACAGAATTTAGTTGCAGTTTACCCTTATTGTCGTGAATAGTTTTCACTGCAAATAAGTTGTAAGCTAACGAATTTCCAATGTCTTGGTGTCCTTTGTTTGGTAATTAAACTTAACGAAAAAAGGTAACTTAGTAGCTTTTGTTCAACTCGCTGATTTGAAGCTATTTAAGTCAAATCAGTTTAAGCAACCATTGAATATTTGTTCTAAATTTCGTCTTTGTTAGTTATAAATCTTTACGTTGTAAGAAAAATCTAACACAAGGACTCAAAAACATTTTTTTTACAAAATAGGGGCTAATGGGTTAGGAAAACATGTTGGACTTGTTTTTAAAAGTTAAACTTACCCAAAATACATAGTTCATTTCTAACGGAGCCCTGTGACCAACTGTAAAGTTGGTAAGGAATATACTATCATGTACTTCACTGCCGTAGGGCTAAGGCTATATTTATCTGTGTTGTCAGTACATTGCTTAATCTTAGCTTTTACCTGAGCTTAATCATTATGTTTTCCAGTGACATAAACTACTATTGCATAAGAACAGTGGATAGTACGCCTTTACATCGGATCTAGGTCGTTTTGATAACTTAGTTTGATAAATTAAAGCCTTTTGTGGAATGCTGTTTTAGAATGAGAACGCAATCATAGATGTATATTTTCTTGAGTATTCAAAACTTATCCTATTTTATAAAAGAATTGGCGTTGAACTCATATCTGACATAAATAACTAAAAGTGAATAAAATTAGTTAAATTTTTCTCACGAAAATCTGTACTGTATTCGAATTACTTGTGAGAAAATTTGCTACACATGTAAAATTGTTGTTAAATTTTTTAGCCGGTTTCAAAAGATGCATTTTTAAATATACACATATTCGAAAATATACGTTGATCTGAAATACCATAGTTCCAAAAGAAAACCAACTTGTAAATGTCATTACAATAGAAATAAAACAATTTAACACAAATACACACTAAACTCTAAATCACTAAATCACTATTTGAGATGCCGACCACACTCATGAGGGTATTTTGAGGCAAATATGTGGTGAAGGATGAGTGTGATGAGTGGTAGTAATGAGTTATGAGGTGAAGTCTTGTTACAAACTAAGGCTCTTCCTTAGAATGGGTCATTATTAATAGCCCAATGACAAATGGAAATACAAGGACCAACGGCTTAACGTGACTTCCGAACCACGCAGGTGATGGTCTGATATGTCTAAACGATGGTGGTAGTTGATGAGGGTATCATCAGATGATCACTGAGACTATCTGAGCCGCTTTAGACCTATATCATCCTTAAAACCTGACTTCCATGAAGCTGGATTAGTCAATTTCTAATCAACTAATGTCAATTTCTGAATCAACTACGCAAGTACGTAACCGACAACTACGAGTACGTATTTGTAGTTTAAACTGTGGTCGAAATCAGTATTCAACAAATACAATATCTTTACGGCGACGGAACGGTACTCTTCTGAACTGTCTGGAGACTGACTCTGCTTACACGAGTGGAACGAAGAGTCGCCAGATTATTCAGACAACTATTCGAGACAAGATTGAAAGCGTGAGAATTTATCTAAGAGCCGTGAAATGGATTTGAAGTGGCCAGACGTCTCGTGGTAGAGTGTATGTGGAGACTGCTAAAACTAAAGTTACGTGTGGAGTTGACAGTGCTGCCAGTTAAAAGAAAAATACAATGTAGTCTGACCGATGAGTTTTGTTTACGGGTGTCAATTATGTTTGTTGAGTTTTTACATTTTCGAGTGGGTAGGAACTACGAACTTCGCGTCAACTTCGAACAAACTTGTTTGGCGTTAGAAGGATTTTCAAAAAACGCTATTCTCATCCAACATCCGATAATCAGCTTCCAAGGGGCCTTCTACTAGCTTGGAAGAATGTCGTTGCTGACGTTTGCGTGAAATACAATTAACACGTTGTTATCAATGCTATTTTGACAAAACAACTAACAAAGGAAAGATATACATATTATCTAGGTTTAGCTGTTTTACTTTTCAATATATTTTTTTTTTTTCAAGTAGTGGTTGAAGTTAGAAAAATAGAGTTTTTGAGACCTAACTTAAGAAGCTACAAATAGGTTCATTAAAAGTAAAAAACAGGCAAACACAGTTAAACCCTTTCTCATTCCATAAACAGTTAACATATCAGACCATCACCTGCGTGGTTCGGAAGTCACGTTAAGCCATTGGTCCTTGTATTTCCATTGGTCATTGGGCTATTAATTAATGACCCATTCTAAGGAAGAGCCGGCCTTAGTTTGTAACAAGACTACACCTCATAACTCATTACTACCACTCATCCCTCACCACATATTTGCCTTAAAATACCCTCATGAGAGTGGTCGGCATCTCAAATAGTGATATATAGTGATCGTAAATACACATAATTTAAAATATGAATTAGTATGGCTAATTTAATTTTGGTTACATACTTTTTTGAACTCAACCGACTGTTCCACCTCCCCCTCCTCCCGCCATGACCCAACTACAACGCAATCTAATTAAATTTTGCACGACGCAACAATGCACTCGCTCACAACAAGCCTGTGAGCGCACAAAAGGAAAAGCTGCGACTTTTTTCAGAAGGAAGCTGTTTTCAGTAACTGTTGAATCGACGTCCTCGGCCGCTTTGGTCACGGTGCAGGCCGCATCTTCGCGGTGACCTTGGGTGGATGACACCCGTGACGTGCTCAACACTTAAGTAAGCGCCAGGAGCTCCTGGATGCACACCGACACCGACCCTCCACCGAGATGAAGTGGACTTTGGTGAGTACCTTGGTAAATCAATTTTTTATTAAGTAGTTTTTAAGTGCATGACAATCCAGCTTTTACACTAATTGTCCTTTTGCACACAACTAGATCTCTTTTACACAGCTAGTTTATTTGAATTTTCTTTTTTTATTTAATTGTCAGTCATTTGTTCACAATATTCTAGTAGTATCATGTAAACTCGTCGATGCTAAGATATGCGTTTACGATCAAAATTTTCTTCAGGTGAGTTTTTAATAACTTGGGCCTTGGGGAACTTTCAATCGCATTTGGCAATCTGTTGACGAATTTCCTGCCTGCAAAGCAAGTGTTCTACGTGGAACTACCATTCCAAGTCTCCCAATCTGGTAGTTATCTCTACTTATGACCTGAAAATAGTGTGTCGATACGTCTTACAAGATTGCATTTACCTTAAAGAAGGTTTCACAAATATTTTATAGAAAGATACTATCACTTGTTTACAGAATTTCTTTAATTATGTCTTAACTGTATTCGTTTAAAAGGACAAAAAATTCTCAATATTGGAAGGTAATCACGAAAAATAATAAACAGTTGAAAAGTTAAACCAAATTTGATAATCATAAAATATTTATTTCCATTGCGTTTTTTATAAAACACACCAACTACGCTGGGATGTCTGTTATCGTTAGCTTCTACCATATTTATCTTTTAACATAACGATACAAATTCATAAGAATTTCTCTAACTAATAGTATTCATTTGTTATTATGAACAAAAATCCCGTTAAAAGTAGCCACTTTGTGAACAAAACCTTTCGAATAACATACTGAAATATGACAATCAAAATTATTTTAATATTACAGTATAAAACATATTGAATTTCATATGACAAATCTGTAGAGGTAGTGATCTGTGTAATATAATAATTTAGAGCAAGAAAGAAATCACATGTAATAAACGCCCCTAACATTAGTTTATCAAATGCAATGTGATGTGTTTAGATACTTATGCCGACAGCATGGTTAAACCCAGACCCGGGACCACGAAATGGCATCGTTATGAATTATTCTTCAAGCGACGTTACACACATTAATTTTATTTAAGCTGCTGGATAAAATATGCACGTAGAAATACTACTTTGCAATTTGCTGTTGACCGCACTTGCAAAACCTGCACGTTGTATATCGTTGGCTACTGTAGAACTGTCGTCTCACCGCTGTGCCGTTCGTAGTTCCGCACCGTCTCTGTGAGCAGTCGACCATTCGCTAAATCTGTGTCGTTGGTTTCCAGTTGATATTCCTAGCAACGTTTTTGAGCGTAGCAAACTGCCGAATAGAAGAGTCTCCTGGAAGTTTCAAGACTATTCTGGAGAACAACGGGTTCAAAAAAGGCCAAGGAGGGGTTGGGGTGGGGACGGTTGGGGTGGTGGAGGATGGGGAGGGATGAAAGGACAGTGGCCAGCGCAACCAGCTCCCGCACCAGCTCCGGCACCAGCACCTGCTCCAGCTCCAGCTCCTGCTCCAGCTCCGGCCCTGCGCCAGCACCTGCGCCAGCACCGGCCCCTGCGCCAGCACCTGCGCCAGCACCGGCCCCTGCGCCAGCACCCGCTCCTGCTCCCGCCCCGCTCCAGCACCAGCACCTGCCCCTGCACCCGCCCCGGCCCCCGCTCCAGCGCCAGGCCAGTGGACCGGTGGCTGGGGGCACGGAGGAGGGTGGGGCGGAGGTAACAAAGGATGGGGCTCGGGGGGTCATTGGGCTTCAGGCAAATCCTCAGGTGGTGGATTCGGCTTCCACCACGCCTACAGACCAAAAGAAGCAACCCCACCACCAACAACGTCAGACGATAAACCAAACTCTGACGTACCAAGTAACAACAAAGGGGAAACCGAACCCCTAGAACCAACACACAAACATGATGCCACTAAAGAGGACTTGAAACACCGAAAGAAGCAGAAAGGAAGCAAAGCACACAAAGGAAAAGGAAAGAATAAGGAAAGCAACAGGGAAAGGGACATTCTTTGATGATTGTATTTATTCATAGTAGTCAGTCAATAGTAAATTCTGTGCGTGTAAATATAAATTATTATGTAAATTATGTAATTTATGTCGTAACAGTTATTTCTTTGAATTCATAGTCTATGCTAAAGCTTTGCGTGTTGATAGTTTGTTCTTTAAATAATATTAATTATGTTTGTAATAAGCTGTGATACAACTTGTCAATTAGCCTAAAATATGTGAATATTAAACTATAATGTGTGTGAAACTCATTTTGGTCCAGACAGTTTTTCACCGTTTTACACCCTTGTTTTGCATATAGATAGTTGTATAAAAACTGTTTACTTAACTAAAACAATATTTAAAAAAAGTTCCAACAACTTTGAGAAAGTCTTTTCCACGTCTTGTTAGGAAAGTTTGGGAAACGTCCTCGGCAATTGCTGACTTCTCAAACGTACCTATTAAATCTCAATTACAGCTGGTACCAAAACTACTTGACCTAGAGGAAAAATGTCAAGAGAGGTATTCTAGGGGTTCTCTATAGTACACTTAATTTCATTAACTGTCTATCGTAACTACCGGGAAATGCTTAATCACAACTAGTCCTATATATCTTTTTTACTTTTATATCGTAAAGAAAAGTTGTTAGATCAGCTGAAACTTTGGAAAACGCACAGAGTCAAGATTTTCCAGGTTATAGGCTATACTTGTTGATCAGAAAAACTTCTTAACAATATATTTATTAAACTCAATTACTTGAAACAGTCAACAACAAATCATTTTTTACCCATGAAGAAAACAGGACAAAAAGTAGATCAATTAAAGATTTTTACATTTTACAGGATGATTTCAAAATATGGTAAAAACGTCAGGCCAAAAACAATGAAGACAATTCCTATAAACATGGGCTCTAGTTGCTTAGTTTACCCTCTAGCTCCCATTTTGTTTTTCACTAATTATTTATTATCTCTTCCACCACCTAAGGGATTTGGATAATAGAAATTATCTAGCACTTTGATGTTGAAATGGTTTTAATCGATTGCTTGAATCAAAGAACTTTTTAACGTCCTCCCCAAAACTCTTCGTCAAGTGTATTGATTCTCATAATTGTTGAAATGTTTCCCAGTCAATGGCTGATGTACACTCCAGTTTGTTGGACTGAAAGCTTTAAATAGGAAGTGCTCGATGTGATTGACATTTTGGAAATAGCTATTAGTGTGCTTATTCCTAACAAGGAAGGTTTTAATAAGATTTCCATGAAATATATAAGCATAACCTGGACAAAGAAAAGAGCATTTTTTGGAGAAACAGTTTCAAATCACCGTACAAATTCAGGCTAGAACAATTCGTCGTTCAATTTATTCTTTACTTCTAATAATTTATTTCTGCAGAAATGGGAAAAGTGATTTTTAAAATAAATTAGTAGTATTTAACATAGAAATATCTCATCATTCTGTACTTTCAATACAACATGATTTGAGATAAGTTCATTGATGTGAGATGTTCTTTAATAAGGGCAAAACATGACTTTAATATAATATAGCAAAATATGGATTTCTACAAAATATTATTTTATTGAATTTGTTTCATAGTAGGCAGTTCCGCAAAAAAGATAAATTTCCAATCAACAAAATGCCATTTACTTTAGAAGGTAATGGTTTTTATCATCAAAACTAGTTTTGTATTAAAAATGCAAAATCCACTTTAAGACCCAAGTTGAAATTTCTACGTCGAATCCTTTGGGTCTGAGAAAACAACGTACTTAATTAACACTATTTGGTGAGGTTTTACAGGTTTTGATTTTTATACTACTTTGGGGGATAATCAATGTCTATATATATTTTTTAAACCAAGAGTTTTTTTATTTCTCATACCGGAAAAATAACAAAGGTTAAAATGTGAAATCCTACTCGTAGCTTCCTGATACGTAGAAATCTTCATCTCCTGTATTCTTCACACTCTGTACTCTTCACCTCCTGTATTCTTCGCAAAAGTTCGTCTTCCCTTCTGTCACCAAAGCCGTAGAGTAGCCTACATAAGTTGTTGTGGGGTTGCAGTGTGTTGTGCTGATGGTGGTCGTCATGACCTTGGACATGATTCTCGTCGAAGATCTCGACGCAAGACACTCTGGGCTGCGGATGAAAAGAGTAAGTAAGAAATGGTACTCAGAGGTAAAATCCAGAAAAACAAGAAATCTGAGGAATCGTCGAAAGGTCGTCGAGAAAGTCAAAATCGGCGTCTGTCAATCCGAAACGAAATCAGATCAAGAAAAAGAAATCGAAAGAAATCATCCGAAAAATCATCGAAATCAAGCGAGAAATAAATAAATCGAAAAATAAATCCGGCGTCGAAATCATCAGAAATCATCAAGCTTGCGTCAAGAAATCGGCGTCAAATGGTCAGAAAATCTTTCGTCATCATCAGCGAAAGGGGGATGGTGGAGGGGGAGGAGGAGGTGGCGGCAAAGGAAGTGGAGGCTACGGAGGAAAAGGGGGTGGAGGTGACGGAGGATATGGAGGAAAAGGAGGTTTCAAAGGAAAATAATTGTATTTAGTTAAAATATTGTAAACATTGAAAAATAAATTTATTGTAATAGATATAATAAACTGTATCTGTTTTGTTCAATTTCCTACTTCAACTATAAAGAAAATTAGGCTGACACGCAGCCAGGCGGTAAAGTGCCACTTGCATTAGTAAATCGAATTTCCTTCGCAATTTACATTATTTTATTTAAATAACCGTTAAAATATATAGTTTAATAATATATTTTGATATTGTACAAATCAAAGAAAATGTCAAATATTTCAAGGAAAGCGTATAACGACTGTAAATGTTAGTAAGAGGTGTTTACCTTATTTACTGAAGATGTACAGTTTTCAGTTACGAATATACCGTTATTAAAGACTACAATAACCTAATTGTCTTGTAGTTTTCACCATTATAAATACTTTTTACCAAGTGTAAAGCAAATCTTAAGAACAAACACCGTTTGGTGTTTAAACACCTTTGAAAAAATTAGTTAACATTTACCGTGTAATTAATATTATTTTCAAATTTTTTTGTAATTTTATAACTATACCCTGTAACTATTTCCTTTTACAAATTGTGCCTACAATAAATTTTCCAATACTAGAGCTACAGTTGTGTTGTTTTTAGTCTTCATTAACTTGAAGGCACCTTTTTCCAAACGGATCCATGGGGAGCATTAAAACAATTGAATGTTATAAGCAAAACAGCTCAAATGTATATTGCTTCGTCGATTTGTATTAAATATTTTGGTGTCTATTTTCAGTGTGTAATTTATGAAACCTATGTATGCAGCTGTTATTATCTGAAACTGTTTACTGTTGTGTTATTATTATCGATTGATTTTCATGATACGCTTATTGCTTGTGGATTCAAATTTAGTTGATCAAAAATACTTTTTTGGTTTTTTTGAATTGTTGAGAAAAATTTGCATTACACAGTTGTTTGGTAATGAATCTACGGAAACGAATACTAATAAAATCAAACCAAATCTAATCTAATCAAATAAATATCTTTTCACCAATATTAGTATATTGAGATATTACGGTGCTAAGTATCGCATAGTTAACTCTTTCGTTCAACTCTCATTTATCAACTGAAGGTTGTTTTCTTTTTAAAGGAGTGCAAGTCGTCGGTACATTATAAAATTAACAAAATTATTCAAGTGTTTACATTTTTAACGACTGAATTTGTACGGTGTTTGTTCTTAAGTTTTGCTTTACACTTGGATATATTTAAAGTGGTTTAATGCTGAAAAATATACGACAATTAGGTTATTGTAGTCTTTAATAAAGGTACATATTTTGTAATTGGCAGGTGTACTCGTATAACTTCATTAAATCAAGTAGTCACCTCTTACTATCATTTTAAGTATTTATAATTCCCTTGGCATTTGTTTTAATATGTACAATATTAACATATATATTTTACTGATTGAATATTCTATGATTTGTTACATTCATAGATAGCTTCCTCCTTGTTGCGGTCTAATCTTTAGGCACCTTAGGCTATAACAGTTAGGCACGTTCGAGTACGAGACTATTTGATCTACTTGAAACTGGTAAACTAAGCGTAAAAACTACAATTTCAATAATTAAAATTACATTTACTAAAATGTGTCAGGAAAAAATCTAATGCGAAAAAATTAAAACAGAGTGCCCCGTGGGGCCTTGGATAGAAATACCAACTGACGCAGGGCTCCAAATGGCCCTTAGTTAACCCTCTATATGAAGACAACCCTATAAGCATGGTCTTCGTGAATAGGAGGACACATCGGGGTTTAACTTGTGAAATACCCTCATCAGGAAGAGGAGTTGTGGGGATCTCCCTTGAAAACCTTAGAAGAAACATTTTAAGCGTGAGGCAATTTTAGGCCACTATTAATAATAGTTTCAAATTTCAAATATGTTGGGTTGGAAGTTATGTTTTTCTAATGTATTACACATTTGTGAGCTTTTATTTGTGAAAAATGAAAGTGTCAGAGGGACTTCTTCGAAAAATTTTGACAAATAAGGATGAAATGGTGGAACTGTAAGCTTTACCTGAATTCAAAATGTACAAATTACTAGTAAATTGCAGTAGCTTGACTGTGCATCAATCCTTTTAGCATTCACTTATTAAAATCAGAAGATATCAGAAAATTCTCCTCCAAAAACGTTGTAGGGTAGCAAAACAAAGGTTTAATTTTTGATACTCTTTTCTCAATGGCTGCATTAATATTTACTTAACAGTTTACTTTCAATGTTGTCTAAAGAAAATGGTGTCTACTTTTAATTTTATATATTGCTGGTTGGAGGTAATTTTTAATTTACCACGTACGGTTTTATACATAGTTTTCGTTTGTTCCGGAGAAGCAGGGGTTTTAATGTTACGTTACAAAACTACCCCAAGTGCAATGCTTATGTTAAACCTTATCTAGTTTCATAATGTACCCTTGTTCATTCACGTGTTCTCTTGCAGTGCGTGCTGTTGGTGATCGTCACCCTTGACGTGGTGATGGAAGTGATGGGCGACCAAGACCACGGCGATCACGGTGACCTCGAGACTGCAGAGACAGCCGGCATGACAGGAGGTGGCAAAGGAGGAAGCAGCGGAGGCGGTGGTGGTGGGAAAGGGGGTGGTGGGGGAAGTGGAGGCGGAGGAGGAGGAGGCAAGGGAGGAGGCAGCGGTGGAGGAAGTAAAGCGAAAGGTTGAGGAACTTCTTCTGGCAGCTTGATCTTCTGGAACTTTCTGGACTCTCTTCTATTGCACTGATTAGTCTTTTAATTGTACAAGCTTCAATAGAATATTATCTGTTTGCTAATTATTAAAGAGTAGACTGCAGCATCATATGAGGTTTGTTTTATTTGACCCAAATCCAAAACGGTATGAAGGTCTACAAAATAAAGCGTTTGAAATTGGTATCATAAACATACGAAACTAGCTTCACCTTTACCTTGCTGTCAAACAAGGTACACGAATTTGTTGTAAATTCTGGCAAATCAAATGCCATGAAGTTTTTGGACATTGATATGTTTTTATTTAGACTTGCTTATGGTCAAGTACGTTAAGGGGCCATGTGATTCCGGTAATTTACGTAATTATTAAATTGAAATTTTCCATCGGGAAACTCAAAATCACCAATCTTTCAATATATTCAATTAAACATAAAGTTTGTTGTGCACGTTTAACCTCTACGCTGGTCTACTGCTGGTTCAATTAACGAATGAAGCGTTTACAAGCATATTAAGGACTATTTCCACTGAGAATTCTTTTCCACTGAGGTAGATAATAATAAGAGGTCATTACCAAATACAATTTATAATTAGACAAAATGAAAACAAAGCCAATACTTTGAATAATTTAACTTGCGAGGTCTTTCACTAGCTAGGCTAGCATCTTCGGGCAACCTATTTTGCTAGTCAAAGGCCTCGCAAGTTAAATTCTTAAAAGTATTGGGTTTTGTTTTCATTTTCTTATATAAATTTACTATTCCAATACTATGTCTCAAGTTTTCTACTCCAAATACAATAATTAAACTGTCTGTTACATGATATAGTTTACCTGATTCATATTTGGTTCGGAGGAGCAAATCAATATTAGATTAATTTGAAGAACATAGCTGAAGGGTTTAGATTTTTTGATAGAGGTACGCTATCTAGTTTGTTATTCATATTGTCAACGGAAATTACTATAATCCAACCAATGTTTACCGGTTACCGGCGCATTATTTACCTATACAAGGTCTCAGGGCCGGCGCAAAGTGACGTCATAAAAACTGGTTTGCTGGACAGATAGCCAACCAGAGTCTACACGGACTTGGTGTTAGTGACCAGGAAAGTGCGCAGGGAGAAAAAACTGTTTTGCACGGCTTCACTGGCTTCTTATCTTCATCAAGGTCCTGGTTCTGGGAAACTAACAGCGTGAACATGTTTACAAGATTACAAGTCTTCGTGATTGGGTCTACGGAGCCAAAAATCGTGCTGTTGCGTGTTGTGTATAAATAGAAGATATTACGCTTAAATATGGTAGTTTGTAATAGAAATTTGCCAGTGGCTAATTATTAAGTAATATCTGAAACCGATCAAATTTCTTTATTGTAAATTGTCAAAGGTTTCTTTTTTTTAATTAAGTGTATTATACTTAAACTATAGTTGGCAATGTTATTATAGCCTGTATTCTAAGAGGAAAGCTGTTGATCCTTTTGCGCTTGTTCAAATTATATCACGTTTTAAAGTTCATCTAGATAAGGTAAAAACGGCTTGTTCATCTAGATAAGGTCAAAGGTATAAATGCAAGAGGATGGGACTCGTGGCGTGGTCCTGTAATCCAGCTTCATGGAGGTCAGGTTTTGAGGATGATATAGGTCTAAAGCGGCTCAGATAGTCTCAGTGATCATCTGATGATACCATCAACTCCACCATCGTTTAGACATATCAGACCATCACCTGCGTGGTTCGGAAGTCACGTTAAGCCGTTGGTCCTTGTATTTCCATTGGTCATTGGGCTATTAGTTAATGACCCGTTCTAAGGAAGAGTCGGCCTTAGTTTGTAACAAGACTACACCTCACAACTCATTACTACCACTCATCCTTCACCACATATTTGCCTTAAAATACCCTCATGAGAGTGGTCGGCATCTCAAATAGTGATTTAGTGATTGGTAGATAAGATCATGGGACTTGAGATAGGCTCAAGTCGGTGTAAGGTGCGATTTCGCCAACAGTTTTGTTCTGTAAGAACGCTACTTTTCTTTGCAAATAAAACAAATTCATACATTTTGCGTCTTTCCTTTTTCGTTAGTTTGACATAGGATTCCTACCTTGACGAGTCCACCTCAGCTGTACGGCGACGCTCAATACAAGATTCTGTAACAATCTGAAATACCCTGACATAATTGAAGTTAAGTTTAAGTATTTACATTAGTTTTGAAACTTACAAAACTTAAGTTTATTGTTGTAAAAGTCATTTTAAAGGTGGAAATCGTACGCGCGTAAACCCTTGCAAGCACTTGGTTTGACAGCAAGGCCGCGTCAGTTGAAAGAAGGCCTGTTGTTTAGCCAGTTTTTACATGCGCGGTGTCTTGTGTTCCTTGTGTGGACAAATTAAGGTGACCATTGGCGTGGGTCCTTAAAGATTATGGCCTTGGTTCGAAAATAAATATATTTTAATGTTTGAATAGGCCTATATACATTGTACACGTGTAAGTAAATCCTAGTGACATTGGCGTGGTTCATAAATTATAACTTGTAGCAATGTGTTTCACAAACAAGGAAGAACGGCTAAGAAACTGAATAATGATATGACATTAGTGGGTTACTTCTGATGACGTTTCAGCTCTTCTAGCAATTTATTGGTTCAATGTTGTCATACTGTTTACTAGAAAACCCAATGAGTCTAGAACATATTTTCTAAATGTTGCGTTTTTGAATGTAATCTCTATATTATTGAAAATGTATTTGATCCCTTAGGAGTTCAGAAGGAACTTATAACGTTTATGTTTTAATACGTAATGACTCTATGCAGAATGAAATTAAATCATAAAAAAGTCAGAATGTCCAGTAAAAAATTACGACATGAGCACTCTGGCGTTTAAACTGTACTCGATTCTAACGACATATTTTTTGTAACAAATATTTCGTGAATGTACCAGAGTATACCATCCAAAATGGAAACAATACTTGTTCGTCTGTTAGTTCATGTAATTCTTAGACTTAAATTTTGTAGACTTAAGCGTGTGAACAGCCTAACGGATCACATTGAAATGGAGTATATTTGAAATATTAAGAATAAGTTCCAATTTGTAGCATATTTGTAGAGTTATAGATTTGGCCTGTCACCAAATTTTACCGTTATTTACCAATTTCTTCATGGTATAACGTTCGGAATACCTACACCTTTGAACAGTTTCAAAAACATAATTCAAGATTAATACATAATAAATCTAAAATAAATCTCCAACCAGAAACAGTCAAACATTGAAAATATAGTTTTTATTGAATGTTGAGTTCACTAAATCACAATTTGAGATGCCGACCACTCTCATGAGGGTATTTTAAGGCAAATATATGGCGAAGGATGAGTGTGATGAGTAGTAGTAATGAGTTATGAGGTGTAGTCTTGTTACAACCTAAGGCCGACTCTTCCATAGAATGGGTCTTTAATTAATAGCCCAATGACCAATGGAAATACAAGGACCAACGGCTTAACGTGACTTCCGAACCACGCAGGTGATGGTCTGATATGTCTAAACGATGGTGGGAGTTGATGCGGGTATCATCACATGATCACTGAGACTATCTGAGCCGCTTAGACCTATATCATCCTCAAAACCTGACCTCCATGAAGCTGGATAAATGGACCACGCCATGAGTCCCAGTCTTCCTAGTTCTTCAGGACTAGTGCACCATTGACATTTTACAGCGTTTCCAAAAAAGAACCTTCGGAATCTGCTGCATCTTCCAAAAATCGGATTCAAAAGTTATGCTTGATCAGGCTAAATCTTGACAGTTTATGGGAAATTTGTATTATTTTAATACACACTTAGCTACAAATTGCACCTTATCATTCTTATTTTTTCAAACATTTGAAAGAGAACCTTTTGATATTACTTTTTACACGATATATACCTATTTGCCCTTAAAACACATTGTGTTAGTTTTGCAAGATTTCCAACCAAAAATATTTAAAAGTTAAACTAATATTTTAAGTTAAAACATCCTAAAACTCCACAATCTGCATCCTTTTATCACACATTTCCAGAGGAGGGTCCCCGTATCCTCCTCTCTGCTTAAGGGTCGAGCATTCCCCAAAACCCCCATTAAGCCCCTCGCGTCGACCTACAGCCACGAGCATAAGGAAATCTCCAGCTTCATAACCACAAACGGTGACCAACTCCATTCATTACACATTCTCCCAGCAGTAATCTCGTGTGACTGGGAATTTCAGTTCCCAAACACCAAAACAAACAAAGCCCATTACTTGCCGTACCCTCCGTCACTGGACGGGCAAGGCCAAGGCTAAGAGCAGGTCACGTGATGCGCTCGGTGACGCAGCAACCTGTTGCCCAGACCGGTATATATACCTTGTATATAGACTTGGGTCAGCAAACCTCCTCTACTCATCGACATGACTTGCAGACTCGCTCTGGTAAGTGAATAATCTGTGTTTGTTTGTTTACTTTCTTATTTAGATACGATAAATATTAAGACATTTTATTACGTCCGAGCAATACGGGAGGGACAATTGGTGATGCAGAACGTAAAAAAGGTAAAGGTAAAGTTTGTCTTGTTTTACGAGGCAAAGTTAGGACTACAGAGTCCTCTCTACCACTCAACCTCGACCTTTACCTATCGTCACCGTTTAGTCACATTACAAAATGCAAGTGGTGACTGCGGGGATCGAACCCGCGCCACCGGAGTGATGAGCTCCGGAGTCGCGCGCGATACCAATCAGCCATGGATCCGCTATAGGGTCGCGGGTTTCAAAATAGCGTCGTTGTCAAACGTCAAGTCTATGTTAAAATTATTGAGTAAACAGTATATTCCAAAGACGTGCTTTAGAAATGCGCTTAAAAATGTAAAATGTGGTACTTTTGAAGCGTTAGTAAAACAATTGAATGCAATACAAAACAAAATAACTTCTGCTTGAGTTTTACTCTTCCTAATTCGTTAAAAGTAATAACATTCAAAGACAGCCATCAATCACATAACTGCGTAGTTCTAAAACTGTAATCTCTTGCAAAGAAACTAACCGGCAATGGAAGTGTATGAAGTTAACTCAAGGTTTCGTAGTTTCATTAGTTCTAGAGGCTTGAAAACATATAGTTTTTTAGATGGACTACGTCGATTGATCAGACTACATTTTATTTTTCTTTAACGAATTTGAGATGATGTTATATTGGTATAAAATACAATTGTATAAAAAACCCTTGGCAAAATACACAATTTCTTTTTACACATTTATTTTACCAAGGGTGCTTTTGGTTCATGCAATTTTATTTTTGTGTTAAAGTATCCAAAACTACTAAAATGAATATAACTTATATCCTTTTCCACAAAAATAAATACCATTTATTAGACTAATGAAGATTAAGCCTCTTAATGTACATCATGTAGAGGCTTTTGAAAACGTAATATTTCTCCAACGACATTAAGTACAAAATAAAAAAACATTAAACAATAATTGAAGATGAACACTATAGATATACCCGGTACTTGAATCACGAAGCTGAGAGTGTAGCGAACAGCCTAGTAACTCCTGCGGTAAAAGAGCCTGAAAAGTTGAGGCCACAGGCCGAAGTGAGGCTGTGAGCAATTAGAACTAAAAATGGCAAATTAGAGGAACGAACTTCAACGGAAATTCGCTTCAATGATGCCAGCGGTGCTTAAGCGCTTGGCTGCGTGTCGGCCTGGTTTATATACATACTTTATAAAAAGGAAAAGTATGCTTACGTCAAGGCTAACAATTAGTATCTTGACTATAAATTACATTATAACTACTTGTTTCAGATCGCTCTCCTCGTGCTGGCTGTGGTATGCACAGTGTACGCCGCTTCCTTGGACCTAGAGACAGCGGAATCCAAGCATGGAGGACATAGGGGCGGTTCTGGAGGACACCACTACAGTCATGGAGGCGGACACTATGGAGGTGGATCCAGGTCAGTGTTTAAACGCTATTAGAAATAATTATAATTGGTTGTTGATTTAACCACTTGGTGGACTTTGCAATCATTTCTTAAGCCTGTTCCCAAAAGGCATGTTTTGTCGTGCAACTTTTCGCATTTTGATGAAGAAAGTGTACACAATAAATCATAGTTTTGTGAATTTGGATGCAATTTCTATACTTCTAAATTTAGTGACATTGAATCTGGCTGTGATCAGTGCTTGTGACATCATATTGATTAAAAGAATAGCGTCAGAAGCATTGCTTGTACTATTTCAAAGCCAGTTACGTGACTTGTTTTGATTTTGCTACGCTGGTCATCCATGACATTGGAAGCTTCATATTTACAAGCTTTTCAATAGTACGTGTTTTTGTTTTGTTTTTTTTTTATTAGAAAAGGTTTTTTCAAATAAAAATATCACTCTTTATTGGCCTACTTGTATTTTAAATATATTTTTAGTACTTATTTTACTAAAACATGATTCTTCTTATTTGAGAAAATAATCACGCCATCAGTAGTTATAAAATTTAAAATATTAAACTATATGAAAATGCATCTATGAGAGCTTCTTATTGGATTTATAACTTTTTAGTTGATCGAAAAACACACACAAGTCCAATTAAACTCAGATTTTGTTGAGAACTTGGTTATCGAAAGGCAAAACTAGTTATTACAACGGTTCGTTTGTAGTTTTGATCAAGAAAAAATATACGATAGAGGATTTTTCATTCCACAATCAGTATGTCAGAAAAGCTCTTACAATACAGACCCTATCTCTTTAATAATATTTGCATTAACATAACATATATTTGACATTTGCTGGCATTCCTTTGCTTACGGTGTTTGTAATGGCGTTTAATTTATAATTATGTTTGTATGTTCCAGGTATGGCCACGGCTCTCATGGCTACAAGGGGGGCAAGTACGGACACCACGGTTGAAAACATACACTTCAGTTCTCTGTGATATATTCTTCTTGTTTCTGTAAAAATCCTCTAATAAATTATTTGTAGTTTTATAATTTGCGTAATGAGCTAATTCTTTGGTTTTATCACCCTTTTCCATAATGTGTCGTTTGTTATAAAATTGTATCATAAGAGTAAATTTACAAACGCAGTGTTTATGTGAACTAGGTACAGTGAGAACTCAAAATACCTAAAAAGGTTCAGGTTAATTTGTATCAACTTACATTATGCGAAATATATCTGAAGCAGTTTACATCGGGATCTGATGTAACCACACATATGACGTTTTTGACTTATATATCTTTAGAGTTTATAATCACTTATTTTCATCATGTCTCTACATCTTTCAAAATCAACAAAATCCATATTAAACCGTAGATGCTTAAAACATCGTCCATGCCAATGTGTAGCCACAAATGCTACCATGAATATGAGATAATTTTCTGTAGGAAAGGTATTTTACATGGTAACTGTCCTTTCATGGGAGAGAAAGGGTTCCCCTAAATAACGGGGTTTACCCTCTACAAAGTGCATTTTTGAGCAAATTCCAATCAAACTTGGGTCTGCCTCTAATTTTCAACAAAAAAGGTGGTTGAAAAGAGTTATTCCAGAGCTTTCATGTTTTGTGTAATATATCAGGTTGCAGACCTAATAACACTTTCAGTTTAGGTGGTGAGAGAACTTTAAAGCTTTAACTTCGTCTTCTACTCTGCCTAAGCCATTTGTTTGGTATTTCGAGGGTTAAATTATGATATTATGAACTTGTTTTACCTTTTGTATCAGTTAGTTATGTTTGAAACACTTGCACACAAGTTACCAACTAACTCCAGGTCTCCAGCTGTCGATCATTACACTCCACACGGTAAGAAAGATCGAGTAGCTTGCCCTGCTACCTAGCGAGTTTTTCTTGTACTAACAACTGTTCTGGTAGATGTAGTAGTTTCTCTTCATTCCCAATTTATTAAATTCAGTTTTCGCGTTTCTGATTTATATTTAGTAACAAGTTATTGAAATATTGAGGAGTTTGAAAGTTCAAAGTACTAATTTACTGGTGGTTAAGTGGAAGAAATAACCTTATAGTCATATCTTCGCCACAAAAATAAGGACCTATTTCATTTCATTTAATTTTTACGTATCATCCGATTCCTAAAGTCAGTGTTTACAGGGTTGAACCGTTTTCTATTCGGATCTCGTAAATTATAAACTTCAGTATAAACAAGTGAATAATACAATACAGTACAAACAAAATGTGGCTTTCGGTTTCGACTATTATTTTCTAACATAGTGGTCAAATTGAAATTTTTATTAAAACCACAGTTATTATAATTTTTTGATTGATTTAGGAGTTCAAGATTTGAGACTTAACTATTTAATGTACCAACATAAGCCAGAAACCCTTTTATTCATGTTTCGATGCACTTAATGGATTCTTAGTGTACCTTCAAAGTTTGGAATGAAGCCCACCTAAATAACAATGCTATCATTTTAAAAGCTGTTGGAAACTGCCACGAATATAAATCTCTCAAAATAACATTTTCTATCTCAATCAAAAATATGTCCTTAAACATGTTTAGCGAAGGAAGAATTTCAACTCGTATTGTTGTGTTGGGTATGAAAATTAATCCAAAAATCTTTACACTTTAATTAATGTTTAAAACTCCTAAAAACTCAATGCGTAGTCCACACATTTGAATTCCTTTAATCCAAGCAAAGAACATTTGGTATCCAAGCTGGCATTTCACTCAAGACTTACGTTCTCACAAAGTCGTAAAACTGCTTTATTTTTCAATCATACAACCTAAACACAACAAAGCAAAACGAGCGAGCGTAGAGAAAAACAAGCTATATTCTAACAGTGACTAGAATAGAACATTGTGCAATAATAGCAATAATAAGGGCAAAACGAAGCGTTATTTCTGTCTGAGTCGTGATTTAAACAGTTCCGCTCAAGTAGGGGTGCAATGGTCCTTGCAGGTCCTCGGCCCTCGTTGTTTATAGCTGTTATTTCACAACGCGTTATTTTATAACCGTTACTGTTTGTCACTTCGTCTTAGAGAGTATTTTGCTGTTGCGTCATTTATTTATTTATTATTAGGTCAGTGTACAATGTGAATTGTGTTGACTTTAATGAAATGGAGATGATACAATATTGGTGAAATGAGAGGTGAATTACAATTTAAAATGCCAGAATGGGCTTAAGCCACTGGTAAATACGGTGAAATGGTGTCCATATACGTCTGATAATTTTGTCTTTCTTATTTTAATTTATATATTGTAGTTTGAATTGGCTAACTTGATTTTGAAATTACTATACATTTTACTATGTTAAATATTCCATATTATGGGAAGTTATCACGTTCTGCAATAAACTCTGCTACAGAGTAAGGAGCCTTAATCAACAAATATTCTTTAAGTTTCCTTTTGAATAAAGCCAGTTCTGGCAGTAAACATTTGATCTCGTTGGGGAGCTTGTTTAAAAGTTGTACGCCAGCCTGCATCGGCAATCTCTCATAAATAAGTAGTCTATGGATATATGGTCTAAAAGTAGAATTTGAGCGTGAGAATGTATATCTTGGCCCTGTACTAAATTAAATTTTGAAACACAAAATAATATAGTTTCAAAAATGTATTGTGACGCTAATGTAAGAATGTTTAGATTTTTAAAATAATCTCTACACGATGTCCTTGACGTCAATTTGCAAATAACTCGAATTGCCGATGAGTCATGGTTATTACATCATTAGGTGTACTTTATCAACTCATCTCCGTGATTTAACTGGGACTCGTGGCGTGGTCCTGTAATCCAGCTTCATGGAGGTCAGGTTTTGAGGATGATATAGGTCTAAAGCGGCTCATATAGGCTCAGTGATCATCTGATGATACCCGCATCAACTCCCACCATCGTTTAGACATATCAGACCATCACCTGCGTGGTTCGGAAGTCACGTTAAACCGTTGGTCCTTGTATTTCCATTGGTCATTGGGCTATTAATTAATGACCCATTCTAAGGAAGAGTCGGCCTTAGTTTGTAACAAGACTACACCCCATAACTCATTACTACCACTCATCACACTCATCCTTCACCACATATTTGCCTTAAAATACCCTCATGAGAGTGGTCGGCATCTCAAATGAAATGAAATGAAAAATTGTTTAGTGAAACTGATATTTATTTGCTTGCATTCCTTTACCCTCTTCTTACTTCCAAGCCTATACTGAAATATAATCATGGTCCACTGTTGGCTCTTCCAACGGCCAATTCACATTTTTATTTTCCTGTAGCTTACACGGAAATTAAGTCGTTCTTTAAAACCGGTTATAACTAGATATGATATTTTCTCGAGACAGAACAATAAATTGGTGTCTTAACCGAACGAATTTTGAAATGACCCGGGTAGGATTCGGGTGCCGACTGGCCACTGTTTGATTTAATTGGTCGAATATGTTAACAATCCTTAAGTTAAAGTTGTTTAGCGAGGATTCAAAATGGTGGCCTGCAAAGACAGCAAACGCTATCAGACCGTTTTTAAAAATATGGAAATAATGTGCTTTGCTGTCCTAAAAAAAGCATTTAGAAGTGTTTCAAGAAATGTTACTAACAACCCGTAAAATGTTCTGCCACTTTATGATTGTGGATACTGTAAGATAAACACGGGGTGGCCTTTAAAAGACACTTAAGAGTAAGTAACAATAAACAACTTACAGTTGATGGTAAAAAGTACAATCTCTGGACAAAATTGTTTATTGTTTTTTTATTTAAATTGCATTATTATAATTTTTTTATTGTATAGATTTACACTTTGTCATGCTGCTGGCCCTTCCAGAAAAAGCCCGATGTGGTGCTCATCACAGTTTGCTCAAGATCCTGTCCCGTGGTACAGACATTGTCAGGAACGTCCGTCGTCGGTCCTGCGAAGCCCAAAGAGAGAAGAAGAAGAACCACCAACACCTAGAGTTTCACAAAGACAAGCTATGATTATTATTCAATACTGAACAGTCTAAGGGCTTTCCCCGACATCACAGCAAAAGTAGAATGTATTATAAAAAGTGTGGACACGATAACGAAACTGGAAGAGCATCGGTTAGGTTTGGTGTCTAAATAATGAGCGTACACAAAAAGTTGATAAATAAAATGGAAACTTGTTTTTGGTTGAAATCGTCCGTAACGAATCTTTAGCCTTAGATGTTCCACCATAATCGAAACAAGCTTCAAACCACGCCGACACGCAGCTAAACGCTAAAGCGCCGCTGGCATCATGAGTGAATCAAATTTCCTTTGCAAACTCCAATTCGCTCCACTCTCAGCCTCTCTTCGGCCTTTGGCCTCAGCTTGGCCTCCTGTATGATCACGAGCATTACAAGGCTGTTCGCTGCGCTCACAGCCTCATATTTGAGGGTTTTACAGGAAGTTATATTACATATCATAAAAGGAAAACACATTTCTAATTTCAATAAAATCGAACTACTCATTCATTCCGCTCTATAGTCCTCGATGGATTTTCATAATTTTTAGTATGTTGATGTTTAGTAACAAAATGCATTTTACTGTAGATTTCATCAAAATGGAAGAAATTTACGGTTTTCAGATCATTAAACCTCTTATTTTTGGTAAATTTTTCCTCCCCCAAAAGAAGGGTCCCGGTTGTCCGATTTTTCTAGTTCACGAACTTTACCGAGACTTATACGAATAGTTTCAATATTTTTATGTCAAGTTCAGTGTTGTACGTACAATTTTGAAGGCGAACTTATTCATAAGGGCTAAAATATTCAGGTTAAAATATAACATATACTATCGTAGCTCTAAACTATGTGTTGAAACAACAAAATGTTAACACGTTTTAAACCATCCGCAACCATCAAAGCAACCTAATTCAACTAAAAACTATATATTTTCAAGGCATGGCTACCAATATATGAACTAATGTTTAAAGAATGAACTTACCATCAAGACGAACCGACTCATTTTGACTAGACAGGTAAAATGAAAAGACCTTTTAAATGTACTGTTCTATTCTTATAGACTTATAAATCATCATTAACTTTAAGTAAAAACAAGGACTACTCCAATATTTAAGGTTCCTTATCGTTAATTTACGCTCGTAATCACAATAGACGTCAAAACGAAAGTGACATTTACAGGAGTGTAACGACTGGTTGGAAACAATAATAGTTCCCAGATTGTAGGTTGACAAACGTAAAACACTTTCAGAGCCCTAATGCAGTATTTGTTGTAAATAGGTTTTATTTTAACGCTGTCGATGATAAACTCAACATCTATACTATTAGTATTTCGGTTAGGGTTGTCCGGAGTGTTGAGATCTCGGAATCTGGCTGGGGTAATTCAGAATTTTTTGAATAGAAATGATCCTTAGTGTGTGGAGGGTGGGGGAAACGAATAAAATTATATAGATTTTTAATTTTTATGGGGTTTTTGAGGTCCCCAATTCCCCATGTTATATTTCTTTTTTAGTAAATATTTATTAGTAAATATCAACGGATTTGTTTGAAACTCGACACATAGTTGTATACCATTAACCCAAAGACCCTACTGATTTTGGTGTTCGGGGTAAAAAATGAGGGGCAGAAATAAAAATGTAAAATTATCGATGTGGGGTATCGAAAAGGGAATATTATGCTGATTTCAAAAATATATTGGTTGTCTACCAAATTGTTTTGGGATTTGAAGGGTAAAAAGTGGGGTAAAACATCGGGATGGCCGAGTTTTACAAAGCGGGCACCGAGGCCGTAGGCTGAGTGCTAACCTGCAGCGAAGCGATGCCAGGGGTCTGGAAGCTGCTAGCTAGTACTATAAGTAAAACCTTTGTATTAAAAACAATCCAAGCAGTTGATTGATAAATTTGGTTGCTGAAAACATTGTGTTTGGGATTTTAAATTCTAGTTAAAGGGTTTGTATATGAAAATTAAGGCAACCGTTCAAAATCTCAGTTAAGATATTTTTCCAGAAAAATATAAGCTGTGAATGTTTAACCAACACCTGCCTGTACTTGTTTACATCCGGTAATTTAACCCGCAACCCCAAGGGATGATAATTTTGCAACACATACGAGAACTGATTGGCTTTGGGACTTTCCTTTTCCCTTACAAATGATAATTTGTTTTCATTCAGTCGCAATATTCAACGAACATTCACAACAACTTAAGCTAGTTCTATTAGTTGTTAATAGGATAGCATTCTTAACAATAGCTGTTTTGGTTAACCGAGATTTCTTAGTAAAATACTGATATTGGTGGTTTGAAAACGTTGCAAAATCCTGCAAAATATATTACCCTTATGTTTGTAATTTATAGTGAAACAACAAAATAAAACACCTACACTAGATTGAGCTGATTGAAGAATGGAATAATTAAGAGCGTGAAAGATTTCTCTAAAACTACTTAAGGTTTTATTTTTCTCGTTAATACCTTGTGTACCTTATTTCAGACAGAGTTAAGACGTACTAAAAGCGAAAACGTAGCGACATTAAACTAGAAGCAGATGCACGTAACGGCAGCCACAAACCTCAAGATAATTCTGCAACATTGCGTTCTTGATGGGTTTTAAGATTGTAATGGTTGAAGAAACACTATGTAGTTTGTAGAAAAGCATTCAATATAGTTGCTACCAGAAACCACAAGGTCTAATCTTGACCAATTTGTGACGTAATAAAAATGTTATCAAGAAATAAAAGTAAAACCAACTGTTTTTTAAACATGATAACAAGCATGCATCTCAATCGTATCTAACTTTTGCATTCTTTATCTTCTAAATCATTTTCAAGTAGTGATAACTTACATTTGTACCATCAACATTCGCTCAAATATTCTCAATCTACTCTGTATGTTTGTTTCAAGAGTCTCCCAATTGTATGTCCAAAACTCCTTTGAAGTGTTGAATGATTCTGCGACCAAAACTGATTTTGGACGAGTTTTAGGCATTGGAGCTCTATAGGACTAGAAAGTCTGTTGACGGGGTAAACTTCTGCCTGTGAGGGACACGGTCATGAGCTACCGTTTTATGTCTCATAGTTTTATAGTTCTCCCTGTCTCTATTTTCATAAGAGTGTAAATACTTCTTATACCTCTTACGTGATCGGGGTAATTTCAACAGCACGATTCTCTATTGCAGTGCTACGATTGTTCGCACTGCCTGTTTTGAAAAAAGGACACTCTGGTAAAATTTGTGCTTGAGCAAGCTCCCCACAAGGCTCACGTAAAAAGTGGCCGTAAGCCAGGTGTGGGTAGATTTGTCCA
This sequence comes from Matsumurasca onukii, assembly GCA_018831715.1. NCBI lineage: Eukaryota > Metazoa > Arthropoda > Insecta > Hemiptera > Cicadellidae > Matsumurasca > Matsumurasca onukii. Next base: position 82,939,534 of record CM032058.1, read on the forward strand.
TAATAAGCCGCCAGCAGTACCAGAATGGAGTAATATTTGGAAACACCCAAGTACAATACAACAAGTAACAACAATTGATTGATCAATCAATTAACAATCAAGTGATTAAAATTAACTGTAACATTCAGTTCAATATTTTAAGAACGTAGGTTTGAATGAATGCCACAAACAATTAGATAATTGTGCTTTTGACATGTCTGTCTGAGATTGGGCCATAATGAACATAATGCTTAAGTAATACTAATTCAACAAGTAATGTGGACTTAGAAAAATAACTCAATGTAAAGTTGACTTAATTAAAACTCACTATGCTTTCACAAACCTCAATTGGTATCTTGATGTGTCTGTCTAAGGTTGTTGAAATTATGACAACACTTCTCGGTTTAACAAAAGATAGTAAATGCTCTATAATTGTGCAAGAAAAGTTAGTAATATAAAAACTGAATATTCAAAGAATGCAAGTGCATGAAATAGTTGCCACAAACTGCAAGATCATTCTTTATGGCTATACTCAGGAAATGATTTTTCTGTCTGAGGTTGTGTCGCAAAAAATACTACTTCGTTTCTTTTACAAGTAACATTGCCTTCATTAAGGTCATTATAAGTAGACACAGGTTCGGCCTTTCGCTCTTGTGCAAGAAATGATTGTCAAAAACAAAGGGTACAGTTGTGATTTTGCCTTGTCCCTTAATATGGATAACCAGGATAACATATAGAAGGAAACACATGCAAATATTCTAAAGCCCCTAAAGCTACCAGAGTACAACATACTGATCTACAAAGCACTAATGAAAGATAGTGTCAATATGGTACATATTTGCTCAAGAAGATTTCGATAAGCAATCGTGCTCTAATTGTTGCAAGTAACTACAAAGTGCTACTAATTACCTTGTCTGATTGTGAAATGATATCTAACATGGCTGGAGGTGACTTCATGCACAGGAACTATGTGTTATCTGAGCAAAGTTCCCTTGTCTCCAAGCAGTATAGAGTGCGTATAGTAAGCAATGGTAGGCGTCTTCGAGTGAAGTTCAGAATATTGTTGGTAGCCTATCATAATTAGCGAATTTTATCTGATGAGCGAATTTCTTTCGGAATACTCATGCCGTCTGCATGGGGAGACCCAGATCCTGGACCATGAAGTGTGCATTGGTGCTGACCCCAAGAACATATTTTGAGCATTTTTCAAAACTTTTTATGCATATGTATAGTTGTGTACTCTCTACAAGTCGCATTTTTTGTCCAATTTTATGAAAATTGGTAGAAACGTTCCTTTGTAAATATCTCGGTCAAGTTCGTTAGCAAGCCAAATCGGACTACGGGAAATACCATTTTGGGCAGGAGTTTGTATAAAAAAAGTGGTTTTAATGATCTAAAACATAAGTTTCTTTGACTTAGATGAATTTTGAAACACATATGTATTTTGATAGTATCCATCAATATACCAACAATTATGAAAATACATCAAGTCGTTTCAAAATGGCGGTCATAAAGGTGGTTTTCGCTCAAACATCGTTATAAATAGTCCAATTTGATTAAATTTTAAACAAAATTTCAATACGTGATACGTAAATACGTAAACGTCCAGTGAAAGAACCCGTAAGTCTGAGGCCGCAGGCCGAAGCGAGGCTGTGAGCGTAGCAAACCGCCTCGTAAACGCAGGACATGTCAAAGCTGAGGCCGAAGGTTACTATGGTAATAAGAAATTCGCTCCCCTCATCCCAGCGGCGCTTGAGAGCTTAGCTGCGCATTGGTCTGGTTATTGATAACTTTACCTCTTATATATGTGCATTATCTTTCGAGACTTGGCTCGTAAATACATTTTGTCACGGTATTCACGTGAAAAAAGTCAAATCTCAGGATTTGCACAGGTTGTTAGACTAGTGTTAATTCTAAAATATAACTGTGTAAGACATCAGCCTCATTATTAAGACCTATAGCTTCCGGTTTACACCGCATCACAGTTGAAATATAATTAATGCAAAACATTTCTACCTCGTTGTGGAGAGTCATCCTCAGTAGCTTGTTGACTGGCTGAGACTGGAGTGGCCGGCCGTGGCGTCTTCTTGCCAAATCCAGTCTCAGCCAGTCAACAAGCTACTGAGGATGACTCTCCACAGCGAGGTCGAAAAGTTTAGCAGTAATTATATTTCAACTGTGACGCGGTGTAAACCGGAAGATCTTAGTGATGAGTTAAGAGCCTCATTATTGCTTGGATTTTGAAGATACTTTTATCTAGTGAATGGACCAGCCCAGTGAATATTTTACTTCCTTTACATTAGTCCATCGTGTACTGCTTAATATATATACAGGGTAATTTTTTTCTTGTGATTTAAATATTCTATATACAGGGTGTCAATTAAGTCTGAAGACGGCTGAATAACCTTTGAACGGCGCAGGATAAACGCACCAAATGTTTGAAGGCCTTGTACAGGGACTACAAACAGCTTTTACATAGCTGTTGGCCCGATGGCACCAGTAAGGTGCGTCCCGCGGGGGGTTAGCAGAATGGATTTTGCTGACGGCTATAGAACGTTGCGTTTCGTTGAAGGGCATTTTTCACCAACATTTGATTGCACAATTTTTAGAAGTGCAGTTTGCGACATTGTTTGTGTTGAATGAAGATAAGTCTGCCAAGTGGTTACAAAACGCAACAACTCTTCATTACTTTTAAAGTAAATAAGTAGATAAACCAATGTATTCCTTAATTATATTTAAGTAAGTCAGATTTTAAGTACAATAATCAATAATTCTGCACATATAGTAAGGGTAATGAGGTTTAAAAATATCTTTGTGTCTCCCAAACTCAGCTTTGCCAAAGTAAAGGTCAGTACAATATATTTAAAAGGTTTATTTATCAGAAAAATACTATTTCGACGTCAAATAGTCAGAAAGAATGGGTTTAGAGTATATGGGCTGTTATTTTGGCGAAATGAATCAAAATAAAGACAACACTGAAAGGTATTGTTTGTGTCAAAGACAGATGGTTTGTTTTCCCTTTGAACGTTTTGTTTCCTTTTAATTTCACCTGGACACTGGCCGTGGTATTGGCAGGTATCTATTTTTTACCCAGAAAGGACAGTTCGTTTTTTTTATGATAAAAGAAGAAAGAATACTAAGTCCAATTTTTGTTCTGGAATATGCAATAATCCTAGCAACAGTCAGTGCATTCTCAAAGCATTAAAAGCAATATTCTTTTACAATTTCAATGCTACTTCAATACATTTGTTCGTATATGTTCACTTGCCTCATTGCAATAATTCAAGTTTTATTTAACTAAGTTCATTTCTACACTTTATAAGGGAGGTCAAAGTGATGGAGGACTGTTGTTTGGATAAGTAATCTCGAAAATTATATGGGGTTTGCAAAAATGGCTTTACAGATAAATATCTAATTGTAATAGCTCTAGAATTTAATAAAAATAAATATATTTTGGTGTATATGGATGAAGAAAGTCTTCGATACAAAACAATATACATTATAGTTCCTCAACTCCATAACACTCAATAACAAAGGCTTATAATCAAACTCCTAGTTAAATAACAAATAGTCAAATAGTATACATTATTATTACTGTATCAACGACTGATATTAAATTAAACATTTAAAAGCTACTAATCAGTAAATAGCCAAAGAAATTACTTTTGGTTTAACTTTTCAAAGATTTTAGTTATGACAGATTTACGATAACGAAGGTGGTAGTTACGTTATCAGTTTTAATGATAAGACGCAAGGACTTAACAAGAACCATCCACTAATTTAGCAAACTCTAGTAATTACGAGATGATAAAATCTGTGATAATACTTCTGCTTACTCAAACCAGTCCAAAGTTAAAATCATTATACAAGGCGTTAACCTTCTAAACGTTGTAATATTTCAACTAACCACTTAAGTTAGTTAAGTATTTATTTCAAACGCAATCATACAAGCACTTTTAAAGTTAAGTGGTAGAGAGGGGTTCAAAAGCCTAACTTCGTCTTTTGATAATTTCATAATTAAGTTCTATGTTTTATTAAAATTTGTTTTTTAAGATGCACAGTTGACTGAGAAATAAACTCGTCAAATTAGAAATATGTACATGGATTCGATTAGAAAAATCCTTTATTTTATTCATCATTGCAAGCTCGTATCGATCGTTGTTTTACTTTTGGACTTAGCTATGAAAGGGAGTAAATAATGCATTGATTTTTATGTTGAAATACATTTAACAAAAGATTTAAACCGAAAAGGTTGTAGAATATATTTTATTTGCATCTTTGAAATGTTCACTTTAATTATGTGTGTACTTAACAATCAAAAAATCCTACACGTTTTCCAAAGTATGCGTCTCTGAGTCATAAAACTGCGTGAATCGATCAATATGTATTTATTAGGCTCTACTTTAAACTGCAGTCAAGTAAATTTCACGCTTAGTGTGAATGAAGAAAAGTGTTTAAAATTTATTTATCCCTAAGATTTGCTGAACCATTTAACGAACACTTTTCTACCTTCTTCTTGAAACCTGACATTTAACATCTATAACATTACCTCATAATTCACAATCATATTATAAATCCATATAATTCCAATTCAAAGTGCGTGAACAGAAAATCAGAGGTAATATTTCTTTCACAGATTTCGAGAACAATAAGTATTTTTACTGTATGCCAATATTTTCAAACACATACTCGGATAACGTAATACATCACATTCTTCTTCTAATAAAATCTGAGTGAAAACAGACTTAAGTTCACACAAGAAACTTTGCTCTCAGATAGGGGTTAATTTCTGCAAGTGACATCCCCCTCTAGCAACTTTCAATTGGCTCTTTCAAACAATACCGTACATTATGTGTTAGTAATTTATGATAAGGTTATGGATTGAGAAATTGCTTTTGTAATATTTCCAACGATAATTTCCTAGATTCTAAATAATAAACAAATACTAATTATCTCTGGACTGTTAAACTAAACCACACATTTTTTATTCACTGTATACAATAAGTACATGTAATAGCCCTATGAAAAAAGTGTAGTCGATCAATATTTAAACTGCCCCTAAGGACCATAAACCAATCAAATACATAAAATAATTAATTATGGTGCTCTCATGTTACCGGTGTTACTTTCACAGTAATAAGTTACTTTTTCTTTTTCTTGTAAGTGAACTTGTCAAACCTAAACAAGTTTATCAACTGCTCAAGTAATTCAGATAACAATTTTCAAACGAAATAATAATGAAACAAACAATTTAGCGACCAAGTTACATATATACTCACTAAACATTGTATTGGGACTAAACAAATCACATACATTTGCTATTATGGAACTTGTTTCAAGAATTCCAACGAAGATAATTTCCGTAAGTATTTTATATTGATGACGTTGAAGAAAGAAGACTGAGTGAAAGATATCAGTGAATGCTGACGAGCCTTTGTATGCTGATGACACTCTCGACTTCATCAACAAACTGCTCGTAGCATTGAACATAATAAACTGTAAAAAAACCCAATTAGTTTAAAACTTTGGTGGTTTTGTAGAGGTAAAGCTGAAGTTTTAAGTATAAAACTGCCTATCAGATAATACCAAAGAGTAACGACACAACTTTGTAAATGTTTTTAAAAGAAATTGGTAAAGGTGTTTTCCGGTAATTGGACGTTTTCCTCTCTTGTTAGGAGATTGCTTATGACTTGATTGCTCATGGTTACTTATTATTATTATATTCTTGTGTCCAACTAAGATATTATAATATTGTTATCTCTAAGAATATTGATCATTGTCAACTTATTGGCAAACCGTAACGATTATATTTTTACTAAGATTATTCTCGTTTTATCTACTAATTATCACTTACTACATTTATTTTTACATCGTTACAGATAATCAAATTTTCTTACCATAATATAAAGAAATTGTTTTCTTCATCTACTTTGTTTGAAACTGTAATGATATTGGCGCTTGCCATTATTGATAAATAAAAGTAAATTAATACATTTCAGAATTTGAACTATTATTCCCGGCTCGGAGCATTTCTCAACCAATCACAGACGTGTATCAGACTGACCAACTGTAACAGAGAACACAAAATGCCCAATAGAGAGAAAGACATTCACTCCAAAAAAAGGAGTGAAGGCCACTCTGAAAGAGTGAAATTTTGCTTTTTTGGGGTTGAATTCCAGCTACTCTCATTAAAGAGTGGCTCGATTTTCACTCTTTTGGGAATGATTTTCTCTCTTTCATATTTAGAGTGGTCTTTAGAGTTCCGAAAAGACCCAGCCAGGAGCCAGTCTGACGTGGGCGTTGTCACTGGCCGTGGACGCGCTTAATTTCTCTAATAATGTTTATCATTTTTAACTATTTTGTTTATTCTGTATTGTTTTCTGGGATAGTTGTTTTAAAGTTACATACGTTAAAGAAAAACGAACACACAAAACTCATGTTGTTTGGTGATAGGTGACGTCAGCTTACGCTAATTAATTTTAGGCTAGCTCATTCCTAAAGGTTTGTCTTATACTTTAGAAGAATTTTCGCCTGAAGATGGGGTCAGATTTCAAATCCGAAACGTTGAGTTCTTCTTACCCACTGAATTACTATTAAAACGTTTGTGACCATATTTCAACCTCAGTTGTACGAAATATTTAACTTACAGATCAGTCATACATTCAATCCTATTATTGTGTTTAACATTATGTTTTCCGGCGTAGAGACACAGAAATGGAAGATGACATTACTGGTGAATGCAAATGCGATGTTGGTTGCAGCTGCAAGTACGACAGATGTGTCTAAGTGCTCTCTTACTGTCAGTCTAGCCGCGGCATTTACTGCGCTCTATATTCTTGCAGTAGCATTTAATTTAGCAAACCGAGCTTTGTCTCTTAACTAATGAAGCTTTACCTGAAGGTAAATGCATCAACAGCTTAATTCTAGAAGATGTTCACAAAGGCACAGATGGGTTAAGAGTGGAGGTTTTGAAGTCTAGAGAACAAAAAGGGTTGAACTATTATTGCGGACATTTTCCATCGTTAGTGAACAAAAAGGATCACGACGTTTCGGGATCTGCAATCTGATCCCGTCTTCAGGTGAAAATAACCTAAAACATAACACAGAACATTAGAAAATGAGCTAGTTTAAAGTAGTCAGCGTAGCTGACCAGTCAAACTCTACCAAACAACATGCAGTTGTTAAGTCAAACAACAAATAAAATCTTAGAATTTAGAATAGCCTAGAGAAAACAAAGCTACAATATTACAAACACAAGCCGCGCTATGAAAGTAAACAAGTAACCGGAGTAAATTCAAAACGAATCACAAAACACGTCCACTAACTGAACGAGCTAACCCTAGACTAACTGGTTGGCCGGTGACAGGCCAATCACACACACTAGCAGCAGGCTAGCCAACTGTAACAAAAGAACACAAAATCCCTATTTATGCACAGCCAATGGGAGAAGGGGCGGCTTCATTCTCAATCAATCATTGATGGGCTTTAGGCTAGCTTATTTTCTAATGTTCTGTGTTATGTTCTAGGTTATTTTCACCTGAAGACGGGATCAGATTGCATATACCGAAACGTCGTAACCTTTTGTTCACTAACGATGGAAAATGTCTGCAATAATGGTTCAAGTTCTGAAATCCTCCCATCGTCAACAAAAAACTTCAAACAAAGAACAAAAAGGGGTTGTTATGTTCTCAGGCGACGCCTAACCACCCCTATTGTTGCTGGGGTTCCGAAGTAGTATTGTCGCCTAAGGAAATCTACACTTGAGATTGCTAATGATGGATTGTTGCCTAAACTCGACACAAAATGTCCGTCTTGGTTTTACTATTAAAGCGTCATACAAAATACATATTTGTTGCATCTTTTTTTTCAATATACTCTAATTGGATTGCATTATTTTCATTTGGATGTACACCATAAAACGTAATAGTGGCCTAAAACATAATGCACTTCGTGTAATCAGTTTTCGTATAAAATATAAAATAGTTCTCTAACGGAACATAATGTGTATTTACTTTTGAATAAACGTTCCAAGATTGCCTAAGCTTAGGATGCTCAGATATTTATTCCAAGGTGTCTAAAATAGAGTCCACTTACATAATTATAATTTCTTTACGTTTTTAGTTGAGGTTTTCTTTTACTTCCAAATCATTTTGAGTAGTGTTGAGATATTAGACTATTCTTTGGGAAATGTTCATCTCAACTTGTTTAGCCCCCTTTATATTATTTTCATAAGTACTATATTTTTGTACCTTAAAAATAAAAGTAATGTAATGAACTAATGATTTAATGACACCTAGTAGATTTACTATTCGTTTTTACTCTGATAAAGTAAAACTCTGAAGAGCTTGTAAATCTTAAAGTGGTTCCAGATATTTACTTTCTCGGTTTTGGTAAAGTCATTCTGTACACCTGCCTCCTCTTCAACAAGACAATATCAAGCTGCCTCCTTCGGCAGCTGCAATTCGTGTTTGTATCCAGATTTCTTATTGGACTTTGGTTTGGTAGCATTTAATGATCCCTGACAGTACAGGTATTACACCTCAGTTACAATTAATAATAGTTTAAATGAAACTATGTTGGTTGAAAATTTAATTTAACTCAGAGTTAATGTTAACACTTTTGATACCAGTATTGAATATATAACTTATATGACAACATTTGTATGTCATTGTAATGCTTTACTTAGTCAGTCATATATTATAGCACTATCCTAGCAGGTATCTTTCATATCCTTAGGGGTTCGGATTGTGTTCAATAGAAGTAAATCCATAGTATGCAGCTACAGTTGAGATATGTACGGGGTTGTATAGCGGATTAGAGAGACGGATGAGGGATGGACGTAACGGATGAGTCTGGTCAGTTATGAGTTGTTGTAAGTAGCTTATTGCCTTATCCGCTGATATATGCTACATTTCACCAACGGATATCACAATATCCTTAGACAAACGTGCACGAGAATACATCAACATTTTGATGTAGAAAATCCTACAATGACCAAACATTTTATCAATCTCTGGAGTATTTGAATTAATACACACTGAGCAATTATTATCATTACAGAATTTAAGGTTTTATGTCAGCAGGATCGTTCCAAGCTTTCCTATGTAATGTAGGAACGTTTAATAATCTCTTGGGATCCAGGTTCACATTTCAGGTTTGTGCATTTGGAAATACATTCTGTGGTTGTATCCCAAATGTTACAACGAAATGAAGTCAAGAGGGAATGTGAATCAGTTCATTACCACACGTACGCATGTTACATTAGCAACTGATAAGAGAGTTAGGCAAGATAAGAACCATCGTCTTAATGTGACCAAACCTAAGTAAAGTAATTATTAGCTAACAACTCTAGTCAGGTTTGAGATAACTTAACGCTTTACATAAGGAAAGAATTATTAATCAACATTGTCACTGTGTAGACAACAATAATAGCGTTGTGATCAAATTTCCTTGCACAAAAGACTCGTCATATCTATATTTTCTCATATGAGTTGAATTGCACAAAAGAGCCGCGCGCTGACATGTCGAATATGTTGAAAGCTTCTGCAAACACAAGTTTGACAAGGGCTTACAATAAGGCTGTCAATCTGTGCGGAATAACATCTCTCCCGTAACAACGGAAATAACTCCATCCCTTGGTGGCGAGTAACACTTTTAAACATATGGATATAGCTATTTCAGTCATTTGAATGTCCAGCATTAATTTGTTCAAACTACGTACATTTGTTTGGAAAGTCTAGGAAGGAAAAGTTTTGATTTCTTTTGTTTCCGTTAGTAGAACGATCACAACGTTTCGGGTTCTGCGATCTAAATTCGTTTTAGGTTGGAAAAAACCTCAAACCTAGTAATGATAACAAGAATGGGCCACAGACATAATTTATTTTTTAGAGGACTTCGTAGTCTTACCTTCGCCTCGTTAAACAACACAAACTTTTTATTTTCAAGGTTCACGACCTAGAAAATAATTTCAAGCAAAGAATAGCGCCATTTAATATGGGTTCATTAAAATTTGTGTCGTCATACCACTTTTACATTCTAACTAGGCACCAGGGAACCTTTTATAAGATCAACCACAATCTATAAGGTTTTGTACTCGTATATCACTACATACGACCTTTGATTTACCAAAAATAATTCAAACTCAAAACATCTTCTTTTTTTAATGTAAATACAAAGATACGGTATACATTGGTACATAATCTAAATCAATTATAATTAAAATAGTTTGTCCAAAAATAAATTATTTAATTTTCCTTGATTATACTTTAACTCCTAAAAGCTAAGTCGAAATCAGCAGTGCGTATATAGAAGAAGACTTAGCCTACGTCACAGAGTGAACAAAAATAACTTTTCAAACCTCATCTGAAAAAGACAGTAGGCGAATAACTGTTATTCTTTGCAAGGCGAACTGAAATACAAAAACGTATTGGAAAGTTATTGTTTGTGTAAAAGACTGATGGTTTGTTTTCTCTTTGAACGTTTTGTTTGCCTTTAATTTATCTGGACATTCGCTGATGTATTGACGAATGTGTATTTGATAAACAAAAGGTTTTGATTTAAATGACTTTAAACAATATTAGTTAAAGAAATATACGTCAAATCAAATTGAAAAAATAGATTGAGCAATTATTTTAGATATTTCTGGATTGTAAACATCAATAATAAGTCTAGATATATTCTTGGCCAACAACTGAAATAAAGATAATTGATTTTAAGTCAACATCACCTTTTAGATGCATTCAAAACGTAAATAAAATAAAAAAGTTTACCACATGTTTTTTTTCAATTTACACACTGCTTACGATCCGGTTACAAAACCGAATGTTTTCAGGAGGAACCTGAAGATTGCACCTTCATTTCCGCTTTATGCACTTCACTCTTTTTATGCACGGAACAAAACAATTGCCACAACTCACCAACTATGATAAAAGGTTAAAGGAATAAAATAATTCCTTTTGAGACTAAATTCATTAACTAAACAAAAAGGTTATTTAGTGATAAGATCCTTAAGTATTTTGGATTTAAAACTTCAGTGGTTTGTCATAATTGAACCGAAACTTTTGGGTTAACCACAATACCAAATATTTTTACCTTACAGTTTTATTATTTAACCATCTGAAATAGTTAGTTTATTTATTTACAATTAAAACTATTATTTGTTTCAAATCACTTTTCTTGTACTGTATGTATATAATTATTTTATTTTATCTTCTTTTATTCTTTATACAACTTATGATGACTATCATAGAATAGTCGAAATGTTTTGTGTTGATTAAATACTGTTTTGCATTGTGTCAAAAATGTTATTTCAACAAGATCCTTAATTTGATATAATAGTGCAAGAACGAATTGTTAAGTGTCTTATACTTCAAAAATGTTAAACTTCGTTTTGATATACAAAATAAAATTCACCTACTAACTAACTAACCTGGCATAAGAATAAATAAATAATTTATAAAAAAATTTGATAAATAATTATCAAATTCCTTTAGTTTTAAATAAGCTATTCAGCGTGTAAATAAATTAAGATCCATATCCTTAATAGTTCATTTGACATAGTAATTCAATTATGTTTGTAATATTTTCAGCTTGTTGATTTAAAGTCACTATTTGACAGTCACATGTTTCGGATAAACATTCAGATTTAATTAAATCCTTCTCTAAATGTGAAGGCACAAATAGTTGGGCCGGATGGTGTAGTGGTCAGCATAACCGCCCGGCAAGCGGGAGACCCGGGTTCAAGCGGTTCGGTCCAAACTTTTTTCCTTTAAATTTCTTTAATAATAATTTCTGATTTTGATAATGCATAGTTAATTAACGAAATTAACTAATAGAAACTACAAAGTCTCGCGTCACCTCGCCTTTGAGTCGTGTGGCAATAGTTTACCATCCAAACAGCGCTGTTGTAATGTGATGACTTTCTAAGATGTCAGAAAAACTATCTACAACAGATTGGAACAACCTTTTTGATATTCAACTTTTAGTTTGGATTTAGTAAGCTCTTAAAGTACTCTAATATCACGTAGTAAAGTGGTCTTTTAATTTGCAATAAAACGAGCTCGTAAAATCGGCTTCTAATTTTCTCAAAAACCATATTCACTTTATAATTAAATGTTAATTATAATCTCAAAGACACATGATTTCCCACGGTACTGTTTTTCTTTTTTTTAGTTTTAAAATTTTAACTTTTTTTGCACTTTTTTACCTATACTGTGCTTGTATGTATTATACGGTATTAAGCTTTTATACATAACAAGTTCATCAGTGGGGAACGTCAGCTGGGGGGCCCTTATGTGAGTCCAGCAAAGTTTTAATTGTGCGGTTCCTCCTCCTCCCCCCCTCATACCCTTTAGTCAGTACTTATCAAAACCTTCTTATCTATAACAGTTCGCACGCGAAGAGGAGTTAACTTGTAATAACAATTGCATTTTGTTACTATTACAAGTTTAAGGTTACCTCGTACAGTGGTTGTTGTTTTGTCTAGTAAATTAAAATTACATACATACACACAAATATGAAAGAGAGAAAACCACTCACAAAAGAATGGAAATAGAGCCACTCTTTGATGAAAGTTTGACTGGGTTTCAAGCATTTGGTACCTTGTAATTTTCAATGTACCAATTCATACCCAACGCAGTCTTACCATTATTTCAAGCCACTATGTTTGTCACTTAAACTTCTGAAAGTCAGGTTGCCTTTACGTTACACCCTGTATATTACGGTTTCATTTACGTTCTGCTTTTTAACTTAAATCTGTGTCGTTTCCCTCTTATCAGTTGATGATAAGCTTTGTACTCTAATGATCCTTTCCGCTCCTCAAATCTTCACTCATTTCCTCCTCTTTTACCTTCTTACAACCCTCTTCCTTTCATTTACGACCAGCTCTTGTTTCATTCCATTGATGTCTATGGTCTGATATTTATCCTTACCTGGAATTCAGCTTTGATGTGTAATTTTTACAAGTGAAAACATATTGTCAAGCAGAAAAGAAAAATGAACACTTTGTGATTTTAAACATGAATGTTTCCTCAAACAATGGTAGTTTGGGTTAGTTTAACGGTCTTAACGAGTTGTTAATCTCGTTTTTCGAGCGTTTCCTAATTTCTTATTCTTTTTCAATATTTTCCATGTTTTCAGAGTTTCAAACGTATGGATTTAGTTTTGCAAAAATGTCTTGCAAAATGTAGAACTAATCTATCATCCCCTCCCATTGCCGTTCTTAATAGGCTAGTTTTAGTAATGATGCTTTAAATATTTTTTTATTTATATTTTTGGCTCTATAACAACACCAGATTATATGGTTTAAACCTTTTATTTTTATTTATATGTAAAACCCTACATCACTGTGCAACGGTATTTTCTCGATTTCAGTTTTATTTGATTATTTTTATTATTACTAAATCCAGCATACGTGAAGTAAATCTTGACTGATTGGACGGTCTGAAGTTTTATATAAGAGGCCTCAATAAACTTTTAAAGAAATGCGGTTTTCGGTATATTATGCTAGCTTATCCCATTGAAACCAGATCACAGATCCCGAAACGTCACGTTCTTTTAGTTCACTCAAACACGTTGGAAAGTGTCTGTATTTAAAAATATTTTAATCTATTAACTGTGCCATAACAAGCTTAAAGTAAAATAGCAAAATATGTTATGATATAGGTTAAGTGGTTTGTAAATACACATACAACATTTATGCTGTACATAGCGTAGTTTCACAATGTGCGGGATAGCGTAAGGAACATGGTCACTCGTCAGCTGTGGTATCAACATGGCGACATCGCAACTGTCAACATTATATGCATGCTTTGGTGTTGAAGCAATACTATCATAGATGTTATGATATAGGTTAGTGGTTTGTAAATACCTTATACAGCACATGCTGTTACATAGCGTAGTTTCACAATGTGCAGGATGGCGTAAGGAACATGGTCACTCGTCAGCTGTGGTATCAACATGGCGACATCGCAACTGTCAAGAAGCATTATATGCATGCACGGTGTTGAAACAATACTATCATAGATGTTATGACATAGGTTAGTGGTTTATAAATACACATACAGCACATGCTGCTACATAGCGTAGTTTCACAATGTGCGGGATAAGCGTAAGGAACATGGTCACTCGTCAGCTGTGGTATCAACATGGCGACATCGCAACTGTCAAGCATTATATGCGTAGCACGGTGTTGAAACAATACTATCATAGATGTTATGATATAGGTTAGTGGTTTGTAAATACACATACAGCACATGCTGTCACATAGCGTAGTTTCACAATGTGCAGGATAGCGTAAGGAACATGGTCACTCGTCAGCTGTGGTATCCAACATGGCGACATCACAACTGTCAAGCATTATATGCATGCTTTGGTGATTGAAGCAATACTATCATAGATGTTATGATATAGGTTAGTGGTTTATAAATACACATACAGCACATGCTGTAACATAGCGTAGTTTCACAATGTGCAGGATAGCGTAAGGAACATGGTCACTCGTCAGCTGTGGTATCCAACATGGCGACATCGCAACTGTCAAGCATTATATGCATGCTTTGGTGTTGAAGCAATACTATCATAGATGTTATGATATAGGTTAGTGGTTTGTAAATACACATCAGCACAATGCTGCTACATAGCGTAGTTTCACAATGTGCAGGATAGCGTAAGGAACATGGTCACTCGTCAGCTGTGGTATCAACATGGCGACATCGCAACTGTCAAAGCAGTATATGCTTAATGCTTTGGTGTTGAAACAATACTATCATAGATGTTATGATATTGGTTAATTGGTTTGTAAATACACATACAGCACATGCTGTACATAGCGTAGTTTCACAGTGTGCAGGATAGCGTAAGGAACATGGTCACTCGTCAGCTGTGGTATCAACATGGCGACATCGCAACTGTCAAGCATTATGTATGCTTTGGTGTTGAAGCAATACTATATGATATTTATGATATAGGTTAGTGGTTTGTAAATGCACATACAGCACATGCTGCAACATAGCGTAGTTTCACAATGTGCAGGATAGCGTAAGGAACATGGTCACTCGTCAGCTGTGGTATCCAACATGGCGACATCGCAACTGTCAAGCATTATATGCATGCTTTGGTGTTGAAGCAATACTATCATAGATTTTTACAAAATTGAAACGTTGTCAATCAAGTACGTTACAGTAACGCGTGAATTATAAGCGTTAAAAATCTTAAAAACACTTTTACTTATTAAGTTAAAAGTTCACTTACGAGTGCACAGAGAAGCATTTTTACAGGACTTTTGTTGCAGGTTCAAAGAACAATGGAGCACTTTGTTAGTTTTGGATTTTTCACAAATACTGGGATTTAATCGTATGAATGACCACCGTGCTTGTCTTTTTTGCACGTTCCTATTTAAATGTTCATATTTTTTGTCTGGTTAGTGTTTGATATTGTGGAATAACGTGTTTTGTCTTAATAGTGTAGATGTTTTCAAAACTTTTCAGATTAAAAAAAAATTCCTGTTTAAGAGAATACGTCTTTAAACTCAAGCATCTGTTGAAATGAATCGAAACAACTTCAAATAACACCCGTTCGTGTTGTGTGTATTTTAGCCCAGAAAAAATTGTTTGCTATTTGAAAATTAACTCGCAGGGAAACTCTGAAAAAGTCACAATTATTAATTTTAGGGTTGAAAGAAAGACAGAAGAGTGTTTGTGATTCAAATCTGATTTGTCTGACAGACTCATTTAAACTTCTGGTTTAACCCAAGAGGTATTTAAAGAAATTCATCCAAACGAGTTTTAACCCGTACAATCAACATTTTAAATAATTACTTTTAGCCTTTCCAAAAATACACAACCCAAGTGATAAAAATAATAATGAATAACTTATTCTTACTTATTATGAAAGATGTATGTTAAAGTCGTATGTAAACAAGCTAATGAATACAATAAAACTTTATTATAATTATGTGTATTTTGGAACTTTTTCTTTTTTTTTCAACAGAAAAGTGTTAATTGTGATCATATGTACAAATGTATAGTAGCCTACTTAGTTTGTTACTTCTTGTTGTTAGTTCAAAAGAGAAACTGAATAATATCAAAACTAGATACAGGGATGCTTGTAAAGAAATTTTCAAAAATTACAAATTTTAACCCTTCAAATATTTATATCTACGAAACTATTATTTTGAGTTTAACATTATAATTTAATTAGAGGTAATCATATCTCACAATTACGAGACTAGAAACAATTTTCGATACATGTTAGAAAGCCACAGAACAAACGTATTTAAAAAAATTACCAAGCCAAATGGAAGTAAAATTATACAACAAACTCCCAACAAATTAAAAATATACAAAATTTGAACACTTTTAAGACTTGGCTCAGACATTATTTAATTGAACATACGTTTTATAGTGTAAGGGAATTTATGGGCCAATAAAAATCTCAATTTGTAGTATTATTGGTTAATAAGAGTATTAATAGTTTAATGATATTAATGTCAGCCATTGTCATGTACTTTGGTGGTGATTTTGCCTACTACTTTTAATCATTAATATTTTTTTGTCACACAATTTGTATTGTAAACGACAATAAACGGTTATGTTATGTTGTTGTTTTAAAATAAATTCTGCAAATTGAAATGGCTTTAAATCTACAGTATAACAATTACATTTAGTTTACAAAAATGAGTTAAATAAATCATGGGGAATGCTAAATAAATATTCAGTACTTTTATATTCATACATGCTCAAATATATTACATATCTTTAGAGAACTTATTATTTAAATATGGTACAACGTCCATAACACGAAATTAGTTTCTTTATGAATTCATACTTTATTATTACGAAGTTGTATAATACCTTTTGTTTAGACCAAGGTCACTCAAACTTGACTTATTTTGAAGAACAGTTAGCTGAGTGTCAAGTATAACTAAACTTGTATCATTAGAGTTTAGAGCAGACATTGATGAAGCACTCGCCCAGTGTCCTGCAAGCAAGTGTAGATGCTTTGGAGAGAATAGTTAGTAGTGCAGACAACAATCTAAGTACAGTATAACTTATTTATGATTGCATATTACTTGTATGTTGGATAACGTTTTTTTCATAATCACTAAATCATTATTTGCTGATGCCGACTTCAGCAGTTTATTTCAAGGCAAAATATGTGGTGAACAATGAGTGTGACATGGTAGAAATGTGCCCACAATCTGACTTGTAATACAAACTAAGGTTGACATTTCCTTAGAATGTGTCATTAATTACAGCCCAATACCAATGGAAATATACACTAACGGATAACGTGACTTCTAACAACACAGGTAATAATATATATGCAACAACATGATCGGAACATACAACTATCATTATAATTATGTTATTAACTTGCTGTAACCGTATGGAAGAGATTTAAAGACAAAACTCAACGTAAACTGTTGGCCCAATTTACACATAACAAATGGCTCATTGTGTAAACATAAATAAAAGATTTTCATTTGTATTCTGCTTTAAAATATATATTTATGTTTATTTTTTTTTGGGGAAAAGTTATTTTAAATATATGTGTTTAAATATTTCATGATTATTTCAAACTATGGATTAAATATCTGTTGGGTGCCTGTAGACCTAGTGGTTGGGAAAGTCCCGACAAGTATTTCATTTCGACGTTTGTTGCATCTTCTGGGGACTGGTTACATAAAGAACACTTTCACAACACTTTTTACACTTATATACACTTAAAATAGTCACTTTGTGGTCGCGGCGCGGCTGGCACCCCCGGTGGGTGAGACTACTGGTGCGCAATGCATAAATATTGATATAGGCCTTGAGACTGGATATAATTAAATTATTTCAAACAGTCAAAATAATAAGAAAATAAAGCAGTTTTCTGTATGTAATAAAACCAGTTGCATTTGTGTGGCGTTTACTTAGCGAGAGCTCAATGAACATGAGAGTTCAATATGAAACAATTATTTCACTCGCATCTGCAGCCACGCCCTTAACAAGACTTTTCACTTTCACTTATTGACTCAGTTCTGGTAACTAAAACCAAAATCATTCAATCTCATAGCCTTTTGTATTCCGCAAATTTATAAAAAATAAGATTGTTACTAAAGTTTTCTGAAATGTTTTGTACTAGAACTCTTAGTTCTGAAATCTTACTTCAAACAGACACGTTCTTTTATTTATTCTAATTTGTTTCGTGATGACATTTGCTTAAGGCCTAAGTACAGAATGGACTAGATGTTGAATCAGATATATAAAAGAATCATAAAATATCAGAATATAATCAGGTCAGATTTTTAATTTTAAATAATATCTCTTGAATAGAATGTAACTCTTGATTGGTTGGTCGGAAGAAATACGAATAACAATCAGAGTATCATTAGAAGAAGGAACAAAGAAATAAATCACTGTTCGACAAAGCTTTGAGCTGATTTTCCTTTCATCAATTTTTCGTCGGTTGTCTTCATTTGTGCTTGAAGTAAAACCCACAGATACTCTGCGTTGCTACTGTATAAAATACTTTCGCAATCCATATTGATTTGTACGTTTAGAACGTTTCATAGATTCAGTTAAAATTTCGTACGGGGTTTTAGACTTCCTATCCTTATAATCTCTACTTATAAATAGTTCCACAAGTTTAACTATTTTTGCAGAAATTTTCCATCGTTATTATTATACTTTATTAAGTTATTTTTAGTAAGCACAAAGATCACACTAACGATGGAGCTGCTTGTTCTTGCTCACTAATTATGAAAAACGTCAGCAATAATAGTTTAAACTCTGAAACTCTCCCATCGTCATCAACAAACTTCATACAAATAGTTTATTAGAATAATTTAGTTCAATGACCATTGGTTAAGACCCTGTCACACATTGCCACTAGGTAGCCGCTACTAGTCCATGTATGTGAAGTTTTCGGCATGTCAATAGTGAATTTTCAATGGTAATCAATGTTGACATGCCAAAAACTTCACACACATGGCTAGTAGCAGCTACTAAGTCGCAATGTGTAACCCACCCTCTAATGTATGAATAGCGACCATGTGACTCATGGTCTCCAATGGGAGAAGTTGCATTTCAATTTAATTTCATTAGCATTATGCAGCTACAGTTGAGATAGTGTACGGGGTTGTATAGCGGATTAGAGAGACGGATGAGGGATGGACGTAACGGATGAGTCTGGTCAGTTATGAGTTGTTGTAAGTAGCTTATTGCCTTATCCGCTGATATATGCTACATTTCACCAACGGATATCACAATATCTATACACAAACATTCTGGAAAAAATAAAAGATTTTCAAGCAGAAAACTCTAAAGTGTCTTAACTGAGTAGAATTTAAAGTATAAACGATTTTGTTTTTTTAACATGCAAACTCGGGAGTATTCGAAATAATATTCAGTGAGCATCATCATGAGTAATGTTATCATTATGAATCAATTTAAGATTCTATAACGCTAGACTCGTTACAAACCTTTTTTGTACAACCTCTTGGGAAATCAAAGTTTAAGAAATATCATCGCTGATGAGTTCAGAAAAAATTAAAATTTGTAAGAAAAGTTTATGTAGAAGTGTTTGTGATTGGTGATAGAGTTTTATTAAAATAATTGACATTTATGCTGTCGGCGTAAAAGGAAGATGCGAATTAATATTCATCCCAACCATCCAAAATAATAAAGACCAACTGAAATTAGTAAATGAAGAAAAACAAAACACAATATAATCCCACAACTAAGCACTTTTCGGACAAATACAAAATCTGTTCAACGACAATAGTAAAAATTGATAAACATTTTTCTTAAATGCAGCTTACATTGTGTAAGACCATGTTAATTTATTAAATTACCAGTTTTTTAACCATTTCTGTTCCTCGTGAAAAGGTCTTTTGTTTATTTCTAAATATTACAAAACGAAATGAAGTCCCGAAGAAATGTGAGTTGGTTCATGACCGCACGTACTGGTGTTTCCCATGTTACATTAGCTACTACTGATAAGAGAGTTATGCAAGATAAGAACCATCGTCTTAATGTGACCAAACTTAAGTAAAGTAATTAGCTTCTTACTATTGTCAGCTTGAGATTAATTTACGAATTATATAAGAAAACAATTATTAGCCAAAAGTATTACCGTGTAGGTTGCACACAATAGCGCTGTGATCAAATTTCCTTTCACAAAAGAAACGCCTTATCAATACTTTCACATACGAGTTGAATTGCACAAAAGAGCCGCGCTGACATGTCGAATATGTTGAAAGCTTCTGCAAACACAAGTTTGACAAGGGCTTACAATAAGGCTGTCAATCTGTACAGAATAACATCTCTCCCGTAACAACGGAAATAACTCCATCCCTTGGTGGCGAGTAGCTTCAAAACTTTCAAACATACGAGTTATTTCTAAAAACCTGTTCTAAATAAGGCAGTGATCAGCATTGTGCCAAAGAAACTGACAATAGGTTGTTAAAACTACAACATTAGTACAATAATCATGTTGAGAGTTTGTGTCGGATATGTTATGATTTCTGCATAAACAATTTCTACGTCGTCCCGTCATCTGCGACCTAATATCGTCCTCAGATTAGCTATAACCTGTAATACAGGTATAGTAAAACATAATATTATAACATTTGAAAATGTGTAAAAAGCAGAACTAGACCGTTTGGACGAAATCCTTACAATAATTGTTGAATTAAACACATTTCCTCATTTCAATCGGCATAGACATAAAATATGTTTTTTTGTCAATAATTTACGTTGCTAGCTATAGATTACTGTAGACGTATTGAGTTTGTATCAGGTTGCTGATTGTTCTTATGCTTTTTGTTATGTAGTTTTGATTTGTTGAATAGGTTTTAAGTAGTTTTTTTCTTTAACTTGATTAGCTACGAGTATATTATATAGTATACTATATATAGTATATTATAGTATAATTATAGTATATTATATAGTATACTATATTATATATTGGTAGGGCTAGCCTGTCAACTTCCGCTGATTTGTATAGGCTTACTTACGGCCTAATTTCTTGTCTCATGTTTTACCTGAAATAAGGATCAGTTTGCAGACCACGATGAAACGTCGTGTTGTTCTGGTTCACTAACGGTGGAAACCTACAGGGTAATATGTTAAAATGAGGAATGTTCTTCCATAGAACACTGTACAGCAATCAGCTGTGACTTAATATTAAGTATTAATTTTGAAACAGAACAGTGAAAGCAACCAGTCAATGGGTTAATATAATCATTTCTTCCACAAAAAGACGGAAAAAAGACCAAACTTTGACACATATTTTTATATTACTTAATATCACATTTGTGTAGTGTTTGACCAGATATATACCAGATGACCAGATATTTAAAGTATCTCAATTTATCGTTCAATCGATGTAAAATAGAGTGTGTTATTTTGTTGAAATGAGTAGCATGTGAGATCTAGAGTGAAATGAATGAGTGAGTGAGTGAGTGAGAAGTGGTAGAGTGGTGTAAATACAGTGAAGCGATGTAAGGGCAGTAAAGCAGTTTACACAGAGATGAACAAAGAACATTGGCGCCGAGACTGTCTCCCCTCTCAAATTTTACAGCTTTTCGACTTCTCAGATTTAACTTTTAAGCCCACGTTGTTTTTAAAAACGTTTTATTTCAAATATTCCTTATCTTTTTCCTTCAAAACTGAAGTCAAGCTAAAAGCATGCTTTATCTGCCTAGTAGTTAAATGGTTTTATGTTAGTGCTTTGAAAACCGATCGTTTTGTGACTATTGAATTTCTACATTTTTGAGTTCCTATATTTTCCCCTTTCAAACAACAAACCACAACAGACCTAATAATTGTTGCACTGTAAGAGCTGAAAGACTGAAAGCAAGACACATTTATGTCAAATCTGTATTAGGTAGTATCCATATAGTTGAACTAATCTTTGACATTCTCACTGTTACTTTTTAATAATTCATGTTAGAACTCCGCTTTTGGTTATGTTATTCAAATACTACTAGCCTTCGGATGTTGGCTTCGCTCACGGTTTGGATATTCACTTCGCTAATAACTATACTTTTTCAGTTAGGGTATTTACTTAAAGTTGAAACTTATACACTGTTATTGTTATTATTTGTTGATGTTTACATTTACACCAACTGGGCATTTTTAATACTTTGCCAATATGTTTTGTCTAAAGCAAATTTAAATTCTTAACAGTGCCAAAAATCGTTTGTCCACGCATAACTCCTCTTAGATGTAACTAAATACGTCGACTGATATCTCTAATGAAAGAGCATAATTCACTGAGTGTTCTTAGACTAAAACTAACAATTTATCTCAATTAGAACCTGAGATATGACAGGACAAAGAAGAAAACATGGAAAAAGCCTTTTTGAGTATAACTTGAGAAGGGCGAAAGTTAAGCGAATTTTGATGTTTGATGATGAATCTATGCAAAAATACCTTTCATTCAAAATCGGCCTGATAGAATGGTCGTATGAATTCCATTAGATTTTCATCAATTATTTTAATATTCAACAGAACGCAAGAAAAGCACACAAAGCTCGGTGGTAGAAGTGAGGAAGATGTTTAGAGGTTGTTACTTGTTATTGGAGCTATGAATGTCACATTCTCAGTGCCTTGTTTTACTGCGTGCTTTCTTTACAATGTCTCGTGCTGCCTGGCTTGGCTTTGCCCTTTCAAAAACATTTTAAGAAATTGGTAAAACTGACGAAATAACATTTTGAAAAATGAATAGAAAAGTCAAACATACCATGTGAAAATTTATCAGTTTCTGAAATCTTGTTTGGATAAGATTTTTTACCTGGCGTTTTCTTCATTACTTGTGAAAGACGGCGTTGTGTACGTCCGGATGTTTATCTCTCTAAAAAATAAGCTGTTCACAAACGAGAGTCTAAAAATAGTTCTAGTAATTAAATAAACAAGATATTTCCATGTTCTCATTGTGCTAATTTAAATTGAACAAAGCATTCTATTTTCGTGCCAATACAACGGTTATAGTTGTATAATGAGCTACAAGTAAACTACCTATATCTAATATTAAATAGAAGAACCTAATCAAAGTTTGATACAACCTTTATTATAAACAATATATATACTATAAACATATCTATTTATGATGTTTCTTTTTCAAGGGCAGTTTCTGGATGGGGTCAATCAAGAGTTTGTCTCTGATGAAAGCTTCGCATCATTAGTAAAGTTCCTGAGTCATTAGAGTCCGGAGACTCTCCAAGTATAACTACTCTTGTTTGTAATAACTTATTGCAATTTGTTATTATATCAATATCATGGAGGATAAATGGTTTTCTGGGTACCATTTAACCAATAGTTTTTTAGTCAACGTTTGTCTTTTCAACCTAAACTATACCATATTAGAAAACAATGAACACCTTAAATTTAAACCGACTATACATTTCCTTTCCTGTTGTGACGTTATGTTTCAATGTTTTATTTTTTAAAAAGCCTCTAATGTTGAAATATTACTACGGGCGTTATTCTTCGTAACCTGACCACTCTCTACCACTAAACAGCATAAGTTACCCACCCATCCTTACAAACTTAAAAACCCTCACGACCAATTTCTTGTTGCTTTTCATCGTTAAATATCAGTCTACTGAATTTTGTATTAATAACTTTCAGACTATTTATTGTTTTAAGAAGACTAGCTCTTCCAAATGATTATTCGGTCTATGTCAACTTTTACTACACAGGTCAAAATAAGCAAGTTAGTGTTACATGGTGTTTTGAACTCTCAGTACAAGCCTTGTATGACTTTCTTTAATCAAGACGATCACATTTTCCTGTAAAAGCATGGCTCCAAGAGTTTTTGTTAGTTTGCTAGCCATCATGTGGTCATTTTAACAAAATATTCAACTATTAACTGTTACTATCCTCCAAGTCGTTGTTTGTTAAAGTGAACAAACAAGTCAATCTGTTTAACTTAGTTGAACCCAAATCAGGTTTTAACACTTCAGTGAACACTAGTTCAGTCAGCAAACAGTAATACTCAGCAATGACTAAACCATGTTCTGAGATACTTGGCAATAGAAGCACGCTCATGTGTTGTTGTATACATTCCCACTACACTTAGACAAGGGTTTCTTGCTTATCTAGATTGTTGCTTAACTGTTGTAGCAGGTACTAACTTCATACTTGGTATGTCTTCATCTTTTGAGCTTTTAAGGGTCGAATTTGTCGTTTCCAAAGTAGAGTAACAGTCTCGTCTCATTTTGAGATACCTGTGAATTTAAATTTTGTAATGAAAATTAGTTCTTTTAGCAAATTCTAGAGAAGGATTATAATTAA
Organism: Matsumurasca onukii; assembly: GCA_018831715.1. Classification (NCBI taxonomy): domain Eukaryota; kingdom Metazoa; phylum Arthropoda; class Insecta; order Hemiptera; family Cicadellidae; genus Matsumurasca; species Matsumurasca onukii. Next base: position 82,963,797 of record CM032058.1, read on the forward strand.
CTGAGATTAAGAAAATTTACCCTTATTTACAGTAAAGCTCCATATGTTAGTTGCACAAATGAAACTGATTCCAGATGGACTACAGTCATAATATTTATAATTTTGAGTTTTAACCGTAACAAAACATAGGCTTCCTGAAATATAAAACTAGGCCCTACTTACATTATGACTAATATAACTTTATTCGCAGGTAGTTTGGTGTTGAATTTTTACAGGTATTTATGAAATATTCGAGTAAAATGAAGATTCAAATCTCTTGGCTTTACAGTCAAATAGAAGTATGAGATAAACAATTTTTGATTTTATGAGATTTTAATATTGTAAAGAAAATATTTCAAAGGACAAAATAAATTCCAAAGAAAGTGTTTAAAATGTGGTCGAGGGAAATTGTCTTAAGTTACATTTTGTTCAAGTCCAGTTTTAGTAAAGCTAAAATTATGTATGACCTTTAAAAACCAAAACCATGGTTACTTAGAAAGGTTCAATTGTAATAAGAATCTAGTTTACTGAGTTAAGTTCACATTATGTCAGCACCTATACCAGCTTTTGAAGACTCAGTTAAAGGTCTATTATTATGACCATTGTAATAATAATAATAATATTCTTGATTTACCAGAATGAAACTAGAGGCGCCCCTAAAGGAATGGCGAATTTATCTTGAACTACGCAAAAACTGACATTTGACTGCAAGCAATTATTTGCATGAAGTTGAACTTCAAAAATCAATAAAGAAATTCGTTAAAAATAAAGATATTCAGTTTATTTACAAACTCCCTAAAAATCTGTTTTAATGACCATTGTTACGTCATTGGCTACTAGTGTACGACAGATCGTCTTGTACAACTTGTAGACTAAAGGCCTTTGATGGTGCTGGTACTTTTGAACCCATTAGTTACTTGGAACCTAAATAAAAAACCAAAGTGTACCTTGACAAAAGAACAACTATCACACCAAACAAACACAGTACTCTTTCTTCACGAGCCAATTACTTGTTTAATGTTTACTTTAGTACTGTTTTATATTTGTAATCCTGAATCACAGACGTGACACATTAAAGTGAAGAGTGGCGCCAGAATGTATCAACAGCTCTTCTTTACTTGCCTTCCTCTAACAACATACAAGATTGGAGTTTAGCTAAGGAAATTCTGTTTTATGGACTTATTTAAACTTTGGGTTTACAGAGAAAAGTAAAATAAATAACAGGTTTGAATGAATCCTACGTTCCAAAAACGTAAACTTTTTATTTACAAAGGAGGCTTACTATAAATTATGACAAATGTATATTTCTGTAGTTGAGAAGGGCCAAAATATGTTATTGCTTTAGAAAATGTGCTAAAGCTTTTATCAGACAGTAACTCTCGTTAAAACTTTTTTTGCTAGTAATCAAAAAGTAAAATCAACCTTTCTTAAAGTAAAAGAACAAATAATACATTTTGTAGAGTGTGTTAACTGTGCAGTTTAAATGTTTATATTCCTAATCATTCAATACAATATAATTTTGATGATTTTAAACAGCAGCAGCAATGCGTTATAAAAGTTCAAGAGCTATCTAATTACTGATAAGCTTCTCAATTAATAACTCAATCGCCTATTTAGTCTAGGCTGTTATTTCAATATTAGACTTTTACGAGGAGGCCAATACCAAATAAGTTTAAGAACTTGTTTAACAAAACAAGTAAGAGAACATAATTGTAAACAGATAACTACAATAATTGTAGATAAAATAATTATTATTGTCCAAGGCTATTCGAACTCATTACAAGGACGAAAATTGCATTGGTCTAAACAACTCAAATCATATCGAGTTCTTAAATTTACTAGAATCATGTAAGGGGTTATTCAATTTACGTCTAAACAAGTCAATAAAACCTTGATGAAACTCACTAGTTTAGCTACAAAGTTGATCCTCCGTATCAGTACTGCGACACACATCAAGATGTGGCTGGCACGAGGTTCATCCCTTATGAAATAGTAATGATCATGTCACCCACTAGTGTTGGTTCGCAAAGTCAGGAAGTCCTCGTTTCTTTGGTTGGTACACCTGATCTCAACTACTTCCACCTACTAAGGTTCACCTTTTAATTTTGTCAGCAATGGTTCATTATTCCATATCTTTTCATTGAATTATAATATTTGAACAATCAGGTTTTGGTCTGAAATTCATAAAGAATAATCTTTCAAGCAAAAAAGAAGAAAAAGTCAATATTGAGATAAAAGGAGTTGTTAGTCAGACAACCTTTCGTTTGTTGGTGTGCCTACCATTAACCTTTCTTGTTAACCTGATTATTTTCATCTGTTTGTTAAAAGTAAATGCTTTTTATGATGCTCAATAAATATTCTGAAACGTGTTATAAAATACACAATACTAAAATAAGGTCGTTAGAAATTAAATAAAAATTGGTACGCTTTTCCCGTTTATACGAATATTAATCTACTATCAATTTCATTCCCAACCATCGGGTTTTAAATTATTTAGCACCAAAACCTGTATAAAAACTTGCTTTGAGTCAAGATTGTGTTTTATAAAATATAGCCTATTATTTATTTGCGTTTCTTAATTTTGTATTGGACGTTTCTGAGTCCCAATTTTCCTGGCAATCATAAATCTGTTAACATTTAATGATTTGCTCACAACGTTTCAGACTAAACTCACTTGATTGGAAGTTTCAACTTATCCTAAATTAACATTTTAAAAGGAAGAATGTCAAACTTCATACACTTATCAGGTGAACAGCTATTCTTACTTCTATAATCAGGCATTTTCTTTCTTGTTTTTGTTGTTGTTGATTCCGTAGGCTCGGATCAAGGTTTGAAGAAGCTAAAATATTAGCTTTATTAAAACTGACTTATTTTATGATTTAAAGAACTAAGTACATATAACTATAAAAATATAAGAACGTTTTGAACGTCAGGATCAGTTCTTATTTTATGGTCCTGATCTTACCACGCAGATATCACGAAAATCTAATTTTGATATAGACTATTCGCTAAAAACCTAATTATTCCTCTTATTCCTAATTTCTTGGAATTTTGATGTTTTAAAGTTCAGCCCGTATCTTAAATAGTAAATACGGTTCTATTTCGTCAATTTTAATGCGAGTAATTGGTTAAACCAAATGAGGACTTTTAATGATAATTATTATTTTCCTTTTTCTTGTCTAACGCAATTTCAATGATCTATTGTCAAATTTCTGGTCACTTGGAGAGTCTGCGGTCTCTAATGACATCTGACTCAGGAACTTTACTAATGGTGCAGAGTTTCCATCAAACACCAACTCTTGATTGAACCCATTAAGAACTAATTAATACTAAACTTTCAATGAAAGAGTAATTAAAGGAATATCTATTTACTACATTTATCAACTGATTTCCTTTGAAAGTAAAGCACTCCACAATTTTACTTCGTCGGATCTGTTTACAAATAACATTGAAATATTCAATAATGTTCATTATTTTAGTAAATTTATAATTTTGCCTGAGGAATCATTTATGCAGATCTGCTTTTTATGTATTTTGAGAATTTAGGAAGGATGAGTTGACAATGTTTAACCAAACCAAAATTAACTTTTGACCAAGTCAGTAAAATGATATTTATAAGTTAAAGAAATACTGAAAACTTTAGTTTCAGCATTATACGGTGAACGCATTGGTTACACGTACAGTATATTAAACTGGAATATACTTTCAGGGAACATTATTCAGTAAACAAAACAAACGAGGGAAATATGAATGAATCGTGTAAACTGTTGCACAAAGCGACAATATTCAGTTCCCTGAGGCAGAGGTGAAAACAATTCTCTGTAATTTGTGTAATTGTTTCCCTACTGGGACACGGACCTTAGTTATGTTGAACTGCAACCAAAGGTTTTAAACTTTTTTTATTCGTTGTATTTCTGATCCTCGGACCTTTTTATTCTCAGTGTTCATTGAGCTGAAGATTGAAAAATTGGATGAAAAAATGGACACTAGGTTCTAAAGCGAAACGTCTGATAGGAGGCTTTGGAAGATTTAAAGTATTCAATGAGCGAATCCAATAAACTATACTTTAGAGGTGAGTAGTAATAGATTTTCTGCGTGGAAAAAATACAGATAATTCATTATTTTAATTTTAAGTTTCTAATTGGAATTCAAATCAAAGTACTGTGTTTTGATGTTTATTAGACGAAACAGCTGTTAAATAGAACTAAGAGCTCTTCTCGCTTTTGAAAAGCTCATTGTCTTATCTCAAGTAACAATAAGTAGATAAGTCAGTGCTAAGAGGCTCAAGTTAAGCTAATTAACTAAGTGATGTGTTCTTCACAGATTGAGAACTAACAGAAAATGACGTGAAATATGGCAAAATCTCTGATTTTTACTGAACTAAGCGATGAACTACCATTTTCAGTTGAGTCGGAGCTCGAACCTGCGAACTTCTTATTCATTCTTGAGAACTATCAAAACAGCCTACAACGCCAGTAAGTTGGTGAGTATTAAAATAACCAAATAAGTCAAATCTATATAGCAGAAATTGCCAAATACTCACATTTTCATCCCTACGAAAATTAAAGTAGCAATCAGTTTTATAGTTGGTAAATATACTGTCCTATAGGAGGTTTCAAAGCGAGTTGAGGATTGAGTTAGGTGCAATGTCAAGCCTTTACCTGTCGAGAAAGAGCCATCAACCTACTTTACGATACGACCTCCTTGTAAAATACACCCCAGCTTGACTCCTCACAACATAGCTAATAACGAAGAGTAAACAGGGCGACGTTATAACAAGTAAGTGGTTAGTTTTGTTTCTAAACTACTGGAAGTCATAATAGTCTAAAGCTTTAGTGCTGTTTGGATAATAGATTAAAACAAAACACCCTTTAGAAGTTTGAAAACTTTATGATGCTACTTTTTTGTCAATCTTTAGGTCATCGTTTCGTTTCATCGCGATTAATTAGCATTAGATACTATCCTCCTAACAGCACACTATTTGTATGTAATTGCCAATTGCAAAACTTTATTTATGATTATACGACAGTGAAATGTTATGTATAACAAGTTGATCAGTGGGGAACGTCAGCTGGGGCCCTTATGTGAGTCCAGCAAAGTTTTAATTGTGCGGTTCCCCCTCTCCACCACTCATACCCTACTTTAGTCAGTACTTATCAAACCCCTCTTATCTATAACAGTTCACACCCGTTACGTGAACCATCAAATGCATTAGTGCTAAATCTGTGTTCCAATACTTGTTTACAGTAAACCGAGGCGGTATAAACTTAGTTGTTCTCTTAAGTAAAAGACCAAATACCATAGAAAGCTACATCATTTCGCTTTTTATTTTGTTATTTATAATATGACGAGCTTTTTTGCAAGAATACTTAAGTAAAATGCAGACATAAATTTGCGCCTTTACGATTTGCTTCAGAAATATACTACTGTACCTTTCTTTAACATATAAGATCCCAAAATAGAGAACGGTACAGTTGAAATGTAGCACTTAGCTCCTGAGTTTTACTCGGTCTTATTCTGAATTGGAAGGATTTTTAAATTTAACAACTGAAATTGTATTTACACTAAATAAAGGCAAACTTGTGCATCAAATTTAAAGTTCTACGTCGGTTATTGGTAGTTCCTTTGTGCGTGTTGGAAATCCATGTTAACGTATGTCTAGATCTAGTGTTTCACCTATATGACACGTTATACAGGGTGTGTGTTAAGCCTCGTTCAACACCAAACTGTGTCATTTCCCTCTTATCAGTTGATGATGAGCTTTGTACTCTGATGATCCTTTCCGCTCCCCAAATCTTCACTCATTTCCTCTTCTTTTACTTTCACACAATCCTCCCCCTTCTTTGTCCCACCCCACCTCTTTATCTTTCACATGGTTAACTACAGTGTTACTGCTGTTTTATCTATCCTTGTCTTAGTTTCATCTTAGAAGTACATGTGTTGAGTTGTCTACTGAACTGTAAGAGAAACATTAGTTTAAGTAAGAAGGGGGTGTTCTAGAGATTTAGTTATTGCAGTCTGGTAGTTTTATTTACAGTTAGAGTATTCACTACATTTCAGAGACAAATCCTTATAAAAGTCCTTTTAGGTTAAACATTTTTTTCCATTTTATACTTATTTGAACCAGTATTAACTAAAATATGAAAACCTTGACCATCTTTTCAGTGTTTCCAAGCCAAAATAGTTTAGCTAATGTGACTGTTAATGAAACATAAACTAGTTTTCTAGCGCTCCTCGCAACGATAGTCTTTGAACTAAAATGAAACGACGACGAAGAGAGCGACGAAGGGTATGAGAGAAGGCCAAAATTTAGAGGGTGAAAAATTGCAGAACATTAGATTATTGAATCTTGCCTCAATCCACAAGGCGCTTCTCTAGTTTCAGCATTTATTAGATTTTGGTAGTATTTACTCTGCGAGTTAAAATCCACGGACGTGTGCACAGAGAAGCTTCTTTGTAGAGTTTTTGTTGCAGGTTCAGAGACAATGGAGGGACTTTGTTGGTTTTGGATTTTCCGCCACAAAGACTCGGATTGAATCGTGTGAACGACAGCCGTGCTTGTCTTCTTTGATAACTCTCAAGTTTACCTTATCTCTATAGTTTCAGGGTTCTGCACAAACACAAGTTTTGTCATTTCTTCACATAGCATTCTCGTATTTCTACTTTGATCTGGATAATAATTAAGCTATACGTACGTTAATTCACTTAACAAAATTAATATAAATTATATTTCAAAGTGTTGTATACCATGCATTTACTTTCAAAATACAACTCAACGATCAGTTATATTTATTATAATAAATGAAAAGTAGTATTTATGTGTAGCTTAAACAATACACACCAGCACATTTAAGAGCTATTCCTCTAACTTATTTGACCAACTTATCTCATTCACATCAAAAGCTAATTGTCAAGTAGACGTTGAAGGATCACTTGCCCGATATCCTGCAAGTGTAGAAACCTAGGAGGGTCATTAGTAATGAAGAAAACAATCTAACGAGACTTATTGTGTAAACCAGTTCGACACAAGCCCATACTAGTGGTTGGATTAAAAGTTATCGTAGACAAAAATCAAAATTGAAAATATTCAAAATTAGATAAGCTTTTCATCCAACATAAATGAATATTTAGTAAAAAGAAGAAACGGACTTTTCCAGCCAATTCTGAAGAAAAACTACTCCTGACGTTTCGGGCAGTTAAATTATAACAGGCTGGTAACATAAATGAATAAGTTGTCGTATGACTTTGTATTCCAGAAAATGTCCGAACTTTTCTATGTATATTTTAATTATCTGTGTACGGACTAACATATAAATTTGATAAAGTAAGAGAATAACACCTTTTAGAGAGTTTTTGTTTTCCGTAAGCCACGTTACGGACTGTAAAAGTATACTAAGAAATTACCAAGTGAAATAAAAGAAATTATACTTTACAGAACTAATATAAAAGTTAAAGTTGTGAAACAGCCCACAGCAGATTTCAGAAATACCACAGCTGGTTCTAATGGATGCATTATTCCTTATCCTCAAGGAAAACTTTCAAAACTCTTAATTCTTTTAAAATCTCAAGCCAGAAGGAAGCATTTAATTAGTGTACAAGCACTTCTAGTTTATATAATTAGCCTAACGTGAACTCTAGCAAAAGGTTATTGTTTTATTTCGAAAGAATCTGAGAGGAGTAAAAGCAACGTTGCAAGTGATATCACAAGAATCACATAGAACAGGGTCTATTTTGTTACTACAAGCAAAATTAAAGCTTTTTCATACGGTATTAACTAAATTGACCTTAATGTTTCAACTTTCGAAATGACTACCATTGGCTTTAGGATTATAAAAACGATTCATATGATACTGTTGTTAGTAAAACTTAGCCCACACTCTTACAAAAACAAAAGAACATAAGAGAGATAACAAACAGAGAAATCAAGCACGTCCACGGCCAGTGACAGCTTCCCACTGACTGACAGGCAGCCATATTGGCTGGCATGGAGCAGCAGACGAACAATCACAACCATAAACCAGACTGACCAACTATAACAGGGATCACAAAACACCTATCTATCTACATCAATTGAAGTTAATGTTCCTTATATTTTTAATGAACTAATCAGGTTTCTTAACAAAAGATTTAAAATCATAAACAAGTCTTAAAAATTCCCTACACTGTGAATCACTTATCAGCCATGAAGAGTAAATATTGTAAAGTTTTGATGAATGAATCAGGGTTTCATAACCTACAATAAAAGTTGAAAGAGAAGATTATCGTGAAAAGCACTTCTTAACTAACCATTGTTGCAGAAGAAATTTGAGCCCTCTTTTCCAGCTTGTCTCTGAAGTGTTCTCTAGCTAAGAACCGCAACGAGCAATTGTTGACGAGCAATCTTGAAAACTCCCCTACCTTTTATGCTAGGAGTATTAATGTTGCATATGTAATTATTTTTGTAACATTCATGAACGGTGTTCAACCTGCAAGAATAACATAGTTGGACACAAGCTCATAATAGTGATTATATTACAAGTTATTGTAGACAAAAATTAAAATTGAAAATTTAAAATTACAGAAGCTTTTTATATTTCATAAGTAAAAAGTTCACGTAAGACTTTGAACTCTAGTAATTTGCCGAAATTTTCTAGGTATATTTTAATTGAATAAGCTTATCCAGAAAACATTTGACTCTTATTGAAATTATAACACTATAATCTAAATGCGACGAAATAAATAAGTATTTTACGGTGGGGTAAGAAATATTATGTCCACTCTTTCACTTTTCCTTTTAAAGAACCACACTAAATATAAAAACAAATATAACAACACCGCACGTATATTAAAAATAAATAAAACAAACACACATAAATAGGCAATTTTACTGAAATCTCAGTTCCCTGTTGACTTGTTTACATTAAATTTGTAAATATTTATTTCAGCTACACTAACAATCAACTATATGTTAGGTTAAAATGATTGTATCCGTAGTGGTTTTACAATGCAAAGCCAAATAGGATCAACAGGTTAATATAAAGAATATGTATTTCTTTAGTATCTGCAGCCCCACCCTGAACAAGACTTTTCACTTTCTCTTATTGAATCCGTTCTTATTAACACCAAAGCTGGTCGATATAGAATGAGTGTTTGTTGTAGAAAGAAATTAAACTATTAAAAATGTAATGAAACAGAAAACTGTAGATGTAAATTCAACTTGTGCAGACACATTTAATTAGTTAGTGAGTTAAAAAACAAGAATATAATTTTTGATTTCTTATCAATATTATTATTAACAGGAACAAATCATGTCATAAAATAAGTGTAGTGAGAGAAGTACTCACACAAGCAAAATAAAAAAAACTTTATTTTCGTATTTATTGCTTTGTCAGTTGCAAAATAACATCCAATTTTCCCATTTAAGAATTCGGCCACAGTATAGAAAGGACGACCTGGTCTATATATTAAAAGAATTGATGAAAATCTAATGGCAGTCAGTAAGACCGTTCTCTCAGGCCGATTTTTCTTTATTTTTTTTTAATGAAAGGTATTATGCATAGATTTATCATCAAACGTCAAAAATCGCTTAACTTTCGCCCTTCTCAAGTTACACTCAAAAAAGGCTTTTTTCCCATGTTTACTTAGCTTAGTCCTGTCATATCTCAGGTTTTAATGAAATAAATTGTTCGTTTTAGTCTAAGAACACTCAGTGATTTATGTTCTTTCATTAGAAATATCATTCGACATAGTTACCTCTTAGTAAAGTTATGCGTGTACAAATGATTTTTTGGCAATGTTAAGAATTTAAATGTGCTTGAGATAAAACATATGGGCAAAGTATTAAAATTTCCCAACTGCTGTAAATGTAAACATCAACAAATATTAACAATAACAGGGTAAAGTTCAACTCTCAAGGAAATCCCCTAACTGAAATGTAGACCCCAGCTGGCCGAAGTGAGTCTGGAGGCTTCAAATCGAAGCTGGCCAGAAATTGTGAGGGTCTGGGCTTCATACAGCTGGCCGAAGTGAGGGTCTGGAGCTCGCCCCAGCTGAGAAAGGCCGAAGTGTGAGGGTCTGGAGGCTTCGCCCCAAGCTGGCCGAAGGCTAGTATTATAATAATAATTCATTTAAATTCTAAAGATCTCTTAATTTGTTGGCCGGAAGAACCACGGATATCAATCAGAGTATCATTAGAAAGAAGAGAAAAAGAAATAAATCACTGTTCGACAAAGCTTGGAGCTCATTTCCCTTGTATCAATTCTTTTTCAGTTGTTTCCATTTGTGTTTGCTGAGGAAGACCCACGTATACTCTTGCAGAAGACTCTGGAATGATTTTTTATTCAAATAATCAGGAAATTTAATTTGATTAAAATAATGTTTAAATCGATTAAATATTATTAAGATGTCAATATGTTTTATGATGTCGAATATAAATTATCTTTTGAACCAGCGACTTCGGGGGTTGGTTGTGCTACTTGTAGCTTTTTGCGAGAATAGTAGTTGGTTATACAGTTAGTATATATTATATAGCGCACTGCAATACATAGAAGTAGTAAGGCTACAGTTGAGATAGTGTCTGCGGTTGTATAGCGGATTAAAGAGACGGATGAGGGATGGACGTAACGGATGAGTCTGGTCAGTTATGAGTTGTTGTAAGTAGCTTATTGCCTTATCCGCTGATATATGCTACATTTCACCAACGGATATCACAATATCTCTAGACAAACATTCCATGAACTAAAGCGCTTCTAATGTACACAGCTATTTTCTTATTGTAATGAAAAATTTTAGCTTTTCTGATAGAACAACTCTTTTTGTTTCAATAAAAAAATATTTATCACAGTTATTGCCGATAAAATTGCTATTAGTCAACTTTTGTTTAATATTCAATCCGGATAAGCCATGAAATGAATTTTGTTTTCCACACAATCATTAAACTTTTTGATGTACAGTGTTTTGGCAATGATTTCGTTTCGTGGATGTAAAAGTGTGAAGAGGGCGGAAATGAAGTTGCAATCTTTTGTTTCTCCTGAAAACATTCTGGTTTGTAACCGGGTGGTTGGCAGCGTGTAAGTAAATTAAAAAAAGAACATGTTATATAATGCCATATCTTCCTTTGAATCCTTTGAACACCAGGAAATATTACCACCAAAGGAAAAAAGAAACTACTATTTGGTTTCACTAGTTTTAAACACGATAAAGAAAGTATAAAAATAAGTTATTTAGTCACTAAGTCCTTAGGTATCTAAATAATGTTGTTCTTAAAGTTACTAATATTATCGTTGTATCTGAAATGTATAGTAATATTTGGTTGGAGTCAGTAGTAAGGTTCCTCCCTTGTTACTAAAAAGGATGACTGGGAAAGGTAAGAAATCGTTTTAAGCGTCCTATTTCAAGTGATTAGGATTTTGGTCCAGGACAATGTGGTGTTTTAAAAGTCCTCCACTACCTCTCCAACAAAGGATTTTACTTTTCAACGGCTGTAAATTTCTACACAAGTTTAGACAAATATTTCCAAAGGTTATGAAAAGTACTTTTTACGTGTTTGGGAAGTTTTACCCTACTTTACAACGAGGAGGATTGAGATATATGTAAAACTGTTTTGTCGGATAACCCCTAGCTTGTGACCTCTCACTTTAAAGACCTTTCATAATACAAAACCAACGATACCTTCGAAAGACTTGCCGACATCTCGCTCTTGATTAGTGTTGGTCTCAAAAGTGTACGACTTTGTGCACAGACAAATGGCTGCTAACGGTTTAATTTACTAAATACCAGAACCAGCAAGGAACTTTTCGTATTTACTTCAAGAGCCTTACAATCAGGTGTAACTTGTGTATGATTTGGGTAAATCATCAGATAACTGTAGACCCTGTTAAACTTGGTTAAATTCTTAGTTCATTAAATATCTATCAAGTTGCACCTTGCAGTAAAGCTCGTGGCTCCCTAAAACCAAAATCTGATTGGTTTTAATATATTTTAAATTAAACTGTTAGCAAATATTTATAATCTTTCCTACAAGTCACACATCGTTAACGAAGCGTCGGAACTTATGGGTGTGTCGTTGGTTTTGCTTTTTATGGTCTTCAAACTTCTATGAGTCACAAGCTAGGGGTTCTTGCGAGATGTTTGATTTCAACTCCCCAAAACATCCATTAAAGGGGTGGGGGCAAAATCCCGAATGTTTTGTCCAAAACAAGGTTTTAAAAACTTTCAGATGAACGAAAATTATTTTGGCGGCTTTTGAAACATACTATATAGTTCTTTACAATTCAATATTGTGTCTTATTGTATTATAGTTTTTAATTAAATGTAGAAAAGGAGATGTAGGGTTTGAATCAATATTCTTCATGCAATTTGTGATATAGTACTGAAGTTTGTTTCAAATAAATATTTAAATTTGAATGTGGAGATAATTCATTACATCAATTGAATATGGTAGATATTCCTTTAACAAATATTGTTTAAAGTTGTTTCAAGGAAATACTTTCGTTTATCAAATACACATTCGTCAATACATCAGCCAATGTCCAGATAAATTGAAGACAAACAAAACCTTCAAAGAGAAAGCAAACCATCAGTCTTTTACACAAACAATAACTTTCCAATACGTTTCTGAATTTCAGTTGACCTCGCAAAAATAACAGTCATTCGCTTATTGTTCTTTCTCAGACTTGGTTTAAAATGGTAATTTTGATTCACTCCGTGACGTAAGTCTTCCTCTAGGTACGGGCTGCCGAATTTGACTAAACTTGCAATATAGAATCAAAGATAAAGTAGTCAAGGAATTGTATAATAACTAGTGTCTTATTTTTTAGCATAAGTCAAAGGATGTAATGCTTAAGTTAAAACTATCGATTGTGATGTACTTAATAGAATAATCTTGTTCCCAATTTTCATATTAAATAAAGCGATTCCTTGACGAGTTAGATTAAATCTATTTTTCTAGGTCAAAATCTTGAAAAGATGATGTCGTTTCTGCCTCTGGCCTTTTCTCGTCCTCTTGATAAGTTTTAAGTTTCTTCCAACCTGAAGATGAATTTTGATCCTAGGTTCCAAAACGTATGATCGTTCTACTAACGCAAACCGTAAACTGTCACAAAATCAACCGAATAAGAGTTTTCTTTTTGTTGCAAAACAAAACAAAAAAGTACGTAGTTTGTACAAATCAATGCTGGACAAGATGACATTTAAATTACTGGAGTACTGTTACTTGTATGTTGAAGCTACTCACTAACAAGGGATGGAGTTTTTTCGTTGTTACGAAAGAGATGTAATTCTGCAAAGAATGACAGCCTTATTGTTACCCTTGTCTAATTTGTGTTTTTCAACATATTCGACATGTCAGCGCACGCCTCTTTTATGAAATTCAACTGGTATGTGAATTCTTTGTTTAAAGTTTGTTGTTGACGATGGGAGGATTTCAGAGTTTAATATATTATTGCGGACATTTTCCATAGGGAGCAAGAAGATCACGACGTTTCGGGATCTGCACTTTAGGCTAGCTCGTTTTCTAATGTTCTGTGTTATGTTTTAGGTTACTTTTCACCTGAAGACGGGATCAGACTGCAGATCCCGAAACGTCGTGATCTTCTTGCTCATTAACGATGGAAAATGTCCACAATAATAGTTTAAACTCGTATGTGAAGTTATAGATTTGAAGGGTCTTTTGTGGAAGGAAATTTGATTACAGGGCTATTTTTACAAAACGTAGTAATAGTTTAGATTAATTATTTTCTCTAATGCGAAGCGTTAAGTAGCCTCAAGCTGACTAGAGTTGGAATCCAATTATTTAAATAAATTTGGTCACATTAAGACGATTATTATTGTTTAACTCTCTTATCAGTAACAAGGGTACGTGCGGTCATGAACTAACTCACAATCCCTTGACTTCATTTCGTTGTAATATTCAGGATACATAGGATATTTTCAAACGATCCTGGAGTCATAAAACCACACATCCTGCAATATTAATTGCTAATTATTTTATTATTACCAGAGGCTGCATGTTAAAAGATAAAAGCATTTTCATTTTTTATTCTAATAATGTTTGAACGGAATGGAGTTGTTTCTATGGCATTTTAATATATTTTTGTTAGTGTTTGTCTAGAGATATTTTGATGCAGCATATATCATCGAATAAGGCAATAAGCTACTTACAACAACTCATAACTGACCAGACTCATCTGTTAGGTCCATCCTTCATCCGTCACCGTAATCCACTAAACAACCCAGTACACTATCTCAACCTGTACCTGCATAATGTAGCCTTACTACTTCTATTTATTGCACTCCGGTATAAATTACATACTAACTATTCATCCAACTACTAATCTCGCAAAAAGCTAAAAGTGCCACAGGCAACCCACGAAGTCTCTGATTTATTAAGCTATTAGGTTTTTTGAACACCACCGAAGATGTCAAAGATACCTTTTTCATTCATCCTTATGTTATGGTACAATTATAATAACTTCAGTACAATACTGACATACAAACAGCCCAACCTAACCTAACTTGTTTGTCATTGCTGAACCTATGTACATGAGTTTTTGTGGTAGTGCATTTTTTTTTTACTTTTTGTAATACAAATAATTTATTAAATGGCATCTTTAAACATAAAACATGTTAACAATACTTAATCGATTGAAATTTTATTTTAGTTTAACTAAAACTAACTTTAAACTAAAACTAAACTAACTAACTAAACTTTGAATATAAGAATAACAAAGACAACTGAATTAATTCCAGAGTCATCCAGCAAGAGTATACGTGGGTCTTCTTCAATTAATACAAACAAATGGAAACAACTGAAAAAGAATTGATACAAGGGAAATGAGCTCCAAGCTTTGTCGAACAGTGATTTATTTCTTTTTCTCTTCTTTCTAACGATACTCTGATTGTTATCCGTGGTTCTTCCGACCAACCAATTAAGAGATCTTTAGAATGTAAATGAATTGTTGGGTCGTACTCTCTATTCCGTGGCCAAATTCTTCAATGGGAAAACTGGATGTTATTTTACAACTGACTAAACAATACTTTTATGAGTGCTCCTCTCAATAACACTTAAACACCCACAAGTTTTGGTGTCAATAAGAACGGATTCAATAAGAGAAAGTGAAAAGTCTTGTTCAGGGCGGGTGCAGATACTAAAAATTCATGTTCTTTATATTAACCTGTTGATCCTATTTTACTTTTCCGAGTACAAAGCTTTTCCGATCATCAGAGTACAAAGCTCATCATCAAGTGATAAGAGGGAAATGACACAGCTTGGTGCTGAACGATATCATAAATGAGGCTTTATACACACCCTGTATAACGTGTCATATAGGGTGACATACTTAGATCTGGACATATATATATTTATATTTTTACATGTTATTTTTATATATGCGCAAAAGAACTGCAAATATCAAACGTGGAACTTTAAATTCCGCACACAAGTTTGTCTATAATTTAGTGTAAATACAATTCTAATTGTTACTCGTATATTTGACAACACACTGGAATGTTGCATGTTAATGTACAGAAATTTATTACAGTTAAAAATGATAAGTGTGGAATTAACTTCTGCATTTTACTTTAGGACTTCTTGCAATACTCTTATACGCTAAGATTGATTCAAATGTATTGAAAGCCGAATTTATCATTATTATCATTTAATTTTAAATAGCTAAAATGCGAAATGATGTAGTCTTCTGTTGTATTTGGCCTTTTACTAAAGAGAACAACTAAGTTTATACCGCCTCGGTTTACTGTAAACAAGTATTGAAACACAGATTTAGCACTAATGCATTTGATGGTTCACGTAACGGGTGTGAACTGTATAGATAAGAGGGGTTTGATAAGTACTGACTAAAGTAGGGTATGAGTGGAGAAGGGAGGGGGGAACCGCACAATTAAAACTCTACTGGACTCACGTAAGGGCCCCCAGCTGACGTTCCCCACTGATGAACTTGTTATACATAACATTTCACTGTCATATAATCATAAATAAAGTTTTACAATTGGCAATTACATAACAATATTGTGCTGTTAGGACGATAGTTTATGTAGACTAATGCATTATAATTATTATTAAATGCAAAGGATGAAACGAAAACGACCTTTATGACCTAAAGATTTACAAAGAAAAAACAGAACCATCATAAAGTTTTCAAACTTCTAAAGAGTGTTTTGTTTTAATCTATCAACCAAACAGCACTAAAGTTTTATAACTTTATTTATTATAACTTCAAGTAATTTAGAAACAAAACTAACCACTTACTTGTTATAACGTCGCCCTGTTTACTCTTCGTTATTAGCTATGTTGTGAGGAGTCAAGCTGGGGTGTATTTTACAAGGAGGTCGTATCGTAAAGTAGGTTGATGGCTCTTTCTCGACAGGTAAAGGCTTGACATGCACCTAACTCAATCCTCAACTCACTTCGAAACGTACTATACTGTCCCTATTTACCAACTTTAATACTGATTGCTACTTGTATTTCCATAGAGAAGAAAGTACCGGTATGTGTATTTGGCCTTTAGTCGTATAGTCTATTTCATTTATTTTGTTATTTTCGCACGAGAATGCGGATCAGAAGTTCGCAGGGTCGAGCTCCGGTCGGTAGTTCGTTCATCGCCAAGGTGAAAATCATGAGTTTTAACGCCATTTTCTCTTAGTTAACACATCACTTAGTTAATTAGCTTAACTTGAGCCTCTTAGCAGTGACTTATCTTCTTATTGTTACTTGAGATAAGATAATGAGCTTTCCAAAAGCGAGAAGAGCTTTTAGTTTGTCTAACAGCTGCTGTTTCATCTAATAATCATCAAAACACAGCAGTGTCATTAAAATTCCAATTTGAAACTTGAAATCAAAATTAAAGATTTTGATTATCTGTCAATTTTATTGCTCGTGGAAAATCGATTACTACACTCACCTCTATGGTGTTGTTGATTTGATTATCTCATTAAGTACTTTAAATTTTACGAAGCCTTAGCCCCTATCAGAACTTTCACGTTAGAAACTAGTGTCAAAAGTTGTTAGTTAAAATAAAATGAGTTTAGAGATATTTTAAATCCTCTAGTTTCAGTTTAACATAACTAAGGTCCGTGTCCCAGTAGGGAAACAATTACACAAATTACAGAGAATTGTTTTCACCTCTGCCTCAGGGAACTGAATATTGTCGCTTTGTGCAACAGTTTACACGATTCATTCATATTTTGTTTGTTTTTGTTTACTGAATAATTTTTACCTGATCAGTTTAATATAAACGTCTACATGCCAAAGCTTTCAGTATTACTTGAACTTATAAATTTAATTTAAAAGTAAAACGTGGTTTGGTTAAACATCATCAACCATCTCACCCTTCCTGAATTCTCAAAACACATTAAAAGCAGTTTTGCATGAACGATTCTTCAGGCAAGTTTATACTTATACTGGAATACTGAAAATAATAGAAGATATCAATGGAGAGATGAAGCTCTTCTTATTAGATGTATATAATTTTATTAGATAATTTGAAGTAATTTTTTAATTAAGATATCAATGTTTTTGTTAAAAACAGATCGATCAAGTCGAATTGTGAGTACTTTCCTTTCAAGAAATCAGTTTGACAAAGTAAAACCTAATATTCCTTAAATTACCCTTTTATTGAAAGTTTACTTATAATTAGTTCTTAATGGGTTCAATCAAGAGTTAGTGTTTGATGGAAACTCTGCACCATTAGTAAAGTTCCTGAATCAGATGTCATTAGAGACCGCAGACCCTCCAAGTGACCAGTATTGTTTGACAATACAACACTGAAATTCGATACTCGTAAGTTTTTATCAAGGCCTTTCTTTTTCTTGTTTACTATGGTATCAGTCATTTTAGTATTATATCCGTTAATTTGTCAATTATTTTATTTTATGTAGTTCATTTTGTAGTTTTCTGTAGATAAATGAGTGGTAGGAGACGATGAACAAGGCTGTGGAAAGTAACCGCCTCACTACCACCCCTTATCTACAGAAAACTACAAAAATTAACTGAGCCTCTTAATAGTTTTATTTTATCTAGAAGTGCTTGCATAATATATTAAATTTATTGCGTATAGTAACTTAAACATGTTACAACAACAAAAGTTGTGTAGGTCTAGAGAAACCCGAAACATATCGATATCAAAAAGCTTGTACTTGTGGCTTTACAATCCAAACCTATCAATTAAACGTTGATGAAAAACACTAATTTAGCTTCAAAGTTGGCTCTCTATATCATTACTGCGTCACACCTCGAGATGTGGCTGAAACGTGGTCCATCCCTTATGAAATAGTAATGATCATGTCACCCACTGGTGTTGGCCCGCAAAGTCGTGAAGTTCTCGTTTCCTTGGTTGCTACACCTGATCTCAACTAACTTCCAGCCTACTAAGTTTTACTTTTTACTTTTGTCAGTAACAATTGCACTATCCGATGTCTTTTTATTGAATTATAATATTTGAACAGCCAGGTTTGGTCTGAAATCCATATAAAAAAATCATTCAAGAAAAAAGTGAAAAGTTAATATTGAGTGATAAAAGTTATTTTTTAGTCCGATAGCTTCGTTTCGTTTGTAGATATGTGTACCTTTAACATTTACTTTAATGTTGAATCTAAATATTTTCATATGTTTGTTAGCAATAAATGTTTGTTACTATGCTCAATAAATATTCTGAAGTGTTATAAAATACTACACAATACACTACACAATAACAAAAGATCGTTAGAAATTAAATAAAAATTGGTAAACTTTTCTTGTATATACAAATATACAGGATTATTCAAAAAGAATGACTTACTTTCAAAGAACTCTATTCTTAATTAATCCTTATATTTACATAAACTAAATACTGGTAAAAAGAGCAGATATAAAAGTTTGTTCCTCTTTGTATATTTTTCTAAATGCTCAATATATCTTCCCTGGCTGTTCCAGCAAAGGCCTACGCTTATACTCACACCAAGAAGCAAATATTGATTTATGGTATAGACTGCAGTCTCTGATATGATTCCGTAAGTCAACTGCATTCCATGACAGAGATAAAACATAACTCTTTCTTTATATAGACCAACAAGAACAAGTCACAAGGTTAGATCGGGAGATCGTATCGGCCATAAGGGCCTAAGGCAACTACCATGCATCCTATCCACCACTGAGAAAGTGTAAAATATCTCACGTTAAGGGCAGCAATTTTGTTGATAATTTGCAGCCAAAATGACCTTTAATATGTAAATAAAACTTTGAAACTTCTTCTTTTCAACCATATGTAAATTAACCATGAAACACTAATAATGTAAAGGTTACAGACGAATGAAAGTAGGACATTTTTTTTAATAACCCTGTATATCTACTATTGAACTCATTTCTGAAACCTTGCAAGAGGTTTTAAACTATTTCGTAATGAAATCCACTTCAAAAATTAGCCTTAAATCAAGATTGTATTTTATAAAATGTAGCCAATAAACTACTGGTATTTCTTAGTTTTGTCCGGTATTGGACATAGGTCAACAAGATCACAGAATCTCAATTTTCTTGTTAAAACATATATTGGAGGTTCTGAAATGAAACCTTCGATCAAACTTCATATAATTATCAGTTGAACTGACATGTTCAATGTCTAATTCTTACTTATATAGTAAGGTATTTTCGTGTGCTAATTTTTCCAAAAAAATTCACTAAAAACCATCTTTCTTATTTCTAATTTCTTGGAATTTTGATGTATTCGGTTCAACCTGTATATGATACAGAGTAATAACGGTTCTGTTTCGTTATTCCTAATGCAAGTTGATTGGTTAAACTAAATGAGAACGTTAGTGAAAATTACTATTATCCTTTTTCTTCTCTAATGTATTGTTTAAACTTGAATTTATTTTTAATAAGTAGTTGTTTAAAGGCAATGGGAACAGTTATTAATCATAGACTATATTACAGAAAAGTAAAATTTGTCTTTTGTATGACAAGCACTTTACGTTTTCAGAACGTAGGGTTCATTAAATCCTGTGATTTATTCCACTTTTCCTTGCAAACCAAACTCTTAATAATGTCCACAAAACAGACTTTCCTTAGCTATACTTCAATCTTGTATGTTGTTAGAGGAAGGCAAGTAAAGAAGAGCTGTTGATACATTCTGGCGCCACTCTTCACTTTAATGTGGTCACGTCTGTGATTCAGGATTACAAATATAAAACAGTACTAAAGTAAACATTAAACAAGTAATTGGCTCGTGAAGAAAAGAGTACTGTGTTTCATTGGTGTGTTAGTTGTTCTTTTGTCAAGGTACATTTTGGTTTCTTATTTTGTGCTCCAAGTAGTTACTTGCTCCAAGTAGTTGTCCATTAGTTGGATTAAAACAATACAGTCTTTAAAGCATCACAAACGCCTTTAGACTAAAAGCCATTTTAGCCAGAATGCCATTGTCCAAAATCGTTTACAGAGTTTATAACTAAACCAAATATGTTTTAATCTTAACGAATTCATGTATCGAATTTACTTAAAGAAGTTCAACTTAATGCTAACAATTATTGTTTGCAGCCAAATGACCGTATTTGCGTAGTTCAAGATAATTTGCAACTCTTTTAGTAAGCCTCTCGTTTTATTTTGATAGATGGTCATTATAATAGACCGTGTTGACCATTTACTAGGTCTTCAAAAGCTTCTGAAGTAGGTGCAGACATAATGTTAACTAAACTCAGTAAACAAGATTCTTATTTTGGTTGAACTTTTGTAAGTAAATTTATTTGAATGGTTTCACCCTAAAGGTCATGCATTTTTCAGCTTTACAAAAACTAGACTTAAATAACATGTAACTTAAAACAATTTGCCTCATTTACATTTTGAATACTTTTTATTTTTTTTGCCTTTGGAATATTATCTTTAAAATTAGAAGATTTCGTTGCATCAAAAATGTGTTATGTCAAACTTACATTTTACTGTTAAGCCAAGAAGTCTGAATCTTTATTTTACTCAGGTATTTCAAAAAGACCTGTCAAAAATGAACACCAAATTACGTGCTAATAAATTAATATTAGTCTTAATGTAGATCGTTTTATATTTCAGGAAGCCTATGTTACGGTTAAAACTAATGATTATAAATATTATGATTGCAGCACAACAGGGATCAGTTTCATTTGTGCAACTAACATATGGAGCTTCACTGTAAATACAAGTAAACAAATGTTCTTAAAATCAGTTTATTACAATCTTTATCTAGCTTTAAGCTAAATTTTCACTTAAATATACAGTGATCTCGAAGTGAGACTCAACTGTTACCCTCCTTTGCAAACGACAAAGTCGACCCTTTAAAAAGCGTAAACGACGAGGACATACCGAGTATCAAGTTAGTAGCTGCTACAACAGTTAAGCAACAATCTAGATAAGCAAGAAACCCTTGTCTAAGTGTAGTGGGAATGTATACAACAACACATGAGCGTGCTTCTATTGCCAAGTATCTCTGAACATGGCTTAGTCATTGCTGAGTATTACTGTTTGCTGACTGGTCTAGTGATCACTGTAGTGTTAAAAGACTGATACGGGTTCCACTAAGTAAAACAGACTGACTTTGACAAACAACGACTTGGAGGATAGAGCCAGTAATTACTAATAGTTAAATTGTTTGTTAAAATGAAAATACAACGGCTAGCAAGATAACAAAACTCTTGAAGCCATGCTTATACGAGTTGTGTTGTGATTAAAGGAAATACAAATATAGTTAAAATAAAGGTTTCATCAAACTTTGATTAAGTTCTTTTATTTAATATTGGATATAAGTAGTTTACTTGTAGCTCATAATACAAGTATAAACTATGATAACTGAATGATAATTGCAAGTATGATCTCAGAACTTGACTTATTAACGATCATAAAATTGTATAAACGCTAAAAGCTAATTTACGAAATATTACAAATAGAGATTTGAAAGATACAGGTAAAATATTTGGACCGAACAGGACTTGAACCCGGAGTCTCCCGCTTGCCGGGTGGTTATGCTAAATTATTACTGTGTTTGCTGGTTTGAATGGTAAAACTATTTACTGTCAAATAGTGACTTTAAATCAACAAGCTGGAAATATTACAAAAGGAATTTAATACTATGTCAAATGACTTATTATAGATCTTAATTTGTATAAACGCTAAAAGCTAATTTATTACAAAGAAATTGAAGACAAAATGTTTGGACCGAACCGGGACTTGAACCCAGGTCTCCCGCTTGCCGGGCGGTTATGCTAAATCACTACACCATCAGCCCCACTTGACACCTAACTATAATGAGAACATGGAAATATCGTTTTAATTAATTGCTAGAACTAACTTAAGACCCTACAGGTTTGTGCACAACTTATTTCTTTAAAATGAACAACCAACAAACAGAACATTTTTCCCAAGTAGATTTAAAATGGAAAAGACACGTACGGTTTGTTTGCTTTTTTTGTTAAATTTACACAATTTTATTCGTCAGTATTATCGGTTTTAAAACGTATTTGAAGAGGCAAAACCAAGCCAGGCAGCACAAGACATTGTAAAAGAGAGCACGCAGTAAAACAAGGCACTGAGAATGGGACATTCATAGCTCCAATAACAAGTAACAACCTCTAAACATCTTCCTCACCTACCACCGAGCGTTGTGTGCTTTTCTTGCGTTCTGTTGAATAGTATTTAATATGTATCTAAAAGTGGGATCAAACATCAATTATAAAGAAAGAAACAGTGAGAATGATAAAGTATAGGTAAACTGTAAGGTTATAAATTAATACAGATTTTACATAAATGTGTCTCGCTTTCAGTTTTCAGCTATTATAATGCAACAATTATTGATTTACAGCCAGTTAAAATCGGATTAGTCACATACAAATTGTAAGTGAGTGACTGGATCGAACCCATATTGACGGAGTGGTCAGTTGTTTAAAGAAAATGGAGTAAATTGTTAGTAATTTTTTTTACAGAAGTATAAGCCTTTTTCACATAAAATCATACAACCATTTAGTTTTACTAGCAGCTAAACGTTTTTAGTTTCAGTCTTGGAAGGAAAAATGAATGAATGGTTGAAATCAAACGTTTAAAACGCCTTGAGCTTAAAAACAAAATCTGAGAAGTCGAAAAGCTGTAAAATAGGAGAGGAGACAGTCTCGGCGCCAATGTTCTTTGTTCATCTCTGTGTAAACTGCTTTACTGCCCTTACATCGCTTCACTGTATTTACACCACTCTACCACTTCCCTCACTCATTCATTTCACTCTAGATCTTTCATGCTACTAATTTTAAACACAATAACACACTCTATTTGAGAAATTTAAGATATTTTAAATCCTCTAGTTTCAGTTTAACATAACTAAGGTCCGTGTCCCAGTAGGAAACAATTACACAAATTACAGAGAATTGTTTTCACCTCTGCCTCAGGGAACTGAATATTGTCGCTTTGTGCAACAGTTTACACGATTCATTCATATTTTGTTTGTTTTGTTTACTGAATAATTTTACCTGATCCAGTTTAATATAAACGTCTACATGCCAAAGCTTTCAGTATTACTTGAACTTATAAATTTAATTTAAAGTAAAACGTGGTTGGTTAAACATCATCAACCATCTCACCCTTCCTGAATTCTCTAAACACATAAAAGAAAGCTGTTTTGCATGAACGATTCTTCAGACAAGTTTAAGAAACTCACTAAAATGACGTAAATAATAGAAGATATCAATGTTTTTGTAAACAGATCAAGTCGAATTGTGTAGTACTTTCCTTTCAAGGGAAAGAAATCAGTTTGACAAAAGTAAAACCTAATATTCCTTAAATTACCCTTTTATTGAAAGTTTACTTATAATTAGTTCTTAATGGGTTCAATCAAGAGTTAGTGTTTGATGGAAACTCTGCACCATTAGTAAAGTTCCTGAATCAGATGTCATTAGAGACCGCAGACCCTCAAAGTGACCAGTATTGTTTGACAATACAACACTGAAATTCGATACTCGTAAGTTTTTATCAAGGCCTTTCTTTTTCTTGTTTACTTTGGTATCAGTCATTTTAGTATATCAGTTATCCATTATATTTGTCAATTATTTTTATTTTATGTAGTTCATTTTGGTTTTGTAGATAAATGAGTGGTAGGAACGATGAACAAGGCTGTGGAAAGTAACCGCCTCACTACCACCCCTTATCTACAGAAAACTACAAATTAACACTCTTAATAGTTTTATTTTATCTAGAAGTACTTGCATATATATTAAATTTATTGCGTATAGTAACTAAACATGTTACAACAACAAAAGTTGTGTAGGTCTAGAAAAACCAGAAACATATCGATATCAAAAGCTTGTACTTGTGGCTTTACAATCCAAACCTATCAATTAAACGTTGATGAAAACACTAATTTAGCTTCAAAATGTCTCTATATCATTACTGCGTCACACCTCGAGATGTGGCTGAAACGTGGTCCATCCCTTATGAAATAGTAATGATCATGTCACCCACTGGTGTTGGCCCGCAAAGTCGTGAAGTTCTCGTTTCCTTGGTTGCTACACCTGATCTCAACTAACTTCCAGCCTACTAAGTTTACTTTTACTTTTGTCAGTAACAATTGCACTATCCGATGTCTTTTTATTAAATTATAATATTTGAACAACCAGGTTTTGGTCTGAAATCTATACATATAAAAATTTCAAGAAAAAAATTGAAAAGTTAATATTGAGTGATAAAGTTATTTTTTAGTCCGATAGCTTCGTTTCATTTGTGTACCTTTAACATTTACTTTAATGTTGGATAAATATTTTCATATGTTTGTTAGCAATAAATGTTTGTTACTATCTCAATAAATATTCTGAAGTGTTATAACATAATACACAATTCACTACATTTTGTATATAAAATATACAGGGTTATTCAAAAAGAACGACTTACTCAAGGACTCTATTCTTAATTAATCCTTATATTGCATAAACTAAATACTGGTAAAAATAGCAGATATAAAAGTTTGTTCTCTCTTTGTATATTTTGATAGATGGTCATTATAATAGACCGTGTTGACCATTTACTTCTTCAAAAGCTTCTGAAGTAGGTGCAGACATAATGTTAACTAAACTCAGTAAACAAGATTCTTATTTTGGTTGAACTTTTGTAAGTAAATTTATTTGAATGGTTTCACCCTAAAGGTCATGCATTTTTTCAGCTTTACAAAACTAGACTTAAATAACATGTAACTTAAAACAATTTGCCTCATTTACATTTTGAATACTTTTTTATTTTTATTTTGCCCTTTGGAATATTATCTTTAAAATTAGAAGATTTCGTTGCATCAAAAATGTTTTATGTCATACTTACATTTTACTGTTAAGCCAAGAAGTGTGAATCTTTATTTTACTCAGTTATTTTAAAAAGACCTGTCAAAAATGAACACCAAATTACGTGCTAATAAATTAATATTAGTCTTAATGTAGATCGTTTTATATTTCAGGAAGCCTATGTTACGGTTAAAACTAATGATTATAAATATTATGATTGCAGCACAACAGGGATCAGTTTCATTTGTGCAACTAACATATGGAGCTTCACTGTAAATACAAGTAAGTAAATGTTCTTAAAATCAGTTTATTACAATCTTTATCTAGCTTTAAGCTAAATTTTCACTTAAATATACAGTGATCTCGAAGTGAGACTCAACTGTTACCCTCCTTTGCAAACGACAAAGTCGACCCTTTAAAAGCGTAAACGACGAGGACATACCGAGTATCAAGTTAGTAGCTGCTACAACAGTTAAGCAACAATCTAGATAAGCAAGAAACCCTTGTCTAAGTGTAGTGGGAATGTATACAACAACACATGAGCGTGCTTCTATTGCCAAGTATCTCTGAACATGGCTTAGTCATTGCTGAGTATTACTGTTTGCTGACTGGTCTAGTGATCACTGTAGTGTTAAAAGACTGATACGGGTTCCACTAAGTAAAACAGACTGACTTTGACAAACAACGACTTGGAGGATAGAGCCAGTAATTACTAATAGTTAAATTGTTTGTTAAAATGAAAATACAACGGCTAGCAAGATAACAAAACTCTTGAAGCCATGCTTATACGAGTTGTGTTGTGATTAAAGGAAATACCCTAAATATAGTTAAAATAAAGGTTTCATCAAACTTTGATTAAGTTCTTTTATTTAATATTGGATATAAGTAGTTTACTTGTAGCTCATAATACAAGTATAATCGATGTATTAACACAAAAATAAAATGATTTGTTTAAATCAAATTTGTTTATTTGGATTTTAAATTAGTTCAGTTAAACTGCATTGAAGAAAAGGATATGAATTAAAAGATACCATTAAAAATCAAGGACAATTGCTCGCAAAACAACATTAAATTTAGTTCCCTAGGGCTTGAGGAAACAACCCTTTTAATTTGTGCAAGGGTTTTGCTGCTTGGCTATCAGATTTGTTTTGGTGTGATTTAATTCAGTACAAAAAAGTTGTTTTGAATTTAAACTGGAACCTTTTTACATTAGTTGTGTGTACTTTCAGATTTGATACCGAAATACAATGAAAAGGTATTTTGTTTTACTAATCGTAATCGAGTAAAGCCTAAAGTAATACAATTAGAAGAGTAGGGTAATATTACTGCATATTATTCAATAATTTGGTACAAACTAGTTAGCTGGTATGTGGTGTCAATAAAAGTTGACATTAAGATACATTGTTTCCCGGATCTACCGAGTAACGAATGGAAAGAGGATTCAGAAGACAAATATTCTACGAGAGATCAAAACTGTGTGTTTTTTACTCAGTTTTCTCTATACACATTACCCTTAATTGGTACATTAAGATACACCATAGATAACTTTAGAATTGTGCAAAAGTTTACCATACAGTACTTGTTACGGCACGTTCATTTTGAAATATAAGTGTTTGTTGGAAATTTCTTGAAATAGTATAAACTATGATAAATGAATGATAATTGCAAGTATGATCTCAGAACTTGACTTATTAACAACTTATAAAATTTAACCAATTAAACCAATATAATGAGAACATGGAAATATCTCTTTTAATTAATTGCTAGAACTAACTTGAGACCCTACAAGTTTGTGCACAACTTATTCTTTAGAGAAGAACAACCAACGTACAGAACGCCCTTTTTCCAAAGTAGATTTAAGAAACTGATAAGAAGACACACGTACATGGTTTGTTTTGCTTTCTGTTAAATTTACACAATTTTATTTCGTCAGTTACTATCGGTTTTAAAACGTATTTGAAGGGCAAAGCCAAGCCAGGCAGCACGAGACATTGTAAAGAGAGCACGCAGTAAAACAAGGCACTGAGAATGTGACATTCATAGCTCCAATAACAAGTAACAACCTCTAAACATCTTCCTCACATCTACCACCGAGCTTTGTGTGCTTTCTTGCGTTCTGTTGAATAGTATTTAAATAATGTATCTAAAAGTGGGATCAAACATCAATTATAAAAGAAGGAACAGTGAGAATGATAAAGTATAGGTAAACTGTAAGGTTATAAATTAATACAGATTTTACATAAATGTGTCTCGCTTTCAGTTTTCAGCTATTACAATGCAACAATTATTGATTTACTGTGGTCGGTTGTTTTAAAGAAAGATTTATGCAATTCACTAGTCACCTTTTTAGAAGGGTCATTAGTCCTTTTCACATAAATATTATACAACCATTTAGTTATCTTAATGCAGGCTTGAGGATCATTACAAGCTTTTGTCAGACTCCGGTGGATTATATCAACATATTAATATTAGATATTTCACTGACGCATCTAAACCATCTTTCAACTAGTTACTAAACAGCTAAACCGGATTTAGCTTCCGAGTCTTGGAAGGAAAAAGGAAATGAATGGTTGAAATCAAACGTTTTAAAAACGCCTTGAGCTTAAAAACAAAATCTGAGAAGTCGAAAAGCTGTAAAATAGGGAGAGGGGAGACAGTCTCGGCGCCAATGTTCTTTGTTCATCTCTGTGTAAACTGCTTTACTGCCCTTACATCGCTTCACTGTATTTACACCACTCTACCACTTCCACTCACTCACTCACTCATTCATTTCACTCTAGATCTCTCATGCTACTAATTTTAAACACAATAACACACTCTATTTACACGACAATTTAAGATATTTTAAATGTATCTTTCCAGTCAGCACTACACCTACGAACTACACCGCAACAAATTCCCAACCTGATATTGTACGTACGTTGTAATTTTATCAAACTATAAAAGGTAAAGGTAAAGTTTGTCTTGTTTAAGGAAGCGAAGTTAAGACTACAAAGTCTTCTCTACCACTCAACCTCGACCTTTACCTAGCGTCACCGTATTAGTCACATTACAAATGTAAGTGGTGACTGCGGGGATCGAACCCGCGCCACCAGAGTGATGAGCTACGGAGTCGCGTGCAAAACCAATCCGCCACGGATCCGCTACTATTGTCAGTTTCTTTGACAAAATGCTGACCACTGTGTTATTTAGAAGAACAGGTTTTTAGAAATAATTTCTATGTTTGAAAGTTTTGAAGCTACTCGCCACCAAGGGATGGAGTTATTTCCGTTGTTACGGGAGAGATGTTATTCCGCACAGATTGACAGCCTTATTGTAAGCCCTTGTCAAACTTGTGTTTGCAGAAGCTTTCAACATATTCGACATGTCAGCGCTCTTTTGTGCAATTCAACTCGTATGAGAAAATATAGATATGACGTGACTTTTGTGCAAGGAAATTTGATCACATAGATTGCAACCTATACACAGTAATATTTTTAGTTAACATTATTTTCTGATGAAGCGTTAAGAAATCTCAAGTTGGAAGCTAATTACTTTACTTAAGTTTAGTCACATTAAGACGATGGTTCTTATCTAGCCTAACTCTCTTATCAGTAGCTAATGTAAGATGGGAACCACCAGTACGTGCGGTCATGAACCAACCCATATTCCCTCTTTAGTTAATTTCGTTGTAATATTTAGAATTAACAATATATTTTTAGGAATAAATATATAAATAAAATAATAAATTAGTAATAAATTAACATCTTTACACATGAAAGTTGTAAAGAGTAATGACCGATTTTGACTATTTTCGTTAAAAAGATTTTTTATTTGTCCGGATAGTGATTAGTTGTTAGACATTACCAATTAGTAGGTGCTACTAACCATGTGTGTGAAGTTTTCGGCATGTCAGCATTGCTTACCATTGAAAATGTCAGCTGATTCTTTATTGACATGCCAAAAACTTCACACACATTATTAGTAGCACCTACTAATTAGTAATGTCTGACTGGCCCTTAACAAACGGTCATTGGACTAAAACATACTAATACACTATTTGTAAGTAGAGATTATTAGGTTAGAAATTCATTACCTTGTATAACTATATACAACTGAATATACCCTCTCAGTTCCAGGCTCAATATACACAGACAAGATTTAACTTGCAAGTGACGTGAGGTTTAAGGATAAGAACGTTCTAAACGTACAAATCAATATGGATTGCGGAAGCATTTTCTACAGTAGCAACGCAGAGTATCTGTGGGTTTTCTACACTAAGCACAAATGAAGACAACCGACAAAGAATTGATGAAAGGAAAATCAGCTCAAAGCTTTGTCGAACAGTGATTTATTTCTTTGTTCCTTCTTCTAATGATACTCTGATTGTTATTCGTATTTCTTCCAACCAACCAATCAAGAGTTACATTCAGTTTTAGAGATATTTTAAATTACAAAAGTGTTATATCTAAACATATTATTTACTACGGCCTCACGAAAATATCTTCGTTAAACAAATAAGAACACATACACCAGTTCTGTATGTTTTGATATTATTAAATTAAAATGTTCAGTAAAAAATTCCTAACATAATTTTATTGTTCTTTTTCTTTCATTTAAATTTCCGGAATAAAAGCCATGAGATTGAACGGATTTGGTTTTAGTTACCAGAACTGAGTCAATAAGTGAAAGTGAAAAGTCTTGTTAAGGGCGTGGCTGCAGATGTGAATGAAGTAATTTGTTTCATATTGAACTCATGTTCATTGAGCTCTCGCCTAAGTAAATGCCACAAAAATCCAGTTGGTTCTTAACATGATTCTTATATTTTACAAGCGAAAAGTTATTTAACCAAGCAATAAATTAGACATGTTTAGTAATCCTTCAATAAATAATTTAGGAGTTTTAACCATTTTACTTCGTGTAGTAGATTACAAAGAGTTATTACGTATGATTTTGTCAACAGTTATTTTGTTTAAAATAGTCTATTAGGGTCAATATTTTGTTTTAAATTTAGATTAAACTCCATACGTAGTTTATAATGTGTAACGTATAACCTAACCTAACCTACTTTCTACAGAAAACTTAATAAAAAATTAAAGCAAAGAAAAATATTTTACGGTTACATACAAATGGAGATCTGTCATTTCATATGATTTTATCACAATGGACCATTGTTTCACCTTGTACCAGTGTAAAGTAGTTCGGGATTTAATATATGTTGGGTTGTTTCATTAAATATAAACGAAATATATTTCAGCAACAAATAAGTAATATGCAATCATAAATAAGTTATACTGTACTTAGATTGTTGTCTCCACTACTAACTATTCTCTCAAAAGCTTCTGAAGTAGGTGCAGACATAATGTTAACTAAACTCAGTAAACAAGATTCTTATTTTGGTTGAACTTTTGTAAGTAAATTTATTTGAATGGTTTCACCTAAAGGTCATGCATTTTTCAGCTTTACAAAACTGACTTAAATAACATGTAACTTAAAACAATTTGCCTCATTTACATTTGAATACTTTTTTTTTTATTTTATTTTGCCCTTTGGAATATTATCTTTAAAATTAGAAGATTTCGTTGCATCAAAATGTTTTATTAAATTACCATTTTACTGTTAAGCCAAGAATCTGAATCTTTATTTTACTCAGGTATTTCAAAAGACCTGTCAAAATGAACATAAATTACGTGCTAATAAATTAATATTAGTCTTAATGTAGATCGTTTTATATTTCAGGAAGCCTATGTTACGGTTAAAACTAATGATTATAAATATTGATTGCAGCACAACATGGATCAGTTTCATTTGTGCAACTAATATATATGAGCTTTACTGTAAATACAAGTAACAAATGTTCTTAAAATCAGTTTATTACAATCTTTATCTAGCCTTTGCTGTAAGAACTAATTCTCAATAAATATACAGTGATCTCGAAGTGAGACTCAACTGTTGCCCTCCTTTGCAAACGACAAAGTCGACCCTTTAAAAGCGCCAAACGACGAGGACATACCAGTATCAAGTTAGTAGCTGCTACAACAGTTAAGCAACAATCTAGATAAGCAAAAACCCTTGTCTAGTGG
This sequence comes from Matsumurasca onukii, assembly GCA_018831715.1. Lineage (NCBI taxonomy): Eukaryota > Metazoa > Arthropoda > Insecta > Hemiptera > Cicadellidae > Matsumurasca > Matsumurasca onukii. The sequence goes on from CM032058.1 coordinate 82,995,074, forward strand.
TAATGTATACAACAACACATGAGCGTGCTTCTATTGCCAAGTATCTCTGAACATGGCTTAGTCATTGCTGAGTATTACTGTTTGCTGACTAGTCTAGTGTTCACTGTAGTGTTAAAAGACTGACTTGGGTCCACTAAGTAAAACAGACTGACTTGTTTGTTCACTTTGACAAATAATTGGAGGATAGAGCCAGTAATTACTAATAATAATAAATAGCTTGTTAGCTCACTCTTGAGAGCCATGCTTATACGAGGGGATTATGTTTGTCAAGATTAAAAAAGTATCCTAAATATAGTTAAAATAATGGTTTCATCAAACTTTGATTAAGTTCTTTTAATTAATATTGGATATAAGTAGTTTACTTGTAACTCATTATACAAGTATAAATTGTTGTAACCTATTAACACAAAAATAAATTATTTGTTTAAATTAAATTTGTTTATTCTGGATTTTTTTATTCTGGATAATTTTTTATTCTGGATTTTAATTTGTGTAGTTAAACTGCATTGAAGAAAAGGATATGAATTGAAAGATACCATTGAAAATCAAGGACAGAGTTATCTCAGAACAACATTCAATTTAGTTCCCTAGGGTCGAGGAAACAACTACCACAATTTGTGCAAGGGTTTTTTTGCTGCTGGGCTATCAGATTCGTTTTTTTGGTGTGATTAAATTCAGTGCAAAAAAAAAAAGTTGTTTTGCATTTAAACTGGAACCTTTTTACATTAGTTGTGTGTACTTTCAGATTTGATACCAAAATACAATGAAAAGGTATTTTGTTTTACTAATTGTAATCGAGTAAAGCCCTAAGGTAATACAATTAAAGTAGGGTAATATTACTGCAAAATTCAATAATTTGGTTAAAAACTAATTAGCTGGTATGTTCTGGTGTAGTTTGTCAATAAAAGTTGACATTAGATACATTGTTTCCCGGATCTACCGAGTAACGAATGGAAAGAGGATTCAGAAGACAAATATTCTACGAGAGATCAAAACTGTGTGTTTTTTACTCAGTTTTCTCTATACACATTACCCTTAATTGGTACATAAAGATACACCATAGATAACTTTAGAATTGTGCAAAAGTTTACCATACAGTACTTGTTACGGCACGTTCATTTTGAAATATAAGTGTTTGTTGGAAATTTCTTGAAATAATATAAACTATGATAAATGAATGATAATTGAAAGTATGATCTCAGAACTTGACTTATTAACAACTTATAAAATTTAACCAAATTAAACCAATATAATGAGAACATGGAAATATCTCTTTTAATTAATTGCTAGAACTAACTTGAGACCCTACAAGTTTGTGCACAACTTATTCTTTAGAGAAGAACAACCAACGTACACAACGCCCTTTTTCCAAAGTAGATTTAAGAAACTGATAAGAAGACACACGTACATGGTTTGTTTTGCTTTCTGTTAAATTTACACAATTTTATTTCGTCAGTTATTATCGGTTTTAAAACGTATTTGAAGGGCAAAGCCAAGCCAGGCAGCACAAGACATTGTAAAGAGAGCACGCAGTAAAACAAGGCACTGAGAATGTGACATTCATAGCTCCAATAACAAGTAACAACCTCTAAACATCTTCCTCACATCTACCACCGAGCTTTGTGTGCTTTTCTTGCGTTCTGTTGAATAGTATTTAAATAATGTATCTAAAAGTGGGATCAAACATCAATTATAAAAGAAGGAACAGTGAGAATGATAAAGTATAGGTAAACTGTAAGGTTATAAATTAATACAGATTTTACATAAATGTGTCTCGCTTTCAGTTTTCAGCTATTACAATGCAACAATTATTGATTTACTGTGGTCGGTTGTTTTAAAGAAAGATTTATGCAATTCACTAGTCACCTTTTTAGAAGGGTCATTAGTCCTTTTCACATAAATATTATACAACCATTTAGTTATCTTAATGCAGGCTTGAGGATCATTACAAGCTTTTGTCAGACTCCGGTGGATTATATCAACATATTAATATTAGATATTTCACTGACGCATCTAAACCATCTTTCAACTAGTTACTAAACAGCTAAACCGGATTTAGCTTCCGAGTCTTGGAAGGAAAAAGGAAATGAATGGTTGAAATCAAACGTTTTAAAACGCCTTGAGCTTAAAACAAAATCTGAGAAGTCGAAAAGCTGTAAAATAGGGAGAGGGGAGACAGTCTCGGCGCCAATGTTCTTTGTTCATCTCTGTGTAAACTGCTTTACTGCCCTTACATCGCTTCACTGTATTTACACCACTCTACCACTTCACTCACTCACTCACTCATTCATTTCACTCTAGATCTTTCATGCTACTAATTTTAAACACAATAACACACTCTATTTACACGACAATTTAAGATATTTTAAATGTATCTTTCCAGTCAGCACTACACCTACGACTACACCGCAACAAATTCCCAACCTGATATTGTACGTACGTTGTAATTTTATCAAACTATGATAAATGAATGATAATTGCAAGTATGATCTGAGAACTTGACTTATTAACAACTTATAAAGTCTATGCAACTGTGCACCTTATAAGGGTGTTTCCCTGGCTAGTGCACAACTTATTTCTTAAAAGAAGTGAACAACCAACAAACAGAACGCCATTTTCCCAAGTAGATTTAAGAAACTGGAAGAAGACATTACACGGTTTGTTCCTTTTTTTCTGTTAAATTTACACAATTTTATTTCGTCAGTATCGGGTTTTAAAACGTATTTGAAGGGCAAAGAAAAGCAAACCAGGCAGCACAAGACATTGTAAAGAGAAGCACGCAGTAAAACAAGGCACTGAGAATGTGACATTCATAGCTCAATAACAAGTAACAACCTCTAAACATCTTCCTCACTTCTACCACCGAGCCTTGCGTGCTTTTCTTGCGTTCTGTTGAATAGTATTTGAATAATGTATCTAAAAGTGGGATCAAACATCAAGTATAAAGAAGGAACAGTGAGAATGATAGTATAGGTAAACTGTAAGGTTATAAATTAATACAGATTTTACATAAATGTGTCTCGCTTTCAGTTTTATATTACAATGCAACAATTATTGATTTACTGTGGTCGGTTGTTTTAAAGAAAAATTTATGCAATTCACTAGTCACCTTTTCACAGAAGGGTCATTAGTCCTTTTCACATAAATATTATACAACCATTTAGTTACTAAGCAGCTAAACCATGCTCTTAGCTTGATTTTAGTCTTGGAAGGAAAAAGAAAAATGAATGGTTGAAATCAAACGTTTAAAAAACGCCTTGAGCTTAAAACAAAATCTGAAAGTCGAAAAGCTGTAAAATAGGGAGGGGAACAGTGTTGGCGCCAATGTTCTTTGTTCATCTCTGTGTAAACTGCTTTACTGCCCTTACATCGCTTCACTGTATTTACACCACTCTACCACTTCCACTCACTCATCATTCATTTCACTCTAGATCTTTCATGCTACTAATTTTAAACACAATAACACACTATTTGACAATTTAAGATATTTTAAATGTATCTTTCCAGTCAGCACTACACCTACGAACTACACCGCAAAAATTCCCAACCTGATATTGTGTACGTTGTAATTTTATCAAACTATTAAAGGTAAAGGTAAAGTTTGTCTTGTTTAAAGAAGCAGTTAGGACTACAAAGTCTTCTCTACTCAACCTCGACCTTTACCTAGCGTCACCGTATTAGTCACATTACATATGTAAGTGGTGACTGCGATGATCGAACCCGCGCCACCAGAGTGATGAGCTACGGAGGTCGCGTGTAAAACCAATCCGCCACGGATCCGCTACTATTGTCAGTTTCTTTGACAAAATGCTGACCACTGTGTTATTTAGAACAGGTTTTAGAAATAATTTCTATGTTTGAAAGTTTTGAAGCTACTCGCCACCAGGGATGGAGTTATTTCCGTTGTTACGGGAGAGATGTTATTCTGCACAGATTGACAGCCTTATTGTAAGCCCTTGTCAAACTTGTGTTTGCAGAAGCTTTCAACATATTCGACATGTCAGCGCGCGCCTCTTTTGTGCAATTCAACTCATATGAAAATAGATATGACGTGACTTTTGTGCAAGGAAATTTGATCACATAGATTGCAACCTATACACAGTAATATTTTTAGTTAACATTATTTTCTGATGAAGCGTTAAGAAATCTCAAGTTGGAAGCTAATTACTTTACTTAAGTTTAGTCACATTAAGACGATGGTTCTTATCTAGCCTAACTCTTATCAGTAGCTAATGTAAGATGGGAACCACCAGTACGTGCGGTCATGAACCAACCCATATTCCCTCTTTAGTTAATTTCGTTGTAATATTTAGAATTAACAATATATTTTTAGGAATAAATAAATAAATAAAATAATAAATTAACATCTTGTTACACATGAAAGTTGTAAAGAGTAATGACCGATTTTGACTATTTTCGTTAAAAAATTTTTTTTGTCCGGATAGTGATTATTGTTAGACATTACCAATTAGTAGGTGCTACTAACCATGTGTGTGAAGTTTTTGGCATGTCAGCATTGCTTACCATTGAAAATGTCAGCTGATTCTTTATTGACATGCCAAAACTTCACACACATTATTACCTACTAGTCAATAATGTCTGACAATATAACAAACGGTCATTGGACTAAAACATACTAATACACTATTTGTAAGTAGAGATTATTAGGTTAGAAATCCCATTACCTTGTATAACTATATACAACTGAATATACCCTCTTCAGTTCCAGGCTCAATATACACAGACAAGATTTAACTTGCAAGTGACGTGAGGTCTAAGGAGGATAAGAACGTTCTAAACGTACAAATCAATATGGATTGCGGAAGCATTTTCTACAGTAGCAACGCAGAGTATCTGTGGGTTTTCTACACTAAGCACAAATGAAGACAACCGACAAAGAATTGATGAAAGGAAAATCAGCTCAAAGCTTTGTCGAACAGTGATTTATTTCTTTGTTCCTTCTTCTAATGATACTCTGATTGTTATTCGTATTTCTTCCAACCAACCAATCAAGTTACATTCAGTTTTAGAGATATTTTTAAATTACAAAAGTGTTATATCTAAACATATTATTTACTACGGCCTCACGAAAATATCTTCGTTAAACAAATAAGAACACATACACCAGTTCTGTATGTTTTGATATTATTAAATTAAAATGTTCAGTAAACAATTTCCTAACATAATTTTATTGTTTTTTTTTCCCAAATTCCGGAATAAAAAAGCCATGAGATTGAACGGATTTGGTTTTAGTTACCAGAACTGAGTCAATAAGTGAAAGTGAAAAGTCTTGTTAAGGGCGTGGCTGCAGATGTGAATGAAGTACTTGTTTCATATTGAACTCTCATGTTCATTGAGCTCTCGCCTAAGTAAATGCCACAAAATCCAGTTGGTTCTTAACATGTAGTTTCTTATATTTTACAAGCGAAAAAGTTATTTAACCAAGCAATAAATTAGACATGTTTAGTAATCCTTCAATAAATACTTTAGGAGTTTTAACCATTTTACTTCGTGTAGTAGATTACAAAGAGTTATTACGTATGATTTTGTCAACAGTTATTTTGTTTAAAATAGTCTATTAAGGGTAAATATTTTGTTTTATAATTTAGATTAAACCTCCAATACGTAGTTTATAATGTGTATGAAGGATATGGTTTATAAGATGCTGACGTATAAATCGAAGTATTCATGCTTTTATTAACCTACTTTCTACAGAGAAATTTAATAAAAAATTAAAGCAAAGAAAAATATTTTACGGACATTTTAATGGAGATCCGTCATTTCATATGATTGTATCACAATGGCCATTGTTTCCCTTGTACTGTAGTATAAAGTACTTCGGGATTTAAATATGTTGGGTTGTTTCATTAAATATGTTTCAGCAACAAATAAGTAATATGCAATCATAAATAAGTTATACTGTACTTAGATTGTTGTCTCCATACTAACTACCCTCTCCAAAGCGTCTACACTTGCAGGACACTGGGCGAGTGCTTCATCAATGTCTGCTCTAAACTCTAATGATACAAGTTTAGTTATACTTGACACTCAGCTAGCTATTCATTTAAATTTTTAGTGACCTTGGTCTACTCTTAAGGTGTGTTATGTATTTCACCTTAAATGTATATACGAGTACTTTGTAGCTATTTAAAGTTCTCTCAAACAATATTATGTGGGTTAAAAGCCATTATAATAAACACATTTTCTTTTTCATATTAAAAATTAATAAACCAAAGCATTTTATAATTACAAGTAATACTTGTCAGTCGAATGAATGGGGTTCCTGACAAAATACATAGCTGTCGAAAATAATTGTATTTTCTAGTTTAATATCGTGTTTTTAACGGCTTATAACATTATCATCTTCATATACACCTTGTTTAGTAAGTTATTAGTTACGTTATTGTCGAGTATGTTTTCATAAAAATAATGTGATTACACACGTTTATTGTAGGAGTTAAAACTCATTAAGATGAATGTCTTTAAATAACTCCTGGACTAAACCAAAAGTTTAAATCAGCCTGTCAAGCAAATCCGATTTTATTCACAAACACCTTTCTGTCTTTCTTTCAACCCTAAAATTACTCAATGTGACTTTTTAAGATTTTTCTACGAGTTATATTTAGCTCGTAAACAGTTTTAAATTAAGCTATATTAAAGACACAGAGATTTTGAGTTTTTGATATTTTGACCGATGCATCAACGTCGAATGATCTTATTCAAATATTTCAATATTTAATCATGTGTTTTACTCACGATTTATGATCATATTTATATTGGAAATTTATTATTATATTAGATACGTGAAGACATTTTCGAAGTTCATTGTCCTATATGTTTCAAATATTGGAACATTGTTTTATTAATAAAAACGAGTGATTTTACAAAATTCTACACAATCAAACAAAAAATTGAAAGAAAAGCAAGCACCTTGCAAAGAAGACAAACGCTGCTCTCATTCATACGATTCAATCCCAGTCTTTGTGGTGGAAAATCCAAAACCAACAAAGTCTCTCCATTGTCTCTGAACCTGCAACAAAACACAGTAAAGATGCTTCCCTGTACATACGTTTGTAGGTTTTAACTCGGTGTGTACATTTATAAAAGTAAAAATTGCTTATATTATACGTGTTACTGTACAGCGCTATATTGACGCATTTATTTTACTAATGTCAATAACTGTATTGCTTTTGAAACGCTGACGAGTGACCATGTTCCTTAACAAGGTTCCTTAACCTTGGTACGTCATCCTGCACATTGTGAAATTACGCTATGGGACAGGATGTGCTGTTCTTGTGTTTATTAACCACTTACTAGAATAATTATCTTATATTACATTCCGTGATTCACCAAGTAGAGAAGTCTTTAAAATTTTTGTTAGTCGTTTTAACTTCTTTGTTAGGAAAACCTGATACATTCATGATTCAGGTATGATTCACCGTGTAAGAAACTTCTTAAGACTTCTTGGTAATTTTTATTCCTTTTTTAGGAAAACATGATTCATTCATTGATACCCTAAAGAATCTCCCCTCAACTGTGTACATTGTACACAATGTAATAGGTAATTTTGTGTTCTTTATTACATTTTGTTAGTCTGATTCACATAAGTGATTGATCATCCGCTACTTTGAGCTCGCCAATGGACAGCTGTCACTGAGCGTGGATGTGCTTGATATCCTGATTTAGCTTTTACATTTTAACAAGTGCTTCAGCATATTGAATCAATTCATAGGCTAGGTTTAATAAATCTAACATGTTTAAGGAGAATAACAACATTTCTTGTCTTTTGGTGATGTGTTAATGGTTATACTTTACCCCGATTAACTTTAGACTAGGTAATTTCTAATATTTCGTGTAACCTATATTTTTTTACAAAAAAAATGTATATTTAAACAATATGGAAATATGAAAAGTTCTAATGTTAGTGGCTTAATATCTACAATGTCCCAAATTTTAACATCTATGATAGTATTGCTTCAACACCAAAGCATGCATATAATGCTTGACAGTTGCGATGTCGCCATGTTGGATACCACAGCTGACGAGTGACCATGTTCCTTACGCTATCCTGCACATTGTGAAACTACGCTATGTGACAGCATGTGCTGTATGTGTATTTATAAACCACTAACTAATATAATAATATATTTTGGAACAATAAACATAGAACAATAATTGAAAAGCAGTCATAAGCACTAAAACCACATTATAAAGAAAACCACTAAAACTTCTTTTAACCTTAAAAATTTTGATAATGCGAGGGAAAAATCTATTTGTAATCAATCATCTTTGTTCAAACGGTTTTAAATGAAATTCAAACGACGAAAACCTGGAAAACATTGAAAATGTATAGATGGTTAGAATTGCTGTTGCCAGACAAAGTTTCGCCAGGAACTTGTCAGGTTAATTATTTAGTTATAAGCCAAATATAGGTGTTAGTGGGAAATTTCTTCATATTTTAAATTCACATAACGTTTTTCCTTTCCGCTTGTCGATACCTGTTTACTTGTTCAAATTAAACCTCAAAGCTGAATTCCAGGTAAAGATTACCCTCAGTTCATAGAAAAAACCACTTAACAAAAGCAAGGGTTGGTTGGAAAGGGAGATGAAAGGAAGAGATTCTGAAAAAGTAAAAGAAGAGGAAATGAGTGAAGATTTGAGGAGCGGAAAGGATCATCAGGGTACAAAGCTTATCATCAACTGATAAGAGGGAAACGACACAGCTTTAAGCTAAAGGGACAGAACGTAAATGAGACGTACAGGGTGTAACGTAAAGGCTACCTGAATTTTACAAGTTTAGTGACAAACATAATATAGCTTTAAATGGTGTTAACACTTCATCGGGAATCTATTGGCACTTTGAAATTCACTGAATAAAATGCAACCTTTATTAATTAACTTGTTGACAGCTCAAGGCTGCTTTTACATACAATTTTTTTCGAGGTAAATCTTTTCAGGAGGTACATGACCGATAAGGTAATACTCAAACAAGACATGCTCCACGTTCTGAGGGTTCAATTTTTTCAGATTTATTTACTGTGCATAGTTTTTATTTAATATACATAATGATAACTAAAATTTGCAAGGAAATTTAACACTGAAACAAAATCAAATCAATTGTTATTGAAGGTTAACCCCTCAATGCGTGTGAACTGTTATAGATAAGAGGGGTTTGATAAGTACTGACTTAAGTAGGGTATGTGTAGGGAAGGGAGGGGAACCGCACAATTAAAACTTTGCTGGACTCACATAAGGGCCCCCAGCTGACGCTCCCCACTGATAAACTTGTTATACACAACAGCTGTATATAATACTAAAAGCACAGTCCTGTAGGAAACAGTTATGGTGCAAACAGTACAAATAAAAAAAAACGCCACCGCTACAAATAGTATTAATTTGGGCTTATTACTTTTAAACATGATGTCATTATGTTCTTTGGGACAGAAAATTAGAATTATTAAAATTTAACTCACGTTTACGTCAAGTTTACTTTAAAAACATAAGAACGCAATCAATTTGGAACTTAAAAATACCAATTTAAAGTGAATTATTAAAACATTGCTTCAATCATCTTTGTTCAAACGGTTTAAATGAAATTCAAACGACGAAAACCTGGAAAACATTGAAAATGTATAGATGGTTAGAATTGCTGTTGCCAGACAAAGTTTCGCCAGGAACTTGTCAGGTTAATTATTTAGTTATAAGCCAAATATAGGTGTTAGTGGGAAATGTCTTCATATTTTAAATTCACATAACGTTTTTTTTTCCTTTACGCTTGTCGATACCTGTTTACTTGTTCAAATTAAACCTCAAAGCTGAATTCCAGGTAAATATTACCCTCAGTTCATAGAAAAAACCACTTAACAAAAACAAGGGTTGGTTGGAAAGGGAGATGAAAGGAAGAGATTCTGAAAAAGTAAAAGAAGAGGAAATGAGTGAAGATTTGAGGAGCGGAAAGGATCATCAGGGTACAAAGCTTATCATCAACTGATAAGAGGGAAACGACACAGCTTTAAGCTAAAGGGACAGAACGTAAATGAGACGTACAGGGTGTAACGTAAAGGCTACCTGAATTTTACAAGTTTAGTGACAAACATAGTATAGCTTTAAATGGTGTTAACACTTCATCGGGAATCTATTGGCACTTTGAAATTCACTGAATAAAATGCAACCTTTATTAATTAACTTGTTGACAGCTCAAGGCTGCTTTTTACATACAATTTTTTTCGAGGTAAATCTTTTCAGGAGTAAGTACATGACCGATAAGGTAATACTCAAACAAGACACAAGCTCCACGTTCTGAGGGTTCAATTTTTTTCAGATTTATTTACTGTGCATAGTTTTTATTTAATATACATAATGATAACTAAAATTTGCAAGGAAATTTAACACTGAAAACAAAATCAAATCAATTGTTATTGAAGGTTAACCCCTCAATGCGTGTGAACTGTTATAGATAAGAGGGGTTTGATAAGTACTGACTTAAGTAGGGTATGTGTAGGGAAGGGAGGGGGAACCGCACAATTAAAACTTTGCTGGACTCACATAAGGGCCCCCAGCTGACGCTCCCCACTGATAAACTTGTTATACACAACAGCTGTATATAATACTAAAAAAGCACAGTCCTGTAGGAAACAGTTATGGTGCAAACAGTTCAAATAAAAAAACGCCACCGCTACAAATAGTATTTTTTGGGCTTATTACTTTTTAACATGATGTCATTATTATGTTCTTTGGGACAGAAAATTAGAATATTAAAATTTAACTCACGTTTACGTCAAGTTTACTTTAAAAACATAGAACGCAATCAATTTGGAACTTAAAATACCAATTTAAAGTGAATTATTAAAAACATTGCTTCAACCATCCTTCGACAGTGTTTCTGATATATTAAAACAATGTGGGTCACACTAAATAGCGTTTGGTGGGCTGTAACTAAAAAGGTGCGTGTACAAAGTTGACAGAGGATTTTATATTTTCTAACCCCTCGAAAACATCATATAATAATTATTTCGACCGTGGACTACGTTAATTAAACAAACACTGAACTAATTTGATACTAAGCATCCGTACGGTATGTTAGTTTCAAATCAGCCTACACCTTAAACTATTGTACTCTTATTTATTTGAAAGACCTATAAGCATTCAGGCTTTTAGTGATGAAACATTACCCTATACTGGAATGAGTTTGAATTATTTCAAGGTAAGCGAAATATAAATACGTTGGGTTTTTGCAATGAGCCATGTAGTTCATTTAATGTATATTTATTCTAAAAAGGAATTGGATTGCTTATCAACAGGTTAACAAACATAAAATATTAAACGTAAATAACAGGTTATTTTCTTCTACTTTTGAAAGGTTCTTGAAAGGTAATGTGTTTTTGATAGATTGAATCAAGAGTCATTGTCTGATGGAAACTTTGCATCATTAGTAAAGTTCCTGAGTCAGATGTCATTACAGTCCACAGAAACTTCTGATGGCCATTATTCTGGGGAACAACTTGTAATGTATAAGCAATTAAACATTATACAAACATTATAATACAAATATAAGGTGACAGTGTACTGTACGGATTTTTATATGTTTTCAAGCATGGGCTTAATATTTTGAAGACACATGCGTTGTGATCTAGTTTACATATGACAACTAAGATAAGTGGACATTTACGATTTTCAGACCCACTTAAACCCACACCTGATCCAACCAAGACATATTTTATAAGCTGAAACCAGATTCCAAACACGTCCAGGTGTGAAAGGAAAACATGAGAGGTCGGTGTTCTACAAATAGTTACTACAAACTGGATCAATATGTATGGAAGTTGATATTTTTGAATACAAATTGGGCACAGTATTTAAATGAATATACAAAATACAGAGACATTCTTTCTGTGAATCGATGAAACCTATCCATACTTGCCTTAGAACAAGTGTTAGTACTTTATTTTCACTTTTGTGTAGACTCTCATGTCAGTTACCATTTATAACTGAAGTGTACAAAATGTAAATTTGAATAATTATTACTGTACACATAATATATATGTATAACAAAAACTAGTAAATGGAAAATAAAAGAAATAACTGTGGACACTTTTGTTTTAAAAACGATAAAATTTGTTTTATTTTCTCTTAAAGCTTTTAAACGTATTTGTTTTTGTAAGTTATTCGTAAAACTATTGCTAAAATATCAAAGTTATTATTATGAATATCAAAGTTGGGACAGAAACATCAACTAGAATTTAATTTTTATATATTTAATTTTAATAACTTTTAATGATCCTATAATAACTAGATGTACATTTTAGAGTCATTGTACACATTAAAAGGTGAGTTTGTCTTGTAGAAGTTATCAAAAGTCCTACGTCGAACACATTTAAATTTTACATTTAATGTCTAACCAAGACAAACAAGGTAAAATTAAAAGGAGGAGGTTACAAAGCATAGTAGAATGTAACCATAAAAGTAATTTAAGTAAAACCAAAGACCACAATTTCTTTGGGTAAGGCATTTAATGGTTGCATGAAGTTTGGTTAACTAGTGATTAACAGTGGATGGTTTCAATCAAGAGTGTCTACTGACAGCTTTCCGTCCTCAGTAAAGTTTCTAAATCAAGTGTCATTAGAACCAGCAGACTCTCTAAGTAACAAGACTTAGGCGTTTTTAAACTAAACAACGTTTTATAAGTACAGTGATAGTTTGTATTGAAATGCACAAAACATTCAACATCACCATATTTAATAGCATTCACTTAAAGCAGAGCGCACTACTGAAATCAAAGTAACATACACAAATTATTGGTTGCACTTACACATTTAAAAGGTGTCTTTCTAAGCCAAGACTATTGTGCAGGCCGCTGCGGCAGTCGGCTCCAAGGACTTAGTTAGTTGTTTTACATCATTTCGATTTATGGTTGTGCCTTTTTTCAAATTTTGCCACGTGGATCGATTATTAAGCTTGTTTAATTGTGTTTTCTCCACTTTCAGAACATAAATAGTTATGTGTCAAACTTCATTTCTATACTACCAGTATACAAGTAGAAGGCTTTTGACCTCAAAGCAAAACTAGAATGATTCTTCACCAACAATGACTCAGCAAGTGGCTACAACAGTTCAGCAACAATCTAGATAAGCAAGAAACCCTTGTCTTAGTGTAGTGGGAATGTATACAACAACACATGAGCGTGCTTCTATTGCCAAGTATCTCTGAACATGGCTTAGTTTCAGTGTGGTACAAGTTGCTGACTTGACTAAATGCTGTATGTATTGTTTGGAACACTTGTTTCTGTTAAGAGCTACTGGGTTGTGTTATTTTCTGTTTCCTTTCTGAGATGCAAGTACTAGTTTTAAGTAGCTGATATCTTGATTTTGACAATTTGTTAACCTAAATAATATACCACTGTAAACTAAGTATTCTTTATAGTTACTTGACCACTTTATATTTAGATTTGTTTTTGTCACACAAAACCTTTTTGTACTTGACAAATAAAGTTATTATTATTATTTATTATTACTTTCCGGAAACAGTAGACCATTTCAAGTAACGTGAAATACAGATTTCATGGTTTCAAGCTTCAATTTGTATTCATGTTATTAAGTGTAAATAAAAACGTATTTGGAGATAAACACAAACGCCAGTACTTTTGTATTTATCTTCAAGTGTTTATGATTCATATTACTCATTATTTAGCTCTTTAACTACTATATTATTTGGATCTACGTTTACACTTAAATAATGCAGTACTAAGAATCGTGAACTATTTCTGAAGTTAAACTAGTATCATGCAGTTTCCCATCGTTATTTAGGAAACACAAATAAACAGGACTTTTAGATCGGGATCTGAATTTTAATTCTTAAGTCACAGTTGAAATACAAATACTGCTAAACGTTTGACCTCGCTTCGGAGGGTCATCCTCAGTAGCTGGTTGACTGGCTGAGACTGGATTGGCCGGCCAGTCGTCTTCTTATACCCAAGCGGTGGTGGGTGGGGGATGTCACCTGATTGGCCGAGGTGGGCAAAGCTTGTTGCTTGTTGTCGAACGATTGGCTGGTTTCAATAGGACTTCTAAAGAACTGGCTGCCAACTTTTTGATAATTTTATGCTTTCTTCTTTGTTAAAGTTGTCTTCATGTTTGGTTATTTATATATCCAAAATGTTCTTGGATAATAGTGTGAAATTTTCGCCAAGACTTTGGGCAGAACAGCTACAAGACAAAACACGGTTGATTTTGACAAAACTAAAGTCTGGCAAAAACTACACTATTATCCAAGGAAAATTAGAGAAACTATAAAATAATCAAACATGAAGACAACTTTAACAAAGGGACAGCATAAAATATCAAAAGTTGGCAGCAAGTTCAAAGTCCTATTGAAACAACAATTCAGTTCATGATTTGATGTTAGTATTAAATGATCATAGTTTCACGCAAATACTTTTGTTTGAAACTAAGTTTTTAATACGACAAACACATTTTATAGGATAACTAAAACAAAAAAATACCATAATTGATAATAGTTATATATAAAGTCTTTTGTTCAGGACATCTGTTTTTGTATTGTTGTTCTTTGTGTCGAAATCCCGGGGAGTCTCAACAAAACGTGACATCATAAAAATCAGGAGCGGCGCCAAAATATATCACCCAGTCCTTGTAGTCTACTACACATAACACGGCCAAATATCCACTGCTTGCATACTGTCAACTCAAGCTATTACATTAAACCTTTACATTGTGGTTTTAAATTTCAAGGCAGAATGATAATTATATTTCTATTAAATATACGTCAAAGACAGTACAAGACAGTACAAGTCAGAGTTAAAGACAGAATAAACTAAAACCAGCGATAGTAACGACAGAATAAAACATGTATTTTTATTTTGTGTAATATGAAACAGTTCAAAACAACAACTTTAAAAGGTTTATGACAAATTTGGTGAATTGATAAACAACATGAACAAACAATCGGAATGAATTATCAATTAAAATAGAATAAAATTAACTCATATTGACCTAGTAATAGTACGTTGTTTGATCTTTGTGAAACAAAACCGCAGAGTTTAGCCCACTTACGTCAAACTTGATCAGGTTTAGTTCAATTATAGAAAAATAATATTCAAACTTAACTAAACAATTTTTACTTGACGTTACCAAATCATATATATTTTATATGTACCAATATCTCATCTTAGTCACTGCAACAGTTTCAAGTTCCCCCAAACAAGAGTTGTTATACTTGGAGAGTCTGCGGACTCTAATGACATCTGACTCAGGAACTTTACTAATGATGCAAAGCTTCCATCAGACAATCACTCTTGATTGATCCCATCCAGAAACTTATAACTGCCAACAAATGTATTCAACTATTGACCTTATAAGGCAGGACACCACAGGCTTACAATAAATTGGTTTTAAATATTGTCCTGTAAAAATTAAACATCGCAACAGAGATTTTGTACATTGAAAACGTATATTTGTTTTGGTTTATAAATTTATATTGTCTTTTTTAATAGAATAGTTATACTCTGCAATCAGGTGTAATGGCTGATTCAATAGATAAATCCCTTTATGATTTGTTCAAACTGGTACTTGTACACCAAAGTACTCAAAATATTCCAGCTGAAACTGATTATATTTGCTCTGAAACGTCTACAAATACCAACTGAAACTAGGTTATCTTACGCCCGTTAAGTAAAGAGCTAGTTTTAGTTTTAATTATTGTTACAACTGTTATAAAATTAATATACTTATATCGTTATTGCTGTTAATTAGTTTGATATTAATATTGTTGCTTATCCCTAAGGCATATTTTTCTTTGGTCGTAGTTATTTTTTAAACTTTTATTCATTATATTGTTGTCTATGTATTTTAAAGTCAATATTTATAAAATGGCTAACTCATTTATAAATTTATATATTGTTTATAATTTAAGTATTATATTAATATAAAAGGTGCAGTGTATGGATTAGAATGGTGACAAAATGGACTAAGGGACATTATTTACCCTCCCTCAAGCACAAGTATCTTTTTTGGAGTAGTTCCAATATAAAAAGCCAATGTTATTGTACTTATTTTTGCATGGAATAAACAAATTTCATTTCATTTCAGTTATATAACGGCTTAAACCTGAAAAATAAAATGAAGACATTTATAGACACTGTAACTTTAGAACTTACAGAGCCTTGCTTTACAACATGTCTCTATTTAAACTGTGTTAATATTTGTACTCAAGGTAAATTTCTGATTTAAAATTACATTCACATTTTATTTTGATTACCTGTATTCAATGAAAATAATTAATGCAAGCTATGCAACAGAAGACATTGTAAAGAGAGCATGCAGTAAAGCCATGCATTAAGAATGTGACATTCATAGCTCCAATAACAAGTAACAACCTCTGTAATGTCTTCCTTTAGTTTCTCCACGTATCCTTTGTGCTTGTTGTTATTTTATGGAACAATCTTTGCATGAATGTCTGATTTATGTTTAATAGCGACTTTCTAACAAAGTATTTATTTCACAGAAACATGGGAAACATAAGTAGGTTTCAAGAAAAATTCGTTCGTAAAGTTTGGTTGAAACAAAAGGTCAATCGTTTGAAGAGATTGTATACTGACCAAATAATCTGGTTTAGATATTTACAAAACTGTATATTTTTACGTAAGATAAACACTTGTTTATTAAAACCCCCAATTATAATAATAATCATTTATTGTCAGACAAACAGAATAAAACCTTATTCATATTTGACTTATTACTTAGTAGAATAAAAAGGTATCGTAACTTATGATATCTATAACAGGTCTATATGTACTCGTACCTAAATAATCAATATTAGGAAATTAGACGTCTAAAAAGAACATGTCTAACGCTATGGTCATAATCAAAAATGAGAAAAACTGTAGCTTAGTTTCTTTGCATAAAGTGAACGTTATAAAAACAAATATGTATTTTTGTGCAAAGCCCTAAAATCAAAGAAAAAATCTGAGAAGCCGAAAAGCTGTAAAATAGGGAGAGGGGAGACAGTCTCGGCGCCAATGTTCTTTGTTCATCTCTGTGTAAACTGCTTTACTGCCCTTACATCGCTTCACTGTATTTACACCACTCTACCACTTCCACTCACTCATTCATTTCACTCTAGATCTCACACGCTAAGTTCCATTCATTTTGCTCAGTAAAATCTTGAAGATTATCTGTTTACTATATTGTAAATGACGATTCTAAAATAAAGTGCCAAAGTTTGGTGGTAGGTTTCTTATGCAAAACGAAGAAACACACGAAATTTAGTCCAATTGTTTCGTTTAACTAATTAGCCATTTCATGTGTTCAGTACTTAAATCAACGCTATTTATAACTTATTCAAATAGACAGCTGTCAAATATACGAAAAAAGCAACAGTAATAATAATTTCCAGTACTCATCACAAAATCAGATTAAATAACAACATTGGATACAACCATAATTTGAGATATACATTGAAGTTTGTTTGCTATACAAATCTGCGTCATACCCCTTTGTGCCTTTTGGTAGGCAAATATTTTACAAAATTATTACAACGCTAAAATAAATATATGTAATTAACACTTAAAGAATATAGTTAAGTTAATAAGCTACAAGGTTAAGCGGTTACAAGGTTATATAAGAAGGCAGCAAGATGTTAAACAGAAGCTATCCCTTGATTTGTTGCTGTCCCTTCCTGTTGCTGTCACCCATATTCTCTCTTTTATTTCTCTTTGGTTCAAAACGTAAGTTGCTTAAACGCAGATAATATAACTCATTTCAGGTCTTTCTTTCACGTTTTCTCTTAAAGGTAACATTATTAATTAATTAAGTTTTCCAATGTTAGTTAAGGCAAATTATGATATTTTTTCTTCACAACTAAGCTTGCGGAAAACACTCTCAAGGTATAAACAAGGTAAGTGAATACACTAAGAAGGAGTCAATGTGATCGTATATTTGCCATCACGTATAAAAGCTGCAGTTTTATGTCGCACTTATATCGTAAATAACCTGTCTTTGACAAAGCTAGTTATCACCTTGGCACCTTGGGTTTTTTGGTCTGAAAAATACTTTATAATACAACATTTTTTCAATTGCTGATGACATTGGTTTAGTCATTTTTTATATTTTACGTCGTTCAACCTACTGTCATAGTTATTCTTACTAAACACGAGCATATTGACTTAAACTAACCGTTTGCTTTGATCTTCAACGTATTAAGTAAACTTTATATGTGAGTAAAAATACTATAGCATAAGTAAACCTAAGGAAAAAGGATAGTTAAGCAATACAAAAACCTCAGAGGTCTAACCATTTACCTTCATATGCCTTATTTTGACTGGAAAGGAAAATATGCGTTTAAAGTATATTATTATACTGTATAAAGTGTATTATATGTATACTTTCAGTGGGTATAGTGTGTAAGTTATTTGTATCATAAGTGTACGATTAAATTAAGTGTTGTTTATAATAAAATTAATGCTAAAGTTTGCTTTATATTTTTAAGTACCGTACACAATATGATTTTATTATTCTTATTCTGAATATAAATACCAAAGCTAAGTACCTCGGATGAAATAAAGAAAACAAGGGACTAAACTAAAGAAGCAGCGACAGTATCCAAACTTCCGTTTAAGTTGTATAGATTAGATCTGTAAGCTACTTAAAAGTTTTGAATCCGGATACAATAGTAGTAAGCTGTTCCATCTGGTAATATATACAACAAAGTTCTTAAATATTAAATTTTATCTTTAGTCAGCGTAATTCTTTGCTTGTAACATTTTGTGGTTTTATTACTGGTACCGGGGATCCGGTATTTTGTCAAAATATTGAATCTACAGAACCGATCACTATGAGTGACCGTTAAACATGAGTGATTGAGCAAACATTCAAGAAACATAACAAAAAGAAAATTATCAGTTCCTTACTTTTTCAATACATTTTAGATTAGGCATAGTTCTGGAGTAAGGTTAGTTCTGAATAATATATATTGATTTAACTGTAAAAATAATTAACTGTTGATTATTGAAACTGCCTTTGGTCCTTTCAGGTTATTTTTCTGTGGAGATGCCAATGATGAGAAACATAGAACAGAGAAAGAGATACAAATTTAAGGATGGAAGTACAAGTACCAGCATGAGATAGATATAGAAGGAAGGAGAGAGAAAGAGAGATGGAGAGAGACTATCTTGGACAGCAACAGGAAGTTTGTTGACAACTACAAATCACTGAACAACTTCTGCTGGACATTCTCCAGCCTTCTTATAATCCGCCAAACCTCTTACTGGTGATTCCAGTGGTGGTTCGGTCATAAACGATATTGATTTCCATTAGTAAATGCTTAGGATGGTCCACATTTGGTGAACGTGTTCAATTCTGTTTTAGAATACAGTGGTGGTTTTTGTGTCAAAATAAAATTTTGGGTAGGTTCGTCTTGCGAGCATTTATTTCTAACAGGTACAATAGTTAATTTAGTCATAAGTTAAAGTTATCTTTACTGTCTTCAGTTGTTTACAATTATACAGATTTTAACAAGCTATGTGCAAGTTATAAAAGATTCTAAATTTTTGCCATGTTAATCCTAACTAGATAACAATTATTCACATATGTTTATATTTGTTGGATCTTAATTTGTATTTTGTGCTTTCATATACGTGCTTATGTATATATTGTATATAACAAACTGTAATAAGTTTTGACGAAGCCTTGTTTGATGTACTATCTGTTTTTGGCCAATAAAGATATTTATTTATTTTATTTAATATTATTCACAATTCACTATTTGAGATGCCGACCACTCTCATGGGGTATTTTAAGGTATTATTAAGGCAAATATGTGGTGAAGGATGAGTGTGATGAGTGGCAGTATTAGAGGTGAGAAAGTAAATGCTAAATTGAACTATACAGAATATTTAATAATTAATAAAATTCGTTATTTAGATTAAATACATACAAAAATAATTGATTTGAAATATTTAATTACATTGTAGTTCACTGAAAAAACAACTAAAGAACAACTGAAGAACAACAGAAGAACATTTCAGCTGAATTTCAAATATATCACTGGATGAGGACATTGGGTTGGTGAATATCACTTATAGCTGGGTATAATTACATCTTTAAGATAGAATGGTTGATATTTTTTTCAGATCCAACGTCTGATTGAGATAAGAATTACGTCAGAAAGGATAAACCCTTGTTGTTTTGTTGACAGTTTTATTTCAAGTTAACGAAGTCAACTGTTATTGGAATAATAACCAACTTTCATCATCGGAAGAAAGTTTAAAATAACTGGTTAAATACGAATAAAAGGCCGAAACTAATGGATTTGAAGTAATTTAAACTTTAGTAAAAAGAATATTTATTTTACATTGAAAATTGTCTAAAAACATTTGTTCATCGAATATTTTAGTCTGAGACTCCGGAGGATAGATTGTATTGTTAAAAAATAATTAAAAAGCTACAGTGAAGTAGCTTTCTTGCGTTAACCTGAGTGGGTATATTAAATCTTTGGTGGTTTTGGTAGATACAAAAAGTGTTATATGTTGAGGAAATAAATCGTTTAGCGTTGTATTTAAATCTACAGATATGTTGTCATATATTGTCTCACTTACTGACACTAAACATTCAAATAGCTTAAGAGACCCTAAATTTTCCCATTTTAAAAATTTTATCAGTGTGGTTTATAGTTATGTCATTAGTCATTACTTATTATTTATTTATACAAACTTTGTAAATAATAGTTTTAAATGTACTTGGCAAGTCACCATCTGCTTTTTTTTATCACGAAACTTTGCACCAGAACTAAAATTTTGTTTAAAAATAAATGAATTTGGAAACAATTTCAACGTTGATATTGTGACTATTTGTTATGAAAACTCGGTTTCATGAATTTTGAATGATGTGCTCTAGCTTTGGATAAGTTTATACAAAAATATTCTTAACATGATAACAGAAACCCTATAACATTACTATATGCATTGAGTTTCCTGAAATTGTCGGAGTTACTTACCCGTATTTATATCTTAACCAAGCTTATTTTCAGCAGAGGTTCACTCTTACGACTTCTAATACATTGTTATTAAATATGTTTATCCAGTTGCCCTTTGAACTTTCTGAGCCACTCCTGTTCTCAACCGGTTGCTGATGACTTCTCTCCACCTGACAACACAGAGCGAGCCAGGTAGCCAGTACTCAACCAGTCATACACAGAGTATAACTACAAAGATAGAGTAGTTCAGCTGACAAGACACCAGACGGCGCCAGTGGTCTGAAACTAGCAGAGTGTAAAGTGCTGGAACAACAAAACTCACTCGAGGATAATATTGCTCACAATGTCTTGTCTTCTCAATTAAACCCTCAAAATGTTCAATCCCAAGCTTTTTTGGTATACCTCTTTGCACCTATGAGTTTTAATACTTGTTTATTAATTTTGGGTTTATCACACTTGCACTGCGTTGATTAATATGTTGGATTGCAAATACAATGCAATGCGAATGCGTGTTTATTTACGCATAAACAAAATATTTCTTTAGTCTAATCAACGGCGTGAATGTATCGTTACAAACGCCATGTATAGCAAAAAAGTAATTTGAATTTAACTTATTAAAAAAATGTACGAACTTAAATCATTCTGGTCATGTTATTATACAGTAATGGCTTGCAAAAAGAACTTAAAATACGCGAGAGTGTTTACAAGCTTAGTTGTGAAAAAGCAAAGGTGCCAAGGTGATAACTTGTTCTGTGCAAAGACAGGTTATTTACGAAATATAAGTGCGACATGCGTCTGCAGCTTTTATATGTGATGGCAAATATACGATCACATTGACTCCTCTTAGTCTATTCACTTACCTTCTTTATACATTGAGAGTGTTTCCACAAGCTTAGGTGTGAAGAAACCCCAGGTGATAACTAGCTTCTGTTTAAGACAGGTTATTTACGATATAGTGCGACATAAAACTGCAGCTTTTATACGTGATGGCAAATATACGACCACATGACTCCTCCTTGGTGTATTCCTTACCTTCTTTATATCTTGAGGTGTTTCCGCAAGCTTAGTTGTGAAATTACCCCAAGGTGCCAAGGTGATAACAGCTTCTGTGCAAAGACAGGTTATTTACGATATAAGTGCGACATAAAACTGCAGCTTTTATACGTGATGGCAAATATACGTCACATTGACTCCTCCTTAGTGTATTCACTTACCTTCTTTATACCTTGAGTGTTTCCCGCAAGCTTAGTTGTGAAAAACCCCAAAGTGCCAAGGTGATAACTAGCTTCTGTGCAAAGACAGGTTATTTACGATATAAGTGCGACATAAAACTGCAGCTTTTATACGTGATGGCAAATATACGACCACATTGACTCCTCCTTAGTGTATTCACTTACCTTCTTTATACCTTGAGAGTGTTTCCCAAGCTTAGTTGTGAAGAAACCCCAAGGTGCCAAGGTGATAACTAGCTTCTGTGCAAAGACAGGTTATTTACGATATAAGTGCGACATAAAACTGCAGCTTTTATACGTGATGGCAAATATACGACCACATTGACTCCTCCTTAGTGTATTCACTTACCTTCTTTATACCTTGAGAGTGTTTCCCGCAAGCTTAGTTGTGAAGAAACCCCAAGGTGCCAAGGTGATAACTAGCTTCTGTGCAAAGACAGGTTATTTACGATATAAGTGTGACATAAAACTGCAGCTTTTATACGTGATGGCAAATATACGACCACATTGACTCCTCCTTAGTGTATTCACTTACCTTCTTTATATCTTGAGTGTTTCCCGCAAGCTTAGTTGTGAAGAAACCCCAAGGTGCCAAGGTGATAACTAGCTTCTGTGCAAAGACAGGTTATTTACGATATAAGTGCGACATAAAACTGCAGCTTTTATACGTGATGGCAAATATACGACCACATTGACTCCTCCTTAGTGTATTCACTTACCTTCTTTATATCTTGAGAGTGTTTCCTGCAAGCTTAGTTGTGAAGAAACCCCAAGGTGCCAAGGTGATAACTAGCTTCTGTGCAAAGACAGGTTATTTACGATATAAGTGTGACATAAAACTGCAGCTTTTATACGTGATGGCAAATATACGACACATTGACTCCTCCTAGTGTATTCACTTACCTTCTTTATATCTTGAGAGTGTTTCCACAAGCTTAGTTGTGAAAGAACCCCAAGGTGCCAAGGTGATAACTAGCTTCTGTGCAAAGACAGGTTATTTACGATATAAGTGCGACATGCAGCTTTTATACGTGATGGCAAATATACGACCATTGACTCCTCCTTAGTGTATTCACTTACCTTCTTTATATCTTGAGAGTGTTTCCCGCAAGCTTAGTTGTGAAGAAACCCCAAGGTGCCAAGGTGATAACTAGCTTCTGTGCAAAGACAGGTTATTTACGATATAAGTGTGACATAAAACTGCAGCTTTTATACGTGATGGCAAATATACGACCACATTGACTCCTCCTTAGTGTATTTACTTACCTTCTTTATATCTTGAGAGTGTTTCCCACAAGCTTAGTTGTGAAGAAACCCCAAGGTGATAACTAACTTCTGTGCAAAGACAGGTTATTTACGATATAAGTGCGACATAAAACTGCAGCTTTTATACGTGATGGCAAATATACGACCATTGTGACTCTCCTTAGTGTATTCACTTACCTTCTTTATACCTTGAGAGTGTTTCCACAAGCTTAGTTGTGAAGAAACCCCAAGGTGATAACCTAGCTTCTGTGCAAAGGGTTATTTACGATATAAGTGTGACATAAAACTGCAGCTTTTACGTGATGGCAAATACGACCACATTGACTCCTCCTTAGTGTATTCACTACCTTCTTTATACCTTGAGTGTTTCCCACAAGCTTAGTTGTGAAGAAACCCCAAGGTGATAACTAGCTTCTGTGCAAAGACAGGTTATTTACGATATAAGTGCGACATAAAACTGCAGCTTTTATACGTGATGGCAAATATACGACCATTGACTCCTCCTTAGTGTATTCACTTACCTTCTTTATATCTTGAGTGTTTCTCACAAGCTTAGTTGTGAAGAAACCCCAAGGTGCCAAGGTGATAACTAGCTTCCAAAGACAGGTTATTTACGATATAAGTGTGACATAAAACTGCAGCTTTTATACGTGATGGCAAATATACGACCACATTGACTCCTCCTTAGTGTATTCACTTACCTTCTTTATACCTTGAGGATTATACTGTGGTCTACGCAATATTGAGTTTTTATGGATATTTACTCGTACTTAGGCTTTAAAACTATATATCAAGTTTAAATACGTTCCAGAAAAAGTTGACTAATAGCTTTGTTGTTGCGAAGCATATATTTAATTTACAAAATAGCAACTGTAGGCTACTCATGCAGTACAGTTTTACTTTTAGAAAATGGATTGTACTAATCTTTGTTCTAATTGTTTGACATGTTACCAATGATCCGTTAACTTTGTCCAGGGGTGTATATTTGCGGGAACTAATTTTCTCAACGTTAATATTCAAAACAATCGTAAAGTACATTAAAAATTGAAGATTTTAGAACACAGATTAAAAGAAGAATACAGCAAGTGTATTTTAAAGCAGGTTTGTTTAAATTTATGTGCGTATTAATTTACTAGAAACATTACTTATAACTATAAAATTGGATGTTTTAAGAAACTAAATATATATTCATAAATGTGAAACACCATTTATATAATTGACCCTACATTTTCATAAATCTTAACAAAGCTTTTATTGCTTACTTCAAAGTATAAATGTCAAGTTTTCTTTTACAACGAGAATAAAATAGGACTACAAAGTATTTTCTACTAATCAACCTTGATCTTGCGTTATCATATTCACTCAAGAAACTGTTATTGGAAGACACAGAGATCGAACCCGCGCCTGGTAAGCTCCACGAGTAGATCACGCACGATACCGTCCCGCCACGATTCCACTGAAACCCTAGCTATAATAAAAATTAATCAACTGTATACACAACTTTAATAATCTTAAATCGTCAAATAACTCTACTTTATTACAGTAATCTGTTGGACATTTTGTAAGAAGACTGGAAGATGTCCAGCTTTGATTTGTCGCTGTCAATGAACTTCCTGTTGCTATCCAGGATATTCTCTCTCTCTCTCTCCCTCCCTCCCAGTCTCGTTGGTTGTCGAATATTTTTTTTCAAAAATGAAGTCCTTGAAAACATTGTGATGACTGGGTACAAATATTTTTCAATCTCAATATTATAAACGAAGGAAGGCATGTCAGAGATATTATTATTATTTATTATTTGTAATAAATAGGATAATTATTTGTTTATTCAGTTAATAATTATTGAAACACGTACGATTAGGTGAAATGGGTGATTGTAAGGAGGTAGTAGCTATCATTATGAACTAAAATAAGCCATAGTTGAAACAAATATATTCTTAAATTTATGTACAAAATGTATATACACAAAATGGTAAAACTTCAAAATGTTATGTTTCAATGTTTACAGCTAAAGTTTTAGGAGGAATAGGTTTGTTACAAAGTAAAAATCCGTATATTTTAAAAGGATAAACATAACATTAAAGGGTATGTTATGTCAAAATACTAAGGTTATGTTTGTTGACAAAATTATAGCAAAATAAAATAATTAAAGCTGTAGTGAGGCACCCTAGGAAAACAAGGGCTTATTATTACTGGGTGCAATTAGTCAAAAGCACCAGTTTAACTTTTACCGTTTCTTTAAGATTTTTAGGTTTAAGCTTAAATCAGTATTTGGAGCTGGTTTGAAAACTAAGCACTAGCGTGCACAGGTAACCTCCGTGTCTAATAATGTAAGAATAACTTGCTTACCAATTTTAATTAAATGCGTGTTACGATTGGATATCGTGACCCTTTAAAGTTGTAAACATACATCGATTTTTTCACTGTTATCCTCGAAGATAGTGTAAAGTATTGCTACCTCAAGCAAGCATTTATTTTCTCCTAGTCATTTTTTTGATACTCGAATAACCAAAGCAGGAAATGCAAAGCACAATACAAAAGAAAGATAAATTTGTACCGAGTTGAATTCATCACTCCTGGGATCAGGATTAAGTCAGCAAGGATAAAGCCAGTGTTTGTCCTTCTTTGTTGACAGCTTTATTTAAAGTTGTCTTGTTCAGCTCAGCTGTTCATTTTCAGTTTATTCACAGCTGAGCTGGCCAGAGTTGAGTGTTTGCTTTGCTTTTCTTTCCGTCAGTTGACAAAAAGTGCTTGGTCTTCGATAGAATTGTTTTAGCTGTCTGGGTGGACTTTTTGGGTTTCGTACTTTGGTTTGAAATTGTAACCAATAATTTCAATCCGTAAGAAGGCTATATGATGGAGGATCACTAATGTGTGCGCGTGTGAGTGTGTGTGTTCCTTTTTATTAAAAGCGAGCTGAGGTAAAACACGCTAAGTTTAATAGGAACAAAGCTCAAGAGGAAAGAACTATCCTAGTTTAGAAAGTCAAACATTGAAATATATTTATTTAGTTTTACCAAGAACCACCAAAAACAAAACATCATAACTAGGACTTAGCTCAACATAAGCGTTAGTTTATCTTAAACCCTTAACTTTGGAAAACCCTTCTTTTTTAAGTCTTGATTTAAAATTTTCACCTTTTTAGAGTTAAATATTCGTGTTCGTTGAGTTTAAGAATCCTATAGATTGCCTTTTATTTCTCTGTCTAATTTATATTTTAGTACAAGGGCTATGAAAAAAATATTCCCTTATGGGAAATCCGCAGGCTTCGTCTATGGACTAGGGTAATACATTTTCGTTCCTAAAGTGTTTACTGTATTTTGAACGACAAAAAAATGGAGCAAGGGTCTACTGTTGCCGTAGCATTTCTTTCTAGTTACCAACTTTCAGTGATAAAATGTCAAGCTAAATTTAATCATATACAATACCGATTGAAAGGCTAACTAAAACAAATGTATATTGACAAAAACTTGTACAAAATATTTTAACTATACACCTACATCCAAGTGGTCTAACCTTGATTGATTGATCTTGATAATATTATTGTGGACATGTTCCATCGTTTGTGAAAATAAATCGAACACGAAAGTTTCAGTTGTATTTAAACATTATTTCCAAGCTCGTATAAAACATAAATACTTTCTTTTATTTTGTATAGAAATTACTTATAGAATAATTTCAACTATATTCAAACCAACAGAGTGTTATAGTTCGTTTGAACCAATTATGTTTTTAAGCCTGTAGCTTTATACTCCTGGTTTTTACTTTTTCGTATAGAAATATTAATCCGATCACAAATATGGGACTACTATAGAGTTAAGATATATCAATCAACGCAAACTGGGTTTAAAACGATGGCATTGTTCAAAAGGTATTTGTAAACAAACATTAAAAAATCGCCGAAGATCAACTTCTATAATCGCCCCGTTTCTCTGAAGTCGGTTAAAAAAAAGAAGTTCAGCACGTTCTTGGCCAATGAAAGCTGACCACTGACCGACTGCTTAGCCAGCTTTAGAGTTTAGATTAATGAATCAGGAATTCCCAACAAAGAAGTTAAAAGTACTAAAAGACTATAGAAAGTCCCCTACATGGTAGGTTTATGCAGCCTATTTTGAGTTATTAATATCATGCTATGAGTTGTGCTATTTCATGCTGACATTTAGTTAATTACAATACGATAGCACTATTGGTAGAGAGGACTTTGTAGTCCTAACTTTGCCTCGTTAAACAAGGCAAACTTTACCTTTTTACTGGACCTATCGCTATATTGTACATTTCTAACGTTTAATTCCCCACCGAGGCACTTAATGCGTTTAAAAGATAATTGGACCAAGTTTGGTGGACAAAGTGTCTAGCGCTCCCCATCTAGTTAAGTAAATTAATAAATTGGAAGGTTCCTGATAGGTCGTTTCCTATCTGAATTGTATAAGCCTCCGCACGTAAGGTGATTCTTCACTATAGTAAAACTTAAAAATCATTGATATTTCAAAAACTGGTACCTAACCTGTCCTTAATGGTAATACACCTTTTAAGAAATTACTTTTTAAAATAGCCTCAAACAAAACGACGATGGAATTTATAGATATTTACTATGATAATATAATCAACACCAAATAAAAATTAGACTAATACAAGTATCTATTAAATGTCTTTTTGTTTTTCTTTCCGTACGTTTGAGACATATTCAGTTCCATTTCACCCAACAAGAAAAAAATCAGACCCCAGGGGACGAAATAATTAAAACACTGCACATATCTGACAAAACGGGACACCCAATATACACTCCTAACGAAGAAGATCCAATAACCAATTGTACGCCGTGTTTTTACCTTGTATTTTCGTTCGCACAATAGCAGCGCCGCTTTTATTAGCTGAGCGACGTGACTCCCGCTGCAGCTATTGTGAAATCCTTAATTAGAGCCTGGATATTGATCAGATTTGACGATTAGGCTGTGATGAAGACGTCTGCGAGGTGTGCGTGGTGTCTGGGGGCCGGGGGCTTGGGGCGGCCTAGGGGCGGGCGGGTGCGCGCGCATGGAGTGAGAGGGCGGCAGTGTGCATGCAGCTCGCGCGGAGGCAACATCCGTGTCGCTTAAGTACGAGAAATACGCACTTTATTTTTGAAAATAATTTTCTTACGTTTTTTTGCTAGTTACCGTATAATTTTATTTAAATAAGACTTTTACCTTGAGCTCTCCCTTTAATTATAAATCACAGCATATTCTAGCAAGTAAATTAAAATTTATTAATTGTTTTTCTTTTCTTGTTTTAATTAAAATAATAAATTTAAATTATTCTAAAATCTTCAAAACACGTTTAGTTTAAATATTGAACACGTAAATCTATTTTTTGCGAGTAAGAAGCCTTTAAAATCTTCACCGATTATAATACATACTACTACTTGCTAACTATAACACTAATGCAATTATTTAGACAGCACACTAATTAGGTCTTAACACAAATTAACTATGGTTCCTGTTAACTGAACACTGCAATTTGGCTCTTATGGACAAATTCTAATAAAAATTACATGTTTTTTTTTTTAAAATTAAAATAATAAATTAAAATTATTCTAAAATCTTTAAAACATTTTTAGTTTGAATATTGAAAACGTAAATCAATTTTTTGCGAGTAAGAAGCCTTTAAAATCTTCACACATTATAATACATACTACAAGCTAACTATGCAATTAGCTAACAATGCTAACAATAATGCAATTGTTTAGACAGCACACTAATTAAGTCTTAACAAAAATTAACTATGATTCCTGTTAACTAAATACTGCAATTTGGCTCTTACGAACAAATTCTAATAAACAATGACAATCATCCAAATTATGTTATTTAACGTATGTTTGATTAAAGCAATGTGCACTCGGATAAAAACAATTCATAATTAGTCTAATTTGAAAACCATTATTCAATGGCAAATGATAAAACGTATTTTTATGTATACCCTTTTTTATAACGAACTTAAAATAAATACACTGATTTTGACCTCAATGTCAGCTCATCATTTTGTGAGCTTAATCGTTAAAATATTAAACTAACAGAAGACACGTTTTAGTATTTAGAAAATGACAAATAACATTCTAACGGCTACAATAACTTTATGCAGTTATGCTTGTTATCTGATATTTTAGGTTGTTCAGCCTACATTATAATATTGAAAATCATAGCTAATATCAATACCGTTTAAAACTATATAAATGCAATACATAAACATTCTTAAACGTTATTTATTTCATTCACATATATCCCCACGTATGTCTAGTTGCCTACTATTAACCTATGTAAAAAAACAATAATATGATCATAATAATATAGTTACTATTTATATTATTATCTACACCGTTAAAAACATAAACTTACCGTAACTAAGAAAAGAAAATGAACTTTATCTTAAATAATTGTGCTGTAACCTGTGCAAAAAGCACGTGAAAAATATAATATGGCGATGAGGAACATGCTTAAAATACTTCTCTAACTTACAACACAATTCGTTTATATGATATAATTCGAAAATAATTTAACACTCTCCGCCGAATTTTATTAGCAGCGCACCAAAATTAAACAAATGTTTTTGTGATAAAACATTTACTCTTCCTTTTTTCGATTCAAATTCACATCATATTTTTAGACATAAAAATACGTAATTAGTTAAACTTTTAAGTAAGTTGAGCTTAGTCTGTTTATTATATTGTTCATTATAAATTTTTTTTATTTCAGTGTATTTTCTTTTAGCAGATAAGAAGGTGTGTTAATAGTCCTCTACACTCTTATTTTACATTTGTGGACTGGTATCACTACACGATTAACAGCATTCCCTAACAACCAGGTAAATATTTGTTTTACTAGGCTTTAGTTAGCAATGTGATCGTTTTGATTTCTTTCATTACATAAAACTTAGATATCAGATTAATTTGGAAAAACGCACGTTCAAAATTGAAAAAGCAAGTGTTGATCTTTTGGTTGATTATAGTTATTAAAAATAATTGTTATGCATATATTTTATAACCATGTACTGCTTTTAAGTACGCGAGTTTAGAAAAACTAAAAGAAATAAATATATTAGACAGAAATTTGTAGTACATTTTAACACATTTTTTATTAATTTAAAATAGGTGGGATGTAATTGTTTTTAGGGGTACATTAGTAAAAAACATAAGCCCCCTCGAACACTTATTGTTTAAATTCAAAAGTAATGTACCTTGTTAATTGTAAATTGTTAGTAATAAATTTATTGTATCATTCTTCATACCGGTCCTGGTTTAAATTAAACGTTGTGATGATATATTATGTTTGCTACTTTTATTTATTATTAAACAAAGTTCTTAATGTAAAGGTTAATGCATACATTTTTAAAATTGTGTTTTAACTATACTGATACAAACGTTAATATACTATTTACTTACATAATGTTATGCCATGTAGTCCACATCATGACATAATGTTATTCCGCATTATTGTCTTTAGTTTTTTTTTTTTTGTTATTGTTTATTATTCATTGTTAGTTTTTCTATATTACAGTGTTATAACAATTCCTTTGGCAGATCTTTACTACAAAGTTATGAGTATGCATTAAAACCCGTTAGAAAATAACATGTATTCTGTGGTTTAATAGTTAAGTTAGAGTTCTGGTAGGTTGTCTAGTATTAGTTACATATTTTCTTCTTTATGTAATACATTTTTGATTATCTGAACTTCTCGACTTATACAGTATGATACTTACATAATTCACCTTCAAAAATAAAAGTTACTCGTCAACGTTTCTTTAATCAATAGCATCTATTTCCTATTATTAAATAGATATCTTGTAACGTTGGACGACAACATTTAACACAACTAAGTATAGCTTTCCTATTTTACAGAAAATTAAACCAAACATTACAATTGAGACTTGTTTAAAGCAAATGGACCAACGTTCATATTTTAGCCAGAGTTTTATAACGACCGAAATATCTCGACATTTATTTATTGTGGTCAAACGTGTGAAACACATTTGTTGTTAATAAACCTGTAAATATGAGTGCTTGTCAAACAACCACTGCGCTCTCACCACATTTAATGAAACATTCAATTTTATTCTGAATATATTGAGTTGAGTATACCGTATACAGCTGTTTCATAGTTTGTAATAATATTTTAATAAAACGTTTTAATGATAACGTAAAATGTTTGTAAACACAAAATCTGTTTAGAAAAATTGAAATAATTGTTTACGTGTACTGTATTTAAAGAATTCTAATAAGGCTATATTCTTGTTTCGAGGTTAATATTTCAAAACCTACTACTTCCATTATCTGATTATTCATTATCAGGTATCTGATATCGATACCTCATGAAGAAACGATAATTTCAAAATCTAAGTCTCCTAAAAAATGGATATTTAAAACAATGTTCTGAATGATATCCCAAACCCGTTTAACCATCAGATATCATATATTCGTCGCTTAACTTTGTTATAAATGGTCAATTGTGTGCATCAATTATAAGAAACTATAGTGTAAATAGTTAATTTCATATTTTGTATCATGTAATGTGTTTTGTTCACAAAGCGTAACTTCCAACGTTAATCCTGAATAAAAGAAAATTATTAAGCCTTTTTACTTATTCACTTCGACATATTATATATTTTAAATAAATGGGGCACCCTTAAAGTACTCCCAAGTCGAGCTTTTAAATCTTGAGGCTTACAGCTTCATTTAAGGGAAAAATAGAATTAACCCCAAACACGTGACCACTATCAATATTAAAAACAAATTATAATACTTAAATAGAAATTACATTTTGAAAAATAAAATTAAAATTTAACTTATGTAAAAGGTTAAAGCCAAGTATTGTATAACGAAATATTTACTAATTTTCATAAAGTAATAACGGAGATTTTTTGTGGAAAACTACCTATTATTCATCAACGTTCAACGTACTTCAGCTTATATATAAATTATAAATTTCATAATATTTTGAAACCAGCTGCGACAGATGCGTAAGCTATGCGCGCACGGGTCTCTCTCTGAAAGCTGGGCTCAGGCCTGTTTCACTCAGTGCGTATTTTGACTCGGTGAGGGCCGCATCGTCGTTCTCCCGCCAAAACATCGCTTCCCGCGCTTTCCGGGTAATTTCGGTGTATTTAAGGTAAGTGTTTATTTAATTTTTGGAGTTAATCACAAATATGTTTTGTTTAAGAAAGAAACAGTAAAGTTTGCTTCTGAAGCGTCTAAAGTGTTCAACACAAAAGCTTTTATTTTAGAATGGTGTTTTCATGCAGGCGTAAAACTCAGTTATTTTTCACACATTTACGCTGGTGGCTGTCCAATAATATTTAAACTGTTAGTAGTTTTAATATGTCTACTAAGTTAAATTATCAAACAAGATCGTGAAGTTATTTCATCGTGTGTAAAAAGACGCTAAATTGTTGTTTAAAAATTAACACGAGTATCGTGAACAAAAACGCAATTACTGAAATTTGTTTCTTTTATCCAGCGATGTTTATATTAAATAGGCACTATTATGAATTGCGTTAAAAATTACATATCATGAAGGTTAAAGAATTACTTACTCCTTTTCTTCGTTACATAATTATTACATTTCTTGAGGTTTAATACTGGATTGTTTTAAAAGAAATGTAAAATAAAATAAAACCAACATTTAACATTTTAATTTATGAGGCCTTTCGATCAGCAAAGTTGTCTTCGTCAGATAACCTCAGAAATCCAAATTTCTTTTATTAAACTTCTTTCGAATTATATTAGAACATACATTTTTGGTGTCGTTTTTCAAAACTTTAAATTGTTCCTGTAAACAACATTTATTAAGACTTTAAGTTATTTGCAAACATACTTTCTACTGTGAAAAGAATAACTCTCTTTGAACAAAACCTACTATATTTCGACGAAGTTATCTTTGTCCCCTTAGGTAATGTATTACTAGGTAGAATTAATTTAATTAGATATGTTGGAAGATTCTCAACAGCGCTATGGTACTAGAACCCTTCGAGTTTATAATTGAAAATATGATATGGAAAAGAATACTATTTGAAACTGCTGAAGCACTTGTACCTATACAACAATGTAGCTATCTACAACCTAAGCTAAACTCTTGTCCTTTTTATATAATAAAATACACATTAAGTTCGACATACAAATTATTATAGTTCTATTGTTTGGAATACACGAATAAAAGTATTAAGAAAGGATCATTTCAGTAAACCGTTTCTGATGAAACCATGCATGTAATGTTGTGAGCATTGAAAAGCTTCTTAAAAGATAAACTAAGAATAAATTTTGCCTAAATAATTATTATAATGTTATTCAAGGAATAGATTTTAATTTACAGAACTCTCTTGTATAAAATTATGTAATTTATTCAATAATTTGAATATCCACAACATTTTCAATAAATTGTTTGAGTAAAAATCCGAAAGAACCATTCAAAATTTAAATATGACAAAAGGAAGTGTCATAAGTGTAAATAATTTACACTAGCGTTGTTCTTGAAGTGCCTAATTATTTATTTAGCATAACATTTAAGAACACTTAATTTTGGAAAGAATAGAAAAGGGAAAGATCTAGAAATTTTGTTGTATTACAATGGTTTCAACTAGAACTAATAAAAGAAAAAAAGAAATATCGCATGACAAGTTACTTATAAAAGAAATAGCATGAGCGTACTATGCTTAACACGCGATAGAGAACAAATTTTTACTACAGTAAAGACCAAGTAAAACCAGAACAACAGAAATGACTATCGCATCCTATTTGTCAGGTTGTTAACGTTAAACTTCCCCTTCCGTACCCTTGGTTACCTGATTACCCTATGCATCTAAAAACCAACCATTTTGAGAATTAAAAGTGTCAAATATGAAAATGTACATTAAAAAATAACGTTGTGGTCTAAACTAAGAAAACTCGAATCATGTAGGCTTCAGGACCAATTCCAGAAGATATTCCAACACGTTTTCTCAAGTAAAGTTTATTCCGGTGCAAAGTAACTTTTCACATTGACTCAAGTTTATGTAAGCCACTGCGTTTATGTGTGAGGAAACACCACCGGGACCAACTTTCCCACTTCTTTCCACGTTCACACTTCACTTCCTACACCTTTGGCTTCAGTCTAGACGTGCTGAGACGTCTACACAAGTAACTTCTCACATTGACTCAAGTTTATGTAAGCCACTGCGTTTATGTGTGAGGAAACACCACCGGGACCAACTTTCCCACTTTTTCTTCCACGTTCACATTTCTTCACTTCCACACCTTTTTCAGTCTAGACGTGCTGAGACGTCTACTCAAGTAACTTCTCACATTGACTCAAGTTTATGTAAGCCACTGCGTTTATGTGTGAAACACCACTGGGACCAACTTTCCCACTTCTTTCCACGTTCACTTCACTTCCACACCTTTGGTTTCAGTCTAGACGTGCTGAGACGTCTACACAAGTAACTTCTCACATGACTCAAGTTTATGTAAGCCACTGCGTTTATGTGTGAGGAGACACCACCGGGACCAACTTTCCCACTTCTTTCCACGTTCACACTTCTTCCTACACCTTTAGTTTCAGTCTAGACGTGCTGAGACGTCTACTCAAGTAACTTCTCACATTGACTCAAGTTTATGTAAGCCACTGCGTTTATGTGTGGAGACACCACCGGGACCAACTTTCCCACTTCTTTCCACGTTTACACTTTACTTCCTACACCTTCAGCTTCAGTCTAGACATGCCAGACAAATATGCATCAATATTTAAGTCGTATCAGGGGTTTCCTGTTATAACTCTCTTTTGTATCTTAATTTCCATGTTTTTGACGTCTTCCGTAAACGTTGTCTGTTATGGTCGTTTTGTTTGTTGTTTCTGTTGCCGTTTTTTTGGTCATTTTTACATACTTAAACCGTAAAACCATTTTTTACCACACATAGTTTTTTATTTAAAATTATTTTTTGGAGTGTCCAGCACAATTGAATAAAATGTCCAAACGATTTTATTTGAATAGCTATACATATAAATACTGATTGTATAGTCCGGGAAATGTAGCTGGCTATACAAAAAGCGACTGTTATTACGTTATACGATTGATACTCTACAGTTATTGATTTTTAACGGAACATATTTTAAACACACTACACAATTGGTCTTTATCCTCCTTACGACATTTCTGATATTGTGACATTGCAACTAATAGTTATTATTCAAAACTTCTTATTTGTGGCGAATAAAAATCTTGAATGCAGATAAAAAAGCTACAACCAGTTTTATTATATGTAACGTTGTTAGTTTTAACGTTTTAAAAATTGATAATACATTTTATGCGTAGGTGTTCCCATCAAAACCGAAGATACATATTTCAAATCAAATCAAAGGAGCTAAATTGCAGACAATGTATTCTATACATGAAAAATAACTAACAAAACATCCACCGAAGTTAGTTTGAGTAAAATACTTCTGTGAATTATCATTAAAGCGCTCACCGGCGGAAGGATGCGTATCACAGATGCTTCTAAGATTAATAAAACAGCTGGCTAATGGCGGAGTCAGGTCGTGGTTAGAGCTGCTCCAGAGGGAGGCTGCAACCCTCATCTCTCACTTGAGACACACTCCTGGCATGTAACTTGTGAAATAGTAATAGATAATAATGGGGTTGAATAATTTGGAAATGCTACAATAAAGTAAAAATAAGGAATGATGGTTCATTACGTTATGAAAAGTACTAATATTCAAAAATAAAGTGGTTTCTATTGTTAGATTTACCACTTTTTAGAGGGCTGTTTCTTAAGTAGGTTAATTTACCTTTCCAAAGTTGCATGTTAAAATGGCATAGTCCAGTTTAGTTTTGAATGGATGCAGTAACTTTTAATTTCTCTACATATAATGTGAAAGTAACCTACAATAGTGTGCGAATAGCATTAAAGGGTGGTTAGTACGATGAATAGCAAAATACAACACATTTTCATAGGTTTTTAAATTTTCAACCGTAGCAGTTCCTTCTGCACATCTCATCACTAAAGTACTTAACTGTATAAATGTCGAAATTGGGGTAGTCTTGTAGGCTAAGTAAATGTCAAGCCCTCCCATAAGAAAAGTTAAAAACCCATAACTCACAAACCTGACTTTTTATGCGTTAGTAAACTTTAATTAGATGACAAATGTGGTCATAGGAGGGGAGGGTAGTTAAAATAAAATTTGAAATAATTATACTAATAATTAAACTGAAACTTACACATGGTATAATTAAGATGGATCAATTATCGCTAAAATATATTTAGTCAAAATTACAACTTTTTTATTTGTTGTGTAGTACCTAGGCATCTAAAGTTCAAATAAAAAAACATTTCAACAAATATTATTGTAATAATAATATTATTATATTTATGACTATTATTATTGACTGGGACTCGTGGTGTGGTCCTGTAATCCAGCTTCATAGAGGTCAGGTTTTGAGGACGATGTAGGTCTAAAGCGGCTCAGATAGTCTCAGTGATCATCTGATGATACCCGCATCAACTCCCACCATCGTTTAGACATATCAGACCATCACCTGCGTGGTTCGGAAGTCACGTTAAGCCGTTGGTCCCTGTATTTCCATTGGGTATTTGGCTATTAATTAATGACCCATTCTAAAGAAGAGTCGGCCTTAGTTTGTAACAAGACTACACCTCATAACTCATTACTACCACTCATCACACTCATCTTTCACTCCATATTTGATATAAAATACCCTCATGAGAGTGGTCGGCATCTAAAATAGTGATATTAAATTAACACATTGTTAACTATTTTCTTACTCAATTAGTACGGTAAAGGTTCCGCTATCGAAAAATTACAAGCAAAATGGTGCCAATATTAACAAGTCCTGTCTCACTAACTAAAGTGTTCAGCATGTAATAAAAATATAAATCTCATAGGTTTATCAGAATAGCCGATCAAGTTTATCTAAAGGCACTTTGAATGTTCTACTAAATACGGCCTTACAAATTCTATGGCATAAAACATTTACTTGTTACATTTGCAATACATTTCCATTTCAGTAAGTATTTATTTACCCAAAGTTAAAAGACGACTAATAACAAAGTTGAGACATGCAAAACGAATAATGTCATTAGAGAACACCAAAACTGTTGTTGTGCCCCAGAATTGTGAGCAAGGCTATTTGCGAAGCACGAAAAGAAAATGTAAATAACGTTATCAAAATGCGGCGCACAGACATAACATAGGGAGGGTAGGGACGGATATCGGGAAACCATTCAATACAAGCCAAACTCTGTGTCCAACCACATGAGCTCTGATGCAGGGAGCAAAAATTAAACAACTTTTCGATGCTATTTAGATTTTACAGTTATTAGAAAAACAATCAAAATTTGTTCAAGATTAGTGAAAACGTTGCAGAAATCGATCACACACTAAATGTCACTTTGATACATCCTTTTTCATATAAAATGGCATCTTTAAAATCCTACGTTCATAGACTTTCAAATTAATATCCCAGTGGGGGAAGAGGGTTTTGAACTTGAGAAACTAATAATTCAACAATTTCTAAGATAATGGGTAAAATCTAGAAATAATTAACAACATCATCGAAAAGAAGAAAATATAACATCTTGCATAACACTACAAGCAATCAACATCGTACGAGTGCGAATAAGAAAATGCTCTGAAGAAAGTTATGTGCTGAAATGTCTGGCTATACAAATATAAAATGAGCAGATCCGTGGCGGATTGGTATTACGCGCGACTCTCAAGCTCATCACTCGTGTGGCGCCGGTTCGATCCCCGCAGGCACTACAAACGGTTTGTAATGTGACAGTACGATGACGCTAGTTAAAGGTCAAGGTTGAGTGTTAGAGAAGACTTTGTAGTCCTAACATTGCCTCGTTAAAAAAGACCAACTTTACCTTTTTCGTACAACCCCATATTTGCTACTTTATGAAATGTATGTAATTTGACATATTAATGATTAGTTTTGAGTTATTTTTAACAATTTAGTATTATAGATCTTAATTTGTATAAACGCTAAATAGCTAATTTATTACTGTGATAAAGCAGTCATTCACAGTTGTGATGAATGTTATTTTATTAAACGTTAGTAGATGAGGGTTGTTAGTGTTTTTTCTCTCTTCTAAACTGTACACGGAAAGATAAGGTAAGAAATGAGAAGACTCTTCTGGTTTAGTGGGAGGAGAAAGAGAAACAGAAAACTTTTCTTCTTAGGTCTTTCTTAAGTCGTTAATGCAGTGATAACATAAACATACCTTTCAGTCTTCTTCTTTGCTTTGAGTTGGATATTGATTTGAAAGCAACGTCGGGTTACGGTCTGAAAGTCACTACTATGATAATATGATCGAGAAAATTGGCTGTTTTCTATTCAGAACAAAGGTATTTTACAAAAGAGCTGAACATTTATCCTTAAGAGGGTCTTTATAATTTTAAACAAAACCGAAGTATTTGATTTTTTATAACTATGCCATACATCTTGTTATAAGCCTTTAAGGTTTATAACACAAGGTACGATAGAAAGGTAATGAGTCATTTGTAACTGGACACGTAAAACTTGAGTAATTCCTACAGTGTTATATGCGTGTTTCTTTATTAAAAAATTACTATTGATTTTCGACAAACCCAAAGTGTCCTTTATCTATATCCAATATCGCGTTTACTTCTGCTTGTGGAGAAGAAAATTGAAACTGCCTAGTAAAACTGATGTTCTAACCCACTTTGGTTTAAATTAACTTATTTTGAAATTGTAAAATACAGCTTTTAGTACAGCTGTAAATTGAAAACCGTCAATGCTTGTTATCTACTTCTTCACCGAATTATGATGGTCTCTCTTGTGCAATTTTCTCTTTCTCTATCTCCATGGTCTCGTATTGCCGATCTGAACTGACTACTGTTCTCTGCTTGGTTTCAATCAGCACACATCCAGGTCAATTCTTCTTGGAATCATCAGCTGAGTCTTGTCTGACTTCATCTCTGTTAACTGTTCGACATTATTGTTAGGAAATGTGTATTTATTTGAACGTGAATTTTGTGAAAACGTAATACCCAGGTTGTGTCCTTAAAGTGAACAACGCTCTGAATAGCATCACTGAAACAGCTCGAAGTATTGAAACTATAGGAACAGATATTGAGTATTTGTTGACTTATTGTGAGTTTCAACTAAAATTTTCATTTTTGAGAAGTATATTGGTCACAAGTGTTACTATGTCCTTTTTACAGGAAGACGGTGATTCATATGTTTACCATATGGGTCGTCGTATATAGAAAATAAACTTGTGGTTTTGTTAAAGCCACCCATTTGGAGCGTGTCTTCAAAGACAATAAGTGAGACCGAGTTAAATCTCTCTGATTCAGTTCTACCACAGTGCAAGCAGCTGGTTCACGAGGCCCGGATGTTTCCGGCTAAATTAATATTTGGCCATCAAACCCAGAATGTGCTCATCCATCAAGCCGCAGGTCGTTTATACGCAGTGCATCCACTGAGCAGCTTGACGTTCTAAACATGCTGAGAATGCTAATAAATAAACTTTTTAAATGTAAAAACATCAAGTATTTTTAAACATAAATTATTTGTGTTCTTAAAGATTAAGATGAAGAAGAAAATAGTATGAGTAAATAACAGAGGCAAAGGTGCATGTGAAGACGTGAGAGGTGTCAATGAAAAGCAGTCACAAACAAAGTACAAATAAATTGTTCGAAACGTTTAACTTTCTTAAAACAAGAAAGTCCTAACTATCCAGCAAGAAAGAATAATCCAACAAAACAGAAATCATTAGGACCTTCATTAAATAATTATAATACTCCTCGAATACATTTTTTTCCAAATAGTTTTATTATTTTACGTTTTTATGAACACACATTGTTTTAAACTGTTTTGAAAAGCGTCAGGTATCTACAGCGCTTATGCCTATTTACACTTTCAACACGGTTATAAATGTTTCTATGTATGAATTCGAGCAATCTTAATAGACTTTTGAACACCTTTGAGGATTAATCAGTCATTGGTTGTGGTATTTAACTGAAGCTAAGAAAGATAATAATGACTCCAGTTTTGATCATTTTAGCAATACGTAATACTATATTTTAGAGCGTATTTTAAGGTAAAGAAGGGATGAATGGCGAATATGATGAGTGTTTTGACGGATAGTCAAAGGTAGTCTTGTTTAAATCTAGGACTGACAGTTATTGATAGCCCAACGATTAATTAAAAGTCCAGCTGCTTAAAGGTCCGCCTCAGCTGCTCGGGAGAGCGTCGTTGCAGAGGTTTGCGGCAGGAAACAAAATGGAGACTTTTTCAATGTTATTTCGGCAAAACAACTCTTAAATAAAAGATAACATATTATCTAGGTTTGCTTGTAGTTTATTTTCAAAATGTCTTTTAGTTTTTATGTTATTAACGGTTAAGTTAGAAAATATAGAGTGATTTTAAGACCTTATTTAAGAAGTTTAAAATAATTTTATCATTACTCTTATCACTAGAAACACAGATACACTTTTCCTTTTCATAAATAATAACATATCCGAATTTAACTTAACCTTCATATAAGAGCGCTATCTACTTCCATGGAAACCCTAGTAAGCGGAGAATTTGACAATTAGGCCACCACATTAGTTGAAAGAAAGCC
This sequence comes from Matsumurasca onukii, assembly GCA_018831715.1. Taxonomy (NCBI): domain Eukaryota; kingdom Metazoa; phylum Arthropoda; class Insecta; order Hemiptera; family Cicadellidae; genus Matsumurasca; species Matsumurasca onukii. The sequence goes on from CM032058.1 coordinate 83,036,165, forward strand.
CGTTGTTACGTGCGCGGTGTCATGTGTTCTTTAGGTCGACGAATTGAGCCTTTCTCTGCGGTGACCACGAAGGCTGACCCTTACAGGTTGATTTCGAATCACTGGGAGTGAGCAGTTTAAGAAGTTGTTACTGCAGCGCAAGGAGTTGAACCTATGCCTCTTAGCTATACCACTAAGCTATGGCCACCCCCAATTACTTTAACAACAACAAAACAAATAAACACATTTCTTGTCTTGGTCTAAAATATCCTGCCCAAAACTGCAACACAAGAGAAATGTTCAAACACGTTTTGTAGTCGATTGCCTCGGTGTTGTACTCATACAATACAATTGTTATTGTGTTATGTATAGCTTGTTTGGTTGGTAGCAGTGGATCACGCGAACACGTTGTCAAAAGCACATTAGCCCAGCTGATATATCCAGTGATACCAACAAGAAGAATGAAATATAGGGCATTGTATATTATAACTACATCTTATTGAAGAATGTAGTTTGCGATGTTTAGCGGTAGAATTTAGGTGTGCGATGTTTAACATGGATCCATATCAAAACTATGTATGGTTTGTAATAAAAATAGCTTAAGAAATTAGTTTTATTAACTTATTAAATAAAATATGTTAAAATGAAAAAGTTAGTAAATGTCTTTTAATATTTTGTAAGAAATGTTGAAGCGAAACAAAATGTTGAGTTTCAAAATAATAAGCCGCTTAGTTTTAGTTCTTTAACTAAACGTTACAAGTTCGATTTAGTTTTGTTACACAAACAACATTAAATGTTTACATTTTCAACTAAGAATAAAAGAAAAATAATGTAATTTATCCATAATAAGGAAAGGTCACCATTATTATTTTAAAATACCGCATTATAAAAACGTGAAATACAACACTCGTTTTAGTATACAATTTATAGTGATCAAGTTGTACTTTGAACAAGTTGTAATTTCCATTAGTTGATATTATTCGAAGATATGTCAAATTACCTAATTTATTCCATCAATGTCGTGCAATTATTCATTAGTTTTATCTTCTTTTGAGATTTACTTATAATTATTTTCAACAAGCACTACTTTTAAAATACTTGAAAACCCCTTTTTTCGTTGATTTCCGTTTATTAATTTTCGATATAAAGAAAGGAGTTTCAAAACGACACACTCAACGTGACAAGTAAAATTCCAACGAGTATATAAACGAAAAAGGGTTTTAGAACTGACGCAAAGCATTAAAAAAATCAATATGTAAAGTTTGAAAGTCCACAGTTCAGGGGAATGAGCAAGGCCACTGAGTTTATGGGCGGAGAAGGACATCTTCAAAACAACTTTTCCACTTGCGAAGACTTTAATCTTTATCCCTGACCAACTTTCCTTGTAGACATTCCTCTTCTGAGTCTCATAAAGTAGCAACGTTTTTTGCTTGGATATTGCATATGTAACAAGAACATATTTAATGTAGATTTGCAACTATCTAGTGTCAAAAACAATTTAGCGTTAGGCCACTTCATACTAACTTCTTGCGGGATTTAAATGGGCTAGTTGTTTCTTTTTACTATATTTTTGGTTAGGTCAATTGATAGTCACAGTATATTAACCCTCCCTAAATATTTCATTTCTAAATTTGTCGATAACAAGTGAAGATTGCCATACTATAATAGTCCCCGATTTTTAGGAAAACATAAAAATAGAGTTTGTTTGCAAACTGAACTTAATATCAAACACGTAGTAATAACCAGTTTGCGACATATAGAACATTATGTTATATATAACAACGGTTGCGTATAACAACCTATTGTAGATAGTTACAACAGTTCACATCCGGATCACAACTGAATCAGCATGCTCAGCACATCCGGCACAGCCGGTAGTGAGTCACCTGCTATGGTCACGTGACCACATTGATATACACACAATAGATACTGGTGTGAAGAGGGCTAAGCCTAGTCGTATGTTGTTAGGGTGACTTTATAGAATAATAAAATTATTCAAAATTAACAAGTAGAGTTTTAGTTTACTGCTGATCTTTATTTAAAATTGGATTCATATGATCTGTTTGCGCTGTATTTTCTTTTCGAGACGCATTAAGTTCATGACAAGCAGGTGTAATATGGGAAATGATTTAAAGACGAGGTTAAGTCAATTCATCCCTCGTTAACACAGGTTATGTCTCGTAATAATTATGTTACATACAGAACACGGGCAACCCAGTAGTCCTAGAAAGGTTGAAATGAAACCAATTGTATCTTTAGTAAACTACAAAAAATTGCAAGAAAACTCATTCCTAGTGCCTTAATAAGCTAGATTTAAATATCATAATAGTGGCGGAGATCAATTTAGTTACTAAATAGGACTTGTTCAGTCACTTGAGGAAGAAAACTACTCCCGGAGTAAGAGAAGTAGTTTTCTTCCTGAAATGACCGGAAAAGTCGTTTTTCTAATTCAACCTTAATAAAGAGAGATTATTATAACCAGTAAGTCACATAATAAAATTGCTGAGATTTTGTATAGAAACGTAGGTCATGTTAAACATTATTGTTACATTTATTTTATTTCCAGCGTTTTTGTGAGCACAGGTCCGAGGTGTTTTAAAATGACGGCCTATAATTGTGAAAATCTCAAGGAATAATGAAACGACATTTAATTTTTTATTAACTCAGAAAACCTGAACCTGAACTATAAATTGAAAAACTGAATATGGCTGCCATTATGGAACGATTTAATATTGTTAAGATCTGTCTTGATATAAAGCTGGAAATTAAAGCTTTCAAACGGTAAACATGATCTACTTTCGTCCGCCAAAACACCTGCTTTCGTTCACCTACTGTTTTCGGTACAATCAGTACTTAGTTAATCACCATGTACTTATTATTTGTTAGATGCACTGTAAACATAATAGTAGTGATATCTGATCTGATCACTGTTAGAACTAACTGAAATACGGGAAAACGGACAGAATTTATTAAACATTTGGTTTAACTTCTACAAAGCCTTCAACTCAAATATATAGTAAACATTGTCGTGATTAGCATCAATGAGCTTCAAATGGCATATGGGTGACCACTTTATTTTATCCCCGATAACTTATACATTTAACCACGTAATATCATCTTAGAAAACACTTTGGTGTTGCCTACCATATACTTTTACATTTTTATCTCCGATAATGAACTACCTGCAAGCCTACCTCTCAGATGTCATTTTTCTGTTAAATGTTGGTGTTGTGTGGTTACATAAAATATGTTTTATTTTCCAGATGTAGTGAAAATGTGAACAGCAAACCGAGTAGAATGTGTTCTCTACAATCTTCATGGAGCGCCGTTTTAGTAGCAGTGTTCTTTTCCAGCCTTGGTAAGTTTGGTTTATATATTAGATGTATTAGTTTATCAGACCTTTAGTTGCTTGCGTAAAATTCAACTTTCTCAAACCAGATTTCTAACATATTGGCATAGTTACTAATTCGTTTTGAGACAAAATATTGTCGTATTTTGAAATCTATTCTGAGACCATAACTCACGTAAATGACTGAGAAGAGGTCAAGGGTGTGTGAGGAAGGGAGGGTGTATTTAGGCTTGATGAGTACAACAGCCGCCGCACCCTGACGCGTCAACCCTCTTTGCGTTTCTGAACTCCTGATAATCCGCTCTAATCGTACGTGATGACTTCGCTGTTCGGAAATCCAGAGAGATTATGCAATATTCTTGTGGTCATCACTGTTAAATAAATGCGGGAATGATTTGACGGAACGTAATTGGTTGACTTTATAAGATACAGAGAGGGGGACCTTTAACTTACTTCTTTGAATCTGTCTTATTTAGCCCTTAGAAGTTTAATCTGACTAAAGAAATACATTATTGCATTGCTGTTTTGAGTGTGTCGTTTTTAAGTGAAAAGCATCTTTTAAAACAATGATGTACTTAAAGTCACAAACCATACCCAACTCAATTTTGCTCCCCAATGACGAATGTTGTTCTTGAACGACCGATTCAAATATAAATCTCTATAAAACCACAGGTAAAGATTAATTGAGAACTTTTCTAGCACTGAACTCCTCTAGTTTTCGAACTTTTTCTGATGCATTTTAGAGTCAAAATAACAAACGATCTCCCACTAAATATAAAAATCATATATACTAATCAAATTTTGAAAAGCTCAACGAGTCAAAGTTTATTGAACACGTCATATTGTTGAGGTAATTTAACAGATACACGCACTTCTCAAGTTTATTTGTGAAAAGTTGTGGTTTGTCGTGTCTGAGAGGCAGGAGAGGTTGTTTAGATGCCAAACACGTCCGCATACCGAACTCGCAGATATTCTACAAACACAAACTAACTAACCCTTAGAATCTAATCCATCCTTGTATCGTTTCCATAGTTTTAACCGTTGACATATTTTGAAGGTCGCTTCCGGTCGTTGCCTTTGGATTTTCCCTGTACTATGAACATATACTGCATATGGTGGTGGTTATTGTATAGTATAATAATGTGATTATATGATACAGCAAGAAAATCGGTACATGTTGGCAAAGTAATAAATTAACCGCAGCTCATGGTTTGTTTTAGGGATATAAATGTTAAAATAGGGTCAAAAGCTATTAACCTTTTGAATGGGCAGTTTTGAGATAATACTTATTACGATGTTATTACGTTAACTAATGTAAAGCTAAGTTTGTATCGAGAAAATTAGTAATGATTGACTAAACATAGGTTTGAGGTTTGAAATATGATTATGTCACTTGGCAAACATATTCAATATGCACGATAAATATCACTTTATTCTGTTTCTTGTATTTAAAAGTTTCCAACAACATGTTTGTAAAAGTCTTAACCTGTAGATATTAGTATCCTTTCAGATCAGTTTATTGTTACACCGGTTTCAGATAATTTTCTGTTAAATTTTGGGAAATGAGGCAAACGACTGTTGAACTATTATTGAACTCTTTTCAATCAGCAGCCCGTGTGTGTTTTTGCGTGTGTGAGTTTCACGTATGTGTGTGTATACACGCAGCAAAGGCAATTAAACTTAATATTTTCTTCGAGTAAGATATCGTTAACACTTTTCGTTTGTCGAGGAACCCCTCAAAATACAGTTTCTTTTAAATAATTAGTTCAACTCCATAAACAAGAAAAACTACACACGAAACCCTTACGAGGAAGCAACAAAATCTAACTATTTATCCTAACAATACTTACAACAAAATTGCAACGCAATGTTGCACAGATGTTTGTAAATACGTTGTATAGATGTTGTAGAGATGTCCTAGCAACGTCTGGAGAACATTGCATGATATTGCACGCCAAGTCACAGTCACAGGTGTGAACTTTAATATAACCAAGCACAATCATGTAGAGCGTAGAACATGAATGCGACACAACTGTGGCTGTTTTACCGCAGCCTTTATTTGTATGTCGGTTTCCGTCATTCTTCTTTTGAGTTGTGTAGTATTATGATTGTACTTTCAGTATGATATTGCCAAAAGATTATTCATAGGCTATAAATGAATTATAGCCTATAACATCAGTAATTAGTCATTAAAAACGGGCGATAGCACGACACATAAGGTGCTGGTAAAGATAAAGATAACACAATTGTATGGTTTGGGCAAGTAAAAATAACTAAGGATGTAAAACTGTCTTGAAAAGAGTTTTGTCAGAGAAGATTTTAAAGGAACACAGTTTAAAAGGGGAATCCAGGGAATAAGGGAAGAGGACAAATTGTTGAGACGAAGAGAACTGTGGAAAAAGAGAGTGATTTTAGGACGATGTCAAGGAACGAGACGTGTGGAAGTTTTGACTATAACATCTAGTCTTAGTTAACTATTATATCAACAAAAAGCAAAGCGAAACTTGGTTGTACGACAGAGGAAGTCGAATTACAAACAGTATATGTACGACACACGTAAACTAGTTCGATATTGCATCCTAAAGATTGATCTAACATACCCTATCGTCCGATTGAAATACATTTAAGGTCATTTAAGTAGCTTCACCCAATGTCTTAGTCCTGAATTATAGTAACTAATTTAGTGTAACAGTCATCAAGATATGTGTGACAGCTTCAACTGAGGTTCTAACAAATTACTCGTCCTATTAAAACATTATTACCAAACAGACAAACGCTCTAAGAGATTTATTTACATCACACAATAATGTATGCTCTACAATTGTTGGAAAACTATCTAACGATTAAGTTGCAACCAAATTAATTATAATGCACGTGTAAACCAGTAAAACCAAACCCGATTTCAAAATGTTAATTTTTAAATCACTCTCTTTCACACAATATGGGATCCATTATATTTTCTTCTTACGTCTGCAGATTACTACAGTCATTAAGTTCAAGCACACAGGAGATGATTACTAAATACACACTCAGGAGTAGAGGACTCAAGAAGCAGCAAGAGCCCGTGTTACTTGAAGAGACTCTGATGAACTGTTAAATCTCATATTCTAACTCATCTTCATTATCATCATCTTCAAGAGTGAAGATTTACTTCACTTTGTACTTAACTCCCGTGTGTTGTTAGAAGTTGCGTTACGTAACGTCCTCTTGCGATTTACTAAATTATGGGAGCAGCACGTTCTACAAGTGGATTGGATTATAATATTTTCCTTCCCCTGTATAGAAATTAGAAATGTATATTTTATTATCTTTGAGAAAGGTATTTCAGGCCTACTTGAACTGCATAGTTATCCTTTTTACTAACAGAGCAGTGAGAAACGAAGATTGAAATTCTAAGGCAGTATGACAAAAGTGCATTTTATAGACTGATAAACCTAATTTTGGAATTTTTATGAAACTCAGAGTGAGAGAGAAGTGGAAACAACTGGATGCAGCAGTCAAAGAAGATTTAAAACAAGTACTCGTATCACACAAATGGATATGTATGACAGAAACACACTTAGACGAAAGATTAGCGGTTGGAAAGTTGGTTAAAGGGACGTTACTGAAAGGATTGTAGTAGCCTGGACTGATAAAAAAAAAAGTTCATTCCAAAAGAACAAGAATGGAAAGAAAAGCCAACTTTTCAAAAATGCGCTACGCGCAATCGTATGGGCCCATACAAGAATAATTAACAATAATAAAGCAGTGAGGCTTGGAAACTATGAAGAATGATGAGATGATAAATAACTTATTTTGCAATAAAGTTCTTAAAGACCATGGTTTTAATTAAAAAAATAATCTCGGGTAGGATTGGGTTTTGGTTTGGGTTTGATTATTCTGTATAATGTGGAGTCTACCTAGATAACAAGTGCTTCACGAAATAGCAAACTATGAAATCTTAAAGAGATGTTTTGTTTGTTGATGATCATTTGATTCTTTTGAACCAGTGCCAACGTTCAAACTTTGAGCGAGGGTATTTAGCAGTTCCTCGATTACTTGGCTATACTTTGACCCAACCCTTTAAACTCATATGATATTTTCCTACCTATTTATTTCAGACATAAGATCTTTTCTAAATATCTTTTAAAGTAGTTTTCTGATTATTTTCGAAGTGTGCTTTTTCTACCTAGAAGTTTCATATTGACCGAAATTTAATTTAATCAATGATTTGAAACAGTAACTTACTTAATTAATGTTTGAACAATAAGGAAGAGGGTAGGCTTACTTTGATAAAATAATAACTTTAATAAACTAAAATAAGTTAACCAAAGTAACAAATGAGTTATTCCGAGCTGAACATGTATTTCAGACAAAACGGCTTGTTGTCTGATTGTTAGAAGAATCCAGACAAGATTGTATCTGGCGTCTTGGAATTGTCCTGGACAGAACGTGATCCAAATACGAAACTGACTCTTTTCAAAACCCCACATCTCAGTTTTACAAGTTGCAAAATGTGTGCATACCCATAGTTCCTCAAGAGCCATATTATTTCGACAAATGGTTCTTTGTTTAGTTGTCCTAATTTTTGTAATAACTTATTTCAGTTTACTAGTTGGTTTTAACGCTTATATTTTATGTAGTCATTTTTTAAGGTCAGTTTGATGTAACAAAGAAATGTCTTTAAAGGGCCAAGTGATTGTGTTTGTGTGAAAATGGAGACAAAGATCACACTTTTATGTTATAAACTAAAATGTATCAAACAAAGTGTATAATAGTTTTCTTTAAGTTAGGAAAATAAATATATTTTTTTATTCTGTGTTTGAAGTTTTTGTTTATGGTACAATTTCTGTAGTAAAATATTATTACGGACATTTACCATAGTTTTTTAATAAACAAAAGAACACGACGTTTCGGGAATCCGATCCCGTCTTCAGGTGAACATTTACCTAAATCATGATACAAAACAGTATGGATTGAGCCGTTGCCCCAAGCTGATCAGTAACCCACCATGAATGCACTGCAGTAGGTACTCATTATTTTTGTTAGTAACCAATACAGTCATTCATCGAAGACACTAGGCAACAGGCACATTGGAATATCTTTGAAGGTAGATTAGACCCTACATCTTTTCTAAACCGGGAGTAAAAATCAAATTTGTTTAGCATTACTGTAAGCAATCTTACTTAAAATTAGTTAATCAAAACCTGGTTTCTTGAAGAAGAAGTATGTAAATCTGACACTGAGGAACGCTGAAGAGGGGACTTGATCTCCATCATCTTCATCTACATGAAGAGTATTTGATGAACTCGCTTATCTTCAGTCTTTCTTGGCTTTCTGTGCGTGCGTTTTTCGTTCCAGCTGAAAAAATAAAATTTAATGTTGCCTAACATTACACCAAAAGGGCTTTTAAAATTGTTTTTGGGTAACTAGTTGCATTTTTGGTAGGTATTGTTGTAAGGAACTGGGACTCGTGGCGTGGTCCTGTAATCGAGCTTCATGGAGGTCAGGTTTTGAGGATGATATATAGGTCTAAAGCGGCTCAGATAGTCTCAGTGATCATCTGATGATACCCGCATCAACTCCATCCATCGTTTAGACATATTAGACCATCACCTGCGTGGTTCGGATGTCACGTTAAGCCGTTGGTCCTTGTATTTCCATTGGTCATTGGGCTATTAATGAATGAACCATTCTAAAGAAGAGTCGGCCTTAGTTTGTAACAAGACTACACCTCATAACTCATTACTACCACTCATCACACTCGTCCTTCACCACATATTTGCTTAAAATACCCTCATGAGAGTGGTCGGCATCTCAAATAGTGATTTAGTGAAGGAAATATTGAAAGCTTCTCAAACACGTTATTTTGTAATATGAACAACAAAAGTATAAAAGAACATTTCTTATATTTTACTTTATATTCCGAAAGCAGCACGGTTACAATAATCCATTAAGTGTATTAAGCAATTCATTTTCCTCTGTCGAACGGGGTTCGAATGAAAAGATACACTTTATAGATTGACTGCAGTAGAGGCGATGTAACATCTGTGCTTGACAAGGAAAGATGACGGATAAACGTCTTCATAAGGATATGTTTTATGGCCAATCGGTTGTTACTTTTATATGTCAGTAAATTATGTCGATACTGATATTTTATTGAAGCACTTATTTTGTAAAGGTCAACGTGAAAATAAGTGCCGTTATGACATACGCTAGTGTTTGTTGTTTGTACATTAAATCTGAATGATAGCCTGAACAGAAATGCAACCAAAGCATTAACAAGCTGTATTTCAAATACATAGCATTTACATGTAAGAACTACAATTAATTAATTAATTAAGGTACGGTTTCTTAATTTAACTACTTAATGTAGCAACAAAGTTTTAAAGCTTGTATTCAAAAGAAGTGAGTTTGACCGAAAAATTAAGTACTACAGTATAATCCAGTAAAAGTTAATATAAAAGAAATCGTACTTTAAGGTAAAAGTTTGTCCTATTTAACGAGGCGAAGTTAGTACTTCAAAGTCCTCTCTACCACTCAAGCTCGACCTTTAACTGGCGTTAGTGTATAGTCACATTACTAATGTAAGAGGTGGCTGCGGGGATCGAACCCGCGCAACCGGAGATCAGCTCCAGATTCGCGCACGATTCCAACCCGCCACAGATCCGCTACTGTGTTGAGTTTTGTGAAACAACACTGCAAAAGTCCTACAACCAATTTAGCCATTTTTAAACCCTATATAACACCAATGCAAACCGAACAAAATGTTCAATAAAGTACAAATTAGTGAGTTTTAAAACGCACTATTTAAAAGTCGAGTGTTTCAGAAAGTCATGTTTTTTGTTTCGCCCCATTAAATCTGTTTCGGTTTTGAATACGAAAAGATTATAATGAGAAGGATGTAGCAGTTGTAGCTTCAAACAAGGGAAGTTGTTATATTATCTGAAATGTATTTGTATAATGATTCCTTTCGTATATATTTGTTTCCAATTTTCACGACACTTTTTACAATTTCTTTTTTGTGAATAAATCACTAAATCACTATTTGAGATGCCGACGACTCTCATGAGGATATTTTAAAGCAAATATGTGGTGAAGGATGAGTGTGATGAGTGGTAGTAATGAGCTATGAGGTGTAGTCGTGTTACAAAACTAAGGCCGACCTTCAGAATGGGGTCATTAGTTAGCCCAATGACCAATGGAAATACAAGGACCAACGGCAACTTGACTTCCGAACCACGCAGGTGATGGTCTGATATGTCTAAACGGTAGTGGGGGTTGATGCGGGTATCATCAGATGATCACTGAGACTATCTGAGCCGCTTTAGACCTATATCATCCTCAAAACCAGACCTCCTTGTAGCTGGATTACAGGACCACGCCACGAGTCCTGATAAAGTTCGTTAATTGCGAACTCTCTTCTCCGAAAGGACCTTTTTTTGTGTGATTAGGGGTAAAATAAATAAATCATTATTGCATAAACAATGTATCAGTAAGCCAAAATTAGTACAAATTAGTAAGTCCTAAACTGAATATTTACAAGTCGAGTGTTTCAGAAAGCCAGCATTGCGGTGACGTACATTACACAAGGCCCAGGTGTGAAGTCTAATATAAGCAAACACAAAACTGAGTTGAATGTGGAACACGTACACTCATCTCGTAACATTGCAAGTGTAGCAAACATCCTCTCCTTACGTGTTTGTAGATGACATTGCATTGCTACATTTCATACATTACACAAGGCCCAGGTGTGAAGTCTAATATAAGCAAACACAAAACTGAGTTGAATGCGGAACACGTACACTCATCTCGTAACATTGCAAGTGTAGCAAACATCCTCTCCTTACGTGTTTGTAGATGACATTGCATTGCTACATTTCATACATTACACAAGGCCCAGGTGTGAAGTCTAATATAAGCAAACACAAAACTGAGTTGAATGTGGAACACGTACACTCATCTCGTAACATTGCAAGTGTAGCAAACATCCTCTCCTTACGTGTTTGTAGATGACATTGCATTGCTACATTTCATACATTACACAAGGCCCAGGTGTGAAGTCTAATATAAGCAAACACAAAACTGAGTTGAATGTGGAACACGTACACTCATCTCGTAACATTGCAAGTGTAGCAAACATCCTCTCCTTACGTGTTTGTAGATGACATTGCATTGCTACATTTACACATTACCAGGCCCAGGTGTGAAGTCTAATATAAGCAAACACAAAACTGAGTTGAATGTGGAACACGTACACTCATCTCGTAACATTGCAAGTGTAGCAAACATCCTCTCCCACGTGTTTGTAGATGACATTGCATTGCTACATTTCATACATTACACAAGGCCCAGTGTGAAGTCTAATATAAGCAAACACAAAACTGAGTTGAATGTGGAACACGTACACTCATCTCGTAACATTGCAAGTGTAGCAAACATCCTCTCCTTACGTGTTTGTAGATGACATTGCATTGCTACATTTATACATTACACAAGGCCCAGGTGTGAAGTCTAATATAAGCAAACACAAAACTGAGTTGAATGTGGAACACGTACACTCATCTCGTAACATTGCAAGTGCAAACATCCTCTCCTTACGTGTTGTAGATGACATTGCATTGCTAACATTTCATACATTACACAAGGCCCAGGTGTGAAGTCTAATATAAGCAAACACAAAACTGAGTTGAATGTGGAACACGTACACTCATCTCGTAACATTGCAAGTGTAGCAAACATCCTCTCCTTACGTGTTTGTAGATGACATTGCATTGCTACATTTCATACATTACACAAGGCCCAGGTGTGAAGTCTAATATAAGCAAACACAAAACTGAGTTGAATGTGGAACACGTACACTCATCTCGTAACATTGCAAGTGTAGCAAACATCCTCTCCTTACGTGTTTGTAGATGACATTGCATTGCTAACATTTCATACATTATTCTCAATACATTGCGGCGTACATTTACAAGGCCCAGTGTGAAGTCTAATATAGCAAACACAAAACTGAGTTGAATGTGGAACACGTACACTCATCTCGTAACATTGCAAGTGTAGCAAACATCCTCTCCTTACGTGTTTGTAGATGACATTGCATTGCTACATTTCATACATTATATTCACCTGTATTTCTGTTGTGATAAACATAAACTTGGTCATGGACCTATTCAATAAACGCTTGACGATATTACAAGTGACTGGTTATTTTATTCATATACTTTAATAAAGAAACAAAAATTACCACGTTGAACGACTCTTAATATGGATGGCATTTTTTTCTCGTGGTGTAACACAGTAACTTTATTTATTGGATTCCTTACATAAACCTAAATATTTCCGCATTAAAACTGTCCCGGTTTTGAATACGAGACGATTATAATGAGTAGGGATGTAGCAAATGTAGCTTCAAACAAGGGAAGTTTTTATATTATCGGAAATGTATTTGTATAATAATTCCTTTGGAATACATATAGGCTATTTGTTTGCAATTTTTGTGACCGTCATAGTATGATAATCTTTTTTATTTTACCCTTGACCCAAAGTTTTGTTTTAAATCTGCCTTGTACTAGCACATCTTTTCTCTCCACAAAGGATTGTTCAACAATTATTGCTGACGTTTTATCATAATGGCTCTTTTGACCATGAACTTTTATGATTTTACCCTTGACCCAAAGTTTTGTTTTTACATCTTTTACTAGCACATCTATGGCATTTCGTACAAATGTGTTTTTTTTTCAATGTCTTCATGAATTTTGTTAATGGCGAAATAATTGCTTCTCCGAAAGGATCTTTTAGAGTTAGGGGTGGTGGGTGGGGTTGGTTTCTTTACAAACATGAGGTTTTATGCTATAGGCCTACAACTTTATTTATAATCCTCAATATTTATAACCACCATCTTTGGTCTGGCTTAACGGATTTCGTTGAGTTTTAGTCAAAGTTGTGAGTACAATAAGGTTATCTTTTTACCAAATCCTTATTGAAATCGGATCATAAGTTCAATTTTTATAGCAGCCTACTGTATTTTAAAATACACGATTTCCCTGAAAGGCAGTTTAGGTGTAAATTATCCCCCTGTTATAGAAATCCACTATGGTTCAGGGTAGCGTTTGTGGCTACGCAATGGGCTATTTTTTAGCTGTAGCAACACCTTTTGTGTTGTTCAAATACGTCATCGGTAGGGTTTGGATGATTTTATGGATAAACTGCAAGATTTAATGTTCTCAATACATCTATTTTATTATCTTAATTTCATCTTTACTTTGTGAACTATAAATGATCAGTAAACAGCGGCATGAAGACACGTGAGCCAGCCATCAGTCTTGTCTGAGACACCTGTTGTCACGGGCCTCGATTTTATCCCCCATTACTGCCTTTATTGTTTCCTGTCACAGTAACGGCCTCGATACCCTGTTTCACTGATTTATTACTCATAACACGGAACAAACAACCCTTAGGAGTGATTTTACCAAGAATCGAACACAAAAGATTAGGTTAATTTGTGTGTAAGTGTGCAACTTATGCGTGGGTTTTATGCAAATCTGATGTTTGATAACACTATCGAACATTGAGGGAAATGTCGGTCACAAAATAGTGAGTTTCCAAAACTGTGTTGGTTACTATCTTAAAAGACGTAAATAGGACGAAAAATATAAAATGTAGTTGTTTATTTTCTTTTGTTTTTAGTTTTGGCCACAACTTATAACATAAAAATGGCATTGGAAAACAAATTAATTTGTTTAAGTTTTATAATTATTTTAGTTGTTAGAAGAATTACTTGATCTAAAACCTCTGGTTTTATGATCTGACAAGTCTTAGCTACAATTAGCTGATGACACTGTAATGTATTTTGTAAAGAGAAATATCGTATACAAGTGGAGGCATACCTTACACCATCATTGGCCTATACATCCAAGTTAAAAACGAAGCCGAAAGTTGGCCAGGTGATTAGTTAAACAAATGTTTTACAAAACCCCACATTCTTTATATAACTTTGCATTTTCTAAGTACTTTTATTCTTGGCATTTTCTTGGTGATATAGGTACGGTACTTCAGGAGCTTAACACGAAGTTCTCTAATCTAAGCACAGTTCTTCTTGCAGGTTTTATTTAGATCCTAGGGTCTATTAATACAGGGTCCCTATGTACCTCCAGAACTAGTAGCACGACTCAAAAGATCTTAAAGATTAACACGTTATAAAACTGTATTGTCAAAAATACGAACCCATATTTTACTATCGATACAAGATAAGAATAAATCCCAAAACAACGTCAATGAAAAACTTGAGGTTACAGAAATCCTCATGATAACACCCCTACTCTGTATACCTCCCCATCAACAAATGCAGATATATTTGTCCAACTAGAGCTTTGACATAACATACATCAATGCCTAAGGATCTGACTGAGATCAACAGATCAAGTGTTTGGTTGAGGTGGTGGAGAGGGGTTGAAGGGTTGACAAATATCAACACTTGTGTTGTAGATCACTCGGTAGACACTGTTGACTCGAGAGATCTTGTATCGGCTCACTACCCTCTACCCTGGTGTCAACACGTGACAAGCACTCGTCACTTAAACGTATTGACCAGACCTTTATTTATCTGTCCTTACGAACTATTAAGGAGTGACGTAGACACTTTAAGATTAATACAAAAGTGGTGTTTCTCCGTATGTTATAAAATCAATTCCATGGTTATGTTAAAGGTACTTGCTTTGACACCATGGATCTAAAAAACGCTTGCGGAAGGTTCAAGTGTAGAGTTAATTTATACGAGTCTTGATACCTTTCTGAACTTTTGAATAATCATGTAAAACAGGGCATATCTTGATTCATCCAAGATTTCACACTGTAGGCTTTTGCTACCTCCGATAGTTCAAAAGTTACACGGTAAATTGTTCTCAAAACTACTATGGCAGTCCATAAGTCGTGGACTTCTCAAAAATTGCAACCACTGAAGCATTAAACAGAAACCTTACTGTTAAATCCATCTAACTGCTTGAATAAAATATGAGAAAAAATATAAATGTTAGTTTTGACTCAATATACGATATTCCAATCATAGTTAGATTTTATTTAAACACATATGGATCATATCTAGTGATCTAGTGATATGATAAAAGCAACTTTAAACGCTATTTACACAACAACAAAATGAAAATAACTAGTTCTGAACTTTCCATAAGGCACAAATACAGACACTATTTGGCACAACTACTTGTCCCCATGCCATAATCCATAATGTCAAGCAAGTACTGCTTGGATTTAGCAATCGATTACACTTTGTATGCATTACTTTTTATGATTTTAAGGGATACCGTGAACATATTTATAATATTGAATTTAATTTGATTTTTGATTATACTAGACTACCAAAGTCACTTTTAAGTAGTTGACGTATATAACATTTGACATAGAAAAATCGTATGTGGTATAGTATGTCATCATGTATAAGTTTGGTTTTATAATCTTTCTAGTTTCTAATTTAGCAATACAAAATTTTATATACAATATAATTGGTATTATAGTTTTTTCTGTTAATGTCACGTCTCCAATTTCCAAATAATATTAAAATAAGCCCCGGTGTCTCACAATGTTCAAGACTAAAGTCGAAGGTAATGAATTTGAGAGACCGCATTCCCAACATCTGTGTCGGATAATATAGAAACCTCCCTTGTTTGAGGCTCCATCCCTTACTCATTAGAACCTTCCTGCACTGAACATTGACTGTATTCACCGAAGATGTCAAATATGAAAAGTTATATTTGAGATTTATAAATGAATGATGAAATATTGTTCGTACCTTCAGCAATGTATGGGTGTGCGTTTATTTTTTACGCACTTGTGAATAGGATATAAAAATTGTAAAATGTACAAGGGTTTTTGTTTCGTTTGATAACTTAAATTAGTGTCGAAAGACTGCACCTTTTAAATGACAAAGTTAAATTATGAAGGGGTCAAACGTCAAAAATGTCTTGTTGGGTCGAAAATGTTAAACGTGTTGGGTTTGTTATTCTATTTTAACCTGAGATGAAAAAACAAACAAAACTGCGAAAGTTTTACGTTTTTTCTTTTAATTTTGATCAGAGATTAGAAAATTGCAGGAGGATGTCCAGTTGTTATCGGTATGTTAATGCATCTCAATCTGATATTTGTCTAGTCATTAACCAGTTCCTTCATCCAACTTAAAAATTAATTATTTGTTAGCCACAGTGAATTAAATCTAGCCAATTTTTCTTTAGTATGTTTTACAGCATTAAAGCAGTACTTTTAGAAGCATGGAGATTATTAATAACCTATTTCTATAAGAACGCGTTGCAGTTCGTGTATATTTGAAATTACTTTACTTTATATGCTATTAATATAACAAATTTAAAATATCCAATACATTGAAAAGGTTAACATAGTTTAGTCTTGTGCCAAAAACTGTTAAGCTCAAGGTTTCTTTGTTTTTTTACCTAATTAACTGATTCGTTGTAATTTTGATACAATCATGTTATTTATAAGCAATATTCCTAAAAGTAATCAAAACCATTTTATTTTTCTGAAGAGGTTTCAGTTGAGAAATTATAATATAATTCTTAAATGTGAAAGTGTTTAATTTTTAGTCCAAAAGAAAATTAGTGATATATAAAATTATTAGTGTTATAAGTACACCATCTTCAAGAATGATATGTCGTGGGTTTCTTGGAATATTGTTGAAATTCGAGTTGAATTAAACCAAACCGAAACCAAAGTAACACGTAAGCAGTAGTCAAGTCACGTGACGTCACAAACTTGTATGTTTGTCTGTTTTGTTTGATGTTAAGCATAAACAAGAACACACAAGCATTACGGGCTCTTGGCATGAGTAATGTCTCGTTTTCTTCAGGTGGAGGTCACGCTGAGTTTTAATTATTTATAACAAACGTGAGATATCTTATTTTCATTTGTTTAATTATTTGATTGAAATGTACAGCAGTTTAACTACAGCAGTAAAAAAAATAAACATTCTGCAATTGTGGCTCAGTGGGTGGAGTCACGGCTTGCAAAGCGCAAGGTCGCGGGTTCGATTCCCGTCGCAGACAAATGGACTTAGGCAGCTTTCCCAAAAGCGTTTTGTAATGCCCCGACCGCAAATTAAGTAACACGTTAAACAATTTCGTAAGTGTAAATAGTAAATATATTACGTACACCTGTCAACCCAAAAACAGTTGCAGAGTACTGTGGTCATTTGTTTGGAAGCTGCTACCTATACTGCTTGTATAAAAACTCCTCGTTTTTCTAGATTTCCATCGTTTTGTCATTGGATTAAAAAGCGATAAAAGTTTGTCTTGTTTAATAAGACGGGGTTAGGACCACAGAGTCCTCTTCACATCTAAACCTCGACCTTTACCTAGCGTCACTGTAGTTATTTGTCAAATTCTACATAACAGAATATATTCTAAATACAATGTAGCACTAATATACAGTACGAATTATACATGCAACCAAGTAACTAACTCACATAATATAACAAAATTCTTAAATATTAAGTTTGACGTGGTGGTTAAGAATAAAATTACAATAAAAAATCGATACATTAAACACAGAGATTGAATGTAATGTATGTAATAAAATCGAATTGTAATGTATTTACATACAATACATTAATTTTACGTTAAGATAGATAAGGAGTGATAAATTAACAAAGTAATAGATTATAGATCTGTTTCGGGTATAGAAGACATTAACAGTAGATAACTAGAAATATACAATGTGAAATTAAATAAAACAATGAACTTAGTCTAACTAAGGCTTGGGAGTTTTCTTTTGTGGCCATGCCCCAGCCGCCGCACCATAACATCAGGCTGTCCTCCGACCGTCGGCTACACAGAGTTGTCCCTGCATGTTACAGCCCGTCTTAGTACGCTCTTAACACAACTTATCTTAAAGCCTGGATAGAAGCAATCACAAACAAATCGTACGAATCAGAAAAAGAAATTTTCGAAGAGCATTTGTTATAAAGTCTCACCTAACTATTATTCTAACTAGAATGTGCTGTATAGTACCTTAAGAAATTGTAAGTGGTGACCGCGGGGATTGAGCCTGCGCTACCAGAGTAATGAGCTTCGGAGTCGCGCGCCATACCTAACCACAACAAGTTGACTAGATCTAATCCACCGATTAGAATCGGTTCAAAAAACTCAGAAAGTTGCAGGATCATTATAAATTTGAACCTATGAGAAACCTGTTGGTTTTACCTGTGTTTGTTTAACACCACTGAAGTACCACGAGTCAGTTGTAAGCGCACACAGGCTGAGGGACGTCAGGAGCAGAACACAGCCTGTACACGTCATCACTGTGACGTCACCGTGACAGATCTGAGTGATTAGATGAGGGAACAACGTGAATGCAGCTTGAGCTTGCAGTGTTACTACCTCTGTCTAAGTGTAAGACTTGATGCAACCGTTTCTTGAATAGTACATAGGAAATGGAAAACATTTTGGGATTTTTATTGTTTGAGATTTTATATTTTAGTATCAAAGTTTTAGCTTGTACGCTGTGAATCTTCCTTTTAAGTTGGATTATTATCTTTAATTACTGAAACTAGTGTAGTTTATTCGGGGAAGAACATTTTAACATTTTTGACGTTCAAACTGCCCAACTTAGTACGGTATATTTTCCATACCTTAAAGTTACAAAATCTGGCTTAGAGCAATTCTGTTTTAATTTTTCTTATGTTAAATGTCCAGTTATAGCCGAGATTTTAAGTAACTGAGTACGGAGATTCGGTTGAAATCTTGACCAGGTGAAAATGTTGACGAGAATTGAAGGAACACAAAGGTAAGCGGGAAACATGTGCGCGACAAGTAAGATCCCATCGATGAAAGTACGAACCTCAGGCGACACCCCAGTTGACAAACAACTAAGCCAACTTAAATAAATTGTATATCTTGAAGATCTAACGAGCAACCGTTATAATATTAGTTTTAAACACCCCTTGACTATCTTTAGAAGAATTAAACTCTTTAAGTACTGTACTATAAAATTAAAACTTTATGAAGACAAAGCTTAACTAATGACTAACTAAGCCTGGTCTAGAGATAAGTAGGGCTTATATCTGAGCACAGTTGTGGGGAATGTGGTTTCACCAACATCGCCGCCATCTTTGATAAATTCAGTTCATGATTCGCCGACTTCAAATTAACAGATTTGTAGATAAAATTATATTAGACAAGTGTTTTAATGGCTTAATCGGTTATATCGTAATACTGTTGGGTTACTCTTTTTGTTTTTAAACGAGTTATTGATAATAGCAAAGGTTATTTAGATTTAAGTGAGGTTGTATTACTAAATGTATCTTCAAAGTGTAATGAAGTGTATTACATTGGCAGTGATTCTTTGTCAATGCTGAAAGGTAATTTTATAATATTTTAAGTTTTTACTCAATTATTCAATAAAATCAGAAGTGAAAACTAAAACCTTTGACCCATTGAATTTGTACTGTATTATAATTTTAAATATACTGACAAAATTAAAGCGACTTTTTAGCTAAAAGTAAAATAATGAAACATAAGAAGGTACCTTGTGTGTAGTCTTGAAAATACTTGCAAATAATACCAAACTGCTCAAAGATTGTTTCAGACACATTTTATACTGTTTTAAAAATTTACGATTGTCAATTTATCTTCTATTGGTAGCCTAAGAATATCTCATATATGTATATAAATTGTAATTATTTATTTTGAGGTTAAATAATGGAGGGACTAACAAGTCTCAAATTTTCTTTATAAATAAATATATTTTCTTTCTATTTTTATTTATTCTTACGTAACGATTATACTGTCATGATCATTTCCATTAAACGCTTTTCATTTTAATCATATTTTTATTATTTACATAGTTCTCTCACAAGGGTTCCGTATTAAATTTTAAGGTAATTCGTGTCAGATTCAGAACACGTTCACAAAGCTACTACAATACAAAATATACAACTTCTATATTTAATAACCCGATGTTCATCCTGTCCTTACTTAAAACTGATTAAACCCATCAAATAACTAAATTAATCCGCTTTTATCAATTTTCCGACATAAACAAAAAGCCTACAGCGTTGAGTTTGTTTGTAACTTGTTCTGATTCTGAGTTCTGGCGAACTGTCGACATCAGAATGGGATTGTCACAGTGGAGCTCAATCCAGAAGCATTCATGTCCAATATTCTATATCCCACATTTTGCTTCAAACATTCGACGCAACTTTTCCCTCTTTCATATTTATTTCATCCAGCCACCGAATATTTTATATAGTGTGAAATCATTGGCGGTTAGAGTTGGATTGTGGAATTGATTGATGAATCAGTGTTTGATATAAGTTCATGTTTCATGTTTTTTAAGTTTTGGAATCATGGCTGTAGTTGTATTATTAAATTATTTTATTGGCTGGAAAGTACTGATAACGTTGTTTATTATAAACTAGAAAGTTTGTTGTACGAGTATTTTGCGTGTTTAAATTTCTTATTGTTTTGATGATTTTGATTTTAACCTTTCTTTAATTGATAGGTGGTTTTGGTAATTATGGACATAGAATGATTGAAAATACAATGTAGTTATTACTTCCATTATGTTTTGGTGGACATAGGAAAAAGCTTTTGTTGTTCTGTAGTCCCTGAAAAGTTAGCAATTTTTGGTGGTTTAAAAGCACAACAAAATTGATTTTCTCTTATTTGTAGGTAAGAGTTGAATATTTTATTTTTGTTTTCAAACTTTAGTGGTTGAATAAATAAAAAAATTTGTATAATAAAACCACTGAAAATGTTTGAATTATTTTATTTATATACACAAAACGTTTTAGTTTAAATTATTTCAAAACAAATTATTTTACTAGAAGTGAAACCCAGTGTAGGACCAAAGTTCAATTATTAATTACCTTGTATTGTGCCTGTAGATCCTACAGTTGAGAATAAAGTGTGGATGCGCATTGTGCCCCGCTTGTGGGGCATCGTCGGCACACTTATTGTCCTTAACTAAAACATATGGTACACTATTTACACTAAATATTGTCCTATACACACGGGGGACGTGAACGCGGTGACGTACTATTATTAAATTATTTTAACTTTAAATTCTTATACTTTTGTACAATATTTTTATATTTGCACTTTTTAAATATTTATTTTACACTTCTTTGTCTACAACTGATGTTGTCTAAGACATTTTAGATTAATCGGTTTGTGCTTTAAAATAATTTAAACATTTTCACTGGCTCTCTTGCAAAAGATTTCTTAATGTAAGATTTTAATCTGTTTCTATTTTGTTTACTCTAATATTGATATTTTGTTTACTCTGAAAGTCAGAAATGATCAAGGTTTTAAACTTTAAACCTTTCAGTAAGAATCATCATTTGATATAAAACCTAATTCATACTCAATCGCTCTTCTCCATGCTCTGCCAGACTTTTTTTAGAAACCACATCGTTTGAAACAAAAGAATTTACGTAAAACTGTAAACCTGCTCAACTTTTTCGTTAACAAAATCTTGAGCGCAAATACTTTACGTGTAGATCAAATACTTCATACTCGTATTTGTCTACGGGCCCCCCGTTCACATTGCCTTAACCATTAAACCTGTTTCTCTAATACTTTATTACCACGTCTTATAAAAAAACGTGAAAATATTTCAACCATCAAAGATTCAAGAGAGGAGGAGGTTATTTTGCAGCCAGCTCGTATTGCTCACGTAGTTCACAAATGTTTGGTAGACTGAGGGTTAGGGGAAGCTTGTAATCAGTTAGAAGAACCACATTTGCCACATCTGTGTGTAAGATAATATACAACCTCGCCTGTCTGTGGAGGCGGCGTACTTCATTAGTTCCATCGGGTTTCTCTTTATCATCTTTAATACTTGTAGGGATTGAAAAAGTGTCACTTATTTTGAGAAAGGTTTTGAGCAGTATACAGCCAAAATGTCCGTAGGGGATTTTTTAAGAGAATTTCCGCAGGAAATTGAGTTATTAATTTCTATTGCCAGAGAAAACGAAATGTCGTAGGACAAAAAGGTTTTGCAGTTTTGAGACTCTCAACACCTTCAGAGCCGATTGTATTGCTTAATATAGCTATTTATATAATATTAAAAAAATATTGTTTAATGTTTTTTTATTTATAAAGTCGAACGACGTTTTTGTGTTTAATAATTATATAATATAAAATAAATGTGAGGTACTCTAAAAGTCGCATTTCTTGCTCGATTTTCATAAAATGTTGTACAAATGCTTATTTTGTTAATCTTTTGGTTAGTTTAGTGACCACGAGGAAAACGATTTTCGGCTACCATCTTAATCTCGTTAAACGGATTTTTTTGTACGTTACCAGTAATGTTTATACTCAGTTTGATTAAAGTTTGATCACAAATATAGGTATTTAAAGCATAAAACCCCATTTTTGGGTAAAACCCTTCCCCTTCCTATAAAAGGTGTCATCCATTGGACCAATTTTGATGGTTAACGCACTTCACCTTGAAAAATATATTAGTACCAAATTTTGTCAATATTAGGTAGTTATCTACCTGTAGAGTGATTACAAGCGGCCGAAAACGGCAATACCGGTGTAATATTTACCCCGTACAGGAGATTCGCTAAAGTTCGTAGTAGCTCTTGTGGCTACGCATTGGTTGTGTTTATAGCATCATTACTTACAATAATTTGTAACTATCCACGACCACCATGATCCACGAAACTAGTTTTTTCGATTGATTTATAATTTTGACTTTTTTTAAGAAATTATAATAGAAAATACTAGTTTACAACTAACAAGGAACTGTTAATCTCCATCAGCACTAGTTATTTATTTACAAATATAAAACCAGTCGATTCTCACTTTCTTTTGCTCACAGCTGACAGAGGAGCTGTCAGTGTGATGGAACACTCACACAATATCTGGGTCGTGTATTTGACATCCTCTCTGCTCCATTGAAATCCATCTGTCTGTTCTGTCCTAATCATTGTCTGCTAGATTACCACACAGCCATTTGTCTTCTGTCCCGTTATATCTAATTGTTTGTACGATACGTGAGGTTTTTTGTTTATTTTTTGAAGACTAAATGATTTAAGAAGTAGATATACAGGGTGTTTGTTTTAAAACGCAATCTAAGTCACTCTTTACGAGCAATATATGATCATTTGGTATCAATTGTTTGTTCGCTTCAATAACTGTTAACTGGTCTGGTTTATTGAAGTGGTATTGTGGTTTAGATGTAATTTGGCGTTATTGTGAAACAAAGGCAAAAGTAACCCAAACATCTTCAACATGTCTTCATTCGGTACAGTCCACCATTTGTTATGTTTTCTGTTTCCCTACAGAACCTGAATTTAAAATATCTTTAACAAGTCTGTGAATGATTTGTCTGTGTAGATTTGTTTGGAATGCTCTACCCACACCTGAAATAATAATTAACCTCAAACTCCTCTCGACTCAAAGACAATTATTATCTTGTTTATTGTTGTATTCTTAACAATAAACACTCTTTGATTGTTGCTAAAAACATTTACTGAGTTTGGTCTCTAAAACAGCATCGAATTAGAAAATCAAAATCACGATATTACTGCAACAATACAAATCGTTGAAATCGATGCAAATTTATGAAAATATATTGCTCATAAAGAATGATTTACTATAGTTTGAAAACTGGGTTGCGTTGGAAAACAAACACTTGTATAATTGGAAATCTTTTTGCGGATATTTTTGGTTTGTATTCGGGTAGCTTAAAGTAAGACTTCGCAAGCTAGGGATTCCAATTCAGACCTGCCCGAAGCCCGAAAATTACCAGTTTGAACTTAGTCACTTAAATGTTATGGGAAAATAAAACACCGTGTTTATCTTTGATACTGATTTAAGACACCAACCACTTCTAGAGGGTATTTTAAGGTGAGTATGGGATGAAGGGTGAGTGTGTTGAGTGTTTTTGATGGACGATAAGGCGAATTATTGTTATAAACTAGGGTCGACTATTCCTCAGATTGGGTCATTAATTAATAGCCCAACGACCAATGGAATGGATCAACGGTTTAACATGACTTCCGAACCATCGTGAAAAGTTTTATCACAGCGCCCGGGAATCGAACCCGGGCCGGTTACTCTACCACTGAGCTATGGCAACACCCCTGAGCTATCGACCACTCCAACTCCTATTGAACTTTGAGAAAGTGCGTTCCTCGCGGCTCGCTCAACCCTTGCACAACACGCATCACGACATAAACAACCCTTAGTTCACATCGCAGTGCGCGGCACGGCGGGGCGGTTTCAAACTCAGTGTTGATGAGAAGGGATGATTACTGGCTGCCCGCATCCTGCTTGCAATGCGGGTCGCAAAGTTTCTCTCTTCACAGTGGACACAACTCACTGCGGAACTTGTAGTTTAACTTCGGTGTATTATCTACAGTTAGCTTGGTTGAGGCTTGCAAGTACCGGGAAAAAATATATTGACTGCTAATCAAAATGGCAAAATTTTTGTCTGATTTTGTCAAGTCTAAATGTAGTACTCTTTTCCGTGGTTTTTTGTTGAATAGGACGGAATTTCTGGGGTAACGCTATTGGAGACGTTATCCGTAGTTTTCAGTGCAATACCACGTTTCGGGATCTGGATTCTGACCCCATCCTCAGGTGAAAAGAACCTAAAACAAAATAAACAAGCCAAAGTAATCACTGAAAGCTGACCTTTCAACCAACACCAAACACCATCCATGTTTTAAAAAAACTTTATCTTAAAATAATTTCCCTAGAAAACATTGCAACCAGCCCAAAAACGTTTTGAAACAAGCAGCAATTAGATAAACTAAACACGTCTACGGCCAGTGGCAGCTACCTACCGATTGACTGGTTGAATGGCTGGGAGTAACGTACGACCAATCACAGCCCTGTATCAGTCTGACCAACTGTAACAAAACAGTACAAAATTGCCTATCAGGCACAGCCAATGGAAGGAAAATATTTAGAGTTTTGAAGAATGAGTCAGGTTTGCCTGTCATAATATATCTAACAATATTTCAGAAAGTTCTTTACATGGTTAAATATGTAGTAATCACTTTTTTTATGAAATAACTCATTGGACATTGGAAATGCCAACTATATGATTGATTACCTTACCTTACTCCTCAAAGGCCGTTCCTTGGTGATGACTTCTGGTTACTAACCACTGGAAAAAGTGGATCGTTATCACTAGTAATCGTAGCACATTCTGCGTACCTGTCTGTAACTGTTGAAAGTATATAGAGGTTTATATTTAAAAGCTCGAAATTCAGCAACAAACCTTACAAAAAACACGGTAGTTACGTTTTCGATAGACATTTTCGTCACACCCAAAACAAACCCTCCAAGAGTCATCCAGACACAAAAATTTTAAACAACGAAGTTATCTTTTAATACACTCACAGCGTTTATGAAGAGTAATTTAATCAAAGCTGGTGAATAGAGTTTCCGTTGTAAGTCCGTGTATCGGTCTCTAGAGGGCGCTTTTTGGACACACAATGTAGAGTCAACTAACTGTATCCCCCTCAACATCCCCCCCACAACACAATATCATCCTGACTGCGGTTTTCAGCGTCAGGGCTGTGTCCTTCTATGTGATGGCTAAAATATTAAAAATATTTGTTTGTTATAGGCGTCAAACGTGCGTATCTACATTTTTGTCGGATGTCACGGTTTTTGCAACTATTACAACAAAAATTGAACTTAAGTCTTTGGTTTGTTAAAAAAAGTTATATTGTTTTCAAATATTAGTTTTTGTTTTTAGTTTGTAGGATACATTTTCATTGAATATACGTAGGTCAAGTGCAAAAGTAGGTTGAACAGAAAATGAATCCAAATGCAAAGGTTTAATCAGTTAGCTTCATCCACGTTAAACATTATAAGATTAGCTTTTCTTATGTGACATGACCATCATTTCTTGCGAAACCGTAGACAAGCTAGGAAAGTTTGCAATTATTTAATAGGGTTTTTCGTTATTCTTACTTTCTTATAGGTATTCCCCGCTCTTTAATGTACTTTTTTGTTATTTTCGCTTTCAAATTTTCGATGTATACAGGCAAAATTATTTTACTCCAATTTGCGTTCTAAAATTGTACCAAGTCAGTTTATGAAATCACAGAGTACAAGTCATAATTGTAGGAGTATAAATAAATAAAAATATTATAGACCAACGATGTAATAGCCGTCGTCATTTTCTTATTTAGCCTTTTGATGCGTTTTTTTCTCTTAACGCTTTGGTGATGTTGTAAAAGTTAACCGTAACTGCTAAATTTTACAATATAATATGAAATATGCGATTCTTTCCCATTATTTTAGTTGATTGCCTAGTTAAAATATACTCGTTCTATTGATTTAGTTGATAGTTGAAACTAAATAGTGTTAAAACCAATTACAAGGGAAAACACTAGCGACTATTGAAACATCCAAATGTTTAAAAGTGAGGAGTTGAAGTAGGATGAAAAGGTGGCTGACCCGGCGAAACACAAAAGTCTCCCAAGGGACGAATTCGCTCTCTGGTGGTTGGTGGGGGTGTTGAGGGGAGCTGCTCTTTCCCCCCTCACCGATTTAACTTCATACCTCTTATATTATATTGTACATCTTTTCCAAAAACTGTTCAATAAAATAATTATAACTCAGAGCAGTTGAGCTATTTTATAGAATCTCATCATTTACTAAATGAAGAAGCAAAAGCCAATAATGAAAGCCAAATTTTTAACAATGTTGGATTCTGTTTATTTTTAATTATTACACTATACACCAATTTTAAACGGGGAACGGTGTTATTTACATTTGTTTTAGAAAATGTCACATATTGAATTCAATATTACGTATTGAATTATTTTAATTGTCATTTGGTAGTTTTAAAATATTTTTTAGCCAAATTAGCCTGATACCTCAGCTTTGTTTTAGTATACAAAAACATTATGCATATGAAAATATTTGCAATAGAATGCAAATTACTCATGTAGCCTTGTTTATTTATCGTACTGCATTAATTTTACACACTATATGTTGTTATACATACTGTTACTTAATATAACTAACGAAATTAATATTACTGATAACAACGAAATAAATACAATAACGTTTAAGTAAGAAGATAGAAAGATGGGATTATTTTTTAGTTTGAAATATTGCGGACGTTTTTACGGTTAGTGACCAAGAAAACAGGACAACGGTGGTTGGTAGCTGGCATAGGTCTCCTCGGTCAGGTGATTAGTTTCTCTATTTGAAGTTAGTTTCTTTACGTGTTGTGCATGGTGAATTGTTTTCTACAGAAACCTTTTAAGATTTTATTTTGTTGCTATAAAAACACATACACACATGTTGCTGCACAAACTGTGTTTGACTGGTCATCTTATACGCTAATTAATTTCGGCCAACTCGTTACCCAAACTTAATGTTATATTTTAGAATTAGTTTTACCTAAAGATGGAATCAGTTTATAGATTCCGAAACGTTGTGTTCTTCTTTATCGTAAACTATGAAAACGGCCGAAATACTATTTTAAACTCAGGAAAACAAGTTAATAGTATTTTCTAAATTTAACTAATATGACTATATGTTAACACAAGATTATTTAATATTAGTACTCGTATACCCTTTGAGTATTTTAATAGCATATTCAAAAACTAACAATAATTTATATTATTATGAATGGAAATGTTCGCTTCTAAAACAATAGAACTTTAGAAGTAAACTCGACAGTGTAAATCGACGTCACAAATGTAATATTGTTTGAATTCACGTTACAAATAAATTGACAAAATTAATAACTTTAGAATATTTCCTCTCTCGATTTTTAACAATATGTGTCTGATTTCTCGATTGTGAGATTGAAACTGTGCCTGGAGTATCCAGTGATTAAATACTTTTCATTGGTGTTTTACTAATCAAAGTTGTATACTGAATTTTTATTTTTCGTAACAAATTTTGATATTTAAATTGTACATTTTGCGTACGTAGATACACTATTGGAATTTGCACCGCTCAAACATGCAAGAAGGGCTTAGCGGTGTCATATAATGTTAATGTCAACGTTAACAGATCATATTGCGTGATTATGGTAAATTATTGGTCGATATGTTAATGGAGACATGAGCACCGAAAGCTCCTAAGGGCTCTTACGTGACTAGAACATGGTGTTGAGCCACATTTCAAACCTTAAAGTGCTTATTTAACTTGACGGTATTGCAATCAAAATATACAGACGATCAAATAGCAATAAAGTGTTTTTTGTTTTATTTTATTCAACCATACAATACAAATTGTTTAGGCATAACAAAATCAAACAAAATACATTGAACATAATAATTGTATACATATATATATGAAACTTTACATTAATTTGTGTTTGACAGCATTAAGTAGCAGTTCAGCCATCAGTAACAACAAAAGTGAAAACCTAATGATTCGTCCAATTACCACATAAACTCTTCGACACTGTAAAATTTTGAAATTAAAATATTTTTGTCAATTTTAAATGCTTTGAATTTTGTAATTTTAAAAAACTATTAGATTTGTTGAATAATGTTACGCCCGCTTGGGAAGGTAGCTGCGAATAAGAAGTTGATTTACTGGAATTGCATGTTAAACTAAAGGAATACTGATAGCAATTATACGTTTGGATGATAATGTTTACATGGTGCTTCGAAACAAAAAGTTTGGAACATGTCTTTTCGTGATTATTGGTTTAAATGTTAACCGTTGTCCATTCGTTGATTAGTGGCAATCAAACAGTGCCTAGTTGTAAAAGACTACACCTATCATTAAAGCAACAATACTTATAATAGCAGTTACCTTAAAATACTTAAAATTGTGATGTCTCAAAATCAAAGATAAAGTATAAAGTATACGAAAGACTTAAGCATGTGTGAAGTTGAAAAAAATAAAATGCAACTTGACGTTTAACTTTTTTATTATTATTAGTAATTTTAGTTTTCTTTTTAATAAACACTAGAGGTAAATGCCATATAAATATGTTTATAACTAATATTACTATTGGTCTAACATGTTATTGTGGACTTTTTCAATGTTTCCTTTCTTTGTCTTTAGTTTCTTTCCAGCATTTATTTCGTTCTAAGCAGTCACGGTTTTTTTTTTTTTTTTTTTTTACTTACGCCAGCAGCAATTTATTAGAGTTTAAACATTGGGGTTTCATCACAAAACGCTTTTAGCTCAAACCCATGTGCCTGCAGGAATCGACTGCGACCTTGCGCTTTTGCAACCGTGACTCACCACTGAGCCACGGACGCAGGCTTTCGCTTTCTTCTCGTGCATGCAGTTCGTTTAAGCAACTGCAGCCAAACCTTCATTGTATGAAAAACCTCCTTTCATATACGTTTCATTAAGAGATAAATTCAACGTTATACACAGAGCCAAACTACCTTAGTTTTACTTTATTCTTTAAACACATTCTTTGACAACAACAGCTGGAGGCTGACTTCATCACCATACTTTAGGGTCCGCCTCAGCTGCTCGGAGAGTGTCGTTGCAGAGGTCTGTGGGAAATAAAATGGAGACAATGCTATTTTGACGAAACAACTCTTAAATTAAAGATAAACATATTTTATCTAGGTTAACCTGTAGTTTATTTTAAAAACATGTCTTTTTAAGCGGATCCGTGGCGGATTGATATCGCGCATCCGGAGCTCATCACTCAGCGCGGGTTTGATCCCACAGTCACCACTTTAATGTAATGTGACTTATACGGTAACGCTAGGTAAAGGTCGAGGTTGAGTGGTAGAGAGGACTTAGTAGTCCTAACTTCGCCTCGTTAAACAAGACAAACTTTACCTTTACCTTTTTTACTTGTATTGTATTAATGGTTAAATTTAGAATATATGAGTGTTTTGAGGCCTTATTTAAAAAGCTAAAAATAGGTTATTAAAAATCTAATCACAGGCTAACACAAATAAACTCTTTCTTTTTCCATAAAAATTAACATGTCCAAATTTAATCATCATATAAGAGCGTTATTTACTTTTTACGAAATCTTTGCAAGTGGAGGGTTTGACAGTTAGGCCGCATCAGTTGAAAGAAGGCCCATTGCTCAGCCAGTTGTTACGTGCGCGGTGTCCTGTGTTCTTGGGCGGACGAATTCAGCCTTTCTCTGCGGTGACCACTAAGGCGGACCCTTTCGCTTCAACACGTCCAGCATTGTCCTATATTCTTTACGGTTAAGTTTTAGTGGCAGGGTTCATCACTAGGGCTTGTAGCGTTATACTAGAGTCTAGAACATACTGTCCTGTACGGTACTTAGCGTCAGAAATGGTTGAGACCATACACTGAGTCCATATACTGAGTCCACATACTGAGTCCATACATCAGAGTAAGAGTTACAGAGTCAGAGTTACTCCCGGGTGAGGAATATGTGGTCATCCACTAAACCGCAACATCAGTTTACTCACCACTCCCGGTCAGAATGTGCCCACTACCAGTCCACTTTTACACCACGAGTTAGCTCTGACATATGTATTGTCTTTATTAGCATACTTTGGTGAGATTCGTTTTCATTACTTTTTTGTCACAATTAAGTTTTACATACATTTATTTCTTTAACTTTATTTTCATATCGTTTTAAGATGAAGTTTTTAAGTTGTATTATTTTTAGTAGCATACTTTGGTGCTATTGTTTTTTAATGACTTTTCCTTTCTCAATGGAGTTTGACAGACATCAATTTCTTAAGCTTTATTTTCATATCGTAATTGTTTTAAGATGGAGCGTTTAAGAATTAGTTACTTGTAAATGGTCATCAATTGATTAGTTTAGAAAACTGGTCAGATAACTTTAAAAAATGTGCAACAATTGAAATCATTCTAACGTTGATACTGAACTATAATATTCTTCTTAACCGATGTTTTGTAGTTGAACAAAGGGTTGAGTTTACAAATGTTATTTTACTATAGTTAAACAACTAAAATACCAAAATAAAATACCTTATTTCATTATTCAAGCAGCGTTATTTCAATACAAACTATTAAAATATTTAGAGCGCTTAACACAATTTTGGTAATGCATGCTGACCAGAATCTTTAGGATTTTGAAATGCACAAGAGAACTATTTTTACTTTTATATTGTTATGTTAAAGTGAGCTTTATATGGATAGAAATAGAAAGACCCTTCATACAATGAAATGTAGCCATTCTTCACTTTATACAGTGAGATGTTTATACAGTTGAATACAACATGATGTGGTCCATGTAACCACAAGTTCTAATAGTGGTGATGCATTTAGTATGTTAAGATATGATCACATTACAGTCATAACAACGTGCTTCATCATAGTTATTACTAAGGATATTTCAAAAGAGACAATATTTTACTCTTTGCAATTTTGTAACAGCTCGAAGATGATAGCCTTTGCTATTGAAAGCGCTTGTGCCAAAAATAAAAAATTAATTATATTGGCCTACTGTTTTAAATTACTTTATAGTAATACTGTTATTAAATAATAATATATACTGACTAGAGATGTTTATAACAGTTGGTATATGATTTACAAATTAAACTATCTGTACTATGAAAACCCTCTGAATAACCAGTCTGTTGCTAATATAAAATATATTTTTTAGTTGTGTTGTTACAACTATTTAGGTGATGAAAAGAACTAGCTTTGTTAGACTTTTAGTATTTAATAGTTACTAAAGTCAGTGATATTATACACCTAGATCATTACCGGTGTTGATGAAAGCGGTGTAAACAACTTAATTGTGATGAATCCAACCATGGTTAAAGGTGTATATAACAAAACTACTTCTAATGATTTTGCACCAAATAAAATTCTAAAATATATTGAACACGAAAATTGTTGAAATTTATTTGACTGTATTTATTTCCTAGTTATAAAACACTTTTAGTTACATTTTCCTCTGTAATCCAAAGCTTATCGCACTAATGAAAGTTTAGGCTATTTATACTTTCTACTGATGATTAAAAATACAACTAGCACAGACATTTGCTTACCCATATATAGCAATATATATTTTAGCAAACCTAAAAGTAAATATAAATTCTTTACATATACATAGTTTTAACAAATTTAAAAAATTAGTTTCCCAAAAAATTTGAATTGATATTATTATGAATAGAGATATGGTCGTGTGGAATAATACAGCGTGGAAGACACACATAGAGGGAATGAAGTGTTCCTTTGGGAGCCGACATTGTTGTCGCCTTTGTACGTTCCCATGCATTGCTGCGAGCACGTATCTCTTCTTAGATTTTAAATAAAGATAAATAATTCAGGGAATATTATTTGTGTGATTTAAGTATTCTCTGACTTACTTTGCATATTATTTGTTGACAACAAATTAATTGTTGTTTGCATCAATATTAATTTAATCTTTAATGCGGCTCTTTACAACAACAAAGACCTAGTGTTGGGAAAGCTCTGAGTCCTGGCAAGATATATTTCAAAATTTAAAGATTTTGACATTACTTCGTGTTTATATTAACGAAACCATTTTATTTTATTTAAATAAATGTGATAAGATGTCAGGAGCTAACATTCACGCTTACCCTACACGACAAAGTTATCAGTTTAGAAACAAATATCACAGACTCAACATTTCTCAAAATATTTTAGAGCTGTTTAACATCTTCCACAAAATTTAAAGCTGGAAAAAACTATCATTTTAAAATGCGTATCAAGAATTTTAGTTAATAAGCATGTTATACCATAGACGAGTTCTTTATATCTTCTATCGGCTTCGACTAATTTCCCGCATACTCAACTTGTAAACATTTTTCAATAGTGGATTTACCAAAGACATTAGTTTTGTGTGTTTTGTGTGTGTGTTAATAATTTAATTTTATAATAGTTAGTCAACACAAATAACTTTTGTAAAATAACAATACATTTTAAATCTTTTGGAAAGAGCAAATAAATAAATACTTAGCAATATAATCGTGCTTTTCTTAAAACTCCACTTCAATGATTTAAAGGAGTTTATTACTGTTCCAAGCCCAATAATATGGGGAATGTTTCGTACACTTATGCACACAGTAAAAACGAATGTTTGGAAAGTACTCAAAATAATGCACTATATTGGTTTCATATTTAAATATTACTTAAATAAATGAAAAAATCATTAAAACAAACAAAGTAGTGTCAATCGAAGAAGCTAGTGTGCAAATATTGTTACATAACATGACTTTGAATAAAGCCATAAACAATTTTGTAGTAAAAAATATATTTTGTTATTAAGACTTATATTTAATTACTACAAAGAAATAATACAACAGGAATAAGTGAATGAGTGATTACAGTTACAACATAGCTCAAAATTTGCATAATTTCAGTGCGCTTGAATCGTTATTTAATATATATTTATTCAAACAGCACATTGCTAACAATTATAGGCGTGATGTAATCAAAATACATTGTCAAGATGAAATAACTAGAAAGAAACAATACAGATTAATGAATGAAGCCATACAGTATTCAAGCCACTCTTCTTTGTTCCAGGGTCAGGATTTCAGCCGGAATTCGCCGGCCCTCTGGAAAACCTGACAGTGGCTGTGGGAAGAGACGCCACCTTCCGCTGTATGGTGCAACACCTTGGAGGCTATAGGGTAAGCCAACCTTCATTTTGAAAGTATCCAAAATTTGTCGACAAATAAATAAGTGTTATATTATTTCAAGTAAGAGCAAGTGCAGATGAATCTGTTCTCCCACGTGTTGTATTTGATATAGGCTACAGTGTTTAGTGTTCTTGTTCCAAATGTTAGTTGTGTTTTCGTATTAGTCACATTACAAATGTAAGTGGTGACTGCGGGGATCGAACCCGCGCTACCAGAGTGATGAGCTCCGGAGTCACATGATACCAATCCGTCACGGATCAGCTAAACATACATCACGAATACAAAACCAATTTTAATAACAATCAAATTTCAACAAAATTTGACTACTTGTTCCGCTGTTATAGCGAAAAACACTTTTTTGGCCACCATTTTGAAACGTTCGAGGGATTTTCATAATCTTTGATATATTATTGATGTTGAGTGAGTATAATACATATTTGTTTTAAAGTTCTTCAAAATCGAACGAATATTACTGTTAATATATCATTAAAGCCTTTTTCGGAAATAGGCCTCCCCAAAGGGGATGTCGGGGAGTCAATTTGTACCAAATTTAGTGAAAATCGGGCAAAAATGCGATCTGTAGAGATGATACACATCGCTCATTTCATCGACCCGGGTAGGATATTGCCATACTAATGGCATGAATATCTCATTTTTCTAAAGGAAATTCGATAAAATATTTCAGCAACCAAACTTACTCCACACAATATGATTCGTGTACATTGCAGGTGGGGTGGGTGAAGGCGGACACGAAAGCGATTCAAGCAATTCACGATCACGTGATTACCCACAATCCTCGAGTATCAGTGTCGCACTCTGACCACAGCACTTGGAACTTGCATGTCAGGAGTGTTCAAGAAGAAGACAGAGGGCAGTACATGTGTCAAATCAACACTGACCCTATGCAGAGCCAGGCAATTCACGATCACGTGATTACCCACAATCCTCGAGTATCAGTGTCGCACTCTGACCACAGCACTTGGAACTTGCATGTCAGGAGTGTTCAAGAAGAAGACAGAGGGCAGTACATGTGTCAAATCAACACTGACCCTATGCAGAGCCAGGTAAGCAATTCACGATCACGTGATTACCCACAATCCTCGAGTATCAGTGTCGCACTCTGACCACAGCACTTGGAACTTGCATGTCAGGAGTGTTCAAGAAGAAGACAGAGGGCAGTACATGTGTCAAATCAACACTGACCCTATGCAGAGCCAGGTAAGCACCACGATCACGTGATTACCCACAACTCGAGTCAGTGTCGCACTCTGACCACAGCACTTGGAACTTGCATGTCAGGAGTGTTCAAGAAGAAGACAGAGGGCAGTACATGTGTCAAATCAACACTGACCCTATGCAGAGCCAGGTAAGCAATGCACGATCACGTGATTACCCACAATCCTCGAGTATCAGTGTCGCACTCTGACCACAGCACTTGGAACTTGCATGTCAGAGTGTTCAAGAAGAAGACAGAGGGCAGTACATGTGTCAAATCAACACTGACCCTATGCAGAGCCAGGTAAGCAATGCACGATCACGTGATTACCCACAATCTTCGAGTATCAGTGTCGCACTCTGACCACAGCACTTGGAACTTGCATGTCAGGAGTGTTCAAGAAGAAGACAGAGGGCAGTACATGTGTCAAATCAACACTGACCCTATGCAGAGCCAGGTAAGCAATGCACGATCACGTGATTACCCACAATCCTCGAGTATCAGTGTCGCACTCTGACCACAGCACGTGGAACAACAAAAACAATCTTGGATCTAATGTTCTTGAAGTTCGTCTTGTGTCAGAAGTGTTCAAGAAAAAGACAGAGGGCAGTGCATGTGCCAAATCAACATTGACCCTATGGACTAAGTAATTTTCTCAATAACACTATATAGAAGTAGGATGGCTAACGGTGTGGAACTGTGGAAAGCTATTATTTTGATTTTTAGTTTTATTGCTTAGGGGTTGATTTAACCTAGTTCCCACAATAATTTAACGTGTGGAGCTCTACGAGATAGACAATAGTTCTTGCACCCTTTGTTAGGGAATGTCTTGTGTTGCGGAGCTGTTGTAGCAGATATCAATATGTCATTAAAAATATAGAATGTGAAAGTTCAATCGAGTTTTCATCAAGTACGTATCATTTTAGATTGACTACATTTTTTATTTTTTTGAAAGGGTAACTTAATATAGTTGATGAACATAGGAAATAAAAATCCACATTACGATAACCCGTCCATTTAAATTTGAAACTAAGACGTAGGCTATCATTTAACAAAAAGATCTCAACGATCTTACTGTTTAATTGTCCACAAATGGTTTAACAGCACTGGATTGCTCATTCAAACGCAAACTAAAAGTGGACTTCAACTTCAAACTACTTGCCCGCCATTCCACTTTATGACCCTAATCGAGTAACTTTTTGACTTCATTCTGTTGAAATTTGTCGTTACATTCTGTAATATAAGGGTTCAAAATTAAAAAAATGTGAATTATATTTTTAGATACATTCAATTTTTAAAGACAATGCTCTTTTAATACAAACTCTTAACATAAATTATATACTTCCAGCCCATACTTAAAAACACATCTACATAGAAGGTATTTCACTCCCACAAAACTTTATCTTTAAAATACCACACAGACAGCAATGGACTACTGTGTCGAATTTCAACTCAGGTAACATTTGATTTTTCTTTCAAAAGGACAAAACTCGATCCTTTTATACAACAGTGTTCAGTGCAGCAGTGCGACGATACAACAGGCTGAAGTGTAGGTAAGGGGTTGTTGTTGAGGGGGGGTTGAATAGGGGTGAAGGGGGCTTTGTGGCACATCGTGTGCGGTTACAGGCAACAAACATATGGTCCACTGCGACCAACTCTGTGTGTATTGAGTGAGGGTTTATACTTTAGATGTTTTTAAACGAAAGGTTGTTTATTGGGAAGTACGGGATGGCCTAAAATATTGAGTTTTGGTCGTACGTGATTAGTAATGCAGGAGGTAGGACAAAAAAATCTAAACCAGTTATTAAAACAATATTCTTGTATTTGAAATGCCGGTTAGTCCAATTGGGGAGAGTCCCTCTCATGGCTAAACTTTGAACGGCTGCCACATCCTACTGCAACGTCGTATTTTACTACTGTATAGTAAATACACTATTACTTTTCTTTATAATTTATTTAGAATGTTTAAATGTGTATTAATATTCCATGGAACGCTTTTCGAAAGTAATTTTCTTTATTACAAAAGTTGAAACCAACACTTCTTAAACATTTCTTCTAGTGCAAGCTAACGTTTTCTTTAGAAAATATCAACTTACGAGTATATCTTTCTTTAAATTGTAAAGAAACAAAACTGGGAAATTTTAAAAATCTTTGGTATTGTTGTATAATGTGGTGCCATTCAAAATTAACATCTAGTAGATGCTGCATTTTGTCTTTGACTGACCAGCATTTTCAAACAGGTATACCTCAAAAATTTGCACAATTTAACATTTTTAACATGGGTTAAAAGTTAAGGTATCATTTGGTTGGGGTAATTTAGAAATGTTTACGTGGTTAATGAATCATAAAGTCCTGTCACACATTGCGACTTAGTAGCTGCTACTAGCCATGTGGATAATTCGGCATGTCAACATTGAATCAGCTGATACTTTCAATGGCAAGCAATGTTGACATGCCGAAACCTCACACACATGACTAGAAGCATCTACTATAACTCGCAATATGTGACAGGACTTCTATTTAGAGAGAGACCGCTAAAAGCATATCGCTATCTTGTACATGCATGATTGCTTTTTGGATTTGTGTAAAATCTGCATTGAGTTATCACCCTGTATACTGTTCATTAGGCGTTATAAGACCATAACTTGTATGTTTTTCACCATAATATAAAACCGTACAAGACAACTCTTAAGTAATTAGCAATTTCTTCATGTGTCTCTAGATAGGGCACCTGGATGTGGTGGTGCCTCCTGATTTCGTCAATGAGGAGACATCCAGTGACCTGATGGTTCCTGAGGGAGGGATTGCCAAGTTAACCTGCAAAGCCAGAGGGTATCCAACCCCTCATGTCACATGGCGGCGAGAAGACAACGGGGACATCATCGTCAAGAATGGCACTGGGAAGAGCAAAGGTAAGGTAACAAGACAGAAGAGCGGAAAAGAGAGAAAAGGTGACCCGAGTCAAAGTATGAATATTCTACGATTTATAATAACACATTAGTATGAGAGGATAAATAAAAGACGAATTTCAAAATAGAAGCAATAGAGAAAAGTAAGATTAAAATGAGAATGAGAAGAATCAAAAAGAAAAAAGTAGAAGTGGAAAAATTGACCGGAACTAGCCTACACTACAGAGTATATTTTTCTAATTGTTACCTCTTCACAAAAGACCGTGACATTTTCTATAAAGCACCTTTTTTTATCCTACTTAAGAGTTAAAAAATACGCTGAAAAAAATTGTTCGATGAATTTTAGTTCCATTGCTCTAGTGGGAATACAAATAAATATATTTAATTTTAAGAATAAATAAATAAATAAAGAAGTTGAATAGCCAGCATTTAATACTTAATTTGCTTTAGACTTTATAACTGTCATATTTCAATATCTAATTGCTAAATTTAATGACTTGTTTTGAATTTCCTAACGAAAAATATTTTCAGGTTGAAGGATATCTTCTTTTAAGTTTGCGCAACAAAATATCGCCAGATACAATTGAGATAACGTTTAGTACCTGAATCAAGTGCATTCCTATTTATTAGATAATAATTGCTAAACTCCAACAGTTTAAAGATTGAAGCCTATAATTGAAAGATAGTTCACAGGAAAGCACTCACCTAAATGATTCCTTTGACTTTGACATTGCACTGAGGGGCTATTGAGTGATGACACCCTCAGGTGGTGATGGATTATATTAAGCCACTACAGGCAATGTAAGGTCATCCTCTATCAAGCCAATTGATCGTAGTCATTGGTGCATCTAGATGATTAACTCAAGAAGAATATTAGGGTGGGGCTGAACATATTATTTAAAATATTACTATTTATTTGTTGGGCTGATTGATAATACTTTTTAAAGGACTATGTGTTTCGATTATTCCACAGTATTTTACCTTCAGCGGACTTTTAATACTAAAATTTTAGGCCTCTACTATAGTAAATGGCCTTTGGCCGGAATATTTTAGATTTTATTCTTTCCTCATATTGGACAAATCGTCTTTTCCTTGATACACAAAATGAATCCTATAACCTGTAACCCTTCTTAATCATATTGGTAACCAACTTTACCATCTGAGCTGCGTCCTCCACTCTTCTTTTCGCACTGCCGCACTTCCCTACCTTCTCTTATTGAATCCGCCAAATTTTCCAGCTGCCATCTCATTGGTTGTCCACCGATGTTCCCCCCTGATTGGTTGATCAACCATTGTCCAGTGAACACCGCTTGAGTGGAAAACTCCGCTGAACGGCCAAGAATGTGGCGTGAATGTGGAATTGCTGAAGGTGGAATTGGCTGGCCTACTTGACGAAACTGTGGTAAAGCTTACCAATATTAAGAAGGTTTTACAAACCTCAAATCCACCCCCAGAATTACTACTAGCTCTAATCTTCATTTGGTTTTGTTACAGTGAACAGCTACCAAGGCGAGTTCTTGAAGCTCACTAAAATAACAAGGTCGGAAATGGGGGCTTACCTCTGCATTGCTTCCAACGGAATCCCGCCCTCTGTCAGCAAGAGGATACTTCTAAATGTGCACTGTGAGTTTCAACTTTTTATGAGTTTAGAAAACTTAGCGGCCCAACCTTCCCCTTTGGAGTTCAGGAATTGAGCCAAGCAGTTAAAAATCTTTAAGAATATTTACAACATATTTAATACGACAAATATTCACTTTAACATATCTAAATTCGTTTGTTTGTTTCGTTACCAGTTCACCCGGTGATACAAGTGCCAAACCAGCTGGTGGGCGCCCCCTTGGGCACAGACGTCACCTTGGAGTGCTACGTGGAGGCTTCCCCCAAGTCCATCAACTACTGGGTCAGGGACTCTGGTAAGTGTGACAACGTAATCAGTTTGTGACAGTTACAAAATATTCTCAAGTATGAAGCTGTTAGTGTCACACCATCACACCAGATATAACCAAATGTTCTTTCTGTAATGACACTTGCTACTTATAAAGCAAGCGTACCTTGTTTGATATTCCCTCAACTTGAACTCTGTTTGAAAACTATTGCTTAAGGTTTTAAAATAATATTTTACCATAAAACAAAAACAAATAACTTTGCATTTTTGATATTAACAACGCATGCATAAAGACAAATGGTTTGTGAATTTAATTAAATGACAGGCTTCCACAAAACTATAATCATTATAACCATACATACTCGTTGGTAACCTCATGACACCGAAAAGTTACAGAACGACGTTTTATGATCAAGTAGTCGTTTTCAGTTCTGCATTATTACTTCATAACTGGCCAGTTAAAATATATACTCTAAATATAATTACTTAGAAATTTTCCACCTAAAGTATTTTCTGAGTATAAGGATTAGTGTATTTTCAGAGGTATTTTCAATTAGTGTATGATGATACTCCTGAAACCCTTAACAACTTTATCATTTATCATAAACCTGCAAAGTCCAAAAGCACGTTAGCACACTAAAAAGACCCAGCTCAACTGTGTGTTTCTCATGACCAAGTTAGTCGCCCCACTTCCAGAAGTCACAGAGTGCAAATAAAACTGCACAGAAGCGAGTCATCTGGAGGGTGAAATAATATCGCGCTCACAATAACGGAATTTGCATAGCGTAAATATTCAGGCGGGAGACGCAGTTAATTTGAGCTGTCGGGAGCAAAACTTGGCAAAGAATCGGCAAAGAGAGCTGCCGCCAGTTTGCAACCTGTAGGGGACGATATTCAGGGTGTCCCATAACTTAAACTAAGTAGGTAGGGCGGGGGAGTGATATCGTAAGCTTGCTAGTTCGAGTCTCGCTTCATGGTAGTTAAGGGTCGGTAATTGGCTCGAAGCTAAGGTCACCACGCAGGATGTGTAGGTCCTTGGTGATTGGCTAGTTAACTGGTTAATTTCCTTAATCAAAATCCTTTACGGCTGAAAGGTTTCAAACTAATTTGTTGTAGGATTTCCAGTACTTTTTGACATTTCAAAAGGTTATCCACAAACTTGAATATTGAGTAAATTAAAGGTTCAAACTTCGGTTTTATTGTAGGGCGTGTGTATTACTAGTTCAAATTTAATAATTGACTTAAAACATGTCGATTTAACAGACACTCAAATTAAAAATGTAAAATTCCGTTGAAAATATGTTTGACCACTACTTACTAACGTACAATCCTTAGCGGATCCGTGGCAGGTTGGAATCGTGCGTGACTCCGGAGCTTATCTCTACACTGAGACGGGTTCGATCTTCGCAGTCACCACTTACATGTATAAAGTGACTATACGGTAACTCTAGGTAAAGGTCGAGGTTGAGTGGTAGAGGGGACTTTGTAGTCCTAACGTCACCTCGTTCAATAAGACAAACTTTTACCTTTACAACAACCTTTTACCTTTGCTAAATCGGCGGTCTAAAATCTATATCAGCCTATCTCACGAACAAATTGGCACAGAAAAATAGCAAACTAATGCTTTTGTGATAAAAATCCTATTTAGTGGAAGACAAAAAAGGCTTTAAAACAAAATCCAAGCAAAAGTTAAAATCCATTATTCTATTCCAAGATAAGCATTATTAGTAGGATTGTCTCTGTTTCAGGAGAAATGACGATATCTAGTGAGAAGTACGAGGTGCAGACTTTGACAAAATCTCTGTTTGAAGTCAAGATGATGTTGACCATCAGGAGTTTCAACAAGCAAGATGTCGGTTCCTACCGGTGTATTGCCAAGAACTCCCTAGGTGAAGTGGAGAGTAACATCAGGCTGTATGGTAAGGAAAACGAAATAATTTTCATTATGTATTGTGATATTATAAATTTGCATATTTGTAGACATGGCTCTAAGATTCTAACAGACAAACCTGAAAGATACAAAATTCCCCAATTTTAAAGGTTTGAATGATTGAAAACATTTTCTTTTTGGTACGTTACGAAGGGTTTGTTCCTGGCAAAGCTTGAAAACAGGCTGCTATTTTCGTGCTCCAAGGAAACTTAAAATCTTCATACGTACAAGGTTAAAGGGCTGCATTAACATATTCTAGTATAGCTATTGTACTATGACATAACAATGTACCTTCATTGAATATTTGACCACCTTATCTTTCGTACCCCCAATAAGGCTGCAATGCAATATAATTTGTTTAAACGTTGATAATTGTCATTATGTAGATAGTGTTAAAACATATTATGGGAATTGCGTCACGTTTCCTGAGTA
Source organism: Matsumurasca onukii (assembly GCA_018831715.1). Taxonomy (NCBI): domain Eukaryota; kingdom Metazoa; phylum Arthropoda; class Insecta; order Hemiptera; family Cicadellidae; genus Matsumurasca; species Matsumurasca onukii. Next base: position 83,078,412 of record CM032058.1, read on the forward strand.
AAATATTTTACCATTTCACTTAATGCACTTGTCAGTGTTTTACTACTAGTGATGTTGCTTTGTATGTAAACGATGACCACCAAAATTTGTATTATACCACGAATAACAAAGGGAACAGAAGGTAAAGTTTTATAGTTTAATAAAGAAAACTGACATACTAATACTAAACACATGACGAATCAAGGTTCAGTTAACAGTCAACATTACACGCCTAACCTTTCCGTCATTTTCCGAGGGAAAGAGACAGATCAGAGCAAAGGTGAAAATCTATAAGAGTTAGGAAGTGCTCTTATCAGTAGGGTGGAAAGGTCCCTGAGTGAAAAGGGGAGGGAAAACTGTTGGCAATGAACAATAAGGTTATCTTTGTCACTGATAAGCCGGATCCACACCCTCAACGTCCTTGACTTCCTCTGCTTCCTGTCAGACCTCTCAACACATCAACCACCCCTCCCTCGCCACGCCACACACAGTCATCAGCTGTGATCATCAGAGAGTTCGTTCAGTAAAGAGTCACTTTCTTGTACCAGGTGACGTTTGTTATCATCGATGATCAAGGTCGTTAAGCTTGGTCATGCATTTTGATAAAACTTGCTTCAAGTGTCGAATATTTTTCATCTGATTATTTGTTTTTATTTAGTATTAAAATGACCTCCTTGCTTCTTACTTTAAGTTCCAGAAAACTGTATGTGTAAGCTTTTAAACCATTACAAAATACTCGTTATTTTAGTTAGTAAAACCACAACAATTAATAAAATACTAACGGTTTTTAGATTTTCATCAGTTACAATAGTATCGTGTTTTCTCAACACATTTCGCGAAGATGAAGGAGGTAAAAAGTTAGTTCCTGGAAAACACGTTTTTTATCAAAATTGATAAAACGCTTTGTATGAAAAAATGTCTCTAATGTGTGAGTTAATCATCTAGATGCACCAATGACTACGATCAATTGGCTTGATAGAGGATGACCTTACATTGCCTGTAGTGGCTTAATATAATCCATCACCACCTGAGGGTGTCATCACTCAATAGCCCCTCAGTGCAATGTCAAAGTCAAAGGAATCATTTAGGCTGAGTGCTTTCCTGTGAACTATCTTTCGATTATAGGCTTCAATCTCTAAACTGTTGGAGTTAAGAAATTATTATCTAATAAATAGGAATGTATTTAATTTTAGTTATAAGTTTTTTACTCAAGGTTATTCAAAAGAGATACTTATATACCACTTGGCTCCACAACCCACGTACCTATCTCTGTTCAATAGCTTGATATTCCAAACAGACTGTTGATAATAAAACTGATTGTTTAATGAAATTTTAGGTAATTGAAGGAAAAACAATTCCGGAATTTTTAGATAAAATTATTGAGGCACACGAGCATGCAAATCATCCTATTCTAAACATAATCCAGCCAACATTATTTGAGAGATCTAAGCTAATTCACTATCAGACACAACTAACAAAACATGTTTTACCACTTCAACAGAAATCCCTGGGCCGACTCGGAAGGTGTACCAAGGACCTCCTTACGACGAGGAGGATCAACAGTACGAGGTCTACGGGTCAGCGGAGGACGAGGACAAAGACGATCTGTCCAACTCTGTGCAGGTGGTCGCGGGGTGGGGTCAGACCCCCACTTCAGGGTCCTCAGGCACCCCAAGCAAGGGCCATGGAGGCAGCAACGTCCAGGTCTTGGAGACCCCCATGACCAGTGGCGTAGGGCGTCCTTCCAGTATGTTAAGCTGGGTCATCCGCTTTATAAGTCAGAGATCCGCTTCCGGTCCTTTTGTTGACAAAAGTGACCTGGAGGATTCTCAGTTTTCTCTAAATCAATCAGGTTTTAAATTCAATACATTCGATAAAATAACGTTTTTTACGTTTAGTAGCTTAGGTCTTAATAGCGTACATGCTAAGCTTTCTGGAAAAGTGAAATATTTCCTCAACTTTACTTCTCTGGGTATTCTTTAAAGTCTACAAACATTGGGCAACTCTTTGATTTCAGCTTGGTTCCGAATACGATTTCGAATTTGCGCATTATTGCTACCAGCTATTGCAGGTTTCTTTGACACATTGATTTACCCAGTTATTCCTTAGTATTATTTGTGATTAAAACAACTTTTGTTATTTTAGCTATATTGACCTTTTAAGAGACTGATGTTATAAAACCTAAATAGATAGTTATAATCAGAATAAAAAGTTTGATTTTTAAGTTTCCGTTGATAATTTAAGAAATAAATCGTTACAAGTATGACAATGAATAACCGTTGGGTTGAATGCACTGAATATAAAATGTTTACATGTAAAAATCTAAAACTTCAAAGCCAAAATAAATTTATATTACCAACTAACAAAGATTTTTAATCCTGAAACTGTAACTGTCTGTTTGAAGTTTGTGTTAACAATGGTACAAGTTCTGAGGTTGAAGTAATATTACGGACGTGTTCTACTATTATTTATTAAAATTGAATTAAGTAATATTTTATGATAACTTCTTACTTTACATTTATCTCATTAATATGTGTTGGTTTAAATCGTATCTTGCTAAATAACTCTCAAGTAAGTAATTTTCGAAACATTAGGCTTGAAACAGAAGACTGTTTTTAAAATTTTTCAGCCAACGTTTGTATACTCGTACTATAATATATTTGAACTGAGATATTCAATCAAACTCTATGCTATTCCACAAAACTTGACCATTATAATAATACTAATCTTCCAAACCATATCTACTCTGTTGATCTAAACTAGATTTTGATTAAATTAGAGAAAAAATGTCAATGTAGCTTTTGTATTGAAATATGTACATAGTAAACATGGGTACCATAATTGTTAGACATACAGTGTCAAATTATAATATGTTTTGTATTATATTAGGATGTTAGTTTGTTATTGTAAATAAAATCGTGTGCCTATCGAGCTAAAAAAATATATCTACAATATCCAAAATACATTTACTAGATGTAGACAACGCTTATGTATATATTATGTTGTTCATAGTTCTTATTAGTAGGTGCATTGACAATAATACTACTCCTGTTACTGTTTGTTTATAAAACCAGTTATCTAACCGTGTGAAACTGTAAATGTACATAACTGAAGCTTTACAAAACCAAACAGTTTTGAAATTAAAAAAACACTTAGTTACAGTTAGTTAAATAATTAAGGATTACATTGACTTACTACTGATAAAAACCTGTACGTATTGAAGTGATTATGTTTAACTGCTTTTTAATAAACCTTATATTTTTATAACTATGATCTACTTCTTCCGGTTCACACCACGTCCAAACTTCTTAACTAGGTTGAGATATTTCGGCCTCGCAGTACCATCTTTAGCTAATGATTGGGTCAACGATTGCTGCACCTTGATTCAGCCAATCAGTGACTGAAGATGGTACTTCACAGCGAGGCCGAAATATCTCAAACTAATTATGAAGATTGGACACGTTGTGAACCGGAAGAACCCGATTATAGTTGTGACACCGGCCACGAAAGCCTAAGAGTTAAGATTATATTTTTATGATTTGCCAAATATGAATGGTTAATGTTAATAACGATATCTTTTAGTTTCGAATTGTATGTTATCTTTAAGTTGACGGTGAAAATGTTTATTACAGTATATTTCTTTCTGAACTAGCTTATGATTGGATTTTGATCGCTTATACTTCACAACTTGGATATAGTTTTAGTTAGTTCCATTACTTACAGTCTTACAGGGCTTAATCATTTTAGAGTATTATGTGTTAATTAAATGTAAGACATGATTAGCCAAATAAACGGAAAAACAAAGCAAACTTTACTCCTGTGTGTAGTTTTCCTCTAAGTTTCCAAGATTTGCCTGTTGTATAAATAATTTCTCCAATGGTTTTCATTAATTAAAAATGTAAATACCACACCATAAATACTATTTTAACTGTTGCTCTTATTTCAGAAACGTAATTATTTTCAAATAACATCGCTTTACACATTTACAATCCTGTCCACATAATATTGTGGAATACTGCTTCCAATACTAAATATTAAGCTTGAAACCTTTTGTAAATATTTCAAGAAAGAACGACCCATTGTGATGTACCTTAACTAGTGTATATTGTTTAATACCAGTAGGCTGTGGTTTTAGGAATGTTTTATTTTAGTTTAAAATAAATACAAGTTTTATAAGTTCAACCAATGATCTAGCATTAAAAGTGAATATTGCCAAATTTTCTATTTAAAGTGTTAAAGCTAGTCTATATATTTTAAGTAATTATTTTTCATAACAAAGTTAGTATTAAAACTTCGGTGAGGAATCAACAAAAAGAAGGGTGGCAATTGTTTAAAAAGTCTTGTTTGAATTAGTTTTAAATTTGAATACGTATACAAACCGCAATTCTCCATTAATTGTTAGCTGGTTTTAATAACAGCTGCTCTTAATTATTAACAAAACAAAATAAAAATAGTTCATATTTATTTACATAAATTTGTTTAGAATTAAAATGTTATGTAAAGGGTTACGTTATGTTTGTAAATTCATGTTACTAGTTTAAGACTAGTTGTATATTTAATCTAGGGACGCATTTATTGTACAAGTATATTAATAAACTGTTTTATTTGTGACAACTTGCATCTTATTTCCTGCAAACTTTCTAACTTTGATAGATCATAATTAGGGTAGTAACTAGCATACCAGCGTGCACTAGAAATGTCATAAGTGTGCTATAAAATGTCTTGGAACGAGGAGATTGAAGGATTTAAAAACGGTTTAATTTACTTGTCAAGTAATATAATGCGTTATGGTCTTAGTTCAAACACGAGCAACTACCGCAAAAAATATTTACCACATTTAAGCTTTGAAAATCAACAATTTAATTGTGTCACGTTTTCAAAGTCATGGAACACAGAATTATCACACTTCGAATACTTTATTGACTTCACCTGACACAATGCGGCGCGAGTAATTTGAATTTCAAAATGTAGATTTAAATCAAGATATGTAGTTACAAAAGTGGATGCCTTTAAAAAATTGATTTCTTTCTAATATTTAAAATTTAAAATTTTCCGTCGCGTTAGGTGAGTAATTTCACGGAAAAGACGCCAGCAGAACAGAGCTATCAGCTGATTTGCTCGTCACGTGACAACACGTTATCAGCTGTTAGGTGATAAATCAGTTTACAGCTGATTGGTCGTACATTTCCCGTCAATTTCCTAATGGTGGCTCCTACTGGCGGTCCCTCAACCACTGTCAACGGTACATCTGTGATTGAGTTACTTATTTGAACGTGGCTTTGTCAGTTTTTTGGGGGACAAAGTTATATTTCGGGTATGTTTTCTTTTTGACACAAAATTTAATTGTATGAGAGGTAATACGAAAATATAGCGTGTACAGGGTGAAAGACTCACTGCTGGATATAGGAAGCTGAAATTTTAGCTAAAAATTAGCCTTGGTATTTATATTTGAAATTCAACGTTTTTTAATGACTGAAGTATGTGTTTTCACTGCATTAAATATGTTATACCAAAAAATAATTATGTAAAACTTATAATAGTAATGGTTTTGGCTTTTACTACTTATATACAACATGGAAAATATCAAATCTTAAATGCGATGAACAGTTAGTGTGAACTATGATAATCCACAACGTTATCGTGATAAACGTTCATTTTAATAATATTTTTGATACTCTATAGCTACTGAGTAAAATAAGTTTTAAGCGTGTGCATCTCTCTTTAGAGCTGAATCCCTTCCGTGTCTGATCATGTTGTGTTGCCTTCAACACTTTATCATTAGAAAGTATGAGAGCTGCAGTATTGATGTGTAAATAAAATAAATAATTTTAAAACTTATTAAACCAAAACATATTGTACATTTTAGGGTTGTGAGGCCTTTCACCAGCACTCTTTTGTTGTAATGTCCGTTGTTGCCAGCATTGCCTAAAACCCTAAAATATCTTTGTATTGGTTTATTAAGTTTTGAAGTTATTCATTTTATTTTACTCTATCATTGGCAAATGTATTGCAAGTATGCTTGTTCTCGTGTTTATCATGTTTTGTTTGACTTATTATTATTTTCGTCCTTGTAGTCTACCAGTAATAATTGGGCTGTCTTGTATTACGTTCTTTTTATTGTTTATCGTAACGTAGAAGTTGATCAAGTACGTGCATAAAACAACACCAGCATTTTCCTATCTTTTTTACAACATTAACTTAACAACCATATTATTGAAACGTCATATAATTTACGTTATTGATTTATTTGAGATAAAAATAACTATCAAATTTTATAATTCTTCTTGGTAAAATGCATGAAATATTTTGTTTTAGTGTAAAACTACCCTTAATGGAAAAGATACTGGACTTCATTGCAAGGTCGAATCTAACAGAGATATCGTAAAGATTGATTGTAATGGGAACAAGATATCCGACCCCATAACCAGCGACCATTGAAAGCAATCAAACGTCCTGGAATCTTCGTCATAACATTTAACATCGTCACCCTACGTCGTTCAATGTAAGATTAGTCTGTACATGTGGAGAAACTGCTTCGCCATCGTTTAAAAGCTGCGCGTTCGACATTTAAGCCTAATTTAAAAATAAGGTAAAGTTTAGCTTCATAAGATCTAAGGCTTCCGGTTTACACCGCGTCACAGTTGAAATATAATTACTGCTAAACATTTCGACCTCGCTGTGGAGAGTCATCCTCAGTAGCTTGTTGACTGGCTGAGACTGAGGATGCTACTGAGATGACTCTCACGCGGTCGAAACGTTTAGCAGTAATTATATTTCAACTGTGACAATTATCAGAAACTAGTCTTAATCAGTAATATTTCAGCCGCGAAAGCCTAAGAGTTAAGAAAGTTTAACTTGTTTACAGAGATGGAGTTAGGACTTAAAGATCCTAGCTACTTTACTCAACATCGACCTTTACCTAACGTTACCGCAGTCACTCATAAAATAGATAGTAGACAATGGGGATCGAACTCGCGCCACCTGAGTGGTGAGCTTAGGACTCACGCGCGATAACAATCCGCCTCGCTCAGCGGAAGAAGTAAGTAACTTAGTAGTTTTATCGGTGAAATCAAATCAAATCTGTTTAAGTTCAAATCACACAAAACCTATATCTACTGTAATATGTGTATACATATTGGAAACGAACCAATAAATAAGGGGTTTTATGGGCTAATACTCCTAAGCTGGGCCAATTTTCATTATATATCAAAAACCAATATTGTAAACACTTATTTTAAACGAAGCGTTTGAATGCCTTTATCGTCAGGTCCATACTCAAGTTACAGAAATTAAGTTTATATTAATTTAGTTTACAACATGGACATGACCATACTTTTGTAATGTTATATACGGATCTTTTTCAGGACGGTAAAGACATTGCCTTTGAAAGGCCTTGCCCTGAATAAATATTTACAATGTTTGTTTTGATATTAAAAACTATTTTACATACCTTCTGCCTACAATTCCTCAGCTGGTTTCAACTGTAGCGCATAGCCCGGAGCAGAAGAAGCAATGGGAGGAGGGAGAGGTTTGGGCGACATAACTCACATTATCGCCACCAGATAGCGGCTCTGTAATGGAGTGCGAGGGTTGGAAGTCTGCCATCTTATGACTCATCTTTCCGCTAAGTAAGACCTTTTTGTGACCCACTGCTAAGATTAATGCCAAGTAAAGAAATCACTGTTTCTAATGTGTGAATTTCTTTTTAGGCCTATACTATAATTAAAGTCTAGTTGACAACGTGTCAATACACAGGCTACAAACGTGTGTAAGAGTGTTCTGAAGTATTATGAGATAGTTTAATTTCGCTACTATCCACAAAAAAATGAGATGATGGAAAAAACCTATGTTGTAAACTATAAAATTGACGTAAGGGGAATGGGTATAAAAATATCCAACCTATATTACCCAGTAATATTTAACTATCCTTTCCGAAATTATAGCGAAAAAGTATTTTATTGCTGCTGCTAAACCTTTCACATTAAGAGCTATCTTTAATCAACTAAGCCTTGAACGCGTACAACTTAGATAAGCGTTTTAATGATATTTATAACTGATCCAGTCATTAAATAGTGTTCGACTTCCAAACATACCCCTAACCACATAGCCCTAACCATTTTCCTAATTCTTTATTTAGACTAACGGTAGGTTTGCATAGACTCTCATGCCAGGTCGAGATATGATCAGAAACTTATAACACGAAATACGTTTTAGACCATACATTGACTTTTAATGAAACAAACAAGTGCCTTTATTTGCCTAAACTAGTGGACCCATGGCGGGTTGGAATCGTGCGCGACTATAGAGCTGATAACTCCACTGGCATGGTTTGATCCCCGCAGTCACCACTGATTTGTAATGTGAATTAACAGTAACGCTAAGTAAAGAACGTTGAATGGTTAGAGGACTTGTAGTCCTAACTTCAATTGTTAAACAAAACAAACTTTCCTTTTTAACCTTTTTTATTATTCAGGAAAAATTAGGACTATTGATTCTCACCACCTCTAACAACAAATATATATATATATATTCTGCCGATGATAGGGCTGGTATGTTTCTTCTTCTGACTCAAAGGTTGAATATTCTCCAAAGCCTGTAATCCCTGAGTTCAGTTTCATAACTCGCATTCTACCAAGCTTATCCGATTTGAACTCCTCCCGGGAGAAGTGAATATCTTAGCAATATATTATCATTGTAGTTGAAACCAATACTTTCAGTTGTGTGTTGGCTTAGGGTTGGGTAAGTAATATAACAATGTTAAGTCCTTAAAGGTGACGATCTAATCGTCAAATATATTAATTGTTACTTTATTTTCTTAGCCAAAGTCGTGTAAACTGGTGAAGAAATTTATCAATATGTCCTGAAGTGAAACCTTGACAAGAGTCGTTAACGTTCGAGGCGCAGCCGATACAAAAGAAGTGCACAAAAACGTAAAACCAATTATCAAATTTCTAGAAAAGCTCACGACGCGTCTACGCCAGATGACAGCCTGTCCCTAAGGATAAAAAAGTCCGAAATATGATTTGAAAGATATTAAATGTTTACGATAAAAGATAATTAGCCACAATTGTATGTTAGGCTATAGTAGACTCACTTCAAATCCTAAGCTTCCACACTATTTTCAAGAATCGTCAACATACGACCACGAAACAATCTCACACGTTGGTATCTCCCAATGTAATGAGAAATTACATCCAGCACTTAAGAAAACAATACATTTCAACGTCACACAACAAAGACCTGCAACAAAGGAGTCTTAGTTAATATAACAGTAACTAAGGCACTGGTTAATATCTTAACAGCCAATTAGTTCCAGCGTTCTGTTGACATTTGACGTCGACTGCTGCTTGATAATTGATAGTGGTCGTTCCTATCATTATTGTACTGTTTGCTTTTTTCAATCAGAATGTAGTTCCCAATGAAACTAGATTGTGTACAAATAGAAATCAGGTTGTATGCTCTCATCAAAGTTGTTAATTTCTGTTCAAGTTTTATTTTTCTATCTATAAATGTACATAAGTATTTTAGTGGTTTTGAAATATGCTTTTATGGTTTAGGTGGTTGTTTTAAATATGTTGTTTTATACAATTAAAATCATTTCAAACTTTACCTTCTTTCAAGCTTAATCTTACACAAATCATTTTAAAATTACAGTATATCATTATTTTTGTATTAATGTTTTTATCATTAACCGTAACTCATTTCTATCAAATCAGATATCTTTTTAATTTACAAAGTTACGGTTCAGAAAGTTCTACAACTTTATTGTGACACTGCTTTCTACTAGTGTCTTTCATGAAGCAGGACTCACCATCGTTCCCTCCTCATAATTTCTAGTAGGTCTAAATATTTGTATACTTCTAAAATACTATCAATTTTTCTGACAATATAGAATACAATAAAGATATATTTGGTTAAACTTTAAAACATCGAGAAGCGGAAATAAGGGAGCTGAAAAGTCATACTTTTTTACACCACAAATTGTTCTTAAAACTAGTTTCTGCACAGTTGGGGTAAGAACGAACAAGTAAGTTACTGGTCGCAGTGGAGGTAGGTCACTTGGTCGATTTCAACATCCATGTAAATGCTCGGCATTTGTAGTTAATAATTAGAGCTGACAAAGTGGGTAGAGTCCGGTGGAGGTTTAGCGCGATGACATCCAGGAGGTTTATCGATGCTCAGAATCAAAAAATTTGATTTTACATGGATGCCTTCCACGCGGTTAACGATACTTCAATGACCTGTCAACTTGCGCCATATAGCCATCACCTCACTCAAAACAGTGTAGCTTAGTCTATTGTAGCTTTCACGACATTCCATTTGTGAGCAAAAACCAACGTTCTCCTGCTGCTCGTTTTTAATTGTATACGGTATGATGCTTAGATGAAGGAAGAATTTAAATCGGCAGTGATCACACCTGCATTGTGCGCCTATGCAATTTGGAAAAATTCCACTTGTGGAAAGTTCCAGCAATACAGAAGAAATCTTCAGTTGAGGGGTGCTAGGCATTGAAGAGGTTGAAACACTTGCACACAGTTTTTATAATAGCAACTGGTTGATACTCATTCTGAAGGAAATGCTAGGACATGAAATGCATCCAGTTGGTGATACCTAAAACAATAGCTTAATTCATGTACGAAGTCATAGGTTATTATAAAGATCTATATTACAATTTGTAAGAAAGTAATATTTTATTGACCCACATTGAGGTAAAGATAGAATCTATCATAGCAAGTGGCTTACTAAATTGTGTATCAAATAATTAATTCACAGCACGAGAATGTACCTTTACGTCAGGTCTATGCATGCAATAGTTACATTTTTAAACACCGTCCGTATTTTTAATTTCCTAATTGGACAGGCTCAACTTCTTTCTCATTACCACCAGGTTTTACATTGCTGATATATTATTTGTTTGTACTAATTTAATAACTATTCAGATACTGAGTAGTTTACTACCTTTTCTTCGCATCCATAATTGGAGTATGGTGAAAGTTCTGGTTGAAAAGGAGCAATCTAAAATCGGAAATATTGTGTCCAGTATTTATGAAAAGGTCTTAAGTGTCATTCTCATATAAAGATTGAAATCGTTCAGCAGGTCATTTTAAGTTCTTGGAAAGTGATGTTACTCCTGCTAAATGTTTTCTTCTTCAATTGATCCGGGTTCACTGCATAACGTCATTTAGAATAATTCCCTATCAACCAACACTAAGTATTAACAGCTGATATTTGTCGCTTCTGTCAGTTGAATCTCTAAACATGCTAAAAATCGCTGAAAACACCTCACTGGACATTACCCCTAGCTACTAAGCATCAAGGTGACCTCCTTACTTTGTGCAGGGTACATCGACATGGCAACTGAGTGACATCGACCGCGACCTCCACCTGACTGCGACTTACTGTACTTTGTTTCTTTTCGCCTGTGGTTTTGATGCTTGGGAAAGGTTCCTCCCCAATGTACTATTCCATGCTTAAGAGTACCTTTGAAGCCATGCTAAATTTACAATGTGCGCATGAGCTTAGGAGTTAAAAAATTTCGGATGTGAAAAAGTTGTAGTTTATCCTGCGTAGCTTTACTTAGTTGGTCAATGTGAGTGCACCATCTTAAATCACAGTATATATGGGTCAGAGAGTTATTTCACTGAATCTAAATTTTAATCGGTTCTAGCAGCAGCAGTCATAGATACATTGATGAACGTGACATCGCAAGTTGAAATCAGCTCAACGCTTCAAGTAGGTGGGGTTTATATGAAAAGATTAAAGCATTAGACTTCGAAGTGTTGACAATCAATCTATTTGTATAACCCACTGTGAGATCAAAGTTAAATCATTGTTGAGGGTTTGTTCTAATAACTCATATGAGTTTGAATTACATACTAAAGAGGTATCGTCAGCAAAAGCATTTGAGTTCTAAGAATAAAAGATTATTGATATAAATTCGAACAAAAAGGACCAAGCACACCTCCTGTGGAACGCCCATATTTTGGAAAAGGTGATTTGAAGTGATTGTTTTATTTTTACAATTTGTTTCCTGTCACCAGAAAACTTTGAACCAGTTTAAGCTTTCCCTCGAACTCCATATGACTTTAACTTATGCAAGAGAATATGCAAGTCCACTAAATCAAATGCTTTAAAGTCGAGGTACAAACCTATTGTTGGCTTACGTTCATCTACGTGTTTTACAATTTCAGTAATATGCCGTTCTATTTAAGTCCGTGTTCTTTCCTTGCATAAACCCAAATTGGTTGAGAGAAAATGTCATAATTTGCGAAATAGTTTACGTTGGTTCTTAACGCACGTCTCTAATAGCTTAGCAAAAGTATTTAATAAAGAAATAGGTCTATAGTTATTCAAGTGTTATCATTGGCTTTGTAAACAGGTACGATAAGTGCAGTCTTAAGTTTAACTGGAAAACAACCTGAAGATGGACAGATTAAAAATATGTAACAGTATGGAATAAATATTTCAATTTTTTTCTTTATCGTAGAGATTGAATACCATCAGAGCCTACCGAGATATTGTTAGGCTTGCTCATAATGACCTTTCTTAATTCTGCCTCAGTGATTTCGGAAAGGTTGATTTCGGAAAATTGTATAAGCTCTCATGCCAGGTTGTGATATGGTCAGAAACTTATAACACGTAATACATATTAGACCATTGACTTTTGATTAAACGAAAACTGCCTTTATTTGCCTAGTGGACCCGTGACGGGTTGGAATCGAGCGCGACTCTAGAACTGATAACTCCACTGGCACGGGGTTCGATCCCCACAGTCACCATTTATATTTGTAATGTGACTATACAGTAGCGCTAGGTTAAAGCGTGGTTGAATGATTAGAGAGGACTTTGTAGTCCTAAATGTTCACCTCGTAAACATAACAACCTCTTAATTTTACATCTTCTCATTACAATACCTCTAACCATAAAAATATTCTTGCCGATGATAGGGCTGGTATGTTTCTTCTTTCTGACTCCAAAGGTTGAATATTCTTTCCCAGTCTCCAGTAATCCCTGAGTTCAGTTTCATAACTCGCATTCTACCTAGCTTATCCGGATTTGAACTCCTCCTCCCGCGGAGAAGTGAATATCTTAGCAATATATTATCATTGTGAAGCCGAAACCAGAATACTTTCAGTTGTGTGTGTTGGCTTAGGGTAAGTAATATAACAATGTTAAGTCCTTAAAGGCGACGATCTAATCGTCAAATATATTAATTGTTACTTTATTTTCTTAGCCAAAGTCGTCTAAACTGGTGAAGCAATAGTATATTTCATCAATAGGTCCTGAAGTGAAACCTTTTGACAAGAGGTCAAGTTAACGTTCGAGGCGCAGCCGATACAAAAGAAGTGCACAAAACGTAAAACCAATTATCAAATTGCGTCTACGCCAGATGACAGCCTGTCCCTAACGATAAAAAAGTCCGAAATATGATTTGAAACAAGATATTAAATGTTTACGATAAAAGATAATTAGCTACACAATTGTATGTTAGGCTATAGTAGACTCACTTCAAATCCTAAGCTTCCACACTATTTTCAAGAATCAGTTCAACATACGACCACGAAACAATCTCACACGTTGGTATCTCCCAATGTAATGAGAAATTACATCCAGCACTTAAGTATAAATACACATTTCAACGTCACAATACAACAAAGACCTGCAACAAAGGAGAAGCTTCTCAGTTACATATAACAGTAACTAAGGCACTGGTTAATATCTTAACAGCCAATTAGTTCCAGCGTTCTGTTGACATTTGACGTCGACTGCTGCTTGATAATTGATAGTGGTTCTGTTCCTATCATTATTGTACTGTTTGAAAAGTTCTTTTTATTCAGAATGTAGTTCCTACGAAACTAGATTGTGTACAACAGAAATCAGGTTGTATGCTCTCATCAAAAGTTGTTACTTCTTTGTTCAAGTTTTTATTTTTCTATCTATAAATGTACATAAGTACTTTAGTGGTTTGAAATATGCTTTTTATGGTTTAGGTGGTTGTTTTAAATATGGTTAAGTTTTATTTAATTGCAGTGAGAAGTTAAGACTTTTTGGACCAAACACAAGGGACAGAGGAGTTGCACATATTTGAGCGATCAAAGGAATCTTTTAAAACATTGTATGCTAAGTTTAGTTGATTTTTCGTATGTTGAAAATTTGATAGCTTTAGAAGCCATTAAGGGTGGAAAGGTCAAGAAAGCACCTGTAAGAAAAGATTAGGAGTTCAAAGAGCTTTAAAAAAGTTGAAAAAGATAATTAGTACAAAATAAAATTTTGATAGCTGTGAATCGGAAGAGCAGAATGAATTCAGCAAAAAGCCGAGAGTATGTAAAAGTCCTGTTGCATATATAACAAGAGAAACCGCGTGTAAATCCTTTTTCGTGTTACAACTCCACGAAAACCGTTATTACAACTAGAATGATTATCCAGAACAAATTATTCAGATAATTTTGAGCACTCGATAAAACGAAGCTCTGCGATAAAACGAATGACAATGAATGTGCCACAATTCTTCACACAATCTGTTTCAGCAGAGATCACGTCCGAGGAATAATCTGCTAATGTCTCTTTCAAACGTGACTTGGTCTTCTTCATCGTAAACTTTATACACTCGTCCTGGAAGAAAATATTGTTTAAAATCTGTAAAATGTCAATATCAGACATTCTGATCTTTGCTAGTCACAGTTGAAGAGTAATAAATACTTTGGTTTCTAGCTTATATAAATTTTGCATGTCAACTTTCCGAAAAATAACCAGGTCCATCAAAATATTGTATAAAGTCATTATACACTCTAAATGTGTACACATGTTTCCATTAATAATAGAAACACATAGGAACATTAATTAATTCTCCATTAGTTACTTAATAAAAATGCAATATTCAGTGAACACATACACGATGGTTTATATTTTTCATTGCAAGGTTAAATAGACAGTACCTACACAACCTCGTTGAACATGATGAGAATAGTGTAAATCACAGATTGCTGTTGCTTGATGACGTAGACATTGGCAGCGGGATTGTAGTGATTATCTCATCACCAGTTAACGTCATCAGACTCTACCCCACAGAGTACAGCTGATTGCACTGAAATCTACAATGTAGTTATACTATGTGTGACTGAGAACATGATGAGAATAGTGTAAATCACAGCTTGCTGTTGCTTGATGACGTAGACATTGGCAGCGGGATTGTAGTGATTATCTCATCACCAGTTAAACGTCATCAGACTCTACACCACAGAATACAGCTGATTGCACTGAAATCTACAATGTGGTTATACTATATAAAGTGTGACTGAGAACATGATGAATAGTGTAAATCACAGCTTGCTGTTGCTTGATGACGTAGACAATGGCAGCAGGATTGTAGTGTTATTTCATCACCAGTTAAACGTCATCAGACTCTACACTACAGAGTACAGCTGATTGCACTGAAATTCACAATGTTATACCATATAAGTGTGACTGAGAAATGATGAGAAAAGTGTAAATCACAGCTTGCTGTTGCTTGATGACGTAGACAATGGCAGCGGGATTGTAGTGATTATCTCATCACCAGTTAAACGTCATCAGACTCTATTCCACAGAGTACAGCTGATTGCACTGAAATCTACAATGTAGTTATACTATATAAAGTGTGACTGAGAACATGATGAGAATAGTGTAAATCACAGCTTGCTGTTGCTTGATGACGTAGACAATGGCAGCGGGATTGTAGTGATTATCTCATCACCAGTTAAACGTCATCAGACTCTACACCACAGAGTACAGCTGATTGCACTGAAATCTACAATGTAGTTATACTATATAAAGTGTGACTGAGAACATGATGAGAATAGTGTAAATCACAGCTTGCTGTTGCTTGATGACGTAGACAATGGCGGCGGGATTGTAGTGATTATCTCATCACCAGTTAACGTCATCAGACTCTACCCCACAGAGTACAGCTGATTGCATTAAAATATACAATGTGGTTATACTATATAAAGTGTGACCGAGAACATGATGAGAATAGTGTAAATCACAGTTGCTGTTGCTTGATGACGTAGACATGGCACGGGATTGTAGTGATTATCTCATCACCAGTTAAACGTCATCAGACTCTACACCACAGAGTACAGCTGATTGCACTAAAATATACAATGTGTTATACCATAAAGTGTGACCGAGAACATGATGAGAATAGTGTAAATCACAGCTTGTTGTTATGACACGTAGACATTGGCAGCGGGATTGTAGTGATTATCTCATCACCAGTTAACGTCATCAGACTCTACCCCACAGAGTACAGCTGATTGCATTAAACTATACAATGTGGTTATACTATATAAAGTGTGACTGAGAACATGATGAGAATAGTGTAAATCACAGCTTGCTGTTGCTTGATGACGTAGACAATGCAGTGGGATTGTAGTGATTATCTCATCACCAGTTAAACGTCATCAGACAATACTCCACAGAGTACAGTTGATTGCACTGAAATCTACAGTGTGGTTATACTATATAAAGTGTGATTTTCTTCTGCCTGTTGGCGGATGGGGAAATCAATGGTATAACAACGTCAGTTTATTTCCGGAAGCTATCACTGGCAGTATTTCCTGCTCCAATATACCATTCATATTGAGAAATAATGTTTGTAAGTTTTTAAGTTAAATGGATCAATAACAGCATGAACCAAAACGTTAACAATATAAAACGATAAAAGTTGAATTGGGTTCGTATAACAATTGTTCAGTCAAAACCTTATAAAATTAGTAACCTTACATTAAACAGAAAATACTTAATCTACTTTACCTTCGTGTTAGGTCAAACCAAGATATTACATGTAGTTTTTAGGTATAACTCAAAACTGTATTACAATTAAAATACTTGACAGTGAGTAGTTCTTCTGTTTAGTATTGGAGGTCATTATCTTTATTACGTTGTAGAAGTTAAAGCAAAAGCAAAACTGTTTATAATTTGTTTGCAGCATTTAAGGGCTTAAGGGACATGCCCTTAAGGTGTTGCTAGAGAAACGCCACAACTATCAAATACACTATACAAAGTATTGGCTTCTGTCTTAATTTATACAGTATATATCCAATACTATTTTCTTTATTTATACGATATTATTACGTTAATTTTTATCACTGAGGTATTTTGATGAAAATCATAACAATATAACATTCTAAAACGTTGAAGACAAACAGTAATAGCTTCTAATGAAGTTAAGAGGATTGGAGATATTAAGTTAACAGTCTTCACAGGCCTTTGATGGTGTTTACTCTTAATAGGCTTGTCGCATTTGACACAGAGGTTTATTTAAGAAGCAAGTAAAATTTTGATTTAATTCCCTCTTTTAACCTTTTTGTACCAAATAATATTCTAAATATGTCTTTGAGTTCTGAATGGTCTAGGAGATAATTGTAACCATTAAAACTGTTAAATGTAGAGTGTTTACTAGTGGATGATAGACAAATCTCACACATCTATTAGTTTTAAAATTTGACCTTTAATTTTCAACCTACGCTTCTTAGTATCATCTTTTGGTTTCTAAACCACATACCTAAGTAAGTTTAATGGAAACAAGTATATAGCAAGTACATAGATTTACGTCTAGTACTTTTATTTATTCGGATGAAAGAACCTTTTTTACAAAATGTACCAAAACCATGAAATCTCTTGCGTAGCTTCGTAACACATCTTCTAAGTTGATTTCTTTACAATTACCATTTTTAACAGAAATGTATATATAAACCATGGTTTATAAACATGTATATATAGTTATGCGTGTACAAACATATAAGAGAAAAAAGTCCCACGTCGAATTGTGTAACCTCCTCCTTGCGTAGAAAGTTGGTTAAAAATAGTAGCCATTCAAAGGCATGTTTCACCCATAAATTGTAGCTTTACCATAAATGTACAAGTCTACCTGTATAATATAATATCACCTTTTAAAACCATCAAAACATCTCTTGTTGCTCTGGAACCGACCGTTTTAAGTTATTTCAATTTAATTATTTCGTCGGAATTTCTTCACTTTGATATTCAGAGCACTGGGCAGATATTAATGTAAGCTGTCGATTTTGAGCTTGCTCTTTTTACTAGCTTAGGTTTTCAAGGGTACAGTAAGTAAACAGCTGTCTTATTTTATAGCATATTCAACTAATAACAGCTGTTATGGCTTTGAAACTTAATAAAATGCTTAAAATGTTGTGTTTTTTAGCGAGAAGGAGGCCGTAGCTCCATAAATATAAGGACTATCATAATAACCAACCATATTTGTCTGAAAGACAATTACATTTTACCCTCACTTGGTGTCTTCAAAACTTTGGTCAATAGTATAGCTCGGCTTCTATAAATGTATAAAATCAAACAAAGAAATATTTTCATGTATTTTTGAATAAAATATGTTTTATCTCAGCCGATATCACAGGTTCCAAAGATTTAAGGATCTAAAATCAATATCAAATTGTTAAAGATTTAATTTGTCATCGAAATAGTGTATTTTAAGCCCTTATGTACTTCAAAATAGTGCTTTTTACAGCTCAGGTATGCCGCAAATACAGGGTTTTGAGATTTTGTTGGTGTTTTTTACTTTTTTTATATAGAAGCTTAAGTTTGATTCAAAATATTTTTATATGGGACCACCAGGGTGATACCCTCTACAAAACAAAACAAACCGCGTTTAAAACGGTAGCTGCGTTCAAAAGTTATGCGTGTACAAACATACAAGAAAAAAAAGTTTCAAGTCGAATTGTGTAACCTCCTCCTTGCGTAGGAAGTCGGTTAATGGTTTGGGTTATTTTTTTCCTTTTTGTGGTTAGGTTAGACCTTTCAACAGGTTATGTATTAATAAGCTCTGCTTAAACCTAACATAAGTCTGCACCTATAGACACAATTACCAGCATGTCGTTTAAACTGTCAACTTATTGTTTTAAAATAATGGCAGTTTTATGGTATTTTCAAGAGCATTTTTACTACACATTCATAAGCTAGCAAATAACGGTGACGTTAGCAATAAAAGTACTGATTTTCGTTCCGTAACAATTCTTAATACCTATCACTAACATCATAAAGAACGATTAAGAATCAACTATGACTGAAACCGTGGCATAAAGGAAGGTAATAACGTGGAAGGTTAGTTGTTTTCAGCAAGAGTTTTAAAACATGATTTGAATCAATTCAATGACCTTGATTTAAATAGATAGCGAATAGAGTTTTCTGCAAAACCTCAGCGTTTATTCGCTTATTATGAGGTACAATTCCAAAAACCTCTGAAATTTCATCAAATTACCACAGTTTTGAAGTCGCATACTGCTGATGATACTGCTGATTCTTTCCATGAATGTGTTTACTGGTCTTTATTTCTTTAAATTAAGTTGAAGCCAAATCCTGTAAGTGGTATGGGAAATAATAAATAATAAGTGAAAACAACAGAGGCTAGTGGGTAAACTAAGCATTTTAGAGACCATTTTTTTCAGGAATATGTTTTAGTGATTTAGTATAACTATGAAACTTACCCTAAAAGCTCGTTAACAAATTTTAGAATCATCCTGTACATATAATAGGCTCTGCATAAGGATTGATAACGATGTGTGTACATGAAACAACAAATTACTAAATAATATTCAATTGATGTGGTATGGTAAAGTGCTTTACAATATTTGTGTAAAGCTAGTTCAGTGGCACGTGAACAAGTGGTAAATGAAGGGGAAACCAGTGCTGTATGAATGCGACGACATGACATCATTGACAGGTGGACAGATTCAACTGTCATTGACAGCCAACATGTGCTGTCAACAGCTGTTCTCAATTCTTGTTGACTGTAATATTTATAGTTTTTTATAAAATATATTGAGTGGTAAAAATTGCATGGCGAAAAATATAAAGATAATACCGTTTCCAAGGAAAACGTACTTGAACTGCTAATGTTTATAAATAAAAAGACAGTTTCTTTTGGGGTACCATGAAGTTTTATTCTGTTCTACACTTAGTTTTGTGTAAATGTCTAAAATGCTCATATGCTCTGCTTGTAAAATACTTTCGCTGCTAGTTTTTTAAAAGCAACATAGCGATTTAGAAAAAAATTGAGAATAAACATGTACACGTCAATAAAACCTAGTTTGATACTTTTGTTTGAAAAGATAAAGTATGAATTTAAACAATGTTGACGACTTATTTCCCTCCATTCTATTACGCTAGATAATAAGGCGGAAGGTCTTAAGAGGATTAGTCAACCAAGCAAGAACCCAAGTTTACCACCGAAATAGTGGAATATTGATTATTTATCTCCGGTGGACAAGGGGTAGGTGGAAATCCAAGTTTATCTTCTGTTTCAAAAACATCGGCTCTAGTAGGGTTGTCTTGTCTGGCTCAGTTCTTTGAAGAGTCGCGCTTGTCGCCGACCTTGCCAGTCAAGAGTTGTATAAAGAGTTATATTCCAACTTTGCTCTTCTCACAAGTGGCAAAACATGGTTTCGTAGTCCCCTGTTTATGACGTTGTTTATGAACCGATACGTACAAATGTGGGTTTATATGACAGGTCAGGATTGGTTCTACGTTCTTATACGTTCTTAAAACGTATAATTGTTTCGTTAATTTTGGCGTAAGAGCTTTTAAATCACTATGTTTGTGTAATTACCTAGAGACAATTTAAAAAAATGGAATACAACTTTTCTAAACTCTACACCAAAAACTAGCGTCCTAAACAGGAAACTACGAGAACATGTTTTGAGCAACTTTGTCTAAACTGATCAATCCTCTTGAGCGATTTCTCAACTTTCTTGTGCTAAGTAGCTTGTCTAAAATACTAATTGGTTTCAAGTCACAGATTATTATTCTAACATCAACTTCAGCTGATTAGTTCTCTCGGATGAAATTAGCCTTCTCGTTTAAAATAGATTTATATTATTACGCTGATTAAATAACGTATATTTTTGTTTTAATTTTGAAATTTTGGTTCGTATTAAAGATTTTACAAATTTGTTGATAGGCTACCTATGTACGGTAACGCCGTCTTGAAAAATCTATCTTTTTTTGTTTCTGAACTTGTTTTGTTACTTTGGAATGAACTTTTTTCTTGCATCAATCCATCTTTCGTCTTCAAACCACACTTTTCCTTTGAGTTACTTTCTTTGCTGTAAAAAAGTATCAATACATCTTAAATTCAATAGCCATAAGTATTATGTTTATAAATATAGTTATTTTTGTTGTATATATTTTGTACTATTTTATAATTGAAATAAACGAGATTTTGATTCATTCATTCATTTATAACGTATTCTTTTACATACGGTATTATAAGTGGGTGAGAATTTTTGAGAACTTGAAAAAGTCAATTCTTTTTATAACAAATAAACTAAGATAAAACCTTTTCACTTGAAAACTGCAAATATAAGCAGGATGCCGTGAAATATACGACAATGTTAAGAGATACGTGTGAAGGTGACATTGTTTGAACGATTCTTGTGATGAATAACACAAGACGCACTTTGCCGACAAAGTGAACCCAGATCAACACAGCATTCACAGCTCTGTGCTGTGATTGGTGTAAATAATGTACTACTGAAACTTTCACGCTTCAGTCGTAGCAAGGAGCGTCACATAACATGTTGGAAACTTCTTACTTTAAAACCGAATACTCGAGTATATATTGACACGTCTATAAATACTGTTTCATTTTCAAGTTTCATGTTAAGTTTTAAAAGGTGTTAGTAATCGATTCAGAGGTGAGGATCAAAGTACTGTTAAATTTACTAACGCTCAATACCTTTGAGTATAGAAATTATGCACACTCTGTAGATAAGTTATGTTAAAACCTTCGTTTCTGTATTATATACTTCAATCCTAGTGTTAACTCTTAAGCTTTTGCTACTGGTATCACAAC
This sequence comes from Matsumurasca onukii, assembly GCA_018831715.1. NCBI lineage: Eukaryota > Metazoa > Arthropoda > Insecta > Hemiptera > Cicadellidae > Matsumurasca > Matsumurasca onukii. The sequence goes on from CM032058.1 coordinate 83,100,259, forward strand.
AGTAAGTACTAACGGTTCACACCACCTCCAAACCTCATAATTAGGTTGAGATAGTTCAGCTTTGCTATGAAGTACCATTTTCAGTCACTGATTGGCTGTCAAGAAGCCAGTCCTGAAGAATCCTTTTGGTAGTGTCACAGCCAATGAGAACATCGACGGTTGGCATCCCTTCTCCATTGGACGATTGGCAGCCCTACCGCCAATAGGACAGCAGACGGCAAGTAGCTCAGTTTCAGCCAATCAGTGACTGAAGACGGTACTCTACAGCGAGGCCAAAATATCTCAGCCTAATTATGAAGTTTGGATACGCTGTGGACCGGAAGAACTAGATTAAAGTTATGACACCAGCCACGAAAACCGAAGAGTTAAATGTTCTTAATGATAGCGTTGTTACTATGCAAGTTTATAGTACAACTTAAAAACATGATGGGTAATTTAAAACTCTCGCTCGGTTTGGGAATTTCACAACTAAACCTTTATTCAAATGCTCAGTTCTGGATCAATCACATAAGCAATTCTGTTATCGCACTTTCTCGTAAAACAGAAATGTAGCTTTGGAGAGAAGGGTTGGGAATCTCCGGGGACTTATCACCCCCGACCTCAATGCGGGCACAACTTTGAACCTAGGCCTACATCCCTTACACGTACTTGTATCCTTCTCATTCAAGTACTTGTCTCTAGATAGTCACAGTACTTTAAGTTCGATCAACATATTGAATTAATTAAAAGGGAAACAGCGTTGTCACTAATATGTTTTACAAAATACTGCTAGAAAGTGAATTAGGTTAAAAAAACAAATGTGCTAATACAAAGGATTCTAGTACTCGTATGTGTCAATAAAAGTAAGAGTTACTTATCGTCAGAATATTAACAATATTGCATCGATAAGTCAAATATTTATTTTGATAAAATCTTAACACTTTCCGATTTGATTTTCAACTGTCGAACCGTCACATTTCCTCCATAGTTTAACTGTATAAATCTTGCACTCCTTCTTTATGTAACTAGAAACCTCGTATCTATATTTAAATGACATGTTTATTAAATCTCGTATCATGGAAATTTGGGTTTAAAAATACGTGAATAGAAGATGGTCGGACTAAGCGCTATTACCGATTCTCTGATAGCTATTACAAGGTTCCACATTTCTGTCCCAGTATTCTTGTAATGGAACAATGCTCTGACTGTAGTGTTTAGTTTTAACTTAGTGAAATATTCTGTCCACATTACTAAATGGAAAGAAGATGGTGCGAACCCAAATGTTCAGGCTTTACTGACAATTATGGACATCTACTCGTATTACAATTATTGCAATGCCTGACTTATACGTCACTGGTTACGTGTACTGGTTAGCTAGGGAATATCTCGATATTTCGTTGACAAAGTGAAGATTGGAAGGTCAGGATCTAAATTATCAGATTTTACCGATAATTATTGTAGTGCCTGACACATCTGTCTATGATTTATTGCAATGCGTTTCGATTGTAATGTAGCATAGTATTCTGCTGTCATGAATAAATAGAGATAATAGTTTACATTAAAAGGCCGAGGTGCTTACCTTACCGACAATCATTACAATTTTATTCATGTTAACAGGTTCAGACTTTATCGCAAACTGTCCGTCTTCACACCCAAAATTTGCTGCCCATAACTCATAAGCCTGACTATCCGCTTAGTCCTATAACCAGGTATCTTAACTCACCGTGAAGGGTACTTTCTAGCTTCTTTGTCATTTTATCTACTTTGTAAGACAAAAACTGACTCATTCATCAGAACTCTAAAAAATCTCTTCTTTTCATGGAAGAAGAAGAAGAAAAGTTCTTTATTTCATCTTAGAGAAGAAATAAATAAAGATACATAAACAAACAAACAAAACATAAAAATGTATAAAGTATAAGGTAAGAAATAAAACAAAAATCTATACAAGATGGGTAGACACTTAATTTGTTTGTTCCCTATTGCAGTTGGTCAGTATGATAGACGTCTGTGATTGGTCGTCCGCTGCTTCAAGCTAGCCAGGCAATATTTCATTGGGCAGCGGTTTGGTTTTTCCAATTGTTTATAAATTGTTAAAAGTTTAGTGCATGTTGTATTGATATCTAAGTTAGTTTTGTTAAGCAAATAAAATTATTGTGTTATGTTAAAAGTTACTATTCATCTGAAGCGGGGATCAAATCTTAGATCCCTAAACGTCTTGTTCTTCATCTTTACTAAAGGTATGGAACACCCATGTAACTACAAACTACAACTTTTCTGAATTTCTTTATTTTTCCTTAATAATATTTTTCTAAAACTACTTTCATCCTTTCCCAAGCTCACAGCTCTACCAATCCATCTCCGATACCAGACACCAGCACCCGCTCGTATGGACAACTTCCTTCCTCATAGCGTGACAGTAGCCCTTTAGACCTTCTCAGAACAATAATTCTAAACCATGAGAACAATCAATAGTCCACGTGTCGCAGATTCTTCTTGCTGACTTCCACTATTGATTGTTCTCATGGTTAAAATGATTGTTCTGAGAAAGGGTACTATTTTCCATGAAAATTGTGCATACGAGCGGGTGCTATTTTGTACCGGAGATGGATGGTAAACTTTGAAAGTAGTTAGTAATATGGGGAAAATGAAATCAAAAAGTTGGTTTAGTTACACGCCATAGATTACAGATTAACCTATTAATTGACAAATATTAAGTAAATATTAATTATTGTAATGTCTGGCACATATGTCTAAGATATGTCGCGAATATATTCTTAATCTAAAGTTTGATCATATCAAGTTATTGTGCCGTAATACAGTGAAGGGAGTCTAGATTGAAAGGCTCTAGATTGACTTCACCAACATTTATCCAGCAATATTAGATAATGTAATGTCTGCCTTGGTTTATAGTAATGTAACTTGACTGTAGAGTATTAGAATATCGAAATTCTGCTGACACTCATCTTTACGGATAATAATTGAACAATATAAACTTTAGTAAGTTTTGTCGACAAGAATTTTTATAGCTTCATTAAACCAATTCTGAAACCAGTATTATCAAATTAAACAATGAACACTATTCAATCTTATCTGATCTAATTTTACTTTCATCTATATCAATCTTTGTGACGCTCCATATAAATCATGTTCCGCCTATATTCCTTTAATGAAAACTAGTTATTGATTTGTTAGACAAAAACACTGAGTGTGTTTAACTACGAGTACTGGCTATAACAGATCACACAGCTGCTTATGTTATATTTCATGTTTCAAGACAATGATGATGTCGCTTGTTTGTTCAACGTGTTTTCTTGCTCTAATTGTCTTACTGACTCCTAGCCACGCTCAAAACGGAAATATAAGTAAGCACTTTTGTAAAAATATTAATAGTTTTTAAGTGATATGTTATAGGAAAATGTATGGTAACTGATTCAATACAGCAAAATTGTCAAGTGAGATTAACATTGAATGTGTATTTTAAATATGCGTAAAAATCTGAATGAAAATATGGAAATCTTTGAGTATTTATTCATGTGCCGATAGTTTAGTCTGTTTTATTGTAAATGTAAAGGTATCAAATTCATTTGACCAAAGGTTTTGTGTTTACCAAAACAAATCCAGTTATTTAAAAGTAAGATGAAAACAAAATAAAACTGTGTTAAGAAAATATGAAAACGTTCCTAAAGAAATATAACTATAACTTTCTTTCACAATATTTTTCTTTAAAGAATTCGTACCTCTACTTTTAATATTTAGCCCTACAACTTACCCCATACTTCGTAACCACTTTAAACTTTGATATATGAGTGAACAATTGAAGAAAACTGCTCTTACAGACCTATCTTCCTTTGTTCATCACTTTGTTCCTGGTAATTTCATATTTTTCAATGGGTTTTTGAAAACGTTTATGAAATATGAGAGTTAACGATTTTATAGCTCTCAGTTCTGTAATCTGTATTTTATGATTTGTTATTTACATATGTACATTAGCTGATCGGCTACGCAACCCTTTATTTCCATCTTCTGCAGCGTTATAAAAGTTAATACACTTGTACTTTAAGAAAATAAAGTTCATCTTTAGAAAACTTGATCGAAAAATCAATTAAAATTAAAAAAATTGAAATAAGTATAATATAACGGTTTTTTTAAAGACATCAAGCTATTTTACACTTCAAAGAACGCTAAACAATAGTTTAGAGTCAATGTTAATATTGTGTTATAACAAAACATCTACGACCTATGTCACTACTGACATTAGACCCTAGGCTCTAGACGTCTTAGACATACCATACAAATTCACCAAGCCTAGCTCTAGCTTTATTTAGCTGAATTGAGGTTAAACCTACTCCCCACAGGTATGTGAACACACCCATACCCTAGGTCTAGGCGAGTTTATAACCTAGATGTCTCAAGACGGTTGGATGATGATATACGATAAGTATTTTATTTTTTCAACATTTTTTCTTACGTGTTGAACTCTCAACTCCCATTTTTGGCTTATACAAACACACAAACGGCTTTTAACTTATATGCCTGGGTACGTCCCAGACCCAGAGTACTACTCCTTTGTAAGAGTTTGTTTTTATAACAGACTACACAAGTTTGTTTCCATATTTGAATTTGTTGCAAGTTGTTTTGCTTCCTAACCTCGTATGTAAAGTTTTCTTTCTTACTTAACGAACTGACATCTTCACCCTCTAAATGTAATATCTGAAAACTCCCTTTGTTGTTACAACGCAATACAATACGTCTACAGCCATTGATATCAATCAACTGATTGGTTGGCTAGCTGAAAGTAGCAGACAGTCAGTCTACGCAGCAGGTCGGTTAACTGTAACAACCGTTAGGCGTCCGTGGCTCAGTTAGAGTCACGGCATAATCATTCATTCACACAGTACTTACGTTTTGTCACAGTTAAGTAACTCATTACCATTCGTACAGCAGCACACACACATTCCTATTCTTTCATCCGATCAATAAAGGGAACACCTCACACGAGTCAAGTTCTCTGTAGCCCGTGCTGAGTTATAATACCACGTTATTAATGTTTCTTGTTGCCGATATTTAATTTATACATTTTCCCAATTTCCTTTTATTCATGATTAATTTATTTTGTTCTAGTCTATCCTCCAGAAGATGAAACTAGCTTCGCAGAACAGGTCGCCTGGTTCACAGATGGACCCCCCCGAGATATTTTACAGAAGGCAAGCGTAACTATCAAAACTCATCAATTCGGCATACATTTGATAAACCTCAGATGTGCCGGGCCCGACGTAAAATTACATATTTATTGGATAAGCTTGACACCATTGGGTGCATCAGAGCCAGTCCAAAAAGTTGAATACAAACCGAAAACTGTAGCGTCTCGGCAAATCGTTTTCATCCCTTTATCATCCAATATCACTTTGCAACCCAACAGTGAATACAGAATCGACATTGAAACCAAAAGACCAATAGTTTGGCATATCTTCAAAACCGCCATTCTCAGCACAGAACATTTCGACCTTGAATTGTTCAACAACGGGGAGGAATACTTAAATCCTTTCAATTCCATCGCTTACTCAGTTGTTTTTATTCGAAATTTATACATTGATGTAGAATATTTCGCTGCGTGTACTTATAAAACACTTCAGAAACATGATAACAAGCAACTAAGTTTCTCCATTATAACACAGGATATTGGCGTGGAATTAATGGCAGTACAGTGTATTAGTTACTTCATTGGAGTAAGCACATTTACGGTCGCCATACAACCTGAAAATGAACCTGATCCGATGATTAGTGTTCATTATCCAGTTAAAAATACTAACAGCAATGGCCAATCGTTTTCTATCCAGATTTCTGAATCTGATAGAAGAGTGAAGCTACTTCCCAACTCTAAATATACTGTCACCATCTCTAACGATAAGGAGATGTACGTAGTTGTGGTTAATGGCGTTTTGATAGAAAATCACTTTAGTTTGAGTCTAAACAAATTTGGGTCTGATGCTTTGAGTCCCATGTCACTTCTTGCTTACAAAGTGTATAAACCTTAAACACATTTTAGTAAATCAGTAACTTTTTTGAGAGTGTTTAGGATTATTTTAAAAGTTTTATAAGTAAGTGATTTATTTAAAACCTTAAATTACTATAACCTTACGAAATGTAATAAAACACTTTCATTAAATTGATCTAGTTCATTTAATACCCATTCCAGTTAGTCAGCTAACTAACTTATTGATCTCCCAACAAAGTGGTTCCTATTTGAACTGGAAAATGTCTTTCTGATCAGAACCGGTTTCAGATAATCCTTGAATGCCTTTAATGTAAATACACTTGTAAGAAAATTCAGCCTCACCCGTTGCCATTGTGCAGGGTGCCTGATAACTCTCTGTACACACTTTTAGACATGTTCCTTGGGTCAAAGAAGTCTCGAAAGTGGCAGAATCTATTGATACGAAGTAACGGAAAAGTTGAAGTAGAAACAGCTGATCTGTGTCTGATATTTTGGCGATTTGTGTTTCTCGACTATTAGACTTGAATCAAAATATATATCGGGAAAACGGGTTAAAATTCTTTTTGAACCCCACAATAGTTCATTTGGAAAATATACATATAACAGTATACCACAATGACTTAATTACCAAACCCACTGTCAAACCTCAAGTGACGGTTCCGTCCATTAGGAAATTGGCGGGAAACTGTCAGCTGTTTAAGTGATTTACTTCTGGCCCAGCTGATTGAGTTATACTGCTGTAATCTGTATCTGCGTTGTCCATACCTACATGTGTAGCTGTGAGGTACTTTCAAAACTGTTGTAAACAGTTGCCACAAAAGTAATCTTATAATTATTCTAATTTGAAATTGATAATGTACAATTTATTTATCTACATGCATAGCTAATACCTTTAAGTACTTTAAGTAAGGAGACCTAAAGGTTGAAACCGGTCAATGCTAAGAAAATACAACTTTACAGAGCACCTACTTACCTTTATATATAACTTAATTGACAGTATCCCAAAGTGAACCTTTTCTAAAATATTATTCAAGATAGTAACCATTCTAGAAAATAGTATTCCACAAACCTATTCATGATTTCTGTATGTTGTGAGTAGAGTTTCAATGATTTTGTTCAATGATTCAATATACTGTGATATACGTTGTCTCCCGTCAGCGCTCAGCCAAGAAGAAATAAGTGGTCTAACATTAGCTCGAAACAAAAACAATATTGTTTACGAATACACCCGTAGCTTCTAGAGTATTTCTCATCATAATCCTTAGCAACAACAGTACATACGGTTGTTACAAAGCCTTCAGATGGATCTAAGTGTTGTCGTCAAGATTGTCTCGATTTCGGAAACTTACCCTTACTGAAATCGCTTTAGAAACGTCGGTGAGAAAAGGTACCAGTGCTATAGCTCAAATCATCAGCCACAGATAGCGCGAGTCTAATGGAGTGCGAAGCCTGGAATTGAGCCATACTTTGATATACCGTTGTGATGTGCATCCCTCCATGTGGTCAGAATTCTGGTTTGACGCATCAAAACACAGAAACATTAAAGGTGCATGGTTATGTGTATCTCAATTAAATTAAACAGAGCCAAAATGGCAATGTGTACCCTTCGGCTTTCTTTTTAGAACATAAAATATAATTTACCACTTACAACTGATTTAGTTAGTTATTAACTGTTTATGTAGAGCCTGTAGCTTCCATGATGCGCCTCGTTACGGAGCAACAGGTTAACCTCCGTTGCGACCTATATGGCGGGTGAATTCATCAGTATCATTCTTTTAGTTTTATGGTTTTCGAGTTTCATTTCACCAATTGCTTTTAATTATAAAAATGATGATACAAATGCCATTTGTAAGAACAGTGTTTGCCATTTTTTCCGGGTCTTAACCAAGATAACCTCAGGTGCGCATAGTTTAAAATCAGCTCTGGAAGGTTAATGGCAAACATTGGAAAACAAACGCAAATATCTCGTACATGTTTTCCGTTTCAAGAAACCTTTATTTTAAAACGACGCAGAGTAAAACATAGTACTAATGGAAGTTTAATCTAATTTGAGATTTACGCCACCGCACCTTTAACACTCCAGTGGCACAGATTCGATCCCCGCGGTCACCACATTTGAAAAGTGACTCTAGATAAAAGTCAAGATTAAATGGTAGAGAGGACTTTGCAGTCCTTACTTCGCCTCTTTAAATAAGACAAACGTTACCTTTTCACCTTCAAGACCACTTTTTATCAAAATTACTTTCACTACAGGAGATTAGAAATTTAAAGATCTTACCATTAGCAAATGATACGTTATCATTTATTCATGTATCTATTATTTGTTTGTTACTGTGAAGAAGTTTATACATGAAAATAATCACCTGTTGGTATTGTAAATAAACCGTAACACGTTGTGCAAGAGCTTGTTCAAAGTCATGTTTTGTTATAAACTACAAACTGTATTAACTGTTAGTCTTGTTTTAGTCATATACTCGTAGGCGTGGAGTGTCATATACTCGTAGGCATAGTGCTTTAAATACAGGGATTTTCCTAAAATAAATATTGCTAATTAAACCAGTGTCCGGTGTCCGGTGCACCGGACATAATCGGCGAAATACGATGCAGACGACTGAGGTGGGCTGGACACTTACTGAGAAGGGAAGAGGGATACTGGCTGCAAGAAATTATGAAAGGAATAAATAAATAAATATAAATCAATAAATAGTTTATTGCGGAATCAAAATATTAACATGTTATGCAATCGTCATTTTTTTAGTCTAAAACTTTCCACGAAGTCTCATTCAAACATACATTTTGTTCATTCACTCTCTCCCATTCATTCGAATTATTCCACTCTAGCTCTATTGTAAGTCGGTGATTTCCACGGTCTCCCAGTTATGTGCCGTGAACTCGTCTATACTGTAAAACGCTTTTGTGACCAAGATTTGTTTTAGACGAGTTTTTAAAGCCTTCGGCATTTGGGCACTTTTGCTCAAATTTGGCAACTAGTTGACCAATTGAACTGTCTGAGAAGGCAAACGTTCATGAACTATCGTTCTGTGTCTCCCAGTTCGGTAGTTCTCCCTGCCTCTTGTTTCATAAGAATGAATGTCACTTCCTCTTACGTGGTCACATTTTTATTTGAAAAGAAGACAAGTTTGGAGAATGTAGAGGCAAGGTAAAGTCAACAATTTAAAATTTTGAAAAGCTGGCCTGCACGACTCTCTTCTTTGAAGTTTTGCGATTGTCCTAACGGCTTTTTTTAAGAATGAAAGCTCTTGAAAATTGCGTTTTTGTACAACCACCCCACAACTCTAATCCGTAAGACAGGTGTGGGTAGAATACGCCGTCATCAGTACCTGAATTGGGCAGTACTCGGATAGTTGCCTCAAAACATAAATGCCCGAGGCTAATTTTGAACAGACACAAAGGCCTGAAGGTAGAAGACCCAGGGGAAGACCAAGACAGAGATGAAGTTTTGAAAGACATGAGGAGGCTTGGAGCTACTGAGGAAGATGCTGAAGACCGGTCCAGGTGGAGGGGATACGTTGGCGCGGCTAAATACCAACTCGGATATAAATGGCACTGGGAGTAAGTAAGTAAGTAAGTAAGTAAACCAGTGTGACCAAAGATTAGGAAACTCACTCTCTCAGTTATGTTGTGAAACAGGATCCGGTGATAGTATCCATGAAAAATCACACAAAGAGTCAATAACTTATGAAAACATTGTACAGCAAACAGTTATGTTTCTTCAACATAAACTAGGCTTTTATGGCTCAGTACACTTCGATGCATAGTTGTATTTACTTCTTTAGTGAACATAGTGTTTGTAGATACACTTATTCTGTAGCTAATTGCACTGTATGAGGCTTCTTCAATCTTCGTTCTTAAATTATGCATATCAACATTAATTAGACAACGATACGTTATTAGCATTACGCACAGCGTAAAATAATATTATACGTCCATTGTTGTTAGTTTTGGACATTTACCATATCACTCCTACTTGAAAGCTGGGCACATTAAGAACGAGGGGTTGTGTTTAAATTGGCCACAATCAAGCAAGATAAATGTGAGCCCATGTCACTGTACCCGTGGCGCCTTGGTGGAGTGTTAACTGTTTACCATGTTCAAAATGAGTTGCCACTATGAATAATCCGTAAACTGTATATGGAATAAAATATACTATATTGCTGCATAACGTGTAATAGTTGGTAAAAGAAATTTATTAAACTTGGATGAAAATATGTAGTTTTCGTTTTGGTTACGATACCATTATTGCTGTTAAATGTACTAACTTTGTGAGTATGTAAGTATGTTACTTTAAGAATTACTTTGTACGTATGTAGTAAGAATGTTCGCATTTTCGTGGGGCTTTTAATAAAAAGCCAGGTAACAGACAAGTGTTGCCTCTAAGGAGTTTAAAAAAGGCTTATCTGGCTACTTCTTTATCAAAAAATAAACTTAACTAATGAGATAATTAGAACTTTTATTCTAACTTTTAGCAAAAAGTAACAGCACAAGGTGACTGCGGAGTAATGAAAACTTAGAAAGGTGACATAAAAATATGTATCCAGTCTAAGCCGCATCATTCTACTGTATATTGCTACACAGGTTTAGTTCCCTAAAAAACTCGTAACTAACAATACATGTTTTTTTACAGTACTTAACAATAGTATCTCTCACGATAATTATTACTATGTCGTTGTAATTGTTCATACACTATTTATTATATCACCATATGTACGTTATCCAAATCTTCATTTCTTTTTCATCGTATTTCGCATTCAATCCTTTTAATAGTTATGTGCAAACATTTATCTCTAAGTTACATGTATTACCACAATTACTCTTTTGCCATCTAGTCATACCTATTGTGTCTGAGTCATGTCCCTTATTGTTACCCATAACCACCCCGAACAATAAACTCAAGCAAAAAGAACAAGATATACAAAAAATAAAGTACCACACTAGTCGGGTTGGAGTGGACGAAATCCACAAATATTAATACTTGTTGTTTTGTTTATCAAGCTAATGTAAACATTTTGTATGCCGTTTATAAATATAAAAAATCCGATTGTCGTGATTCACCGGGTAGGGAATTTTCTATTGTCATTTTTGATTTCGTAGCCACTTGATAAGGAAAAATTACTTATTAATCAAAACCTCTAAAGATGTCTTCCTCTCCATTGACTGCATATGAACAGATATTATGGGTTTCTCTGTTACATATCTGATATTGGTCAGTTTGATACATCTGTGTGCGGATGATACAACATTAGTGTTTAAGGCCAATACTGATGAAGAAATCGAGCTTATATCTCATGAGCAAACAAATTTTGCTGTTCAAAACTTTCACGATAGGCCTTCAAACAAACTATAAGAAATCCAACTACATTAATTTCCATTTGTACGAAACAACTAACTATCAACCATTAGATGTTATCAATGGACAATTATTGCAAGAAACTAGTACAGTTAAGTTTTTAGGTGTTCATATCGATTGGAATTTAAAATGGAACACCCATATTGATTATGTTTGCAAAAAACTATCTTCGGGCATTTTCATATTGCGATCCCTATCCATGCATTGTAAGACAGATGTTCTAAAAATGGCATATTATGGACTTATTTACCCTCATTTATCCTATGCAATTAGCATATGGGGCTCTTGCGCGATCACAAACTCTTAAGATTGTTTATACTACAAAAAAAGGCTATACGAATTATCTCAAAACTAAAGTATAGGGATTCATGTCGTGATGTTTTCAAAAGGTTAGGGACATTTACTTTGCCTTGCTTGTATGTATATGAGACTTTAATGTTTATTATAAATAAGTGTTCTCTACAACAAGGCATCGACATACACGATTATGACACGCGATATAGGAACAATTTCAGGTCAAATCCTCACCGTCCCAAGCAGGTAAATTGTTCCAAGCACTTCCTGATGAAATAAAATCGCTAAGACGCTCAAGAAACTTTAAATCAAAATTAAAACACTATCTAATTAACCATTCGTTTTATAGTTTAGGTGAGTTTATGGATCCAAATAGTTAAAAATATTATAGATTAAGTTTTTTCTTTTAAAATTTGCACATGTTTAATTCTTTTTTTAGTTGGTTGTTACTAGTGACTTTGCATTTTTTCCTTTATATTTTTTCCTTTTTCTTTTGTCAACACAAAGTGCAATTTGTAAATTGACAAATAAATTGTTATTGTGATTAGTCCTCCGCTTCTCACAGCCAGCCAGTCAGTGAGCAGCTGTCAATGGCCATGTTGTTGAGACTAATTAAAGGTTTGAATTGTCAATTCACTTTGACACTGCGGAATATTTTAAACGTAATAATCTCAGCAAGATTGTAAAAAGCCATCCATTGACGCGAATACTTTCGCACGGGCTCTATGCAGACATCGAAACACTTTAAATCATTTTTTTACTATAAATACCTCATTTCCTGTAGGTCCTAAAGATGTGTTGAAACTTTAACACGATGAATTTCAGGCATAAGTTGCCATTCTCGTGATTCTTCCTTTCTTTTTCTTATCACAAATTTTATACATACTTATTAACTTCCGGTTCATCACGTGTCACCTTTCGCGAACCAATCGAAACCATGGGGGACGACGGCGATATGTGCCAAACCATCTGGATCGACGTCGTCCCCCATGGTTTCGATTGGTTCGCGAACGGTGACACGCGTGTGATGAACCGGGAAGTGTAAATATGTATAGACTATTTTGTGATAAGAAGAAAGGAAGAATACACTTGTGAAAGTTTAAACACATCATTAGAACCTACAGGCAATTAGGTATTTACTGTATAGTATTTAAAGAGCCTAAACTGGGATGAATAAATTCTTTAAATTTTTGTAATAACTAATAATTTGTTTCTTTGCAATTTGTGTATCGTTTGTTACTAGATTTAGTGGTGTAATGAGCCAGCACAGAAGAGAAGCTATGAGAGTCCCTAAAGGCTTATCGCCTCCGACCCCAATGCGGGCACAACTTCCAAACCCTCCCCTTCACAAAACTACCCCTACCGACTCTTGATCTTTACTTTGGTTTGTCAGATTTTCTCTCTTTTATTCTTTTTTAAAGAATTCCCTTGGAACCAAACATTTTATCGGTATTTATACCTTAAATTCTTATTTGTTTACATCTCAATGACTCACCCTATTTTTATTTTAAACCATAAAATCTAAAAACCTACAAATTTACTAATTATTATTTATGGTTTTCAACCTTTTGTGTGTGTTTTTGTGTTTAAGTTATTTTGCCAGTCACCATGGGTCTATACAGCCTGTGCAGTCACTTTGGCATGTTTTAACGAACCATAAAAGCCTAAAGATATATTTTGTTCACCGAAGCAATCGATTTAAGTGTGGCTAATAATTTATTCTTGATCAATGTATCTAAAAAGTCCCTGTCAAGAGCTTGGCTCGATGTAGTCTCGAAGAGACAAGGGTTTATCTTACTTCGTGGTTTTACAAACTTTAAATGTTTTAATCTACTAAAGGAAACATTTAATAAAATAAAACTTAACACAGATGTTAAAACTATCACAGTCAACCTAAGCATTAAATAAAACACAAAAATGGTTGGCAAGTTTTATATTTTTCAAAAAGACGCCTCACTCAGGGTTCTTCTACTTAGTTCATACTACTGTTTATGGCCCGTTATTTTAAAAATCGAAACAGCAATAACTCAAAAATGAGGTTAATGCAATATAGGCAATAGAGAGAGCATCATACGTTTGTCGCTGTGCACAACAAAGTCAGTTTTGAACCTTTCACCACTTCAATAATTGTTGTACTTAATATATTTTATAAATATGAAAATCAAAACAATACGTAAAAAATTGTAGAACAGCGAAGGAAATGGCATAGATCTATAAAATATTTCGTTCACTCAAACCGTTTTCAAGGGAATGAACACTTAGTTCTTGGTTCACTTTATGCAGATATCATGTTAAAACAAAATACATAAAGCTTTTATTATAATTATTATGCTCGCAATAGACGTCTTTATGAAAAACATAGTGTTTACATTTAGACAAAAGACCAGGTCGAGAAGCGTTTGACGTTACATTAATTGGTATTGTTGGATAATTGTCAGTGAAGTCGGATCATTTGGATCCTGACCATCGTCTCTCTAAGTGTCAGCAGAATGTTTTGCTATTATCCTACTCAACAATCCGAACACATTACAAAAGACTAGGTACAGAAGTGTCAGACATAACAATTATTGGTATTTTTGGATAACTGTCAGTGAAGTTGGATCATTGTCAGAGCCCAATCAGTTATTTCCAAACAGAGCAAAATGCACACGTTTAGGGCCGTAACTTGGATGGTAGTATATAGTCCTGTACAATCAACCAGGGTCTCATGCGTGATCAGTAGCGTCGGTCTCAGTGAAATACGTGGTGTCCATGTTGATAATCTGTGGGTCAGCTGACCACCATTGGAAATGGACCAACGTGACTTAACATGGCTTCCGAACCACAGGTAGCAGTCATGGTAAAGAGTTGTTGCTACAGACAGCGCCAGGATTTGAACCCGGGCCGTATTAATGGGAAACACGGGCTACAGGTACCGTTCCGAAAACTGGCGCTGTTTCATTTTCATAACGTGAACACAATACGTAACAAAAGCTTGAAATCTGTATTACAGGGACGTGGTGTTGATATAACTTGACATATTCCTGCAAATAAAATGTGCTTAATTGCTATGCTTATAGAGGTGATGAGTGTTAATACATTTAGCAGTTCCTTGTCCCACCTCCGAAATATTGAATAATTCGTTTTGAAACTCGAAGTAGAAGCTTAATATGTACCTTTCTGAATATTTTGTTCAATAGTCGGGAATTTTGCATTATAGACGGAATTTTTCAACACGTTCTGCCATACTAACAGCTTTTGGACTGAAGTGAAGCGTTTTAGAAGTGCATTATTTATACCAATCACAGAACGAGGCCACTGAGAATGTAGAGTTGATCTGGGTTCATTTTGTCAGCGAAAATGGTAAAGCATTTGTATCTCAAGGGAGTAAGCAGTTCTTGAAAACCAAGTATTGTTCTCTCGGTTTAAGATCAATGGCGATGAATTTTTATCAACTGCTTTTCCTTGATCTCTTGCTTTGGTTACAACAAGTAGAGTCACTTTCCTTTTCCTTTTCGCAATGCTTGACTCGACAAAAACGTAAAGAAAATTGAAATTATTTTAGAAATATAATAAGAAACATATTCTAGAAATATATGTTATGTTCAAAGATTGTATTCAATATGTTCGATTCGTGTATATTTTGAATATTAATCAAACAAAATAAATATTTTATTTGAATAAATATAAAATATACTAAATATTTCGTCTTAAAACTCATCAAACAATGCCTTTAATACGTACTTACTTAATAAAACACTTAATCATAATATCTTTTTTTATTTGGTGCAGCAAACCTTTTCATTTTTTATTAAAATTTCAATAAATAAAGGACGGGTTTATGACTAAAAGGACGTTAGAATAAAGTCCAATAACGACAAACGAGTTCCACTCGACTGAGCAAACCCTTCATTTGTATGATAAAACCAACAATGACTGCTCAGTGTCTTTTAAACCTGGAACCATCTAGTTTGTATTTTAATTCAACTTCCATCAAAATGCTTAAACCAGATCCTTTCCGCAGCGGAGTTAAGTATTTTTAGTGACTTTACGTGATGTATATTATGCTATAGGTGACACTTGTTGTGAGCTAAAATTTTCCTTTTTTAAGACAAATTGATAGTTTAGAACATCATTTATATGTCGTAATTAAGTCATAAATCTTGAAGATAAAGCTCTAATATTTGACTAGTAAAGGAATAAAATTAAAAATTATATCAACCATTACCTGAAATCTTTAATTTAAGAGGCCTTTCCACAAGTTTTTTTAACCATAAAATTTTACTCAGAAAGTCGGATAGCTATGGCATTTGAGGTTTATCTTTTGATTGGTTAAAATCTTATTTAATGGGTAGAACTCAAAGAGTATTAGTGGAAGATGTGTTATCATCAGAAACTAATATTAACTTTGGAGTACCTCAAGGATCCATCTTAGGGCCAGTACTTTGTTATTATATATTAATGACATAGGAGCTACAATAAATTTAAAGAATTTAGTTCAACACGCTGATGACACAACATTATTATTTTCTTCTAAAACAATTGAAAATTTAGAAATATTGTCTAATACAGAAGTAAACAGTTGTGTCCAGTATTTTGAAAACCTAAATCTTGCTAGAAATTTAAATAAGTCAAACTTCATTTAGCTAAATAAACTTTCATCTGAAAATTATTCCGACGATAGATGTACTTGATTTGCTTAAACAAACTAATTGTACAAAATTTCTTGGTTTGCGCTTAGATAACAATTTAAATTGGTCTGTACATATCGATCATATATATGCAAGCATTTCTTCAGGGATATTTCTTCTAAGACAGCTTGCTACCCACTCAAATTGCATGTACTCAGAATAGCCTACTTCGGCCTTATTCATCCCTTCTTATCTTATGGTATATGTATATGGGGGGCACAAAGGATTACAAAATTAAACATGAGGTCCAGTAATTAGGGGATTAAACTTCACCAGGGTTTATCAGCTCAATACACAAAATGTTCTATAACACATTAACATACCCTCACTTTAGTTTTCTGTCTGTGTTTTCACCAATAACTTAGTTCAAGGTCAATTAAATTATAAACCAAAAGTTTTGCATAATTTGGCAAATTCAAAATACAATGTTCATACATAGTTGAACAGTATTTCTTATTATTTCTCCTGCTTTTAAGGAAGTAATTAGGTATTAAAATTAATGGTACTTAAATTATGGAGTACTTTCATTACACCATTTTATACTTATAATACTTAGAGGCATTGTATATCGAATCCCTACGAATAAAAAAAGATATTAAATTCTCTGTATATTATTTGACGAGTGAATCAAGGTATAAGTTTCACGAGTTCTGGTGACTAAAGTTGATTAACATTCCTCTCTTTGTGTGAGGATTACACACGAGGCTGTTAATTGAAATCTGAGCACTTCTCACAAACACACACTCAATAACACCACACACACACAGACACACCGTATCCATTGTTTCTTCAGTCAGTGAATCTTCATTGTATTCTTATAGGCGAGTTGTAACACAAACAAATGGAAGCAAGTAGTTGTTGATACTACATTCGTCTGGGTTTCAGCAAGTGAGTTTACAACAAATCGATCGACATTTTTGTACCCCAACGCCACAGGCGTTCAAATTTCATTAAGCAGCAGTTTGGACCGCGAACACTTTGTATAGTTAAGACTAGTTCTTGGAACACCAAATAAGAGATCTATCTAGTGACATATTTCTACCAGCCAACGGCTGCTTGAGTGGGAGAATGCAATTAAATGAGCATGTATGATTGTAAATATTGTTTGTATGCATCGGTTCTCGAGATTTAAGTATGAGTGACAGAATCATTTATTTCAAGTTAAAAATAACGATTGCAATACTTATGCTTTTATAACAATTGTATGTTGTTTATTAACTAACACATTTTGTTTTTATAGTATTTACCTTCTTTGTAGCCTGGATATTCTGATGAAACTTAGAAGCTAGATGTGGTGCTGACGATCGTTTTTTTTAACAATGATTACAGCTACTATCCAAGATTATATTATAAATGCATGTACACTATATAATGTGACTAGTTTAGAGATTTTTTAGCAAGTCTTTATGATTATTGCAGATAAATGTGTATGTTGTAGTTTATGGCAAGAAAACGTAAGATATAAAATATCAATATGGAAAAATATTATTAAAAAATTATTCCAACATTTGAACAATTATTAAATTGAGGGGTTTAAAAACGTTACGACGAGAGCAAAAATTGCAAAGAAGTCTATCAAAAGATGGAACTTCTCCAAGCCACAGGCGATAATGTGAAATATGTCCTGAAACTGGGCGAAGAATTTCACCCTTGACGATTCCTCTGTTACGTCTGTGATGTAGTATCTTTGGATTCCAAACAAAAAGAAAGTTTTAGGATTTTGACCAACGCCAAAAGAAGCTATAGATTACGAGCTGTCAACAATACAATTCAAGTATTTTTTCCTAACTTCATGAGAAGTTCTTTAATTTCAATATTGGAGCTCATCTCTAAGTTTACAATTTATAGGACTCTATCTTCCTCATAATATATATATTTATATTACAACATGCACTGAAAAATGAATAGGATTTAATACGTTTGATAATTAAATAATAGTACAACAAGTCTGAACCTAACAATTGTTTACCTAAATAGGTAATATAAAAGTTTGGTTTACTACGATAGAATTTGTTGATATAGATAAACACTTGAAGTAAAAATAAATCATCTAAATTACAAAATACCCGAGTCAAATTTAAGGCAATTTCACTTATGGCTAATTAGTTAGTGATTTTTGCTTAAACCTAACCATACAATATTTAGGGTCATTTAATTTGTAATTATGAAATGCTTATCAGCCTAAGCTTGAAAATAAACTAAAAAAATATGTATGATGGGTTGGATGTGTTACTTATCTCGTGTTGAAATAGTTACTTAAGATACATGTTCAACTTTGATTTAAACCGCATGAACGTGGTTTTGAAAGATACTAGGGAAAGATTGATTGATCGACTTTGAGTGTTTGCAAGATTTCACTTAATGACTTCTCTTTTAGCCACAAACAATCGGCTTTTTATCTCTTGGAACACAAATACTGTATGAAGTATAATCTTTTCTTTTGATAGCCTGCGTTGTCTCAAAACAAGACTTAAAAAATGTAAAGATTATATGTCGATTTAGGTTCTTGTAAACAATGTTAGTGTTCGAACTCGAATCTAGATTTTAGTGTTTTGTAACAGTAAAGAGGGCTAACAATAGAGGTTAAATGTGGGTATAATGGTAAAAATTGTTAGGAATTTCTATCAGAATTATTGTTTTTCAGCCTCTCCTAGCAGAACTCTTCTATATTCTTGATCTCACTCAATGACTTCTTGAAACACTCTTGAGCTAAGGATCAACTACTGCAGTGTGAGTTATGTGTTTATATGAGAAGGCACAACTCTAGTAGATAATGTCTACGAGAAGGAATGATTCTCAGTGAGCCTCATCTCAATAAGCCTCTCCCAGGAGAACTCTTCTACACTCTTTACCTCACTCACTGACTTCTTGAAACACTCTTGAGCTATGGGTCAATACTTGCAGAGTGAGTTGTGTGTTTATACGAGAGGGAAAAAATCTGTCAGATAACTTCTACGAGAAGGAATGATTCTCAGTGAGTGACATCTTAATAAGCCTCTCCCAGGAGAACTATTCTTCACTCTTTATCTCACTCACTGGCTTCTTGAAACACTCTTGAGCTATAGTTTAACACTTGCAGAGTGAGTTGTGTGTTTATACGAGAAGGCAAAATCTGTTAGATAACTTCTACGAGAAGGAATGATTCTCAGTGAGTGACATCTTAATAAGCCTCTCCCAGGAGAACTCTTCTACACTCTTCATCTCACTCACTGACTTCTTGAAACACTCTTGAGCTATGGTTTAACACTTGCAGAGTGAGGTGTGTGTTTATATGAGAAGGCACAACTCTGGTAGATAATGTCTACGAGAAGGAATGATTCTCAGTGAGCCACATCTCAATAAGCCTCTCCCAGGAGAACTCTTCTACATTCTTTATCTTACTCACTGACTTCTTGAAACACTCTTGAGCTAAGGATCAACTATTGTAGTGTGTTTATATATATAAATAACTCAGACACACAATAACTCGTCTTTTATTGGAACAACAGATTGACGTCAGACTCTGCTTATGGTAAAACACAATGCCGTCGGTACTACTAGTGAAATTATTATTACGAGTATTCTGAAAATATTGCAAAAAAGTAATATTGGTGCAGCCTGCACTTGTTAATTTTAAACAACATGAGTTTGAAGTTAGAAGTTTTCTCAGCATTACCTACTTGTCATGATTAAATTTGAGAGTATCAGTGTCAAAGTGAATACAAGTGATCTGGCAATTAAAAGTTTATAACAGCTGAATTTTCGTTTGTCACCTACTCACTAACCTTCATCGCAAAGCTTTTGCTCAAAACAAATATCCCAACTTGTTCCCTTCTTTTTCATCAATTGCTTTTTAGATTTTAAAGTTTTATGTATGAATGGACAGTAGTGTTAACATATCAATCACATCTACTACCATTCGTTTAATTATCAATTTTTTTAATAGGTAGTTATTCCTTTATATAGGTATTTATCTGGTTAAATTACCTTTGAATTAAATATGATATTACATCATGTAATCAATGATGTGTACCATCGTCACGATTTATATAACTTCAATTATATCCGTTCTAGAAAAAGGAAATTTAAGTTTGAAAGACTAATTTTTTTGTAATATATTTGTATAATTTACAAACAAAAATATGTTGGAAAACAATACAACCAGTCTACAATATTTTCCTTGCTTTAAGAAAAGGAAAACCAAAAACCAAGTAGTGTTTTTTCAATTCAAGATCAATAGCGATGAATTGTAACCAACCGATTTTCCTTGATCTCTTTGCTTCCCACAAACATAGTACCTTCCCTTCTTCTTCATGAATAAATGACGAATTTTGCTTACTTAAAAGTCACATATACTCGTACTTCGTTTGAAACTACGTGAAAATGTATTTCGAGTCTAAAAATATACAAAATACTGCAAATTTTATTAAGTGAAGAAGTAAACATAAAAACAACGCAACATCGTTATATTAAAATTTGCAATCGTTGTTACTAAGTTATTCTGGGCTAATCAACCTTAAATCATATTTATTCATTTTTACAGTATAGTTTCACCCATCCCACCCTAACAACCGGTGGGAGGGAACTCCACAATTATTTTAAATAGATCAGTGCTTAAAAATAGCATATTTATAGTGATGCATAGTGTTCTAGTATGTTATATTTAACAGTAAAAATATCATCGAACGGAAAATTAACGATTAGTTAAATGTGTGTGTGTTTATTTTTAACCACTGTTGCTCGTCAAACCGTTACGCCCTCGGGGGTTAAATTATGCTACGGCTTCTCGTAATAATGTTATATTTGAAAAACTCATAACGTGGAAACTTGGAATAATCAGATAGCTATGACACAAAATACACCTCGTTATTATTAATAGAAGATGGTGCGGATCCAAATGGTCGGCCAAACCGACATTACCAATTCTCTGATAGTCATTACAAGGTTCGACAATTCTGTCCCAGGATTTCTCTATTGTAACAATGCTCTGACTGTAATTTTGAGTTTCAACTTGTGAAGATATTCTGTCAACATTATAGAATAGAAAAAGTTTGTCCGAACCCAAATGTTCAGACTTGACTGACAGTTATGCACAGCAATGACAATTATTGTAAACTTTATGTCCCTGGCATCTTGAAACGTTTTGTCAGATAATACATCAATATTGCCCTGACCAAGTGAAGATAAGATGAACAGGCTATTCAGATTTGACCGATAATTATCTTAGTGCCTGATCCGTGTATAATGGTTGCAATGTGTTGCGACGGTAATATACCATAGTATAAAGCTATTCTGATGTAGTTACGAGTATAGACAGAGGATATTTTATGACTAAAAATTAGGTAATACTCTGTCAAACAGTTAAAGTGTTCAGTTCAAAACGAAGGTACTTACCTTTTTTACATACATACACAGTTCAGGGGCTATTTGAAATGAATTCATTATATTATAATATTATTATCGAAAACTATGTCTTTACACCCCAAATTTGTTGCCATAATTCATAAGCGTTATAAACGTTTCGCTTAGTCCTATAATTAATTATCGCAATTCATGATGTAAAACATGAATATGTGTTTGTTTAATGACCTATCTAGCTTCTTTTGAGTATTTTGTTCTTCTTTGTAACTTCCTCTTGTAAATGTCTTCCTCTCTATAGGCTGTGTGTAAAGTTATAGAAACAATAAGTTAGAGATACATAACTTACTTTTAAAAATTACAGCACTATCCTAATCGCTCTAGAGCAACCTTCTGATTTATTAAAACGTGTTTAGAATGTCAAAACGCTGTAAGCAAGAATTGACATGGGACTCAACATATCAGACCCTATTTTTGATAGATCGAAAGAAAGGTGATTTTCTTTCATGTAAACAGTATTAACCACAACTACGTACATCTCCTGATCGTTGGAGATGGTGACGGTGTATTTAGAGTTGGGAAGTAGCTTCACTCTTATATCAGATCCAGACATCTGGATGGAAAAACACTGACCACTGACTTTAGTATTGTTAACAGAATGAATTACATTAATAATTTGATCATGTTCATTTACAGGTTGTATGGCGACCGTAAAGTGCTTACTCCATTGAAGAAACTAATGCACTGTACTGACATTAATTCCAAGCCATACTTGTTTGTTATAAGGGAGAAACTTATCTTTGCTTGCTATCATGTTTCCGAGTTGTAATCCCAAACGCAGCGAAACGTTCTACATCAGAGTATAATTCTTCACCAACAACAACTGAGTAAGCGATGGAATTGAAAGGATTTAAATATTCTGCCCCGTTGTCGAACAGTTTAAGGTCGAAATGTTCTGTGTTGAGAATGGCGGTATTGTAGAAGTGCCAAACTATTGGTCTATCGGTTACAATGTCGATTCTGTATTCACTGTTGGGTTGCAAAGTGATATTGGTCGATAAAGGGATGAAAACGTATTGCCGAGACAATATAGTTTTCGGTTTGTATTCAACTTGTTGGACTGGCTCTGATGCACCCAATGGTGTCAAGCTTATCCAATAAATATGTAATCCTACGTCGGGCCCGGCACATCTGACGTTGAGTTTTGATAGTGACGCTTGCCTTCTGTAAAATATTACGAGGAGATCCATCACTGAAAATGGCGACTTGTTCTACTGAGCTAGTACCTTTTTCAGGAAACAAAATAAATCAGCTGTGAACAAAGGAAATCGTCAATATTTTATGATTGCTTACAAGAAACACTAGCAACATCAACAACCTCCTGCGTACCTGTGACTGACCGTCTGCTACTTCCAGCTAGCCAACCAAATCATCAGATATTTCTTTATAATATTTTGTTTTAATAATATACTACAAGATATGCGGTTTTTTTTTGATTTCATCACTTGTCGTTTTGCTTTCCAACCTCGATTTTAAAGTTTTCTTTTTTATTTACGAACTAGCGCCTTCACTTTCTAAGATGTAATATCTGAAAACTCCCTTTATTGAAATAACAAATTGACTTACAAAGTCACTTAAATAAATACTCTAAGATTGCCATATTTTCATAATGAATTTTTACACATATGTAAAATACACATTTTTATGTCAAGCTCACTTGACTATCTGCTGTATTTTATCAGTAGGGTTAACCGTACATTTCCAGAATTACAATATACCGCTTAAAAACTATAAATATTTTACGAGTAATGCTTACTTGTATTTTGGTTTTGAGCGTGGGTAGGAGTCAGTAAGATCATCAGAGCAAGAAAACACGTTGAATAAACAAGAGACATCATCATTGTCTTGAAACATGAACTATAACATAAGCAGCTGTGTGATCAGTTATAGCCAGACTCGTAGTTAAACACACTCAGTGTTTGTTGTCTAACAAATCAATATCTAGTTTTCGTTAAAGGAATATAGGCGGAACATATAATTTATATGGAGCGTCACAAAGATAGCTAGAGATGACAGTGAAATAAGATGTAACTTAATAATGCCCTTTAAAAAACATTCTTTAATTTAACACTACTGGTTTCATAATGAGTTTAATGAAGCCATAAAAATTTTTGTCGACATTAAATTTGATATTGTTGAATAAATATCGGTAAAGTAAAGTGTCAGTAGAATATTTGGATATTATATCAGAATACACAATAAAACATAGAAGTACTCTGAACACATTTTAATTTCACACTAATAGTTTCGGAAATAATTCCATTATCAAGTGAGTGTTAAATTGGGCCTAGAACTACGATGTATAAATACACAAATTTGTTGATTTATGATAAACATTGAAAGGGAAGGCATTTTTTAGAGTTCTAATGAAAGAGTCACTTTTGTCTAAGAATTAAGAATAAATTGACACAAAAAAATAGGATTCTCTTCACGGTGAACTACGATACCTGGTTATAGGACTAAGCGGATCGTCAAGCTTATGAATGATGGGCAACCAATTTGGGGTGTAATGTTATCGATAAAGTCTGATCCTTTTAATATGGACTATCTTCTATAATCTCGTAATAATATAATGATGGCGTAATATCTTGATATTCTCCCACTGTACAGTTCAACTAGGGACTGAAGTGTCATACATTATGTTCATTGGTATTGTCGGTTAAGAATGAGTCTTTTTATCTAAACTATTTCTCTATACTCGTAATGACAGCAGAATATCTCCTTACTATGCTACATTACAGTCGAAACGCTTTTACAATTATCATAGAAAGATGTGACAGGCACCACAATATTATCGGTATAATCTGATAAATTAGATCTTGACCATCTTACTTTCACTTTATAGGCAAAATATCGAGATATTCTTTGACGAAACATTACAAAAGACGGACGTGCAAGATTGCCAGTTAAGTCTGAACATTTGGGTTCAGACCATTTTTCCATTTTATATTGTTGACAGAATATCTTAACAAGTTAAAATTCAACACTACAGTCAGAGCATTGTTCCATTGAAATAATAGTGGGACAGATTGTCGAACCTTGTAACGACTATTAGGGAATTGGTATTAACGCTTTGGCCGACCATTTGGATCCGCACCATCTTCTATTAACAATAACGAGGTGTATTTCGTGTCCTAGCTATCTAAATCCCAAATTTACAAATCCATTTTGTTATGGTTTTTTTAATATACAGGGTGGCCCATAAGTCAGTTGACCGACGTACATCCAATGAATGGAATGCATGCCTGTCAACTGACTTATGGGCCACCCTGTATATTACATGATAACGAAAGTCGTAAAATTATTTAACCCTGAACACGTAAAGGTTCGATCAATAGTGCAGGTTAAAACATATAAACCATAGTTAATTTTCTGTACGATATTCTTATTGTTGAATAATACATATTAGAACTATTTCTCACATACTAGAACTGCTCTATTGGGTTTTTGCTCTCCTCGCCAGGTTTTTGGATGGCTGGTGGGTGATATACATATATATTATTCAAAATGACATTATATCATTATTTTCATTGTTAAAACATGTATTGTATGCGTGTTTAAAGATGTAACGTAGTTTTATTGTTAAGAAATTGATTTTTTAAATAGAAGTAAAATGTTTGTTTAGTATTAAGAACCTTTTGCTCTAATAAGTTGTGACCTGTTGTAAAATATTGTAAATAAATAAATACTGTAAAAATAACAAAATATTAGGAAATGTTTATTAGTCCCGAATAACTCAGTAACAGTGATTGTACCCCCTTAGTTTAATTTAATACTGTTATCGACAACAAACAACAACCATTATTTAAATGTCAAATTTTACAATAAGTCAGGAACTACAATGATAATTGTCAGTAAACTGACCAGTTGGATTTGGACCATCTTCTTTCCACTTTTTTATGTTGACAGAATATTTAAATATTAAAATTAGACACTACAGTTGAAAACTATAGATATTGTTGGAATTGCGAGCATAGCGATTGTTGTGCTAGTGAACATCCTCGTTTCTAAGCAGTCCTTTGATGCTCGCCAAGAAGACAACCTTGAGAATGTAAATGTGTATAACTGTCAGGATCTTCCATGCTGAGAAATGTGCTCAAGTGCTCATACCAATCCAGGTTTGCCACCACTCTGAGGACCTTTTTTTATTACTAGAACACGGTCGAGATTATGTTGAAAGGCTGTTCCCCACAGAACAACACCATATCTCAAAACACTTTCGAAAATAGAGTGGTCTGCGGTCTTTACGTTCTCAATGTCACATACTTTTTACTTGTTTTAAGGCACAGATAACATTGCTCAGGCGTCTACTCTGCTTAAAACTGAGCTAGGATGTGCAGAACAACGCTTTTTAGCTGTTTATTGCGCTTGAATACATTTATTTCGCCTCTCACGACCGCTTTTAATCACACGCTGACATATTTTATGTACAAACTATTGTTCCACAAAGAAGTGTGTGTGCGCCTTTCTTCAATTAATTATACTGTAAAGATTTAAAAGAGACAATGCTTCGTATAATATAGCAGTTTACGAGATAAAATCAGTTTCTTTTTTACGCGGTAAAAGACACTAAAACGTCTGTACTTTTCAATCTAATATTTTCCTCCTACAAACGATTTAAAATAGTATGTCCACATATATCTTGGATAATAGAAGTGTGAATGTAGTTGACCGCATTAAACTACTGTTGGGATCGGGTGTGGAAGTGGGAATTAGTGTAATTGTAAGGAAAGCATTAACGTGGATCCAGAAACAATTGTTCGCTACATTACACCCTTGATTGTTACACCCTTGTCTGTTAGTTCAACCCCGCAAACAGTTTATTTCTATGATATCTTTGAATAAATAGTTGATGGGAGTAGGCTATTCAATTCTTGTATTTATAGTTTTGATAGCTTCTGATGGTTTAATTAAATAAATGTATATGTTATTTTTGTTTATGTTTAACCAAAAAAATTAATTAAATAATATTAAGTTAATTTAATTTAAAAGACTATTGAGGTTTACTTGAAATACTTTAAAAATCGTAGTACAAGCATAAGTAAAATTTTGTTTTAGACGTGTTTTCTTCGGTAGTTATAACAAACTCACAACAGCGTGTTGAAATACATAACAATTAAAGAGTTTAAATGTGTTATTTTTATGAAGTCCTGTAACATATTTAAGGAGTTTGTCCCAAGGTTCTGGACAGTCAAACTTGAGATTTAACTTCAGATGTTCTAATGGATAAAATCCTATCGCTGGAAACTTTCAAGCTTTTAATTCTTGTAAAACTCTTGGAAAGCTTTTCAAGTTCTTAATCCTAAACCACTCAAGTATTCTAATACAAATTTCAATCTGCAGCCTACGTACCATTGTATTGGACTCGGTTATTTGTCTGTAACTTTGGAAATTGTTTTGCTTTCTGATTATTTAAAACACATCGACATTTCATATATGCATTACTTCCTTAACTATAACGGTTTTATCAGTGGGTTTAACATATTACATTTCCTTCATTTACATTGTGAATAATTTAAATAAAAACTTTATTCTTTAATTTAATTCGCCTATTGTTAGGCTATTAAACACTATAACGCATTAAAATATCTCAAAAACCTAAACCAGTTTTTTTTTGATAAGGATATTGGCTCCCCCGTACAAGGCGTACAAACAGTATAAACACAAAGATGTCCTTGGGCAAAAGAAAGGACCACTAGCCAAGGCACATTTTCTAGTAAACAAAGCAACCCCATATTTCACTGTTGTTTAAGAGGGAACTTGTTGGAGTCTAGACAAGCAACATACTCAGAGGGGTTGTAAATGTGTCAAACAACAAACCGCAATTTTGTGAGATGTCCCAATGTTGCGATGGTTACTTTTTTCTCGGAATGAATGAACTAGTTTTCACCATCTAGATTATTATTGTTGGAAACGCTCTAAATAATTTAATTTTTTAAACCATACACAGTTTTTCTTTACGTTGAGCCACTCCGGAAGATTCGGAGATCGTGTTCACAAATTCGATTTGCTACAGCATTTAAATTAGTATATATTTTGTTACGTTTTCAACAGGTTTTAACTTGAATTCACATTGTATAAATTTGAAAATCATTAAACGGCAGAACTGGAGCAGTATTTACAACCATCTAGCTAACTATTAGTAACTTTGTAAACGGCGAAAATAAGTTTCAAACTGTATAAAATAAATTAAAATAATATTACTCTAAACCCGTCCCTGGAATCAAAAATTGATACTCCACAATATTATCCATGCATGATTTTACCAATAACCGGATTGTACGATGATAGTAACTACATTCCAGATTATTCTTTTAGAACGTTGCAAACAAAATAATGTTTGCATTAATTCCAAGTTGCTGTATGTCATTTATAACGTTTTAGATAGAGTTGATGAACGCAGGAATTCTGTAAGAGAGAACCCTTGAAAGCCAAATAATGTCTTACCGATTCCAGATCAATGGCAATGAATTTTTATCAGCCTCTCTTCTCTTGATCTTTGCCTTAGAGGGTTCAAATTTGTATCTCTCCTTTTTGGAAAAATACTTGGCTACAATAAACAAACGCGCAAATGTATGCAATGAAAATAACTGTAGTAGATATTATAATTCAAACGCAGATAATAATGGGTGAAATGAATCTTGCCATTCCAGAGTAAAAAGGTAGATTAAAAGTTTTTGACGACTCCTGTAAAAGCTTTGTAGAAAGTTATATACATTAAATGTGAACTCAAATATACAATCGATAAAGAATGTCCAATGTATTTTAAGACATAAAATTTATACGTAATAAGTTATAATATAATCTTTTTATTACTTTATAGATAGGTAAGTTTCAACTTTCCAATATATTTACTACCTTTAAAACCTTTCTAGATAATTATTTTGATAAGTAAAATGAGCAGTGTTCTTTACTTCAGACTTGGCATATTTTCTAATTACTCTGCAGGTTTTAGCGTAATAGGTTTGACTTAAGTCCAGTTAGTATACCATTAATTTAAATAATTTATTTATCCCAGTTTAGGACCTCTTTAAGTAATATAAATACCTCATTGCCTGTAGGTCCTAGATGTGTTGATTTATTGCACGATGCATTTCGGGCATAAGTTGTCCATTTTCGAGTGCCTTCTCGAACATACGAGGGAACGACGGCGGAACATCTTGGCGACATGAATGGCTTCAATTAGTGCGCGAACGGTGACCCGTGTGTGATCGTGATCGAAGTGTAAATATGTATTATAGACTGTTTAAAGTTTAAAGAAGAAGAGGCACTCGAAATGGGCAACTTGTATGCCGAAATACTCGTGCAATAAATCAACACATCTAGGACCTACAATAAGTAAATTATTTATGTTAATTATAAATTTTCCTTTTCTGTTGTATAATAAAGCATACACAATATTTTAATTTATCCTCGAAAATTTTCATACAAATACGTGTACGTATTTGCACACGTTCAACTTTTCATTGGTTACCAAATGTAATAAAGTTGCGTTTTTAAGGACCACACAATATTTGTTTTCCGAATAAATATTATTTTTTTAATTTAAGGCTCGTATTTTGCGATTCTATAAACTCGAAATAATGTTTTCACGTAGGTTAAATCCCTTAACACTGTGTTTTTATTTTGTGTCGGCAAAATGTATTATTTATTTAAGAAGAAAAAAAGGGAAGGTACTATATTTGTAGGAAGAAAAGAGATAAAGGAAAATCGGTTGGTAAAATTCATCGCTATTGGTCTTGAATTGAGACACTACTTGGCTTTTGGTTTTCCTTTTCTTCAGCAAAGCAAAGCTTGTAGACAGGTTTAGTTGTTTTCACTTAAGACATAATCATAAGTCATTTTTGCTTGGAAACCATACAAATTTATTTTTAAAAACTGTATTGTATAAAACTTATTTTTTTCTTTTGACGAATATAATTGAAGTGATAAATATCGTGACGTTACTAGTACAATTTATTCATGACTGCACTTGAGTAAGACGATATTAACTAAAAGATAACCATCGAACATATCATCAATAGTTTTACATTCATGCCATTTTAAATAAAGATGAGTAACTAATCTAGAAAATAACTACCAATTTAACAGTATTTACGCATGGTTTGATAAACGTACGGTTGTAGAAGTGATTGATATATTAATACTACTGTCCATTCATACTGAAATATCTAAAATCTAAAGACCAATTGATTAAAAACAAGTTGGGGATTTGTGAACGGAAAAACCTTGCGATAAAATTAGTGACTAGGTGCCAGACTACAATATTCAGCTGTTATAAACTTGTAATTGCCCAGATCACAAGTATTACTTGACACTGATATTTTTATCATCTTCAATCATGACAGACCTACCTGATGGTGATGTTGAGACTACTTGCAACTTGAAACCCAGGTTATTTGACTAGTGCAGTTTAAGTAAGATAAATAATGTAGAAGAGTTCTCTGGAGAGGCTAATTGAGATTTGTTTAATTTGAGAATCATTCCTTCTCGTAGAAATTATTTACCAGAGTTGTGCATTCTCATATAAACTACCAACTCACACTGCAGTAGTTGATCCTTAGCTCAAGAGTGTTTCAAGAAGTCAGTGAGAGGAAGATAAAGTCGAGTGTGAAGAGTTCCTCTGGGAAGAGATTGAGGATCAGCTCACTGAGAATCATTCTTCGTAGACATTATCTACCAGAGTTGTCCATTCACATAATATATACACACAACTCACACTGCAGTAGTTGATCCTTAGCTCAAGAGTGTTTCTAAGAAGCAGTGAGGAAGATAAAGAATGTAGAAGAGTTCTCCTGGGAGAGGCTTATTGAGATGAGGCTCACTGAGAATCATTCCTTCTCGTAGACATTATCTACCAGAGTTGTGCATTCTCATATAAACACACAACACACACTGCAGTAGTTGATCCTTAGCTCAAGAGTGTTTCAAGAAGTCAGTGAGGAAGATAAAGTCGAGTGTAGAAGAGTTCTCCTGGGAGAGGCTTATTGAGATGAGGCTCACTGAGAATCATTCCTTCTCGTAGACATTATCTACCAGAGTTGTGCATTCTCATATAAACACACAACTCACACTGCAGTAGTTGATCCTTAGCTCAAGAGTGTTTCAAGAAGTCAGTGAGGAAGATAAAGAAAGTAGAAGAGTTCTCCTGGGAGAGGCTTATTGAGATGAGGCTCACTGAGAATCATTCCTTCTCGTAGACATTATTTACCAGAGTTGTGCATTCTCATATAAACACACAACTCACACTGCAGTAGTTGATCCTTAGCTCAAGAGTGTTTCAAGAAGTCAGTGAGGAAGATAAAGAAAGTAGAAGAGTTCTCCTGGGAGAGGCTTATTGAGATGAGGCTCACTGAGAATCATTCCTTCTCGTAGACATTATCTACCAGAGTTGTGCATTCTCATATAAACACACAACTCACACTGCAGTAGTTGATCCTTAGCTCAAGAGTGTTTCAAGAAGTCAGTGAGGAAGATAAAGTCAAGTGTAGAAGAGTTCTCCTGGGAGAGGCTTATTGAGATGAGGCTCACTGAGAATCATTCCTTCTCGTAGACATTATCTACCAGAGTTGTTGTGACTTCTCATATAAACACACAACTCACACTGCAGTAGTTGATCCGTAGTTCAAGAGTGTTTCAAGAAATAAGTGAGGAAGATAAAGAATGTAGAAGATTTCTCCTAGGAGAGGCTGAAAAACACTCATTCTGATGATTCCCAACCAGTGTTACCATTTTACCCAAACATCCAACACGTATTTTAGCATCTACTGTTACAAAGCACTAAAATCGAGATTCGAGTTCGAACACTAACATTGTTCACACGAACTTAAATCGAGATATAATCTATACATTTGTTAAGGCTTACTTTGAAACACCGCAGGCTATCAAATGAAAAGATTATACTTGTGAGGTATGTGTAAGGTATGTAAGGTTGGGGTTTATCATTGTGAGAGGTACACAGTGGTTGAATAAAACGAATTGGTTATCCGTAGTAACAAAATGATATATATTATGAAAGTATTGACAAAATTAAACAGTGTTAACCGATCAGCCCAGCATAAATCAAGTGGTTAAATTGAAAGGTAACTTGGTAAATTTGAGTAAATAGTGATTCAACAGTAATTAAGTTATTAGTAAAATAAATAATTTAGAATAGTTACTATAATTGATTAAATTGGAAATTTGATTATTTTGGTATGATGTATACTTAATCTAGAGCGCTCAAATAATAATAATGTGGCAATACCTATTTTGTGTTAATCCTAAACTGACTCCACGACGCACTTCGGAACTAATCACTACACGCGCTGTCATACCCCGCGCACTTCCCTCGTCGCTACTGCCGAATCCCAAAACTGCCACCTCATTGGTTGTCCACCGGTCGGTGAACTCCGCTCGACAAAATCCGCTGAGCGGCCAAGAAGGTGGCGTGATGTGCCAGCTGACGATGTGATCGGCTGGCCCACTTGAAGAATTCGTGGTAGAGCTGGTTCCAATATTAGGAAGGTGTTACATACTTTATATTTGTTTCCCTTTTATATATGTTAGGCAATTCCGTTTATGTAATGGTATTTGACTGGTTAGTCGTGTGCATACATTAACAACTTTTTGGCTTTAATTATTTTACCAACTTACACTGAAAACAACGTCTAAACCTTTATGTTGTAAGAGTAACCAAGATCTCATTCGTTTATTTTTGTCGTTATGTGGGTTCCTTTTTTTGAATTCACATTATACGCAAAACTTTCAGACATAAATTTAGCGGATCCATGGCAGATTGATATCACTTGCGTCTCCGGAGCTCGTCACTCCGGTGGCGCGGGTTCGATCCCGGTAGACATTACTTACAATTTTAATGTGACTAATACAGGGAAATTAGGTAAAGGTTGAGGTTGAGTGTTAGAGAGGACTTTGTAGCCCTAACTTTACCTCATTAAACAATGCAAACTTGACCTTTTTACCTTTTTACATACGTGAAGACTGAGGTCTTATTTTGATGGTGGACATCTTGGTTAACTTCAAGAGACCTTTTATTGTTCCATTATATTTAGACAATTTCAAAACAAAACAGATTCTGTACACTATCACTTGAAAAAAAAAAATGGACACAAGGAAGATTTTGAATTTTTATTCTCCTAATATATCAACTAATATTGAATAGCAGTATTGTATTTTAAGGATTGTGGAATTTAAAAGAGCAGTGGTTTCAGTTCCAAGAGATAAAAAGCCGATTGTCTGTGGATAAAAGAGAAGTCATTAAGTGAGAACTTGCAAACACTCGAAGTCGATCAATCAATCTTTCTCTAAGTATCTTTCAAAACCACGTTCGTGAATTTAAAAATCTTACGACAGAACTTATATTAAATAACAGTTGAAAATGTATCTTAAGTAACTATTTCAACAAGAGATAAGTAAGAAATCCAACCCATATCATACATATTTTTGAGTTTATTTTCAAGCTTAGTCTGATAAGCATTTCAAAATTACAAATTAAATGACCCTAAATGTTGTATGGTTAGGTTAAAGCAAAAATCACTCAGTAATTAGCTGAAAGTGATATTCCCCTTAATTTGATTCGGGTATTTTTTAATTTAGATGATATTATGTTTTTACTTCAAGGGTTTATCTATATCAATAAATTCCATCGTAGAAAACCAAAAGTTCATATTACCCATCTAGGTAAACAATGGTCATCTTCAGACTTATTGAACTATGATTTAGTTATCAAACGTATTCAATCACATCCAATTTTTCAGTGCATGTTGTAATATAAATATATGTATTATAAGGAAGATAGAGTCCTATAAATTGTAAACTTAAAAATGAGCTCCAATATTACATAAAATTAAAGATTAAAATACTTGAATTATATTATTGACAGCTCGTGATCTATAGCTTCTTTTGGCGTTGGTCAAAATCCTAAAACTTTCTTTTGTTTGGAATCCAAAGATACTACATCACAGACGTAACAGAGGAATCGTCAAGGGTGAAATTCTTCGCCCAGTTTCAGGACATATTTCACATTATCGCCTGTGGCTTGGAGAAGTTCCATCTTTTGATAGACTTCTTTGCGATCTTTGCCCTCATCGTAACGTTTTTTACCCCTCAATGTAATAATTGATCGAACATTGCAACAATTTTTTGTATGATATTTTTATATATTGATATTGTATATTTTTTATGATGGATTTAGATTGTTTGCATAATTAAAAAAATATATTTATTTTAGAAATTTCAAGCACATAATCTATAACTGGGACGAATAACTCTTACCGTATTCTTACCATAAACTACAAAATATACCTTTATCTCCAATAAGCATAAAGACTTTCTAAAAAGTCTCTAAACTCGTCACATTATATATACTGTACATGCATATTACATAATATTATCTTGGATAGTAGCTGTTAATCATCGCTTTAAAAAGATAAATGTGTTAATTTATAAACAACATACAATTGTTATAAAAGCAGAATTATCGCAATCGTTATTTTTAACTTGAAATAAAAGATTCTGTCACTCATACTTAAATCTTGAGAACCCATGCATACAAACAATATTTACAATCATACATGCTCATTTACTTGCATTCTTCCACTCAAGCAGCCATAGGCTGGTAGAAATATGTCACTAGATCTCTTATTTGGTGTGCCAAGAACTAGTCTTAACTATAGAAAGTGTAAGCGGTCAAAACTGCTGCTTAATGAAATTTGAACGCCTGTGGCGTTGGGGTACAAAATGTCGATCAATTTGTTGTAAACTCACTTGCTGAAACCCAGACGAATGTAGCATCAACAACTACTTGTTTCCATCTGTTTGTGTTTTCAACTCGCCTATAAGAATACAATGAAGTTTCACTGCCTGAAGAAACAATGGATACGGTGTGTGTGTGTGTGTGTGTGTGTGTTTGTGAGTGTGCGTTTGTGAGAAGTGCTCAGATTTCAATTAACAGCCTCGTGTGTAATCCTCACACAAAGAGAGGAATGTTAATCAACTTTAGTCACCAGAACTCGTGTCTTACTTACTCTTCCTTGATTCACTCGTCAAATAATATACAGAGAAATTTTATTTTCCTTTTTTCATTATTAGATAATTTATGTAAAATATCGCTAAGGATTATAAGTAAAAATTAATCTATTGAAACTGCTCCATACGTACATAACCAGGATTAAAAAAACTTATTTACTTCCTAAAAGGTAGTAGAAATAATATAAATAATTTTTGTTTGACACACATATAATGTTCAGTCATCCGCCGTAGTTGTACTAAATAACAAAATGAATTAAAACACTATTAATGGGGTTGTTTTTATTGTATAACTTTTGTTAGGGATCAATATAGACTAAAGTATTTTCAAATGCAATAGTTCTTTAATAATCAGCATTTGAACAAACACTATTAGTATCATATAAGTTAAAAAATGTTTATCTTAGATTTTAACAATAAAAGATTGTGGTTCAATTCAGCACAATAAAATCATTTTCAATTATTTTATAAATTTTTTGTTTTGTTTTAGTTTACAATATTTAGTCTACACAACTTAATCATTTTAGACTGAACAAAACGTAAAAAATATAATTTCCAATAAATCAAGATTAAAAGTGGTTACTTTAATGACGCCTTCAGTATCTTAAAATGTTTATGGGTACTGGGTTGGGCAAAAATAAAATAGATAACAAATATTTAAATTGAATAATTTTATATTCTATTCACACTAACGCATACAACATGTGGTTTTCACATATTTTTTAATTTCTGACAAAAGTAATACTCGTTGATTAAGTATTTAAATAAATGAAATACATCCAGTTGTGTAGAAAATATTATAACGACGTTTTGCAACAATACGCATGTAACTATTTCACCTGTGTAGGCACGGGTTTTCTTTTGAACCAGTCCAGCAATGGGCCACTAAATGACATAAATGTTCAAATATGTCTTTACTGAATGTTTTCTGAAGTTTGTCACTTGTTTTTTTTTAACAGCTGGTCGGTATAATGCACCAAATCTTTCAATACCATCTTAAGATCATTAAGATAAAGATCATGCTTTACCTAATGATGCCTTAATAGGTGAATGCCAGCTTGTTTCAATATTTCGCAATATTTAACCATGTCCATTAAATAAAACCTTCTGGAGTGGATGCCAATAGTGTTCAGGCCAATCTCAGCATAGAGTTATTAAAAATAAAACGTGTTCTCCTATCTTTTGGTAAAAGAAGAAATTGACAAGACAATGGATGGAGATTAATTAAAACATTGAGATCGGTATCTAATGATTCGGACTGAGATTTATTGCTGTGGTTGTTTGAACGGAAAACTTTAGACTTGCTTTTCGGTCAAAAACGGCTTTAAATAATTGAAACAAATAGAAAAGTATTATAGGCTGATCATAAAATGTGCGAAAGTACGGATACTGCATTAAATTTAATGACATTTAAAACTGGTTTGAAAACGGCATGTTTTAATATAAATTGTCTACTGAACAAGAAGTAGACTCAATGTTAAATGTGTACATAATACTATTTAAAAACAATAGTTTTCACGTATTATAGTTAAACATTCCTTTCGTGTGACGCTTGTGTAAAACACATTATTAGTTGAACACTCATAACTTTATTACAACATATAGATTTTTAAAAATATTAAAAGGTTATATATAAATAACTCACAGTTGCAAATTAACTAAATTGGGTAATATTTCGGCTTCACCATTATCAAACCAATCATTATTATGGTTGGATAATGGCAAAGCCAAAATATTACCCAATTTATTTCAAGCAATACGTTTTATTACAACGTATTAATTATGTTCGAAACTATCAATTTGTCTAGAAAAAGGAAATGCTCCGCTCATAAGCCATTAGTGGTACCTACAACAAAGAATCATTTTAACATAATTTACATCATGTCAAATTACTAAAAATACCAAAATAACGAGACGAAAGCCCTGGTTTAAGCATTTTGATGGAAACTGGAACAAAATACAAACTAGATGATTCCAGGTTTAAAAGACACTGAGCAGCCATTGTTGGTTTTATCATACAAATGAAGGGTTTGCTCAGTCGAGTGGAACTCGTTTGTCGTTATTGGACTTTATTCTAACGTCCTTTTAGTCATAAAGCCGTCCTTTGTTATTGAAATTTTAATAAAGAATTAAAAGGTTCACCTTAAAGAAACCAATAATTAAAGGTTTTGATAGTGATACGAGTAAGTGTTCTATAAGTAAGTCCATAAGACCATAAGTAAGTAAGACTGTATTAAATCACTAAATCACTATTTGAGATGCCGACCACTCTCATGAGGGTATTTTAAGGCAAATATGTCGTGAAGAATGAGTGTGATGAGTGGTAGTAATGAGTTATGAGGTGTAGTCTTGTTACGAACTAAGGCCGACTCTTCTTTAGAATGTAATTAACAATGTATTGGAAATATTCTGTCGTTTATAAAAGTCTCATGTAATGTGTATATCTTATTACAATATTATTACTGGGAGACGTCAAGAACTTTAAATGTACCTTTTTACTTAGGAATAGCAAGATTCTTTTTACCAATCCTCCACGTTTAAAATATAATATCTACTACAGGTGTTTTTATTGCATATATAATTTTTTTTCAAACAAGGACACATAACTAATCGAACCTTCTAAGGCAAAGATCAAGAGAGGGAGGCTGATAAAAATTCATTGCCATTGATCTGGCATTGGTAAGACATTATTTGGCTTTTAAGGGGTCTCTCTTACAGAAGTCCTGAGCTCTTCAACTCTATCTACAACGTTAGAAATTACATACAGCAACTTGGAATTAATTCGAACATTACTTTGCTTGCAATGTATTACAGTATGTTCTAAAAGAATAATCTGGGATATATAATGAAAACTTTATTAAAATTTACTTCTTCCCACCAACGTAGGTTGCTTGATAACAAAGAATACTATTACAAATTATAAATTTAGTTTACATGGTTGTATAAATGGTGTCGTAATATTTGAATTGATGTTTGAATACTTATAAGAGAAATTTGATATAAAACTATATTAGAAAACTTTTGTTTCTTCCAAAAATCTTGAAAAATTTTAGCACAGTTCCTCTTGCTCCGATGAGTAAACCAATCACTTCAAAATTTTGTAAGTTGAATTTTTCCGAAGAATAATTTGTTGTTTGGTTATATATGTTCTGCTTTTCTTCATTCACTAATTTTGATTGATTTTCTAAAATTTCGAAACGTATCGTTGGATCTAAAATTAAGCCTTTATTCTTTTTTCTGTCTAGCACAATTATATCACTTCTCCGAATGGAACCTTCATTGGCCACTGCCGTTACTTCTTCGTACACTTCAAGCTGTTTGCATTTTCTAAATTCATCTGCTATCAGTGTACGGATTCTGTTGTGACGGTGGTTTCTGAGAGGAGCCCTGTACGGACATTGTCCAAGGACATGTGGCAATGTTTCAACAACAAAGTAAACAAAGTTTTAACAACATAGTTACTATCATGTAAGGCTTCTGGTTCATACCGCTTCAAAAACTATTTACATTTTACAGTACCAAACGTTTCAGTCATTTTGCAATCTAGCATCCTCAGTGGCCTTGCCGTTTGGCATTGTAATTAGTGCAATTATTGACGCGGTCTGTACCGGAAGCCTTAGAAGATAATCGTTAATCCAGCCACTTACCTTCGTTCTCGTCTGGAATAAAGTGTGAAAACGAATGGTAATAATTCAATTAAATCCACTTATTAGACATACATAACGTTACGGGCAATTCCCAAGTACAATGTACATTAATAAACATAACAATGTAATAAATTAGTAATAAGGACTGACTTTTGATGAAATACGCAAAAGCTGAAGCCGGAGGTCAAATCGAGGCACTGATTGTAGCGAACTAGAGTTATGATTGGCAAATTATAATAACATATTCCAAAGAAAATCTCTTCACTCTTGCCAGCGGTGCTTTAGCGCTTAGCTGCGCGCGGTCTAGTATTAAAATTAAGCTAATAGATTATTTCTTTAATGTTAATTGTCAACGATGATAGAAACTTTTCATACGTGTACGAGTATTTACTTACACATAATATATGTGAAGTCATAACAGTTGATGTAAACTACTGTTGAATTGTACAACGTTTTTATTGGCTAATACCCAACTGTGGTATTCTAGTAAAGAAATTACTGCTATTTACGACCGTATAGTTAATATTGTACAAATAAGAAAACGAACACTGCTCTCTAGGAAAACACTCGCTAACGATTACATTAAAACAATCTTGTATCGTCGTATTACAACAGTGAAATAGTGGTCAAAGCTTCTTAGAAAACTATAGCTTAATAGTACAAGTTTTTGGCGGTTAAAATATAGCCCTCATTCATTTGTTAGCCGGGTAGAGCTTGGCTTTCTCACTAAATGTTCGCCCTTACAGCCTTTAAGGTAAATGCACCATTAAACCCAATTAAAATTCAAATAAAAAGGTTACCGGCATGTGCCTTCAAGGACAAAATTATGGAGTACCAATTTGTGTTTCAAGGGGCGAGTATAGAGTAGATTTGTTTCAATTTATTTCATACAGCTAGTAATGTTTGAAACTCATTTTAGCACTTTACATTGTTACTGATAGTTAGCTAGATGGTTGAAAATACTGCCCTAATTCTGCTGTTTTAATATTCTTCACTTTAACAACTTATAAATTCATGTTGAAATCCATTAAAACCCTAATAATTACAAACACTTTACAAGTCACATTAGTGAACAAGATCTGCGAATCCTTCTGACTCTACGCTAACGTAATGAAAAACTTTTACGACTGTAAAAATTGAATAACTTACAAGAGTTTCAATGATAATAATCTGAATATATACAAGTACATAAACTAGCTAATTCATTCCGAGAAGAAAGTAACAACCGGTACCACAACATTGGGACATCTCACAAAATTGCGGTTTGTTGTTTGACACATTTACAACCCCTCTGAGTGTGTCGCTTGTCTAGACTCAAACAAGTTCCCTCTTAAACAACAGTGAAATATGGGTTGCTTTGTTTACTGGAAATTGTGCCTTGGCTAGTTGTCTGACATTCTTTTGGATTAGGGGCATCTTCGTGTTTATACTGTTTGTACGTCATGTAGGGGGTAGGTATTATTCTTATCAAAGAAAGATAGTTAAACTGGTTTAGTTTTTGAGATATTTTAATAAGTTGTCTTGATTAATAACTAAATGCGTATGAAATGAAAGCGGTTAATGTAACATAATCTTTGCCTTAATTGTTATCAATTTAAATGGTGAAATTCTTTTATTGTAAATATTATTGCTCGACGAGGACAAAAAATGTGGCAGTGCTTAAAATAATTGTTGTAGTAAACAAAACTATTTCCAAAGTAGCAGAAAAATGACGGCATCGAATACAATGGTACGTGAAGATTGAAATTTGTATTAGGATTCTTAAGTGGTTTAGGATAAGGAATTTATTTGAAAAGCTTTCCAAGAGTTTTAGAAGAATTAAAAGCTTACAAGTTTCCAGCCATAGGATTCTATCCATTAGAACATCTGAAGTTGAAAGATTGTTCAGAGCCAATTATGACGTACTCCTAAAAACGTTGTATTTCAACACGCTGTTGTTAATTTGTTTCATACACATGTGTTAATTTAAACCATTAGAATACCAATAAAAGCTATCCAACGCTTGTACTACAATTACAGAAGTGTTTCAAGTAAATCACAATGCCTTTGGATGAACATTTTACTAATTCTATTTGATGAACACCTTTTGTGGTTAAATATAATCAAAATCAACGTAGACATTTGTTAAATTAAACCATCAGAAGCTATTAAAACTATAAATACAAGAATTTAATACTCCAATCTGCTATTTACTCCAAGATATCGTAGAAACAAACGGTATGCGGGGTTGAAC
The DNA here is from genome assembly GCA_018831715.1 of Matsumurasca onukii. Taxonomy (NCBI): domain Eukaryota; kingdom Metazoa; phylum Arthropoda; class Insecta; order Hemiptera; family Cicadellidae; genus Matsumurasca; species Matsumurasca onukii. The sequence continues at coordinate 83,140,868 of CM032058.1, forward strand.
CGCCAGACAAGGGTGTAACAATCAAGGGTGTAATGTAGCGAACAATTGTTTCTGGATCCACGTTAATGCTTTCCTTACAATTACACTAATTCCCACTTCCACACCCGATCCCAACAGTAGTTTAATGCGGTCAACTACATTCACACTTCTATTATCCAAGATATATCTGAAAATATAGTTTAAGTTGTTTGTGAGGGAAAATATTAAAACAAAACTGCAAACGTTTTAGTGTATTTTACCTCAATAAAACAATAACACGGCATTAGCTCGTAAAATAATATATTCATGCTATAGCATGAATATATTATTTTGCGTCCAACAAGAAATAAGAAAGCTCGTCTGTCCAATAGACACAGTAGAACCAACTAGAAGTGTATGTTCATTAAGTAATAGCTTTCTTCCCGTCTTAGTTCTTAAAAAGATTATAACGAGGGTTGAAAGTTTGCTCGAAGATAAGGAATAATGCATCCATTAGAACCAGCTGTGGTATTTCTGAAATCTGTTTCAGGCTGCTCCTCAACTTTTATAGTAATTCTGTAAAATAATGTCCTTAATATTTGGTAGTTTCAGGTACTTCTTAACTATTCCTGGTTTCTTTTTCAACACACAGCAAATTTACTCATTTTTTAATACGATTTTACGTTTGAGAGATCATCCGTCCTCGGGCAGGTTGGCCATTATTTAGCTACGTTTAAGCTGGAATACGTTGGGCGGCATACGTTTAAGCTATTTCCTTAAATGGCCATTGGTATAATTTAAAGACCATCTTTACTAAAATTGTTTATTTGTGTATCACACTCTATTTTATGAAAATATTGTGACAAATTGATTGGTTTTCGTAATCTAAATACTCGTAGCTTTATACCTTTAATAGTGTCCGTGCAGAGTGATTACTTAAATAAAATTATATATTAACATATGTAAGTAAGAAAAATAATTAAATCTTCTGCAACCTGGAAGAAGATTTGAATAAAGAATTACTTGGTGATTAAAGTTGATCAAAGGCTTGGCAAAGTTTGGGAAGCTTTTGATTATTTGTTAAAGTTCCCAGTGTTTGGTACCCAACGGTATTTTAAACGAACTTATTAATTCAAACTACAACATTTACAAGAACATTAGCCCTTTAAGGTAATTAATAATTTAACTGATATTAAAATGAAGGTAAAATTACCACAAACTACTACCAAATTAAATAAGAAACAATAACGAAACATACAAAATTGTGATGGAAAACAACTAGTTGATATGACGTTACTATCAAACCATGCAAAAACATTTGGTTCAAAAAATTGGTTTGTTTTAAATAGCTTAATTTAATATTGCTTTAAAACCTAAAACAATGTTTTTGGCTTTACATTCAATGTTTATAAAAATAATCTACGTTTTACAAAAAACACCACTAATTGTTAAAAATTTAACAATTTTATCCACACAAAACGTAGTAGCAACATAGACAGTTTTTCCCAAAAACACTGAGTAAAACGACATTTCCAATTTTTTACTTCAGCCTATGCTTACTAACAAAGACACCTGCAAGGAGACCTGATAAAACTCTTAAATTGTGCTGTAAAGTAACAGCTGTTGTGTATCAATACAGTGGAAAATATCAACTGTAAATCTAGTTTCCAGACACGATTTGCCAGCCAATTATAAGTTACGAGCCAATGTACAGTTCACAGAGGGGGAAACGTTTCCAATGCTTGTTTGTGATCCGTACAGACAGGGAACGTTCAAAATACGTTACATCTCACATATTGAGCATTTTCAACCAGTAATTCCATGTACAGGTTTAACAGTTTCGTTTTTATTTATATGTTTATAACTTAATAATGATTACATAGTTTAAGTTTTGAGTAGTGACTAAAACGACTTTACTTAGATGTGAACCAAAATATTTTCCTATAAATCTTCTTGTATAGTTATTAGGTGCGCATTTCCGCGAGTGGCTGTAAAGTGATGCTAGGTAAAGGTCGAGGTTGAGTGGTAGAGAGGACTTTGTAGTCCTAACTTTGCTTTCATAAACAAGACATATTTTACCTTAACCCTTTTCAGTTATTTAACGCCTGTTGCTATTTTATTTCTTTCTACCTTTAAGATTAAACTAAATACATTTCCTTCTACTTCTAAAGAAGAAATATACATGGCCACGTTAGTTGTATGACCACCGATGAACTACTTATACAGTTATTAAATAACTTAAGATTTTAAAGTTAAAATTGTGAAAGCTTTTAAAAGTGTCTATTTTATTGATAGGTAAAGATTATTTACAAATGAAGCGGTTTCGGTCTCGACAAAACCCAAAGTTTCAATAAAATAGATTTAAAATTTCATTTATTTGTTGTTATTTAGTGTTTTGCAAGTGGTTAATTGTTAACCTTAAGATGTATCTAAATAAACTTGTTTTAAAATTCCAGATTGCATAACAGATAAAAGCTGAGTCAAAGTATAATTTGTTGCAAGTTCATAATAGCATTTTGATGTAACTGACAAACATTTACTAATTACATCACTCATAAATCTGTCTGATGCAAACTTGTATCGGAAAACAAGTGAATAAGACTTTATTATTAAACTTAAAACTGCGTTTGGTCTTAATTAAAAGTATGATTTTCTACTAGTTGGTTTGTTTAAAAAGCTTGACTAAATGTTGCATTAGAAATATGTTTTAAATAAATTGTTACAATTAAAATGTACGTTTAACCTGATTTTTGTAATTTATGAGAGAATGAAGCTAAGTTTGTTTTCTATTCTCTATTTGAATTTTTTGTTAACAATGGTACATCTTCTGAGGTTAAAATATTACTACGGATGTTTTCCAACGTTTTGAAAAAGAACACGATTTTTCACGATCCTGTCTTCAGGTGAAAATTACCTAAAACATATTACCGAACATTAGGAAAAGAGCAAGCCTAAAGGTAATCGTCACAAGCTGACCAGTCACCCATCTACAAATGACATTAGTTGTTTTTTATGAAAAGAAAAGCAGACAGAGAAATAAAGCACGCTCACGAGCAGTAACAACTGCCCACTGACTAAATCTTGGTCAGCCGCATTGCCAGGCTTGAAGCAGAGGACGACTAATCACAGCTGTGAATGAAACTGGCAAGCTGTAATAGAGAACACAAAATACCTACATATGCCTAGCCAATGGAAGGAAAATCATTTGGTTTTGGTGAACGAATTAGGGTTTTTAACAAAAGAGTATATATTACTAACAAGCCTTTACAAAGTTCTTTATTCAGTGAAGTATACCTGTTTATGCAAGGCAAATAGAGAGGAAACGCTTTAGAGTTTTTGTAAATGATTCAGGGTATTTAAATAGAGGTGTTAACATGATTATTAAGACTTAAGAAGGTTCTAGACACGAACCTTCATTAAAACCCATGCATGTGTAGAACTTCAGAACAGGGTTTCAAGGTTTTTATGTACCTTTTTTGAGTCCTTAATACTAGGCTATGTGTTTTTTGGGCTGATTCCCATCCCCAAGAAAGGCTCGATTTTCACTCTTTTGAGAGTGGCTTTCACTCTTTCATATTTAGGTTGTAGGAAACCCTGATTCATTAGTTAAAACTATAAAGTATATCCTGTTAATTAGCTGTGCATAATTAGGTATAGTTCACTGTGTAAGGAATTTTATAAGGGTTGTTAGTAATATTAACTCCTTTATTAAGAAACCCTGATTCATTCATTAAAACTTTAAAGTATTTCCTTTTCAATAGCTGTGTATAATTAGGAACTGTGTATAATTAGCTGAGTATGATTCACCGTTTAGGAAGTTTCCATAGTCTTGTTAGACATTATAACTCTTTTGTTAATATTAATATTAACTCATTTTATAGAAGGAGATTCAAATAGGGCTACTTTATTGTATAATAGAATTCAAATTGAAACATAGTACCTTTTAAGCATTTTATAAGTGCACGACTAGGTTTTACTATCAAGACCAGAGGTTTTATTATGTAAATATTTATACTAATAATTTTTAACTTGTAATTTGTATTGATCTCACCAAGAAAATGACATGACCGCCGAAACTAGTCGTGCTGTTATAAAATGCTTAAAGGGTCGTATGTTTCAATTTTTATTCTAATATAATATTAACTCTTTTGTTGAGAAACACTGATTCATTTATCAACACTTTTAAGTATTCCTTTTCAATAGCTGTGTATATTTAGGTATGGTTCACCGCGTAGGGAACTCTCTAAGGGTTGATGGTAAAGTTAACTCCTTTGTTAGAAACCCTGATTCATCTATCAAAACTCTAAAGAATTTCCTTTCCATTGGCTGAGCATAAATAGGTATTTTTGTGTCCTCTGTTACAGTTGGTCAGTCTCATTCACGGCTGTGATTGGTCGTCCGCTGCTCCAAGCGAGCCAATGTGGCTGTCAAGCAGCTGGTCAGCCGGTCAGTTAGGACAGCTGTCACTGGCTGCGGACGTGCTTTATTCTCTGTCTGTTTTTTTTCTGAGTCTGGTTGTTGTCGACAGAGTGCGGGCTAATTACGATGAACTGTATCATATGAATCGGTCCCCTAAAACCTATTCTCAATGGTATCCTTGTTCGTGAGTTGAAAAGGTGTTGGTCGATGTTACTGATAACGTTTGAAAACCTTACTTTTGCTTGTAGTAAGAAAAGTTAATAGTATCTTCTTGTATGATATCCTTTCGATATCTCCTGTGACTTGGCTTTATCTGTCTAAAACAAACACTTTTCACTAAGTTCAAGTTAGCCTACTACTAGTAAACTAGAAATGCTTATACGTTAAGTACATGCTTCCCTCCCGGCTTGGTTTTAAAAGAATTAAGAGTTTTGAAAGTTTCTTGAGGATAAGGAATAATGCATCCATTAGAACCAGCTGTGGTATTTCTGAAACCTGCTGCGGGCTGTTTCACAACTTTTATATTAATTCTGTAAAGTACAATTTTCTTTATTTCACTTGGTAATTTCTTAGTGCTTCAACAGTCCGTAACGTGGCTTACGTAAAACAAGAAACCTTTTTAAAAGTGTTATTCTCTCAATTGATTAATTTTATAGGGTTATCTGCATTGTCCCTAATTTCTATTACATATCTGTAAAAAGGATGATTATTACTTTGTTAGACAAATCTTTATTTTACTTTTGTCTTATGTACCACGAAGTATTGATTCAGATTCGAAAGGTTTTAGACGAGTTACATACAGTGAATTTATCATAAAATTGTTGCAAAGGGTTAAAGGGGTTGTTGAAATGGGGGTTAAAAGTTGGTGTAAGGGCTACTACTAGAACTCAAAGGTGCTCCAAAATTTTCTGTAAAGACAATAACAAAGAGATACAATGTTTCATGGTTAGGGCGCAAAGAAAATTTCAGTTAATTTTGGAAACATATGTACATGTCAAACTGTTTATTCACTCCCTCCCATTTAACCGAAACGTTTCACTCTAGCCCTATTGTAAGTAAGTGGTCAGTTCTACTTTGCAGTTATATGTCGTGAACTCTTGTGTGCTGTAAAACGCCTTTGAACAACTTCGGAATTCGAGAATTTCTATTTGAAGTTGGCACCCGGTTGACTAGTTCAACTGCTACCTGAGTAGGTAAGCAGTTCATGAACTATCATTTTGAGGATTCCAGTTCGGAGATCCTCTCTGCCTTTTGTTTCATAAGAATGAATGTCAATTAATAATTCACAAAACCCCTTCAGACTTCACTAAATAGACGTCTTGAACTAATAATATTCCAGAGAAAAGATTTCTTCGTTATATTCCAGTCTTCAGTTAACTTTTGTCTTGCCTCTTCCAATGAGCATGTGTTATAACAATTATAAAATAGAAACAATTAATTAATTACTCATTTACAAAATCCCTTCAGACGTAAGTAGAAACGTGATTAGCCTCGCGGCTCCCAGTGAAGTAAGTGTGATGTGAGCGTTGGGGAGGGAGGGTTACAGAAGGGGTAGTTTTGAGTTTGATGGGCAAAACTCATCCCTCACTGCGGGTTCACCCTCAGTTCGCTTTCATTATTCATCCCATCATTTGTCTTAGGCTAAGTGTTGTTGTAAGCACTCATAACACAACCCGTCAAGCAAAGTCAGCTGTCAGACACGAATACGTAATGACGTTCTACTATTTAGTGTTTTGCAATTGATAACGTTTAGAATTTTCATTATTGATGTTCAATGGTTTTTGTACAGGGTGGTAAAAAAACTCGTTGTTTGATGGATTAATTTTATTTTTATAAAATATTCTATACAGCTATGACATATTCTATAAATTTTAACATGTTTAAAAACCATTCCTGAACAATCTTCAGAAGTAATATCTATTAGAACTGTTATGTTTTGCTTCAGAATTTGAATACTTTGAGGTGATGGCATGAAACATTTTTCTGAAAACATGTTTTTTAGGAATGGTTGCACTCGTTGCAAACATGTCATATTAGAAATATGTCATATATCAAAAATATGTCATACTCAATTTCGGAAAACATGTCGAACATTTACTTTTAAGATTGAGTCAGTTTTGTACAGCTAATAAAAGAAATACTTACTATAAAATGAGTATCTTTGTTTAAGACCAACCCGTATCATAAATTATGTCGTACTGTTATCTGTTGGGCTTGTGTTTAAGGTAGGATTCACCAAGCTGTTTAGTTGAAAATAAAACTTCCATCGATTGAATCACCAAATGTTTCATTGACTCAATCTCTGTCATTGATATATTTTAAGAAAATACCAGATAAAAACGTTAAGTGCATTATGCTAGGTAAATTTATTTAGAGATTAATTAAAGTGATTTTTGCTTATGCGACATGAAAAAAAATGGATAGTGGATTTTTTAATACAACATTTTGAACAGAATTCAGTACAAATTCTTAACTGAACAGAACACTGTACAATCGTTGAAGAATTACTTGGAAGCTATTATATCTTAAACACATAGACGTCACGTACGATGAAACAGTTGGCGATCAAAGTAACCGATCATATTCCGAAATATTAGCACGGAGAAAAACAAAACTAGAAAACATAAGTCATAACTGATAAGTCCACTTTACCATGTAAATAAAGCTGTTTCATTTAATTTAATTTGTGAAATGTATACTGACAATATAAATCTGACTACTTATTTATGTTGGAAAATGATTGGCATATTGATTTATTTGAAGTTTTTTTATTTAAACTAGAAAATGTTTTATAGTTTAACAGTAGTTAATCAAAGTATCAATCGTAGGCCGTCAGTAACAACAAAGTAGCTCGGATCATTCAATGCTGTATTGAAACCTCCAACTTTACATAAATTAAGGTAATCTTAAAACTGTGAGAGATTGAAAATCTAAACATCGTTAACAGTACTTAAATGAAAATATTCGTTACTTATACATAGTATATTAATTTCAAAATTCCTGACTTAAAGAAGGTATTGATTTCATTCGTGTTATGTTTTATATATTACATTAGTTTATGTATAATGTAAAATCGAGCTGCCTTGCAATGGGGGGATGTATAGAGCACATAAAGCTCCAGGCGGTTCGCAAGTCGTAGTCTAAGTTTAGTACTTGAATTGCAAATTCTTGTACTTGTTCAATAGTTGAGTGCAGGAACTTTTATTTGCCGATACTCAATTAGAGTGAGAGTTTTGAAGTATCCTCAGCATCAAAGTGCTATTTGTTGAGAATCATAGAAATTAAATTAAGAGACTGAAACGTATCTTTATTATACAAAATTAGGAAACAAGTACTCTCTTATAATCAACCTGTACATAGTTGTTTCATTGATACAACTTTAGCTCATGCTTCCCTGATCAAAATTAATTACACCTTTTAACTGAAAATAAGCTGTGACTTTATTCAATGGCAAGGCCAAAGTGGGCACTGAAGAAGTTTTTAAGGCATATTAGACCACTTCTAACTGAAAATCTGCTGAAGCAATTGGGATGAAAGTTTAATTAAAGGTTCAACTCAAACGTAGGGTTCAACGTAGGAATAATGATAACTTTGGACCTAACTTTTAGTAGAATAGCCCAAAAAATCATAGCATGGTATTAAGGACTTGTAACTTATATCCATGGATACAAGTACTAATAAGAAATGAGTGGGACTTTGTTTTACAAAAGGAACCTTTCATTATATTCCACAACACTTCCAAGTCCAAGTCATAGACAGCAAATGCTCTTAAATTCTTTTGAAACGAGAAAGCTTGAATGTTTAGCAAACTTTTAGTTTTTAAGAAAGCTGTTCAACAATTTAACACCAGCTTGTATAAAACTCTATCTTGTATTATTTTATTACCAGTAAATAACTTGTCTGTTTATTAGATCATATATTGTAGTGTTTTGTTACAATATGTGTATTGCGAATATACGTGTATTGTGAGTATACGTGTATTTAGTCTTGATTCTGTAATACAGTAGATTAAATTTGGAAATAAAACCTACGACTGTTTTATAAACTACACTAAAGGCAATTTGTTAAGTTTAAACTCTTATATAAAAAATTATTTGTTGTCATTAGCACTTTTACGGTAAATCTAAACAACAAATCTAATTAGTACCCTAAAATATTTTGTTGAAAGTTGGAGACAACTTTTGGCTATTTGATAATTAGTGAATTGGCTTTCTTCTTTACTATATCACTACGCTATAAACATCTGATGAATTGAGGATTGTAAAACAGCGATAAAGGAAAGGAGCAGTAATGAAAACAAAGAAAGAAGGAAATAATTACATTTGAGATCGGTATCTAATGACTCAGCCAAGATTTTATTGCTCTCATTTATTCCTCCAACAGTTTAGACCTTTTGTTCCTTATTTTCAAAGGATCAAACGTCTGTAAAGACTGCCAAAAAAGTACGTAGACGTCAAGACTTAATAAATTACACTAAAGATAAATGAATATTATCATCACTAATAACTTAAACTTATCTCTAATCGTCATATATCTTATTATGTCTTATGTAAATAATTTAGATAATTATTTTAAATTGTATGATTGCTACAAAAACAGTGTCATGGGTTTGTGACTGTTCTTGTGGCTTTAGTACGACCTGCAGATGTTTAGTTGTGGATGGTTATAGTTTGAGATTACTTTGGGTTTGACCTCTACCGCAAAGTTTAATAAGCTGCATTCCTGTCAGATTTCTGCAACTTAACCCGTAACCTACTGATAAAAACCCTTACCAAAAGTAATAGTTAGTGGTAACTGCTTTGCTTTTAGGCGTATGTATAAAAAACGTGCTTCATATTGAAGTCGGTATCTCTTTTTATTCCTTCAAGCCTTTAAGAGGTTTCAAGGGAGTTTAAAAATAATAACAGGAAAGTCGACTAAACAAAAGTGTCGTTATTTACTTACGGAAACAATAATTTACAAAGTTTATAGGGTGGTCGTTTTACATAAGAAGCGTTTTTAAATAATCGAACAACGTTTGGAGGTTTCGAAAAAATTTACTGTTTATGACTAGCCACTCAAGTTTAAAATTAAAAAAACAACAGATTTGTTTTAAATAAATAAGAAATATTCATATCATTGATAAGGTAAGCACAATAAAGTTGCACTTAGACTTAAATTAAAGACAACTTTCGTTAAAAACAGGTCAAAAAGAGGTCAAGTTCTAAAAACAGAAAACATTTAATTGAAACTGTATAAAGCTTTAAACGTCGAAGGATAACTAGTATCATTTGCTTTATCTGGTAAAGCCTAATAAAAATCAATTAATAAAACTACCAGCTGGAAAAGTTACCATTGAACTATGAACTTTTGTTACGTACATACTGCTTTGACTGTTACACGCACTACGTTACTTATATCAAACCGAATAGAATCTAACATTTGCAAACTATCGATAGAACATAATTCTGCAGAATATGGTTTCTAAGTATGTTTGGAGGAAGTTACTTGTCTTGTCATTGCACTAAGTGTGAAGTTGAGAAACCCAGGAAGTGTCGTGAGTTGTGTGTAGACAAACTCACAGCTGTTTCTCAGTGTGTAGATGTAGTTTACAATACTCACTCGTAAATACAGTAGAAGATGTAAGATAAGACAGAAATCAAACTACTTTTAACTTAGGGTTGAAGATCAAAACAGTGTGAAGATAGAGGAGTGCAGTAATCAAATATGAAAAACGGGATCTTCATAACTCAAATTTTGGATTTGATATACAGACCGCATGAAAGATTTACGCAAAATCGAAAAGAGAACAGTTAGGTGCTTTAGTCAACTCGAATGAATTTTCGAGTTTTGAGTCTAAATATTTCGTCACACATTTTTCTTGCTGGTTGAATAAGGGCAGTCCGGAGTTACTAATAGATTTAGAAATTCTATCGTATCTTTTAGAATAAGTCTAAATTTATTTATTGCAAGCCTTTAGACTCCTCGGGGATCATTTTTTAGTATACATTATCTTACTCTCTCGCCAACACTGGAAAGAAAGTCAAATAAATCAATGAATGGTAGTAAAGTTCGAAAGAAAATGTAAACAGCTTTCTATAAAATACATTGGTGTATTATTTAGACAAGGTCAAAATATATTTAGGAACGATTTCTAATAACCAGTTTCAAAGATTTATTATAATAAAAAAACCTCCTGCATAACTCTTTAGCATTCGCGGCTGGTTCCACAACCATAATCTAGCTCTACCGGTGTCTACCAGGTACTAACTTCAAAATTAGGTTGAGATATTTCAGCCTCACTGTGGAGTACCATTTTCAGTCACTGATTGGCTGAAACCTAACTAAATTATAGTTGAAACATCCTGCAGTTAACTTGCTACATTACATGAAAAATCGTAAATAAACTTTAAAATAACACAATTTCAATCCACAAAATTACCAATGTCTTTAGTCTGAAGAGTTGAAAAATACATCAAACAAAACATAGTTATAATTAATGCAAACTATGAAGAAAATAATTAAAAAAAAACAAAACCACTTTCTCTTTTCTTTCTTTAAGACGTAATAACGCTTCTATTAAACAAACTGGAGAGCCAACACAACAAGCAGGTTTTCAAAGAGGTTAGTACAGTTGCTATCTTCTAGTTTGCTAAAAACAATTACATGTAATTTAGCAGTAGTCATTTTGCATTAAAACTATCAGTTTTAAAACTATTTAACAAATATTTTGTATTTTACAGAATGAACATTCAGAAACGTCTTGATCAGCCATGCATTGTTATTCTGAACAGGTCTCTTGTGATTGAAACAGACTATACTTTGGTTGTTGTATCTCAACCCTTTGACTGTACGTGCAGAATCATTGCCTTCGTGTACAGTCTTGTCGTCAGTAAGTAGACCTAAAGTAACCTCCTTTGCAACATGTTACTGTTTTTAGACAAGTTCTTTTATAACTAAACACTAGTATTTCGATCAGAACATTTCTGTGTGTTGTGTAAAACCCTTTAATAGGAGTTTTTTCCCTAAGAGTAGTGACTGTACTCGTTATTCCAAAGGTCTTTTGTAATTTAAATGGTGTCTTTTAAAATATGTTGTTGTGCTGAAAAAAACCTTGGTCTCAATAACTTTCTCTGAGCCAGTTCAGGGAACTCAGTGACTAACCTACAGCCGTTAACTGAGGCGGGGCTCGAACCTGTGATGTTCTTATACGTAACTTCTGCGCTTCCACCTCAGCCACCATCCCAGCAACATATTTCCTGTTTCAACTATCAGAAGCTTAAAAGCGTTATTTTTTAAATCCGCTCGTCTTTGGATTAAAGAAACTACAGAAGAGAGGTGTTGAAGTAGTGAGTAAAGCTATCTATATCTCATGTGTTATTCTCTTTACCATAATCGTACTTGGCTGAAGCTTTACTTTTAGAAAAGCTTCTTGAAACAAGCAAGTCCTTACTGGACTGAAATAATCTTGTCATCTGTAGTACATATAGTACATAGGGGAGTTTTGTTTACCGTGCAATATTTTCAAAGGAAGATAAACAAACAACCATTCAGTAGATTAAACTTATAGTTATGAAACAAAGTGAAACGAATGGCGTCATTCATAATCTAAGATAAAAAATAATACCAAGTTTCAAATTGTGCAGAAGAAATCTACGGGTTTTCCTTTTCAAACGATATATACCGTGGTATGTTAAAACTGCATCAACACTTATTCTCCATACAACCACTTACAACCTCATACTGTCTAGTGTAATAAGTCTATAGGGAAACTCTAAAATATATTATGGGTTGATTAGTAGTTGTCTTCTGTTACGAATAGTCTTTAACTGTTCAAATTTCGGCCTTTTCAAAAGGTTGCTTAATCTACAAACTCTACAGTGCTCAAGACAGTAACTCAACTTGACGGTTTTGAGGTTAGGTTCAAAGTGTCAGCTGACAGTAATTACTGAGGACTAGAATGACGTCATAGTCACGTGATCACAAACAGCTGATTACAGACTGAACTCGAGTCAGCTGAGATTATCTAAACCTTGTCAGCTGACGCCCTGTAATCCAACAATACCTTCAACCCGATCATTTAATCAAGGCTGGCGCAATCTTCCTTCCGGTGACAGTAGACTTGTAGAGAGTAATTGATGTATTGTCTGTCTGGTAGAGATGAGTTTAATCTAAATCAAACATTTCACTTAGTAAACAAACTAAAAGTTCTTTGATTGGTATACCTCGCTATTTCTATACAGAAATATCTTATGCTGAGGCAATATTTTCACAGGCTATCTGCAAAGTTGAAAAACTAGCATTCTGCCAAGTAAATTGTTCCGTTCAAGAAATAGTTGATCTCAAGGGCGGTTTACACTGTTGAAGAATCTATTTTCAAGGAGACATTCAATTTTTGGGCCATTAAAAGTTGTAGTACCACTTTTAGTTACAAGGGTTTCTGTATATATTCAAATACTTAATGCTTCTGGACCAAAGCTGCTATCTATTCATGACCTGTATTAAATGTCGAGTTTCAGCGACAGTTCAATTTTTAAATAAGTGATTTTAAACAACTTTGGAACTCGTGTTATTTATAAACTTCGTAGTGTTTATTTATAGTTAGATGAGTAACCTTTGTATGTTGAACAGTATGTCCGAATAAAATAAAAAGAAATTGCCTCGGACTACGTAATTTACTTAACATTTTACTACCTTGCGTGCGCCACTGGAGATGATGCCGTATAATTTTATGACATTGCCCAGTACAAGAAAATGCTTTTAAACTAAGACACTTTCTGGCGCTTTGTTTTTCTTATATCTTTCATTTCTGTAGTTTCCCTGTTTCTCTCACTGGCGTGAAACAGTGTTAAAACCAATTTTAAAAGTGAGATATTTTGTTTTTAAACATTATATAGTTGAGTTTAAAGAAAGCCACTGATGTGTATATCGCACAAGGTTCATGGGTGGTAAACGAGAATCAAAATCTCAATTCATTGAAATAAAGTAAACAAATTAAGTTTTAAGTTGAATTTCCATTAGATAGTTATATTTTGTTTTACATTGACTTATATTTCAACTAACCAAACAATCTGTTCAATCAAGTTTACCCGGAAATAATACTTATAGGTATAAATTTGTAAATAATGACTTAATATTTTACATTTTAGAAAACAAGCTTTACAATATTTTGTGGAGCAAGTGTTTTTGTTATTCCACGTGTTGTGTGTAGATCACTATCACTAAATCACTGCCGACCACTCTCATGAGGGTATTTTAAGGCAAATATGTGGTGAAGGATTAGTGTGATGAGTGGTAGTAATGAGTTATGAGGTGTAGTCTTGTTACAAACTAAGGCCGACTCTTCCTTAGAATGGGTCATTAATTAATAGCCCAATGACCTATAGAGAATGGATAAAAACATACGTTGTTTGACATTTTTCAAGCTTAATAATATGTTCACAGTTTTGTATACATTCTTTTTAAAACTAATAATATTCCAATAAAGTCGACTAAAGTAAATTAACAACTTTTCAAATTTTGTCAAACAATTTCCTTTTAAAACTTAAAACACAGAAGTTCCAATTATTCCAATCCACACGTGAGTCGGATCTACATGACTAATGACGTCAGAGAAGAGGAGTTAGAGGTTAACCAATGGAAGGGCGGATCAAGTTTAAGCATTAAACTTCTCTCTTGGCTTTAAACTTTTAACCTTTCCTGCTTATACAGCTAACACAATGTCACTTAGCAGAGTATAAAGTGATTATCTGTAGTTTTACCCTTGATTTTACTCTGAAGTTTAATCTTAAGTGATGTGACATTGCTAGTTTAGTTTAAGCGATCTTCATCCTGTCCGATAAAGTTGAAAGTTATATTTTAACGTTCTCATTTACTTACTTAGTAAGAGCCTTACTACATACGTTGACATTTAGCTTACCGATTACTGATCCCTATTTCACGAAAAAGTGTCCAAAAGTAAACTACTTTCAATCTTGTAAGCCATTTTACAATTTCTATAAAATCTTAAAGTTCAATTTTTGACACGTAGAAATAAATTGTTGATTGTCAAGTAAGTTTGAAGCATTTCACCCCAGACTGAGGCTCAGCTGTGATATTAAAATATGGAAATGTTCGCAGTCTTGATTCACTTTCCTTCAGCACAACCTTTCAAATCTTTTCCATTTACAATCTCAAAGTTTATTAAAACAGTGTCGTGTGAAAATTCACCTAATATTGCTGTTCGTTAATACCAGATCAATAGAGATATATGGAAAATATAAATATTTTCATATCACCTCCATTCAATGATTATGTTTCAAAAAAGATTTAAGTCGAGAACTTCAAATCGATTTGATATTTTAGTCATTGAAATGTAAGAAAAGTTTCATGCGTTATTCCTTGCGTTTTTATGTGTTATAGGTTTGCGTGGTTGAACCGCCAGAGAAGGGTGTAACAATCAAGGGAAAAATAGTTTTTGCTGTAACAGTGTTATGTGTAGTCTGATTGTCTTGCAAACTGAAATAAACTTTATAAAATACATTATTTATTAGTATACAACGATGTAATTTCCCTTTATAATTTGTAGTATCACGTAAGTCCGATGGCGTGAGATCTTACGCCTCGCAAACGCACTTGGTATAGATCATAAAGCTGAGGCTGAAACTAAAAACAAAAGTAAAGTTTGTCTTGTTTAACGAGGTGAGGTTAGGACTACAGAATCCTCTCTATCACTCAACCTCGCCCTTTACCTAGTGTCATCGTATAGCTAACTTACAAATTGTAATTGGTGACTGCGGAGATCGATCTCGTGCCACCGGAGTGATGGGCTCCGGAGTCACGTGCGATACCAATTCGCTACGGATCCGCTTCGGAAACTCGTGTGTCTATAGATCACAAAGACCTTAGGCAAGGCTGTGAGCGGAGCAAACAGCCTCGGATTGTCCGCAATGATAGATTACGAAAAGCCGGGGACGATTTGGTAAATTAGAGTGAACTCATTACAAGGGAAATTCTCTTCACTCTTGCCAGCGGTGCCTTTTCTATTAGCTGCGTGCTGGCTTGGTTTCCTAATTACGACGGTCCCGCGTTAGTATGAAATATTAAACGACAATTTCAATACAACCGTCTTGATTACTTATAAAAATATGTAATTGTGCTGTGTTCTTTATGTTATTTTGACTATGAGCGTTGAGTTCTGTGCAGTAAACTAAATCTCACAACCAAGTAAGTTGGACTTGTTTCTGGCAACAGTATAATTCAGACTAGCTACTATCAATTGGCACGCACTAACTCTTTAATTAATTAACTAATTAGTGAAACTTTGGTTAACAATGATTGCAAACGTGTTGATAAAGCTAGTTCCAAGAAAAATACTTCACACGAGTGCGTTGGAATTTATTGTTGCGTTAGTGTGTGTAATTTTGTCTGGGAAAATGATATGGTGACTCATGTTGACCTATAGCCTATATCCGCAGCTGATTTTGCAAGAGAGTTAGTCGTTAGTAATCATGTGTTTGAACTAGTACTCGTTTTATTTATTTGTTCTACTGTGCTTAACAATTCCAACATACATTTTGGAAAAGGTAAGCGCTTAGACTTTACAAACAATAGGTAAGTGACAATGTTAGTTGTAAATATTCTGGGAACTAGAGACATTTTCTAGAAGTATTTAGCTGTTATTTTGTACAATACCATTATTCAACGTAAAATAAATTAATATGTAAAATAAAAATAAAACTTTTGATCATGTTGATTTGTATATCTTTGGACGAAACTTTAGTTAAATATTGTTTTGGCACTTGGCATTTAGTGGTTTGCTGCCTACTCAAAGTATTCGATCAAACTATTTATAAACAACTGTTTTTCCATCGACTTTGATATTTCATCACACCATTACAATGTTTACCTTGTCAACCTTTAGCCTCGCGTCTATAGTAAACATTGTGATATTCTCAGGAGACAGCTTCTTATTTGATATTATTGTGATATCTCTCGATATTGCACCACATACGGTAAATACCATCTATCTATATATTTTCTACAAACCTTCTGCTTTGGTATAATTAGCCACATAATTAAAAGTAATTGTTATTCCATTCAGCCGTCAGCGTCAGTCTTTTTATCTGTCGATAATTAGTTACTGATATTACCTTGACCTTTGTACTTAGTAATATAATATATGATTAAAATTAATACTCTGTGGTAATTTATTACTCAGGGCCATTCTTCAATTTGGCCTTAATCAAAGGTAGCTGGAATATTTTTGTGGTTGAGTTTAACTGTGTCTGTTTTTGCATTTAAACGTTATAGTTTTTAAAGCTATTTTAGTATCCTGTAGGCCTATATATACTTATATTAAAATATTTCAAAAATGTAAAACTTCCGATTTTTAGAACTATATGAATAAAAATAATCTGATAATAGTTCTAACCATGTGGTCTAACTAGGTTGTCTTTTCTTTAACCTGGTTTTGGAGCGAGCTGAAATGGAATATTGGTTTCAGCTGATATCGAAGATGCTGACGCAGTTGAACAAGCAGCTTGGTTTTTGGAACATCTCGAATGAAGTTCGCAGGCGATCAGCGTCACTCTAAAAACTCGTGACCTTGGAATACAGCTGGTATCAATCATATGTTTAGGACATGAAACAGGAAGATATACTTACAATATAAGAATAGAAGCCGTGGACGGGTCTGAGCCTGCGTTCACAACGACATACAAAGTGAATACAGTAGCTCTTACTCTTACGTTTCCATCCCTACCAACGTAGATGAAAGAGTCATCTTGCGTCCTGAAACTGAATACAGACTTGAGATCTCTTGCGATAGGACCTTTACAGTACAGTCACACAACACTAGTATCCTCAGTAGAGATTATTTTGATTTGGTGTTGTACAAAACTAGAAATGAATATTTATCTCCTTTGCGTTGCATAACGTTTTTTGCCCAGTGCAACACACCTTTGCCCAGTGCCATAGACTATGAAATAGATCATTTTGCGTATTTCAGTTATACAACTAAGAATTTAGGCTCTCAGAAACTCGGTTTCTCACTCACAACTTATACGATGGGGTTGGAGATTATAAAACTAGAATGTTGCACTTCTTTTAAAGGAGTAATCAGCTTTATCGTCAGCATTGAGCCCAAAGATGAATCTGAACCTACGATTCATGTGACTCGCAGATTTAACAATACTGTCGACAACTGGTTTTTTATTCAGATGTCAAGGTCAAATAGAAGAGTGTTTCTTCGTCCCAATTCTACATATCAGATCAATATCTCTAGTGATCATGACTTATGTATAGTGTTACCCACGAATCTTATAACAAATCATTTTACTGTTGATCTACAAAAAAATGCATCAAAGTATTTGAGCCCTGTGGGTCAAATTGTTTACAAAATATTGGCTCCTTAGCTATATTTGAAAATTAAATATTGCCAAAGGGTTGTTTTGGGGAGATGGGTTTAAAATGTGTATGTCATTTTAAATTATTTCTTCCAAGAGTGAGACCTGTTTAAAAATTGTGACGAAGTAATGATAATCTCATAAATGTTTGATAACACAGGCAGGAACACGTAATTGAATAGAAATTACGTGTAATTATACACATTATAAAAACTTATACAAATTATAAAACTGTATAAATATACAATTTTTTACAATTAAACAAAAGTATTCTTTTTTTCTGTGGTTTTAGTTAGTAAGGAATTATAGCCTACTTATTTCACTTGTTAATAATACTACTAGTACACAACAATGAAGCTGTTTAACTATAGCGTTAATTGGGCCCGGTAGAATCACGCAAATAGACGATGTTTGAATCGGGACGAGTAAATAAGATTGATGTGAACTTGACACCGTTTTGATTCCAGTGTTCGTTAACAGGATGTGATACTAGGTGCAGCCATTCACGATACATTTTTAACATATGTTTACACAGTATAATACTATGCATCTTGATTTTCTAATTGTATAAACTTTGCTGTTGTATTTCCACACAACTGGGCACCGTTAATTTGACTGTCACAACTTGTGTCTTTTAGCATTCCATTTTAAAACTTTGGTGACCCAAAAACTTAATCCGTAGTTTCGTTATAATTTGGAAAACGATAACCACCGTGTCCATTTGTCAGCTCAAACAACGAAACACGTTTTGGGACATCGTTAAATTTGTTGGTGGTTTTAATGAAATTCTCTCAATTGCGGGGTCACATGATGGGGTGAAATCAATATTTCATAGGGTCACCCTCTACTACCCTATTTTGAGGTGGAAGGTTAAGCCCCCAAAATAAGCCTGTTAAATGTTTTCATTCATCCAAATGTTTATAAAATTTTAGTTATTCATTAAACAACCGTGGAAAAAACGTCCGCAACAATGTTTCAACCTCAAGATCTATTAAACTTCAATTCCATTCAGTGTCTGGATGTCAATGTATAACATTCGTAGGATAACAAGATGAAATGCAGAACTTAGTGCTACAAGTTTATCAAGATATTAAGTGTAAAGTTTGTGTTGGTTGCCCTAGGCCTCGCGCTCAAGAGGAAACATTTGTAACTTGCTTTTGCACAAACTAGCGAGGAAATGTCTAACACGACTAATCAGATATAATATTGCTAGCCTTCGTAAGTACTTGTGTGTATTTTTATTTTAAATAACCTTTTAATTCGTTCCAAAAGCATTAGTAATTGTAAGATCAGACAACTTTTCATCTTAATTTTGCTTCGACAAAGAAAACTTGTACTCTTTTAGACATTTGTTTGTTTGAAACTCACGTCAAGATAATACACGGAATATGTATCTTTTATCAAGACAATTGAATTCTGAAAAGAACGAATCTGTAAATTAACGATTGCACAAAACCAGCTTGCTTCTGCTCCTGGCAGATAGTTTGAATGAAATGCCAAGTGTCAAAGACAAAGGATGAACTCTTGAATGGAACTAACTGTGTGGATGATATTCTGGCACTGGCTAAACTCTTAGTGCCAAATTACCTTTTACCTGCAAGCCAACTCAGAAACAATATTTTATCTCTTGAATTGGCACTTTAATTCATTTATTTCACTTAGCGATAATTATTCAACTGTATTTCAAAGAGTTTTTCCTCCTATGTTACTAGTTAGTGTTATTTTACCTGTTTCGTCATTAGGTTAGTGGCTATATTAATTAACAATCTGAAATTGCTCAACGGTAATTAATAGTATTTTTCATATTATATTGGTTGGTTTCATGGTTTTATCAAATGGTCAGATGGAGTTTCGAGTGTGACAGTTTTTGTTTTCAAGACACGGATAAATTATTGTTTGATAAACTTTCTGTCAAAGCATTATTTTGAGTGTTTTATCGTTTCTCAACAAACCATTCAACAACTTATTATTTCAAATGTTTATGAGAACTCGTTGTTTTTTCGTCATTTACCTTGTGTTGAGTTAAATCTGTTTACAACTGAATACTACCACATTATTTATTACTAAAGAAATTTGAAAACAAAAATGTGTGGACGCAACAGGGACTCAAACCTGGGTCTCTCACTTGCCGGGTGATATGCTGACCACTACACAATCCTACCCACCAATTTAAGCCTTCAAATTTCTTGATACATCCCTAGCCATCCAGAAAGATTTTACGAGGGAAAAGGCCTTAACAATCAGAAACAAATTACAAATTTTAGAGCTACACCGCACATCTTAACTGCCTTTGAAAACTTCCAAACTATCCCAGAGTTATAACAAATTACCAAGAACTTTTCAGAACGCTTCATCTAGTCTAATCATTACGAAAAGCTTTCGTAACAATTGTTTACCAAGTTTTGCAATAAGTTCTAATAATTCAACTGTACCACAAGCACGATATTTCCCTTTCATCATTTTCTCATCGTTAAAGTTTAAAATAACAAATTAACACGAAACACGGAGGTACCCACGTGATAAAATAAATACGACATGGTAGCACGGGCTCGATAAAGACGCCAACATCAATTTTCGAAACGTCCGAATACGAAAACTTCATTTTGGATTTTCACGATGGGGTAGGTAGTAATTTCTATTAGATTAACATAATCTACGTTTTTTCATATTTCTAGTAAAACACGATCAAGTGAAACAAAAGAAATTTTATACTTTCAGAAGTTGAGAAAAAGCCTGCAGCTTGTTTCAGAAATACCACAGCTGGTTTTAAAGGATTCATTATTCCTTTTAGAAAAGTTTACACTCTAGGTAATTTTTAAAAAAACCAGCACGGGTACAAAGTGTATTCTAAGTGTAAAGATGCATTTTGTTTATTGTCCAATCACGTATACAATGTATTGAACAAGAACTTATCAATAGCGGAAATGTAAGCGGTATAATATGGCCTTATACACTTAGCTCATTTATATCTCATGAAAACTGGAGCAGCCGTGGCTCAGTGGGTAGAGTCACGTCTTGCAAAGCGCAAGGTCGCGGGTTCGATTCCCGGCGCAGGCACAAGGGGTTGGATCGCTTTCCCAAAAAGCGTTTGGTATTGCCCACAAAATCTTAGGTTAAGTCTCAAAATATAAAAATAATGCCATTGGCGTGGACAATAAAAAAAAGAAAAATGTTAATAACTGTTAATAACTACAGATACAAAGTAAATTGATAAGAAGAACACAAGGCGTTTTCTTTCCGTGTGAGTTACTTTAATTAGTTCAAGGACTGCTGCAATACTAAAAGTGTTAACATGGTTGATATCTTAGGATTTAAGATATGTTTTTTGTTGGACACCTTGAAGGTAACCATTTTAGCAGCCGTAACAAAAAAAAGGAAAACCGTTGCAAATTTGTCTAAAAAGCAATTACAACGCCTTAAAACAAATGGATTTGAAGGTTGACCAAATTTCGTATTTTTAGTTTACACTTTCGTAAAAACTTACAAGTGAAGCGTAAAAAAGGTAAAAAGGTTCGGTTTAGGAAATAACTGCATGAAAGAGATCGAACAAGACAAACATCTGTGTGAGATGTACACGTAAAAGTGAGATAATGTTTGAATACAAACGTTATATTCTATTCACTTGTTTCCCGACAAAACTTTGCATCAGACAGAATCAGATTTGATTAATCAAAGTTTGACAGTTACATCGCAATGTCATTATTAACTTGCCAACATTGCAACTCCATTGAATTCATCACTAATGCATGACCTTAGTCTCGTATATTGTCGAGCAATACAAGTTATCCATGACGTTCTCGATTTCGTCCAAAAAGTACGTATACTTTCTTCACAGTCTCATTTTATTAGGTATTATTCCGAATAAGGGAAGTTTCTAAAGTTGAACTATTATTGCGGACATTTTCCATCGCTAGTGAACAAAAAAAGATCACAACGTTTCGGGATCTGCAATCTGATCCCGTCTTCAGGTGAAAATAACCTAAAACATAACACAGAACAGCCTAGAGAAAACAAAACTACAATATTACAAACACAAGCCACACTATGAAAGTAAACAAGTCACCGGAGTAAATTCAAAACGAATCACAAAACACGTCCACTAACTGAACGAGCTAACCCTAGACTAACTGGTTGGCCGGTGACAAGCCAATCACACACACTAGCAGCAGGCTAGTTAACTGTAACAAAGAAACACAAAAATCCCTATTTATTACAGCCAATGGGAGAAGGGGGCGACTTACGTGAGTTAAGTCCTCTGTGGCCTGTTTTGCGTCCTTAATACCATGCTATGAGTTTTTGAGTTGTTTCTCGTTGAATATTTACTGAATATTATGGTTGTCCCCACGCTTAAGTTCATTTTAATGAGCGGAGATCCCGAAACGTCGTGATCCTTTTTTGTTCACTAACGATGGAAAATGTCCGCAATAATAGTTCAACTTCTGAAATCCTCCCATCGTCAACAACAAACTTCAAACAAAGGAAGTTTCTAGTTGTTGTTTTCGTCAAAAGTACTTTACTACATACACGACGGGTAAAAGCTATTTTCCAAATTTATATTGAATTGTCATTAGTATGACAAATATTTAGTATATTTAGTATATATTCAATGATACAGAATGTCCCTAAACTACTAGTCCAAACTTCATGGTATTGTTTCTTGTCTCCCATCATTTAGGGATGTATCTTTTCAAACCACATATATTGTGAAATATTTAGAAAAGATCATCGTACTTTTTAAATCTACCCCTATACCATTGTATTTCTCTCTAATTTGGCTAAAACGGGTCGAAAACAATTTATGACTTAAATCTTAATCAATAATACTGTTAGAGAGACATAACTAAGTTTTCTGAAACACAACTTGAAATTTCTTTTTACGTAATATAGAGAACGAACTGTTTAAAAGTACTAAGTAATTACCAAGTGAAATAAAGGATTATATTTTCCAGAATTGATATAACAGTTGTGAAGCAGCTCGCAGCAGATTTAAGGAATACCACAGCTGGTTCTAATGGATTCATTATTCCTTATCTTCTAGAAAACTTTCAACCCTCTTAGTAATTCCTTTAAGAACCGAGGCGGGAGAAAGCATTTTAGTGAATAGTAGAACTAGTTGTTATTATTAGCATTAAGTAAGCAAAAGGTTACCTGATCAAAAATTCAAAGTTGTTTAAGTTAATTCTAGACGTTAGAAGAAACTATTTAGATGAGAAAACAAATGTCTTAAGTCAATCCTAGAGATAAAAATTGCTTATACATTTTTAAAAGTATACTCGTTGTTAAATTTACGTGGGAATAGAACGTGGGATAGTAATGTTGTAGAAAGACCCTTTTTTTAATGTGTATATTTTCTCTTTGCTTCTGCGCCCGTTAGTTTTATTGTCTTGGGTTACGAGGGTTTCTTCTTTACTAAAAGTGTTTCCATGTTAGTGCTTGAGTTCATTCATTTGTTTTCTAATGTGACAACAGATAAAGGACAATTTAACAGATAATAGTTGTAGAGGCTTGATTAACATAGTTTGCTATGTTTATTCTAGATAATCTTAATGAATCTGGATGAAAGATCTTGGGTTACCTATTAGTAAAGACATTTGAAGTTCGGTTTGGACCAAACTGGGACTTCAACCCAGGTCTTTTGCTTGCTGGGCGATTGTGCTGACCACTCACACCATCCCGCCCAACTAGTTATGCCTTAAAATTTAGAGAAATACTTAAATCTGAATGTTTATTCGAAAATGTGACTAAGCAAAATAGTGAATTTTAAGTCAACAAGCTGGAAATATTACAAACAGAGTTTATATATTATGTTAAATGACACTTGAAAAGACGAGCTCACTACAAAGGGTTACTTGTTGTTATTAGAATACACATATAATTTTAGTAACGTTGATAGTCATTTACATATTATCAATAAAGCGAATGTACTGAATATTTTTTTCTGACTACTGAAGTTCTAGAATTTTCAAGGTGTTGCCTAGAACTAAATGTATAAATAGTAAACAAAACATAAAAAATCAAATTTTTAAATTATATTTGATTTTATCATTTTATTTTATATTTGTTTATTTACATCGCTAAATTCTAATAATTTGAAAAATAAAATAATTTCTGAAACTAGTCGTGTAAAATTAAAATATGTTCAGGGTACTTCCACGTTTTATTGTGTATTCTAATATGTTAAATGACTTATCATAAAGCGTTTATACAAATTAGGATGATCTTAGGGCATATTTGCACTAAATGTCAAAAGCGTATGGTTATTGTTTAAGTACAAATATCAAATTCACTTGTTTTCCAGTACAACTTTGCACCAGACACATGTCTGAGTGATGTGATTAATGAAAGTTTGGCAGTTACATCGCAATACCATTATAAACTTGCCTGCATTGTTACTTCACTGAGCTTTCATTAATAATGAATGATCCAATTAAATTATCTTCAATACGGCTTACTAGGCCAACACGCAGCTCAGATCTAAAGCATTGTTGGTGTGAGTGAAGCGAATTTCTTCTGTAATCACGAGCGCCTTCGGTCTAGGACTTACATCTTCTTTTACTGCAAGATTTATTAAATATCGTGAAGCGCAAACGTACTTAAAATGGTTTTTAAATCGAACTACTCATAACGCTTTAATAGCAAAAAAATCACTTTTTTGGCCGCCATTTTGAAATAACTTAATGGATTTGCATAATTTTTAGTACATTTATGGATACTGTTAAAATACATGTTTACTTTAAATTTCATCAAAATCGGATGAATTTTTCTGTTTTAAGATCATTAAAATTACTCAGTATTGAAAAATGATCAAAATATGTCCTTGGGTCAGGATCGTTGCACGCTTCATGGTCCCGAATCTGGGTCTGACCATGCTGACGGCATGAATATATCTTTTTTCCAAAAGAAGTTCAATCGTGAATTTAATGCTTACCAGCAAACCCTTGTACAACGGAGAGACACAACAAGAGAATGAACTGCTAAGTCTCTGATATTACAAACTTGGGTTTTGCTGAGCTCAAAAATGCCCCATTCATAAACATGCTTCTTGTTGATTCTTGCTCTTCTTAACCTTTGAGTAGGCATTCATAAGTTCACAACATTTTCTCTTACACAAAAAATGTAACCTTATGAATGTTGAAAATGTATTGTTTGCAACTTATTGTAAATGGAGGATATTGTCACGCTGTATGCATAGTGTAATCTCAGTTATAGCGTTGATGAATACCATAATCTAGGGATCTATTGTGTTTCATTACTCAGTAAATAGTATAAATTCATGGTAAATAAATATAGTCTTTTTAAAATTCAATGTCATCTGTTTAAGTTTGTTTACCAATATCATTATGTTATAAGTTATCCCGTGCGTGCTTATACTGTACACAGTGTAATACTAGATTGACCGAAAATAACTTGTTATTTAACCGTTCTCTAAAAAGCTGTTTTAGACCCATGTATAGCCGTGCATGAAGTGGTGCATACCCATGTATGTGAAGTTTAACATTCAAACCCAAATAAATGAAAGAATATTTTTACTTGTATCCATATCAGTTACATTATATAGGTATCTAAATAAATACATAATAGATGTATTCTTTATTTGAAACAAAAGTGTAAAAATTAAAACACTTAGTATTCTGGACATTTCATTATCTCACGACCGGTTTCGAGCTGAGCTCATCTTCGGGTGATGCAAATCACCTGATTAACAATTTTTCTTAAAACTAATTGTAAATAAATAATAAAATAAAATCTTCAAAACATTTTACATTAGATAAGTATAAAGTATGCTGGATCTTATGGTTTGGTATTTTCTTTCATATTAGCAATTATGTCAAATATAGGATTTTTGTTCCAAGCATGAGTAGAGTTAAGTAAGGAAGTTTGGTTTCTTTGTTTTTCTAAATATATGTGCAAGTCTTCCTTACAATTCATTTTCTCTCCCTTACCTTCATACTCTAAAACCCTTCATATTTTCTTTTATATCTTTATACTTATGATTAGATTTTAACAAATGATCTGCAAAAGTAGACTTCATTGTAGTGTTGTTTTGGGATTCTTTATTGTATTCTTTATTTTATTGTTCAATGGAAAACAAACATATTTTTACTCTTGAATTTGACTTATTTGGTCACATCAGGCTACTTAATCAAATAGAATATTAGAAAAGCTCAATCCAAAGGACGATGCGAGCCGGACACAATGAAAACGAACATTTTAAGACGGCGTCCAACTGGGTCTGCTGTACTATTGCTGGCATCTAATGCAGAAAATATGTTGTGTTATTAAAAGTACTATAATTTTCCGCACGTGCTATCTCTACGTTCAACCATATTGAAGAAATGTAAGCCTCAAAAGTCAAATGGTTAAAATATCAACAATTCTGTTTTATTTTATATGTTGTTTGTTTAATTGTGTTATAGTTTCTGTTGCTTTATAAACCTTGATGAGTTGACTGTGTAGACATGTGAGGACTGAATGTTTCTCAGAGAAAGAGTCACAAAAAGCAAAGGGTAGAGGAGATTTATCACTGCTGACATGTGGCGCAGTCTGCAGTCCGGAAACTCAACTAACCGTCACTTCGTCTGCAAGCCCACTTCCGCTCTGAGCATATGTTGGATAGCCACCAGCGCTTTTGTGATTCCTTGCGAATTCTCTGTAATAGAAGGGTAATTTACAGTGGAAATAATTTTTGAAGAGAACGTTTCCCACTAAAGTTGGGGTTGTGTGCTATGAAACATTCTGTTTACGATCTGATTTCAATTATTTGTTGTATAAATATTCATGTTAGCCTACCCAACATGCGTATAATATTGAACATAATGTCATGGTAGGTTTACAACGCATAGATGGCTGAGGCTGGAAAATCAACGTAGTTAGACTGCCCACACTTAGAGTGCGCTTTGAGCGCTCCGGTATATCGCCGTCTCTCTCCTCCTTTGGCTCAACACGCTCCAGTTTGTCCGATGTCGATTACTTAAATGTAACCAATTCGTCAGATGTTTGATAACATCCAAACTTTCGCATGCGTCAGTGGCTCTAATTAAGACTATTAAAAGAACTCCCTCGCAGTGCATTCCATTGGTGGGCTGCCTCAACTATGCTGAGTCTAATGAAAAGTATACCTAGATAGAACTTAAATCAAACATAGGACCTCTACAAAATATACTACAATTTGTAACTAATGTACAATTAAATACTATATTTATTTTTAATCTTCCTTTAAGTATCCTTTTATCCCCCTCCCTCCCACCTGAAGGCAATTGTTACTACAATGAATAGGAACTCGGTGTAAACATGATTGTCTGACATTTTATAACCATTTTAGAGTATGCTGTATACACTAAAAAAAATATTTTGCTTACGCATAGTATTTTCCAATTTCTATTTCCCACAACCGAGGGTGGTTAACCCCAACAAGTGACATTTGGGGGAAAGATTTCTCCAAAATTGGTTTTCGTACGTTTGAAACTATAACTATGTTTTGACATAATGAAATGTAGTAAAAGCAAATTAAAAGACGACACCAAAATGTGTTATGAAAATTAACAAAATCCAAAGAGTCAAACCAAATTAATGGCAAAAAACAATTTTCCCCTGCCAAATTGCTGTGGTTCAGTGGATATATGACTTGGACTCGTGGCGTGGTCCTGTAATCCAGCTTCATGGAGGTCAGGTTTTGAGGATTATATAGGTCTAAAGTGGCTCAGATAGTCTCAGTGATTATCTGATACCCGCATCAACTCCCAACATCGTTTAGACATATCAGACCATCACCTGCGTGGTTTGGAAGTCGCGTTAAGCCGTTGATCCTTGTATTTCCTTGTTTGGTCATTGGCTATTAATTAATGACCCATTCTAAGGAAGAGTCGGCCTTACTTTGTAACAAGACTACACCTCATAACTCATTAATACCACTCATCACACTCATCCTTCACCACATATTTGCCTTAAAATACCCTCATGAGAGTGGTCGGCATCTCAAATAATGATTTAGTAATTTAGTGATTTGACCACGACTTTTGACAAGACTTGTGTTTAATTTTTGTAAATGGTAAACTACGAAAAACCTATAAAGAAAATACGTTAAATATTTACAACAGAAACAAACTCAAGTGTTCGCAATGAGACACCAACAGGAAGATACGAGTGATCCATATCTCATGTGTTATTCTCTTTGAAGTTCTCTCAACATCATCTCATCCTGAGACACACCTTGTGAAACAACTTCTTCTCGAGCTCTTCTTAGATATACGAGTAGTTAGTTAAGTGAGTATAACAACATTCTGTAGAGCGAACACGTGTTATTCCTTTAGAAAAATTAGATATTCATGTCGCCAGCATGACCCAGGCCTGGGACCATGAAATGAGCACCAATCTTCACCACCAGGACACTTTTTGAGCATTTTTTCAACACTTTATATACATATGTCAATACGCGTGTACTCTTTACATATCGCATTTTTGATCGATTATCATTGAATGTTCATTTTGTAAATACTGTATCTAGGTCAAGCTCTTTTTCCAGCTAAATCTGATCACCCCAAACTCTATTGGGAGTTTTCTTAAAAAAGGGGGTTTTATGAGGAAGCAGATTGAACGAATAGAGGTGCCACTTAGCTGCGAGTCTGCCTACCTATAATTTGAGTAAAGAACCAGTCGGACCACGTTGTCGTTAACGTTGTCTTGAAAAGTTGGATTTTTCCCTTTGATTTTTAATTCTTTTGGAATGAGCTCTCTTTCTTTCATCTGAAGTCCAGGCTACTCCTTTCCTTTTTCGTAACTTACTTCTGACCAACTTTCCAATCAAACACTTTACTGTTAAAACATGTGTTATTAAAGCAAAACAACACTGGGTACATTATTATCATGTTTCACGTAGAGGCTCAGTTTTAGCAGACCGTGCTTACATTAGTTATAAAAACGCCATGAGCATTACATAATATGTTTTAGAGAATTTTTATAAGAAATACGAGTATATCTATTAATTTATATAGTCACATGGAAAAAACAGTGGAAAATCATTATCCGATGACGGTAGCGCTTACAACTTCAAGTCGGCTATTTTTTCGGTAAAACGACCTTTTACACATTTTTGAAATCATTTGAACATTTAAACCTTGGAACTAAGCTAAGAACTCCCCAACACTGTTCCTTCATTGGGTTCGTTTGACAGAGTTTCTCAGAGGCGTGGTTTTGGATCCAGCTTTGTCGGCAAGTTATAATGGCACTTCCATGTTCGTGTCATATTGTCATTAATAATGTCAATCCTTTCCCACTTCGCTTAATGAATATTATAACTTATTACATGGATTAGATTATTAAATTTAGTCGTTGTTGGTGATAAGCTGTAACATTACTGCTTTTAAAAGGTTTCCTTGTGTATAGTCGTTTTTGTCAGTAAATTAAATGTTCTGTATGTAATTATATAGCAAAACTCTACAAGAAATGATGAAGTAGTTCTTGATCTAGATAAAGTATTGCTTGTCGTACTTTAACATCCCAATTATTCATCATACTGACTTAAATGAGAGTTTTTTTAGACAGTTGGACGTTTAACTATTTTAAGATAGTATACAAACCGCAAATATAATGGTTCTTATTATTTTATTTTAACCAAAAACCTTGTCATCGCGTGTTTTACTCTTTTTTAACTTTAAACATTAAACTGAAATCAATTATGAGAATGTGTATCTATGTATCTATTGCCTGCTATTACCTTTTTGTGAATGTTTAAAAGAAATAGAGATAGTTTTCCATTACCATATATAACAAAACGTCGTAAAAAAAACGAGAACCATTTTTGAGCTTCCCAACACTTACTGAGATGAATGTCAAAACTTAAGAAAATATTTGCATTACTTGATGTGTTTGTATACAGGTCGTATAATATGTTTATAGTTTTTCTAATATATATTAATTTATTTGTTTTCTCATTTATGTATTATAATGAAGTTTAATAAAACTGTGGCATGATCAACCCCCCATAATAGTTTTAATATTTAAAGACACGATTTTAATGTTTTAAATAAAACAGTATAACAAGCTTAGGACTTTCAAACGACTTAACAGATAAAAGCTTTTTATAAACCTTAAATAAATTGTGTTTATATTTTAAACTATTTGTTCACCATCCGAAATATGTCGTTTTTGATTAACTAAAATGCAGTTTACTTGTAAATTTGCAACAAGTTATTTTCAGAAAAATAAAGAAACGGACTTTTCCTGCCACTTCCACAGAAAAAGTCCGTTTCTTTCTTTTTACTTAATTGCTCTCTGCAACTATTATGAACTTTAAAACTAACGAGTTATTTTCAATAACTTAAAACTTTAAATCTATATTTTTATATTCATCGTAAACAAATCATGCTTACGCAAAACTAATGAGTAGTACTCTAATATTTGCATTGTAAATTATGTATTCCAGAACAGGGAATCTCCCTGCTGTTTTACCAAATGTACAAGAAGATAAACGATATAAATTTGTCACCGTCAGGTACACCTGTAAAAAACAAACTAAAGGTTTTACTAAAACTGAACTTGTAAAATGTCATCGCCAGGTAACCGTTAAATATATGTAACGGAAAATAAGTTCAGTAATGTGAAATAAAGAAGCATATTCCAGTCTGAGGGTTGGCCCGGATTCAAACAGTGCCATAACTTTACCTTTAACCTGACAAAGTACAGTCTGAACTCCGGTACAGTCACTGCTGCCAAGGCACCCGAGTAGACTTCCCGCAACGGACCAACTTTAGTCGGGAGATGATTTACTTGGATGGGTAATTGTCGTGTGTGAAACTTTGGTTTGTTTTTAACCCAAACTGAGTAATTACATGGATCCAAATAATCATATTGGATTGCGTTTATACGATTTCGATTTTTCTGTGTATCTACTACCAGCTATTGCCTTAATCTGCTCTTTCATTTTACATTTACGCCCTGTATATTCCGTAGTATAGGCACGTTTAAAGATGAAATATAAGCTTTGCACTTTGTTTACTCCATTCGTTTTGTTTTTCAAAATGTAACCTTTATATTTAACCACTCTACAGACTACATTTTAGGTATAAATTTCAAAAAACTAATTAAAACGAAACAAATATTAAGAAATATTACCAATATCAAACTGAAGGATTACAGTATAACACTGTAAAAGGTATTTGAAGACTATTTTTGACTATTCGACTATTGACTACCTCGAAAATAATGTCTTCAAAGACAGTATAATGCAGAACGAGTAAAACCCGACAACATCCTGTTATACAGTATAAAGTAGAAACTAAACAATTTTGAGATATTTCCAGAATGTGAAGGAATCTGGTGCAGTTTGAAGCAGATAACGACTCGAGTTGGGCTGCGGGTGTCGCTAATGATCATGACTTTGATGGCAAAGTTGAAGTTGAAGAAGAACTTCAGCCCAGAGCTTTGTGTCGGGCTAATCACAGTCTTGACGTCATTGACTTGATCTACTTCGCTGATAGTGGCCGTCCATTCTTACTTTTGAAACATCTACTTCTAGAAGTTGAGTTAAAACTGTTCTAATGCTCCTAATTAGTGCATTTCCGTTGGAAATAGTGGTATTTATTTCTCGTCGTTGGAAACGAAACTTGTTGCTGTTTTCAACACCTTCTGAGTCAACATGTAAAACTGTGTATAGTATATTTGTATATTCACGTGTATGTGCTGACCACTCTTTACTTACTTATGTCTTTTGGCTCCTTAGGAGAGCATTGGTCCCTGTTTGCGCCCAGCCCCTTTGCTCTTCTCCAGGCCATGCCTTGGTTTTCCAGCTCCCTTTCGACCATCCTTCTTCACGTAGCTTTTGGCCTCCCTATTCTTCTTGACCACTCTTCAGGTCATAGTTCTGTGAAATTTTCATGTCATTTGGTACAAACGTTCCTTTTGTAAATCTCTACAGGCGTTCGTTAACCAGCAAAATCGACCCTAAAAATTTAATTTTACTGGTATAAAAACCACGATTATGATTGATTTTATTTTAACTTGTATACACTTATGGTATACATTTATGTTATCGTAGCGATAATCATCAAAATAGGTTCAGCCATTTTGGTCTGTATGGTTTGGTTTTGTTGACATTTTA
The DNA here is from genome assembly GCA_018831715.1 of Matsumurasca onukii. Lineage (NCBI taxonomy): Eukaryota > Metazoa > Arthropoda > Insecta > Hemiptera > Cicadellidae > Matsumurasca > Matsumurasca onukii. The sequence continues at coordinate 83,172,704 of CM032058.1, forward strand.
TACGTGTTTGGTATATTAACATAAAGGTTAATAAAATACTAAGTTCCGTTAAAAGCTAATTTTCGGGGAAACACCCCAAAAAGGGCACTTTCAAAGTAAATTATCTCCCCGTTACCGTAAGTTCGCGAGGATTCATGGTCAGGCTTGTGACTACAGACTTGGTATGGGCTTGGTATCGCACGCGACTCCGGAGCTCATCACTCCGGTGGCGCGGGTTCGATCCCCGCAGTCACCACTTACATTTGTAATGTGACTAATACGGTGACGCTAGGTAAAGGTCGAGGTTGAGTGGTAGAGAGGACTTTGTAGTCCTAACTTCGCCTCGTTAAACAAGACAAACTTTACCTTTTTACCTTTTACAGAGGAAAATATTATTGCTCTGAATGGTTGTTCAATTTTTGTGTAAACTCTTTACCTGTAAGGATATTTTGAAACCGTGCAATTTTCTTATATAAATTGTGATGACAGTATTTGAAGTTGACTACATGGTAATGTTAACTTATAATAGTGTTTATCATCTATAGTGTTAGTTTCTGCTTAAGCTAAATTGAAAAATAAATTTAAATGAAGCTCGTAGCCAGAGTGTTCAATTATATTACAAACCTATAGAAAGTATTGCAAATTAAAAAACCCTCAAACTAAAGTGAATACTAACTTAAACTGGATCAATTGAATACTTAATTAAAAGTATTACCTTTTCTCGTTATTTTAGTTTGTTTTATTCGCAGCTTCTGCTTTTTCCATTTGTATGTAGCAAAGTTCATTAAAGATAATAAAACCGTAAATAAAAGTAGTTTTGTAACACAAAATTAAAAACCCGATATACTATATTTTAGTCAAGAATCCATCAAGGATACCCAATAAGATCTGGCCAGTCTTAATCGCCAGAACATCAGTTCGGTAATCTCATACATCACAGCTCATGGGCAATTCAGAAATCACCTAGCCAAAATGGGTCTCCACCTAGTAGATACTAGTTGTAGGTTATGTAAGCGTACTCCTGAGACCTCTAAACACACCAAAATCGAATGCGAGTCCCTCGAGGCCAGAAGAAGAGGTCTTCTGGGGTCTCGTGAGTGGCAGGAGTTACATCCTTCTGTATTTAGTAGCGTGATCCTCGAGCTTTGTAAGCAAACGAGGGTGTAGGAGAACAGGGAGCCAGCACGATAAATCTCAGGGTTGACGTGCAAGTAGTCTAAAACCATATTGCCAATAAACTAATATAATCTACTATTAAGAGACCTAGCAAGTAAAACCTAACAAATTAATTATTATTTACGGGTGAACCTATTCGTTGACTTGCATTGATATATAGAAAAACCTATTACAATCAGATAAAGTGCATCTTGTTATCATCATTAATGATTTCGTTTATTTGAAACCAACATGACATTAACATGAACAGGCGTTACTCAATCGTCATGCGGGAGTGAATTGTTGGTGAAAACACTCAAAACAATGTTTTGACAGAAAGTTTGTCAACAAATAATGACTCTGTCACTTGAACACAATAAACTGTCAACACTCGAAACTCCATCTGATTCAAACTGCTGTCAGAAATATTGGTGAGTTCATGTTAACACGGAAACAAATATGTTAAAACGTTACTTAAATTTAATTAGATACGTGCAGTTATTACTTGCTTATTCTTAGAAATAGATATATTTTTAAAATTGAAACGGTTTGAAACTAAACAGTTTATACGTAAAACATATATTCAAATTCTGGCTTCGAAACGTTAGTTTCAAGATTTAATTGTTATTAAATTCAATCAAATAGACTACACTTACTTTATACTGCTTATACTTTGATACTTTGAACTTTACTGCGTCTTATAAGAGCTATTTATTCGCGAGATGGTAATACCGTAGCAAAGCAAATAAATAACGTTTATTTAGTTTACTTTTGATAATTAACTATTACTTTCCAACTAGCATCTGTTAACAAACAGACTGTTTTGAAATTATTCTGAAATCTATAAAATATATGAAGAAACTGACAGGAAAACATTCACTAGTAGTGGTGCTGAAGAAACTAGTAGAAGAAGAACTGTTCAACATTTACAATTTAAAAAAAAACAAATTAACGCTTCGGAAATTGTTTGGATTAATAATAAGTTAGAATGAAAGAACTTGTTTATACCATTTCAAAAATCACTAAGAAGAAGAGTGGGCAACTGCCAAGCGCTGTGTAAGAAATAAACATTATTTTAACTAAATCAATTTATTCCATGAGGTTCAAAATTCAAAATCCCTTTATATGCATAAAAATTAAAATGTCTTAACAAGTAATGGACCCAGTTGATTTCAAAACACCCTTTTTTATATGTCTTTTGTTGAACCTTGTGCAGTGTACTATATTACCTTTTCTTCAGTTTAAGTCAAAATTCAAAATTTTCTTTGGTATGAAACATGTTAACAAAATGTGACATGTGAGTTTATTTCCAGTAAAGTATTTGAATTTCCCCACAGTTTGATGTGCCTTTGAAGATATAAATATTCAAACTTTCTTTGGCCTGAAACATGTTAACAAAATGTGATATATGCGTTTACTTTTAGTAATTTATTAGACCTTTCTCTCAGTTTGATGTGCCTCTGAAAATAATCGTTTGCCAGGTGTCAAGCTTAAAGAATGGAGTATTGTAACGTCTGCACTTAGTTTTAAATGAAAATAATACCCTCACTGTCAATTCAAGAGATAAAATATTGTTTCTGAGTTGGCTTGCAGGTAAAAGGTAATTTGGCACTAAGGGTTCAGCCAGTGCCAGAATATCATCCACACAGTTAGTTCCATTCAAGAGTTCATCCTTTGTCTTTGACACTTGGCATTTCATTCAAACTATCTGCCAGGAGCAGAAGCAAGCTGGTTTTGTGCAATCGTTAATTTACGTCTTTATTCTTTCGTAAATGAACGACCTTAAAGTCAAATATTATTGGTTAAATAATTCGATCGTAACCTTTGGTGTAGTCATTCCTCAGGTGAGTTTTTGGAGTCTTAAAGTACTTTTGATTCAAACTGCTACTTATTTTTCTATCTCATCTTTGTAGGCATTAGCATTAAATTAAAGAGATATACTATGAACATCAAAAGATTGAGTTTTGTAATTTCAAAAATAAACACGTGAAAGAACTTAAGGCCAAAAAATATAAGTTAATATTATATTAAGTTGTTGATGATGTTTTATGCGATTGATTAACTACAATGTTTCCTTTTAAAGACAACGCCTGGGGTAGCTGACGCAAATTTTACTCTTAATGTCCAAACTAACTAGTAACGTCAAATTCTACACGCAATTTCGTCACCCACTATGAATGCGTACATTAAGGAAAAAAATGAAAGTATAAGGCATTACATCTTCAATTTAGGGATCGATTACATGTTCAATATTTTATTTGTTAAAGTACACGAGTATGTTTGTTTGGCTGCTTTACTTTGAATTAATAATAGGTGTAGCTGCGTCGATGAGGAGAAAAAAATGCAATCAGACATTCTTGGTTTTCTTTGAACTTCGTCGTGCAATAGCTCAACAAGGATAACGATAAAAATTCAACGAGTATATTACAAGCGTTGCCCAATGAGGTAAGACTAATAAAAAAGCTGCTGATGATAAATACTCGTAGCTTGACTGAGAAGTGATGACGTCACAACACTGATGACGCAGGAATCTGAAAAAGCGAAGCGTGCAATCAAGACGAAACTGCAGAGTCTTCAGAAAACCGCATTTCATCCGCTTTGTGTAGACAATCAATCTGCCAATGGAGCAGAATATTACAAGGCAAGGACACAGCTGGCTATGTTGTTCCTTTACCGACAAAAACGTTCTCAAGTATCGTGGAATATATTTTATACAGCTGTGTGAACATAAATAGTTCACCGTTTGTACATATTTATTGTTATATCATATTATACACGACGTTTCGGTATCTACAATCTGACCCCGTCTTTAGGTAAAAAGTAACCTTAAACATTGCGAAAAACATTATGAAAAAGCTAGCCTAAAAGTACATATAACTAACAGACCGTCCAATCAATTTCAGTTGAAATAAAGCCTCTCTGACTACGTCTTGTTAACAATGAACTCAAGCGTAAGACTACTCATAACTTTTGTCCTAGCTTTCAGCAGGGAATAGCCCAAAAACTCATAACATGGTACTAAGGACTCAAAACAGGCTGCATAATACCTATAAATAGTGTAAGGCGCCATATTCTAAAATCCTACGCATGTATGAGTTGAAAAAAGTTCAAACCTAACGGTAAGCTTAGGCTTCTAAACCGTTTTTGTGATTCACCACGTAGGGGCTTTCTTACGTTTTGTACATCATTTTAACTCCTTTGTTAGAAAATTCTAATTTCCCTTCCATTGGACTTGCATGAATAGGTATTTGTTGTGACTCTGTTATAGTTGGTCAGTCTGATTCACAACTGTGGTTGGTCGTCCACTGCTCCAAGCCATTGGGGCTGGAGGAGTGCCAGCCAGGTTGGTGTGTGCTTGCTTTCACTGGCCGTGGAAGTGCTTGAGTGCTCTATTTGTTTTTCTTTTTGTGTGTTTTACGTTTTTGTACGTTGTTTTGTTTTCTAGGTTATCTGTTGTAAAAGACAAGTTAAAGGTGAAAAATAAGGTTATTTGGTAATGGGTGACTGCCAGCTTGCGCTGATTACCTTTGGGCTAGCTTTTTTCCTCATGTTTTAGGTTAGGTACTTTTAACCACAGACTAGAGACTCTACTCCGTTAGTCTTTGCTTTTAACCTGAAGACGGGATCAGATTTCAAATCCCGAAACGTCGTACACTTTTGTTCACTCAAAAACTTAAACACAGAAATGAGGATACGTAAATGTAGAACACAGATTGAGAACAGTAGAAATGTAGACTTCATTCAAATGTATATAAATATCTAGCTTCAACTTGTGAAACTTTTGTATTTCATCTTTGTAAAATGGCGTGGACATAAATAAATATATAAAGTAATAACTCTCTGAACTAACGTACCAATTACTATTGGTACGAACTGCTGAAGGCAAGTCAATTATTTTTCAAAGGTAAAAGTTTACAATGAAGAAACTGAGATCAAAAGCTTGAGTCCACTTAAAGCCAGAGTTATATCTTTTGCTTGTTAAGTCAAAAGTTCACTTACTTAGTTCTGGATTTAAATGTAGCCAGCATTTATTAAACTTAAATTATGATTCACTGACTAAAGGATATGACTGGCTAGAGCTATGGTTAGTTTTCTAATTCATTGGAAACTTTAAACTAGGTATAATTAATCGCTATTCTAATGAGTAAAAGAAATGAGTAAAAACACCTCCAACTTGGTATAGTAACCAAATAAAATAACCATACACTGATATCTTTCCTTATGGATCTACAAAGGAGTCAAGAGATCAGAATAAGCCAAAATATCATCCACACTGGCAGCTCCATGCTTTAACAGTGCGTAACTTTTCCTTAAAACAAATGTCAGTTATATGCGAATAAGTTTGTGTTTGTCGAAAGAAAAGAACTACTAATAAAACCCCTCTTTGTCTGTACTTTGGCATAAAGCTGTATGAATTATTTTGCTACAAATGCTTAGTAAATTGGAGCTTACTTTTATCCAGTTTGTTCCATCAGAAATATAAACAAACCTTAGTACTCTTGGTTCAACTATCGCACAAAACGTCGGCTGTTGAAACCCAAAAGTACGAGTAAACGTTAATATTTTCAAATATTAACTTAACTTGGTTGTCTCATAGGCTACTGAAGCTTTTGGTATGATAAATCTGGCTGGGGTCAAAATGGTGCTTCGGTCCCTAACTTCAAGGGATTGGGTTGTTCGCTACGCTTACTAGAAAGGGGTATGTTAGAGCCAAGATGTGAAGGCCTTGAACTAGTCACTGATTAAACCTTAGTACCTTACTTAAACCTTAGTGATTAGTATGATTAAACCATGTTGACTGCAAGGGTTTACAGAGGAAACAGAGGTCTTATATGTATAGTGCTGTTTGCTTAGAAGATTATTTTGCACGCTTTATTTTGATTTCTGTTAATTTTAAAAACATGTGAGCACGTGTAGATTGCTTAGGATAGTATAGAACTGTATAGATCTATCTCTTCCTTTCTAAAGAATGAACAAGCTAGGTTGATTCAAGTTTTCAGAAACGTTTTGCTCCCATTTACAAAATAAAATTTTCAAACACCAAAAGCCGAGAATAGCTGAAAATTACACTAAGCGTACTATTTATTTCATTTCACCTTCTACTGCCGTGCAGACGAACAACAAAAAGCAGTGCGAACAATCGCAAAACTGCAATGGAGAGGTTCGGGCAGACCAGCTTTCAAAAGATTAAAACTGTTGACTTTACCCTGTCTCCACATTTTAGAAACGTGTCTTTTTTTCAAATGTAAATGCGACCTTGTAAGAGGAATAGATGTACACTCTTACGAAGCCAGAGGCAGGGAGAACTATCGAACTGGGAGACACTGAACGATGGTTCATGAACGTTTGCACTCACAGGCAGGAGTTAGTTCAGTTCGTCAACAATTCGATGCCCCAGAGCCAAAGTCTTTCAAAGCTCGTATAAAATCAGTTTTGTTCGCAAGGCATTTTACAGTTCAAACGAGTTTTGGCACACAATTGGGATATTGGAGAACCAGACAAAAGGGGTAGGCTGGGAAAATTCTAGTAAATGGGAATAGTATGAATGTATGTTTGAAAGGGATCTAGATGTGGATGAATTCAAAATTTTAGATCAAATAGTGAACGATTGAGATACATGCTTGTTAACATGTCAATTCAATAAAATATTTATTTATTTGTTTACTTTACTTCTCCTTTAAGTCAGTCTTGTAAGGACTGACAACAGTTCAGGTATTCACTGTATCTGATAATCATGGAATTGAATCATTCACTGGCTGTCAAAACTTTGTTAGCTCGTGAACACGAAACTTGCGTTTCAGGCGTGTATCAGCTCAACCAATACCTTAGTTAGGGATACCATTTGTTACTTAAATCATAGTGTCATATCTATAAACATCTTTCTCGCGAAAGCTTTGTTTCCGAAATAGTATGATTATACTGTATAGTGAACTATTTTTAAATATCACCATCCTTATTATTGAAATGTGTCTGGACATTGAAATAAATCAATCGGTTCTTCATAATTTGGGTTTTATAATTTGTAAAGGCCAAAACTAACAGCGAAAGAAACTCTGTCTGTCTATAACGTTATGGAGCCTTTTTGGAAAGCTCTTAAATCAAAATCGGCTGAAATTAGGATGGTAAAACTGTACTTAATGCTTAGCCTAATAAGCAGTATGTCTTCAGCTTTATTTCATATTCATACAGTATCCACCATGTAAACGGCTCAAATCGGGCTCTGAAAACATTGTTTTGGAGCAGTGGCGCGTTCTGTAGGATGTCAGCTGAGTTATCACTAACTAATAAATGTGGCGAGGTTGTTATCAGTAAGTTACGGGTTAAGCTACCTAAATTTGAAAGGAATGCAGCTCATTAAACCTTGCGGTAGAGTTCAAGGCCAAAGTAACCTCAAACATTAATCTCTTAACATCTAAACCCAAACACCTGCAGGTAATACTAAAACCGCAAGAACAGTCTAGAACCAATGAAAGTGTTTTTTCTATAATGAGCACACATTTTGAAATACACATCATGCATGATCTTTAGTAAAGTCAAACTGTTTAAATTGTTAGTGACACTAATACTTAAATATTGTCACGTAGTTTATTACGTTTTAATACTTTTGCAACTTTTCTTACAGTGTTACGGACGATGAATCCTTTAAAATAAGGAACAAAAGGTCTAAACTGTTGGAGGAATAAATGAGAGCAATAAAATCGTGGCCGAGTCATTAGATACCGATCTCAAATGTAATTATTTCCTTCTTTCTTTGTTTTCATTACTGCTCCTTTCCTTTATCGCTCGTTTATATTGCTCAATTCACCAGATTTATATCGTAGATATATTATTCGTACAAAGGAAAAGCGTATTTATGATGTTTATCAGAGAGCTAAAAGGTAACCCAAGTTTTGAACAAAATTTGTATGAGAACTAAGTAGATTTGGTGGTTAGTTTTAAATGTATTCGCGTAAAGGTACTTACGAAAATTTATAATTTACTGCATACCTTTAAGCAGCTTCAATAAAAAGTGGGTAAAAACTCAAAAGTATAAATAGTATAATAGGCTGGTCCAAAAGTTTGATTTTAGTGACGTATTATGTGTCTTAAACGAGTGCGCAGATTTTGAAACCATTTTTGGAGTTTGAACGTCTTTAAGTTGTCTTTAGCTTAAAAAAAGTTGTGTTTTTGTTTCAAACTTGTATATATTATGATTTGTTACAAAACACACGATTTATTTAAATACCTTAGCAAACTAGCTACCGACTGCAAATACATGACAGACTGCTATAAAAGTAGGCGTTAAGTTGTTCAACCACGCCATTTTAAGTTTCTTTAAAAGTAAATCTTCACTCTCAGAGCAAATGACCTTTTCAAAAATGGACTTAAGAGCACTTGCTGTTTAGGGCTTAAACTCTGTGGTAGGAGGTATTGAAGGATTTGGAATTGAGGTTTTTTTATTAAATTAAGTCCCACCCTCTTTTATCAATGACTGATAGCCATATAACAATCAGACTTGTATTAAAACATTCATAACATCCATACATTTGATGTACCATTGTCGCCTTTTTGACAACACAATCTTGTAAAATGTACTGAAAATAATAATGATAGGTTTTAATTTGTAATGTAATGTAAAATAGAAATCTACTGTTTTGAATTTCATTATTATTATCTAGTTTATATTTCTATCGCTGTAATTTGCAACACTTTCAGTTGTATAGTTTCTTGATCAGTCAAATAGGTTTATTGAGTAGACCATACCATTGTGTACCAATATTTTAACATTTGTGATTAAATTATATCAACGCGTTTTATAAACTTCTACAATTGTTGTAATAATTGTTGAAAATTTATGATTCTGGTGTTATAACATTAACAAAGAAATGTGTGGGCGTTTCTACTGGTTATTGTGTTTAAAACCCCACAATGTGTCGTGGATAACAAAACCTGTAATAATTCACAAGTTGATACCCATAACCCGCCGGAAAACACTTAAGTTGTACCTACTGGAATAACAAGGGAATTATAATTTAGTACAAGAATCTTTTGAAGATAAAACGAAGTAAAATTGAAAATACAACAATTCATTTTAAATTTTGATAGGCTTTCAGTTAAATGTTCTTCGGTTAACTTAAAAATTTAAACTATTGTTTTAATAGTTTATAGAACTATTCGAAATGTTTGAAAACGCTTTTTACGTCCAGAATAATTTAGGCTAGATTGTTTTAGAATTTATTTGAAATCTATTTATTTAAATTTTTATTGTTTTGATTGTTATGTTCGTTTTGGTTGGTTTTTGTTTGTTTTTATTTTTTGCCACTGTTTTGCTTATACAATTAGTTTTTATTCGCAGTTTAATTATCTTTTATTTACCGAACTATAGCTTCGATAATTGTGAGAAGAACTTGTTGGTCCTAACATTATCTGAATAAAGACGACGTGTGTCATTCTGTTAAATTCAAGTTAAATATTCTAGTTAAGTAAGCACGCTAACCTTAAATTAAAAGGTTTAGCTCGACCTGACTTCTACCTTAATTGATTATCGGCAAATAAAAGTTCCCTGCGCTCAACTATTGAACAAGTACAAGAATTTGCAATTCAAGTACTAAACTTAGACCACGACTTGCGAACCGCCTGGAGCTTTATGTGCTCTATAAACCCCCACATTTGCAAGGCAGCTTGATTTTACAATATACATGTAATATATAAAACATAAGATGAATGAAATCATTAACTTCTTTAAGTCAATAGTTCTGAAGTTAAATACAACTTAAATACTTAACTTAAGAACTTAAATACAATAGATACAATGTGCGAGTATAAGTAACAAATATGTTTCATTAAAGCACTATTTACGATTTTTAGATTTTCAATCCCTCAAATATTAACTAACTTTATGTACAGGTCAAGGTTTAAATATAGCTTATTGAATGGTCCGAGCTACTTTGTTGTTACTTACGGCCTACGATTGATTAACTACTCTTAAGCTATAAAACTATTTGTGATTTAAAGGGCAAATTCCTCGACTTAATTAATATATTGCCACACACGTCATTACGTGTTCGTGTCTGACAGCTGACTTTGCTTGACGGGTTGTGTTATGAGTGCTTACAACAACACTTAGCCTAAGACAAATGATGGAGATGAATAATGAAAGCGAACTGAGGGTGAACCCGCAGTGAGGGATGAGTTTTGCCCATCAAACTCAAAACTACCCCTTCTGTAACCCTCCCTCCCCCCAACGCTCACATCACACTTACTTCACTGGGAGCCGCGAGGCGAATCACGTTTTAACTTAAGTTTGAAGGGGTACTGTAAATGAGTGATTAAATAATTGTTTCTCTTTTATAATAATTGTTATAACATATGCTCATTAGAATGGGCAAGAACAAGAACTGTAAATCAATAAATTACTAAAATACAATAAATTTTACAGTAGTACTAACTGAATCTTTTCTGGAATCTTATTTTAATATTCACACCTATATTGTTACCTTAATATTCATTATAGCTCATTGAAACTTGTATACAAGGTAGCTTGCACAGTCATTTAATTAATTACTAAGTTTAGCAGTGTTACCATTTTTTATAAAAAAGTTGTTGAACATTTAGTAGTACAGTACACAGAGTAGTGAATACAGTAGAGTGGACTACACGGCGCAGCTGGCAAACTGACTACAGAACTGTACTGCGGGACTAGTCGCTACAACTGTGAAGGCGCTGTCCTATGTGTTGTATTTGTTATTCCAACTATGATTGATTTATAAATACACTTGTGTTACCAGTTTAACACTTCTGTTAAGTGAGGGCTAGGTTTGTCTGCTGTATAGTCATTCAAAATCTCAATTACTAACAGTTATTTAACAACATGAAAACATTCTTTAACTCAACTTAAATACTTTCTTTGCCTCTCATTAATGAAGAGTGTGATGTTATTTCTCTTCTACTTCTACTCTTTGGTTAAAAACAATGTTTCAACACTGTTATGTATGTGAAGAAATAATTGTTTTACTGAGAACAAAATTAGTTTTTAGTTTTACATATTTATGTTGGAGAGAAATACGCTACTTTTTTATTTATAAGCTAGATTATTAGAACACTTTTACATAATATCGATTATGCTCGATACTTCAGCATTCAAACCCTTTTAACCCTAAAACATTATACCAAACTGCCATTTTTCTGTGCATTACATTATTAAGGAATATCTTGTAAGAACTCAAAACCTACAATTAAGATAGCTTTGAATTTGTGTAAAAGATTTTTTAACAAAGGAAAGTGTTTTATAGAGAACTGATTAAAGCTGTTGGAACTCTAGTACTGGCTCACAAAGTTTTCTCTAAATATTTGTCGTATCAAGTTACCCTTAGCGGACCCATGGCGGGTTGGAATCGTGCACGACTTTCGATCCCATAACTCCGCTAGCGCGGGGTCAATCTCACCACAAATATTTGTGGAATGACAATGCGGTAACGCTAGGTAAGGGTCTACGTGTGGTAAAGACGACTTTTAGTCCTTACTCTTTGTCAAGCAAGCCAACCTGTACCTTTACCTTTTCCCCTATGACATCATTTCCTATGACATCATTTACCCTATGACATCATTTACCCTATGACATCATTTACCCTATACGTCATTTACCCTATGACATCATTTACCCTATGACATCATTTACCCTATGACGTCATTTACCCTATGGCGTCAGTTACCCACTGTGTAAAGAGTATCGACCGTCAGGTCCCTGTAGTTGAACACATGGTTTACACGGAGCCTGTCAACAATAGGGAGGTTCTAATTAGCCTGGCAAGTTAGTTATTCAGTATATGACACAGTTCACCCCCGTGCAACCCCTAGCAACAACCTATACAACTCTTGCAATGTAGCACTAGCAAACAACGTCTGAACCTACATATTCCAAAATTTTAACATTATCCAGAATGTTTATAATAAAAACCGTTCTGACAGTCCCAAAACTTCAAAAAAAGAGAGATTTGTAGGTCCAGTGTCCTTTGAATTCCAGTTGTCAATTACCTAACCTTACACCAACTTTTAAACCCCCTTTTCAACAACACATTTAACTCTTTGCAATCATTTACTGGTGTAAGTGCACTCTAAGTAACCTGTCCGCAACCTTCTGAACGGAATCATATTTCAGGGTACAATAGACAAAAGTAAAACAAGTATTTGTTTCAAACCTATAAGATTGATACATTGAGAGAATAACACTTTTAAGAGAGTTTCTCGTTTTACGTAAGCCACGTTGCGGACTGTTGAAGTACAAAGAAATTACTAAGTGAAATAAAGGAAATTGTACTTTACAGAATTAATATGAAAGTTGTGAAACAGCCCGCAGCAGGTTTCAGAAATACCACAGCTGGTTCTAATGGATGCATTATTCCTTATCTTTAAGAAAACTTTCTAAGTTCTTAATTTTAAAACCTAGCCAGGAAGGAAGCATGTACTTAGTGGACAATCACTTCTAGTTAACAGTAGCAGGCTAACTTGAACTTAGTGAAAAGTGTTGGTTATTTTCTGAAAGGATCTCAAAGACAGGTAAAGGCTGTGAGATTTAATGGTCTCACAGCTGTTAATTTTTGTTACTACACGCAAAGGTAACGGTTTTTCAAATTATGTATATTAAAAACATCGACAAAAACGTTTTTACTCACTAAAAAGAATACCATTGAGTATAGGTAATAGAAAAACTATTCATATGGCACTGTTGTTCGCCAAGTCCCCACTATGTGGACAACAACTCTCGAAGCTGTTGAAGATTTCGTATATAAAGATAATCTATTAGAATAATTGTTAAAAATCAATAAACAAGTGGCGCATTTATAGGCATCTATCTAGCCTAGAACGAAGTAATGAGAGTAGTTTGCAAACAATAAATAGCATTCACTTGGACTTCTATAATTATAAATTCAATAGTAGTAAGTATAGTTTACATGTTAGCATTGTCCATACTCACTGTTTTCTACTCAGAAAGAAATGTTATAAAAGGAGTGTCTTCTGTACCTGCTACTTTTATTGGCTCTACTTAGAAACTTGGTGAGATTGATAACAAAATTCATATCTTAGTGTTTGAGATATTACTTCGTTTGTTTTACGCAAAATGAGTAGATTACGACTACTTTTGAATAGAACACAAACTTTGCTAGTTCTCTCATCATTTAAAACCCCGATGACTTCCATTATAAACATTGAAATAAATACATTTACTGTAAAGTATTATTAAATCAAACTTTCGAAAACAAATTAACTTTTAGAACTCACATTTGTAATTAATACCAAACGCCTTCCGTAGTTTAACAATGACGTCATATTAACTTGTTTTCCAATACAATTTTGCGTGAGACAGATTTCTGAGTGATGTAATTAATGAAGGTTTGGCAGTTACATCACAATGCCATTATAAACTTGCCCTACATTACAACTTGACTCAGCTTTCATTTATAATGATATACGTAGTTTTAAAAAATATTGGTTTTAAATACACCTTAAGGTTAATAAATACCCCTTGTAAAGAACTAAATAACACCAAGAGACGAAGAGGATATTAAGTCTGTGTTACTGCAAACTTGGATTTTGGTTGAGATCGAAACTGCTTCATTCGTAAATATTCTTTACCTATCAATAAATTAAACATGTTCAAAACCTTTTACAATTTTCAATTTTTTAAGAGCTAGCTTTCGCCATCTAAGGCCTTTTCAGTTACAAAACAGTAAAATCAAAACTTTTGAGCTATTCAACCACACCACCAATATTTCATTGGTCATACAACTAACGTAATTGTAACTCTGATTTAGAAGTAGGACATAATTTGTTTTAATCTTAAATATAAAAATAATTTAATTAGCAACTGGTGTTAATAATCTAGAAAATGTAAAGGTTAAGTTTGTCTTTTAAAAAGGAAAGTTAGGACTTCGAAATCCTCCCTACCACTCAACATCGTCCTTTAATTAGCGTCATCGTTAAATAACTTTACAGCCACTCACGGTAATGTGCATCTAATAACCATCCAAAAGAATAAAAAAAATCATTTTAAAAGTATATAAAAATTTTAAGTACATATCTAAGTAAAGTCATTTTAGTCACAACTCAAAAATGAAACTGTGTAATCATTTACAAGTTATAAACATATGATTAATAAAAATTCATAAAATTACTGGTTGAAAATGCTCAATATGTGAGATGTAACGTATTTTGGATGTTCCATGTCTGTACGGATCACAAACAAGCATTGGAAACGTTTCCCCCTCTGTGAACTGTACATTGGCTCGTAACTTATAATTGGCTGGCAAATCGTGTCTGGAAACTAGATTTACAGTTGATATTTTCCACTGTATTGATACACAACAGCTGTTACTTTACAGCACAATTTAAGAGCTTTATCAGGTCTCCTTGCAGGACGTGTCTTCATTAAATTCAACTCTTAGGCTTTCGCGGCCGGTGACGCATCTATAATCTAGTTCTTGCGGTTCACACCGCGTCAAAACGTCATAATAATTAGGGTGAAATATTTCGGCCATCTTCAGTCACTGATTGGCTGAAACTGAGCTACTTGCTGTCTGCTGGGCCTTTTTATATCCTATTGGTGACTGGGCTGCCAACCGTCGAATGGCACAGGAGGACACTAATCAACCGTGCAATTCACATCTCAGATAAAGACGATTGGAATGATGCGGAGAAGAAAACCCTACAAGAAACATTACGAAATCTACACTAGGTCGCAGATAAACAACGCATTTAAAAAGCAGCTCTCGAAGACCAGCCAACCCACGCAACAGTTGGATTCAAATCGGGAAGAGGATCGTTGGAGCACAGCCTACATTCCATACATTCGAGGGACCACAGACAATATAGGCAGAATCTTAAACAAACATAAAGTCAAGACTATTTTCAAGCCAGCTAATAAATTGAAGAACTGTTTGAGTCCAGTGAAAGACTAGATACCGTTGTGTACGCCGGGAGTATACCAAACCCTTGCAGTTGCGGCTCAGTTTACATTGGCGAGACGAAAAGATTAATTTCAACGAGAATCCAGGAACACATCAGACACACAAAACACCAAGATATTGAAGAATCGGCTATAGCGGAACATAGTTACAACACGAAACATGCGGTAGAATTTGACAAGGCCAAGGTTTTGGCCAAAATTTCACATTATTACCCGAGAGTAGTCCGAGAAACCATAGAAATAATCAAAAATGGCAAAAACTTCAACAAAGAAGACAGTGTAAAACTCTCCAGAAGCGGCAGCCGGTCCTGAAGAAGTCTTTTTGACAGTATAATAGCCAATAAAAACTCGGCAGTTGGCACTCCTGCGTCATTCGACGGTTGGCAGCCCTGTCACCAATAGGAGATAAGAAGGCCCAGCAGACAGCAAGTAGCTCAGTTTCAGCCAATCAGTGACTGAAGATGGCACTCCACAGCGAGACCGAAACATTTCACCCTAATTATTATGATGTTTTGACGCGGTGTGAACCGGAAGAACTAGATTATAGTTGTGTCTTCATTAGTAAGCATGGGCTGAAGTTAAAGATTGGAAATGTCGTTTTTCTCTATGTTTGAAGAAATTCTTGCAAATGTTGAATTTTGAATTGATACGTTCGTATAAAATATCTTCGAACGCTAGAAATCTGCTGAGATTTCAACAAGTTATTAAAATATTCTTCAACTTTCCCAAGCCCTTGATCAACATTAATCAACACGTAATACTTTCTTCAAATCTTCTTCCAAGTTGCAGAAGATTCAGTTACGTTTCTGTCTGTAGTTTGTTAATGTATCACTTTATTTAAGTGATCGCACTGCACGTACACTATTGTAGTAAGAAGACAAAGTATTTTCATAAAGGAATTAATCATGCCACTATATTTTCCTAACTATGGCAATAGCCTTAGAGTCGGACACAAAAGAAAAATCTTTAGTACAAATAGTATTTCAAATATATCGATGATCATTTGAAGTGAATGAATAGCTTGAACGTATGATAGTGGTCTAATAGTCTACCAACACAAAGATAAACTATCTAGCCTAAAACTGTTTTTAAACTAAATGTGAACTCATGCTGTGTATATAGAAAGTCAAGAAATCATTAAAAGTACCAGAAATAGCAATTATAAAGGAACTTATACTTTAACGGAATTACTAAAAAGGTTGGGAAGCAGCTTGGAGCAGATTTCAGTTATACCGTGGCTGGTTCTAATGGATGCATTATTCCATATCTTCGAGCAAACTTTCAACTCTCTTCATAATTCTTTTAAGATCCAAGCCGGCAAGAAAACAAGTACTCAGTGTACTTTTAGTTTGTTCTAAAGTGTTTACTGGAGAGGTGATTATTGTAGTGTCTTGCTAGACGAAAAATAAGATGTTCAGGATATCTCTACGGTGGTAAAACCTAGACCTAAGACCATGAAATAAGCGCCCGATCTTAACCTCCAGAACACAATTTAAGCTTTGCTTCAAACTATTCTGTACACATAGTAAAATGCTGAAAGGGTAAAAGGAACTTTGAAAACTATAAAGGATTATACATTTTGGTTTGAATTGTCTTCATTAACATATGACGTTTAGTCTTCATGACTGTGGTCGAATCTGTGCCCAGTCATTCGTACTTGGATTTGTGGTGGAACCTACAATATAGTCTTTAGGGCAGTGTATAAATTCAATTTTGTAGACTATCTTTTCGACTCGCAAGTTAGGGGACTAGGAATTATATATGTTATATTAGTTGAATCACTAGTGAATTCAGTAGATATTGTTAATTGATCACATGCTTCTTATTAATTCTGTACGATCCCTTTTTATAATTGTGAATCTGGCTATCTTCTAAAGTAAGTTTTGGTCTAGAAATAAGGTTCTTGAGAATTGGGTTTTTATTGAATACTTAAATCTAACCTCAAGATGTTGATTATTTTATAGAGGCAGGAATGGTATTGTGTTATTCAATTTGTTACATTGTCCGATAAGGAACAGGTTGATCGATTATCTTAGTTGTTGATTGATCTAAATTTTGGGTCAATAAGTTCTTAAAGGGGGATTCATAATTTCTTGCTATGAGGGATTTTTATAAAATCTCAATATAATATAAAAAGTAATTTTCATTACTGCAGAGTTCCTTTCCTCTTGTAGGCTGTTAGGATCATGTTTTCAATGTAGAGAGGCTGGCAAATACGGAAAGAAATATACAGCTTTTAGAACAAACCCATCAAATAGTAACTAAGTGCAAAACGCCTATGAGCATAAATTGAAGATGAATGCACAGCCTTCTCCCATCAGCTGTGCATAAATAGGGATTTTTGTGTTTCTTTGTTACAGTTGGCTAGCCTGCTGCTAGTGTGTGTGACTGGCCTGTCACCGGCCAACCAGTCAGTCTAGGGTTAGCTCGTTCAGTTAGTGGACGTGTTTTGTGATTCGTTTTGAATTACTCCGGGGACTTGTTTACATTCATAGAGTGGCTTGTGTTTGTAAT
This sequence comes from Matsumurasca onukii, assembly GCA_018831715.1. Lineage (NCBI taxonomy): Eukaryota > Metazoa > Arthropoda > Insecta > Hemiptera > Cicadellidae > Matsumurasca > Matsumurasca onukii. The sequence goes on from CM032058.1 coordinate 83,190,294, forward strand.
AGTTTTTTTTGTTTTTTTCTAGGCTAATCCTAAATTCTAAGATTTAATTTTGTGTTTGACTTTAACAACTACATTTTGTTTGGCAGAGTTCGACTGGTCAGCTACGCTGACTACTTTAGGCTAGCTCATTTTCTAATGTTCTGTGTTATGTTTCAGGTTACTTTCACCTGAAAATGGGGTCATATTTTAGATCCCGAAACGTCGTGATCTTTTTTGGTCACTAACGATGGAAAATGTCTGCAATAATAGTTCAACTTCGGAAGATAAAAAGTTTTAATAATAAATACCCATCATACGTTAAACATAGAAAGCACATCGTATACACAAGGACATCAACACTTGAAATGAAATGAAACATATTTATTTCCACAATAACTTACACAATTATTAAAAATTTTTTTGTTAGGAAAGATCAATACCACCTTCTCCTGTATTGGTGGTAGAAACATTACAATTTCACTTCTAGTCACCCCACTTCACTTTTACTATTTTACATGCGAAAAAATTGTGGTTTAATAAAATTAACTAAACCTATTGTTTCGTTAAATACTAATACAGATTGAATCATATACTACATCAATTTAAACTAAAATTACTCTGTGTAAATTAGACAACAAAAAATAAATAAATAAGAAATGTACATTACTCAAGTTAAAATAGTGAATAACCTATAAGGATCATCCAATTCTAATAGCCAAATTTTTAAGAGCTTGCAGAAACCCGATTTTTTGTTTGCTTCTTTTATGGACTTGGGCAGTCCATTAAATAGTTTCGGTCACTGTTAGAGGAATAAATGGAAGCACTAAAATCTTGGCCGAGTCATTAGATACCGATCATAAATGTAATTATTTCCTTCTTTCTTTGTCTTCATTACTGCTCCTTTCCTTTATCGTTCTAAGATATTCCTCAATACATCAGATTTATATCATAGTGATATTATTGTTACAAAGGAAATTGTTATAACGGAACGATTTTCCAGGACTTACAAACAGTAGTTTTCACAGAGATTTGATTAGTTTATTGAGGTTTGTTCAAATTATAATTAGGTCAAATTAAAACTTGGCAAGGATTTAACTTGCAAGACCTTTCACTAGCAAGGCTAGTGGTCAAATGCCTTGCTAGTGAAACACCACGAAAATAAAAGCCTTAAAGTATTGGCTTTTGCATTTTACATAATTATATAAGTATTGCAATAGTATGGCTTAAGTTCAAGGTCCATATTAAACAATTTAAAACCTGTCAAAAATGTTAAGTACCAATATACAAAACATCATTGTGTTAATTGTATTTTCTTTTTTAGAGTAACAAGTTATAGTACAAAGCACAGCATTATAAACTACTACAGGAAATTATAATGTATTCTATACATGAGTGGAATGTTTTAGCAAAGACAATACATACCCATATTTTTTTTTATGTGTATGTATTGTCTTTGGTTTTAGTTATAAAACACCGGACTTATGAGTGGTATACTAGTGGCCAATATATTCCTGCAAACTATAAAAGTCGATGGTAAAAAGATAAATTCTAAGGTCTTTCTTAAACTATATAGGTCTAAGATTATCGTTAGATTATCGTCTTATGGCGAGACCACTCTATTCAATCAAGAATTTTTCACTAATGATGACTCTGAGTGGGTATCCTAATCCACCATGCAGTGCGTCTTGAGTATTAGTGTTTATTATTGGTTTTCTTTTTGACAAAGTCTATCTAGCTATGCTGGTCATCGATCGATATATGGTATAAGGTATAAGGTTGTATAAGACAATATTTATTTTCCTAAATATCACTAAGGAATCAACATTTTGTATACAGTGTGTCCAGTAATTAGGCGACCAAACTTCACAAGGTGGTTTATGATATCATAATAAACAAAATATTATCTTAAACACATGGGCCTATCTGGCTTAGTTTTCCGTCTGTCTGTGTTTTTCACAATATAATTTTTATCTCCGAGGTCAATTTACTTTTAACTAAAAACTGTGCACAATTCTTAGTATAATTAATACCAACATTTAAAAATTAAATTTAACTAATTTTTACTTTCAGTTTCAAAATGGCAGCTATTGTAAATGTTTGAAGCTTAATAACTCAAACCTTAATCTTTATGGTTTATACACAAGAATAATAATATGTGAAAATGTATTAACAAACATTTTAAGACCAAGTTTGTTGTCCTGGGTTAAATAATAACGGAAATGAGAAATATGAGCGCTCTCCTTTGTTTACATTTAAGAAGCATATGCAAATACAGAAGTGCGCTCAGAAAAACTTAAATTTTTCCGTAAGTAATTGTTTTAGAACGACAAACTTGGTCTTAAAATGTTTGTAAATCCATTTGCCACGTATTTTTATCCTTGTGTATTTACCAAAAAGATTAGGGGGTTATGAGTAATTGAGCTTAAAAAAATTAATACGGCCACCATTTTAAACCGAAAGTAAAAATTAGTAAAATTTATTTTTTAAATATTGGTTTTAATTATACTAATAATTGTACAAAGCTTTTAGTTTATAACTTAATTGACCTTGGAGATAAAAGTTATTTTGTGAAAAACACGACAGACAGCTAAGCAATATAGGACTATGCGTAGGAATTTTTTTGTTTATAATAAGATGATAAACCACCTGGGGAATTTTGATCCCCTAATTACTGTACACCCTGTATAATTGTAGCTAAAGGGTCAAATACTCGGATCCGTTTTTCTGTAGATCAACAGAAAAGTAATTTGTCACAATATGAATATCAGGAGTTGACTAAGTATGTCATTACTTCACCACAGCTTTAAAACAGGACTCACTACAATAAAAATGAAATAAAGATACATACTGTTTAAAGCTATTTGAACTACTAAACCCCTTAAACCCTTTGGCAAGACTTATTTCACAAAATATCATCATGGCTTCAACAGTTTGTAAGAAATTAAATGCACGGGAGTCACATACTTGGATTCTTTTATTTGTAGATCGACAGAAAAGTGATTTGTTATAATATCAGTAAGCTTGTTTTCACACGCCTCAATGCATAGTTCATGATCACTAGAGATAGTGATCTGATATTGAGAATTGGGACGAAGAATCGCTCTTTCATTTGACCTTGAGATATCAATAAAAAACCAATTATGGCCCTCAAAGTACTCTTAAATCTGCGAGTCACATCCGTCTTAGGCTCAGATTTATCTATAGGCTCTATGCTGACGGTAAAATTGCTGACTCCTTTAAAATAAGTGCAACATTGTATTATCATAATCTCCACTCCAATCGCGTTAGTTTTGAGTGAGAAACCTAGTTGCTGAGAGCCTAAGTTCATGTCTTTACCATTGAAACGCGCAATCTGATATATATCATAGTCTAAGGCATTGGGTACAAGTGTGTACGTTATGCAACTCAGAGGACATAAATATTCGTTTCCAGTTTTGTACAGCACAAGATCAAAGTAGTCTCTACTGGTGATACCAGTACTAGTACTAGATGGTACCTTTACTATAAAAGGTCTATTGCAAGAGATCTTGAGTCTGTATTCAGTATCAGCAAGCAAGATTACCCTTTTATCTACGGTAGATATAGGGATCGGAACAAAATTATTGTGAGCTACAACATTCACTTTGTATATAGTTGTGAACGCAGGCTGAGAGCCGTCCACTGGTTCTATGCTTATATTATAAGTATATTTTCCTGTATTACGTCCACTAACAATGATTGATAACAGCTGTATTCCAAGGTCACGAGTTTTGAGGGTGACGCTGATCGCCTGCAAACTTTCTCGAGAGCTAGATAAAAACCAAGCGGCTTCTTGAACTGCTTCAGTATCTTCGATATAAGCTGAAACCAATATTTGATTTAAGTTACAACATCCACGTTAAATAATACAATAATTTAACTAGACGAAATGAACATAGATGTTAGATTGAGGGGAGCAAGTGGTTAGAGACTGGTTAATCTTTTGCACGTCTGCCACGTCTGTTGGCCATATTGCTTTGACACCGGAATGAACGGCAGTCTGTAGAAATGGGGCTGGGTTCGGCTGACCAGACAGTCAGGAGAGAAAGCGACAAGCAAGCCCGCTGACAGCCACTTAGGGGACTCTAAAACCCGCAAGTCATGGAATAAATAAATGTTTCATTGAATAAATATGTTACAAAACATGTATCTCAATCGTCAAAAAATATTAGCTAAAATTTTGGTTTCACACACATCTAAATCACATTCAAACATACATAAGTTACACTCATACAGTCTCATTCGCTCGAATTTCACCTGTCTGGCCCCCGTCTGTCTGTATGTTTACACGGTCTCGCAATCATGTGTCATAAACTCGTCTGAACTAAAAAATGCTTTGGCGATCAAAAATTGCTTAAGACGAGCTCTAAATGCCTTCGGCATTGGGGCACACTTAATCGAATTTGGAAGTTTGTTGACGAAATGAACTCCTGCCTGTGAAGGCAAACGTTCATGAGCTACCTTTCTGTGGCTTCAAGCTCGGTAGTTCTTCCTGCCTCTAGTTTCGTGAGAGTGTACATCTATACCTCTTACGAGATCGCATTTTCCTATAAAAAAGACAGGTTTCCAAAAAATAGAGACAGGGTGGTGTCAACAGTTTTAAACTTTTGAACGCTGGTCTGCACGACTCTCTCCAATGTAGTTTTGCGATTGTTCACACTGCCTGTTTTTGAAGAATAAAAATTCTGGAAAAATTTGTTAGAGCAACCTCCCCACAACGCTAAGCCGAAGGAAAGGTGTGGGTAGATCAGCCCATAATATGCCGTCATCAGTATCTGAGTTGAGCATTTTTTCTGGAGTAATATCTGGAGAGCCTTGCCAGCACACGGTGGGAATTCCTTCCCAATATTATGGAAAATCTCTCCTGAAGTCGCGGTCTACACTGCTGCTACGGCTTTTAAATTGATATATGATAAAACCTCACTTGTTGAGGAACGGTGCGTGTTCAACATCCGGACAGCTACAAAGCTGTCCAGTAAATGTGTAAGCAACGAATTTTTATGTACCCTAATATAACATAATATGACCAGAGACTAACCTAACAAACTGACAGATACTGACTGGAAAAAAACTACCATAACTATTGGATTTTAATCTAGTAAAGGATAAAATTCTCCTGACACCTACCTGCACTGGGTTCACAAGGAAAATCTTTATTTCCCGAGAAGCCTGGTTTGCAAATGCAAACTACAAAGTGTTTGCGAGTGGTGCAAGTTGCATTGAGGCCACAATATGACGGAGATCTACACATCACACTTATATCCCCACACTGATCTTTGATGCAAGCCTCGTGGTCCAGGCAGTCATTGTCTTCCTTGCAGGCTGGAAAGGTTCACAACTGTTAACTGGTCTGATTGGTGCAAATTGCATTGAGACCACAATATGAGGGAGATCTACACATCACACTGATATATCCACACCGATCGTAGATGCAAGCCTCGTGGTCCAGGCAGTCGTTGTCTTACTTTCAGGCTGGAAAGGTTCACAACTGTTAACTGGTGTGATTGGTGCAAATTGCATTGAGACCACAATATGACGGAGATCTACACATCACACTGATATCCCCACACTGATCGTAGATGCAAGCCTCGTGGTCCAGGCAGTCATTGTCTTCCTTGCAGGCTGGAAAGGTTCACAACTGTTAACTGGTGTGATTGGTGCAAGTTGCATTGAGACCACAATATGAGGGAGATCTACACATCACACTGATATATCCCCACACTGGTCGTAGATGCAAGCCTCGTGGTCCAGGCAGTGTTGTTGCAGGCTGGAAAGGTCTACAGCTGTTAACTGGTGTGATTGGTGCAAGTTGTATTGAGACCACAATATGACGGAGATCTACACATCACACTGATATCCCCACCGATCGTAGATGCAAGCCTCGTGGTCCAGGCAGTCATTGTCTCCCTTGCATGCTGGAAAAGTTCACAATTGTTAACTGGTGTGATTGGTGCAAGTACACTTAGTATGCTACAGAGTTAATTCTTTGCGTGGTGGATTTGTTAGGAGAACTTCTGACGTCATTCTTATGACTAATAAAAATTAATAACGATGTAACAACTATTTATAGGATAGTGTTAGAACAAACAACCAATATGAGGTTAGATATTGGTTGTGAAAATGTTAACAACGACCTCCAAGAAAGAAAATACACTCAGTAGCGGGGATTACCGAAACGTTCTCTAGTCAAGAACAATGACAACCAAGAACAACGAGTGATGACGTAAAAGAAACTATAGTTTTGTGCGGTTCACCAAAAGTACGAAGGAAAGAATGGTGATTTGTTAATTGGCAAAGGAGCTAGCAATGAAATCCTGGAAGAATGTTTACATACCTACATAGCTTTTAAACCTAATTGAATCACTAAAAAAATATGCAAAGGATTTTTTTATAGGTATACATGAGGTTGAAAATCTGTAACCTGTACTTAAGTAGAGAAACAGAAAAAGTAAAATTTAACATCGTAAACGTTCTTGCGTTTCCATTAGCTTGCTGTCGGGTTGATTCTTACAACCGATTAAGGCTAAACTGAAAAAACGTCAAGTAGTAAATTACCTCAGAGTATTTCCTATACAGCGTATTAGCCTACTAAGTACAATAGTCAAGATAATATTAGTAATTGAAAATATCGACAGAAAAAATACCGACGCCGGTGGCCGAATGGAATAACAATTACTTTTAATTATGTCGCTAATTACCAAAGCAGAAGGCTTGGAGAAAACACTTGTTATTTACCATAAGAACAATGTTTTGTACGTTAATAGAGTATGAGAGATATGTTAATGACGCGGCCAAAGATTTAATCATTGTTATGGTGTGATGAATTATCAAGGACGATGGAAAAACAGTTTATTGATAGTTTGATCGAATACTTTGAAGTAGTTCGAAGAAAAAGGGTTTGATACGTAGTCACGTACAAAGGCCGAAGTGCCTAAATTACTTAGATCTAAAGTTTGGGTCGATTCCTAGTTTTATATATAGTTACCTATTTACTATCTATATTGATCCTAATTTATTCATACTTGTTAACTTTCATCATTGCACAGTATTTATTTAATTATCTATTACGTTCTTGTTATATTATAATTATTTTATTGTTATTGCTCCTTTATTATCTAGTCAAATTAATTTATCGTATTCTACCTGCATTGTATGTATTTATTATTTCACTGGTACTGTTAAGTTAATCATCTAAACCTGGAAGTTTTAATAATGAATTATTTGTTATTGCATTTACTTAACTTATTTGTTTAATTAATCGTTATTTAGTTAGTAGAAATACTTATATATTCACTCCATTACATTCTGTATTATCTAAGTGATTTACTCAACCCTATATAGCAATACGCATATCTAGCCTATTTTATTTTGAAATATTAGTGTATTTATTCTATTGCATGAATTGATTTATTTGTTTACTTGTATTTGTTGACATTATTGTATTATGGTTTTTGCCGTTGGAAAGTAAAAAAAAAAAATGTCAAAAGCATCAGGGCACGGCGCAGCGCCGGACGTTTGCCATTGTAATCAAACTAACGAATTCGGCGCACGACGAAAAGTCATAACCTCTTATAGCGTCCTAAGTGCTTACCTTTTCCAAAAATGTGTGTAGGAATAGTTAAACATAATAGAACAACTAAGAAAAACGAGTAAGTATTGGAACACATGATTACTAACGACTAACACTCTTGCAAAATCAGCTGCGGATATATTGGTTCTGAATGAGGTTATAGGTCAACATGAATCACCATATCATTTTCGCAGACAAAGTTACACACGATAACGCAAGAGTGAATTCCATCACACTCGTATGAAGTATCTTTCTTGAAACTAGCTTTATCAACACGTTTATATTGATTGTGAACATCGGTTTCGCCAATTAGTTAATTAATTAAATAATCAGTGCGTTCCAACTGTTAATAGCTAGTCTGAACTAAATTGTTGCCAGAAACAAATCCAACTTTCTTGGTTTCGAAAATTAGGTTGTTTTTACTTTTTTGAGGATGATATAGGTATAAAGCGGCTCAGATAGTCTCAGTGATCATCTGATGATACCCGCATCACTTCCCACCAACGTTTAGACATATCAGACCATCACCTGCGTGGTTCGGAAGTCACGTTAAGCCGTTGGTCCTTGTATTTCCATTGGTCATTGGGCTATTAATTAATGACCCATTCTAAGGAAGAGTCGGCCTTAGTTTGTAACAAGACTACACCTCATAACTCATTACTACCACTCATCACACTCATCCTTCACCTTATATTTGCCTTTAAATACCCTCATGAGAGTGGTCGGCATCTCAAATAGTGATTTAGTGATTTAGTTTTTGCACAGAACTCAATGCACAAAATCAAGACACATAACAAAGCACACAATACAAATTCAAAATGTTTAATATGTCGTTTAATATTTAATACTAATACGTGACTGTCGTAATCAGAAAACCAAGGCAACACGCAGCTAATCGATAAAGCGCAGCTGTGACGTTTGCAGTTTTCGTTTAATTTTTCCCTACAGAAAACGTATAGCATTATTTTCAGATTTATCTTAGATAATAAAAGTGTGAATACATTTAACCGCATAAAACTACTGTTGGGATCGGGTGTGGAAGTGTAAATTAGTGTAATTGTAAGGAAAGCATCCAGAAACAATTGCTCGCTACATTACACCCTTGATTGTTACACCCTAATTGTTACACCCTTGATTGTTACACCCTTGTCTAGTGGTTCAACCCCGCAAACCGTTTGTTTCTACGATATCTTAGGTAAGTAGTTACAGTTGCATGCTATGTTTATTTGACTTGTGGTTTAGACACGTCTACGTCCACCGCCTATAATACGAACTCCTGTTTTTTTGCAATCGGAAAACTCGTAACTCTACAGTTCGACAATAGTTTAAACAATAACGGCCTAAGAAGTGGTTTTCGTTATAATACGCAATTAACTGTCAGATTTCAATAAAATTTGAAATACGTTTTTCCTTTATGACGCGTATAGTACAAGATGACGCAAGTTTGAGGCCGATAGGATTAACGTATGGAATCGTGTCTTACATCTCAGTCACTCAAGTGCCAAAACTATTCAAAAAACATAAAATCTTACTTAAAATTCTATTATTTATTATAGTTGATGTAAGGTATTAATATTTCCCATACATATCTCTAAGGATCTGTTAATAACGAGCAACAATATTAGTAGAACTTTTACACAACACTGTTTGAGTAAACTTCAAGATTGTAAATAAACAAAGATTTGAAATATTGTGCTGAAGGAAAGTGAATCAAGACTGCGAACATTTCCATATTTTAATATCACAGCTGAGTCTCAGTCTGGGGTGAAATGCTTCAAACTTACTTGACAATCGACAATTTATTTCCACGTGTCAATAACTGAATTCAAAGATTTAAAAAAAGAAGTATTAACTAATAATAAAGGCTCCTACTAAGTTAATAAATGAGAACGTCAAAATATAACTTTCAACTTCATCGGACAGGTTGAAGATCACTTAAACTAAAGTTCCAATGACACATGACTTAAGATTAAACTTCAGACGTTGTCAAATCAAAGGTAAAACTACAGATAATCACTTTATCTGCTAAGTGACATTGTGGTAGCTGCTTAAGCAGTAAAGGTTAAAAGTTTAAAGCCAAGAGAGAAGTTTAATGCTTAAACTTGATCCGCCCTTCCATTGGTTAACCTCTAACTCCTCTTCTCTGATGTCATTAGTCATGTAGATGCGAGTCACGTGTAGAATGGTAAAATTGGAACGTCTGTATTTTAAGTTTTAAAAGAAATTGTTTGGAAGAATTATGACATAATTTGAAAAAATAACGCGTTAGTTTACTAGCCAACTCCACGGAAATATTTTAATTTTAAGGAAGAATGTCAACTTCCTAAACTAACGCTTTTAACGTTGCTGTTTGATTTGTTATACAACTGTGATAATATTATTGAGCTTTAAAAATGTAAAACGAAGCACGTGTTTTATTCATTATCAACCACACAACACTTGGAATAGTAAAACATTAAAACAGTTATGTTAAAATATTTTCCACAGTATAAGATACTCCTTTATTAGAAAAACCTTATTGATTAATTAAAAGATCAATATAAGGGATTCCACCTATAAACTGGCTGTGCATAAATATGTTTGTGTTTGTTATCCGTTACTGTTGGTCGGATTGATTAACGGCTGTGATAGGTCGTCCGCTGCTCCAAGCTGGCCAATGCGGGTGTCTGGTGGTTGACCAGGCAATCAGTCAGGGGCCATCGATCACTGGTCGTGGACGTGCTTCATGTCTTAAGCTGGTCTAATTGTTTAAAGCTTTGTGCCTGTTTTATTATCAAATTTCCTTTTGAACAATGAGATATTCATGCCATCATGATGGTAAGATTCAGGCCCGACCATGAAATGAGCACTGATCATGACTCTTAGAACATGTTTTGAGCATTTTTTCAAAGCTTTATACATTCTTCATGTATCAATCCACGCTTCCTTCTACTTTCAAATACGACTGGAAGTCCTTATATTCAACAAAAGAGACTATCTCATTTTTAGTTTTAATACTTTAGTTAAAAATCCTAGGATTTATTCGGATGAACAATTACAGAAGACGCTCTTTTAGAAGTTGAAGGGATCAATTAAAGCTAAACGATGGTGGATATAGCTGTCGTTTTTTCATCAAGAAGCACTGAATTGTACCCCTAATAATACGCATGAAGGCTTTAAAGGGGCAGACAATTAAATTCTCATCGTACTCGCTGATGACCTTTATTTATACTACTGTATTAATCCCGTTGTCCTTCCATTAATTTTGTTTCATACGGTATAATTGTACTGGCTCCTTTGCTCTACGTGTTAAGATAGAGGAAAAAGGATTAGTGAGGAGAAAAACCAAGTTGTGGTCCAACTTCCTGCTTTCTGTAATTTTATTTTGTTTGGTGACTAAGTGTCAAAAGTTTATAAAGATCGTGTCATCTGACGTTTTATTTCTAGATAACAATTTGTAGAACAAATAAACTGTTAGTTTATTTACGTTTACTAAGTGAAATGTTTCATTTAGATTTAACTCATCTCTACCAGACAGACAATACATCAATTACTCTCTACAAGTCTACTGTCACCGGAAGGAAGATTGCGCCAGCCGTGATTAAATGATCGGGTTGAAGGTATTGTTGGATTACAGGGCGTCAGCTGACAAGGTTTAGATAATCACAGCTGACTCGAGTTCAAACTGTAATCAGCTTGTGATCACCTGAGTATGATGTCATTCTAGTCGTCTGTAATTACTGTCAGCTGACACTTTGAACGTAACCTCAAAACCGTCAAGTTGAGTTACTGTCTTGAGCACTGTAGAGTTTGTAGACTGAGCAAACTGTTGAAAGTGCCAAAATTTGAGCAGTTAAAGATAACTCTGTAACAGAAGACAAATACTTAACAACCCATAATATCTTTCATGGTTTCCTTATAGACGTATTACACTGGGCAGTATGAGGTTGTAGGTGGTCGTATGGAGAATATGGGATGATACGGTTTTCAACTTACCACAATGCATATTGTTTGTGAAGAAAACCCCATAGATTTCTTCTACACAGTTTGAAACCTGATTTATTCTCTGAGATTATGAATGCCACCATTCGAAAATATTGCACAGTAAACAAAACTCAATATAGTATTTGTATTACACATGACAACATTATTTTATTCCAGTAAGAACTTGTAGGCATGATTCAAGAAGCGATTTTAGAAGTAAAGCTTCAGCAAAGAACGATTATTTAAAGAGAATAACACATGAGATATCGACAGCTTTACTCACTACTTCAACACCTCTCTTCTTTTGTCTCGTTGTCTCAAAAGAAAAGTGAATTTCTTAAATGGAAAGAAAGCTTCCAAGGTTCTGATAATAGTAACGGGAAACATGTTGCTGGAATCGTTGCTGAGTCAATAGCATACAAGTTTGCTGATAAGAAGTTCATAAGTTCGAATCCCACCTCAGCTAACGGTCGGTAGTTAATAATCATTAAGGCCACCTTATTGGCTCATATTTAGCTCAGAACAAGCTTATGGTGACTAAAACAGTACGTAAAAAAAGTTGCTCATGCAAATCTTACCAGTTCTGTACAGCTTACTTACATTTAAGTGTCTATTGAATATTTTATGTAGTTAAAATTGATAAATTCATAACACCTGATCAATTGTAACGGCGGGAAGGTTTTAATTAAGCGTCGAAACTGTTTTGGAAACTGACGGTTTTCCAAACATGCTTCCAACACATTTTGTCCTCATTATTGTTATTGACATGATACGTTTCTTTTAAGATATGTGAAGTTCATAGAGGTTCAGGAAGGGTTGTAAGCACATTTTAGCTATTTTGTGAATAGTTATTTTCCAACGTAAGGTTCGTTTCTTAGATAAGCTACCAGAATTTTTATACTAACGCCAAAAGAGAAACATACTACTACGATTATTTTACTAGAGTAAATAACAAAATAAAACAACTTTTGACATAATGATTAATAATGTCAAGATAAAGAAGTATTACAAAGAACTAAAAATATGACAAAGGAAGTATTTGAAATCGTGCATAATATTTTCTTTTGACAAGCGCTCCTCTTTTGTTTCATTAAGGGACTTAAATTATTTGATGAAATGAGCTTTACCGTAGTTAACAGTCGTTAATGTAAATTAATGCCTTTCAACGGGAGAAAGTTAAGACTACAAAGATCTTTCTGCCACTCATCCTCGCCCTTTACCTAGCGTGAATTGCTAGTGGTGACTTCAGGGATCGAACCGGCAGAGTGATTAGCTTTGTATTCGCGCACGATTCCGACCCGCCATGAGTCCGCTACATTGTGTTCAAACGGCAACGTGTTTATTGATAAACAAATAAATTTAATTACTTTGAATACTGATTTTTGTAGAACCAACAAAAACTGTTATCTTATTCGATATGTTTAAAACATTTAAGGTATAAACTGATAAGGATATTGTTATAATCGTAGTACTGATTTTTAACCTGCGTATTAGGAAGTATGTTAATAAAATCATATTAAAACCCTTTTCAATTTATTTTCACTCAGTAAATTATTTGACTAGAAAGATTACGTACTAGACTAATTTAAAAAGAAACTCTTTAAATGACACAAGATCTTTGTAATCAAGACTACGATTGGTTCATTTCAGGCCAAATATAGTATTGGATTATTCTAGTTTCAATATTTTATCAGCATCAAATTAATACTTTTATACAAACTGCAAACATATTGATCTGGTCGTATATCTAAACTGTTTGAGAGAAGATTTGTCTTAAAACAGTAACCTGTTGTACAGAAGGTTACTTTAGGTCTACGTATTGGTGACAAGACTGTACACGAGGACAATAATTCCGCACGTACAGTCAAAGGGATGAGATACAACAACCAAAGTATAGTCTGACAATCACAAGAGACCTGTTGAGAATACTCAAACTAGACTGATCAGAAAGTATCTGAATGTTCATTCTGTAAAAGCCAAAGTATTTAACGTTATGACTTTGATTTCATTATATATTCTCATATATCTGTGCAATATTATAAAATCTTTCATTTTACTGTGGATTTATTAATGGTTTAAATGCAAAACGACTGCAGCTAAATTTAATTTGGAAATGCAAGGACCAACGGCTTAACTTGACTTCCGAACCACGCAGGTGATGGTCTGATATGTCTAAACGATAGTGGGAGTTGATGCGGGTATCATCAGATGATCACTGAGACAATCTGAGCCGGTTTCGACCTAGGCCTATATCATCTTCAAAACCTGACCTCTATGAAGCTGGATTACAGGACCACGCCACGAGTCCCAATAGAGTACGTAGATGACGATAGTAGTATTTCTGAGGTTGAATTATTATTACGAACGTATATTATTCAGGTTCACAATAATAGTTTTCCCTATATGATTTTTCAACTGTATAGGTAAGAATTACGGTGTATGAAATCCCAAATTTGAGTTATGAAGATCCCATTTTTCATATTTGGTTACTGCACTCCTCTCTCTTCACACTGTTTTGATCTTCAAGTTTGATTTATGTCATATCTTACATCTTCTACTGTATTTACGAGTGAGTATTGTAAACTACATCTACACACTGAGAAACAGCTGTGAGTTTGTCTACACACAACTCACGACACTTCCTGGGTTTCTCAACTTCACACTTAGTGCAATGACAAGACAAGTAACTTCCTCCAAACATACTTAGAAACCATATTCTGCATAATTATCTTCTATCAATAGTTTGCAAATGTTAGCTTCGATATACGAAACACGTTTGAAATTATTAGCGGAAGTAACGTAGTATATGCAACGGTGTTTATTAGTTTAAGAATAAATATGTAACCAGCAGTTTTATTCATTCGTTTATCTTGGCCATTCAACGTAAAACACACGATACTAGTTTTATTTCGACGTTGAAATCGTCGTACGCTTTAAAGTAAATTTGTCGTCTTTAATTGGAGGATAAATGTCTCAACATTAGTTTTAATCATCTGTTAAATAGAAACTGTGACTTTATATACCTTACCTTACCATTGTTTAGGATATTTAAAATTTCATTGAAAGAAATCCTTAAATAATTTTAATTTTAAACTTGAGTGGTTAGTCATAAATAAACTACCTTTTAAAGACCTAAAAACAAAACTACAACATGCAAATAATGTTTACATATATAAACATTTAAACATATTTATTGTCATAGTACAAAATGTTTTTGTGTTGACAAAGAATATGTTTTACATACGCCTTAAAGTAAAGCAGTAATCACTAACTATTACATTTGGTAAGGGTTTTATCAGTTAATTTAAAAATTACTTCACAAAATCTAATTAAATTGTTTAATTGATCTGAGGCCTTTCAAATACTATGTATTCATCTTCAGAGAGGCACCCAAACTGAAGGAAAAATAATTTAAATATAAAAATATTGTATAAAACATATGACAAATAGATTTTAGAAAAATAAACTTAAAAATATAAAATAAAATAAAAGGTATCGACATACTATAAAGAGTTAATTAAAGATTTAAGGAAAGGAGAATTTTTAAATAGAAGCTTTAAGAAACACACTGACATAAATATATCGTTTAAATCAAAAATCAACTAAAATCACTTCTTGGAAATCCTAAAGACAAAATTATTAGTGAAGAAAAATCAGGAATTTATGAAATACCGTGTAAAAGCTGTGACAAAAAATACATTGTACAGACCAAGAGGAAACTCAAAACAAGATTAAAGAACATGTCAACCATTTCAAAAATAATCAAGAAGAAAAATCGGCAACCGCGAAACATTGTTTAGAAACCGGACACCATTTTAATGAAGTGAAATTGTTACAAGAAGTACAAAATTCGAGATATCTTGATGCAGCAGAATCTTTACACATACACAAAAATCAAAATTTTCTAGTCAACAACGAACCAGGCTTATTTCAAAATTCTCCTTTCCTTAAATCTGTTTAATCAACTCTTTATAGTATGTCGTTACAATCCTTTTATTTTATATTTTTAAGTTTATTTTTCTAAAATCTGTTTGTTATATGTTTTATACAATATTTTTATATTTAAATTATTTTCCCTTCAGTTTGGGTGCCTCTCTGAAGATGAATACATAGTATTTGAAAGGCCTCAGAGCAATTAAACAATTGTATTAGATTTTGTGAAGTAATTTTTAAATTATATACATCAAAGAAGAGCTTCATCTCTCCATGTTTTATCAGTTGGTTAAGTTGTCTAAATCTGACAGGAATGTGCTTTGCGGTAGAGGTCAGACTCAAAGTAACCTCAAACTATAACCATTCACAACCAAACACCTGCAGGACGAACAAAGCCCACAAGAACAATCCAGAACCAATGAAACTGTTTTTGTAACAAGCACAAATTTTAAAATAAGTAAAACAAAAGTTAAAATTATAAGTGATGATAATACAAAAATATTGTCAACGAAATGTATTAAGTTTTGATACATTTACGTATTTCCTTGGCATTCTTTAAGACGTTTAACCCTTTGAAAATAAGGAACAAAAGGTCTGAACTGTTGGAGGAATAAATGAGAGCAATAAAATCTTGGCTGAGTCATTAGATACCGATCTCAAATGTAATTATTTCCTTCTTTCTTTGTTTTCATTACTGCTCCTTTCCGTTATCGTTTATAATCTTTCATCAGATTTATATCGTAATGATATTATTCTAGTGATTTAGTGACTTATTGAGAAGGCAAAAGCAATGTTGCAAGTAATATCGCAAGCAATACAACAAGGTACTTTTTCACTGCAGTAATAAGTAAAGCTTTGTCATACGATATCAGTTACAGCGACCAAAACCTTTTCAAATTACCAAAAGGATACCATTGGGTAACAGAGGGCCGATTCATATGGCACTGTTTTCGTCAAGTTTAGCTTACACTCTGTCGACAACAATCCAAAGAGCTGTTGAAGATTTGATAAATACAGATAATCTATTGGAACTGTCAACTACAAAAAATCAACCAGGCCGACACGCAGCTAAGCGCTAGAGCGCCGCTAGCATGAGGAAGCCAATTTCCTTGTTGCCATCGGAGTTCGCCCGCAGCCTCGCTTCGGCCTGTGGCCTCAGACTTACGGGGCCTTTTCTTTCTAGCAGTAATGTTTAGATAACCTTTTTTTTCGAGGGGAAAAATCCTTTTGGATTTCCCATTGGGACCGCACAATGGGGTATGTGGTGACTCAACTAAAAAAACCTCCCTCTTATTCTCTTCCTCTGCATCCTGGTACCGCCTTTTAGCATTTCTTCAAGGTGAGAGGGCATTTTCGTACTTTTTTTTACGTGTCATTATAAGCGTATTAATAATTGAATCACTGATATTTTCGACAGGCCGTGTTTTCACCATTTTAGGTGAACGGCCACTAATTTACCTTAGATTCATAATGTGTAATCTCACATCGTCTGATGTGATGTACAAGAACATTTTCTTTAAATGTTGTAAAATTCAATAAACTATGGTTTCCGGTTTCAGGACCTATTTGAAGTAAATTACCTTCTTTGTAGCCCTGAAGATCCTGAATGAACTTAGAAGCTAGATGTGGTGCTGACGATCGTTCCGGTCCAATAAGACCATCTTCAGAGCACGATCACTAAATTAAACTATTACTATAACTTATTATATACACCTAATAACACTTTACATGGGGCAGCTTCATATTTGGTATTACAAGAGGTAAAGTTACCCGTGTAAAGTGTAAATCAATAGTGGTTATCAAGTGTTTATAATAAATTATAGTTTAGTTTAGTGAGCGTGCTGTGAAGATGGTCTTATTAGACCGAAACGATCGTCAGCACCACATATAGCTTCTAAGTTCATTCAGGATCTTCAGGCTACAAAGAAGGTAAGTTGTAAAGTTATTGTCAATATCATCATTTACAAGTAGTACTGCAGGTTTGTTGAATTCCATTTTGATGGCTATGTTATATATATACCGAATGCGCCATGTTTCATTACGTGTTAATTAAAAATAATATGAAGAACAGAAGTTACTTGAACCATGCTTAGTTCAAAGCTTAAAAATAGGCCAACACGCAGTTAAGCACTTAAGCACCGCTGGCATGATTGAATCGAATTTCCCTTGTAATCTGTTTAATTCGCTCCGCTCACAGCCTCGCTTCACCCTTCGGCTTCTGACTTACGTGTTTTCTACTGCAAGTGTTATTATACAGGGTGAATTTTATATGCCCTCCCCACCTTAACTTTTGAAGGAAAGATTTTTTGAAACCATTTGAGGAATGTTTTTATAAGGTTCTGAAGTTTGTTTGGACGTACTTTGCGTCACCCACCCCTACCCAAGGATCAGGGGGAGGGCCCCTAAAATAGTTAAATTGCAATACCCCTTTGTGGCGCCTCAAAAGAAATGGAATTTTAATACAAATTCAACGACGCAAAGAAAAATGTTTTATCTATACTCGTTCCTTTGCAATACTCACTTAAAGATGACAAGAAATCACGTTAAAAATAATAAATATCACATGAAAAAGTTGTTATAGCAAACCTTTATTCAAAATACGCTATGGAACCACGTTATAGGGTTGTAATGTTTCCCTAAAAAGATTTTCAAAATTTGCCATTAAAAAAATGTTATGTAAAATGTGGTATTTTAAAGCAGATTTCTTACAATCTTTGAACAGATATTACAACAAAACGAGTAAAGACAACACATTTTCTTTGCGTCGTTGAATTTGTATTCAAATTTCCTTTCTTTTTTAGGTAACGCAAAGTACGTCAAAAGAAACTTCATAATCCTGTAACAACATTCCCCAAAGGGGTTCAAAAGATTTTTCCTTTTTCAAATGTTAAGGTGGGGGTCATATAAAACTCACCCTGTATATCTTGAAGCGATAATACATTTCAAAATTAATTGAAATAGGACTACTCATTTCGCTATCATAGCGGAAAATCACTTTTGACCGCCATTTGGAAACGGTTTAGATGAATTTTTATAATTATTGGTATACTAATGGATACCATCATAATACATATTTGTTTCAAAATTCATTAGTCGGATAAAGTTTACTGTTTGTAAAGCCTTAAATCCATATTTTTGAGAAAACTCCCACCAAAAGGGGTCTTGCGGTGTTCCGATTTATCTGGCTAACAAATTTGATCAAGATATTTTCAAAAGGGACTTTTGTACCGAATTTCATGAAAATCGGATGAAAATGCGAACTGTAGAGCGTACAAACATATAAATAAATACGGATAAAAATGTAAAAACATAGAACAGGAAAATTAGGGAATTTAATTAGCAAACTTTCGTTATAAAACGTTTTCAGTGTAATGAAGAGGAAGGGGTTAGGGACGAAGGTTAGTAAAAATAAATACAAACAAAATCAAACAATATTTTACAAACCATCCATAACAACTTTCAATTATACAATAAAGAACATAATTATGATTATTGTTAATCGAAACAAAATTATTTACATGCTATCTAATTTTTATCATTACAGAGTTTATCATTAGCCTACATTGTCACAGTTTTAAAACCGGTCTCACTACTGTATAAATGAATACTAATTTTAAAACCATATCTTTTAACACCATATACCCTTCGGCAATACTTATTTTACCGAATCTCACAAAGGAACTAAATCTTTGAATGTAATTGAACCCACAGGACTCAAATAACGGATCCATGTTTCTGTAGATTAACAGAAAATCGATTTGTTGTAATAGCTGTAGTAAACTGTACGCCTAATTCATGATCACTGGAAATTGTTATCCGATATTGAGAATTGGGACGAAGAAACACTCTTCTGTTTGATCTTGAGATCTCAATGTAAAACCATTGGCTCATCACAGTGTTGTTAAATCTGTGAGTCACGTGAGTCGTTGGTTCAGAGTCATCTATCGGCTTAATGCTGACGGTAAACTTGCTGACTCCTTTAAAGTAAGTGCAACATTGTATTTGTATAATCTCTAATCCAATCGCGTTAGTTGTAAGTAGGAAACTAAGTTGCTGAGAACTGAATTTCACAGGGTTGCCCTTGAATAACGCCGATTGATATATATCCACGTCTAAAGCATTGGGTACAAGTGTGTACGTTATGCAACTCAGAGGACATGGATATTCGCTTCCTAATCTGTACAGCACAAGATCAAAATAGTCTCTACTGAGGATACTAGTGTTGTGTGCCTGTACTATAAAAGCTCTATCGCAAGAGATTTTGAGTCTGTATTCAGATTTAGGGCGCAGGATTACTCTCTTATCTACGGTAGATATAGGGATAGAAGCATAATAGGAAGGAGCTAGATGATTCGCGTTGTACGAGTATATAGTTGTGAACGCAGGCTCAGAGGACAGCTCCATGACTGGTTCTATGCTTATATTGTACGTATGTATTCCTGTTTTATATCCAGCACACATGATTGATACCAACTGTATTCCAAGGTCACGAGTTTTGAGAGTGACGCTGATAGCCTGCGGACTCGATCGAGCAGAGCCCTCAAACCAGGCCACTTGTTCAACTGCGTCAGCATCGCCGATATCATCTGAAACTAATATTCGGTTTCAGTTACAAATCCAGGTTAAATAATACAGTTATCGAATCAGACATAATGTCTTGATTATTTATGAATAAAATAATTTATTCTGTGTCTAGAAGAGGTAAGTATCTGAACTACATTGTAAAACACATTATGGAACTAATCTCCCAGTTACTTGTCAAGCTGTGATACATGAGCAATAGTCATCTAGCTACAATAAAATGTTTCCAACATTATTAATCTAATTATAAAACCGTATTGAAAAAAAATAAATTTGTCAAATTTTCGGAAAATAACTAGCTTGACATAGTTTTAATGTTTAATTTATAGTTACAGGTAAGCTTAAGTTAGAAAACAAAAGGGACAATGAGAAAAATTAATTTCTACTAATTTGCGAGACTAAAGGACGACGTGTGACCATGAACAATGTAAACGGCTCTCAATAGTTATGGCAAACTTGCCAAGGGAAGAGTGAAGTACCCTCAAGTCATAAGAATACGGGCCGAAACGTATTTTTAAACAAATAACACGTAGAAAATCTTCACGTCATTCAGAACTAATAAACATGTCATTTAAATATAGTAGAAAATCTTGTGAGCTATTCGTTGTAAGCAAACGAATGGCCTAAACCAGCAACAATGAAGCGTCATCGTGAGTAATACTAACCACTTAGTTATTTTTCAGCTTGACCAAGAACCAAAGCTACATCGTTAGATGGGAACGGCCTAGTCCTGCGAGCGTATAAGTAGAAAATGGCGCCTAAAAAACCTATTATCCACAAGCCAAACCGATGCCCCATACCCGTCCGGCCAAAGCGTCACTGAGATCGAAGCAAAGCATCCGTTACTCCTTCGAGCTTGCCATGCAAAAAGCGAACCTATCTTCTGCATTTGTCCAATTGTGAGCTGGCCATAAGTAGAGCTCTCATGGCAAAAGGACGAAGCGTTAACCTGATCCAGGCGATTATCTACACACCTGTGCGGCAGATTCGTTACTTTGAGCGCAGCGAGACCATTTTATACGTGGAAGAGCTAAGAACAATCTCGTCAAACCAGCGAAAGATACCGAAGATGTAAGACTCAAACCAATGGGCTGATAAGAGCCCCACTCCACCCTCCAGTTTATATGATTTAACTACCAAGTTTAAGATATTATAATTTAATTACTAATTTAAATTCGTATGATTTAATTACCAAGCACGAAATCATTCATAACGTTTGAATGAAGAAATAAATTTTGCTCTTCGAAATGGCAGAAGGAAATTAACCCTTTGCGCTCTAATTTATTTTTTAAATTTTCAAAAAAACCCTCCCGTATGGGTTTCCGGGGCCAGCTGTCCGTCACTATAACCACTAAACCACCGGGCTGTTTGTCGTGGGCTCTCAAACTCGCACGTGAGTTGGTTTCAGGGGGGGGAAGGAGTGGTAGTGTCCGTTTTGGCTGCTAGGCGCCGTTAGTGTAGTGTAGTCCTAGCCTATCGTTTGCCCTATATGCATAAACGATGGGTCGGTTAAGACTATGCCGTTGCTCCGATGTCGGACTCAGTTCGCCATTGGAGCGCAAAAGGTTAATATTGAATTCCATAGATAAAGAAAAGAGATACTCAACAATACCAAACCCCACAAATTAAAGTTCACAATGTGGCAAATATTGTCCTAAAATAGTGGTATTCTAATAATAATTGGAATCTAAATATTTACGAGTGGTTTACATGAAATGAGTATAGCTGTAGTATTTTACTGTGGTGTAATACGCTGTAAAACATTAGAAACGCATTTGTTATGGATGTAAAGCATTACATAGTCGCAACACGCAAATATTTCGTGATTTTAGAGCATATGACTGTCAGTCAATTTAGAAGTCGGTTATATTTTTTTTGTTATAGAGTTTTTTCTTAGGTTTGTGAGATACGATCCACTGCTATATGCGTTCAACTGAAGAGTTTGAACCACAGGGTATCCTCTTTACAAATCCTTTAGCTAGGCTTTTCCCATTACATTATGAAGATCTCGATCTGTATCCAATTTTCCTCTACTTCTAGCATCTGACCAACCGATGTGTCTGTTGCAATGTTCACTCCAAAATGATGGACTAGTTTCTTGAGATTCACAGCTGCATTTTGCGTCCGTTTCTTTCCGTCGTCTTGAATCTGAATAGGTACGCGTTACCTTCTTCCGCTCCGAAACTACCAACCATTCAGTTATATGGTATCTGAAGAAGTAGTTTTCAAAAGCATCAGTAAGGATATTTGTCAGGAAAAATCAACCTAACCATGTTTCCTTCACATCCAGGTTGAAGGTTGAGATGATGAGTCCTCTTTCCCGTTGTCTGTTCATATCAAATGTCGTGCTACCTTTGGAGCAGTGTTCCTCTAGCATTTTCCGTAAGTCTCTGCCGGCTGTTTCTCGATCCTAAAGGCCTATCTATATTGCTTAGCCTGCTTGAAATACTTCCTGACTTTCAAGACCTTGAAGTTCGATGGCCATCAGCAAGAACACGGATTGCACTTTCAGAGACTGTAAAAGCCGATGGTATTCTGATTAGCAATCGCCTCCTCCCCTCGTGAAATCTATAATTGTTGTGATTCGAGTTCTTTCAATATTATTAATTAGATCTGAATCTAGTAAAACATATATTCCTCTGTAAACCTACCTGCACTGGGATCACAAGGAAATTCTCTACTCCCCGAAAAGCCCGGCTTGCAAATGCAAACTACAAAGTGTTTACGAGTAGTGCAAGTTGCATTGAGACCACAATATGACGGAGATCTACACATCACACTGATATCCCCACACTGGTCTTTGATGCAAGCCTCGTCGTCCAGGCAGTCATTGTCTTCCTTGCAGTCTGGAAAAGTTCACAACTGTTAACCGGTGTGATTGGTGCAAGTTGCATTGAGACCTCAATATTTCGGAGATCTACATCACACTGATATCCCCACACTGGTCTTTGATGCAAGCCTCGTGATCAAGGCAGTCATTGTCTTCCTTGCAGGCTGGAAAAGTTCACAACTGTTAACTGGTGTGATTGGTGCAAGTTGCATTGGGGCCACAATATGACGGAGATCTACACATCACACTGATATCCCCACACTGATCTTTGATGCAAGCCTCGTGGTCCAGGCAGTCATTGTCTTCCTTGCAGGCTGGAAAGGTTCACAACTGTTAACTGGTGTGATTGGTGCAAGTTGCATTGGACCACAATATGACGGAGATCTACATCACACTGATATCCCCACACTGATCTTTGATGCAAGCCTCGTGGTCCAGGCAGTCATTGTCTTCCTTGCAGGCTGGAAAAGTTCACAACTGTTAACTGGTGTGATTGGTGCAAGTTGCATTGAGACCACAATATGACGGAGATCTACACATCACACTGATATCCCCACACTGATCTTTGATGCAAGCCTCGTGGTCCAGGCAGTCATTGTCTTCCTTGCAGGCTGGAAAAGTTCACAACTGTTAACTGGTGTGATTGGTGCAAGTTGCATTGAGGTACAATATGAGGGAGATCTACACATCACACTGATATCCCCACACTGATCTTTGATGCAAGCCTCGTGGTCCAGGCAGTCATTGTCTTCCTTGCAGGCTGGAAAAGTTCACAACTGTTAACTGGTGTGATTGGTGCAAGTTGCATTGGAGCCACAATATGACGGAGATCTACACATCACACTGATATCCCCACACTGATCTTTGATGCAAGCCTCGTGGTCCAGGCAGTCATTGTCTTCCTTGCAGGCTTGAAAAGTTCACAATTGTTTACCGGTGTGATTGGTGCAGTTATACATAGTATGGCACAAAGCAAATTATTTGCGTGATAAATTAGCCAGAGGAGAATAATTTTCACTACAACATAATCTTATGACACCTAAGAACTAATAACGAGGTAAACACTTTGCAGAGGATAATGTAAAGACAAACCAAAGTAAGGTTAAGAGCCTTGAGAAAGTACAATAACCTAAGGCTGAGACAGTGAATATTGATTTGAAATGATACTAAAACAAAGAACACTACGTAATGTTGTAGGAGGTGAACTATGGTAAAATATGTTTTCCTTTCACGATATGTAGTATAACTTTCAGTAAAAACCTAGTAAGTCCGAAGGCCGAAGTGAGCCTGTTAGTGAAGAGATTTAGAGTAATAAACTGCAAAGGAAATTCGATTCACTCATTTCAGCGCTGCTTCAGTGCTTAGCTGCGTGCCGGCCTGGTTCTTGACTTCCCGTAAGTTGGTCAATAGTTTCTCAAATAAACGGTCAAACTGTCCAAGTTTTAGTGCTTTTCAACTCTATTTTTTGCATGATTTGGAAAGAACGATCCATACACGTGAGGAAACAGCTCGTCTAGTTTCCAAATATGACGATTTATCATGTTGCTTAGTGTAATAATTAGTTTGAAAGGTGAAAAGTGGGTCGCCGTAAACCATTGCATTGTTACGTCGCCACGCAGCTGAGGCGGACCCTTAAACCTAAAGACCTAAGTTATTTCGGCACTTCGGCCTCAGTTTTGCACACGCGGCCAGGTATTGTTTCCTTTGGCTTATGCCTGTTTTATCAAGCCATCAAGTTTTATCAAATTTATCAAGCCATCAGTAACAACAGTTTTTTCCCAGTATAACGTCTTATCATAACAAAGCTCTAACCTTTAGCCTTGTTATTACAACATTTATTATAAACCAAAGTGATGTATTGAGATTGCACCGGTATATGAAATCAATATGTTTTCTTAGCTTTCTTCTTTGGTAACTAGCCATATAATGAAAAGTAATTGTTATTTTCTTGGACCATCGTCTTTTTATCCGTCGATAATTTTGATTACTGTGCTCTTGTCCTACCAGTGCTCCCTTGGCAATATAGTCTTATCCCACACTCCTTTCAAGCGAATTGGAAAGCGTAATTTCTTAAGTCGGGTTTCCAAGGAGTCTAAGTCCTTAATATTTCTCAAATAAGCTCCTACAAAAGAGATATAAAACGTCCTTCCTAGAGATTATGAAGAATTCAGTCGAATCCGGAATAAGTGCTAGACACTGACTGAGCAGTG
This sequence comes from Matsumurasca onukii, assembly GCA_018831715.1. Classification (NCBI taxonomy): domain Eukaryota; kingdom Metazoa; phylum Arthropoda; class Insecta; order Hemiptera; family Cicadellidae; genus Matsumurasca; species Matsumurasca onukii. Next base: position 83,215,378 of record CM032058.1, read on the forward strand.
TCACCAGTGCTACATGATCCACATCACTGAATCTATGACTTTGAATCCAAGGACTTTCTGGAGTTTCGTTGGTGGTCTAAAAATTATTCTGCCTCTTCCACCACCTTCTCAATGGATGGTCGTTCCTCCTCATCTTCAGTAGAAATATTGTTTTCAGATTTCTTTGCTACAGTGTACCGAGGTCCTTCTACACCTTCATCTCCGGTGTTCAACTTCAATACGGACCTGATCATCTCTATCTTATCCTTTTCCCTGGTGAAGTAGAAAGAAAGCTCTCGAGTTTGGACGCATCCAAGGGCACAGCCCCGAACAACATCCTCCATTGCAATAAAGCACTGTGCGACACTGTTAGCTCCTCAGCAACCTATATTTTTCTATGAGTGCATGAACTCTGGCATTTTTCCCAAAACTAGCTTTGTTGTTCCTATACATAATTCTGGAAGCAAGATGGATGTGAAAAATTACCACGCAATTACAATTCAACCAGTTTTTGCTGAGATCTACGAAAGTTTATTTCTGGATAAAATAAAGTTCCATATCAAACAGGTATCCTCCCAACATCAGCATCCGTCGTTTTTTTACCTGGCAAGTCAACTGTTACGAATTTGGCACTGTTTCAAAATGACATTCTCCAATATTTCTCGTCTAGAACACAATTGGATAGTATTTACCTCGACTACTCCAAGGCTTTCGACACTGTCAGTCACACTCAGACGTCGTCCAGACCTTTCATATCCAAATCCGGTGTCCCTCAAGGCTCCTTGCTATGCACTTTTCTTTTCAACATCTACATCAACGACATAGTGGATTCCATCAAGGCCTATAAATGCCTATTTTTTGCTAATCCGCCTATCAAAGTCTACCGTTCCATTTCATCTCTGGATGACTGTGTTGTTCTACACGACTCATTTAATCAGATTGATCGTTGGTGTGTTCGAAATTGCATGAGTATAAATATCTCAAAGTGTGCTGTCGTTCCTTTTCGCCGAACTGGCGCTCCTATATTGTGCCCATACTCCATAAATAGTAACTTAAATTCACGGAAAGACATTATTAGAGATATTAATATATGGCTGGCAAAAGACCTCAACTTAGCTTAGCTACACCGAGCTTTGAAAGCCGAGTTGAAAAATGTTTGGAAGGCCAGCATTTTGAACATATTATCTAGGCATATAAGCAAATAACATTAATTTTAAGACGTCTTATTCAGTATAAATGTGTATGTTGAATATATCAAAATATTTATCTTAGCAGCAATAAAAGATGAACTACAAATTCTTTCTATTTAATTATTCCCTACTATTCCATGCATATTGACACTACTTTCAAGCTTTTGCCGTTTATTTCGGTGATGTAGTTATTGATGAAAATATGGCACTGTTGCTTATCATGAAAATGTGTATACCAAAAGATCGAGCGTTTTTTATTTCAGCCGCCATTTTGTAACGGTTCAATAAAAGCATGTTTTCCTCACCATTGGTTTTATTTTAAAAAAGAGCTTTAAAATTATGTATAGCATGATCCCCTTTATCTTTTAAAGTTTCGAGATTCGAACCCATGACTCTTGGTTTTTAATACGCCCTGTATACTAAAAAAGTAAAAACAATTTTACAGAATTCTTTGAAACGGTTTAGACTTGGAATTTTTCGTTTCAGTCAAGTCGTTTGACCCGTTCAAGAGATAAAATATTGTTTCTGAGTTGGCTTGCAGGTAAAGGGTAATTTGGCACTAAGAGTTTAGCCAGTGCCAGAATATCATCCACACAGTTAGTTCCATTCAAGAGTTCATCCTTTGTCTTTGACACTTGGCATTTCATTCAAACTATCTGCCAGGAGCAGAAGCAAGCTGGTTTTGTGCAATCGTTAATTTACAGATTCATTCTGTTCAGAATTCAATTGTTTTGATTAAATCTATTTATTCAGTTTTATTTTCTTGTCGTGAGTTTCAAACGAACGAATGCCTGAATGAGTAAAAGTTTTCTTTGTCGAAACAAACCTAAGATGAAAAAATGTCTGATCTTACAATTACTAATGCTTTTGGAACAAATTAAAGATGTATTTTGAACCTAAAAAAACAAATATTTACGAGGCTAGCGTTATTATATCTGATTAGTCGTGTAAGACATTTACTCACTAGTTTGTGCAAAAGCAAGTTACAAATGTTTCCTCTTGAGCGCGAGGCCTAGGGCAACCAACACAAACTTTACACTTAATATCTTGATAAACTTGTAGCACTAAGTTCTGCATTCAATCTTGTTATCCTACGAATGTTATACATTGACATCCAGAAATTGAATGGAATTGAAGTTTAGTAGAACTTGAGGTTGAAACATTATTGCGGACGGTAACGGATAGTTAGAAAAATCTAGCAAACCCAATAAATATTTGTAGGGTTTTAAAAACCTATGTACATAAATACCTTAAAATACCCTCATGAGAGTGGTCGGCATTTCAAATAGTGATACAGTGATATTAGTTTTGTAAAAATATATGTACTGCAGCCCCAGTAAGTGACTCAAATCTAGACCGTAAACGATCCTGATCGCACAACTCTGGTCGTTCTTGAAAGTACTGGGACGTTTTATTAACAGTAAATATTTTGCAAACGTTAACATAAAATTGGTTTCAATCTCTTAAATAATTGAGCGCATTTTTCCACCTAAAAATAAGATCTATCGGCCAATCGGTGCAGAAATGAAGGTTAAAGCTTGCGAAAATTATTGAGTCAAAGAGGTTGTATTCTTTTAAATATTGGAGCCAATGGGCTATTAATTAATGACCCATTCTAAGGAAGAGTCGGCCTTATAGTTTGTAACAAGACTAAACCTCATAACTCATTAATACCACTCATCACACTCATCCTTCACCACATATTTGCCTTAAAATACCCTCATGAGCGTGTTCGGCATCTCAAATAGTGATTTAGTGAATGGGTCAAACGTGATGTTGCCACGTCAAACAAATCCCAGATGCGAAGTTATAGTGGTTCTAGTGCAAGATTCCAAAATAAAATGCGGATTTAACATTTTTATTGTCATACACAAAGTACACTGCGTTAACTTGTTGATGAAAATGAAAATGATGGATTATTTACAAAATGAATAGGATGAATAAAAAAATTAAGGCAATGGTAATTTTAACCACTGATAAGAAAAAATGGCCATATTATTAAAATATATACGTTTAGTTTATAACATTTTTGAACAGTTGCTAACTGGAATTGATACATACAGCAAAAATTGCTTTAGTTTATTTTTGAACAGTTTGTGATCATATAGATTTAGACAAATGACTTTCACTTTAACTAAAAATATATTCAATAGTTTTGTACCAGTTTGCATTGGCAATTTTTCACAAATTTGCAATATATGACTGACTGGTCTATAAACTGAGCGTGTACTACAATTGTGTATTTATCTTTGGGTTATCAAGCTTGAAAATGATATGCTACGAGATAAATTTTGCAAATTTGAGAGAACTACCCCTTTTTATACCCGCCAAATATTATTAAACACTCTTAATTTATTTAAGAAATTATTAAATATTATTAACAAACAAAATACCGTGAGGTGAACAGCTGATGAACGTCAGTCAAGCAAGTTCCGTGTTCTCGTGTAAACAAAGTTTTGACAGCAACTTAATGATGAAATTCCATGATTATCAGTTACAGTCTGTTCCTGAATAATTGTTGTCAGTACTTATACAGGGTGTTCATTTCAAACGGGCCACCATTGGATTTCGTAAACTGCTCGAGTGACAGTAATGTTTAAAAGGGGGACATCATTTAAGAATATGAAGTCAGATTTTTTAAATCGTCCGCCATTTTCCATTTTTCAATTTGGCAGCTGTGAAGCAGCGTTCTTGAAACCTTTCGTTAACCTTCGTATAAGAGCGCTATCTACTTTCTACGAAACCCTCGCAAGCGGAGGGTTTGACAGTTAGACCGCATCAGTTGAAAGAAAGCCCGTTGTTTAGCTCGTTGTTACGTGTGCGGTGTCATGTGTTCCTTTGGCGGACGAATTCAGCCGTTCTCTGCTGTGACCACGGAGGCGGATCCTTAATCTCGAAGTATAAAAGGCCAGGCGTGAAAAGAAGAAGTAAAATATAAAATACGCTTAAAGGTTTCAATAAGATTTACATAGCTCTTAGTGGATTTCAATTTTAAATTAGCAGATTTGGATCAAAAGAGGCTTCGTCTAAATGAGGTTCAAAGACATATAATCGTATTGCATTTTAAATGGTTGCGGGTTAAAATAAATCACAGTTACCCGTATTGATTTAATAAACCCATTTTGCCATTTACTTATTTATTTCTTTAACGTTCGGCTTATTTCTTATTATTGAACAAAATTGATAATATTTCCAAGTAACGACTGAAGATTATTACTTTTTAACCTAAACGGAATAATTTGCAATACTTTACTCCCAAGTATTAAGGAGTACTAAAATAAAGGAAATAAAGATCAATTAGAAAATAAGACAAGTTCGTTCATTCGAGGCTTAAATACTTACCAAATATTCGTATCCAAACCATTTTAGTAATAAATCTGTGTAACTGATGAACCTCTGCAACCATCTAAAACTAAACTAAAATTCAAAATAAACTAGCCTGTAACACTAAACAGTAAAAGTTCAAACTGAAGACAAAACAATAAAAGAGCAAAAACTCCATTTTCAAACATTGCAAAAGACAATTATATGAAAGGTTCAGTGATTTATATGCAAATGTAGAATAAATATCCACCAAAGGCAGAATTGATACCTTCCATTTAACTGATTCATCCAATCAAAGGTCAACAATTCATGCCTTTGATTTACATTTCGTGTTTGTTTAAGAAAATGTTAGTTTTGTCCGTTATGGCTATACCAATGTGCCAAGTGCTTAGTAAGGCTCCAGTAACCTCAAAGGATAGAATATAATACTTAACGCTGTGTAGTAGATGATACTCGCATTTCAAATTAAAACTTTGATTACATGATAGTGTCGATATTACAACAATTTTGTGACTTCGAACTTGGAAGGTTCAAAAGTCAAGGTTACGAGGAAGGGGCTTTAGCACACTATAAAAAATAACCAATATCAAGGTCTTCTCCAAATCAGCTAAATTCTCTAGAGAAGCTAAATGAAGCTCTAAATTGAATGTTTTTGGTGGACACATTATTAAAATACAAAGTATATTTCACTCTGATAAAAGTGAAACCAAAGATAATGTTATGATAAGTAGATTGTCCATAGATGCCACATGGTTGAGGCAGCAAAATCAAAACAGTTTGGCAGCCCAAGCACAGATAGCGCTGCCGTCTCTTGCCGTCTTTCAATTACTTAAATGTGCAAGTTGCGATTTTCGGGAACGGACGAACTTTGAGCGTGGGTCAATGACTCTACTTGAGACTCTTAAAAGAATTCCATCGCAGGCGCTATGTGTGTGGGCTGCCGCAACTATGATGATTTCCCCTGAACCATTCAGTATCTATGCAATCTAGTTACCATAACATAATTTTATGAAACCAAAGAAAGTGTCTGCAATATTTATTAAACAGACATCTTTTGGGTGTCTCATGTCAACATCACCTAGCTCCTTCAGTTCATATATTTATTTCTAATAAATGAGCATCACCCATATCTAAAATCACGTTATGACACATATACTTCTACACCAAGTAAATAAGGGACAGAACGAGAATAAAGTGCTGGTATAATATTGAGTTGAAAGTATTCTAATGATTGGCCTCTTGATGAGTGAAAGACTGATTTGGTATTGAGATGAGGGTTGAATTGACACCATTAAAGTTGATCTGAATAAGTCAACCCTGCTGATGACAGGAGCTCAAACTCTGCTCACTTCTTAATCACACGACCCTCCTCTTCTTCTTCTTCCCTTTCTCTTCAACCGATTCTTGAAACGCAGATTTGATGAAAATATCTCCGTTCTAAAAGTAGTTGTTGTTCCTTGTTTAAAATATGTGGTTGACGACGGTGGAGTTACTGAGGTTGAAAGTTAACTACGGACGTTTACTATTGTTTTTTAGTGTAGCCTACAAGATAATCATGATTCACTGTGTAGGGGATTTTCTAAATTCTAAACCGGAAGCCTTAGGTCTTAGTGATGACACCGGCCGCGAAAGCCTTAGAGTTAAGATTCTAAATTCTTCTTAGTCATAAGTCGTTTGTTAAGTTGTTTGCTCTTAAGAATTTCATCCTCTCCATCGGCTGTAAAGGTATATTTTTGTTATCTGTTACAGTTGGTTAGTTTGATACACTTCTGTGAATGGTCGTCCGCTGCTCCCAGCCAGCCAATCTGTCAGTCGGTGGGCAGCTGTCCAATCCGGGAAACAGTCGGCTCTAGTTCATAACAAGACTACACCTCATCATCCATCAAAACACTCATCACATTCACCGTTATTCCTTTACATATGTGGTCGGTGTATCAAATCAAAGCAAAGCATTGATCGTGCCAGAAAGTCCTAGTGATTAAATAAACACCTTCACAAAAGAAATGCCTCTCAACAGTAACAGCAGCTGACTATATTGCAATGCTGGCGATGAAGTGAACATTAAACATTGTTCATTATGATTTGAGAATGAACATGTTCCGTTTAGCGAAACATAAACTCAATACGTGGGTATTATACATGAGCTCCAACCTTACTTAAATCTTAGCTTAAATATTTGAGTACATTTCGAATGTTTCCTTATACAGAATATTTTCTTTTTCAGAAGTTATAAAACTCACCCTGTATAATTATAAAACCCGCAGTGAGTCAACGAAAAATAAATATACTAACATGCTGTAAACTTATTTTTTCACAAATCGAATGTGTATAGATTCAGGAGCGAAAGCATCACAACAAGTTGCTGTAAAAGTTACTTCAATTGCAGACTTTTAATTGGCTGACAAATCGTATCGTTGGAAATGAGTTTACAGTCGACATTTTCCCTACCAATGTAACTGTAATTTTACAACCTAGGAACAGTTTTTCACTCGGGTATCAATAGGTTTTCTCAGTCAAAAGTGGAGAAAATTCGGCATCTTCTTTTGTCTTTTACGTTGAATAATTACAAATGACAAATTACAATTAATTTGCAACTTTTTGAAAAAGGAAATTTGTTTCTAAAACCCTTTAGGAGATTTTTGTATAGGATTATGAAGTTAGTTTTGACGTACTTTGCGTCACCAATATTTTCAAGTCAAACCCTCCCTTTTGGCACTTCAAAAGAAAGAAAAATTCAACTCAAATTAAACGACGCAAAGAAAAGTTTTACCTCGTCTCGTTTTTGTGTTATATTAATTTAAAATTACACATTTTTTTATTTAAGTACGATTACCGGTTAAAAACATTGTTTGCAGTTTTTACTCGATATTATAAGCGGTGCCCAGAGTTGGTCCTGTGGCCACTCTATCTGGCCGCCTCTTAAGAAAACGAGGACGTTAATTTGGTTTTTGTTGTGTAGGCTGTTTATAAAAGAACAACTTCTGAAGTCTTGTCAGCGAATGCATACCAGCAAACACTCGGTTTATGGTAAATCCAAGACTTTTTAACCCTGCTGCAAAATATACGCCTTAATATTATTTTTAATACAGTCAAAGTTAATTGATTCGTTGTTCAGGTGAGAATGACTAATAAATATTGGCATCGTCATTAAAATTGAGACCATTCTTTATCGTCCACTTCCATTACGTCTATTCCTTTTGTGAATTTCAAGGTACGCTCAAAAAGGTTATTACTTTGACATCTAGGTTACGTGCATTATATTAAACCGTTATTTTGTTTTAGGCTATAAACTGTCATTCTATACATAAAAATGTCCATTTATAATTGACAATTTATGGGTTAAAGGTATTTTCTAGAACAGAAAAATACAACTCAAAACTTGTATTTTGCTACATAGCCAGCAATACTGGACAATCATCTTGGTAAAACCTACGAAATAAAACTTGTTTGAGTATTTTTATTAACGTTATAGAGTTTTATTATACACGCATTTTGGTTCAAATTCTCTTGCAATTAAACTTATTTTCACCTGTACAGACTAATATTACACAACTGAGACGCCTGCAGGTGATACCTGACTACATTGCAATGCTGAGAATGAATTGAACATTAGACTTTGTTCATTACGAGCTAAGAACGAACATGTTGAGATCATAAACATTGTGAGTTACATTCAGTACGTGAGTTGACAAACCTGATTCAACATTTGCGTACATGGTTAGATTTGCGAATAATATTAGTGAATTCCTAACTCATCTCAGCACGAGGTTGCGGGTTCTATTCCCAGCGCAGGCACAAGGGATGCCCACAAACCCTATGCCATTGGCGTAGGCAGTAAAAACTCTTGGGATAAACAGGTTGTAATTTCTAATGTTACACTTTGGGTATGTTTGACTGCTAAGATTTTGGTTGCACAAAGTTGCAGTTTTATTATCGAATATAGCCTACTTGGAAAAATGAGATATTCATAAATAAATAAATATATCATTTATTGTAGCAAACATATTATATGTTATACAACCGTCAATTGAATATAATGAAACTTAAAATTTTGGCAAGCATTCTGACATTGAGGTCCCATTCAAACATACATTGTGTTCATTCGCTCTCTCCCATTCCTTCGAATTGTTCCCACTCTAGCCTGTTAATCAGTCTATTTATTCTAAGTTCTCCCAGGCATGTGCTAAGAACTCGTCAGTACTGTAGAAGGTTTCTGCGATCAAAACCCTTTTGAGACGAGACTTGAACGCCTTGGGCGTTGAGCACTTTTGAAGGAATCTGGCAACCGGTTGACAAGTTGAACTCCTGCCTGAGAAGGCAAACGTTCGTGAGCTACCGTTCTGTGTCTCACAGTTCGGTAGTTCTCCTGCCTCTGGTTCCATAAGAGTGAATTTCACTTCCTCTTATGGGATCGCATTTGATTTGAAAAAAGGCAGGTTTCTAGAATGTAGAGGCAAGGTAATGTCAACAATTTGAGATTTTTGAATGCTGGTCTGCACGACTCTCGACTTTGAAGTCTCGCGATTGATCGAACGGCTTTTTTTGAAGAATGAAGATTCTTGAGAAATTGGTATTGGAGCAACCACCCCATAAAGCCAATCCGTAGGAGAGGTGGGGGATCATGTCGTCAATATGGATGGACCCAGGCCCAAGATTAAGAAATGAGCACCAATCATGGCCCAAAAACATGTTTTTTGCATAAGCATTTGTTCGACACATGTATAATCCTTTAAATATCTATTTATGTGTGTACTCTTTACAGGTCGCCATTTTTTAACAGATTTCAGGAAATTTGGTACAAATATTCCTTTTGTAAATATTTTGGTCAAAATCTTTGGCCAGCAAAATCGGGCTATTGGAAGAACAGCCGAGTGCCAAAGCGAGGCTGTGAACGGAGCGAATAAGAATACATAATACATTGCAAAGGAAAATCGATTCCCTCAAGCAAGCGGCGCTTGAGTGCTTAGCTGCGTGTCGACCTGGTTTTAAATTAACGAAACATTGCAAAAACAAGTCTGTACGCTGAACGTTTGAACTAACTTGAGATGTCAGAATCCAATTTGTAAAGATACTTTGGAATGAAAATAACGATACAGAATGAACTTATCTTTTAAAGAACCAACTTGTTAGAAATCAGAATTTCTTCCTTTTAAGAAAAACTTAAAAGTCGAGATAAAGAAGAAGAGGAGGGTCGTGTGATTAAGAAGTGAGCAGAGTTTGAGCTCCTGTCATCAGCAGGGTTGACTTATTCAGATCAACTTTAATGGCGTCAATTCAACCCTCATCTCAATACCAAATCAGTCTTTCACTCATCAAGAGGCCAATCATTAGAATACTTTCAACTCAATATTATACCAGCACTTTATTCTCGTTCTGTCCCTTATTCACCTAAGTTGAGATTTTATAAGTGGGTTTTATATTGTGAGCTTAAACATAGGTTTTAAGGTTTTAATGGACTCCTCCATGTTATCTTTAGCAAAGTTGAATTGATTGTAAGCACTGTCCAGTAAAATTAGTACTATTTATAGTTATATTCAACGTAATTTTATTTCCCAATATACAAAAAACATTGTGTTGGTAATAACAAACAAAAATTACAACTTATGAACAAAAATTACAAGCCACTACAGTAAATATTATGCCAATTATTGTACAATTTGAATTTAAAACTAGTAAAATGTATTATAGAACACCAGACTTCTAAGCGGTAAGTGAGTGGTCCATAAATTCCTGTAAACTATAAAACTCGTTGGTGACAAGATAACTTCTAAGTTCCGTCTTAAACAATTCAGAATTTTGAAGACCTTGCAATTTCTTGGGAATTTTTTGAAAGAATGTAATTCCGGCTTGAGATGGCAATTTTTGAATAATTCTAGTCTGTGATAATCGATTCTATAACTAGTTAAAGAACGAGTATCATGACAATGAATATCACTGCCTTGTACTAAACAGCACTTATTAAGGCAAAATAAAATGGAATCATAAATGTAAAGTGAAAGAAAGGTTAGAATGCCTAATTGTTTAAAATAATTGCGACACGAGTCTCTGGCCCTTAAATTGCACAAGATTCTAATGACATACTTCTGTAAAACAAATACTCTGCTGATTTTTGTCTGAGCAAAGTTTCCCCACAAACATGTGCCGTATTTTAAGTGGGGATAAATTATGCCGTAATAAGCCATTTTTAAAACCTCTTTTGAGCAGTACACAGATAAACTACGAAGCAAAAATACTCCTGACGAAACCTTATTACAACAAACATGTTCAATATGGAAATTCAACTAAGTTTCCTGTCCAGTGAATACCCAGAAACTTAAAATGTTCAACTTCTTCTATCTGATTAATATCTAAAAATACCGAAGGGGTTTCAAATGTAGCTTTTGAACCTAGATTAAAATACATGAACTTTGATTTGTCAATATTTGTTTTAAGGTTCAAGTTCTCGAAGAACTGAACGCAAATATTTGTTGATTGGAAAGAATTAACCTCTAGGTTTTGCAGTGTCTGAGCAGTGTACGTTAGGGTTGTATCATCTGCATATTGAACCGAATGACCATTATTCATTAATGCATGTAAATTGTTCACATACAAAATAAACAGCATAGGTCCCAAAATGGAGCCCTGAGGAACTCCGTATTTTAGCTCAATGGGGTCAGATTTAAATGTATATTTAAATGTATCGTTCAATCATCTAGTTTTTTCATAAAATGGCGTTAGCCGTGTATGTTAATAAATAAACGATTAAGGTAAGATCAAATCATTATGAATAAATACAGGGTGTCCCTAAACTACTAGTCTAAACTTCAGGGTATTGTTCCTAGAGTCAAACCAAGTGGAAAATGGTGAATTTTATGAGTTTATGTTTTTTAGCCACGCCAGTCGCTATTTTGTCTTTATCAGTAAATACTTTTTATCTTCTGAACTACTTGACCAATTTACATCAAGTTTGAAATGGTTGTGTACTCGTACATAGCAGGGTTCCTGTATAGGAAAAAATCAACAGCATTCCAAACCGCTTATTTTCAATCTTGTTTAAATCTAACAGTACGTTGATATATTCTATGGATTGGAAGTTGCACCCTGACTCTAGTATCTTTTTAAGTAGGTTTTAAATTAAAACCTAATTGGTAAAAATCCCATTGGTAACTTTAGAGCCTTAAATACAAATTTAAGGTTAATCTGAACAACCTCTTGTCAAGGTCTAGATAAGCTTTTTTAATTTTTGAAGGTTGTAACATTTAAATTTATTAATATTATAATTCTTACACCCAGAACTGTACCTAAAAATATGAAAATATGTTCAATCGTTTCAAAATGGCAGCCAAGAACAGTTTTTTTGTTAAAACAATGGAATGAGTAGTCTAAATAATAAAAAGATAACTGAATTGTATTGTAAATATTCCTTTAATGATTTGTTTTAAAACTTAAAATAACATCAATAATTAAATTATTCGTTCTATTTAACAAACAATAGAACGAAAATTGTTGCCGAAGGCCGAGTTGAGACTATGAGCGTAGTGAACAGCCTCGTAAAGACAATGATAATGGATTACAAAAATCTGAGGCAGAAGGCCGAAGTAAGGCTGTTATAATTACAGTCATTGCACAGGAAATTCACTTCACTCACACTAGCGGCGCTTTAGCGAGTTTTCCATGTGAAATTCCCAAAGTGACACATCCAACAAGTGAACACATTGATTTAGCAATATTAAAAAGCATTCCGAGGTGTTGGAATAATGAGAAAAGTTGGAATCAACCGGAGGTGTCATTCGCTGTGTTTTGATGTGTGAAATTACCTCCAGTCGACGAGTTCAATAAAGCACTGCTTTGATTCACATCCCTCCATTTCTATAGGCTTAAATATCAGAGAGCTAAATATCAGCTGTGTAGTTTAAATATCAGCTGTGGCGTAACGTTTGTAGGTAGCAAGTTTCGGATGCTCTATTTGTTTTATAAATCACTAAATCACTATTTGAGATGCCGACCACTCTCATGAGGGTATTTTAAGGCAAATATGTGGTGAAGGGTGAGTGTGATGAGTGGTAGTAATGAGTTATGAGGTGTAGTCTTGTTACAAACTAAGGCCGACTCTTCCTTAGAATGGGTCATTAATTAATAGCCCAATGACCAATGGAAATACAAGGACCTTCACGTGACTTCCGAACCACGTACGAGATGGTCTGATATGTCTAAACGATGGTGGGAGTTGATGCGGGTATCATCAGATGATCACTGAGACTATCTGAGCCGCTTTTGACCTATATCATCCTCAAAACCTGACCTCCATGAAGCGGGATTACAGGACCACGCCACGAGTCTCTTTCATTATAACTAAGAGCTAGATAGTTTTCCTGGACGTGAAGGTTAAATATATAACCTAACCCAATATATTTGAATTAATTTAATAAATAAATAATTGAATTGTATTGAAACGCAAATTAATTTTATGTAAAACTCTAGTGTTTGTACGATGGCTACTTAAGCATTCTAATATTTCTTTAGAGCTTTAAACTAATCAATATTTTAATTTAAATCAATACTATTTACTTTACAGCGCTTAGCAAACTCCAAATTTCTTCATCGCCACTAAACCCTAAGTTATTGGGAGTTTTATTAATCAATTGAGACATTTGTATTAAATCGTAAATGGATAAAACTAAACTTTTCATAAACAAACACGAAATGTAAATCAAAGGCATGAATTGTTGACCTTTAGATGAATCGGTTGAATTGAAGGTATCAATTCTGCCTTTGGTAGATTTATTCTACATTTGCATATAAATCACCAAACCCTTTCAATAATTGTCTTTTGCAATGTTTGAAAATGGATTTGGTGCTCTTTTTATTGTTTTAGCGTATTTTCTTTCATTTTGAAACTCCCGAACACTTAGAGTAAGGCTTTACAAATATTCCTCTTAGGTTTTAAAGTACGTTTTACAATGATTTTTGACGGTTACTTGGAAAATTTAGGTAATTGTGTTCAATAATAATAGCTAAACTAAATCATAAAAAATAAAGGAGTCATGATTTAGGTTTGGCAAATTAATGCTCTTAAATTGATTTTATTTTAAATTGCAGCCGTTAAAATGCAATATTTGTCTTTAGACCTCATTTAGATGAAGCCTCTTTTTATCCAATTCTGCTCATTTAAAATTGAAATCCAGTAAGAGCTATGTAAATCTTAACTGAACTTTTAATTATGCTTTAATAATTTACCTATTCTCTTCTCGCTTGGACTTTTATTTTTGACATCGAGATTAATACTTAATTATTAAATATACAAGATACAAACATACTAAAACATCATCATTATAACGGTTATACAGGGTCAGATGTAAATGCCCCCCCCCCGTAAAAGGATACATTTTTAAAACCCTTTAGGGAACGTTTTATGAAATTCTCAAGTTTGTTTTGACGTACTTTGTGTCATCCACCCCCACCCAAAACTTGGGAGGACCCCCAAATTTTAAAAATACAACCCATCCCCTTTGACACCTCAAAAGAAAGGGAATTTTAATAGCAATTCAACGATGCAAAGAAAAATCTTTTATCTCTACTCGTTTCTTTGTAATACCCATTTGAATATTATCGTTAAAATACTCTATGGGATTATGTTATAGGGTTGTAATGTTTCCCTCAGAGGATTTTCGAGAAAAATTTGTCATTCAAAAAATTGTATGTGAAAATTTGGCATTTTAAACATGATTTCTTGTAATCTTTAAATGGGTATTACAAAAACGAGACAAAATAAACAATTTTTCTTTGCGTCGTTGAATTCATATTAAAATTCCCTTTCTTTTGAGGTGGCACATAAGGGGGGAGGGGCAAACCCCATGGTTAAGAAGTTTACCGGTAACGTACTACAATCTTCCAAAATTAGTTCTGTATAAGTAGAAAAGCATCAAAACAAGACCATGACCAACAAAATAAATTTAGAAAACACAAATCGATTTAATAATTTACGTACTTTATTAGCCACTTATTTAGTTTGGTTTGCAGATGTTTTACCCACAGTTTACAATAATGGAATGAAATTCTAATTGCGTTTAGTTGCAACGCTTTAAACAACCATGTGTTTAGAGGTATAACTCAATGTAATTTTAAATTCGTTAACATTCTTCTCTAAGGAACACCTAGATTTATACACTAAAATCACATTCAGAAGCGGATTTGGCTTCCAACACAGAGAATGGGACTGACACATATGTGAGAGTGAGAATTCACTGTTCAAGCTAAGTTCAAATCCAATATTCTCACATCAACTTCACACTTTCATAAACTGTTTTATTGAAACCAATCAAAACTTGGCGATCAGTTTAAGTTTGCCCCGTTTTGTCTTTATGGATTTTTTATAGTAGGCTGTTTTAATTAGTCAACAAAACTATAATCTAGTTTTGTCTGGTTTACACCGCGTCCAAACTTCATAATTAGGTAGAGATATTTTGGTTTTGCTGTTGAGTACCATCTTCAGTCGCTGATTGGCTGAAACTGAGCTAATTGCTGTCTGCTGTCCTATTGGTGGTAGGACTGCCAACCGTCCAATGGAGCAGGGATGCCAACTGTCGATGTTCTCATTGGTTTCGATAGTTTCACAGCCAATGAGAACATCGACAGTTATCCTTCTCCAGACGGTTGGCAGCCACAATAAGACAGCAGAGCAACTGCTCAGTTTCAGCAATCGCTCAATATGGTACTGCAACGGGCCAAAATATCTCAACAATTTGAACGCAATGTGAACCTAAAGAATTAGATTATAGTTGTGACACCGGCCGCAAAAGTCTAAGAGTTAAGTTTAGTCAACAAAACTATAATCTAGTTCTTTTGGTTCACACCGCGTTCAAACTTCATAGTTAGGTTGAGATATTTTGGTCTCGCTGTGGAGTACCATCTTCAGTCACTGATTGGCTGAAACTACTTGCTGTCTGTACAAGCTCGTAACTCAGTTTCAGTCAATCAAAATGACTGAAGATGGTACTCTAAGAAGAACCGAAATAGCTCAACCTAGTTATGGAGTTTGGACGTGGTGTGAACCGGAAGAACTAGATTATAGTTGTGCGGCCACGAAAGCCTAAAACTACACAATGTAACTTCTTAGAACTTTATAATAATGTGGCAATCAATGGGCCAAAAGGATCACCTGTGCAACAACTAAAATCATTGTTTGAAAAGTACAATGCAGACAGAAGAAATGTTTTAAACACTTGTGAATAACAATTGCAGAATGTTCTGAGTTACCTAGAAGTTAAATTGGTTCTTTTCAATGAATGAATTCGTAACTAGCCAAGTCGGTTACAACCATTTGAATAAAACATGTGTAACTAACCTTTGTACTCTGAATGTTTCCATTCAAAGTTAGGACTTAAATTATTTTCAACCCAACATAACATAAAACCAATACTAGAAACTATGACAAGTTGAAATCTCAAATTAAAGGAAAAAATTATACTTTTATTTGTTATTGAAGGTGAACGATTTTGCAAAGAGGAAAACTTTGTCAAAGATTATTAGGGGATGCAAAAGTCAGAAGTACTTTGATTTGAAACACTGACCACTCCTGGAGGGTTTTAAGATTAATAAATACGAGTAGAATCAATCAAAAAAATATTCCACTTGCATGCCATCACTCAGTAGCATCTATTTACATTTTAACTTTCAAGTATTTTATCCAAAGAGAATACCAATTTAAATTACACCAAAATTTACCTGATATCACTTCTTGATGTTTAAAAATGTGACTCATTTTGTACGTAATTTACTGTTTTAAATAATTGTTTAAAACAAAGAATTATAGTTAAGAAAATTTACGAAGCAATGTTAGTCAGAAATAAATTTATCTTTATGATATGATCAATTTTATGTTTCTGAATCTGCAAATGTTAAAAGCCTTGTTACAAAAAAGGTGTTTTAAAATCCTCACTAGTACTGAATGTAACTTTTGATAAGTGATAAGTAGAAAATAAAACTATCCTTTATGTATTATGAAAGTCAACATTTTTCATTTAAAACAAAATTTCAAACAGGTTGATCGAGATATGAAAACTCTGCATTTTACGTGAAGTGTCAAACAAAACCTTGCTTAATGGGAGGTAATTTCACACGTCAAAACCTCCTGAGTGACATTTGCGGTTGATTTAAACTTTTCTCATTATTTCTTGCTGATGATTACTTTATTCTTTATATCAAAAAATCAAGATGAGAAGTTTCAAAGAATATTACAGAAGTGTTATCTACAGATTCTTGTAATATCATAATATATATTCTAATATCTGATCATTTTTTTCCGCTTGAAAACATTTACCATATTTTATTCACATACGGTTGATTGTTACTTAACAATTCTAAAAATGTATACTTTTATAAAACACAAGTAAAAGTATAAATTGAGTACAATACTGTTTTTCACTCTGTTCTAGCTTTTTAAATAATATATTTTGGAATGAATAACACAATAGTTTTCAGAAAAAATTTTACTGAATACATACAAGTTTTAGAAAAAGTCCAAAGTTACACGTACATTGCCAGAAAAACTGTAGTACTAACCTATACTAATAAGGTACAAAATTAAAATATTATACACTATTGAAACAACAGAATATATTTTGAAGAGGCTTTTTCATATACAAGTGTAAATAAAATGGTTATAAGTACTAACAGTCTTTGAAAATCGGGATCTTTACCCAATTTGATTTGAGACTTTGGGTATTTTAAGGTGAATATGAAATGGAGGGTGGGTATGTTGAGTGTTTTTGATACTGAGTTCCATCCTTTCCACTAGCATGAATTACTTTTCTCTGATGTCTTGCCGGTTTGTTTCTTTCCTTTCAGTGCAATACTTTGTACATGGCAGTTGCCATATTGTGCGGGATGCAGGGTGCCTGCCTGTGAGAGAGGACAGACAGGTGGGAGTGAAGTGCTCGAATGACAACCATCAGATGATGGATTTACCATCAGATGAAGTAACCTTTTCTTTTTAATGGAATGTACATATATAGAGTTTTTATTGTCTGTGATCTAGGTGTTGGATAAACACTTCAATGATTGGCTCCTTATCAACTTCTTCTGCATTAATCCCATTATCACCCCACATCTTGTCCATGTTCTGAGGATTGTTTACGCCGCCTTCTTCGAGCATGAGTTCATCTAGTCAAGTATTGAGAGCACTGAGTTTGACATAAGCATGAGCACGGCCACATTCTCTTCCTCATAGGAACATCATCACGGTCACGCACTTCTAGTTCAGCAGTAACATTTCATCGTCAATGTTTCATCAGGTTCATCTGTAAATAAAAACTCATTAGTTTGTGTCCCGAATAAGATCTTTTAATGAAAGTTATGAAACTTACCACACCAAATAAACAGAGACTCAAAAGCTTGTATTACTTTGGAGATATCCAAAAGGTTTATAAATAGATTATAATTTATTTTTTAGTAATGGTACTCACTTCGAAAATCCAGGCACGAGCCAATCCAACTGGGCTTTTCTTATTTTCAGTGTAATTTTCTTTAACCCCATCATCTACAAACTTGGTGGTCATTTCCTGGTCCTGGGCCTGGGTCTTACCATCCTGACAGCATGAATAACTCATTTTCCAAAGAAAATTCGATAATAAGAAACACGGGTGAAAAAAACTTCAGGTTCACTTTTAAAGTTAACTATAATAAATCATATCAGCTTAAACATTATAAATCTGAGTGCTACATGAGTTTTACATATCATTTAAGCCGAGACATAATATAACAATACAACTAGTACAATACCGTATTTACATCAAGGTAATTAATACTAACTATATAAAATACAGGTAACTAATAATACATACGGCAAAAATAATTGTATAAAATAATTATAATATATGTATATAGAATATTGGGGTAATACTACACAGTACTATATGTTATAGGAATCTGATTTTATAATACAAAAATAATATCTTCATATCTTACTACAAAAATGCAAAATTGCTCTGTTTATAAAGATTTTACTGTGTAAAAGTAAAAACCTGTAGTTACAAAAATATTCAAGTCGCATATTATGCTCAAATTGCAGTATGTTTTAAATATTCCAGTTAGTCAGTTGTAGATTAAAAAGAAAATTAAAATTTAACTATCACAGATATTGGTTACATTAACATAAATGGTGAAAACAAATAAAATTACCAAACAAGAAAAAGGAAAGGAAATAGCAAAAATATCAAAAGAATATCCAAAATGTGTATTGCGCTTTGAAATTGGCACAACTTTTGAGCAACAAAATTACACTAGGCAAATAATATTATCGTATAGCTAATCAGTAATCATCATTAAACTAATTTTAAATACCCGTTATGGTCAAACTGAAATTACCATCTCAGGCTTAAGTTGCATAAGCTTTAAAGGGCTTTCCCTCAAGCAATTACATTTTAGATTTGATAACGTTACCAGTTTTAAACAACTTCAAACAAGGTATCTTTCTTGACACTTGAGACATTGTAAATATTTTTAGGCCTTAATTTTTAGAACTTTAGAAGTTACATTTTTGAAAGATAAGACAGTAAACAAAGATAAAGATAGCTTCTAAGCCTTTAAATATTTCAGTAATGAAATTAGTAAACTCAATACTAATATAAGTTCTAATTAGTGATGCAACATAGTATACTTAAGCTATAACTTGGAATACATTGGTTAATGATAGGTTTACATGCATCCCATTGACTTGGAACCAGTTAACTAAATTTAGGACAGGTTAAATTATTTTGCCTATCTTGTAGAATAGAGTAGACTTCCGCAAGAAGCGAATCATAATAATTTGAGTACAGGCTAATCCTGCCCCCTCCAGCAAAAATTGGAACACACCAAAAACAAAACATCACAAGTTTTACGTTAACCTCTTCGATAAATAACAACACGTTTTCTTTGCTTTGCTGGATAGTTGAAAGCATAAAAGGTAAAGTTCGTCTTGTTTAACAAGGTGAAGTTAGGACTACAAAGTATTTTACCACTCAACCTCGACCTCTACCTAGCGTTAGCGTATAGTCACTTTACAAATGTACATGGTGACTGCGGGAATCAAACCTGTGCCACCGGAGTGATGAGCTCCGGAGTCACGGACGATACCAAACCACCACACATTCGCTAAGCATGATTTACAATTCATGGCTTTTTCCCGTTTACTGGGTCGAGTGGTCACCCTTTTTCACCGTTTACAGTGGGTCAGAAAAGAATAATCATTAAACTCGCACTTCTTGGAATCCAGATGACCGTTCCACCACATTAGACCGTTCGATTGAGACTCTACCTAACTCTAACTAATTCTTTAATCATACTTCAAAACTTAAGAAGTGGAACAGCATTTATCAGAATTAGAATCTGTGCAGATGTTTCTGGACTTTTTCAATTATTTCCTAAACAAGCAGATGAAAGCTGAATAAAGTTTATTTAACGTTAATAAATAAAGGTCACTTTTACACTTAGCTGTGTAAGAATTAAAAATATGAGGTATTTCAATTCAGATTGGTCTGAAAACACACTAAGTAATAATACTGATCCAAAACCTGTGCCTTTTTGGTAACCTCACACGATTCTTTTCTAACACTTTCTATCATAACAATTTTATTTCTAAGACATAGAAAGCCAGGAAATTTTGACATTTATGTGTGTTTGCATTTATTGATTAAAAGGTTTTTTCAATGATGCTAATAGATAGTAAATAGTGCAACACTGATAGCCAAAACACTCAGTTTAGGTTCAGAACAAGAAGCAATTTCATATGAAAGTTACAAAACTACATGTACAGCTAAACCTCAACCATTGGAAAAGTTGAGGTTTTTTAGACAATTATATATTGTACAACTCTCTTAAGCTTTTCGATTTTAAAACATACTATTAACCATCAACATCCATGCATCATAAAAAGGCTACAGTGTAAAGCTTTTTTGACACATTGTTGTAAAATGTGTGTGATTAAATGTTTGATCTGAGATTTGATTCAAAATAGTTATAATTTTGAAGCTCCCAATTGAACCCTGTGCATCAGGATTTTCAACAACTCATCATGAAATCATTTCATAACTAAAATGACTTTTCTGAAATAATTTGGTTACAATATAGTTCAAAATTTTAAGGATGTTTTAAACTCTTTTAGAACTATTCTGTGGTTGTGATGTAGGCTAGTATATATGGTGTTACATTGGAATTTCATACGGTATATTATTTAAGATTCATTACAGAGAAGTTCTCCAACGTGGTGCTAGCAGGAAGGAGACTTGGGGACCAAAACTAAAATGAGATGACCACATGTGAAGAGTTTGAACGAGAGATTTTTACGACAGAACTTATTGCAAACTACACTCTGTTTCACTCTCAGTTGGCAGAATGTTAGGTTTCTGGTAAAACAATTAACAGCTGCATTTGATTGAGTAGCACGGGTAATGCAAATAACATTTTTATCATGTTTCTACAAAGACCAAATTCCAAGATTGTTCTATTTGTTAGCAGCAAAAGAATAAAATAAAATACCCAAGAGAGAGACCCCAGTCCCTCATTAATCCACTTCCTGTTTTGATTTGAGATAGAAAATCATTAATTTTCTCTATAATTTTTCAATTAATAGACACTTTTAGGTTGGGTAGTGGAAATGGTTTCTCCTATAAGACCAATTTTTCCAACTGAGAATAAAAGAAAGTGTAGACTATATTTTTTTTCACCTAAGTCAACAAGAGATACTTACAGCTGGTAAATTTAGGCGTTTCCATTTCAAAGTCCATTATAAAAACCTTGTCTATCTCTCACTTAGACCACGAAAACATGCACAGCTCTACTTTCTACCGCCAGATCAATTCCAGTGGGAGCGTGGAGGCAGTCTCGTCTACAGAGCTGTCCGTTGCACAGGGTTACGGAGAACTAATGCACTCTCCGCAGATATTATCGGCAGCTGGTTCTGACAGTGGTAGTTGATCAGGTGACTGACACTCTCAAACATTCTGTCTTTCGTCCGCACCTGGAAATATTATTTCAGAAATTACTTTCATTGGTTGAAATTTTAACCTTTTGCGCTCCAATGGCAAACTGAGTCTGACATCGGAGCGGAACGGCAAAATAGTCTATTCCGACACATTGTTTATTGCATATAGTGCAAACGATAGGCAAGGACTACGCTACACTAACGGCACCTAGCAGAGAACACCGAAACTACCACTCTCTCACCACCTGACGCCAACTCACGTGCGAGTTTGACAGCCCACGACAAACAGCCCGGTGGTTTAGTGGTTATAGTGACGGACAGTTGGCCCATGTCTGTCACAGTGTGGGTTCGAATCCCACCCGGGTGCGCTCTGGTACAGTCCAATGCTAATCATTGGATCATTCTGGGTGCGGGGCCACAATGACCCGCTGAGGATCACTGAAGAGAAAATGGCTCATCAAATCCAGTGAGGCGACAGTGGCACTTTTGAGCTTAGGAAGCGTAAATCCCCGCTTAGAGGAGTGGTTCAATGACTGGTAATGCACCGTACCAGAGAGCGGTTTTGCTGAAATTTTGCTTACAGGGGACTGAGGAAACCAAAAACCCATACAGGAGGGTTTTACAAAAATTTAAAAATAAAATTGAAGCGCTAAGGGGTTAATGTTTGTACAGACGGGTTGGGAAAAAAGAGAAATAAAATAATTATGTAGATTAAAAATATAAAAAAATTTTAGAAACAAATAATAATTTTAAAATTTTAAATAAATTAACTATTTTATATGTTGAAACCTGGTGACCATATGGAACCAACAAAAAACGGAGCATTGGGCTTCGCTCCCAAATACAGCTTGGTTTCTTTTCCTACATATCACACACTCACCACTCCTTCAGGGTCGATGAGGAGGAGGTGTTTCTTGATCCCACCTTGCAGTCCAGTCAGCACGTACTGTCCTGCAGACCCTTGCGACTCTCTCACAAGGAAGTCTCCATCCTGCAAACATCCAGTCTATATTCATCCAGAAATGTTAAGCTGAGGGTGGGTAGCTTGACGGTTTTGCTGTCCTTTTTTTTATGCAAATTGAATCTGAGTTATAGTCCAGCATGGATCGGAAGATACTTGTTTTGATTAATTGTATCAAAATAAAATGACATTGAGAGGAAAATCAAACCAACAAACCCAAAATTATGCGTAGAATTGAGTTTAATTCCTCATTTTAATATTTTGGACACTGTGGGATTGAACTAGTTGTTAATCCTTTCACCCGTTCTGATAATTCTTTTTAATCTGTTTACTACAGTACTTAAATTTAAAGTTCATATTGTCACAGCTGGCTTGTTAGGCAAAACAGAAAAGAAAATTCATGCAAAATTTATGGACATATGTACTTTTTGGTCCTGACTATATTGGACTATAATAGAAGTACTTTAAAATATGTAACAAAGTACATTCAGCCCCTTAAAGCAATGCCTGGTAGCCTATGTTGTGATTTTTCTGCCTCCGAACATCTTCGCTGGCTTACTATGTTTCAGTTATTTTTAACCACCATAGTGAAATCTTTTTGCCAGGATGGTTTCTCTATAGTTTCAGAGATGTATTACCAAACACTATTCAAACTCTGAGTGGTGTTATTACCGATATTCCTGGTTAAAACTATCTGAAAATATCCAACCCTAACTACCACGAAGTGGAAACAATTGTCCGAACCTCTGTCTTTAAGACCAACAGAAAGTCACCTGTTTAAGCAACTGTTCGGCCTGTGCTCTACTGATGGCTCCGTGGTACCAAGCTTCACCCTGCAGCCGAGCACGCTCCGTCTGCTCCGTTGTCTCGGGGTGTAAGAGAGAAGCAGAGTTGCCCACCCCTACCACACCTCCTCCCACAAACGGTTCTGTAACAGCAGAGCACTTGTAAAATACATATCCATATAAGATGTATTTCAAGAGAGACTTGCTTAGTATGTCTGTGCGAGTAGCTTGATGACTTTAAGAAAAATTGACAGTTACAAACTCGTGTTTTCAGCAGGTTTTAAATTCTGGTACAAATTGCAACTCGTTTGTTATCACCAAATTTAAAACTTATCACTAGTGGACAAGGGTACTCACGCATGTCAAAAACATCTCTTGGTGAACGGTTCGAGTTGACTACGATGTCGTTGACGTGATCGTGAGGACGATGAAGAGGGGGGACAATATCACAGTTCAAGTCGATCAGATTCGTTGAGGGCAGTCTCTCTAAAACATAACACAATCCATTAGCTGTGAGAGCTAGCTGTATCTATTTATGGAAAATTTTTAAGACTTCCTAACTACTAGAAAATTTGAAGAATCGAATTTACAAACTTAACCTTCCAAGAACTTGTCGAACTGAAGTATTCCTCAATTATTTCACATCATTTACCTCTAGTCCGAGACTTCTCCACGTGGTTCGCATGCGAGATGGCGGAAGCGTTAGGTAGAGGAGGGACTGGAGGGGGGCCTACGTCGGGGTACCTTCCCCGGCAGATCATTGTAGTACTCCCTCTCGTCTGCCCTTACAGTTGTCCTGGAAAATCAAACAAAGCTAGGGCTTGAACCTTGTTTAGTTCATTTCAAAGATCTGTCTTAAAAAATTGCCATGTAACTGTAGTTAACAAAACAGAAAATAAATATAATGTAGTTAATTTTAGTATTTAAAGACTTAGTTTTTACATTTAAAACATAAAAACTAAACAGATTTTGTAACAAAATCTAGGCCTACAGACCCAAGTTATTAAAAGTGAGACTCTTTGAGCAACTTCTATTTTCTTCCCAATGAAATTTCACCTACGAGCAAGAGCAACTTACACAAAAGATACTCTTAGGCCAACAATTAAACGCACATTGCTCAGAAACTGAGTGACACTTACGGTGCAGGTGGGAGAGTGAGAAACTGCTTGAATCTGAGCTCGAAGGCTTGGCCGATCGTCGTGATCACGTCTTGAGCCTGCCCGCCCCCACACTCCAGTACGTAGCAGGCACGCCAGTCGTTGAGATCTTTCGCCACGTACGCCACAAAGTCCAGAGTGTCCTGGAAGCAAACCACAAGTTCATTGTTACAAGAAGAAGACAACAGTGCAGTTCTTTGTTGTTAGGGTGCACCATTTTGGCCTAGAAAATAGCTAGCTAAACTGCCTTCCCAGTCGTTGAGATCTTTCGTCACGTAAACAAGAGCCGTAGCAGGTGAAATGACAAGTTTGTTTATAAAATGGCAAAAAGGTTACAATATTTAGATGTTAGAGTTCTTGATTTATATTCTAGAGATTCTAGACTGGGGAGTTCACACCTATACTGCGTAAGAACTTCAAAGGTCTTTACGAGAAACTGTGGACGAAATCATAGGTGTATGCGTCATAGCAGACGGCAACCTCATATACAGATATGATGACATGTACAAAGAAGCAGTGGTCGATCACTGGGGAATTATTTGAAGATATGTACTGCTGAAGCGTGCCCATAATAATAGTATTTTAGCAGTGCTTGTCTGAAACGAATAATTAGTTATCTGGTCCTAGTGTAACTTTGTATCAGTCACTAAAATTTCCATTCAAATGTGTTTTGTAAAAGAATGAATTATAAAAAAGATTTTTATCATTTCACATAAAAATATTATTTGGGCTAAAACAAGAGTAGGGTCAGTTCCTAATGTTTTTGGTTTTAGATCCCCGATTTCGATATCGATTCCATATGTCCATAATGTACATAGTTTATGTCTTCGGGCTAATGTTGGGTTGATTCCTATTTTTCTTTTATTCGATATCGATTCTTGATACCGAGGTCGAATCCTGACTATCGATTCTTGGTTCGATTGCCGGGACCTGGGACCTCAGAAGGAATCAAAATCGACTTAACCAGCCAATTCTCAATTGTTTCAAATATCTTCATTTGTTTTGAAAATTGTGCCACTGCACTCTGTTAAGAATGAATAGTTTTTGCCTCAAAAAACTATCTGTGAACTTCGGCTGCTATCAAACAGAATGGACTCGTCCAACCCTCCAGCTAACTTCCTTCTCCGACTTTGCAGGAGAGTGGACTAGCCCACCTGCGCAGAGTCTAGCTAGCAACCCTCAACCAATAGGTATCAACTCTGGAATCAATTTCCAACTATGCAATTTCCGATTCTTTCTTTAAAATTGATCGGAATAAATTCTCAATTCCCTGAATCTACTTTACTGACCAATACGTGTTACTGGTCCCCACCCTAGCTAAAACGTTTTTACTTTCAACGGTATTTATAGATTTTTAAATAACTCTTTTGAAAATAAACAATACTAAGGAAAAAAAACGAGAGCTCACCTAAAAAATTAAAACAAACAATAGAACTCAGGCTAGCGAGTTTCTGGCTCTACGTTGCCATTGTCAGACCAACAAAAGCAGTTAAAGAACCATGTTTTCCTATTTAAAAAGAGGGTTTGCAAAAAAAAAAAGTCTGAAAAGAAAATTGGGTTTTTAAGTTTTTAAAATGTGTAAAATATTTAGAAAGTGTTGACTAAACCTACAACAACACAGTTAACAAGAAGCAATAGATAAGAGATATCTGAATGAGTAAGACAATATTATGTGTCATTTTTTACAAAGAGAAAATAGATGTGAAATGAGTTTGTGTAATATACTAATGACACACGAAAATGTTGAAAGCCTACAAGGCAATAGGCAGATTGAATTAATTTTTAATAAGGGGTCAGGAACTTCCTGACAAAACTTAATATCCTGAAAATCGAATAGGAATTACCTTAAAAGACAGAAGAATATTTTAGAGAATGTTTGGAACATTTGTTATTTTGTAGAAATTTTTAGAGAAAAGGCCAATTTAGAAGGATTTTTGCCAGAAAGAGTATTTTAAAGAGGATTATAGGAAGATTGGGAAATAAGGTTATTCTTGGACATTAATTTGTGTGGTAATTTTCTTCTTGATTGCTGGAATATTACTTTTCAAGGCAATTCAACCCACAAAAATTTGGGTTTTGTATGGCAAATGTGTTTAATTAGCCTATCCAAAACAAATGTTATATTTGAATCTTATTATACTAGTGTGAAAATGGCTGGTTAGCTAGTTCCTTCCACTAGTTTTAGCTAGCTAATTTTTATCAAAAGAAGTTTTCTGACTCACTTAAGCTTTTAAGACAAATGGAGCGGTTTAAGCATAAACATTTTATTTTCTATGTTTATGCATATTCCTGATTTAGGACGTTGAGTTTAAACTTGGTTTAACACTTTGTCAGCCTGAAGTACTTACAACATCGCCGCCAGAGGCGAAGGATATCCGTGGCATGTCGTGAGTAGCGATCACCTGCCCGGAGTCCAGAGTCTTCAACGTCAGACTCGTGCTCGAGATGTTGAGCTTCACGTTGGCTCCAGCATGATCCATCAGAGGCTGCTCACTTATGCACTTGCTCACTTGTCCACCTGCCGAGCACCGCAAGTTTATTTTTCAACTCAAGATTCAAAAAACTCTATCATGAACGATGAGCAAAACTTCTGTATATTTTATGCTTTTTACAGAATGATTTTGTTGATACCCTTGTCATGTGATCAAAAACTATTAAACTGTAATTTACATTAAAATACATGTTTTAAAATTATATCTGATGGGAGTCATGTGCCAATGTTCAACACAGAAAAAAACTATTTATGGAAGACAGCAGCGTTTTTAATACTCCCTTTAGTCCTTTGTAAAAACAACAGCTTTCCATACCATCAACTCTCTATAGCCTCATAAGGGTTTGCAACAAAATCACGACTATCATTACCATTTGGGACAAATCTCTTATCTCTGGTCAGCATCTTTTGTTACCCTTCGGGATGATCTCTAGGCTTAATATAAAGAAAATCTATTACAAATATTTTATCTTATTGTCAATACAATTTGCTATAACAAAGAATACTGTCCAAAATTTAGTTGTTGTTGTATAAATGATTCCTTAATACTGATATTGATGATTATATCGAAACTAATTGAATTTGGATTAATGTTTTCTTATTTAAATTAAACTTTTGCCAGAAATCACTGAAAAATTTTAGAATTGTCCCGAGATATAATAAATAAACCTATTACTTGAAAATTTTGAATTTGGTATTTTGATTTGTAGTTATTGATTGTTAATAGCATTCTCAACAAAACCATAAGTCTTATTGTGGTTTAGGATGATTCTAAACTGGTGTGAGTTCCACCAAGAAATCACAGTTCTTTACTTATCACACGCAACAATAATTTAACTACTGTCACGGGCACTATGTTTTCTGACTCCTCAGGTAGCAACCGCTATGGATATCACTTAAGTGCGCTACGGCAGCACTAGTAAACATCATACCCGAAATTTCTCAATATCTGATAAAAATTCCTTCATAATTGATTAATTTTCTAAATTTACGTATGCTGACCCTGAAAAGTCTCTCCGAGTTTCACCTGTTTGAAACGCTAGTAATAATCAGAAGTTATTTAGTCCTTGTTGACAGTGGCGATTTTAGCCAGGGTATATATTTTATATATAATATATATAGTATATATAAAAGAAATATAATATCCTTGCCCCTCCAGTGTTTAAGGTCTAGAACCGCTACTGCTTGTTGATAGGGGGTTACATAGTTGGCAGTTTTCTTCAACCCTAAAATGTGAGGAATTGGTTGGTGGATTGGAAATTTATATGGTTATTCTATTGAGTAATTTTCCAAATCTGTAGATCAACAAAATCAATAGGCCATCTCTACAATGCTTTTCCAACATTAAAACACAGTTACATAGTTCTATTATTGTTAGAGAGTTTTCTTACTTTACGTTTCTTGTCGACTGTTTTTAGTCCAGCAGCTTCACAAACTCGGTTGATACATTCTCTGGAAACCACAAAGAAATGATATCAATTAAGTTGAAAGTAAATTGTGTTTACATAGTTTTTTAGAACCAAAGGGTTTATTTTAAGTTAACTGTAATGGATTTTAACTGTCTTAGGATAAATCAACAATTTCAACATAACTCATTTTTCCTGACTCTTTTAAACTTTCTTTTAACCCCTAGTCACTCTTACTTGACACATATAACTTTTTAACAACTTACTTTGCAACTTGGAATCGAGTGTCGAAGTCGAGACTTTTCATCGATGTGTTCACCTCCAGGCACCCAATATACTGAAAATAGAAAATAAATCAGTCCTTTTA
The DNA here is from genome assembly GCA_018831715.1 of Matsumurasca onukii. Taxonomy (NCBI): domain Eukaryota; kingdom Metazoa; phylum Arthropoda; class Insecta; order Hemiptera; family Cicadellidae; genus Matsumurasca; species Matsumurasca onukii. The sequence goes on from CM032058.1 coordinate 83,243,977, forward strand.
ACAACTTTTGAGCTTAGTAAGAGAAAAGGAGAATGAAATTATCTACTTTTACAAGAATAATACCTTTAGACAATCTGCAATTCTGTTTAACAAATGAATTGATTACTGCCGGCTAATGACTGCCAATTAAAACAGCTTATCCTCACACTAATAATGGTCCTAACAATTTATATAGTGATTTGTTGGGTGAGCCAATTAAATAGTGAGTTTTGGAGAAGCGACACAATTGTTGGGGAGTGACAGAAATAGGAAGGAACTCATCCGACGTGACATTACTGCTAGATGAAGAAGAACTTCGGCTTTTTTGCCATCATTAGTCCACTAATGGGGGACACCATTAGTCCACTTGCACCAATATTGGGGAACTAACAAAGTTTTTCATGTTTAAAATTTTATGTAACATCAACAAGCTGATAAAAGCATATAATCGTGAAATTTCTATTCCAGCAAGGATAATATGGTATTATTCCAGTATAGTCTTCTCATGAGCTAAAACTGATTTAGCACGATGTGAAAAAGACCCCTATACAATTGTTTTGAGACGCGGAAAGTGGCTAAAAATGGCTTTAAAGTTGGGACTACTTTACGATGGTGACACGTGCGGACGCGACACTCTGTGGCAGACAACAGTCTCTGTCACCCACTTCAAATTAACTTAAAGGTGAATAGGTTATTATCGTAAAGTTAGGTTAGGTTAAGTTAGGTTAGTATGTTGAACATATTGACTGGGACTCGTGGTGTGGTCCTGTAATCCAGCTTCATGGAGGTCAGGTTTTGAGGATGATATAGGTCTAAAGCGGCTCAGATAGTCTCAGTGATCATCTGATGATACCGCGCAACTCCACCATCGTTTAGACATATCAGACCATCACCTGTGGTTCGAATCCGTTAAGCCGTTGGTCCTTGTATTACCATTGGTCATTGGGCTATTAATTAATGACCCATTCTAAGGAAGAGTCGGCCTTAGTTTGTAACAAGACTACACCTAATAACTCATTACTACCACTCATCACACTCATCCTTCACCACATATTTGCCTTAAAATACCCTCATGAGAGTGGTCGGCATCTCAAATAGTGATTTAGTGATTTATTTGAAAGTGGGACTATTTTACGAGCGGAAGACGCGCGGACACGGTGCATGCGGCACTCTGTAGCAGACGACAGTCTCTGTCACCCACTTCAAATTAACCTAAAGGCTGAATAAGGTATTATTGTGAAGTTAGGTTAGCTTAAGTTAAGTTAGTTTATTTCTTTTTGTGAAAACATTGTTTTAAATAGTTTCTGCAACTTTCTCAAAATTAAAACATCGTTTTTTGGCTCTTTTGGAAGGTTTCAATTTAGAAAAGTGTAAAATAGGCACCAGTCACTATACTGGAATTTTACCGATAATATTATTTTGTGTAAACTTACTCCGACAGCATATACAACTCCTTTCTTAGTGATCAGTTGGTCTGAATGCAGCCATCCTCGAGCAGGTTTGCTCATGAAATTACCGATGTTACCAGAGGCTTCCGGTAGTGGACGAGGCATCTTCCTGAAATGTAATAAAGAGTTTTGATTGAATCGCACAGTGTTTTAAATTGCACTATGATCACAGCTGTAAGATAGCTGTATAGCTTAGCTTACTTGTTATTAGAGAAATGATATACATTAACATGATATACAGTCAAGGCTATGGTAATTGGTAATCGCCTAGGGACAGGCTAACAGAACAAAAGTCCTAGCAAAACTGGTGTAAGTCAAGTTATATGCCAATACAACCTATGCCTAATGACATCACACCAACATCCTTCTAAAATTATAAAACGTACTTAGGCTTATTTAGATCATTGTTGTAAACAACCCATAAACCTAGTTATTTAAAACAGTAAGTGTATTGTATGATAAAAGTTCGTTGTATGAATATAAGTATGGAAAACTGAAACTTAATAAAACTAGCGTAGAATATGTAATTAATTTGTATGACTCACCTCAGCTAACAACTCAGCAGCCTGATCCAATCTATAATTTTTCTGTACACTTTATTACTGTTCTTTTTACCAGTTATCCTTGAATGCTTGACATTTTCTTTTAAGTTATCTTTATCATCATTCCCTTTTACCGTGTCACATCTCTTCCTAACCAATGATATTTAAAACCTTAATACATTATTATTCAGTTTGTAACAAATTAAGACAGAATTTACTATACAGAGGGACTCAAAGGCCCCCTCCCTGTTGTCAAGGCGTATGAGTTACTTTGACTTCAACCATTGATTTTAAATGTATATTTAAAGTCAATGCTTCAACTGAATGACTTATGGCAATTAGTTCCTGGCTCTCGCGATCGCAAATGTTTTCCTCTGCAATTAACCGATCAATCATCCACTGTTCATCAATATTTACTCTAGATGTGCATGGTCCGTTTTGTTTATGAAACCCAATTCATCAGGATTATTCACTCTGAAGAAGATAAAAAATTAGAGGATAAAAATTATTATTAACGATAAGGGGGGTGAGGCTGAGAGCCTTTTAGTTCGTGTTTAACTAGTCAGTCGGTTGCGTCATTGACTTTGAATGTTCAGGAATATGGTTGTAAATTCTATGGTTACGTGCGGTTTGGTGTATAATAGCCACAAGTACAGATGAAATTTCCTTAGTTGGCACTTGGGTCATACGGGCCGTAGAGAGAGTTATAGGGCGAGGGGATGGTGGAGAGGCGGACAGGACACTTCCAATAACATCGATCCTTCTTGGACTTGCCGACTCATGGGTTTATGACCACTGCTATTACCTGAGTTACATTAACGTTAGCTAATTTAAACTGTATAACACCGGTTTAAATTTTCCGATTATAATGGGACAAAAACAGAAATTATTGGTAAATAATTTTAAATTACAAGAGCGTATTATCAAATTGATATGTGATTAACTTGTTTAAACCACATTTAGAACTAGGGTGTTCATGGAAGCGTGCTAATAGGATTGTCCCAATGGTGAGGACGGAGGACGGGCCAGCGACGATTTACAGCCCCGATGAGGGGTGACAACGATGCCTGATGTTTTCTAGACGACGAATACACATTTCTTACCTGAAATTCAAGTGCCAGCTTAGAAAATTCATATTTAAAGTCAATGCTTCAATTCAACAGTGAAAATTATTGTGTGCTCTTTTTTTGCCTCTTAATAATCCAGTTGAACCTTTAGACCTTCAATGGAAATTATTGTATATTAAAGACAATGAAATAGTTATTAAGAAAAGCAGGATAGTTAGATCTAATTCATGCCCTTAAAGGGCGAAAGCTCTTTAAGCATTTACAAATAAGACCTGAGGACCTATAAAAACAGTAAAACCTAAGAACATTAAAATTAATTTTCATTCAAGTCAATTGTATGTATTGATTGTACCCTTTTCCAAAAATTAGTACTTGCAGTGTAACGTAGTTTTTCCTCTAGAATTAATAGTGACTTCGTTGGCAGAAAGGGTTTGTAGTCTTGCTGGTTTGAGACATAGTAAGCTTATTACAACTATTACAGTATAGTGAGCTGCTCCATTCGCTTTTGTCACCTCTTTGTCATGACATGATATTTCAAAGAAAGAAATGCAAAACCGTAAAAAAACAACCGAAATACAGAACCTCAAATAATAAAGTGCATGACTGTAGATTTTGATCGAACTTCAGTATTTAAGCGAAATTTTGTTTCTTACAATAAAAGGTATGTAATAGTGTGTTAAAATACTTGCAGTACCAATTTACTTTCGATGCATATAAAGCAGTTTTGTTCTACACACCGTTTGTTTTTACCTACAAACTAGATGGCCTATTTTAGGTTAAGGGGCCGGATTAAACTTACAGCATCACTGCTGGATGTATTACTGCATTATTGTTGTTTTAATTTAAGTTCTAGACTTGCTACCATTCTGATCCTTTAGCCGTCATTAACACAATCAGTTAGCGGGATTCGTCATCATTCAGGTATTTGGTTATTCAGGACTCATTAGAATGAGCTGGTTAACAGCCTAATTGCTATTCCTCAACTTAGAGGAATAGGCCTAGGAGTTTTATTTGTGATTCATGTTCATTGAAGAATGGCAAGGGATATGAAACCAATTTTCTGACCAACAGGCTTTCTAAATCAAAGATTTCTTCCCCCTGCCGACCATCAGGATTTGTAATAACGACCAGTCCAATTTAGAAGGCTCAGAAGGCCAAAGGCCCAGTAATTTCAATTGCTCATTGAGTTGACTACTTTAATTACGGCACAATTAGCTTTGTCTAGCCAGATCAAACTGTCGACGCCATCTACGTTGTTTCTAGTCAATGATGAGGTCTGACTTACTAGTTAATAAGTAACCCGCTAAGCTTTTTATGTTTTCCCTTTCGCTTAATTTGTAATTCATTAAACACTCCTGGAAACAATTATCAGACTATAAAGATTAAATAGTGAAATTCTCTCAATTGTGAATCTTTGATTAAGGTTAACTGGCATGTTCTAACTTATGTTATGTTTTATTATTTTTTTCTCTTTAGATGAGGCTTACAGTATTGCCAACAATAAGTTAATTCTTTCCATTTTCCAGATGTTTCTTACCCGCTCTGAGTATGACCGAGGTGTCAATACATTTTCTCCTGAGGGAAGATTATTCCAGGTAGGTCTAGAAGTAGGCTAATTAAGTACTACTGCAAGTTACTACTTAAGACACTTATCACATATTATAGGTTGTCATTTGTAATATATTTCAAACTTAAAGAGACAATCATGAACCAATTGCCTTTCTTTTGTTACTTTTTGGTGCTTTTCACGATCTTGTACTAATCCCTTAAAATAATTGTATTCTCCGCTTTAAAGTGATTGGTTAGTCAATAGGAATCCATTAAATTCAGTTGAAATAAAGGTAAGTTACTGATCCAATTATAATTGTCAGTTTGCAGTGTACACTCAACTCTCGATTATCAGGGATAAAGTCGGGTTAAGGCTTCCATTATCGAGAAATCACGGATAACCCGCAAAAGTCTAAAACAGTGTGAAGAGGAAATGAAAAATCTATGATAATATACAGACTATCAATTGTATTTAAGTAACAGAAATGTATTAAGTTAACATACCTGATCCTTTTAAAGCAGTAAACAAAGTACTGTAGTATACATACACAAAATCATACTATGTATATATATTTTATAACACTATTTTTATTTATAATAACCTATGTACAAGACATGGCGTTACATATCATGGCGTTCTATATTTTGTACAATGTCCAACTTCTGTTGAATTGTCAACACCACGTTTTAGTTTGTTGCCATTTTGCACAATACAAGACAATGCACTTGTACAAAGTCAAACCACTTCGCACCACCAAAACGGTGACTAATTATGACCAGTGCCAGAATTAGTAGAGAGGATGTGAGAGGCGGAGTTGAGTGAGTCAGACTGCTTATCTGTCTTCCCTCTACAGTCTATTACATGTTCTCTTGCGTTGCGGATCGCGGTGTTATACTTTAGTTCACTTGCGTTTAGCGGATCGATTTTCTTGAGCGTGTCGGTTAGCTACAACGCGGTTAATCAGATCCCGGTTAATCGAGAGTTGAGTGTATTTCAGAACCAATCCGAAACGTATAGATTAGTAACTTGTAATTTGAAACTTTGTTCACCTCACTTATGAATATTGCAGTCTTTATATTCTTAAATATCATTTAAATGTTCAAGGTTGAATACGCCATCGAGGCTATTAAGCTAGGCTCAACGGCTCTTGGAATCTGCATATCCGAAGGTGTCGTCTTAGCAGTTGAGAAGAGAATCACCTCTCCCCTCCTAGAACTTACCACTATTGAAAAAATTGTAGAAGTCGATAAACATATTGGTAAGTTACCATGCAGTTAATCTTATTGAGATTAGTATTTATTTTGATTAAAAATCAACTGGTGCACAACAGCAAAAACAGCAGTTCAATTTTGGGTTTAGAAATACCTAACTTACTTGATGCAATTGTACATTCTGCCAAGAGGTAAGTAAGTTGTAAGTAAAGAGGTGAAATAGCTTTATTAGGTATCTTTAGCTATATGAAGATATGTTTGCAGCGTGTGCTGTGAGCGGGCTGATAGCAGACTCGAGGACACTTGTGGACAGAGCAAGGGTTGAGTGCCAGAACCACTGGTTTGTCTACGATGAGCGAATGAGCACAGAGTCGGTAGCCCAAGCCGTGTCCAACCTGGCGATCCAGTTCGGAGATTCTGACGAAGACGGTGCTGCCATGGTGAGTTCTATCGGAATACAAAGTTTTAGGTTATATTTGTAGTCATTGTCGTATATATCAGTGTATTTATGTAAATGTTTGATGGTGGGACACTGGGTAACTTGAGGCATGTCTGTTGCTGTGCCCAAGTATGCTTTCAGCCTTGGAAATACTATCTGTCACATAAAATACTGGATTGATATTAAAGAGTTTATGTGTTAACATTGGCATTTGTGTTTATGATCCAGAGTCGTCCGTTTGGTGTGGCGATCCTGTTTGCGGGAGTGGACGAGAAAGGGCCGCAACTATTCCACATGGACCCGTCCGCTGCGTTCGTTCAGTTCGGCCTGAGCAATCGGCTCGAGCGAAGGAGCCCAGCAGAGTCTTCAAAGAGGTTTATCACAAGGTAGGTGTGCTGACTAGTTGAATAAGTAGGCCTAGAGTAGAGACTTAAAGGAAATAAGAGGAATAAGAATGGCGTTAATGGCGGTAATCTAGGCCTATGGGCTGGAGCTATTAGAATGGAGTGTTTGATATAGCAAAGTTGTTGATCTTGACCTGATGTGTTTTTGGAGTGAAGAATAAGCAACTAACTCAATAGTGGAGCAGCTGCTAGGATTGCATGACATGTGGAGGTAGGTGTGTAGAGAGGTATGTTGATTTTCCTACCTCGACCATTGGGCTTATCATAATCACACCATGACACTATCTTTAGATTTAAGTTATACACACTTTATCACTTTATGCGTGAGTGGCCAGCAAGCAGAGAAGTTAAATCACATTAAACCACAAACAGACAGATTTTGTGGTAATTTAAGGACATTGAGGAGTACACTGACATTAAAGAAACAAAGGTTGCACGGCCATATAAAAGAATGCAGCCTTCTAGACTAAAAAAGCTAATTTGGACACAAAACCTTGAATTTCTTAGTTTCTGCACAACTGAATTTTTCTAAAAACTTGTTTTTAGATTGGAACTTGCTGAAGTTGATTTAAACTTGTTTTTCAGTCAATGACCCTGAAAGAAGCTATAAACGCAGTGCTGACGATCCTGAAGCAAGTGATGGAAGAGAAGTTGAACTCAACAAATGTAGAAGTAGTGGTGGTGACCCCGGATAAGCTGTTCCCATGACGAAGTTGAAGCTGTAAGTGAATTTGCTGTCTGTTGCTAGAACTGGTCTAAGTCTACTGTTTCACTGTCTTGCTTGAATTATTACCACTTGAGTTCTCTCTGAAGTCCTTTGTACTTCTGGTGGTTATACAGTAGAAACTCAACAACCCGAATCTAAAGGGATTTTAGAGCCAATTCAAGGGTTTTAAATGCAAGGCTATCAACAATTTCTGTTACTTTTACGAACACTTTGAGAAATCGAGTTTCAGCATTTCTTTAGTGTTCTGTAACTCAAGTTTCATGGGTCTATTTTATATTCTATAATTTTTACTATTGATATCCTTGATCTGCATGCAGACAAAGACACAATTCGTGTAGAGAGGTCTCAAAATTTTACTGGCAATTTAAACTCTTAGTTTCTAGACCTGAGAGCGTTAGGTCACAGAACTACAACTAGACAAGAAGTTTAATATTATTTTGTTTTAGCGGGTAAAGGCAACATAAATTTGTTGGTTGAACTGGATTTTAGAAGAGCTGTACATTTGTTCCGTAGTTTCTAGTAGGATTATCAAGTCCAAATGCGTGATTGATCATGTAAGTATTAGAGCTTACATTTCATTAATGTAATAATGATAAAGTGATGGGTTTTCAGGCTCTGGGCAAGTAGCGCCTCTGCTGAAAGATGAACCTGGATCCAGTGGGGTCTCCCTTTCTTCCCAGGCGAAATCTTAAACATTGTTCAAATATTTGGTTCTGAAACTTTTCTATTTAATTAAAATACAACTAAGCTTAAAATGTTGAATGTTGTACATTTTTTAACTTCACCCTACGTCTTACCTTTATTTAAATCATGGTAGTTGAGAGGGCTGTCTAAAAGTAATTTTGGGTTTTCACTGGTCACAAAAAATGAGGTGTCAGCCTTCAAAATTGATTTACAATCTAAACATATTTTACTAATATTTCAGGGTATCAGCTTGGGAATTTGGGGAACACCAGGAATCATACAGGAATTTTAGATATACGGGAAAATCTGGAATTATGCGGGGTTTTGTCCTAAACTAGACAATTTGGGAAAGTGGTGATTATGTAGCAGTCTAGATATCAATGCGAATGGTATCGAGTTGTTATGTAAATGTTTGATGGTGGGGCACTGGGTAACTTGAGGCATGTCTGGTGCTGTGCCCAAGTATGCTTTCAGCCTTGGAAATACTATCTGTCACATAAAATACTGGATTGATATTAAAGAGTTTATGTGTTAACATTGGCATTTGTGTTTATGATCCAGAGTCGTCCGTTTGGTGTGGCGATCCTGTTTGCGGGAGTGGACGAGAAAGGGCCGCAACTATTCCACATGGACCCGTCCGGCACGTTCGTTCAGTTCGACGCCAAGGCAATCGGCTCAGGCAGCGAAGGAGCCCAGCAGAGTCTTCAAGAGGTTTATCACAAGGTAGGTGTACTGACTAGTTGAATAAGTAGGCCTAGAGTAGAGGGCTTAAAGGGAAATAAGAGGAATAAGAATTGTGCGTGTAATGGCGGTAATCTAGGCCTATGGGCTAGGCTATTAGAATGGAGTGTTTGATATAGCAAAGTTGTTGATGAGCGGCACGATTAATGTTTTTTGGAGTGAAGAGTAGCGTAACTAACTTAGTAGTGGAGCAGCTGCTAGGGAACTTGCAGTCTACATGAGATGTGGAGGTAGGTGTGTAGTAGAGAGGGTATGTTGATTTTCTACCGACCATTGGAAACTATGCGCAATCTACTTACCATGACACTATCTTTAGATTTAAGTTATACACACTTTATCACTTTATGCGGGTAGCCAGCAAGCAGAGATTAAATCACATTAAACCACAAACAGACAGATTTTTGTGGTAATTTAGGACATGCGGTACACTGACATTAAAGAAACAGGTTGCAGTCTACGGCCATATAAAAGAATGCAGCCTTCTAGACTAAAAAGCTAATTTGGACACAAAACCTTGAATTTCTTAGTTTCTGCACAACTGAATTTTCTAAAACTTGTTTTTAGATTGGAACTTGCTGAATTTATTTGTTTTCAGTCAATGACCCTGAAAGAAGCTATAAGCGCAGTGCTGACGATCCTGAAGCAAGTGATGGAAGAGAAGTTGAACTCAACAAACGTAGAAGTAGTGGTGGTGACCCCGGATAAGCTGTTCCACATGTTCACCAAGGACGAAGTTGAAGCTGTAAGTGAATTTGCTGTCTGTTGCTAGAACTGGTCTAAGTCTACTGTTTCACTGTCTTGCTTGAATTATTACCACTTGAGTTCTCTCTGAAGTCCTTTGTACTTCTGGTGGTTATACAGTAGAAACTCAACAACCCGAATCTAAGGGGGATTTTAGAGCCAATTCAAGGGTTTTAAATGCAAGGCTATCAACAATTTCTGTTACTTTTACGAACACTTTGAGAAATCGAGTTTCAGCATTTCTTTAGTGGTCTGTAACTCAAGTTTCATGGGTCTATTTTATATTCTATAACTTTTACTATTGATATCCTTGATCTGCATGCAGACAAAGACACAATTCGTGTAGAGAGGTCTCAAAATTTATTACCCAGGCAATTTAAACTCTTAGTTTCTAGACCTGAGAACATTAGGTCACAGAACTACAACTAGACAAGAAGTTTAATATTATTTTGTATTTTAGCGGTAAAAGGCAACATAGAATTTGTTGGTTGAACTGGATTTTAGAAGAGCTGTACATTTGTTCCGTAGTTTCTAGTAGGATTATCAAGTCCAAATCGTGATTGATCATGTAAGTATTAATAGCTTACATTTCATTAATGTAATAATGATAAAGTGATGGGTTTTCAGGCTCTGGAACAAGTAGCGCCTCTGCTGAAAGATGAACCTGGATCCAGTGGGGTCTCCCTTTCTTCCCAGGCGAAATCTTAAACATTGTTCAAATATTTGGTTCTGAAACTTTTCTATTTAATTAAAATACAACTAAGCTTAAAATGTTGAATGTTGTACATTTTTTGACTTCACCCTACGTCTTACCTTTATTTAAATCATGGCAGTTGAGAGGGCTGTCTAAAAGTAATTTTGTGTTTTTACTGGTCACAAAAAATGAGGTGTCAGCCTTCAAAATTGATTTACAATCTAAACATATTTTACTAATATTTCAGGGTGTCCAGCTTACGGAATTCCGGGAAAACCAGAAATCATACAGAAATTTGAGATATACTGGATAAATTGGAATTATGCGGGGATTTTGTCCCTAAACTGGACAATTTTGCGAAAGTGGTGATTATGTAACGAGTGTAGATATTGTTGCGAATGGTATCGAAGTTGTTATTTCGTCGATGGGCTAGCAGGAGGCAAGAGATCGTCGCAAACTATAACGTAAGCTGTGATTTTGGCGCAAAAGCTAGAAAAGTTGTGGCTCATCAAACTAGCCGAAATGGCGGGAGTAACTATGACTCCCTTAATACTCTGCGGAGTGGGTTGGGTTGAGGCTGCCGGCCACCCCCCGTGACGTTGACCATGTTAAAGAAGGTGGAAGGCCAATTTCCACAGGGATTGGTCTCAGTTGGTCTGGCAGGGCCAAGATGTTGAGCAGTTCAGGGAGGACCCGGTGGGTAATTCCTGGCTGTTGGACCTGGACACCCTCCAGCCGGGGCTCTTTATTGATGCCTTGAAGATGAGATCTAATACCTGTGGGTTAGGACTTCCATGCACCATGAGGACCAGACTCTTCAGGCATTATGCCGTAGGTGCCGTGTTTTGCTGGAGTCTCTGGGCCACGTAGTGGACCAGTGTACTCACGGGCGGCACCCCAGGAGGTGATGCTCTGGTGAGAAAGGTAGCTGATGCCTTGGTTGATGAGGGTACGTTTATCGCCAGGAAGCAGTCGTTCCAGACCAACGACCGGGTGACCCTTACCGGATCTTGTCGTCAAGAAGCGAGATACGGTCTTTGTTGTCGATGTAACTGTCTGGTACGCGAGAACAGTGCTTCCCTGGCTGAGGCCGCCCTTGAAAAATCACCTCTCTTGCCCACCCTCAGGGGTGAGTTCCAGGTCACTAAGGGAGAAGTTATCCCTGTGGTCCTTGGCTCTCGCGGAGCAGTCCCCTGTGCCACTATCTCTGGGCTTAGGAAGCTGGGCCTCACCCGGCTTGGTTACTTGAAGAGCCTGAGTCTGACCGCATTGCGCACCTCCATCGAGTTGGTTCGCCAACATCTGGATTTTGGGTAGCCTGGTCTTAGGGTCGGGGCTGTAGTCTCTGAGTCATACAAGTTCCAATAGTCCGGAACATGCCATTGTCAGCGAAGTGCAGTTTTAAACAAAGAACGGTTTTCTTAGAGTTGCATGTGAAATGATGCTTGGGCTTCGGTAGGTATGGTAGTGGGGGAGTTAGGGTGTGTGCCGACCTGCGGGGGTTTCCTCGCAGGGAAGTCGAGAGGAGTAATCAACCATTCTGGAGAAAGTTTAAAATATCAGCAAAAAAAAACATTTTAGCTAAACCAGGGAAATAAGCAAAATTTACCCAGGAAAATAAGGGAGTTGTACAGGAATTTTGTTTTTCCTGAACGCTGGACACCCTGTATTTAACATAGCTAATTAGTTAACTAATGGCTACAAACTATTAGGCTATGCACAGTTCCTTGTTATACTACTTACTCTTCACGGTTTATTCACAATCTGACAAATTTCCCTTCTATTTGCTGTCTCTGGAAGCAGTCTCTAGCCGGTAGTCCAATGTAACGTTGATGTGTGACGATTACGATCCTCAACAAAGATGGTTTGCCTACACATGAGCAAAAACCCTTTGAATCCGTGTACTTTTCCCCTTCTTTTTAGAACATGATAAAATATAATTAAGCCATAACAGCTTCAATATAGGTTTTAACTGTTCATATTAGAGATGGGAGGTAACTTTCATGATGCGCCTCCTAGCGTACGAAGCAACCGGAGTTAACCTCCGTGTGTGACCCTGCTTGCAGCAGGGGAATTCATTGTACCATTTTTGTAGTTCTTTAGTTTTTTGTTTCACTTGACCTATTGTATTTTATTATATTAAAATGTTGATACAAATGTCATACTGTAAGAACATTGATGTTTTTGCCATTTTCATTAAGGTTTTAATCCTAAGTAACCTACGTGTGCACCCTCTTTTGTTTTGAAAACCCATGCGCCCTCGGGAAGGTGAAAACACATTTTTGGGGGATAAAGGTGGGAATACTTAGTTTAATTGATCATAGCAAATAACAAACTAGGAAAAGTAGTGAGCCCCGAAAACTGCTTAGTTTTATATTTAAAATATAAGGCTTACCCCAATTTGTGCTGCTTAGGAAATATTATGGTAAACTTAAATCGAATATCAGATGTTGGAAAAACTAAGCTACTACAAGCCCATCAAACTTTCACCAGACATAAACCTCCTAGCTCCTCGAACGCACATATACGGCTGCTGAAACTGTCCTAATATCTGGCTCTCATCTGATACTGTACTTCATTTTGCCAAAACTCATGGATGCTCTCGGTAAGTTGAAGAAGGCGTTTAATGCAGCTCAAAAACTGCATCAACTGTCATAACAAGGTGTGAGAAAATGGCATGCTGTTGTGTGCGAGAATGCAGATTGCAGGTACTTCTCCTTTTCCTCTTCAGTTGTCGCCAGAACAGTCATTACAGGTCAGGAGGTGTAAGAAGGAGCATCAGTGTCTACAACACAAATTAACAAACAATGCATCTAGAAAAGGTTTTGTTAAAAGGTAATTTGTGTGTTCCTTTTCTACTAAATAATAATACACTCAAATTTCATAACTGTTTTCAAAACCTTTTAACTAATATCTAGACAGACATGGATACTCTGATGGAAGAGGTTTCTCTGGTCACCTGGGAAATAAATCACTTCAACACTTATACTGTATGCAACTATTGTAATTAATCAAATTTTTCCTTTGGTCTCAAAAACATATTCAGGAGACATAATTTTCACCTTTTGGAAAATATTTTTATTTATAGAATGCGAGGGAAAACTTGGTAGTCGGTGGAGTTGGTGGTTTTCAAAGCGTAAAGGTGCATTTCTGATTAACATTGCATATATTTAGTATTTTTCTGGAATATGAATGCCTCCTATGAATTACCTGGGTTCCTTGGTTACGGTCAGGTGACTTTTCTACTGGCTGGCTACTTATGACCTACAAAATTTAGTTAGAAATAAAGTTTTTCTTCTGAATTGGAAATTACTGGTATTTTTTTAAACAAACAATTATTTAATATATTATTTGATATATACATTTCCCTAACCATAAACCTTTATTTACTTGTTCCTCAGGGAAAACTTTAGTATCTCCATTATTATTTGTTGCAACACAACTAATTTGGTCTTCAAATGTTTCTTAAAACATAATACCACGTATTGTTATTCTTGTGAATTAACCATAAGTTCAAGGGTTTGAGTTATTAGGCTTAGAAAATTTAATATGGCGCCATTTTTAACAAAAAGTGAAAATTACTTAATTTTTAATTAAACAGGTGAACAAAGCTTTTAACATCGGAGATAAAAAGTTTTAGTAAAACACAGACAGACAGAAAACTAAGAGATGTTAGGAATAAGAGTTGAAGAACTTAATTGAATACTATGACCTGACATTATATATTATATGTGACCTGACAAATCACCTGGTGAAGTTTGATCCATTACTGGACACCCTGTATATGACAATTCGATATAAATATTTTAGTTTAAAAGATTTAAATGTGCTCAAAATATCATGCCATTTGCACAAACTGTCAAGCCACCTTCAATTAGCTTGTTCAGAAATTACATACAAAACATTTTGATGAATGAAAATTTGTTTCTTTACTTCCTTGCATTAAACAAAATTATTTCCATGTTTTGTTTCTTATCGAGCAAAGCCAACTTATTATTAACCAATTCTCCAATCAATAAAATACATCAATACTCCTGCATGTTTAAAACCGCACAGTTGGTTAGTGGTACTTCAACGATAGAAGTGATGCGTCTTTTTGTTGTAAGGCGTTTAACGTATTTATATTCTTCCGTACTGCATGTTTAATAAAACGAGTATGTATCAATGATAATACAATGTAAAAATAACATTCTGATTATTTATTTTGTAATAAAATAAACTGATATTTTATCACATCGTTGCAAATTTTTTTATGTACATTTTCTGTAATCTAGCAGTCTAATTGTGACGAATTAAACTGTCGTCCTGCATAACTCATACTCGTAAAATAGTATTGTTGCTAGGAACTTTAGTAAAGATCATGTTCAACGGTCTAGAGTGCACTAAAGTGCCGAAATGCATGTACGCGAAAACTAAATGTTTACAAATACAAAGTCATGCTGAACTGAATTTGACAAGGCGATTTGTAAATTTTTACAATTTTACGATCGATTTCTACATGTTCCGGGAACATACAAGTTAAAACAGGTTATTAAAGTAACCGATAAGGGTAGAAATACCAACGTGAGATCTTAGACGGTAATCTTCTTTGGCATTTCACTCAACCTACTCTTCTTTCATCGACTTATTAAATTGAATTTGCCCAACAAACTTTAGACTGTAAATCAAAAACTACAAGAAGGCTAACTACTTGACTATATTGTTAGTTCAAATGATAATTTAGTAAACATTAAGATCTAAGGCTTCCGGTTTACACCGCGTCACAGTTGGAATATAATTACTGCTAAACGTTTCGACCTCGCTGTGGAGAGTCATCCTCAGTAGCTAGTTGACTGGCTGAGACTTAGATCTTAGTGATGACACCGGCTGCGAAAGCTTAAGAGTTAAGATTTAGTAAACATGCCGTCTGTTACGAACTCCATCATTGCTATGAATTAAGAATCTTTAAACTGGTACAGCACAGCCAAACTTCTATTTAATTTCCTTGAGTGGCGATTTGGCTTAAAGGTAAAAAGTAAAGTTTGCCTTGTTTAACGAGGCGAAGTTAAGACTACAAGGTCCTCTCTACCACTCAACCTCGACCTTTACCTAGCGTCACCGTATTGTCACATTACAAATGTGGTGACTGCGGATCGAACCAGCGCCAGCGGAGTGTTCAGCTCCGAAGTCGCGCCCGATTCCAACCCATCACGAAGGGTTAGGCTGAACTAATTCACCGACCTTTCTTCCTAAGGTCCAAGGGGCGATCTTCTACGTTGCATCCAAACGCGAACCAAAAGCACAAAAACAAAACCTCAGCCTTCTCCGATCATCATGATTTACTACAAAGTTCCTTGGCGACTTGTTTCTTGACTCAGTTGCCCTCATAACATCTCATAACGGTCTGCACGCGTCATGTCCTCGCAGCCGCCTCGCCATAAACTAGCCGATGACAGGAGGAACAAGTCTGTACGCGTGTGTGTGTGTGTGTGTGTTATTGATGATGTGGTATCTACGCTGGAGGCGGTCGGATGATACATAGCAGATCAAGTGTGTCCGAGGGACAAGTCGAGGTTTGTGCATGGTTTCGTGAGTATGAAGAGTCAAGCTTTTTGAATGATTGATCTATTTTTATAGCCTATTTTTTAAGTTGTATTTTAATGCTGTGCTTTAGAGCAGATAATTTTCCGTGGCACAGTTTTAAAAGTCATTGGGTGCACGATTTCTTCCGTATAAAGGGGATAAGAGAAGTTTGTGGAACTATCGACCTCTTTCAGGTTTGTCTAACTTTTATAGTTGCACTTTGATACTAATTTTGAGCTGATAGTTTATTTGTTACCGGGTTCTTTGTTTGAATAGGAAAGGCTCTGTCCTTAGCTGAGTCCAAACCGAATATTTGGTGGAGTTATGCTAACGATATCTTTATTGTTTTTCCGGATGGATACGATAAACTCAATGAATTTATTGGCAATCTTAACAGCCTCTCATTTTGTTTTAGTAATTTGTTAGAAAACCTGATTTATTAATTTATTAAAACTCTTCACTTTCATTGGTTGTGCATAAGTAGGTTTTGTTCTCTGTTTACAGATGGTTAGTCTGATTCACGGCTGTGATTGGTCGTCCCCCGTTTCGAGGCAGCCCACGGGGCTGTCTGGTGACTGGCCAGACAGTAGTCAGTGGGCACCTGTCACTGGCCTTGGACGTGCTTGATTACTTTATTTGTTTTATTTCGTAAAGCTTTGTACATGTTGTATTGTTTTCTAGACTGTTAAATAAGTTTAAGGAAAAAAGCAAAATTAGAATATTTGGTGACCGGTGACTGGTCAGCTTGCGCTGATAACTTTTAGGCTAGCCTAATGCTTTGTGTTTTAGGTTACTTTTCACCTAAAGATGGCGTCAGATTCCAAATCCTGAAACGTCATGTACTTTTGTTCACTCAAAAACGATGGAAAACGTCTTCAATAATATGTTACGGCATGTTTCTTATCATTTCTTATCATGCTTTTGAGGCACTTAATGTTGTTGAGCTTTAATTTGACCAATAACATTTTTAATGCCACTTAATTATTGCGGTTTACCCACAGCACACTTATGCATACAAACGCTATACACAAATGAGCATATAAAACGTATTTTATATGCGTTATATTTGTTAAAGGAGAGGTACTCCTGTCCAGTATTTCCTGCACCGCAAAACCCTCGGCACGGCTTCAATCCCTCTTGAGTCCATTCCATTGATCAATGTCCGTTCCATTTCAATCACAAATCTCCCGAAAATGTTGCACATCTGTAATTTATTTTGGCACACAACCCGTGAGCCCTTTGGGGCTTCCGCAAGGTCAACCACGATTTCAAAATCATAGTTAAACCATCACATAGCACACACACGTGTCAATTATCAAAATCGTAATCGCATGATGTCATCAGCATATGAATCAAAACTCACATTTAATTGACACTTGCAATCCGCAAAACAAACAGAAACCGGCTGCGTCATAATTTTGGCGAGCTGTTAACGACCAAAGGATAATTGAATCGTCCTGTTTCAACGTCGGTAAACATTGTCAAGGTAATCTACATGTAGATTGGAGTATAATGTAGATGTGGAGACCTACAGCGCAGCGTGGTGGCGGCTTCGGCAACTGCAAACGCGTTATCTAAATGGCGACCGTGTCCGGTTCTGCAAATGGACTCCATTCTCGTATCTTTGCAAGTGCCTGCTACTGGTCTACAGTTGTAGAGTGGGTTTGTCTATGTCTATGATGGATTCATTTGAGAAATTGCAAAACTGATTCTTCTGATTACTGGTCTGCTGAATTTATCATCAGTCGTGAAAAGGTTTGATTGTCTTATTTTTGAAGCTAAAATTGAAACCTAAACACGTTGAATGATGGAAATAACAGATGTAAATGTACAGGTTTATGGTTGAAACACTGATTACTCGTGATATAGCCGTGGTTAGACATCGATTATAATAACAAAGTCTCATTTAGTTTTCACTATTTCGATGACTGGGGGCTCCAAGACTAAATTATTTTGTTAAAAGTCAGCATAAAATAATGTGAATATCAAGCTGAAACCCAACTCTAATTCCTGTTGGTTAAATACTAAGCAAATTTCAAAAACGACAAGGTCACATTAACCACACGTGTATTTTTCATACAAAGAAACATCTCATGTTGAAAGGAAAATGAGCTGATTTTAAAATAAAGCCCTAGGGAACTCAATAATATAATGATAATATTCAGCGAAGATGTGGAGGTTGGTAGCGCGCGCAACTCCGGAGCTCATCGCTACGGTGGTGCCGGTTCAATCCTCGCAGTCACCAATAACAATTTTTTAAGTGACTATATGGTATTGCTAGGTAAAGGTCGAAGTTGAGTGGTAGAGATGACTTTGTCTCGTTATGCGAGAAAAACTTTACCTTTTATTATAGAATGTGTCTTATGTCCTTTGGTAACCGTGTCAATGTTTAGAAAAGTTTGGTTTTGCATTATAATGCCAGGCTCTTAAAGGTACAGATTTCCAAACAAAAAATACGTGTATGGTTTAAATCCTCATCAGTTCAATTTAAAAGTGACTATAATGTGGTTTATAAGGTTGTGGAACTATAAGACAGTCTTAAGAATTTCAATATGTACAGTTCTCTTTCATTAAAAAAGGGAGAAATACACAGATTCAAAAATTGCCGTTCACACAAAACGAACAAAAAAGTCCCCACAAATAGTTGTTGCTGACCCACGCCCACAGTGAACAAAACACAGAGTAGAGCCAGCTCATTACTAACGCTTTAACACGGTTAGTGGTCGAAATTGTTGAATATTATGTTTAAATTAAATTAATTACGTTTCGGATTTTGCTCAAACCTTATTACCGATTCAGTCTGGGGCACTTATCTATAATTTGGGCCCCTTTTTCCTCAGGGGAAGGCTAATTTTGGACGCGTCATCATATTCAATGACGCTATGGAAGAAGAAAAGACGCTGGAACAGTGTGTGGAATCAGGTTTAAACTAGTGTATATCATATTTTTAAATACAAAGCTTCCTTATTCACACAAACATAGAGTATGGTAATGGTGTCAAAACACAGAGTATACTAAAAATACTTTTAAAATATCATTAAAAATCTTCAGAAAATAATGAAAATCACATTTAAAACAACATAAAAAATAGCACTAAAAAGCCTTTGACATTAAAAAGTCCTTTTCGGAATAGAGTGGATGATTTTCCAGCCATTTGCGCAGACTTTTTTAAGTTTCTTTCCACTGTCTTCTTTGACATACCCAGGCCCATTTTGTTCATGGTAAGAACAGATGTTGGTTAGGAAAATAAAATATTTTTTAACGTTATTTGATATGTTTTGTTGATGACTATTTGAAACAGTGCGTGGAAAAATTACATTTATATTTTACTGTTAAAGGATTTAAAAACAACTACTGTAGTGACTTGATAATAAAGGCTTCAAAAAATACCCGACGTATCGTCTGAATTCTATTATGTACATTATAAGTGGTTGGTCCTTAATTATAAGCTAAGTATAAACTACGACGAAAGGAAATTAGCATACGCCTATTACGCCATAAAGTATTACGAAACCAGAGTGTATATTTTCACAATTAATCCAAAGATTAGGCTCACAAACTAAGAAAATATTGATTGGACATGTCTTTATGCTTATAGTAACTACAATGAATAAAATACTTACTGACAAACATTATCAATTTGAACTGACAAACAAATCAGCAATAATAATATATTCATGCTTTCAACTGCTTACATCGTGTATAATATAGTAAAAGTTCAACCAGATGTAACTAATAAACCCATTTGATTAATCTGCTATAGTATTTTGAACTTACGATGGGCGAGAAAATGTCCATACTAAGAAGAGACTTCAACGCTGCGTTAGACAGAAGAGCAAAATATAGCAATGTCATAATTATATCAAATCGGTTGTTTATGATACTTTTGACTCTTTTAATGCATAATAGAAAAAATGTCGATTACTTTATTAATAATGACTTCTTAGTTTTAATAACCTGATGAAATGAATAGGATTACATTTATTTCCTGGTATACAGTACCATGAAAATGTACTGTACAGTACATCTACTGTAGTTCAGTTTATTTTTTAGGAACTATATGGTGACTAAAAATATATTTAGTAATTAAGGTTGCAGTTAAAATGATTCACAGACTAAATATTCAGATTTAGCAACCATCAAGAAGGATTTTAAAAATCCAAAAAATTGGACTGATCCATTAGGCTAGAGTAATTATTTGATTTGGCAGCCAAACTATTCTGAACCAAGTTCGAATCTCCTGGCAATTGACAAATACTATGCTTCTCATCTATTTGGACATTACGTTAGTTAGTTAGTGTTTAAATTACGTTAGTTATATTAATTGTATAACTTGAATGTATAACAGCATAGTATTTAAATGCCGTACGATAAATAAATTGACGTTTTTTGCAACCATCGCCACACAACATAAACCGAATCAATACTAAAGTTGCCTCCCATTACACTAAGTACCCACTTACCCCACAGCCCTCAAGGAGTGGCTAAAGACTGGTAACTCAACACCAGTACTCAAGCATTTACATGACAAGGACCCCATCTGTCGCGGACCCCCGGGGGGCGGAACCCCGCGGGGCAGAGCCCTTATTAGCCCCTCGCCGTGACAAACTTTGTAAACACTCTCTCAAACTGTCAACAAGTTCTTCGGACTCTTTTGATCGCCAGGAGCTACTTGATTCCGGGTGTAGCGTTTACGGCTGATTTAACTGTGGGGTAACTGTGGGCTACGTTGCTACTGGAGGGGAGGTTTGGGTTGTGATGGGAGCGTAGCGGTTCGATCATTATGACGTAAAAACGGACGCTCGTGACATTTTGCTTGCGGTTAATTCCTTTTCTGTCCCTTCAACACATATTTTTCAAAATTTTCCGGTACCAAGAAAGTACCATGCTTGATACGAGCGTCAACAAGATTTGTCAGAAATTGATATTTCCGGAAACTTGATGTGAAATATCAGAGTTTTAATGGAATTTCGGGTCAGCTTAAACGGGTGTTTGAAGATAGCCCACGCAGTTTCCTAAAATTAGGTAATTGCAAATATTTATAAAACATTAAAAACCTTGGAAAGCCTTCCAGATTTTTTTCTTTAGTGTTACAGGTGATAGATATTACGCTGTGGATTTCTTGACCTTCCCCTCTTGAGCGTTCTTAAAATGGTTTAATGTATAAAATGAAATATTTGTTGACAGGACCCTTGAATAGAAAGCGACATATTTTCGGAAACTGCCTGGATGATCGTGCAGATGGTGTAATATTTGATTGCGAGCCTCTTGAAGTGTTTAATAAAACAAAACTTCAGGAATTTAAAAGTGAAAATTTTAAAAATCAATTTGAATTCACTAAGTGGACTATTTTTGACCGTGCTATTTAATCAACTTTTACTCTAGCACGATTTATGGCCCCTCACCAACCAGACGGCTTCTATAAATACACGTTGAAAAGTCAATCAACAACTAATTATGATAGCAATATAAAATTAAAACCCTCCACAATCTTCTAAACAAACCATCAATATCGTATGTTGATTCTTACTAAATTATACATCCTTATAAATTAGAACCAGATAACCGTGCGGTTGCCAAAACTAATTTACTCTGGACTCTTCAACGCTCATTATAAAATCAGTTTGGTTGGTAATTTTCCCGCTGGAATCGATTGAAACGGATGAAGCAACGTTTGATAGATTGAAAATGATACAACATTGTAAACTCCTGTCTATTTTCCTAATGTCTTCAATCTTTGGGTACAGTAAAGAGGTGTAGCTTTAAAATCTAACGATTTCAGAGGCCTTACGGAAAAGTTTATTCTGTAGAAATAGAACTATCAATTGCAGAGTGTTGTAAATTTAATGGTCTAAAATATTATAGAGGACACAAACTGTCCCTTAGAAAAAAATTTAATCGGTTGATCAGCATAAAAAAGAAAGCTGAGTGTAGTAAATAGAAATTGTAAAAGGTAAACTTAAATAAAACGATTTTTTTTGCTTTTTGAGTATGAAAGAGGTAGTCAAAATGAAAGCAAGTAAAAATGATCAGGGTCAGGTAAGACGTCTAGAAGCTATTTATCCATTGGTAATATTATTTCATTGATTTGTATATACTTGATATGAGTTTCCGACCACTTCTTTAGCGTGTTTTAAGGTGAGTACGGGATGAATTGTGAGTCTGATGAGTGTTATGTTGGATGATGAGTAGTCTTGTTACACACTAGGACCGACTGTTCCCCAGATTGGGTTATTAATAATTAGCTCAACGGCCAATGTAATGGACCAACGACTTAAAGATCACGCTCTGACATAATTTAATCTTCTCCATATTTTCTCTTAAAATTTTCTGAGTTAGGTACACAGGAACCCCCTCAATTTGGGGCCTATTCGTTTGTAAGGCAAAATATCATAGAATTCGAAACGAGACAGCCAAAGTGTTAGGGAGGTAGCCATTAATAGACCCTACTCTTATGAACAGAATTTTTTTGAAATTTTAATTGTGATCATCAACAAAAGTTCAATCCAATTTAAACCCAGCTCAACAAACGGAGGAGCACTCCACAAAGCCGCCTGGTAAGTGTGAAGCCCGATCTCTTCTCATCCTGAAGCTTGAAGATCACCGGTAAATCATCCGGGAGTGATTGATCGCCAGAGATCATTAGACATCAAACAGCTATTCATCAATCGAGACAAAACCAACAACTGATTGCTGACTGGCCGAGGCACTTTTTGTACCGAGGGATTCAGGGCCCAATTAGTAGGCTCGCTGCTAGCGCGCGGTGCGGCAGTGTGTGAACTACGCTCTCGTGTGTGTGTGTGTTAGTCTTACTACGCTTCTGGGGTAATTACAGGTATCGGCGGCGGGAATCCGAGGTCCTGGCGTATTACGAGGCCTCTTGCAACGCGGTCGGTTTTCACTCTCCAAACCCGAAATTGAAACTGCTCCCAGATCAGGGCTAATAGTGGGTCGCCGACACGATGGTGATTGATTAGGAAACAGACATTTTGAAGTAAAATTACACTCCGGACTCGTCTTCTCCCGGATTTGCATAAAGCTTTTACATATTTTATGAGTAGACTTCATTGTAGAGAGTAACTTTATTACAAATTAACAAGCCTCGGGAAGCGGTCGTGTTTGAGACGTGTAATCGATATTCCTGTTCGGACATCCATCACGGCTAAGTGGCCGGGTTAGGCCTAACAGAAAACCTGGAAATAAATCAGTTTTGTTTAAGATATTAAACAGTGAGAACAGCCGGTGAAGTGTAAGAACATAACTTGTAGCTGGTCGCTTCTCATAGAGAGCGCTTTATGTCCAGGTCGACCTACTAGCTCATTCTTTAGAGAGAGAATCGTTATAAGTAGGTTGATGTTGACGACTAAGAGGGCAACATTTGGTTAAGTAGCCTACTCACTGAGTCACTGGATGGGTTATAAAATTTGGAGATTGTGGATATTCACATGCAGCTTGTTATATGAGATGAAATTCCTTTAATTCGTGTTTTCAAGCCGATTTGGGATTTTTTACTGGACTACTCAACGCCAGATTTTAGAAACCATACTAGAAAAGTAAGTATTTGAAATACGATTAGGCTTGTTTTTCTTATAAAATAACCGTTATATCTCATTTTTATATGATTTGAGAATTCACTGAAGATATACGTCCTATAGTTTTGTATGATATTAATATTTAGTAAAAGAAGAAACGGACTTTCCTGCCACTTCTGGAGAAAAACTACTCTTGAGATAGCTAACACTTCTTGCTTCAAGTTATCTGGAAGTTTATTATATAAATTAGACGATGAATAGTTTGTATTTTTAGTAAGTGGTGACTGCGGGAATCGAACCTGCGCCAGCAGAGAGCTCCGGAGTCGCGCATGATTCCAACCCGCCTCGGGTCTTCTAAATGTAAAGTGAAGTGCATTATGCAATCATAACTCAAGAGCTAAAATGCTATTGCTTAAGGGTTCGATTCCCGGCGCAAGTTCATGTTTTTGGACTTTTTTCTTGATGTCCACACACGAGGTACATAGGTTAAGTCACTAGCGTAGAATAACAACCCACATTATGACAGCCTCTAAAAAACAAGTCGTACACTTCGCAAATTAAAATCAAGACATGTGGCTGAGTGTGGACATAATTAAATTAAAAAGCGAGCCTACAGCCGAGACAGAAGGCATTGCTGGTATGTTTGCAACCGGTTATTTCACATTTACTTCGGTATACATTCGCTATTTTATTGACATTCTTTGCAAATCTCTCTTCCACTCACTTCTCAGAAATAACGGATACGTGGCTAGCTTTTGTCGACAGTTATTTACGGTAACAAGAAACCGTCAAATTGATTTGAATTTAAAAACTCCGGGTGAAGTTTAATCTAAAAGAACGTTACTTGCCGCCAAGTTGTTGTTTACTGATTTAAGCTCAAATGTGGGGAAATGGTTCAAATTTATTTAAATTAAACAACTGCTCATTTAAACGCTATTAAATGACTTCTATTGTTTGTATCGTATGCAATATCAAAGTTAACAATTATATTTTGACACAAACATCTCATTCGGAATATAAAAAACTCAGCACTAACGGTACAAACAGCTATTTTCTCACGCATCAATATTCTGTTAACAATATTTGGAGTTTTGAACATCATAACTGGACCTGCGAGTACCTCCATCAAATTAAGATAAGATCAATACCGTTTAATTAAAAACTTTACTCTCTGTTATGTTATTTAAAAGTTACAAATTGCTAACCAACTTAAGTTTGGCAGCTTAAATGCAAAGTGCAAAACGTGCTCATTCATTAAAAACAAAATGTAATACCAGAATATAAAGTAAAGTCACGCAAATATGAAAACAGGTAATAAAACAAGAATTCTCTGAGCTCGTTTATGTTTTACCACCTCTTCATGGAAATGAAGCTATCAACCTACACGTACAGAAGTAGATAGACCTAAAATTACTTTTGAGATGTCTGTATGTTTTGTTTAAAACAGTATCCACCAAAATTGAAAATGGCGATTGAAATACACGTACACATGTCTATGTGTATACGAATATAAATGATTGGTTTATTTATTAACATTACTAAATCACTATTTGAGATGCCGACCACTCTCATGAGGGTATTTTAAAGCAAATATGTGGTGAAGGATGAGTGTGATGAGTGGTAGTAATGAGTTATGAGGTGTAGTCTTGTTACAAGCTAAGGCCGACTCTTCCTTAGAATGGGTCATTAATTAATAGCCCAATGACCAATGGAAATACAAGGACCAACGGCTTAACGTGACTTCCGAACCACGCAGGTGATGGTCTGATATGTCTAAACGATGGTGGGAGTTGATGCGGGTATCATCAGATGATCACTGAGACTATCTGAACCGCTTTAGACCTATATCATCCTCAAAACCTGACCTCCATGAAGCTGGATTACAGGACCACGCCACGAGTCCCAGTCGTATTATAGAGAAGCTTAACTTAATTTTGAAAATAGTGTAAAAAGGAACGGTATGTTGCAAATTTCACCACTCTGACTATAATTGCGGCCGAAACTAGTTGAACCTTAACTACTCAAATGGCCGACTAAACTTAATTTTACAAGACATAAAAAAACTCAAAATATATGTGTAGGGTTAAAATAGTTCGAAATTATATGCTAGGTTTTGAAAATATTGAAAAGTCGGGCGGTAAGAGCAAAATAGTAGAAAATGTAGTTCATTCCGCTCTTATGTCCAAAATAACTTTTTGCCAATATTTTGAACCGAATAAATGGGTTTTTATATTTTTGGTATATTGATGATTACTGTTAAATATATAATATTATTTCAACTTTCATCAAAATCGGATGAAATTTACAGCTTTTAAATAAAGAACCCCACTTTTTAGAAAACTCCCCTCCAGAAAGAGACTTGCGGTCGTCCGATTTTTCTGGCTAAAAAACTTGACAGAGATATTTACGAAAAGAACATTTGTGACAAATTTCATGAAAATCAGAAACAATGCGACCGGTAGAGAATACACACTTATATACGTATTTAAAATGTTCAAAGCCTGTTCTGGGGGTCGGGATTGTTGCTCTTTTCACGGTCGCGGGTCTGGGTCTTACCATGCTGACGCCATGAATATCTCATTTTCCGAAAGGAAATTCGACAACAAGCGCGATGAGGAGCAGAACAGCGGGCGGAGTCGTGGCGGAGTTGGGAGCGGACCCGGGCTCCGGTCAGGGCTCAGTCTACCTCGCGTCCGCCGTGGAGGTACATCGAGCGCATGCGTAGTTAGTGCACGTGCGTGCGTGCGTGATAAGTGACGTCACGAGCAGTGTGTAAGTGTGGAACAAGTGAATTGTGCAACAAGGTTTGTTAATGTGGACGAAGAAGTGATTGAATCATTGGTTTTAGAGTGGCGTAAAGATTTTAAGGACGTATTTAAAGAAACGATCAAAATGTTAATAGAATTTTGTATTTGAGAAGATAACAGTGCTAAATAATGTGTTTCAAATTAGTTCGAGAAAACTTCGTGAGCTACTTCTAATAGGGACAAATTTATCTCAAAAATAGCTGACATCCAAGTTACATAAAACTTTTATCTGATAGAAAATAGTATTGAAGATATTGTGTATTTTTTGCAAAGAGCATTTTACAAACAATAAAACTAATACTTTTAGGGAATTTCTCGCACATCTATTCAGCACAAGTGGTATTAAAAGGTTTGTTTAACAGTTCAAACAAAGTGAAGTGGGATTTTTAACTCAACAACACACTCAAAGCGTAAAATGTTATAAATCGTCCGTCGAGGTTAATGAAAAAGTGTTTTATCAGTAAATAAATTTGTTTATTTTATCGAAGATTCAATCAATGAAATAGGTTTCTCAATCCAATTACGATAGTGAAGTTATCCACCCAAATATTATTTTATACCTGAATAAACACAAACACAACTACAATTCATTAGTTTCTGCTATTTATTCAACAAGAACGTACCAGTGCGACGTAGTTACCAGTGTGAGGGCGTGATGAGGGCTTGAGGTCGCAGTGAGGCATGAGGTCGAGGCGTGAGGCATGAGGACGATGAGGCATTATGCTTCAACCCCCGTGGATCCAAAGGGTGCTCGGAATACTCGCCACCCTCTCGCTGCTCAGCCACACCACCAACTTTAGGTGAGTTCCGAACCACCTTGAGACAAATATTTTAGGTAACCGCTGAACAAATTACTACACCTTTTTCAGTTGTTTGAGAAAGCGTAATGTTAGTTTGAGAAAGTATCAATATTTTACTTGAGAATAGTCTATAGTATTTGAAAAGATTTTAAATGTCTTTGAGGAGATATCAAATGTATTTGAGGAGATAACAAATGTATTTGGGGAGATATCAAATGTATTTGAGAAGATATCAAAATGTATTTGAAAAGACATCAAATTTATTTGAGGAGATATAAAAATGTATTTGAGAAGATATCAAATGTATTTGAGAAACTGTCGAATGAAAAGAGAGGAGTATTATTTTGTCCAATATGTCCTTCTCCATGAACTAGAAAACAAGAATAAGAAATACAAGTTCAACTGGTACATCTGCTTGCCCTCAAATAAAATCAACGACTTCTTAAGATAAAATGGCACGTTTGCAAGTAAAACTGACTATTCCCAGCTACATTGGTTGATTTTTCAAACTAAAGTGACTGATCTCAAAATATGTTACAATGTTCTTGTTTGCATTCGACGTCTTTAAAAAGTTACTATTCTGAAATGCTATTGACATACTCTCATGTAAAATCAAAAACAATTTTTGAGTTTTCTACTGCAACCTTCCTCTTGAAAGGTTTTGTACCTAGTTTGTACCATGTGACCTAGTTTAGTTTTAAAAACATCATTTTTAGTAGATTCAATTGTGTTAATTCGTAGATTTTATCTCCTTACACTATCTTGCTGTTGTGGAAGTTTTTTTTCTTTATATGCAATGTAATAACATTGGATTGGAATACTACTCTCCGAGCTACATTTTACAAAGTATTGGTTTTGAAAATATATATTTACTGTCTATAATTTATACTTGTATAAATCCGTGATATATAGAATTTACAAAACTATTAACACAATCGTAAAAAACCGTTTAGTGTTAGAAAGCCCAACAGCGATCATTCTTTTTCTCCTTGTCTCTATCCCCTAAAGAAGTCAATCGTGCACAGTTAATCACATGCTATAATCCGTAGGCCATTATAATTTACCCCGACTCCAGAACAACCACAATAAAACTAATTAACAACACAACACTTCAATATCACTTGGCTCAATTCACACGATCTTCAATAGTGATAACTCATATTTAACGAAGAGTATTATTACATAAGCAAGCACAGAGGGGATTTTCCCACAGAGCAACAGATTTAAATCATCAGCTGGCGTATAAACGAAGACTGGACAGATTTAGAAAGTGAGGACATATTGGAGTCGCTGAAGGCTCGAGTATAACTCATCTGTTTAACTTTAGGATCTGAGGAATGATTTCGATATAAGAAGCATGTGATCGTTTAGTTGTACAAGTGTTTGTTGGGATTTTTCGTTTTTCTTTTGCTGTTTTGAAACTCGTTTTATGCTTGTGTTTGTACAACGTGAATAATTAGATTGGTGTTATTATGGAGGTCTTTTGAAATATTGCGTCGGGATGAGTAATACATATTTAAACCTGATATTGAGTAGCATTTTGGCTACAGACAGACGTCGAGTTGAGAATTCTAAAAGTTATGCCTTCAACTGAGTTATTTCTACGGAAAAAACGAAGCCGACGTAGGTTCGCTACCGTGATTTCTAGCGATTCGGGGGTAATTTAGATCAAAAGTTTTCTAATGGGCCGTTTCCTCTAAAAAATAAAGTTTTTGTTGTAAAATACTCATTTATAATATGATTTTGATAAAACCTATGATAAACATTCACGGCAACGTACGTGGTATAAGTACCAAAAGTGAACAATATCCGTTCAGCCAGACCAAGATGGCGGCGGAAAACAAAAGATTATACATACCGTAGAGTTATGCACAGTTGACTCAAGAGGTGTACGCACCCCACTACGTTTTCTTTTATGATGTAATAGAAATTAATTGCTATATTTTCTATTAAAATTTGATAGAAATTTCACGTTAAAAATAACTATTTTACTTGCAGTTTACCTGCAACAGACTATATAACAATCAAAGTATATTTTAAGACACGTAAATTACTCAAAAATTGACGGCGATTAAAATTCTTTTTAACATGATCAGAACTTAAAAAAACCTGACAGATTAAAGGAAACACCAACATAAAAAAACTTCAATGCACCCATATCTGCAAATTAAATTTATATCAGGTTATACAGTATAAATAAATGATTGACTTGCTACCTTTTTTCCTGTCGAGTTGGTATGAAAACAAAACGTTGTAGCACCTATGACGCAATTGAACGCTTGATTGGTAGATAGAAGTTGGTTGATTCAATCAACGTTAGTGGTTAAGTCAATTACGTGAGCCAACTAATTACCTACATTCTCTAGATAGGAAACTGCTTAAAGCATATCTTCGTAATGGGTTTTAGAATATTTCATAATTATAATTTAATATAGAATTGTTAGTCTGTAAGTCAAATATGATATACTGTATGTGGCTAAAACGTTTTACAATATTGTCAAATTCGAGCTCCATAATTAATAGAACGAATGATATTAAAAGGTAAAGTTTGTCTTGTTTAAAGAGGCGAAGTTGGGACTAAAAAGTCCTCTTTACCACTCAACTTCGACCTTTAGCTAGCGTTACCTCAAAGTCATTTAAAACACTGTTAGTACTTAGTCGTGACTACGGGGATCGAACTCACGCCACCGGAAAGCATTTTCGTTGTTCGTAACCTTTTTATAGAAATAAACGGGGTAATTTTCTTTCCAACATAAACTTTAGGTGACCAGTGCAATATTTAACCGACAATAGGATGCATTAAGAATTATTTTTGTGATACAGTACCATTTTACTTGCTAAAGTTATTAAAATACATTAATACTAGCATTTTTCAATATTTCTTATACATACTGTAGTGTAGACGTTCTTTTGTCATTTTGTTTTGCTTTTCGTTATTATTTAAATATCGTTCTCTACTTTTCGATAGTCACCAGTTACATGTATTCATTAACCGCCCAACAAGATTTCTTTAAATAATTTTTCTTCATTTTTTCACACAGTTTTAACTTCAAGACCTAGTTTTCGCCGACCTAGTGAAAATTAGCGCTTGAAATTAAAATCTTGAGAAAAGTTTAAAATGTCTAATTTTTTGATACCATCCACTTTTTAAGATGAATAATACACTGAAGAAAAGATTTCTTTAGCCACATTGAAACTATTTTAAAACCTTTGACTCACCGAACGACAAAATTCCCCGTCCGTCGACCATATGGCAGGACGAGAAAAGAAAACGCTCTTAGCACAAAACACGTTGACGAGTTAAAAGCCACACTTATTAAGTAGTAAAACACCGGTGCACAAAACAGCTGTGGGGTTTATCGCTTTATAATAAGTGCTAGCTGAGGCAATCTAACACAATTGAGAATACACCAACACTGCTGAGAAACACCAACATTGCTGAGAAAATGTGAGGTCTGTTGTGGAGAAACTGTACACTTTGTGTACAGGGGGAAGAGGATTACTGTGTTTACCAGCTGTTGTTGTGTTAAGTGTACAATGATTTGTATGTAAATCAACCTTTATAAAACGTGTGGTTGAAAGAAATTTATTTTAATACATTGCTGGCCTATGACCTCTCTCAGAACAGCACTTTTAAGGTCTTTATGCAACCTGACCTTTTAAAAACATACTATTTGTAATGCGATTGATTTTAGTTTTTGAAATGCCAACCATATCAGGTCATACAGAACATAAACTCATCGACCCGTATATTAATCTTATTAACAGGAACAAAATTCGTTGTTCGTATTAAAAAAATAAAGTACCCTGAATGTTTTATATTAATCGAACAAAACAGAAAGCTACATGGTGTGTAATTGTAACTGAATAAGCAGATACGCAGAGACAAAATGTTATGGTAAACTTTGAATTCAAAGAAAACTTTCTCAGAAAAGGAATCTATCTAGTAAACCTTCTAGAACTTCAACACAACTTCTTTTAAATATTTTTATACTAGCAGAGATTATCCGCGCTTCACCTCGGGGCTTTGTTAACATAGCTGTGTGTATTTTAAGAAAATTGCAAATTTAAAGTAAACAAAAAACATAGTTTCCTATATATCCTTAGAAAAACAATTTAGTTTGCCTGTTAGTTCACCATCTTCTCCTTATAAGTGTTGGCTACCTTGTCAGAGTCATAATTACTTCCGCCTTTCCGGCCGTTTTTAGAGCCCGTTTGGTTTTTTTGCAATTTATTTTGAGGATGTTACATAGACTTCAAATGTAAAAAATGCAGAGTACATTTTGGTCCCTTCCTACTTATTTTGTGGATGTTGTATGGATATGAAATATAGCTAAATACACACTGCGTGATGAGCTTAACCCTTAAACAAAGTTTCACCGCCATAGTTTCAGCAAATTTTGACTTATAAGCGGTCCAAAACGCATAAAAAAAGTGTTCAGGGCCCACTTTGGTCCCTTGCTATTTATTTTGTGGACTTTTATCGATACAAAACATAGATACACACTAGGTAATGGCCTAAGCCCTTAAACGAAGATTCACCGCCATAGCTTCAGTCGATTCTGAGTTATAAGCGGTCCAAGATGCCTTAAAACGTTACAGACAGACAGACAGGAATTTTTTGACGCCAGTTTCGGTCTTTGCAAAGTACACACCAAATAACCAAAACCCGATGATTTCTTTGCAATGTACAGACAAAAGTCTTATTTCATTTTTACAGATCACGATTCACTTAAAGTGATTATTTTTACGTTTAGAGTAAAGGTGGAATTAAATCTGAAACTTTGATACGGCCTAAGTAAAATTTCGATAATCTGGGCGTTTGTCGCTCAACAAAGTTCTCGGGTTTTACGTATTTTCTTTTCTTTAATTATTTCTTTTGCTTTCTCTTGAGTTGCTATGAACATCAACTTTGCGTGTTGTCCCTTTTAAATTAAGCTGACAACAAGCTCCAAAACCATTCTATTCCAGAGGGATGGAACCATCCTGTGTCCCCAATTAATAGCCAGCGACTGTCTCAGGAATGTCAAAAGGAATAAATAACCAGAAGAAGAAAGAGTTGAGGCGATTTACATTGAATGAGTGGAACATTTAGCAAACCTGAAGAATGTGCGACTGAATCCAACTACGAAACCTTCGCCCTTCAAAACTAAATAGGTCTTTAAATTTAGTCTTTCAGACAGGACTGGTAGAAAAAAGTAAAATTCTAGGGTATGTTATATGGAAGTGTAGAGCGACTCCAATAAAGATTTTAAATTTACTGGATATATTAATTTATTGTTGATTTTCCAACATCATTCTCAGGACACAAACGAAGACTCTTGGTTTGCAGTTATGTTTATGTAGCTTTTGGCTTTAGATTTACTAATATTGTTTGGCATTATGCATTTTATTTGAGAATTTTCACAGGAATAGTGCTATTCCTACCGTGATATACTCGTATAACAAATAATCGAACTTATATTTTGTTATTTTTAACAATTACTGAGCAAAATGGAAAATTTGTATCGTATATAAAACCTTTTCGCCTCCATATTTGTCTGGATGATCGGACTTTATTGAAAAGTACAAGAAAATAAACTACAGTAACACTGTCTCTTTGTTAAGAAAACTACAAACGGGCAACGAAACTTTTAACAAGTTACATTTGTTGGACTGGTGGCGATAATGATGTACGTGATTCCTCATTTTCCAAGCAGAGGTCCTCTCAAGTAAACGTAATTTCAGGCGTGATAAGATTATTCAACTATTTGTGAGACAGATTCCAGAGCAATTGTGGTTTACAGCCACCTTAAGTTTGCTTGCATAAATTAGTTATACATAAAAAAGAGTATATTCATATTCAAGAGTATACTCTTTTGCTTGTATATTCATAAAAAGCTGAACGAGAAAATATATAACAAATCTGGTACGAGAGAGAATCTGCAATATAAGAGTCGAGAATTTAATAAATCATTTATTCATTTGTCGACTGGTCACAAGGGCAGTTAGGTAAATAAAAATAAAACTAAAAATGTTAGTTTGTAAACTGTATTAAAAAATGTTGTGTTGTAAATATACGAGTATGTATTGCTAAGGTTTAACACTCTCTCGAACTATTTTGCTATTATTATATCTTGGTAAAGAAAAACATAACTTAGGCTTTCGCGGCCGGCGTCATAACTATAATCTAGTTCATCCGGTTCACACCGCGTCCAAACTTCATCATTAGGTTGAGATATTTCGGCCTCGCTGTGGAGTACCATCTTCAGTCACTGATTGGCTGAACACCGTAGATTTGTTGAGAATAATGATTAGCCTACCTAGCGTTCATGGTTGCGAGCAAGGCATAGCGATAATATTTTAAAACATATTGTTACACTTTACAGGCACTTGGTCAATCTAAGCTCTAAATTTTGAAAATTTAATCATATTGATGAGCGTTGTTTGAAATTTGACTTAACGTCAAACACGTAAAGCGGATCCGTGGCGGACTGGTGTCGCGCGTGACTCCGGAGCTCATCACTCCGGTGGCGCGGGTTAGATCCCCAAAGTCACCACTTACAATTTTTAATGTGACTATACGGTGAAGGTAAAGGTCAAGGTTGAGTGGTAGAGAGGACTTTGTAGTCCTACTTCGCCTCGTTAAACAAGAGAAACTTTACCTTTTTTTAAATTTGCTACCAACACCCTTACGCATTTTACCAAAACACATTCAAAAGTCAGCTCCAGGTTTGGGTTTGGATTGTGAAAATCACAAAGAGAGTGCGGACGGGCCTTGTTTCCAGCAATATATCAAGAGGTAATTATGCGCTTGGCGTTTCCCTCGTGAAATACGACCTTCCATTCTACTCGCTGATCGCGCACCTCTGCTACTCTCATGTCATCCTACAACTCACTTACACAACAAAGTTGACATTTAGCTACTTTTGATTTGTGTAGTCATTATAGAATTTTCTTTGGAAAAATTAGATATTCATGCCATCTTGTGGTAAGACACAGATTCGGGACCATGAAATGAGCACCGACCTTGACTTCCAGAACACGTGTTGAAATTAAAAAAAAAATTGTATATTCATTTGTATTTAAAGAACCATCGATAAAAATATACACGGAGTGTTAAAATTAGTGGGTAAAGCGATTTTCTTGAGCTTAGAGTTAAAAGATTATCTGTACAAAACAGTATTCATAAATTCTTTCTTCCAGCACACCGTTCTATTAATTTCACTTATACTACCAAGACACATAAAAACTTAAAAATAAACAAGAATCAAAGGTTATAAGAGTTTAAAGTTGGCTTTGATTTATTTAAGCCATCCACATCAATATCAATTTTGTAATGTTTATTTGTTGACAAGTTGTGGAAGATACTTAGAGGTAGAGCTTGCAAAACAACTTTAGCGCTCACTTTATGTCTATAATCTGCTTAGATTTGCATATAACTTGAGCTAAGTCAGAGATATCATAAAAGTTGAGTGATAAACCCTGTATCTTGTTCGGAACTTCAGTTTCATTGGCAGAACCTGCTAAAGAAACATTGTAGGCTTATTGGATCTTTTCTTATGGTTTCTTGGTGCGAATAACTGATTTTATGCTAGTTTAATCCTTTCAAGGTTTGTAAGTATATTATTACGTAAGCGCTGATCAGTTTATGATAAATCTAGGGTATTAATGATTTAATCTATTTACACGTTTAAAATATCTATGTCGGGGTTTCATTTAGCGTGGGATTTGAAATTCAAAGTGTTGGTCAGCTGGAGCTAATTTTTTGATATCTGAAAGTTGTGACTTATTTCACAGAAAACTAATTTTAACGACGATTCTTTTAAAACAAAGGAGGGTTTTCCCTAGATTTCAAACTGAGCATATACTTTACATAAAATATAATTTTGGTTTACTAAAGCCTATGTAAATTGAGAAGAGCTTTACTTAAGGCCTTAAAAAATACTCTTTGATATTTTCAGGGTGTTTGTTTGTTAAGACAGCTTTTTAATAAATATTGTAACTATAAATGGTGATGTTGTTAAAACTTGTAACATACATGAATTATTTCTCATTTGTATTTACGAAAATGTATATTCTTTCCAAAAGTTATCCAAGGTGTTTATACAAGAACCTTATGGGTTTTGGCTTTATAGTTCAACGAAACACAACTGTAAACACATGATCAAATATTTAAATTCGTTTCTCACGTAACCATCTTGCGATATTTCTGAACCTCAATCCCTGATCAATCGAGAAAACACAAGCTTCAACTTATACTCTTTCGCGTTTTTAAGTTCAGATCAAAAAGAGTACACTCAAAAGAGTTCCTCAAAAAGAGTACACGATAGTTACTATAAGGTAATACGCGAAAATATTTTATAATTTTCCTTTCTCCATATTTCACCGGCTCCAAAAGTATGCCTCATTGAAATATTTAGCCTCACAACCAATGTCCTTTTAAGAAACCCCTGTTCATGAAAGATGTAATATTTTTTCTCTGAATACTCCTAAGCCAAACACCCCATTGAACGACTCACACCTAGAATTTATCAGCATCATTATTCCCAAGCTGTCCTCGGCAAAGGACATTACTCAGGACTAATATTTTGCTCTACCCATGGCCGGTACTTCCACTCCTCGCTCAGGCAGTTGTCGAAGTCCGAGTGAAATATGTGATTGAACGACATGTTGTTCGCGGTTGACGGTCATTTGAAAGCAATACTCTGCAGAGATATACATCAGGATTAGCCTCAGGACGGAGTCGAACTGGAGGTGCTAAAAGTGCCAGAGAAATCCTGCTTAAGACCGCGGAGTGCGTTGGATGGATGGCCGAATGTGACAAAGTGAACAAAATTGTCAAAAAGGTGTCGAATCTTTGAAAGATTTAGGAAGGTCATAATTTGCCTTCATGGTCTTAAATCATTGCCGAATATGAGCTTTTAAAACGAGTCATTTGAATGGCTTGATCTCCCCGAATTTATTAAATTTTATTTGGAGTTCGTTAAATTGTCTGCTGCATTAGGTTGACACTTTGTTGACAAAACTAACCAAAATATAGGTAAAACGGCTAAGATTGGCAAGGTTTGTTATGAAGTTTTTTGTCATTTTGTTTATGGACTTAAATAAAAGTTACATAGGTATTAAAAGTTAACCTCGTAAAAAGATTCAAAGTAAACTTTGTCTCGTAAAAGTTTATTTGATCGTAGGCTACACTGATGACTTCGGATGTTTCAATAGACTTCTTTATCCTGATTTTAGGAGCACTATTTTAGGTGTCTTACTATTTCTGTTGTGAAACCCAAGTCAGGAACACAGCGAATGGCGGTGTGGACTTCTTCACTACGTAAATACTTTATTCATGAATATTGGTACAATACATGGTCAGACAACTTTATACACGCTCATTAACATCCTAAGTAAGACATTTTCGAGGAATGAGATCTAAACCAATGAGATTTTGGTTTGCATTGGGGGATTTGATGGTCGATATATGAAGAAAATTAAGTCTTAGGCGCGGCCGGCGTCTTTGCCGGCGTATTCTTCTAGAAGTTAGAAATAGCCAATTGACGCGGTCTACACCGGAAGCTTTAGTTATTAGTGATATATAATTCATTAATAATTTATTTAGTCAGTGTACAATGTGAATTGTGTTGACTTTGATGAAATGGAGATGATAAAGAAATTGAAACTCCATCGTTCTTCATTCTGATCCAAAAGGTTCGATATTTTCTTGATTTAAAGTGTGTTGTTGACGATGGGAGGATTAAGGGTGGCATTCTCGAGTTTGAAATCTTCGCAAACATTTACCATCGCAAACAAGAACCACAAGACGTTTCGTGATCTACAATCTGTTCCTCTCATCAAATGAAAAGTAACCTAAAACACAACACACATGATTAGAAAATGAATTAGTCTAAATGAAATACCCAGTAACAGACTTGACAGCTTACGCTGTCTACTTAAATGCAGCTAATTTTCTAATGCTCTATGTTACATATAAGGTTACCTTTCACCTGCAGGTGGAGTCAAATCCCAGATCCCGAAACGTCGTGTTCTTTTGTTCTCTAACAATAAACATTTAAAACTTGGTCTTTTTACTCTCTGCACATCTTTCTCTGAATTTTTCATATCTTCTTCAAAGGTTCCACGAAGTTCTTAGTTTGTCTCCAATTAAAAACCATTTTCAATTGACATCATCTCATGAAAATTTACACCGTTAGACACACTGAAATCAACTCAGACCAGCCAATAGCCACGCATCCTGAACGAAGACACTCCCACATGTTATCAACACTCTCGGAATGTTCTACCTAATTACATTATGCAAGTCTGCATGTTCTACTAGCAGTGTTGTCGTAGCTGTCTCTTAAGTTCCGTGATAAACTAATCTCTTGGCGCACGTTCAGTCCTAGACTACTGCTTTATAATCACTACAAGGTCTTCATATGCATTTCATGCTATCAGCCACGGCTTTCACCGACAACATTGCTTACTTTGTATTCAACTCGGGGAGGAGATTGAATTAAGTATGCCATTCTTGAGATCGCCGTAAAAATTAACTGGTGAGATAAAATGTCGAGTT
The DNA here is from genome assembly GCA_018831715.1 of Matsumurasca onukii. Lineage (NCBI taxonomy): Eukaryota > Metazoa > Arthropoda > Insecta > Hemiptera > Cicadellidae > Matsumurasca > Matsumurasca onukii. The sequence continues at coordinate 83,281,450 of CM032058.1, forward strand.
ATCTTTCAATGCTGTTTTAAATGGCTGGATGCTGGATGAGATCCCACGGTTAGTTCAAATTATCAGGATAAAAGTGATAACAGTAGTATACGCTAGCGATTGGATGAGCCATGGACCTAGCGAATTATCTTGGTCGTGGATTTGGTTAAATATGACTAATTCTTTGTTTGAACCGGGACTTAAACCGGGAATATGCCAACCATCCGGCCCAACTATTTATGCCTTTAATTCTTTGTTTGGAGTTTGTCGTTGATAATGGTAGAATTTCTGGGGTTAAAATGTTATTGCGGTCGTTTTCCATAGCTTTTTGGTGAACAGAAGAACACGGCGTTTCGGTATATTCAATCTAATCTCGTCTTAGGAAATAAGCTCGCCTAAAAGTAATCAACGCAGCTGACTAGTGAAAACATTAGGACAACTTAATAAGGAACGATAGGAAACATTTTCTAGTGTTATTTTATTATTTTTTTTCACTGTCTACGCCAATGGAATTTTAATGTGTTACTTAACCTTTGTGGGCATCACAACACGCTTTTTAGGAAAGCGGTCCAAACCCATATGCCTGCGCCGGGAATCGAACTCGCGACCTTGCGCTTTGCAAGCCGTGACTCTACCCACTGAGCCACGGACGCAGGTAGGTTATGTGTTTTAGGTTGTTTTCACGTGAAAACGGGATAAGATTCCAGATTCTGAAACGACGTGTTCTTCTTGTTTACCTCAAGAAGTTTACCTGACGTCAACCTCTTTAAACCCAATCGCCCATCTTGGCATTCAAGCCCAAGAAACCAGATAAACCACACTATTGTTTAAACAATCTACAACTTGACACCACTTACAGATTAATTAAGTCAAGATGTTTTCAAAATTGATTTCCAGCTTACTCTAATTGATAATCAACAACTTGGCCGACTGCCATGCATGACTTCCATCCGTCTTACGAAAGAATTATTGATTCATAATCAAATCCATGCGACAAGCTGATGCATATAAATAGTTGTTGATCAGTGTTATGACAGAGTCAGATATTGCCAAGTAGGAAAAGCTTGGAAAACATTGGTTGGTGCTTCTAGTTGTAAGTCAATAGAAGAGGAGGAATACATTGATCAGGCTGCCAATCAGAACGATTCAAGGCTTAGGTTACGCCTTGGGTTTCGTATGCGTCTAGAAGTGGTCGGACGCCATAGAAGTTGTCCGACAGATAAACAAGTTTTCCATTGTGAAAATTGCGCATTCGAACGGATTTGTCTTGGTTTGGTTTCGGAATGATGTAGGTAAATGGTTTGTAGGTTTTCTTCATCCATTCGAATTTACAGGTTGTGGAACTTGTGGGGAGGGCGTGGGTATTTCATCTCAATGATTATTTTTCGTATTTTGGTTAGTGTTCAGATTTTCATGTACCTACGTTTTTGAGATGTCCATGATAAATGACCACTTGAAAACTATTTACACTCATTGAATGCGATTCTTTTCGGGAAACGATCATTTTAAATAATTCCACCCCATCTAAAGGTCTATAGACTATAGACGAAGGTATTCATTTATATTTTATACTAATAAAAGGCATTGAATCTGTGTTAATTTAATAATGCGAGTATTCTGTAAAAATTGTGTGAACTTTGTTAATATTACAGTTTTAAATGGGTTTGTCTTATATGTATAAGTAATACAAGAAGCCTTATAAATTAAATTTTATAAGCACCTGAAACACAATTGTTCGACTTCAATTTGCTTAAAATGTGGCATAATAATATTATTTCAAGAAAATACTGAGCCAGACTTGTGTAATAAATTATTGTAATTAGCTAATGTTCTAATATTAATGTTAATTAGCGTTAATCTTGATATAGCAGCGGGTAAGCTCAAAAGTAATTCAAGCTGAAGCTACAATTCAGTTCATAATTGAATGTAAAACGACTGTTGTGTATATACGAGTATTTACTCTTTTACGCTCTAATTCAATTTAGCTAAAGGAGGTTCAACCGGCGGTATTTTCAATAAGATAAAATCTTCAACATATCTTTGTTACATTGTTATTTACGTGTAGAGAGTTATTGTTACATTTCTTTCTACGAAAGTAGTGGTAAACTGAAAAGACATATACCGTAGTAAGATATTAATTCTGGCGTTACGAAATCTGTTAGAAGCCTCTCGCCAAGTTCTGTCAGATGTCTTGTTCGAAGATCTAGATAAAAATCAATCTTTCTCAGTAAATTAATCTTGATCAAAACTGTCAAGTGACCTTAAACATTATGTCTTCATTTCATTTATGAATAACTAAGTAGTTATACGAGTAGCCTATCGTGTATAATACAGCATCTTCTACAGTTGCTTTCCCGAAGTATTGTCACTTTATTTCGGATTTGATTATAAATGCCATTCATCAAATAAATAGCAATTCATTTTATGTTCTGTAGCATACGCATCAACGAAAAAGTACAGATCAAAAAAACTAAAATGTTATACCTTTAATTTTAAACATAATCCTGGGTAATATATTTTGATTATGTAGAGTTTGATGGTACATCTACCGGTGGCCACGATAAAGTGTCCTAAACGGATTACAGGAGTACTATTAGAGCTAGAAAGATGAAACAAACTTTATTCTCTGGAAACCATACATGGAGATTACAGGAAAAATATTTTTAAGACTCTCAGTATACAGGGTGTGTCAATACTGAAACTCACGAGGTCAAAACTCGAGATTTTTAAATACAAGGGTGGGTCATGTTGTACATAATTTTAAACAAAAGAAAATTCTCTACATTTTGACGAAACAATTTTTTTGTGTCTTAAAAATATTTCTTCTGTAATCTCCATTTACGATTTCCTGAGAATAAAGTTTATTTCATCTTTCTAGCTCTAATAGTACTCCTGTAATCCGTTTAGGACACTTTATCGTGGCCACCCAGTATAATACTTTGTAATGTTACTTATTTTTACCTTAAGGATAGCATTTTGTGAAAAGGTAACATCCGAATAGTAGTCGTGGACTTGTGTTACATTTTTTTAAAAACTACCATCGTCTGTTAAATGTTAACTTCCATCGAATTCATTTATTTTTAGGGTTCTAAAACAGTATTTAAAAAAGAAAAGAGTGAATTTCAAAATATATTCCCTTTTGCTTTCATCAGGCAAAACATGAACACACTTAAACCTGTAGCTTGAAGATAAAAGGTAATGTCTGTCTTGTTTAACATTCGACCTTTACCTGGCGTAACCGTACTTCAGCTTTTACAAATTGAAGTGGTGACTGCGGGAATCGAACCCGTGCCACCTGAGTAATACGCAAATGAGTCGCGCGCGATACCATTCCGCCACATATCCACTTTCTGCTAAACTATTAAGCGGAACCGAAGGATAATGGTTGACTCTACAATGTAGTCTAGTCTCCGTATTATGTGAGGATGTGCACCGGAAGCAGGTTGTGCAACAGAGAGTCGGTTGGGCCAATATTGGCGCAGTGATCAGTGACTTCCGGCGCATGGCGGTCACACCTCTACTCTCTGTACGCAGATTATCTAGTGTAGTCTGGCTCATTATGTAGAGTTCATACCTGGGAGTTTCCCTCCAGCTCGAGCGTAAATCGTACCTCTCCGGAGTACTTCGTAGACTAATCGAACCAAAGACAATGTTATTGTAGGTAGATTGGGCATAGAGTTCACATGGCTGAGGTAGGAAAATCAATATAGTCGCGGTAGCACAGGTAGCGCTGCCAGCTCTTGACGTCTTTCTTCCTCTTGGCTCAACATGCTCAAGTTTGTTCGATGACGATGACTTAAATATGACTAAATCGTGCGATTTTGAAAAGGAACAAACTTGCACGTGTGTCATTGGCTCTACTTGAGACTCCGCCTCGCAGCGCTATCTATGCTTGGGCTGCCGAACTATGGGGATAATCCTGCCTCAGCCATGCTCAATCTACCTACCTTAACATAATCTTAGCTCGAACGAACCTTGCTGGTCGATCGGATGTAGCTCGCAGCGCATTGATGATCGGGAATACGATTGGTCGAAGATGCAGACGTTAAGAAGAATCGCGAGCGGATCATTTGACGAGCACAGTGGTCCAGAAGCAAGATAGAAGAGTTGTGGTATTTTATTTGAATTATTGTAGCGAAAGTAGAAATATTAATTGTTAAAAGGCCTCGATGTCGGAATGAAGGAAAACCTTAAGCTTAATAGTATGAAGATTGTGATACTGTGCGCGTCCCAGTCAATTTCCCAATCACTGTCCCAATCAATTTCTTTTCTTCAAAAAAAATGTTTTACCTGTTCGTCTCAAACCCGATGGGTTCAACAGAAACGTTCAGTAGTATACAATAGAGTTCACCTACTCTAAATTTGAGAAACCATTAGAAAACACCTGTTTCTTTAGGTCCTGGGTTGTTAAAGTTCTGTACAAAACATGGGTTTGATTGATTCAAACATCTACAAATATATTTCTTCTACACCTCGAGTAAAATGAAAAGTATCGTAGTTGTTAGTTTGTAATTATCGATTGCCCCTCGGCCAGGAGCACATTTCCATAGTTATTTTAATAGAAAGGGGAGGAGTTTAGACCTTTTCATCACGAGGGGGTTGTACTTTCCCACAGTGGGGCTGAGACTGTCTTTTTGTTTTATTTGGTTTGCTTTTAGTTATCGAATTGCAGGGTGAATGTACTTTTATCCTATCTTTAATTTACTATTTAGAGGGTATTCAAGGATAAACACGTTTTTCTGTGTATTTTTACTTTGTAGAGAGGAAAAGACAATCTTTGATACAGGAACATCAACTTACTGTTTGAATGAGTTTTATTTCATGGCATTGTAAATCAGTGTAACAGCTGTTTCTTCCAAGCAATATAAACCAGACTACTAAAGTTTGAAACATCGATACATTCAAATTTCTTTATAAATTTAAAAACTGGTGTCGAAATGTTTTATATTTTAAAAAATTGTTATAACTAGTCAAAAGTGTCTTCTTGACCTTCTGCTTCAACTTTGGTTCGAACCAAAAGCTTCCCTAAGGACTTAATGATGAATATACTTCAATGTACTTTCCACCTTTAAATGGGAAACAACTTTACTTTTCACTCTTCCAATACATTTGTAATTTCCTGCCATGGAAATATTACTAGCTCCGAATAGTCCTTGTATTTGCTCGTTCACAAATTCGGGTGAGTATATTTCACCAGTACAACGTTTTGACAAGTTTGACATATTTCTCCGCACGAACATGTCCCTCAAAAATGCCCAAGCCATTTCACATGCCCTAACTCTTTCATTCAAGATTTAAAGCTCACCTGGAACATTCTCCGGTACAGATGGTGAAGATTTGTTGCAGAAAGATCTGGGTTATGGCAATTAAATTAGCGAAACCAACGCAGTCGCATTCCCGGAACCAGAACTGGCATTCCCATGCTGTAGCACTCGCGGATATCTCAGCACAACTCGCCGTGAATGTGGCCTTCGTATGAGCAGGGTGGTCAGAGGAAAATGACGTTCATCTGAAGAGTGTCTTCCGCAATGTGGCCTTCGTATGAGCAGGGTGGTCAGAGGAAAATGACGTTCACCTGAAGAGTGTCTTCCGCAATGTGGCCTTCGTATGAGCAGGGTGGTCAGAGGAAAATGACGTTCACCTGAAGAGTGTCTTCCGCAATGTGGCCTTCGTATGAGCAGGGTGGTCAGAGGAAAATGACGTTCACCTGAAGAGTGTCTTCCGCAATGTGGCCTTCGTATGAGCAGGGTGGTCAGAGGAAAATGACGTTCACCTGAAGAGTGTCTTCCGCAATGTGGCCTTCGTATGAGCAGGGTGGTCAGAGGAAAATGACGTTCACCTGAAGAGTGTCTTCCGCAATGTGGCCTTCGTATGAGCAGGGTGGTCAGAGGAAAATGACGTTCACCTGAAGAGTGTCTTCCGCAATGTGGCCTTCGTATGAGCAGGGTGGTCAGAGGAAAATGACGTTCGTCTTGAACGTTATAGTTTGTCTTGTGAGATTGAAATGTGAAAGAAAATGTCTTCTACGGTGATTTTGCAAGAACTTCTCATATAAACAAGCAGTATTTCACCATTTATTCTGGTCAATTACGGATGGACTTAATACCGAATTATGGACGAAATCAACCTTTCTTGTCGACCGAGCAGGATGTTGTTGGGTTTCCAAAAGCTTTTAAAACCATTTACCTACGAATTTAAAAATTATTGTATTATTATTTTAAAATATAAGTACACATATTGTAGAACTCCCTTTAAAACCCTTTTTGGATTTATAATTTAAAAATGAATCAAAACACAAACGATCCAATAATACTTTTAATTGGATCGTTTTTGTTTTCATCAACTTCAAAATACAGGTATGATGTAGCTTTTGTAGGGGATATTTCATAAATTAACAATAAGAGAGAATATCAGTGAAACCAACCTAAAAAAGCGCTGGCTGTAAAATAAATTATGTTTAAATTGTGCTTCAACTTTATTCTATCTTCTTGTTGAGGCATGTTTATTTATTTATAACTGAAATTTGCTGACAGAGTTTAACCGGTTTTTCAAGCGATTGAAAACATTGCATTATTAAAATGTGTTTCGCCTTTATTAGAGATTCTACACACGTGTATGATATGCCACCACTAGAATGTGGGTAATTCCTTGAACTGGTCATAATTTACAATAAATTATGTTAAAAGAGTGCTTATAAGCTTTTATTCCTGGTATTAATATACCAAGTATCCTTCGAAAGTTAACAGAAAACGCAAAATATTACATTTAAAGCTGAAAACTCCCTAGCATTTCAATGAGTATCTTTTGTTACAAAATAAATATTAAATAGGTCTGAAATACGTGCAAAGTAATAATTTGAAGAGTTTTAAAATCAACAAAATAAAGACGTAAACATTGTAAATACAGAAAAGGTTTTGTTGAGAGAAAATAATTTTGGAAATTGTTAAATATGTTTAAACCCAATTCATTATTTTATAAATAAAAGTTGTTGATTCACAAACAGTAGTGGTCGATGCCTCACTGCTTTAGTTGCAGGACTGAATAACGTATCACCTATAGTAGTTCTTTAAGTTTAAAATGTTTCGTATTTTACAAGATTCCAGAATCTGTGGTATCCTGTTGCCAGCTGATTTGTTTTGACAGATGTGGCTGGTGATTACAGAGATGGAAAGGACGAGAGAGAGACCCTACAATTAGTTGTGTGTCTAACAAACCCAACTCTTCAACGGATCCCACCCACCAACAGCTCGAGTATCTGAATCCTATCTTCCACATATTTACACATGTACACATATACTGTGAGAATATACACTGATATATATACGTATACACATTTACTAAAAAACATATGTATTGATGGTGTAGTGGTCAGCATAATCACCCGGGAAACGAGAGACCCGGGTTCAAGTCCCGGTTCGGTCCAAACATTTTTGTCTTCAAATTTCTTTAGTAATAAATTAGCTATTTAACATTTATAAATATTAAGATCTATGTACTGATATATAGATGAACACATGTGCTGTGAGGATGTGCATTTGTACACATTTACTGTGCACACACTTCTGATTTGAATAGAGGTGTTTGTAATGTAGATATTTAGTTATTACAGCAACATATGTATTTTACATTGTATATACCGTATGCAATTGGATTTCATTCATATTTCTTCAACCATTCAATGCAATTTAGTCCAATAAGTAAATGGCCTACTAGCAATGTTAAAAATTAAATTAAATGGCAAAATACAGAATATTAAGACATGAATAAAAATACAACTTTAATATTGATTACAGTACATAGAAAACTTATCAAGTTGAGTGTGATAAGCAAATTACAATAATAAGTAAATAAACATATCTTAAAGAAAATATAGAACAAAGTGAAGAACCTTTTAAACATAATTTATTTTACTGTCAATAATGTTTAAATGGCGTTTCACTTAATTTCTCGCTTATAAAATAATGTATCAAGTATACATAAAAACAAAATCAAAAGTATATTTCAACCGAATAAAACATCTATAATGATTTTTTAAAGATCAGAACTTTTGAAACATAGTATTTTTAATCTCGGTTAGAAAAAGAAACGTACTACGTCCATAAATAAGTATTTAGTCCAAAATGGTTCAGGATTATAGATGAAACACTGCTCTTCAGATATAAAGAGTGTTTTCAAGAAAACTGGTCGGACACATTTCCTTTCACATTTCAAGCTACAGGACACAAGGGAAAACGATGATATTCTTACCTCATGCGCAAAGACCACATCACAGAAGATACTCACGCGAGCTGATCCGAGATATTCCAAATATATTTTTGTTTCAATGCGTTACAGTTCTCTCAAATTTCCACAATGCTCTGCGCACTTTAATGAATCATTACGACGATATAAATCTTTGACTACCAGTACTTTTGTGTAAATTAGTAGAGGTGAAATTGCGGTACATTTACGTGACGTTGCGCACATGTAAACTGCTTGTTTACCTGCGCGCAGTGCGCAGTGTGTGGCCTGTAACCCGAGCCGGTCTGCGCATGCGCGGGGCTTCCTTTCACACTGATACACTCACTCGGCGCCGCGCACATCGCCCTGATAACAGAACCAAAACAATCGCTATGTTGAATTCCTGTGATAAGGGATCGTTTTTACACCGGAAGTGCTCTTTAGAGGTGGAGGGAATTCCACCGAAAATACGTGTTTATGCTATAGAACCCAATTTCGGGGTGAAACGCCACCCTGAAAAGGTGACTTCCGGTGAATTAATTTTACTTTTTGATGAATTTAATCTAAAGGTTTACAAAAGGAACGTTTGTACCAAATTTCGTGAATACTGGACAAAAATGCGCCTTGTAGAATTTAAAACTGCAAACCGGCTCGTTAAACGTTTTGTCTATATTGATTTTGAAATAACCTGTGGGAATTTGCTAAAACGTCAAATCTTGAGTTTAAAATACAAGTCCTTATGGATTTTAGTGAAATTGATAAGTTTTAGAACATAAATTTACTGCGTGAACCAAACTAACTCCAGTAATAAGAACCTACTACACAATAAAAGTATTATTTTCCTTGTCATGTTAACGGAAATAAAACCTTTTGAATTTGGCGTAATCCCCTTCCTTTAAATCATCTTCTTCAAAATAATAACTGTGTCCTGAGTGTTTTTCAGTGTTATTTTTCGAAATTTAAGAAGGTTTTTTTAACGATTGATTGAGTCATTTCTTTTTGACAACCTGTAGAACAATGTTAGGTCTGTCCTCGACCTAAAATAATAAAACAATATAACAAACAATGAACCCTCTTCCAAACTATTGGTTTGAATATTTTATGTTCAAAGATTTCAAAAACACAAGAGTTTATGAATCACAATATAATTTTGTTTTCTTCTGAGTCCACACAGCCACGTCAAACTCTCAGTGGCACTCCTCTGACGTCTAAAGAAGCGCGCAGCTAGTTGGTTGATTTCCCACGTCCTGAGCTCCCAGTCTCCAGGTCTGTAGAAGGTCTTCTACTCCAGACAATTTACTACGTGACCGAGACCTTATCATGCTTGTCCACGGGGCAGCCAGAGAGAACTGTGTCTAGTGTGTTGTAGAGGGCTCTAAAACAGCAGAAGAAAGAAGAGGACATTTATTTCACATTTCTTTCTTCTTTCTTTCCAAAGATAAATTGGATAAACAATGCTGAGGATCTACAAATTACCGGCCGCAAAAGAAAGAAAGATTAGAGTTACCATTGCAATCTGAAAAGCTAATAGCTCAGTCAAACAGGATGAACACAGAAAATGTTCAATAATGTATACAAAACCGATCCATTTTATCAGCATAATCGATTGGCTTTACTTTTAGTGTTAAAAAGTAGTTTATGTGTAAAAAGGACTGATTTGTGAAGATTCTTTGCGTGTACATCTTTACGAGAAAGAATCTCAATGTGCTCTTATCAATGGCATGGAGAAGATAACACAGAAAATGTAAACAGCTGGAGAGGTAAGAATGGATGGACCAGTTTAGAAAAACCACAGTAAAACACTTTCAACGTAGTTATATGCATATTTCTTTAATAGAAACAACGAGAAAGACCTTGCTTGATCCATGAAAATGTGTTATGAATCAGCTTGAAAACTATACGTAAAAATATTTCTGTGGATTACGAGTGGTTCAACTTCTAAATGTGCCCGGATCGACCGTATCTTCAGAGGCGAATGGCAAGTTGTCTGAAATGTCCAGAGTCCAGTGTAGGTCTACTCTAGGCAATCTACTACGTGACTGAGACTCTATCACGCGTATATCCAGGCTTCACAGAGTACAATGCTTTCCTGGAGTCTGGAAACAGTAGAACGGTGCAGTAACCTGCTGGAGGACCAAATAGAAGAGGCAGTAAGTAGGGTTTGTTGATGACTCGTCCATTATCGTGTTGACGATAGAATTGTGGATTTTTGAAGGGGTACACGTCGGTTTGTGGTAGTTTTCTTTGAAGAAGCATAACGAAATGGTTAACAGAAAGAATCGTACATTGTGTCTCATACCCATAATATTTAAAAGGTGCAACGAAATTGTATTATAATACAATATAATAAATAATTGACTGGGACTCGTGGCCTGGTCCTGTAATCCAGCTTCATGGAGGTTAGGTTTTGAGGATGATATAGGTCTAAAGCGGCTCAGATAGTCTCAGTGATCATCAGCTCCCACCATCGTTTAGACATATCAGTCAATCACGTGCGTGGTTCGGAAGTCACGTTAAGCCGTTGGTCCTTGTATTTCCATTGGTCATTGGGCTATTAATTAATGACCCATTCTAAGGAAGAGTCGGCCTTAGTTTGTAACAAGACTACACCTCGTAACTCATTACTACCACTCATCACACTCATCCTTCACCACATATTTGCCTTAAAATACCCTCATGAGAGTGGTTGGCATCTCAAATAGTGATTTAGTGATTTAATGATTTGCCTTTTGTTGTGAAAGCAAACCCCTTTTTGTATGCTGATGACACATTTGTAACTATCCACTTTGACCTAATACTGCAGTTGTTTTATAAGATGAAAATATTGGGAAGACATCTAAAACTACTTTTGTGTATCATACTTAGATAATGCTTTTAGACACTTGCTCTGTCAGATCACCTATCAAAACAAACAAAAGTTTAAGGGATTTTAGGGGGATTAAGTCTTACTGAGGTCTACTTTGAAAACACACTCGTATTCTAATACATTCCGGTGTAAGTGGAGGGAATGGTTGGGAACCTAGTTTATTTGAAAGTAAGTAGTCTTACAAAGATAAGAACTTCAATTAAACAGTGTATCAATAATAATCATCTGTATTTGTTTATGTATGTGTAGTTATTTTAACAATACAAATGGATTGACTACTACCACTGGTAAGGTCTAATTCGGTGACAATGCAATTTAAAGGTATAATTTTGTCTAAATAAAATTATTCATAAACTCGCTTAAAGAGTAAGATGGATGGTTTATGAGGTTGTATTTTAGGTTTTCAAAACGGAATAGGGTTTTAATCTTGTATTTATTGGGAATTTACTGTATAATTCTTTCCCGGCCTCAAGAGGAAGTTTGTTAAAATTTCAAGGCGTGCACTGTTATGTATGACGAGCAGTCATTTCAAATTATACTGGAAAGATACACAAACTAATCCTCCCCACCCCCCTAAAAAATAATCTTAAAATTAAAACAGACCTCGGTTTTGAGAGAAGCAGTAGCAAATACTAGTTAAGTCCTAGTCATGCGTCAATTTCATTCGGTTCTCTTCAATCATGACCAATTCGACGAAGCCAAATCATCTTTCAACGATCGAGCAAAAAACCCACCAGGCCGGATCAAGATACAAAAACCTGTCTCGCATTGAGTCCTGGGTTAATTGTTGATACCAACTTCATTTCTGTTGAAAGCGATTCAATTTAGCAGCTCAGGTCTTCCTTTAATGGAAACCACCTGAAGAAAACACGGGTACTTAGAAATAAGTGCCAGTAGGAAGTGTTGATGTTTATCAGATTCATAAGGATTAGTGTTTTTCTTTCAAGGTGATTGCTTAAATGGTATTGGATAGATTAAAATAAAATAGTAAATAAATAAATGGTTTATTGCGGAAACATATTAACATGTTATGCAATCGTCATTTTTTTAGTCTAAAATTTTCCACGCATTCTGCCATCGAAGTCTCATTCAAACATACATTTTGCTCATTCACTCTTCCATTCATTCGATTTATTCCACTCTAGCACATAGTACTATAAACAACGTCAAAAATGGCCTGACAAGTAATTTTAACCGGTTCAAAAGATGAGTTATGTTAGTAATTTAATAGTTATATTTATAGACTACTCAAATTCTATTGCATTGAAAATTATATTAAGTGAAACATACATTTTGTCATCAAGTTTTATGTTAAGTATTGTTAGTAATTTACTAAGTTTGAAGACGAGCTTATAAGAATATCAAACAGTAAAACATGTCAATTAGTTACTATGTTCAGCGTAGGTCTGAAGACAGGAATATTTACAAATATGACGAAAAGAAAGTTATGTAGAAAGAACACAAGCTAATGAAACCCCTAAGAATATGCCTTTCTCAATTCAAATGTCTGGTCATTGTATATCAGAAATAGAAAGTAAACCATAGTGATAATACAAACCTGAACTATTTCTTGAGGCACTAAAGTGTTCCCATTCTTGATAGGATCTGATCAGACATTTTCCCTGGTGTTAGCTCTGCCAACAGAAATAACTACGTCTTCTAAACACGAGTGGAAGCACCACGCAACCCACCAGCGGCCGCGCGCACGAAACCGTCGCCACATTTTCACTTTAATAACAGCAAAAACAGCGTTTTCAGCCGCGCCGCCGGCTCGCTACACCCAAAACCTCTCAACGCCGACGTACAAATTACATGTAAATTAATTAACAACAAAGCGTCCGTCCATTACGGAGGAATCCGACCGGATCGGCGGGTTTTCGGGCGGTATAAAAATCAATAAGATACGGATATTCTCTAATAATCTCTTATTTAAGAGCTGATGAATATTTGTGTCTTGTAATGACGGGTGGGATGCGGTATCGGTGCGGGATCTGACAGGGAACTCCTCCTGATATCTGATCCCCTGATCTAGCGCTGCGCACGCGCACTAAACACGGGCTTCAGAGCGCACCGCGCCTGCGCCTGGTGCATTGTGGGAGATTCGTCAGTCGAATGGTTAAATGAGCGAATCCAATGGGTATAAATTAGTGGTATCCTGGACAGGAGTTCTTATTATTTTACTTTAGGAGTTGAGGTTGAAATGTGTTCTTAAATCTTTCCATCCAAAGGCTTCGTTTTTCCTCCTCAACTCTTTACTTGAATCCTTGTTTAGCATATCCCTCCACTTTACGCTTTGTCCTTTACTTAATAATCTTTTCTTTTGCTGACATACTTCTCTTCCCTTCCCTACGTGACCAAAATCTTCAACCTTCTTATTGAAAACTTCTGAACGGCCTCAATTTTGTTTTTCATGTTATATTATTTTCATCTTTTTGTCCTTCATTACTTGTAATTATTTCTATCGGTTATCATTTGTAACTATAAGTATCCTAAATTGAATTTGAAACTTCTGTAACCTTCAGCTTTTTTTCTTTTGCCTTCGCTGTGGACCAAGCTCCTACGCCTTACATACCTAGTTTCTCCTTTCAATGCCACGCTATCACCATTAAAACTATACAACTTGATAACCAATTGACCTTTTGCATGTGAATGTTATAAAGTTCACAAACTACCTTCCGTGCCACCTAATTGGGTAGCCCTCCTTGGAGTTGTTCATCGGTGAATTGCACGCTATTGCTATACCACATCAGCCTGAAGCTCTACAGCCTCGCTGGACCGCACCATGCCGCATCCTCTAAGCCGGGAACTGCGGTCCGTCGCACTGCGGTCATTCATTGAGAGCCGCATCCATTGTGCACATACTGTCACCGAGATCATTGTGCTCATTGTGTCCACTACCGACATTGTGACACTGTTGGCCCACTAGAGGGGCATGGGTATCAGTTTGTACAGCGTTCACGTTTAAGGCATTGGGGAACTAAAAACAAAATAAATAAACTTTTCTTAAATAAACAAAATTTGAATGTAGAGACCTCAATGTAAGCCAAAGGTGGTTTACTAATCACTAGTGAATTGACAAATTTTCACTAGCATCAAGGCAAAGTTGTAGGATTTATTGAACTTTCAAACTTAAAATGTGATCCCATAATATGTAGTGATATTCGCTCTGACATGGAACTAGTGTGCAAAGAGGACTACCGGATTGGGAGACACAGAGCGGTAGTTCGTGAACGTTTGTTTTCACAGGTAGGAGTTCACTGATTAATTTGTCAACAGGCTGAAAATGTTGACTAAAGGCGTCTTAATACAGTATGATCGCAAAAGCATTCTATAGTTCAGACGAGTTTACGGCACACGACTGAGGGAACGTCTGACTTATTGACTGAAAATAAGATAGAGGGACACAATTCGAATAAATGAGCGTATGCATGGAAAACTATACGTTTGAATCATTGGCTACCTTGACGTAAAATTAATGAAATATAAAACCAGGTCAACACGCAGCTAAGCACTAAAGCTGCGATTGTAAATAGAATGTCCTTTTCAATTTGCTACTCTAATTCGCTCCACGCACAGCCTCGCTTCGGCCTTCAGCCTCAGATTTTTATATTCTACTAGCTGAGAGTACCCGCGCTTTGCCTCGGGACTTTATTAACATAGCTGTGTGTAAATTTTAAGAAAATTGCTACCTTGTGAGAGTCATAGTAACTCCCGTCAATAACCGCCATCTTGAAAATATTAAATTATCAAACATGTTAATAGCCTATGTGTTGGCCAGGTATATAAGCCACATTTCTGTAAAATTTCATCAAAATTGGTCCAGTGGTATTTGCGTGATTGAGGAACAAACACACAGCCACACACCATCTCATTTTTATATATTAGTATAGACTATGAGAAGTATTACATTTTGACACTAATTTAATGGCACATTACATGTAAGAAGGGGTGGGGTGTTGGACTATTGAGTAAGAAACCGTGGCAAGGAAAAGTGCATATTATAAATGTTGATAAAATATTACATTTGCTAAAATAACCTCACCCTAGTTTTGGGCAACTTCAGCCGACAGACGACCGAAGACCACCGGCCACCCCAGATCATTACCGACCACCGAAACCACATTCGTTATCAACTGCAGATAACATAATTGAAGCTGTCGTCCAACCCGTAATTTGGCGCCCGTTGAGAAACTGCTAACAAGAAGGGCAAATTTACTGCCGCGGATAGAGAGGTTCAAAATCGGCGCCCGCGCGGCCCGCCCCTTGCATTGTGCGCAGGCCCGGTACTCATAACTCGATAGCCTGTAATTTCCCGCTCTAATTTATTCGCCGATAACTTAACTCATTGAGAGCACTCATATTCACTTCCTGACGTGTCGTCATGTCCGTATCGCTTTCCTCCCGCTTCCGTCGGTTGTGGTCTTGTCTTTGTGCGTCCGACTTGCGGTTAGGTAATGATCACCCGTGGCCGAGGCATTGAAGATTCGTCAGGGTGATTCGGATAATCGGAGGAGGAGATTGGGTGAATGAAGCGGATGCTGTTATGACATTTAAGAAGGAGCGGGAAGGATGAAGGATATGAAGGGCTATGTGGTGAGCGTTTAGGTCTTTAGGTGCGCGAGGACTAATTTGACCTTGTCAGTCTGACAAATTTTGTGTTTCTTCACTCAAATGTTCGATTGCTTTGGCTTCAACGCACCTCAAAGGCAACCATAAAAATTTTGTATGAAACATATGGCTTATTAGCATGTGAACAGTTAAACGAAAAATACAATAAATGATTGTCTCGAGCGTAAACAGATAGGCTATGTTTGTTTCGTTGACAGTAAAACTACTGTAGCTTAGTCATTGGTTATGGAAACATAAATTTAACCAGAACTTTTGAACTAGTTCAAATTCAAATCAAATTTAAATTCTTTACTAACATCATATTATGTACAATTACATTTCGATGCAAGCATAATTTCTCAATAAAAATACAAATCATTTTTTAAATTTTATAGATAAAACTAAGATAGTTTAAAGTAGTTTATTAACAAGGAAGTTGGAATAATTGTGTTTATAAAATGGCAAATCCAAAGCTATAAACTATATATACATAAGCGTAAAGCTAAGTGAAGTATTACAGTTGTATTTTCAATTTTAAGCTTGAGTGGTTCGTCATAATAAAAATTCTTTTTTGGATTAAACCACTGAATAATATTTTATTATATAAAATACAATTCAGTGGTTTAATCCAAAAAAGAATTTTTTTTATTACAGTTGTACTCCTACGCGGTTGAGCAGTGGCTTACGTTTCATTTAGAATATAATATAGACTTGCTCAAATTATAGATAAAATAAAACACGACTTTTTAAGGAGCTAGTTGACAAATAAAAACCCACTTTGCAAGGTTTACCGTTAGGTCCTTACGAACATTTCAGTTAATTACAAGATTGAACCAGTACATATGACTTGGTTTGTACACATTACAGGTCCTTCAATAAAAGCTTTAAAATACAGCATCTAAACTCTGACAAAACTAAACTTTACGCTTTACCCTTAGACTAAAGTATAGAAAAAATGTTAAGTCACCAACACCATCCATCGGAACTCTAATGGATTAAATTTCTGTTGTTGAGATTATGTTAAATATGAATGAAACCCAACGGCTACCTATCCTTAATACTAAAATAATGCCTCCAAATCATCACGATTATAAAATAAAACCAATTTAATCACACCTAAACACCAAGTATATCCGGGCCGTAACTTACAACAATGTGTGTTAGGCTATGAAATGTGGCATCCTTATGTTAGGAGATAAGAGGATTATCAACAATAGTCCATTCCGTAAACTAACACCCTGTCCTAACCGGGCGGTCCTAACTATTGTATATGGTTATTTGTTTTATTGAAGTGAGAAAGTTAGTATTTTGTTATAATCTAGTTCTTCCGGTTCCCACTGCGTCAAACCATCATTATAATTAGCTTGTAATATTTTGGTCTTGTTGTGGAGTACCATATTCTGACAGTGATTGGCTGAAACTGAGATACTTGCTGTCTGGTATTCTGCCAATCGTCTATTGGAACATAGATGGCAACTGACGACGTTTGCCATTGGTTGTGACAATATCTAAAGGACTTCTTCAGGACTTCTTGAGAGTTTAATGCTGTATTTTTTGTTAAAGTTATTAACAATTTTAATTATAATTATTTAAATGGCTTCTCGGATGACCTCTGTGAAGGTGGTACTACACAGAAAAACGGTATATTTCAAGCGAATCATAATGATATTTTGACGCAGTGTGGACAGAAAGAATTCTATTATAGCTGAGGAGGTGGCGTTCAAAAAAGGATTTGTCACAAAAAATCACCTGTTGAGATTTTGGTTGCAATTTAAAGCTGTTTTTGAACACCACATGTTAGTGAATAAAGGTTTGATAAAAAAATCTAGTCCAATAGTTTTTCACGTGTAAAATATGGGTAGCCAAACAAAATAAGTTTTGTCCACGGTAGTTGGTCGATCAGAAAAGGTTTAGTCACAGCCCGCCAATCACAGGGCGGCATTGGCCCTACCCATGATGCTCAGTGCTCTGTTGTTTGAGGTTAGGTTTAAAGTTTTGACAGTGTCATGATCATTCAAAAGAGGATTAGTCCTCATAAAGTTCATTCAAAAGAGGTTTTGTCCATAGCGGCCAATCAAAACGAGTTTAGTCCATTGTATAAACTTAATTTTTAACGAATATGACCATAATATTTTAGTTTAATGTTCATTTTTAGGGTCCAGAACAAGCAATCTTTCATGTAAAGAAAAATTGTCATAACACCACACCTGAAAAATATAACAACAGTTTTTTCAATATTCTGAACATTTTTCTAGTTGTGGCAAACCCTTTTTTGAACGCCACCTCCTCAGCTGTGACCCAGGCTGTGAAATCACAAGAGTTAAGAATAAAATTGTTCTGATGGATAGGTGTTGTGGAATTATGCTTGAAATGAAATATGGCTTTATTCAGGCGAAGTTAGGACTCTCTTACACTTGGCCTGCATACAAATAAGCATCATCGTTACTAAACATTTCTTTCCAATTTTAATGGGCTTCGAAGACCATGAAAGGTAACTATCCAGGTTTAGTAACTTTGCTTAGTTAGACGATCAGTCCTTAAACATTTCTTAAGGGTGCGCAGTAGGTTGGAAAAAAACTACAATGCAATCTGACCAATCAATGTAATCCACGGGCGTAAAAACATTTAATGTTTCCGAGAGAACAAAAGCTAAGTAACCACGCGTTAACTACTTTGTAGACTTGCGTCTTTTCAAAAATTGGCAGTTTTTAAAATGACGTCGTTGGCAAACGTTTAGTTTTAAGTCGAAAGTTTTAACTGAGATGTTAATAGTTTAGAAAACGTGCTTAGAAGCAGTTTGTATTCTAATGTGCCTTTTTAAAGTACTCAGGACCTTGTAAATTTACATACGAGCCTTTAATTTTATTTATTTATTTTTCGCCCCAAAGGTTTCAAATTATTGTAATACATAAGTAATGGAATCAAATTGAAAATTGTATGATTCGATTATGAAACTATATTAAATCTAATGTATTTAAAAATATCCTCTTCAAACGCACTGTTAGTTCTAGTAGCCTATTCGGTACCAACACCTCCTACCTCGACGTAAATCTCAGCTAGTAGTAGTTCAATATGCCTTGTATCTGCCTCCAACCAATGTACTACCATTCCTACACATTACAACTCTAAACACATTCGGTGTCTTGTTCAATTTGTAAATGCGTTCTTGTATGCACTGTGAGGCTTGTTTTTACCTGTGTAGGTTGCCCAAGTAGTTAGAATATTGTTTGCAATAAGGTACCTGCAAGCATTGAATATATACGTGGTAGAAATCCAAGTTAATGCTAGTGTCTGTTCCCAGCCTACTGTCTTGTTCGTGTAGTTCAGGATTGGCGCTTAGAAGGGCACATTTATTAGTAAAATATACCACTTATATTATCAGTAGCAAGACACGTATTCTTGTAAATGGAGTGGTTGATTTGTAATATTGGTAATATTTGATTATAAAATATTCCCCTGTGGCTATTATAAACTATCTTCATTATTAACCAAACCATCAAAAGCTTCTGAGGGGTAATCCAATCAGTTTGATTATGATACATATTTTTATAAAATAGTTTTTCTCCACAAAGAATTATGTTAATTGTTAACACAGTGCTATACATGTTCACATTGAATTTCTTCATAATCAGTTCATAAATGAATTTGCCATGGTTGAACTAAAATACTGAGTTCCTCAAGGGGTCCATTTTAGGACCTATGCTGTTTATTTTATATGTTAACAATTTACATGCACTTATGAATAACGGTGATTCGGTTCAATATGCAGATGATACTCTAACGCACACTGCTCAGACGCTGTAAAACCTAGAAGTCAATTCATTCCAATCAACAAATACTTGCGTTCAGTTCTTTAGAACTTGAACCTTAAAACAAACATTAACAAATCAAAAATTATGTATTTAAATGTTGATCCAAAAGCTACAGCTGAAACCCCTTCGGTGTTTTTATTTTTATCAGATAGAAGAGGTTGAACATTTTAAGTTTCTGGGTATTCACCTAGACAGGAAACATAATTGCAATTTTCATATTGAACATGTATGTAATAAGGTTTTATCAGGAATATGTTTGATTCGTAGTTTATATGGGTACTGCTCAAAGGATGTTTTAAAATGGCTTATTACGGCATAGTTTATCCCCACTTAACATGTTTGTGGGGGAACTGCATGCTCAGACAAGAATCAGTAGAGTATTTGTTTTTTAAAAGTCTGCCATTAGAATATTGTCCAATTTAAAGGCCAGAGATTCGTGTCGCAGTTATTTTAGAAAATTAGACATTCTAACCTTTCCTTCACTTTACATTTATGATTCCATTTATTTTGCCTTAATAAGTGCAGTTTAGTACAAGGCAGTGATATACACAGTCATGATACTCGCTCTTTAACTGGTTATAGAATCAATTATCACAGACTGGAATCATTCAAAAAATTACCTTCTCAAGCTGGATATGGACTATTTCAAAAACGTCCCAAAAATACAAAGTCTTCAAAATCCTAAATTGTTTAAGACAGAACTTAGAAATTATCTTGTCACCAACGGATTTTATAGTTTGCAGGAATTTATAGACTACTCACTTACCACTCAAAAGTCTGGTGTTCTATAAAACTCGAACATTCCACATTTTAATCATGTAAAGAATACATTTTTAATTCTTAATTTACTGTAGTGGCTTGTAATTTTCTATGTATTGCTATACTTTTTATTTTTTTTCATATACCAACACAATGTATTTGTATATTGGTAATTTAAAAGGTTAAAATCATAAATACAGTTTTACTAGCATAAATCCTATTTTTGGGGAAAGTAGTTTAGGAGATATATAAACTTTCTTCCCATATTCAAAATGCTAAAAAGTGTACGTAGAAATTATATATTTTACCAATTGGCTTAATTGTAGCCTATAACAACTCTTGGCTTAAATATAACTCTACCACCAAATATACACACATATTATATACAGTGTTGCCATTGGACTCAATAAGTTGGAAAGCCTTTTTGATGTACTACATTTCGTTCTACATGACGATAGAAATATAAAAAACATTGTGTATTCTGAGAATATTCGTGACATTGATCATCTGAGGGAGAGGATTGTTGAAGCTGTAGCATCCGTTACGCCTGATATGCTGTTGAATACCTCTGAAGAAACTAATTATCGTTTAGACGTGGCCAGGGCAACAAATGGTGCTCATATAGAACTTTATTAGGTATCAAAAAAACTTGGGAAGATTCTCTTTAATAATATATATGTTTAGTAACTATTATTTTAACTATACCGTATACTAATACAACTTTAAATCAAGGTTCTTTTAGAAACACCCGGTACCAGCTCTATTTTGTATGGAAATTCACTAACACAAATATTGTAAATATTATGAAAATGCCTTTTAAACTAAACCAAAGGTTCAATTGAGGCATATGAGTTGAAAAATACAGACTTCTGCACCAAAACTAGAACCAGAATGACTGGTTATATCCTTGTAGGTATTCCACGTTTCTAATTTATGTATTTGTTTTCTTACCATTTGCACAATCTGATGGATAATAAACCGAGGCAATAGAACAAGTGGTTATAATTAAACACCGCTGCAAATCTAGTCCGCCTTGTTAATTAAGATTCACCTCCAGGCTTGTCTGGAGTGAAATTAAATCATTAATTAAGGTGGACATAAAATTGCAGTTTATGACCGAATAAACTAAGCTTAAGGCTGCACAGTACAGGTAGAAAAAAATGGCGGTGAGGTAGTTTGGAGATTTAGAAACAGTGTCATTGTCAACATTTTTAGAACTCAGTGAATAAATTATTTATTTTCAAATGTATAAACACTTGTTACGTTTGGAAAAAATAGCTGGTCACAGTTGTGTGGCCAATCATACAAAATTTAAATGTATACAAAAACACTAAATTATTGGGAGTCTAGATAAAAAAACAAAACGTTACCTGTTATGCTTACAAACTATTAATTTAACTAAAAGTGTACTAAAATATATTTACCCTAAAAACTACAGTGAACAGCTAAAATTTATACTGGGTGAGTTTTAAATGTCCTCCCCACCTTAACTTTCAAAAAAAGAAATATTTTGAAAACCCCTTTGAGGAATGTTTTTATTGGATCCTGAAGTTTGTTTTGACGTACTTTGCGTCATTCACCCCACCCAAAACCCGGGGGGAGGGCCCCCAATGTTTTTAGACAAGGTCAAGACCACTATTGCGTTCTTTTAATAACTCATATAAATTTTAAGAAAGGAATAGGTTTAATTTTACATTTTAAATTTGCAGAATAATAATTATTAATATTGAAACCTCTTCCCATAGAATTGAGTAAATCTTCAGACGTTTTAATATTGTTTAAAAATTGTTTACTGAGGGCAGTGCGATCACCCATATAATTTTATAGACACATTCAAGATATAACCTAGTTCTTTCAGTTCACACCACGTCAAAACATCATAACTAGCTTGATATATTTCGGTCTCGCCATGTAGTAACATCTTCAGTCCCTGATTGCAGATTGGCTGAAGACGGTACACCACAACGAGACCGAAATATCTCAAGCTAATATGATTTTTTGACGTGGGGTGAGCACGCATAACGAGAATATAGCTGTGACCCCGGCCGTGAAAGCCTTAGAGAAGTTTACATTTAAGACATTACCAACGTTTGTGAAACTTTCAAATCGTTAGGTTATTGATGTAAGATTGTTGGTTCCAATTGGTTAACTAAATTCGGACAACCTATGTTTTCTGTCATTGTTTGGTTAAGCTTTAACAAAAACAACTCCAATTCAAATAACTAATACCTATATGGGACTTTTAACTCCCTCTAAATCATATCTTAACTTGATCTTTATACTTATGTTTACAACTATAATGTTTCCCTCCCCCTCACCACCTCTAAGCCCACAACACTGGAGAAAGCTACCCGTAGCCGCCATCAGAGCTACGCACAGCTGATTTCTATCAGCCACTCGTCTAAACTTCTAGTTTAATTGGACGGACGGATAATATTGTTTACGATCAAGTACTGAAGTGGGCGAAGCTACTTACTTCTCGCACAATTTACAGTCGATACTTATCCATCCATGTGTAATGCTGCCATTAATTTATGCCTTGAATCGGAAATTCATATGCGCGTGTTTGGAATCTAGGCTTTCATGAGGTTTGAGTGGGTTTGCAAACTCCTCAGATTTGCTGAAGCTTACACTGCTGGTTGTTATAAATTTAAACTCGTTGTGACAGGACGCTTAGGGCTATTTTAATTCTAGCTCTATGACGCTTAGCGTTTAAACTATTCTAACATATATTGTCACATTTCAAATAAAGCTCATTTTATGAAGATCTGATAAAAATTGTAAGCAAGGAAGTCTAAAAAAACTATGCTTATTTTAATCGTTCTTATCGGACAAAACAAAATGGCCGACTGGCAATAGCAAACCGTGACTAAAAACCTTAAGAAATAACTAATGACTCTTCTAGTAAATTTCAGGAGAGAGCAATACAGCGTTTTATATATTAACCTTATCAACGTAAATAATGCAAACCCGTTAAAACTAAATAAATATAAACGGCTTTGAATTTGCAAAACTTGTAGTTTTGCCCAACAATCCGACTCCTTGAGTACAAGCATTTGGTCCAGACTTCCCGGCATTATTCAAGGGAATGTGTTTGGATTTGCATAGACATTTAAAACTAGGCCTACACGACACCTTTGCATATATTATACTCGCTGCGAACCCATTAACAAAAGGACCATATATCAAACAATGGATGTAGTCTGTTGGCCAGCTAATGTCTTCAGGTTGAAGAATCGACACACATTCTTCTTGTTCTAGTGCTGGAGAAGGGGCTCCTACGGAAGGCTTGGTTGGAAAAAGATACATTTTTCTGTTTTGAAGAATTAAGGGGCTGGATCATAGTTTTGTAGTGGGAAAGAGGGTGGGAAATATCTGTTACGATGGGGATATTTTAGACTGATTTTAATGGAGCTAGCATAGACGTTCATTTTACCGTATATATATATATTCACTAACAATCAAAATCTCTAAACAGCCAGACTAAGATGGTGGTCAGAAAACGATAAATATATAATAGACACGTTGAAAACATGTTTGAAGGTTTTACTTTGACCGTTTTAATTTCATGGCTTGTATTTCATAGATGTTTTTAAGTATACACGTTTACTAAACGATGCTAACAAATTATTGATATAGTTGAAATAAATAATAAGCTCTTTGACAGAATGTTATTTGGTAGTTAGTCTTAATTATAGTTATAATCTAGTTCTTCCACGGTTCACACCGCGTCCAAACTTCATAATTAGGTTGAGATATTTCAGCCTCGCTGTGGAGTACCGTCTTCAGTCACTGATTGGCTGAAACCTCTCTGTATAACCCCTCTTTTTATTATGTGTCTGTGGATGTTTTTAATTAATGACAATGTTCTAAGGTTTACATCCTGTGGTTTCAAAAAGCTGGTTCACAAAGTTTCAGCAAATCAGTGACTGAACATGGTACTCCACAGCGAGGCCGAAATACCTCAACCTAACTATGAAGTTGGCTACTAGATTATAGTAGGCTGCGAAAGCCTAAGAGTTAAGTTTAATTGAAGCTGTTTGAAAACGTTAACTTTGTAGAATATAACCAATAATTTTCACTTTACTGGAATGGAGTTAGCTTTTAGTAAAAAACCCCAAACGAGCTACAACAATTAAACAAATCTACTGTATCTTATTGTTTTTAAAGTAAAAGTAACTTGTATACCATACATTTCTACAATGTATATAGACTAAAAGGTTGTATATGTTTTTGGTTATGTTATGTACAGTAAATTACGTTTCGATTACCTCATTTACAAAGACTTAATACGATACTCGTACTAACCACGCTAGTGTAGAATTTTCATATATTCACGAAGATGATCAAACCCCTTATTATTCTGAATTATTCGTTTTTATAATCGTAGCAATAAAACCTAGTACTTCATAGCCTTCTAAAGACTTAACTTGTCTTTTATTGCACCTTAGCTTAAGGAACGTGGCTGCAATTTATGTCATTCTTTCTTTTACGGTTGTTTAATCATAAACAAACAACTTCTCGCATAAAAGTGTCGTTGTAATAAAACATACTCATATGAATAATCCAGATGAATGTGATTATTTTGAACATTTGCGTGGATGAGTCTCTGTATGTACAATTTTATGATTATTTGTACTCATCCTATTCAGAAAAACCTTAAATCTGAAACAAATCCTTAGACATATAAAACAAAATACAAACAAGAAAAAGAAAATAAAAAGTTGTTGATTTAAAAAAACATACGACTCGACTGACAAAAGTCACTTTTCCAAATTTTTAAAAGTACAGGGTCTGAACCTTAGACTATTATCACTAATTAAGGAACGTCCACAGGCACATAATCAAAAAGAAAATATATGGGAGAACTTTCAGTACTATTTCAAATTAAAACAGGGCTTAGACATAGAGATGGTCTTTCCCCAATGTTATTCAACTGTGCTTTAGAACAAATAATTCAGGAATGCAAAGAAATGTTGAAAATAATGTGGATGAACCCTCAAGTTAGGTCGCAAAAACATTTACTTCCCAAAAACAGAATTACCTAAGAGGGTTGATCCCCACAGAAAAAGTTGCTCAAAACCTGCTCTTGTAGTGCCTCTAAACATGCCCTACTGCCCCTAAATATCACTAAATCACTACTTGAGATGCCGACCACTCTCGTGAGGGTATTTTAAGGCAAATATGTGGTGAAGGATGAGTGTGATGAGTGGTAGTAATGAGTTATGAGGTGTAGTCTTGTTACAAACTAAGGCCGACTCTTCCTTAGAATGGGTCATTAATATATGAACACTTAACGCGGTAAATTTAAGAGAGTTCATGCATTTAAGTGCCTTGGAGCATTTATCCAAGAGTACTTGAAAAATATTCGGACGAAATTACGAGAGAGCTTGAGATTAACGTTTATAATAAGAAATCTATCTCAGAAAATACGACATTATAATCAAGCCAAAATTCCCATATGCAGCAAACACTTAAGTTCTCAACAGAGAGACATATTTAGATACAATAAAAAATATAAAGGAAAAAGGTTTTAGGAATATATTAGGTCCAATCAACACTGAACCACAAACACACAGACTTCGTAGTACTAAAGTTAAAACAAGGTAAAGTTTGTCTTGTTTAACGAGGCTAAGTTAGGACTACAAAGTCCTCTCTACCACTCAACCTCGACCTTTACCTAGCGTCACAGTTTTAGTCACATTACAAATGAAAGTGGTGACTGCGGAGATCGAACCCGCGCCACCGGAGTGATGAGCTCCGGAGTCGCGTGCGATACCAATCCGCCACGGATCCGCTAAGGGAGTACTAAGGGAAATGGGGAACACACTAACACACATTCAGTCTTATTTAGTATCAAAACTTTCCCACATTATTCATCCAACGCATTGGAACTCAACCGCAAACACATGCAGAGCAATCCACTCCATAAATAAACAAGAGCACTAAACGTTGCTCCATGTCTGATGTCGCTCGTATGTTGCCGGCCAGGTAGGTCATGTTCATTTAACTTTATTAGCGCGCAGGTTTCATTAATTCCGAAATACAAATTAAAATTTGGCCGCAAATTATCTCCGCGCGCTCTGGACAAGACAAAGGTGGGTTCGGGGGCGCGTGGGCCTGGTGCACTGAGCTCTGTGCGCACAGGCAGTACAGGTGCGTATGCGCGTAGGTGCGCACTGGCGGGAATTAGGCCAGAATTGAGTAATCTGAACAGGTGGGTAAAAGTTTTGTTTTGATTTTAGTAAAGAATTAGAAATTGTGGTATTTTTTTAGTCAAGGAAAAAAAGTCGTTTAAGTATTAATTATATTTTACAGTCAAATACCACTTAACTTCGATGTTAATGTGTGAGTAAGTTTGAGACATTTAATTTTCAATTGTTGAAAATTCATATTGCCGGTGTTATTACATTAAAATAGAAATCGTTGGACCTTTCTACCGGTTATTGTGCTTTAAATAGCCCACTCATGCAACACTTTTAAGGTCTAAATTTTGTCAAATAACAATAATTGTTGTAATTTAAATGTATTCTGTTTTATGAATCCTGTCTGAGCGTGAAATATCAGTTTCTTAAATAAGATTTATTACAATAAGAACATCCAGTTTAAGACTTCAATCTAATTTAAAAAGTATTATTTACCAGAATTAAGTAAAAAGTCACTGTAATCGGCTCTTGAAATATGGAAAGGTTCTGTGAAAAGAAGGAAGAGAAATAATATTAACAACACTTCATTCCAATTAAATCTACAGACAATTATAATGACTCATCTTGAGAAGACCTCAGGCCAAAAACCCTGCGTTTAGCAGTTTTCAGTTCAGAATTCAAATAGTAATAAAAACATTCTGTACTATACAGTAATTAACTCCGTGATAAAATAATCGTAATAATCGTTTATGTCATTAAATGTAACCTTTTACTTCTAATACTGCACCAAAGTTCGCAGTTGCTACATTAAGAAAAAATACATAAAGAAGGAAAAATACAAACAAGATAAAAATTGTGTAAATAATTCTAATTTTTTGTTACATTAAAAAACTAAAAGAAAATGAGTTCAAACACACTTATGGCATAAATAAAAGTAAGCTTCAGTCTTATAATTTCGTTTGATTAGCTGCAAAAGTGTAAGTATCATTGACTTAATTTTGTTTTAATAACATATCGACACACATTCTAAATGTTTCTAGCTCAGAAATGACATTGCAGTTTGAAGCTCAGTGTAGAGAGTGTCGCTTGACTCAGAGAGTTTTCTTTAAAAAGTCCTTGAACATTTCTTAGACGTCCTGGGCGTCGAACTGAAAGAGTGCGTTATCGAAGTTTTACAATAGGAAAAGATTTAATAAAAATTAGTTTATGAAGCTTTTGTTGGACATAGCCTCGATATTGGGAAAGGTGTGGAAAACAGCAAATGTTGTAAAAAGGCTTAACTGTTCCACAACATTAAAAGAAAATTTACGCTTGGATTTAGGGGTTTATGGAAAACCCAATGGTGTTGACACTTTTTTCCCTAAAATCCTGTTGACTTCCATTATTAAGTAGCCTTACTTTTTGCACCGAAATAATAGTTGTACATTGACGAAGATAATTTAAATCCGTTCGTGAATAATCGCTTTACTCCTCAGCCAGCGGGTTTGCGGAAGGTATGAATCAGCTGTGGCAATTAGTTAGTTTATTATCTGCCACTATAATCAGAGCAACAGCTGTTTGTACAGGTGGGGGGGAGGCTAAGACAAAGTGCCGCCATGGCGCCTCCGTATACAACCACGCGTGGGCACAGAGAGGTAATCTGTAACCACGAGCTGATAGATTGGCTGGGTGGATTTGCAACACGAGGGAATCGCACATAAGAGGAGTTTTAAGAGTCTGTCTTGGTGGTCACCTGAAAAGGACTAAATTTGACCGCACAAGGAACACACGACACTGCACACGAAACAAGTGGCTAAACAACGGGCCTTCTTTCAACTGATGCGGCCTAACTGCCACATTTTGGCAAATGCTTGCAAGAATTATATGCGAACGTTTTTCAAACTTCAAAATAGTTTTACATTAATATACATTTGGAAAACTAGAGGTGATTTCTGATACGTTAAGCCCATCTTTCATAAGTGGTTTGATAGTTTAATGAATAAACTTTGAAATTAAGAATAGTACAGGTCCAAGCACGGACCCTTGAGGCACACCTGACATAACTTCAAGTTTATAATTATCCAAGTTCTAGTGCTTTAACCTCCATAAACGAATGATTTAGAAAACACGTTCCACACGCGTGTAGGTGACTTAAAAATGTAATGCTTAATCTTAACTTAAATAGTGTCGAGTATTTTGGATTATTGCCTGTCCTTGTATGGAGCATCGACGCACAGCTGAGGTGGTCCCTTAAATTACTAGTTTCAATTGATATACCTTGAACAAGGAAACACAGGAAGGTAAACAAGTTTGTCTTGTTTAACGAGGCGAAGTTAGGGGTAAAAAGTCCTCTCTACTATTAAATCTCGACCTTTACCTAGCGTTACCGCGAAGTATTTTAAACATTGTTAGTGGTTACGGCAAAGAGTGATGAGGTACGGGGTCGCGCGCGATCCCAACCCGCCACGAGTCCGCTGAAATTTAGGTACAACAAAAATAAGAAAGAAACCACGTTGTTTTAAAACGTATTAACACCCACAATTTTAAATACATTATGACACAGCGCTCTACAGTTGTACAAAACATTGTGGTTTAAATTCTTTGTATTTTATTAAGCTATAAAATCGTGTAAACGTAGCCTAAGTCGGTTCTGTTATTCGATTTTTAATGCAGACAAAGTTATTGAGTGAAATACTAAAGTATTAGATCTACCTACTTTTTCAAGTCGTACATATTTACTCATAAAACCGACACCAGTTACTTTTCGACTAAACTGAGGCATGTAACATTAAGAAAAAACTCTAATCACGAGAGTCTTTTATTGCAAATGGTGTGAAGTGATCAATAGTTTTAATGGTCAAAGTATAATCTAAGCAATATTTAAAATACAGTATCCTTTTTATGATATTCAGGAAAATACCAGTCTATTAGACAAAGTTCTGATGAGAAAGAAAGTTGTTATATTCTTCTTTGAACGTCCTAGAGCTCCTCAGAGGAGCACTTAAAAGTTGTGAATGCTACTTTTTGCCGAGGAAGCCCCGGGATACGTCTATTGTACTTGTGATTCTAGATAGCACCCCTGTTTCAATCAAGTTTGAAGTCTAAAAAACGTTTATAATGTACAATATTGTTTAGTTTTTATGTATTACAATATATTTCACTATATTAGATACGGGTATCATAACTTTATATTTGAACCAACATGTTATGTGTTTGTTTTAAGACCTTAAACGTTAGTGATGTTTTGACAAAATTATCATAATATAGTTTTCTAAGAGGGCTTGTCTGCAGAAATTGTATTCAATGTTATAGTTGTATGCTTTGTGGCTTTTACCGTATGATGTTGTTCACCATGGTTTCTCTGTTGAGTATTTGGTAGACAATATAATCACGTTTTGGGGTTGTAAAGTTATTTAGTTTACTATTAGTTTTAGCATTGTTATTAATTAAAAGCGTAGATAGGTTCGAAACAATATTTCATACCATAATCAGCTTTAATGCATGTAAGTACAAAATAAAAAGCGTAAATCTAAAACAGAAACTGTCACATAACCGCCATTTTCAAATGGTTCAATATTTGTTTGCTGTTCCTCAGAAATACTTTAAACTATGCTTTCTATGACATAACCTACCATGTCAAAACACAATAATTCCAACCCATGAGCTACAGTTTTAAGTACACCCTGTATACTAAGATGCTTGAAATTATTTTTCTGTAGTCTTCAGAAGAGGATAGCTGAAGAGGACACGTTTTGTTCATCTCTCTGGGCAACGTCTGTCCTTTAAGACGGATTACGTAAATCGTATTAATACTGTGTAAAACAATGTAACAAAATAATTACAAGGGGGCTAACTAAAGAGTGCTTCCAATTAGTAGGCTTTTTAATCTTGTAAATTGTATACAAGATGATATACATATAAAGTTAATACAGTAAAACGTCTTTCTGTAAACGTTAAGTATTGAGTAATGTTCACGAATTCCCCTCAATGTCTCGCAAAGTGCTTTACATCTTCCACAACATTTAACATCATCAGGCTGATTCAAATACCAGTTTGCGCAAAAGTAAACATTACTTGCTTTATAGAGTTGATTTTGAGTGGGGGCAGGAACATTAAAGCCACTGTGAAAAAACCAGTAGCCAACTAAATTGACAGAACCGGACTGTTAGAGGTAAAGACATTTATCTGTGCTACTTTGAAAGTTGGTTGGCGTACCGGGAGTTTTACTCCGTGTAGGTCTGGTTGTCATCTGGACCCTTGGACTGCCCTGCTCTATTGTCGTCTAAAGTAGTTGCTTGGCAATGCGGAACGAGTCACGTGATTCGAGGTCCAGACCTCAACCAAAGCATGTGAATATCTTACACTGTTGATACAGGAACTAAAGGTTTCATTGATAAATTTAATTTCATTGTGTGTTTTTACAACAACCTTTGAAATAATAGTCCCCTGCTGGAAATGGTGTTGATCTGCTAAATATGTTCGGAGTACTTAATAGCGAAAATCTACCAGGAGTCACAAATTGGTTTTGAGCTAATCAACCAGCTGTTGATACACTAAATTAGTTTAGAACTATTGGTTGAAACTGTGAATTTTCACGTTGTTAATTGTAACTTTCAAAGACCACCGTCGGCAGGAAACTTCAAGGGCTGACGAAACGAGAGCACATATCTTTAAAGAAAATTATCTTCGTTACTTGTACTTTTATACCATGCATCTATCGATGACCAGCTTAGCTGAATAGACTTCATCAAAAACTAAAAAATACCAATACGCACTACATGGGGGTGGATCATCTTTGGAGAAAAATTCCTTGATGGAGTAGAGAGGTCTCACCTTTAGCTGCTCTTTCAATTTAGTTACTTCCTTCATACTAGCACCCGGTATTGGATTGAATAATTACTTACCAGGTAGCCAATACCAACTTAACTCTATAGGGTATGCTAGTTTTGTCACTTTATTCTAAACATAAGGAGAACAAGAGACATGTAATCTCTCTCAAACATAGATCACAGACGAACGACTATTTTCATTTTTCCAAGCTGAAATAAAACACAAAAGCAGATTCAGAAGGGTTTTACACTCTCATACCTACAAGTATATCTCGCCGTCTCATCACCAGCACAGACTCACGAAGTGGACTATAATCTACAGAAACGTATAAGGAAAGCTCTAATCTCGTCTACAGTAACAAGTCTATTTGCACACACCCACGCCCTGCTACCATATAGCGGCGCCGGCAGGAGTTTCTACATTTGTGAAAGGAACCGACCACTTTTCCTTCTCGTTCTCTTCTCTTGTCGCTGCTTTTAATTATTTCCAGTTGAGATTGGTTTACCCACGTGGTTTGAATAGTGTTGGTTCTTGGGTGTTAAAGAGCTAGTACAACTTTCTTGTCAGGCACACATTTTCGTTAAATGTTTTGTTGCTTGAGAGTGACTTTTTATTATTTTATTTAGCTAATTACCTTTAGAATAATGAGGTAATTTTATGACATCAGAATGGTAAAGCCCAGACCTGGGACTATGAAATGATCACCGATGCTGACCCCCAGAACACCTCTGTTTTATTGTTCAAAACTGAATATACATGTTTGAATTCTCTTAGGTTCTCAGATTACTTGACGAGGTATTATATGTAAATTTAGTCAATCTCCAATTCTTGGGCTAAAATGAATAGTTTTAATAATATCTCAGGTTGCCATGACTGACTTTTACAAGATTCAGTACAAACAATCCTTTTGTAAATATTTTGGACACGTTCGTGAGCCAGACCTTTTAAAGGGAAATTTCCCGTCTTAATTACCTAAAGACAGTAAACATTGCATTGGAATTTGATAAAATTTGAAATAAATATGTATTTTAGTGTTATTAATCAATGTACCAAAACGATGAAATAACGATAAGCGATCAAGATGGAGGGTAATAAACGACTTTTGTGACACAACTGAGGAATAAGTAGTCCTCTTTACGATACGTATAGAAACTTGCAATAAACGAACATATAAATCTAAAACTGAAAACCGTTGCGCTCACGACCTCGAGTTGCCCGCGATAGTAAAGTAAGCAAAACTAAAGCGAGTCTGTAACTTCAAAACGCAGTTATCTTTTCAAGATTTTGGGATTCAAATTTCATAGTTTGAAGTTTTTTATAGTATAGAACATCCAAAACATAACCTCCCCGCGACGTATCCTCGGCGTAACATCCTCCTTATCTCCCGCACTTAAACCCAAAAGAGCATGGGTGCTCGTAAACGCACGTGTTATGACGTGTTGTGAGTGGCTGACAGCAGAACTGTCTGAGAGTTGTTTTACAGCAGAGTTTATGTCGTTTGACTGTCCAGCAGAAACTGAGAGGCTCCAGAGTACGTCTTTATGTCGGAGGAGAAAGGTGAAACATAACAAGTCTATAGTGCGTTTCAGACAATGTTGTTGAGCAGAGTTTAACAGCATATTTTTGTAAAGAGGTTTATTAGGGGTTGCCGGTTTTTAAAATGTTTGTTTGGGAACGCCCTCTCAATTTAAAAGATAGGGTTGTTCCATAGCTCAATGTTGGAATAATGTTTTACTGTCAAAATGTTTTATTTTAAAGCTGTAAAACATCAGAAAATGGGCTAGCCTAAAAGTAATCAGCATAATCTGACCAGTCATCCATCATTAAACACGAAGTTTTGTCTTCTATTGTGTTTATTATCCATCAGCTTATTTAGTTTTAAAGCCACTAGCGTGGACAACTGCACGTACAAACAAATTTAAGAATCAAACCATAATTAGAGGAATCAAACACGTCCCCGGCCAGTGACAACTGCTCACCATCTGACTGGGTGGATGGGAGCAGCGGACGACCAATCACGGACGAGTATCAGATTGACCAACGGTAACGTGGACACAAAAATACCATAAGGCACAGCCAATGGGTGGGGAAGGGGGTTCGATTAATGAGTCACTTTTTCCTAACAAAGGAGTGAATGTGTCGTGTTTTGTTTCTCTAATTGTTGTTTGTTTTAGTGTGTTTTGTGCATGGTGTATTATCTTTTAGGGTAGTGGTTTTTAAACTAAATAAGTTTAGAGAAAAACACAAAAACAAGAACAGAGAAATCAAAGAAAAATTCATGTTGTAACTTAGTAGTGGGTGACTGGTCAGTTTACGCTGATTACCTTTCGGGTAGTTCATTTCTTAATGTTATGTTTTAGGTTTTGATTCTCACCTGAAGACGGTATCAGGCTCTAGATCCCGAAACGTTGTGTTCTTCTTGTTCACTAAAAATAATGGAAAGCGTCCAAAATACTATTTCACTCACATTGTATGCTACCTACTAACAAACGAGCTACTTAGAAACGTTGCATATAATTCAATTTCGATTGAACTACTTATCTTATTATTTAAGGTGTTGATGTTCAATTATATCTAATGGATGAAAAGTGGTCGCGAATAATGAATAAATATGCTGATGAGTTTAAAGTAACCTGTCGTTAAGAAGGTGTAAGGAGCAGTTTTTATCGTTTGATTTGCATTTCCGGTTATTTCTGGTTTGTAAATGTTTGAGGTTTCACTTATTCTTGTTGTTGAGCACTTTAGACGTTTTAATACTTTGAAAGCATTTTTATTTTTAAATCTATGGTAACCGTTTGAAATTTATGGAACCTTGAAACTCCTCTATTATAGATATAAGAATATGTTTAAAACGGGTTCGTGGTGCCTGGATCCAACTAATGCTACCTTTAATCTGGAAAAAATCAATCTGATGTGATAAAACAAAAACAAATGTAGTCTAACTACATTTACAGATCAAATATCAACGAGCAAAACGCAATTACATCAACAAATAAGAATTGTAAACGAGGTTTCCAACTGCTTTTAGCCTAGCTTACGGATTTTTGTTTCGTTATAATTCAAACATTTGTTTGGCGTGAAATACATCATACTTTACAGAGGTTAGTATTGGTAAAACACTCGATCAATAAAAAAATCGTTTAATGATCCAATACAAATGTTATAATTTTAAATATATAACCTTGAGAGCCAAAGTTTCAACCTAAAACAAAGAACAGTTGAAAGATATGCGCATAGAAACTAAGAGTTGTATAACTGGCAAGTAAACCTACTGTTGCAGTCCTTCATTTGCAAGTTCGCTACTTTTACAGCCAGTCGTTCAGTAAAAAACGTGTTTCAGACAATAGCTAAATAACTTCACTGTCACGCTATTATTCAAATATATTCTTCAGATCTTACTTTACACAGTCGACATGTTCGATTGTCGATTAGTTAGCTCGATTGTTTTGTTTGAGTAAATAATTCTTATTGGAAACTTCTTCGGGAAGGAGGGGTAGTAGGTATATTATATGGTATAAACTGCAATATTAAAATAATATGATGAATTATTAAAACTCCCTGCTTCCGTAGCTCAGTGGAAGAGTTTCAGCCACCGGTGCGAAGGGTCGTGGGTTCGATTCCCAGCGCAGGCACGTGGGTTTGAACGGCTTTTCCAAACGAATTTTCTGTGTTTACAAATCTCGTTTCAGTTCAATTAAAAACCGCTGGCCATTTATTTTATCGGGCGATTAATAAAAACTGAAAGTCAAAACGATTCGTGAAAATAATCAGCGAGAAACAATTTATAATAAAAAAGGCACCAACAACCTTACTAACTAATACGTTACCTTTAACAGAACGATTCAGAATCGATTTACTCAATAGGGCCTGACTCGTTTCTTGATTGGCCACTGACAAATGACACAAATCCAAATGGAATGAGGGCAATTCTTCTTTCAGCTTGTTTGTCAAAAGTGGAAACAAGTCCTGATAAAATCATAACGATGTTAGCGTGGACACAGCTGGTAAAAACTGGCACCGACAACTATAGTCCACTTCAAGAGTCTTTGCTCTCCAGTGAGGCTTCACTGATTGAAATTCTAAAAAATGTTAAAATGGTCATGCAATTCGTGTAATTTAGTTATGACACATTTAAAGATAAGATTCTTTTATTTATTTAAAAGATCGCTTTTTCAGTTGTGTGGTTTAAAATCGTGTGGTACCCCAACTTGATTTTTATCGACGAAATATTAGCACATTACTACTATTATTTAAGTAAACATATTTTTTCGATGTTTTCAATAAGATCTTTAGTTTTATTTCTCACTTAACCAAATCAGTAATCTTTTAAATAATCACTTGATTATTATCATTTGTCCAAAACCCTTCGTGAAATATTTCTGAGAATTCCCCTTTTTGTCAGGTGCTATGTGGAATCTGCTTAATAATTTACTGAAGTACAATGATGCCCAATCAACCCCTATAGAAATCAGTAAATTCAAATCGCAGTAGTTGAAAGTTTAGGACCTCTTAAAACTTTAAAAGTTGTTTTACTTAAGAGTCAATTTTTTAGTTATTAAGAATTATTTTAAACATTAAACCCTTCAACTTAAAATATGCTACATGGTCTACCTTCTCTTTTAAAGATCTTTGAATATTTGCAGACAATCTCTATTGGTACCAGTACACGAGTTCATGGCTACATACAACCTGGTTACAACAGAAACAGAACAGGTCCTGCACTGGAACCTTGTGGTACACCATATTCAATTGATAACTAAAGTTTTCGCCCTCTTACATCAACAAGTAGGTTTACAACCACACATCACAAATAGGAACAATCTAAAACCTTTCTACCTAAGAGCATAACTTGAAGAAACGACAATGGGATAGAAGTGGGTGACAGCATCAATAGCCTGAAAGCTATTTTACTGCAGCGTTTACGTTCTCATAGTCAAGAAAGCACGATGAATTTAAGTCGTTACTATTAAATAAACATAGGAGATCAATTCAACCCTTTAGACTGGAATTGGCTTTCAGGAACGCTTCATCTAGAAGCTAATCATGAAAGTTCACATTTAAACGTGCGATGTGTTTTACTATTATTGTTTGATCAAAATTTGCAAGTTTTAAAGGGATTACTGAAAACGGGATAGGAGTTAATGTAATATGGAAATCAGTTCACATCAAGTATGACGCTGGCTTTTGTACGGTTGTTTGTTTAATAATTATTTTAGCTGTATTAGATAATACAGTAGAACCTTATGAAAGTATCCAACTAAACGTGTACTCTATGTCAGGTATAAAGAAATATACATAACTGTTGTTCTTATAATGAACTTACCATGGATGGACGGTTTCGACCACTAGGTCATCTTCCACATACAGGGAACAAATATTTTAGGTAATATGTAAAGTCCTCATTAGTTTAACAGTACACCAGATACTTACTTTCCTCGTGGACATAATATGTACTCTATAACTTGACAAAGTTTCTATTGGTCACTCTGTATAGTGTGTTTTATAAGTTTATACCACCTGCAACTTGATGGCATGGACAAACCAATCTGTTTTGTCAACTAAGCTAAAACCAATTTTAGTTCATTTTGTATTTAGCTATTTACTCGTAAACATACTGTGTTTAAAAAGTGTTATCTCTCTATACTACTTTTTTTAAACCATATAATCCAGAGACATTCAATGTCATCTAAAGTCAATTTGTTAGAACACCTTAGAAGGACAAACCAATATTTAGCTTTTTATATTTGGTGACAATGTCATTATATCTTTGTAAATAGTTTCTTCGCCTCTTCCTATAATTGGCTGACACACATAGCTCATTTCCACCAACTGATACTCGCAATAAAATAGAACGAAACAGAACGACTCGGCCCAAGGTGAACGTGAACGTTCGAGCTCAAATAATACCAATTGAAGGAAACCGTAAAGAATCTGCAAAGGTGACGTCTAATTGAAATCAAGTCTGATGTTTACTGCGGCAACGACAGTAATGGCGTGTTGTAGTGTGTTTTTATCCTCAGTGACTCAACAACGGCGTTTGCGTCGTTATAATGATGTCTTTGAACATATGTTCATGAGGAAAATGCAAAAGTAATGAGGGCTTTAGATTCGTATACAGGTTCTCTGGAAAAAGAATTTAACGATAGAACTGAAACGAAAATTCATTAGCAGAACATGCGTAAAAGATGAATTTTAATTTATTATTAGAAACAATAGATCAACAAACAATAGTAATTTAAAATATATTCCTTTTAATCTTAATTTAAAAAAACACTTAATGAACATAGTGCGCCTTATCACGTTAAACGAAAGTGGATCTTGGATAATTATATTGATTGAACGATTTTATGTTATCATTTAATCCGAAGTAAATTTTAAGCTCTCAAACCGTTCCAGTTTGTTTGTCACTTTCTTGTTCTAACGTGACGATATTTCTCCACGGAAACAAATTCTTTTCATTAGATGGTCGAAGATGGTCAAGATGTTGCGATGAAAATGATTGAGAAACCCTTCAACAGTTCTCGCCCCATATCAATTCTCAAGAAGCAATATAATTCAATAAAGCCGACCACATGAGAGGTGTCGGCAGGTCCTCCCACTGGCCATGGATCGCGTGCAGACCTCCAGGGGTGCGTGGAGGTGTGAACTGCCTCACTGGCACGCACTCTGGTGGAGGCACTCCGGGAGGTGATGGACGTCGTCTGGAAGCTGCTCGAGAGGTTGACTGGAGTAGTAGCTCAGAGGTAGTGATTGATCGTAGAACACAAGTTTAGGCTGGACTGCACGAATACTTTGTTAAATTTTATCAAACCCTCGGAGGAAATTTAATTAAAAATTTCGGTAATGTGCTTTTAAATAGAAGCCGATAGTGGATGAAAATGATACGTCTGAACAGATGCTTTCTGAGTTGTTAAACTGTCTTTTCCCAGCTCAATACTAATGACTTAAGTTTGAATCGCCATGTGTTCACTTTTGCATTGATGCGCATAGTTTCTTTACCATTCCAGTGTTACAAAGATGTGTCTGTCATGCATGCATTTAAAACTGTCATACAAAACAGAGAAACGGTTTAATTCTCCTCGTAGTTTTGATATCATAATTTTACAAAACCCTTTAAAATAAAGGAAAATAAAACCGTTTTTCACCATGAGTAAAAACTGAAACACCTCGCCGTTCACACAAACTCATCCAACAACGATCACAAAACATCATCATCTACAAACTTGCGGAAATTGACAAATCCACGACAAGAATCACCATTGTTGACTTGATCTTGTTGACAACAACAGAGCCGTGTTGACTTCACTTAACGAGACACAAGACATTAAGAAGCGGACGAGATAGCGATCTGAGAGTGTGCAATAAAACACTTGATCTCGTTAGCTTGACCTTGACAGTTGATCTTATCAACATCTTATCTCACGTCACTAGGATGGTAATGGTCTTCAGCCCCATTGTTGGCCTGTCCGAACCTTGATTTGCAAGAATTTGTGTGGCGACAGGTGCTATTAATGGGGCTTCAGAAGCCGGATGGATTGATCTTTGAATTTAGAAGAGCGTCTGGTGCTTTTTGGAGAGTTAGATGTGATTTGGGATCTTGATCTGGGGATTGTGGTTTTCCCTTTGTGTGGTGAGCCCTGAGTTGTCATCGCTGTGAACAGCTGTTGAGTTTGAGTTTTTATTTAAATTTTATATACGTTATTTCATCTAAACCATTTGCCAAAAGTTTTGATTACACATTTTGCTCACGATAAGACTATACATACTCGTATACCATAGAAGTATGATCTAAAATACGAATCAGTTCGCTAAGTTTTGCCCATGCTCTGGCGGGAAAGAGCAGACTTTTCTACTTGGCAATTTATTTGGTATCTTTTCTATTTAGAAAACATAACTAAAAATAAAATGGCGCTGATTCTACAGAGATTACGGCTGTGACACGTAAAATTTACACCGACTTAAAATATATTATATATATTTACCTGAGTTAAACTACTTTTAAATCTAAGTAAAATGTCTCCTTTACATAAGCCCCCGTGCAGGATGTATCTATAAACTCTGTCCTTACTTTCTTCCAATATATGTAGACTGAGATTATATGCAAATTGTCGTGTGGGTAAAACCTGCACCTTTACATAAACTTCCATGTTTCCATGATCATTATGGCGACTCAAACTGCCTCAACACCACTATGAACAGGTGTATAACTTAGTTCACAAGTTTAACCTACAATAATAAATTCACAATAAAGTCTATTGGTAAATAAGTAGTATTATTTAGTACTTTATTACTTTTACGGCAATGTAAAACGGAAGCGAGTTCAATTTTAGTTAAAGAATCTACGAGATACAACCCATCCATTCGTTTCCAAAGGTGCTGTTGTGTTTAAATAACAAAGAAAACGTATTCATGGTTAGATTTTTCCTTTTTTACAACTAGGGAACAAACCCCTTTATGTATCAAACGGGTTAAGTATTAAGTAAAAATATTTACACATTTACACACATTTGTAACTGATAGCAAATTTCTTCGAACAACCAACCAAAAACTGTCCAAACTTGTTGCATATATCCTAAGTTTTGCATACATTTTGACTTCAGACTAAACTATGTCTATGTCTAATACTTTTGCAGCCAGCATAACAAACAAAGTACGGTACAGTTATATTTCTTGGCACGATTTTCAACTCTTTGTGTAATTTTCCAATCATTGGTATGACAATTGGAAAAGACAACTAAGATGCTCTGCCCACAAATTAAAAACTCTCAAACCACATACACTCTACTACAAAATATATCATCCCCCCCTATAACAGTCCTAATTAGCAGCTAATTATGAACCTTCTTCAAAGAAATACCATCGGGACAGGAAATAGATTGGTAAGACCACTTTGGTAGCCTCTCCATTTCGGTGATAATT
This sequence comes from Matsumurasca onukii, assembly GCA_018831715.1. Lineage (NCBI taxonomy): Eukaryota > Metazoa > Arthropoda > Insecta > Hemiptera > Cicadellidae > Matsumurasca > Matsumurasca onukii. Next base: position 83,321,568 of record CM032058.1, read on the forward strand.
AAAAACCCATCACTTGGCTTTCTCCGACCAATGTCGTAAAACACTCATTTTAGAGACCTCTGCAAACTTGACGTCTTCATCCAGTCGCACGCTCAGGAGCCAGATAAGGAATCATGTCAGGCCCAGAAGAGAGTGGAGATTGTATTTCTGTTGGAAGAATTTCTTCTGCTGAGAAGCCAAACTATCAATACTTTGCAGCGTGTACTTTAAAATTAATATTTTAATTACATCAACTACAGGAAAACATGAGTTTTTATCTCTAATCACTTTTCGGAGATGAACAGGTCTTATAAGAAGGGAGGAACAAAGACTGTCGTAATTTCTGTACTTTTCCATCCCGTAAGTAGTTTCACAACAATTAACTATTGCCTAGTTGTAGTGACAACTAACTAATCACTGCCTATTCTAAGATAAATCTGGAAACCATTTTCGTTCTTCCTGCCAAATAAACACTTGACATATTTGGTAAGGTGGTTTATATCCCCTGTGTTATAGTATTTTGTTCTAAATACTTAAGAATTAACTGCCGATCTAACAATTCCTTCTAGCTAACAGGCTAAATAGTTATTCAACATATTTTAAAGTAGTCTAGGCAATTAGCTTTACGTTAGAGTATTTCTATAATAATTTCATTAAAGTTTCTACTTGGACCTCCTTGTCAATGGGTGTTATGTTTAGCATTATGTCGAGTTTCTCTACATAGAACTAGTAAGAAGAGGTCTCACGTTTTTAATCTAAATTGTTCCTGATTTTGTAATTCACCTTCAGTTTATATACCTTATATTGTTATGGAACAAAATGAGTTTTTAATTACCTCCGTCAATATCCAATGCACTTTGACATGTAACATCCATGTGTATTTTCATCTTTAACAACAAGCCAACAGGTGGATTTTCAACAAACTGCACGTCTGACATTGATGTCCCTTACATCGAAACGTTCGGGGATGTAACAACCATAAGCAACATTTTGGATATTGACGGGGGTAATTAAAAACTTGTTTTGTCAAATTGATATCCAAGGGGTAAACAATGAATTTTTATTATTATGGAATATAATTGCCTGCTGGGTGACACAAATACAAGGTTTATATTCACAGTTTATGTAAAAAAACTAATATAAATAATATCATCCAAATGCTATTTTCTCAAAATTTTATCCCTCACGTTTAAAGTTATCTGTTGACACAACAGGAAATGTACGTTTGATTACTTTCCACCATTATCACGGGGTACTGGGAGACCTAGTTGTCTAGAGTACTAGCAGACCCCGGGGTCTCCCAGAACCCCCACACATGTCTGCTAATGTAGGTGCCGTGTTCTGACTAGGTGTGTTCTACGTGGAATCTACAAATTGAACTCCTAACTGTACGGATAACAAACTTGTTTCTCGAATAATTAAATTGGTTTCTTAAGAGATGTATTAACGGGTTATTATGTTCAAGCTACGTTTTGTACACGAGTAAATTATATAATTTAGTATGAAAGTAACAATATTTTATACAATATATAATGGAATTACCTATAGGATGTATCATTTGCACGTAATATGAGATTAACTCTTTATCGTTCCTATGATTTGAGATTTTTGTCATTCTTCCTTTTCAATAAAATAATCAAGGTTTAGACTAGGTACTTAACCTTACAAACGATCTTCTTTCATTTCAAAATTCATTCATATAGAAGCTTATCAAACAACCGTTTAGGTTTGAGTTAATTGTACTGAGAGCCAAAATACTTGTTCTAAATGATTCATTTATCAGCAAAATCATTCAATGGGTTACAATTTTGCTAGAATCTAGTGTTGATAAACACTTAACTACATAGAATTACAAAAATACTCCTTTAGTCAAACTTCAATACGGAAAATGTTGATTGGCTTTTAAATGATGCTTTTATGGATGATTTAAGTGGTAGCTCTAAAGGTCCATTTGAAATAATAAATCCATGGTTAATAATACTCGATATCCAGATGGTAAAAAGGTAAAGTTTGTCTTGTTTAACGAGGCGAAGTTAGGACTACAAAGTCCTCTCTACCACTCAACCTCGACCTTTACCTAGCGTCACCGTATTAGTCACATTACAAATGTAAGTGGTGACTGCGGGGATCGAACCCGCGCCACCGGAGTGATGAGCTCAGGAGTCGCGTGCGATACCAATCCGCCACGGATCCGCTAATCCGATGGTTGGTGATTATTATCATCTTTTTCATCCTGAAAGAAGAAAGTTTAGAGTTCAGTATTGAATTAAAAACGATTAGGAAGACTATTTAGGTGGAACGGTATATACGTACAACTGTGGGTGTTGAGTTTGAGTTTTGACAATGGTGTGATCTATGGCTGCCCCGGGCAGAGCAAGTCGCACCCCATTTCTGAAAACCTATATGACATAAATCAATATTCTCTGTTCTCCAAGTCATTTATATAGACCACGGTTAAAGTTCTGATTTTCCTCTATTAAATACATTTTGTCGTGCAAGAAATTAAAGTATTTTGTGCAGTAGTTTTAACGTTGACGATAAAATAATTTTTGAGTTTGAAATATTAGTCCATTGTTAGTGAACAAGAAGAGCATGTTCTTGGTTCTTCTTGGTGTACACGGTGTCCTTCTTAATAATTATCAACAATGGAAAATGTCCAAATAAGATATAAACGAGATTAATGAAATCTCTACAAGCATATGGCTGGGAAAGAAGATACGATTTTGTGGTAATTTTGGTTTAAAAATAGGATATAACAGAAACAACTAATATTGAACCACTCATACCAGTACAAACCTATAAAACCCTATGAAAAGGTGCGAAAACTGGTGAAAGCCCGATGACATTCAAGAACGAACTAAAGACTCTTACACAAATTAAGGTAATTTAGGTAGATAAGTCGCAAAATGTATTTGATTGCATCGAAATTTCAGTAGTAAGGGCCATATGCTAGAGAATATTGCTCAGAAAGGTACTCCCGTCAGAAGACATATTCAAATAAAAATAATCGCCAAAACACTTCAGCTAATCAAAATACCAACATTTGTTGTATAACCCTTCAAATGGAACGAATAAGAAAGAACGCGTCTGTGTCATTCTGAAGATACAAAAATGAAAAGTACTTGTAATACCATCTAAATGGTTGCAGCTCTTTTCAACAAACGTGTAATTATGTAAAATTTTCTCATGTAATACTTTTCTAGCCTACTTCTACCTGAACAATTCATCTACGTCTAACTTATTTATATAAATAAAATATCATGATAAAATTTAAGAGTAAGCAGATAAGTTATTTAATGTTTCTGGGGGTTCCTGAGGGGTTAGTCATAAGACACTCGTTTATTCCTAATCTCTCGTGCCATTCCTATATCAATCTCTGCTGACAAAACCCCAGTATCCCTCACTTACAAAAAAACTCCAATCACAAAGTCGACGAGCCAGAGAAGTAACGCCGCTCACGCGCAATAAACCTCCGCTGACGAGCTAATCGCCAATCAGCCGTCTGCGCATGTTACTGCGCACCTGTAATTACCTCTTGCGCATGCGCAGATCTCAGTCCTGCGCACAATGGACCCATCACTCAACCTCAGACGTCCCCTCGTTTGAAATCTATTAACCCAGCTTCTGGACGACCTTTGGAATTATTTATCGCTTCAGTGTTTGTTCGTCTCGTCCCTCTCGAGAAAGGTAAAATGTGAAATGTGTAAAAGGTACGATATCCGAGCACTGGCGTGAAGTTGGAAAGATTACTGGGCAGTTGTATAAAGACATACTTGTTAGAGTCAGTTCAATTTGCATGATGTCCGTGTTCTGCAATGTCCTTCTCTGATTGCAACTGCTGATGTTTCATTAGCGAGAACACGTATCGAGAGGCTACAACTCTGCTGTATTGCATGCAGTTTTCTACCGACGGGTTCGTTGCCATTCCTCTCAATAACTTTTATTTCATTGCGTAGGCTGATTATTGACGTGTTATGCCACAGTAGAGAGAAACGTCACAGGATTTGTGTTGTGTAATGATATCACTAATCTGTTTCTGTAGTTTTTTCTCTAAAATAAAATTCAAGTCACAACTAAATTACGAGTTTTAGCCTTTATTTATGCAGCTTTGGTCGGTAATGTTAGAGTTTCTTTGCCATATTGAATCAAAAGTTCCGACATAACTTATGGTATTTTGGTACCTTTTTCCATAAAATGAAATAAGTGATGGAAGGATGTCTGCTTTCGTAGCTGAGTGGTCACTGTTGTTGCATCAAGTGACAGACGAATCGATTCCGATTAAAGGCTGATGGTTCCCTGAAAAGCTTTTGTATTTGGCATAACTATAATATTTAGTTACTGTAACAAAGAATATCTCTAGTGTATACTATAAGCAAAACACTTTAATTTCTTAAAAATACTGAATTTTACGTCTTTATAGTATAACACTGTTTGCCGTAAATTGGTACATCTTCAGTAGCTCAATAGTGAATGGATTAGCCCTTCTGCAAAAGATACGACCCGGACCCGGTGTATACTGAAAACATTCTAATGCTTGCAGACACTATCCAACTATCTTCTACATGCCAGATATATAAAATAAGTGTTTTCAGATACTCCTACAAATGCTATCGTATCCAACACATGAAATGACTGCGATTAATAACCACTGCTAAAGATTCCTTACTCGCCTTGACCGTTTTACGCCATCGCCGACTACTTTAACCACCGATCTTTGAGTTTAGAGCCCAAAACTACCTCCAGAGCCTCCTAACCTTTCCTAAATCTAATCTAACCTTCTTTTCTTTTCTTCCAGAGCAACGTCGAGCGTGGTGGCGCTAGGAGCTCACGTGATCTGCAGCCGAGTTCCCGGCCTGACCGCCAGACAGCGCGATATGTGCAGAGCCGCCCCTGACGCCATGGTGGCTGTAGGGGATGGCATCCGCCTCGCCACCCTGGAGTGCCAACAGCAGTTCCGGTCACACAGATGGAACTGCACGGCCATCGGCAAGGGCAACTCTTTTGGTCACGTTGTGGTTGTAGGTAAGTTGTGAATCTGGAGTTCCTCAAGCATCAGTTCTGGGGCCTTTTATTTTTAATTAGCATTAAACTATTCACTTGCGCTTTGTTTCACTTTTGTCGTTGATGGTGGAAGGACTTAGGAGTTTTAAATGTTTTTTTCTGCCATTCTCCATAGTTTTGAATGCAAGAAGATTGCTGTATTGTTCACTCATTGTGACTTTAAGTCCCGATTTACCTTTTATTTGCTGACGAAACGGCAATACTTAACTATATTAAATATACAATTATATTCTGGAATGAAGTCGCTACTAGAATATTTTTATTAACACTCCCCTTTTAATCAAAATAAAACTAAAGTTTGAGTTACAAAATAGTTTTTTACTATGTAGTTCCTTAAAGACTCCTTTTAATAAAGGTAAAGGTTCGAAGCTTCTTGATTAATAAATTGGAAACCATTTGGAAAATAGGAAATCGGTCTTGGTTGTAAACACAAACTTTAGCCTATTTACTTCATAGCAAAATAAATTTCTCGATATTACAATGTAGGTCCCAAAAATGTACTACTCTACATAATAAATTGAGTTTACTATTTGCAACATTTATGTCATTTCAACCCCAAACTTCTAAGATTTATAGTATGCATAAAATCTGGTGTGGCATCTTGTCAACATATCAAACACGAACAGCCTATAACCATGTAAAACATGGTTAGGGTTTCAGTGATATTACACCAGGTTACACATTACTCAACTGAAATATCCACTGGCCTTAAGACGTAATAAATTTAGCTCAATGATTCCACCCAGTCTTTCTCAAATAACTCCACCGTGTGCATAGGATCCTAAATCTGTTTCTCAATAACATTACAGACTAACCTTTTTCCATTTTGTATCAAAACACTAAATGTTTTTGCTGTTTCAAGTCCACTCTATTTGTATTTATTGTACTATCAAGCTCATGGCGTGTTGATCCGTATAATTTTAAGTTTAAAGAATAATCTTCTGTAAACCCCTGCTCAAGCCTCTGCCGCTGCCCGCACCCATCCAAATCCTGAATTGATACCCCATCCATTTCAATTTCAAAACACCCATTACCGAATCTAAACAAATTCCACTCAATCAGCCGGACCGGGACCAGGGGCGGTTTGAATCGATGATTAAAATCACACAAATATCGCTTTATGATCTGTGTTAATCCCGACGCTGAGGTAGGAGTCTGTAGGCTTGAACGAGTCCTTAATGCTCCTGAGGTAGCTGGTCACTCAATCATCTTGATAATCTCATAAATCAAAACTGGAGCAAGTGATTTCTCGCATAACCAAGCGTTAAACCAGATCCAGCGCCTAATTTGGAACTGGGAGCGACTCGAGGACAACATAATACACTGGTCGGAGGGTTGCCTGCTTCTGAGATACACTCGGAGTGATTTGAGGATTGACTGTTTGTTGTTGAAATAATGTTTTTGGTCAGTAAATGCTATTGATGGTGAATCTTCTGGTAGATCCTCGTATATTTTATGTATGACATTGCCTGAATAGTTGTAATATTTTAGGTTTAGAAAACTTACGCAAAGCACCGCACAGATAAAGTATAATATAATGTTATTATTCTGACTTACTTTACCTAGCATTTCCAAGTAGTTTTTAACTACCAGTAGATTAAAACCTCATGAACATACGAGTAGTATCATGTTTATACTGTATGTTAGGTTTTTAGGTGGGTTTTATAATTTATAATCATAATATAGCTTCATAGGTTGCGTATAGCAATACTCATGGAAAGAATGCATGTTTCTTTTGATATTAGGTAAATCAAGAGTAATATACTAATAAAATAATAATAAACGTCAATAATTTATAACATCATCAAAGCTCTTTTACTTAAAACTATTTTACTGTTGGTTTGAAGGGGCTATTTCCATTACGGTTGTTTAAAACGTATAGCGTGATGCCATGAAATAAGAGTTCCACAAGGCTCCATACTTGGACTACTCTTCTTAATCTCTACTATCTTTACAGGAAGAACGACAACGCGCCCTACGGCCCCAAGTATCCTCTATGGAGCTCCACAAGGATCCATACTAAACCATATCCATACTTAAACCACTACTCTCTTTAATCCATCCCCACATTTAGGAAGCAAGGAGGCTGCCTTCACCTACACCATAAGCAGAGCCAGCGTGACTTGCTCCGTAACGACCGCGTGCCCCGTGACCCCAAGTATACTCTATGGAGTTCCATAAGGATCCATACTTAAACCACTATTGTTTCTAATCCACCCTCACTTTCAGGTAGCAAAGAGGCCGCCTTCACCTATGCCATAAGCAGTGCCGGCGTGGCGTACTCCATAGCGGCCGCGTGCGCTCGGGGGAACATATCCGCCTGCGGGTGTGACCCCAAGCACAAGGCACGGAAAGAGGTGGCTCCCAAGGGTTGGAAGTGGGGAGGGTGCAGCGTGGACGCAGGCTACGGCATGAGACTTGCCAGGAGGTTTCTGGATGCCAGGGAGATCGAGGCTGATGCGCGTAGTCTGATGAACCTCCACAACAATAAGGCTGGTAGAAAGGTAAAGCTTTAGATTTCTTAGCAATACTCTATGTACGAGGATAAGTTCCTCGTATAAGTATAAAAGGAACAGAATAATAGTCTTTTCAGCTGTTTCTAAGAAATCTTTATGATGGTTTATGAACATCGTCTGCACTCGGATTTCACTGTGCTGCCTCTATAGTATCAAAGTACTTTTGAAGTCAAATAATACTTCTTCACCATCCACAAAGAATTTCATCAACAAAATATATCTTCGACTGGCGTGAACAGAAGTGAATCGATCTTTGGGTTTTCCACTCAAGAAAGTCCCGTATGAATCCTTTTAAATGTAACGTCTTCGTTTTTTCCTTTCACTTCAACTACTCATTGACTCTGCAATATATTATATGACTGTTTCATTATTTACCCTACTCTACATAGATGACTTGTTACAGGCAGTGCGGCAAGGCCTGGTGACCGAGTGCAAGTGTCACGGGGTGAGCGGCTCCTGTACTATGAAGACCTGCTGGAAAACCCTCCCTCCCTTCAGGGTCATAGGGGACGTGCTGATGCGCAAATACTACAGAGCAAGGTATTCAAAGTTTAAAATGATTGACTTTACTTATAATTAAAAAACTGCTTTAAGTTAAAGAGGGATAAAAGGTGTCACACCTTTAGGAACCAGGAAAAGTTACCCACAATGGAACAGAGAGAAAATACGGTAGTTTAACCTAAATATGAAGGTGTTCTCGGCAAAGCTGTGCCTTATTCCTTCAAACAGCTCCCTTCAAACGCCTGTTAAAAGCACGTACTAGAGTAAGACTCTTCCACACCCCAAACTCTTGCCAGATGGACCCCTATTCCAACTTGGATAAGGCCTTTTGATACCTCGACACATCATCTTAGTTTGAGTCCCCAAAGGGTTCTTCATGTCCCACCTTCAGAACATTAACATTTCCAAAACAAGTACTTCAATTCCTAAATAAACCTTTGTTTACATCCTAGGTCTGTGGTGGCTCTACCCTCACCACGGGGGATGATGGCTCTCTCCACCCGCAAGGGCAGGGCGGTCAGCAGTCCCAAGAAGTCAGACCTGGTGTACCTGGAGCCCTCGCCCAACTACTGCGAGAGAGACCCCTCTACCGGGTCACTGGGCACGGTCGGTCGTCTCTGCAACCGCACGAGTAAGGGTAGGTTTAGAATAAGAAGTAGGGGAAGGAGAGTTTAAGGCTCCGCTTCATGCCGAAGGTAAGAATGGACATGGCTCCGAGATCGTTGTGTCAGTAGAGTTTTAGCCAGAATGTGGGGGAGTTCTATAGGAGGTGGCAGAGGTTTGAAAAACGGATGCCCACTCAAGCTCTGACCACTCGTAGCTGTTGATACTAAAAGCAACGTGTTTTAAATAATACATCATAAAATTCTATGAAAATGAACCGTGCATGGTCTCTAAACAACTATAGAGATACCATAGAATTGTTGTTCTTAAATATCAAGCGGAATGGCTTCTCTCTTTTCCTGTTAGCTGCAAGATAGTACTTGTACCAAGAAGGGACACATATTCACCCATCATGGAAACCAGGAATATGTGAACATGATTTGTGAGCAGGCAATTGGCTGGATAAAGTCAAATGAAATATTATTGCCTTTTTAATTTTAAAAACTTTTGATACAGGTATTTGTTTAGTATGCTTTCTAGTGTCGTTCCTTATTTTATCTTTCAAAACAAAGTGATTTGGAATTCAATAGAAATCAAGATTCAAATAAATGTACTACTTATTATTTTTGAGTTCCTAATACAATGGCTAAAAAATCAAATCAATATGGTAAATTTAATTCTAAAATAGTTAAGACATTTTCGTTATTTCGTGTTTATAGATATCAAACATACAGTAATAAATTTCTATTTAATCTTTTTTGCTTTTCTTAAGGTCACCAATTGTTGTGGCAAAACTATTTCATTTTATACTCGTAGATGTGTTCTTTTCGTTGTTGGTTCTTGTCTTTTGCTTACTTCATGAATTTTAGTCACTTTTCATCATTGTTGTGTTTTTAGCCTCTTTTCCTTTCTTTACGCTTCTTGATTTTGTTTCATTGGCTTGTTTTCCGTCTGTCCCTCATTCTAGTTCATTTTAGTTTTCCATTTCTTTTCTTTTGTCTTCCGCTTCTCGTAAGTTTTCTAAGTTAAATTTCTTCTTTTTCTATTTTCTCTGTGTCATTTACATATTTGTTTTGTTGTGTTGCAGGCACTGACGGCTGTGACCTGATGTGTTGTGGTCGAGGCTACAACACTCACCAATTCACCAAAGTCACGCATTGCAGGTGCAAGTTCCACTGGTGTTGTTATGTCAAGTGTGACACTTGCAGTGAGAAATCGGAACAATATTCTTGTAAATAACATTGGAAGTACACGTCAAGCAGAAATGGTGTCGTGGATGTGAACAATCATTAATCATGTTTCAACCGCAGTTACTTAGTGGCGAAGCTCTTCTTGGTGGTTCTTTATGTTAGAAACGTTCTATAGAATCCATTTTTGGCTTTCATGAGAAGCATTTTGAGCTGTAAATCTTACATGACCTTGCGCTTATTGAGTAAGACTCAGAAATTAAGTAAAAATGGTTATTAAAGAAATTAGAAAACAGTTAAGTCAAAACAAAGTATATTTAAGGGTTTTGAAGAAAAGCTATTCCATTGAAACTCGTGTTGATGTTATTCATGTTAAAAGTGTGCGATCACACAATTTTCTTTTCAAAAGCACCTATGGTCCATAAAAATAAATTTAAAACCTACTGTCCTGTACATTAATTTGTTGTTTATTTAGTTTTTTGTCATTGGTTGAAATTTAGTCCAATACTATGGCTCAGGTTTTCTATTGGTTGATATGTTTAAGACATATTATGTAATACTAGTACCGATCTTAAAATAATCAAATTATCTTATACCTACAACATCAAGTTGCCCAACCTCCTTAACATAAAAAAATTCCGGATTCCGTAAATATTTACATACACCCTGGTATTAAACAGGTTAAGTTCGGTTTGCTAAAGCAATCTACTGAAGTAGTTCTTAAAAACAAGTCCTCAAATGGATTATTTAAGTATATTTATACAGGTACCAACTCCATTATGTTATTGAAACGTTGGATGTTTTATAATACGTAAGTTCTTTGCTGACGTAGATAAATACGATGAAATAGGACCACAGTTATTTAAGTGACCATATGGGCGTTTACAAAGCAACTCCGAAAAGGACCTTTTCTCTGATAAAATGTGCATTTACTTAAAACTGTCTACGTCAACTGTAATATTCTATGTACATATTCCCCCATTACAAAAGTCTGAAAGGAATGCTAACACACAAGACTAACAAACAGTTCTGTAAAAAATGTTAAAATTAGCTTTAACTCTGCTGTAAATGTACACGTATTTAGATTTTAATTATGAAGTGAGATTGTAATTTATGTACATTCCATAATTTATTTCATCTATTTAATAACGTTTATCTAAGACGTAACATTATTAATAAAACTTGTCTTTTTAACTGTCCAAACATTGGTGTTGTTTTCATTTGCATCCTGCCTTATTTATCTCTTACTTTTCTCACGTTCCTTTATATTTTAATTATTCAATTTTGATGTACTCTTTCTTTTCGGTTCTCTTGCATATCCTTTCTATTCCAATCTGATTAGTTTTGATTTGCGTCTAACATTTAATTCATTTTGTTTAATTTTTGTTCCTTGGTATTTATTTATTAAATTTTTGTTTCGATTGATTTATTTGAGTTATGCTCTTCTCTATCTTTGCATCTTACTTATACATTCATTCGATTTGCTTCCAGAGTTTTTACCTTTGGACGATCAACTTTTTGATTAAGAACGAAATATTTATCTTGCTCAAACGCTTTAAATTATTAATGACCAGTCTCAGCCAGTCAACCAGCTACTGAGGATGACTCTCCACAGCGAGGTCGAAACGTTTAGCAGTATTTGTATTTCAACTGTGACACGGTGTAAACCGGAAGCCTTAGACATTAATGATGACACCGGCCGCGAAAGCTTAAGAATTTAGCTTTAAATTATGCTTATACGAGTAGAATAAAGTTAATGTAATACAATCTATAAGTAATATACAATTTCTTTTAAAATGCAGGTACGATTTTGAATACCTTTCCACCAAACTCACTATTCTTGGTAACACTCTCCACTTCTAGTCACACTATACAGACCAGGTGAATGTAGCTATCTCTGCTATAGTGCTGCTATCTACGAAACACGGACTGAGTCTATAAGTCCCATGTCTGCCCACAGATCGCGTGGGTGACCGCTTATCACACTAATTAATTTTAATTGACTTAAAGTCGGCGAGCCGCTTAAGTGTTAACTCTCCCGCCCAATCTCGAGAAAGTTTGTGCAGGAAATGCGTTTCTTGTGATAGCTGTTTATGGAACTTTAGTATGAGTATGTTTTCGTGTGTGGAACTAATTTTAACAAAATAAAACCAATTTTTGGGGGGATGGGTGATTAATATTTGGTAAAATATTTAATTTGAGTCTTAGGAGGTCCAATGACTGGGACTCGTGGCGTGGTCCTGTAATCCAGCTTCATGGAGGTCAGGTTTTGAGGATGATATAGGTCTAAAGCACCTCAGATAGTCTCAGATCATCTAAAGATACTCGAATCAACTCCCACTATCGTTTAGATATATCAGACCATAACCTGCGTGGTTCGGAAGTCACGTTAAGCCGTTGGTCCTTGTATTTCCATTGGTCATTGGGCTATTAACTAATGACCAATTCTAAGGAAGAGTCGGCCTTAGTTTGTAACAAGACTACACCTCATAACCCATTACTACCACTCATGAACCTCATCCTTCACCACATATTTGCCTTAAAATACCCTCATGAGAGTGGTCGGTATCTCACATAGTGATTTAGTGATTTAGAATGAGTCTCGTTAAGAGAGTTTGGTATTAAAATGTTGCGTTTTGATCGAGTACTTATGTATTAATGTGTATAGATCAAATAATATACAACACTGCTAAAACACAAATTTTGAATTTAAAAGTTATTCATACGACAACCTTTATGAGTAGAACCCACCAATCTGATGTTATTTGAATCGTTATTCTATAAAAAATCTGTGGTGAGCAGAATTTTGATAATTGATGGAAATATAAGAAGATAACGCAATATAAAGGAAATCACACGGGAATTACAGGTCAGCTACTATTAGTACATAAGTAGACTTTGAAGCAATAACTAATTCCACATATTTACAATCTTCCAACAATCACTGGTAGAATTAGAGCAGAAACATGTATCCAAAAACCTCGTATATACAAAATATTATTTTCAAGGGTGCTGTACTGTTTTATTCATATTACTTAAAACTATAACATCACTGTAATTTCAAATTTTACATACTCGTTACATTTTGAAAGTTCTGAAAATTCTTCAGACTTTACCAATGAATCTTGTTTCCTTATCCAATCTCGTAGCGGATGCGTGGCGGTTTGGTATCGCGCGTGACTCCGGAGCTCATCACTCTGCTAGCTTGGGTTCGATCCCCGCATTCACCACTTACATCTATAAAGTGGCTATACGGTAACGCTAGGAAAAGGTCACGGTTGAGTGGTAAAAAGGAATTTGTTGTCCTAACTTCATCTCCTTAAACAAAATAACATTTTTACCTTTACCTTTTAAAATTATACTTGTCCAACAAAGACTCATGGATATACACATCATACTAAAGCAACACTATCTACGCTAACAGTCACTATGAGTGTACTACGACCCAAGATAACAATCCTTGTCATAACGTCAAGGTCTACATGCGGCGCCGTCATTTTCTCTTTCATCTTCTTCTGTCATAAACGGTTTATTGAGCTTTAACTCCATCCTTGTGGCTGGAGTGGTGCATCACTGCCTCTCGTGATTCTCACTCCTTTTCATTATTGGCCTTCAGTAGTGATGCAGAAGATTCGGTTTAGTTTGTTTAATTTGTTGTTCATGTCGGATGGGGAATAACCTAGGTGATGGTTTCAGAGCAATTGACGACCGTGATCATTTTGGGAACAAAATAAAACTTCCACCAAACGAGATTATGGGCAGTGATGTCCTTGGGGCTGAGTTTTAGTGCTTGTCAACTTTTTTCAGACGAAGGCTTAACTGGTGAGACATCTAAAATGTGAACATATTTATGAATGTACCACTTTAAACGACAACAAGATGTTTCAAGACTTTTCGTCTGAACTTTGTCAGACATCTTCAGTTTAGTTTTAAAATTGTAGAAAGAATATAATAACTGTATAAACAAGCTATTTTCCAGGTGGAATGAAAAAGGTGATATTAAAAACGAAGACATGGGCAAATCTGCCTTAAGTTAGCCGAACATACATAGTTGTATCACGAAACACGCTATTGCATTTGAAGACACAAATAAACTGGCTAGAGAGAACCGCTATTTGTACAGGCTTGTGAGAGAGACCAATGAAATTAAGAAGCACCCAAATATTTTAAACCACAAGGAAAATTCATAAAATACTAACACAACTGTCATCTGATTAATTTTATCTAAATCCACCTGGAAAATAGCTTGTTTATATATTTACTGATACTTTTTAACCTCTTTATACAATTGTTTTATTCTTTCGACAATTTTAAAACTAAACTGAAGATGTCTGACATAGTTCAGGCGAAACGTCTTGAAACATCTTGTTGTCATTTATAGTGGTACATCCATAAATCTTTTGACATTTACTGTCAACTTTCTTTTTAAATACTAAAGTTTGTTAATCCTCTCTTTTGTTAGTTTTACCTTTAGTAACAATAGTTGTAAACAATATTATTATATATTGTATTATTATTCATTAGTCTAAAGTGCTAGAGGTTCTAAAGTTCTAACTTTATCTTTTGTCAATACAATTTGTTTGTCAATAAAGTCCTTTGTTACTGTTGATGTTGCTGTTAAAGTTTAACTGGAGCACCGACAAGCGAGATTTATTGATTAATTAAATAAAAATTACAGTGGTATTTAATTCAGACAAACCTTATAGCAATCCCAAAATCATCAGTTTAAAAAAAAAGTTTGCTTTGGTTTTGTTAATTTACACAGTTTATTGTGTTGATAATTACTAAACAACCAACGAGGACAAAACTATAGTATGTTAAAAGATATGGAACACCACAATTAACAAATGGATGTAGCCTATTAGCCTAGAAAAGTTAAAACTTCAAACATGTAATGTCAACTTTTGTAGTAAACCCCTTGCTGATTTTGGAAGTTTCACTCTTAACCAGAACAAAAGGTTTCATAAAAATTGGTAGTAATCTAAATGAACCATCTTAATTTGTCCATTACAAATATTTCGTACATACTTTTCTAACAACTGTGCCTTATTTCTTATTTGCATTTAATTTTACTTTTTGTTTACTCATATTAAGTAACATGGTGTCAGTTACAATTCAACTTACGAGCCTATGCAGTGTGGGAAGGGGAAGGGGGAGGAGTATGTTCTCACTAAGTTCATTACTTATACAGGACGACGCCCAACTCTGACATTAATTATGTGTTTCTGTCCTCAACTCCGAGCAGGGAAGGCTTTCATTTCATCACTTGATACTAGATTTGGTTATTATTAAAAGTGTAGCCAGAACGATCCAAGTATGAATCACAGAATGTCTGTAAGTTGAAATTTGTAAAAATGGCGTTTAAAAACTCTTTCTTCAATATTCAAACGGCTGAAAATGTTGAAACACGATTTGGCGTTGTTTATCACTTTCTGGTAAGGTACTTTTTTTGTAATTGGGGCTTTGTACCGCCCACTCCAAAATTGGCCGTTGGGGTGAGTCTTAAAATTCTTAAGAAATCCCTAGTTTGCGATCCCATTTTAAAGGCCATGAAAGTAGAAAAACCAACAATTACCGACGACCCATTTAGTGACTCAAAACGTATGCGACTTTGTGGACAAATAAACTGTTGCCAACGGTTAAGTTTGCAATATACCAAAACCCGATGACATTTTCGTCTTAAGAGACCAAGAGCTTTATACTCAGATGAAACTTTATACGTTTTTGATATATAAAAATATTGTCCAGGAACCGTATACCAGATAAAAACCTCTAAGGCCCTAACTTGGCCACGTAAATAAAGAGATGTTTTCATTATTTCAACCCTAACGAGTGGCACCTTCTTTTGAAAGTGTTAGTCCCTGAACCAAAAACCACCTTGGCAGAAGGCTGTCTGAGAATATTACTACATGCGTACTTTTTGGTGCTGTATAATTGTTGTATATCAATACAAGTAAGAATTTCATAAATTTCCTACTTCATACTCTACAGAATCTTCCATGAAAACACCTACCTAACAGCAAAACTCACAGTTCAACGCTGTAGACCAAATCAACAAGATACCACCCAGGTACAAATTGATTTGTTCGCCTAATATTCTATTCTCAACCCATCTCCCGGAGCTAGAATAGTTCAGAATGCCTAACTAACCAGGCCGAATCATGGCTGGCCGCGATCAATCGTCAACTGATCGCCGATCCCTCTACTTAAGTCACACGATCGCGGCAATTGGCGTCAGCGGCTTGAGGCCATATGTAAATAGGAGGGAATGAGTTAGCTGGGGAATCAGACAATGGAAAGTCTTTGTAGACGTCCGATTTTCTTCATAAAGAAAAGGCTAGTTTAATAACCAAATTTATCTCCGGGCGGTTCTAATATCATAGATGCAATTCTCGCTCATCCACCACTGACCACTCTTTACTTCACACTATCAAAAAAAGAAGAAGAAGAAACAAAAGAAGAAGAAAAAGCAGAAGGAGAAGCAGAAGAAGAAGAATAATATATTTATTTTCTAAAGTTTAAACAATATTACAGAATTTGTTTGATACTGATTCCTCGTGAAACTGATAATAGTTTATTATTAGGCCTATACATATAAAACTTTTTTCCAAACATGTTTCTATAAAAATATTGTAATACACGAAGGGACAATAATCCCCGAAAATAACATCATGAATAGTCCAAACGATTGAACCACGGTTACTTTGAGGTGAGGTTATTTTTCTAAGAGTTTCTTTGCTAAAAAATATTCAAATCAAGAAAACATCGTCAGTATACTAACTCATGGCATCGAGTAGCCTATATGCTACAGAGGAACGATAGTTAATTATTGATTATTAGCTAATCAACCTAGTTTTTTATCAAAGCTACGCTTTCCTAGGAAGCGGTGAACGCTACATCACTAAATACGTAAATAAACTTATTAGCCGTAATATAGCGATCAACGCTTTCTTAGCAAACCATAGCTTTAGAAGAATTTGATGATTGGGTAAATAGGATAACGATTAGCCGTCGTGGTGCACCTACTAGCAATTACGAACTATTACGCGAAAAATGACAGCTGTAAACAGGTATCAGCATTCACTCGGGCTTCTACAACTATAAATTCAATACTCATAGACACATATTTTGTCGGAAAGCGTGGAATCGCCCCGTTCTTCGAGTGTTCAAGGTTCGACTTTGACGTCTGGGGCCCTGGGGCTCCGCCCACCATGACGCTACACTCCTGATCTTTGCGCCTTATTATCTCAGTTGGTACAAAGTCACCCGTCGTGTGGGCAGCTCTACAAACTTCCCTCTTTCCAAGTTTATAATGAGTATATTCGTTAGAGTTTGACAAGGATATGATAATTCGCGGCGCCTTTGGCCAACACCGCTCTCTCTCTCTCTTGGAGTGTTTGTAGCCCGTATACAGATTTGCTCTACTAGTGATATAAAGAAACATGCTGTGATTCATAGCTATGTTAGTACGTTTTACTATCTCTAAAGATAAACCTGGAAAAGATAGTCTGGATTATAGTAAAACTAAAAATGGTATCCATTGTCTTAGGGCTTAAGTTGTTGGAAAATAAAATATATAATTTAAAATTAATCAAACAGACCAATAAATAGATTTATTTCTGCCTAAAGCTTTCGTGGACCAAGAGCCTCTGATGATATGAACCTGGTTCATGAAGAACTATAGGTGGAATTTGATCTATTTATTGGACCGTTTGATTAATTTAAAATTATAATAATGATTATTACACATAGACTCACTTAGGGTTGCTTGAACTTTATAGTTGAAAAAAATAAAACCCGTAGTTTGTTGTACACGCCGATAAGATGACTTAAAGTCGAAACCGATCACGAAATATATAAAATTCTTCAAACCGGGGTGCTATGCTCTTTTATAACTATATACTAACTATACTAATGAAATCTTCCCAATCTAAAAGTTCATTGCATCATTGACTTACCAAAATTGGACATACGGTATCTAGTGCAACCTGCATAGCAATACTACAACATAAACTTCATTTCAGTGATAAAATCGTACGAATAAACATAAATCTGCATCATCATTTGACGTCACATCCATAAATCATGGCGTTGTCAGAGTATCCAATAAATCGACGATAAACTATCGATATAAAATAACAGAAAACATTAACCCTAATGTCATTTCAGCGTCGCCTCGACGGGGTAGTTCATAACTTATTGTTCAAATAAGTTATCGGATCGACATGTATGCTAGTATTGTTACTTCAATCTTGCGTATATTATTTGTATTGCCCAAATATCGCTGAAAAATATGTACAGAAACGGCAAGCACTCCTTAAAATAAAAATTAAAACATGCAGCTTTAACATTAGAAAAATATTATCCCCAAAAAGCTTACGTCTTTTGGTTTTCAAAAGTTATGTCTCATATCAATGTCTACTCAATTGTCGTTTTTAAAGTTAGAAACAAATAAAAATTTCATATAGCCTACTAATGTAGTCAAAATTATCATCTCAACATCACAGCATTTAACTCAAATAACAAATGACGACAAGGTTAGAAACACATTATCTAAAGTAACCTCTTGGTAACATTACTTGACACCAAAATCTTCGCATTAAATCACTTTTGAGATGCCGACCACTCTCATGAGGGTATTTCAAGGCAAATATATGGTGAAGGATGAGTTTGATGAGTGTTAGTAATGAGTTATGAGGTGTAGTCTTGTTACAAACTAAGGCCGACGCCTCCTGAGAATGGGTCATTAATTAATAGCCCAATGACCAATGGAAATACAAGGACCAACAACTTAACGTGACTTCTGAACTAGGCAGGTGATGGTCTGATATGACCAAACGATGGTGGGAGTTGGTGCGGGTATCATCAGATGATCACTGAGACTATCTGAGCCGCTTTAGACCTGTATCATCCTCAAAACCTGACCTTTATGAAGCTGGATTACAGGACCACGCCAAAAGTCCCAGCTTAATTAGGTTTAAGATAAATTACATAGTCCCTAAAAGTCTGGTGCTACGAGTACTGTATGGTACACAGTAATTATCTCCGGCCAAATTTTCAGGTACAAAGTTAGTTATAAGGTTTGGATTTCGATAGTTTAGTTGCTAAATTTAATAAACAGTGTCACTATTGAAATTTTTTTGTAAGCTTTGATGAATTCTCAACCCTTAGAGAAAGCGCTTTTTCCAAGCGTGTCAGGTAAACAAAGCGCTTCGGGTAAGGTACTATTTACTTACTTTTGATTTCAACCTATGGAATAATTCTACTCATTAGATACTTGCTTGCTCACAGATAAAGCTCTGTTGTTCCTAATACCTTTTTGATTTAACTATAAGAGGTAGTATTGATATTCATTGCTGCTCATTTTATTCCAGTTAAAAGTTAAATTCAACTGCTTGCTCAAGAATCACTGTCATAAATTCCTTGTCTCCCTATCGGTTAAGCATAAACCGGCCACAATCTACAACCGTCAATCGTGTTCATTTTGCTCACAAACCATGCTCACTTGTTCCTCGTGGGTAAACAGAGAGAGGTAATATTACTTTCTTGGTTCAGCTCCTTCAAGGCGTTCTAATCGCTAACAGCAGTCGTGCGGTCCTTATGAGAAAATAAAATCAGGTTTTAATATAAAAAGCCTTTATTCGCAAGAAGCGTTCCCGGAACTCAAGTCAAATAAATGAGCAACACCACTCTGTTGATCTTAGTAGTGTTTTTATTATGTTGATTGAAAAGTTCCTCTCAAGTCTAAACACCGAACCTTTTTCCAACCACATTATTGAGTCACAATCGTGCGTTATCAGTGGTACACGTTGTGATTGAATCGATTAGAAAGTCTCTTGTACATAAGTTATTCCCGTGTTCGGTCAGTTAACAGGGTTTCCATGTCCGGTGTCGCTGATAGCTCTGTTAACAACGCTTATCTACAGTAGCTGATAACAGAGGCTAAGTAGATGAACCGGCTGTCCAGACTCCAGACCGGGTGCGAGCTAAGTGATTGCTACCGCGCCGGCGCGGGGTTTCCAGTTGTAATGTTGCTCAAACTGTTTTCGTAGCTGTCAAAAGACAGTTATGTGTAAAATAAAATATTATATACACTATACAGCGTGTTTTAAATGCAACCCTCTGCCTATTTGTGAACGTTCGAATGGTTTTAAAGTGTTTAATTTTTTGTTTAAAGTTTTTGTTGACAATTGGAGAATATCAGAGTTTAAACTATTATTGCGGACATTTTCCATCGTTAGTGAGCAAGTTGATCACGACGTTTTGGGATCTGCAATCTGATCCCGTCTTCAGGTGAAAAATAACCTACGTGAAAAATAAGGTTATTTTTACCCTGAAGACAGGATCAGATTGCAAAAATGCAGATCTCGCAACGTCGCAATAATAGTTTAAACTCTGTAATTCTTTGTTTTTTTTTAACTCCACCATTCTTTCATTGTGACCCTGCATTTGACGTGTGATCCTGTACATCCATGGCCATGTACGCGTCGTTATATAATGGAAATAAACTTTTTTGCGACACTTCATTGCAAGGGTATGCAATAATCCAAAATACGCAAACGTTAAGTTTGAGTATTTACATTCTTTTTAAAGCTTACCTACATACACTTACATATTTCTCTAAATGTCTCTCTCTCTACACCTTCTCTACGAGCGTTTTCTCTAAATTATACGTTTTAAGTGTAGAAAATAAAGTTAAAAAGCACTGAAACTTGGACAACTTTAAAGTTTATTTTTGAAACTATTCGACATTTGATGAGAAATCTAGACCTATAAACGTATCGAAAAACTCCAATAGTTTTCAAATGTGCTATGTTTATGAATCTAAAAATGTTGTTAAAAGGTGAAAAACGGGCCGCCGTAACCTCTTCAAAGTGCTTGGTTTGACAAGCCATATCAGAAAGAAGGCCCGTTTCTTAGCCAGTTGTCACGTGCGTTTGGTCGTGTGTTCATAAAGCGGACGAATTTAGTCTTTTTCTATGGTGATTACTGAGGCTAACCCTTAATCTGAGCTCATCCCCTTGCCTAGCTAGGGGTTGCTGCAGCCCTGCGCCCGGTATATCCGTTCCACCAAGACCTAAAGCCTGTAGAGGTGGTTGGTGGGAGTGATTGTATTACGTGGAGGGCCACAGCCCGAGGCTGGTGGAAACAGATGGTTGGTATAACGAAGTATCAGTTATTTATTACACTGCAGCTCGGCCATTTATTGATGGGTTAGGTGTCCGGTGGGATGTGTGTTTGTCGTGGATTAGGTTTGGTCAGAGGAGTTGAACAAATGAGCCGGTTAATACCCTCAGGACGGCCGTAACCGTAAGGGAGGGGCGTTAAGGAAGGAATAAAAGAGTTTAACTTATTTCTTATTTGCAAGAACGGTTTAAAGACGAATTATTTTGCTTTCATTTATCATCGTAATCTCATTCCTACATGCAATATGGCATTACTTCCGAACTGGTCTACTATTATTTCAAAGTCCCAAATGTGTGCCATGAATGCTATCAACTTGTAGTGGAATTATTGCAAATCTGCAGAAGTAATTATTTTTAGAGATTTGCAGGTCTATTAGTAGGCTAATAGGTTTATATTACTATTTCAATATCACTATTATCTTTTATTAGTTGTAATTTTATTCTCGTATGGTTATACCTTTTTGACACGTTTTACTGGTATTTTCCTAAATAAAAAAACTCTCTGCCACGAATTGTACAAAAGTATTGTACCTTCATCATGCATCTAAAGATCATGAGCTGAAAAGTTCCACAATGTGGGCAAACCCTCCCTCCTACAATGTTTTAAAACTAAATTAAAATTTTTAAACTGGATGTTTTAAAATCAAAAGTCTTTAGGTGCCTACCGCTTTAAATGATTTTCATGCGACAAATTATAAGCACTTTTCGGAGTAGAATTTCTAGATTAAAAAACTTATAAGTTAATTCATACAAAATGAACAATGTGGCAAGTACGGTTTCTTGATGATATTTTCAAAGGTGTAAATATATCATTAGTATAGTTATCCTCCCTACTATAACTATAATCATCTGATGATACCCGCATCAACTCCCACCATCGTTTGGACATATCAGACCATCATCTGCGTGGTTCGGAAGTCACGTTAAGCCGTTGGTTCTAGTATTTCCATTGGTCATTGGGCTATTAATTAATGACCCATTCTAAGGAAGAGTCCGCCTTAGTTTGTAACAAGACTACACCTCATAACTCATTACTACCACTCATCACACTCATCCTTCACCACATATTTGCCTTAAAATACCCTCATGAGATTGGTCGGCATCTCAAATAGTGATATATGATATTATGTCTAGCGAGTGAGAATGTTACACCGCTTAAATACTTATCACAAGCGTCTAATTTATCTTAATGTATATGTCAAATGAGAATAGAACTGAAATATATTTATACTCTAAACGCACTTCGTGGGTTTAACTAGTTTACGATGGCGCCTGAAGAAACATCAACACAGTTTAGTAGACATATCTGAACGTGTTTTACAGTTGCTTTTCTGCAGGCGTCTAAAATTACACTATGAAGGAATATTATAAGTGCCATAGAAATAAATCGAAATACAATATTAACCAAAGGGGCGAAAAGCCAGAAAATAAACACCCATTATATTAAAAGCAAGGAGGCAAGATGATACGAAGTTATGACCAATATTTCAAACCACGTAAACATGTTTACTTCCTGAACCTGATCGCCTGTATCTGCCACAAATCAAGCAAAGATTTCAAAACATGTGCGTAACTTCACCTGGGCTTCGTTGAAAACATATACAGTATAAATATATTAATTTAATTTTTTACGATGTGAATCACCATCTCGATCGAAGACACATATCACTTTATCACTATTTGAGATGCCGACAACTCTCATGAGGGTATTTTTATGTGGTGAAAGATGAGTGTGATGAGTGGTAGTAATGAGTTATGAGGTGTAGTCTTGTTACAAACTAAGGCCGACTCTTCCTTAGAATGGGTCTTTAATTAATAGCCCAATGACCAATGGAAATACATGGACCAACGGCTTAACGTGACTTCCGAACCACGCAGGTGATGGTCTGATATGTCTAAACGATGGTGGGAATTGATGCGGGTATCATCAGATGATCACTGAGACTATCTGAGCCGCTTTAGACCTATAACATTCTCAAAACCTGACCTCCATGAAGCTGGCTTACAGGACCACGCCACGAGTCCCAGTCCAATAGAAGCATAGGTGAAGTTATGAGGAGCCTTTCTGATAAAATTAATTAAATAATTAATGATAATGATAAATATAACTATTGAGTCGTTCTGTCTTTACAGATACAGTAGAAAGGTGCAAAATCGTTTACAGAGGTTAGATAAAATATACAAAAAAACTTTCCCGGGGAAGGTCACCCTGACCCTCGAAGGATTTACCTTCCCCCCTCTCACCAGGTAAAGACGGCTAACTTCCGTTAATATTCAGAGGGTATGTCACCCACAGTGAAATGTTGTAATAGAAACTAATTTGGATATACTCAAAGTGGTTTTATCTTTTCCTATATTTCATTAAATGTCTAATATTAAAAACATCTTTGGTTTTTGAGTTAAGGTGTTTAATAGTTCCTGCACAATCAGTATATCCTACAGCAACTGTACAAGCAATCAAAAAAGGTCGTCTCGGAAAGAGGTTTGGGGTTTAGTGGTTGGGTCCCCGGAGCATCCTCACATATCCTGTAGTGCGGAATTCCTACAGTTGAACGTAAAGCGCACGTTTTCTGTTCAGTAATAAAAATTTTACTGAGTTGGAAAATGTAGTAGAGTAAAAGTCCTGTTGTCGAAACCTCTAATTTTTAGTATGCATACGAGTTATTTACTACTATAAGCAAAGTCGTACCCAGGGAGGTGGGGTTGTGGAGTAGTCTTGGAGCTCAGAAAATATAAAAGGAATTGTTTTATGCTCTCAAAATGTGTCATTTTTTGTCTGAAAAGAATAGTTTATTGACGACTTAAGAGGTCGATTGACTCCCCAAGGTTGTTATAGTGAAACAGCCTTGCTCTTTAGCTTGATTTCGGATTTCAAGAAAACTGTTGAAACGTTGACACACGGTCAAAATTAGGTACATGAAGTAAATAATTTAAAATAAAATACTATTTGCAAAACTACGTGCATATATTTCTACAAATGAAAGTGAACAGGTATAAAGTAGGCCAGTTGTGAGAAGGTCAGATTGATGATCACTCAGTTCAGTGGAGAACAGTGGGAATCTCATCTCGGACTCGCCACATAAAACATGAATGGCAGTGAGTAAAGATTTTCCAGCCGGGGACGTAACGGCGCTAGTCGCGTGGCAGTCAGAGGAACTAGTAGCGCGCGCGTGTGCGCGTCATGCCGCTAGATGTCGCGGGACTTGAGACGCGCACGTCGCGAGCTGATTACAGGGCAGGGCGAGCTCCCGAGCCCCCTAGGCTAGTGATCATAGACAACCCACGAGTGAGTGGTCGCGAGGAAGTGTGACATGAGTGAGAGATAGGTGAGTGATCAGTGCGAGTGTGGAGTGAATAGTGAGTATCGATCAGCAGTGAGTGCGTCCATTGATTGCGAGTGTGCCGAGTACGCAGGTGCGAGGGGTGGCAGGGCGACCAGGCCCAGTGGCGAGAAAGTGGCCGAGGGTGCGAGAGTGCGATGCTAGGTGAAGGGTTTTCACAGGGCCAGCTGTCATGTCAAGAGACCCTTACGGGGGCGCGCCGTTGAGCGGAGCCGGAGGTGCAGGGGGGAACCGATCGCCCAGGAGTGCGCGTCGTCTGGGAGAACTACCCACGGTAGACAGATCGCCGTCCAGGAACTACCCGGGAGGGATCGCGAGTCGAGGGAGCCCGGTGGGTAGGAAGAGTGCGCGGGTAGGAGCGACCTCTCCGGACCATGTGGGGGTCGGGGGATACCAGCCGATGAGCTCGCCGTACTACAGGGAGGAAGACCCTCAGAGCCCGATGATGGACGACAGAGGAAGAGCGGGGGGACATCACCGCTCCAGGAGTGCCACTCGGCCCCCGACCAACCCCATGAGTGTGCGTTACCAGTCACTAGACCGCACGGGGGGCGAGCAGGGTATGCACGATCGGGAATTCATGCCGATCCGGAGCGATAGGGAGCGATCTCTAGAACGATCGGCGGCTAGAGACCGATCCCTGGATCGTGGGATGTACCTGGAGGACGAACTGTACAGCAGTAGATCGGCCAGACAGTCCCCTAACACCCACATGGGTAGAGACCCCGGCGGCGGATACCTGGGGGAACTCCAACACCAGAACACCGACCTCCAGCGGGAACTGGGCAACCTGAAGAAGGAGTTAGAGTTGACCAATCAGAAACTAGGGTCCAGCATGCACAGCATCAAGACCTTCTGGAGTCCGGAGCTGAAGAAGGAAAGAGCCTTGAGGAAGGAAGAGTCCGCTAAGTATACCATCATCAACGACCAACTCAAGCTCCTCAACTCTGAGAATCAGGTAGGCCACAAATCATCACAATAATAAATTTTCCAAAACAAACATTTTTCATTCTAGTAAAAGTGTGTTCTTTGACCCCATAGATGTTTGTTCTCCCGGTTGTCCTTTGAACAATGCCCATGTCAGCCATAAAAATAAAGAAAACATTACAAAAGATCTCATAACCAGAGCCTAACGTAGATTCGTCACCGAAGAAACCCACAGGATGGTTTGCCCAATGAGTTTCGTGTGACATCAACGTTGTTATTGATTTTCTCTGTCAGCTATCCTATCTCTTTCGGTTGTGTTTAGAGGTTAAATCAAGGTGGATGAACCTTTCCTTAGACAGCTTTTTCTTAACTATAAAATCTAGAGTTATAATCAAACCTTTACATTACGTACTGTGTCGAAAATCTTCTGTCGCCATAGCTAAAACTATGTAGAGGGGGTTGTACGTAGACCTATAATGGTATAGCAAGTAGTGACATGATTTGAAATCAAAATAAAATTTTAATTTAACGAAATTCTTCGGTTTGAGCAAAATACATACAGAAAAATAGAAAAACACGTTAGTTTCAACGATTACTAGTTTCAACGATCATGTTTATCATCGCGTTGTATTTTCACCCAAAACCCTTCACCTCTTTCACTTGTTCTAGTTTTTATTGTTTTTCTCTGAAGAAAGTGACAAACAAGAATGTTTTAGCGGTGATATCGACGAGCGTAATTGAATTGGTAAGCGAGGTTGACCTAGTTTAGGGGTGCCTCCCCACACACGGGCTTAACCCTACATCGATCTGGCGGTTTTTGTAATACTTTGGGTACAAATCGTGCTTGGAGTTGTTAGAAAAAATAATCGAATTTGATTTTCCCATCAAACTAAATTTATTGTGCAAAATTTTATCAGTGAGTGTTTATTTGATCCAAATTAGAATTGCTCGTTGTGCCAAAAGAATAAAATGTTTTCTCAAGATAAAAAAAATTAATATGACGATGGGGCTAGTTTGTGTGGAAACCCATACGGGAGGCTTTTTACGAAAATTTAAAAATGAGACCGCAAAGGGTTTAGACCGTTTTCAAAACGAGTAGCCTTCCTTCTTAGTATGAATAAGAGTATTGTTTTTAGACTAGAGGGTGAAGCACGAAAGCTTTCTCAAATGAATTATGGACAAACTAATCGATAGTGGGGTATCTCAGATATGTCGCAATATTTAGATCAATAAACAACTTTTCATTGAGAACTCAATGGATAACTTTAGACGCATTTTGATTGTACTAGAAAGTATTCAATTCTGATTTGTTCGTTCTGAAGTTATAAATAAACATTATTAACAAGGCTTTCCTATGCAAAACAAGTTGCTGAATAGCCTACTCTACTCTAATAGCCATGTCTCTACAATTAGTTGAACTCCAGTGCATTATAAACGGCATAAGAGCTCAAACGCGATCTTTTTCGTTTCATTGTATATCAGTTTCTTAACACCTTTCTTGCAAGTAACTCTAATAGTGTGTATTATAGCTAGACAATTCAAAAGTTATATCAATGTTCGATCTAGTCCTTTCTTTTAGTGCTGCGAGAATTGTTGTGTAGTACATCAGAATTGTTGTTAAACTATCTTTTACACAGCTAGCACAAAAACTCATATGAGGTCAGTGTCAAAATGTCTAATTCCCACCGTACTTCAGAACCTTCTCTAAACTTTTAATGAGTAATTATTAATCAGATTCCGTTTTCCACAAAGCCAATTAGTATTCCAGCGGAGTTTAAGGTCCCTGATCAGACTTCGCGATGACGAAAATTCCGTCAGAACCAATCTCCGTTCTAAGCCACTTTCCGATGATGACAAACCCTCTTATAACAAGCAAAGGCTCGAAGCTTCTTATTTTAGCTTAAAACAAAATCCTTAAGCAAATTAAATTAAAAATAAAAATTATGAACAGTACAACTATAGCCCTTGGATGGGCCATTACATAGGATAAAACATATCTTTGCATGTCCATGAGTGAATTAATATAACTCCTATGTACTTCTTCAATAATACTTTTATCTCAATTCTTTTAGTCGACAAACGCCACCAGCTAGACTTTACCAAGTATACCTGCATTGTTTATTGTTTTATACAAGTATTTCATATGTCATGCAATCGTCAGAGCAATATCTAAAATTTGAGCGTCAGATCAATATATACTTAGCAAAATCTAAACTTTGCTTTACATTTTTACATTGACCAAGATTTTGTTTTGATAGCCTTCAGGCTTCATCGCCGGAACTTTTGTTTGAATTTGTTAACCGGTTGACAAGTTGAACCCCTTCCTGAGAAGACAAACGTTCATGAATTCAGTAGTTTCATAGAGCCATTTTGTTTCATTTTCCTCTTAGGGGTCGCTATATTTGGAAACGCCTGTTTTTAATTATTAAAATAAGTAACTTAATAAGGTAATTTAAATACATTTTTGAAAGCTTGGCTGCTCTACTCTCTTTTTGTAGTTTTGCGACGGGGTTTAAAATCCTGGATAATTTTACCCTTAAGCAACTACCTGACAACGCCAATCCATAATAAAGATACGGGAAGTCTCCTTTATAATACGTTGTCTTCAGTGTATTAGACAAAAACTATGTTTTAGGGGTCACTCCCTTATATTATGGTACGAAACTTTAACTATCTTCATCTCGTACTAACTTCATGAATCTTGTACACTATTTTCAGGTTAGGGTTTCTTTGGAAAATTCTAATAGGTTAAATTAGGAAAAGATAAATAGCAAAAATCAATGATTACATCAAAAAGAACATTTCTACCTAAATGATGAGAGAGGATTTATGGTCCTAAATTGTTTCACTGAACATTTGTTCCAATGAAATTAAGTAAAAGACTTATTCATAAAAAACTAAGTGAAATTTGGAAAATCAGTCATTCAAAGCAAAAGAAACCAATTACATAAAACGGAGCTGGACTGTCAGACTTCAAATGTTACGCCATGGTTCAAATTGTTGTCAAGCCCCTTTAGCACGCCCTTGCGTAACGGTCTACGTCTATAGTCTACTAACCCAAATTCTGATGGTGGCCAATTTGGCTGCAATCAAACGAGGGTCGTCCCCTCCACGAATACACAACAATGGGACATTCTATACCTCAAAGGACTTTAGGGCGTCTGCGGGAAGTCCCCCTCTACTCCCCTCCCTCAACGTGTTGAACATATGATCCTAAATCGGTCTAGGGTGTGATTTGGGAAACCACCAAAGAAGCATTAGTTGCTTTTTGGTGAGGCTGTATTTTTGTGGAGCTTTACACCTAGATTCATGTGTTTTATTTCGATGTGTATATGAAGTAATATACTAGTAAACAAACTCTCAAACATGAACATGAGGAAGTGAATCATGAACAAAATAGATTGTTTATAAACAATTACCTCTATGTCAGAGCCAACGGAAAATTTTAGCTTTTACTCAAACTATTGGCAATCACATGACATATCAAAAATGTAATCCCACCGAACAATTTATTTATCCGTGTATTTATTTATTAACGACCTTTTGAAATTTAAAACATCTAAATCGCCTCAGGATATCATTATTCAAGCAAAAAAAAACACTCAAACAAAGCCATCTCAGAATTATAAAGAGGTAGCAAATATATTCCAAACCCTTTGAATAATTCAGATAAAGGTGTCAATCCATATGTACTCAGAGGTAATGTAAATAAAGTAGCTAGAAGCTGTTTTCATGGAAGTAGTCCGCATAATCTGCTACGCTGAATTATTTATTTAGTCGTAAAATGGACATCGACCTGCGTGTGCCTTGCTTTTATACAGGGCTGTCAGTTCTTCAATTGTTTATCAATAATTTCTTCACCACCTTTAACATGGACGGCTAAAAGTATCTATTATTTAAGATTTTAGCGAATTCCATAGGAAATAAAATAGAGCAATCATCTTAGAACAACAACTGTTTGTATGAGTTTCCCTACACCTCTTGAGTCAAACGGCAAAACTTTATAAATATTTGTGACCAATTTACAGGTCACATTTTTGTCCGATGTTGACTAAATTGTGTACAAATGTTTCCGTGGAAAATATATAGTTTAATTAACCAGCAAAGTGACACTTTGAAGGGGCGTTATCTCACCCCAAAAATGGGGGTTATGTTCAAAAAAGTATATTTTATAATCCGACTTTAAAGAAATTTAGTGTAAACATGTATGATACCTGAACAAACATATGTATTGAAAACCAGCTTACAAAATCCATTCAGCCAGACCAAGATGGCGGTGGAAACCCTTTTTTTCTACCATTATCTTGGTCTGGATTATTGGATTTTGATGTTATTTCCTACATACGAGTATTTTGGGTAGGGTAACATAAATGTGTACTACTATTACCAAGCCTTATCGAAATCGGTATAACTACAGTTTTACATAGCCTACCTTTTTAGTTGGAAACCCCACCCCATTTTAGTATGCTGCGATTCAAGAAGCAGATGCGCACATATTGTTCATCGAACTGAAATCACCACTCGTGTCATCCAGCTTTCTATTTGATACATCTAAAATAATCAAAGTACTTTAATGATAAGGCTACTTACTTGGTTTGGAAAACAGGCAAACATATTGAATGATAGGTACAGTTCTGTTATCAATGTTTGTTATCAATGCCAGTGCTCGGGTCTGAATGGGCGTTTCCAAGCGAGAGATGCTATGATGTCTCTTGGCTAGCGTATGTCTGGACTTGGCGCGAACCCAATCATTTGGTCTAGAGGCTGTCTGTCCGAAACAACAATTTATACTTCGTGGTACTCACTTCCATTTCCAAAATTACTGTTACTTCAATGAATGGTCTTTCTTGCAAGGGCTTCCTAAGGGGTTTCCGAATAAATTAAAAATATTTAAGGAATTTAACTTTTAGGCTTTCGTGGCCGGCGTCGGAACTATAATATAGTTCTTCCGGTTCACACCGCGTCAAAACATCATAATAACTAGCTTAAAATATTTCAAGTTTTCACTTACATTGATTTTTGCTGCATTCCTTACACGCTGTAGTAAATGTGGTATCTATAGGTGGTTATTCTGTATAGGCATGGTTGAATTCTCGGACTAACCAGGAACAAGAAGCTACTGTAATGAAATATTATGCAGACGGAGTTCAATACGATGGGTTTGTAAAGCCACGATTCTATGCTTAACAAGAAATGTCTACAGAATTATAAATGGCTTGAAATTGTGTTGACTAGCCTGGACCCTGAGCCAATTGGGTGCAGCCAATAGGGAGTTCCGAGTCTTAACCCCTCATATGGCCTTTGATAAGATCCCAAAGGTCTCTGACGAAGAGATGAAAAACTCTCCGACGCAATGCTCGCAACAGCGGGAGTATCTATGACTCTTGTAAATAAGTCAAAGATTGAAAAGCAACGTTTTGGTTTGTTAGGGTTTCCATCTGGTTACAGGTTGCTGTGCAGCTAGCAACTTACACAAGTAATCTAAAAAGTATTTGGCAAAGTAAGATCTTAAAATCTTTTAAATGGATAAAACAATGAGAAATTTTGATAACGTATCAACATTAACAAAAAGAAGTGTATACCTGTAAAGACCTATTTTAACAAAACTATTAGTAAGGAAGTCATTGTATTAAACTTTTTGTTTAGGTCAAGGGTTGCCCTAAAGGACCTCTAAGCTCATCAACATGCATGAAAATGTATCAATTTCGCAATTTTTTTTATTTTATAGCCCTCAGGTACCTTTTGGTAGTTCGCGCTCTGACAAGGTCTCCTGATTTTGGACACACCTATTCCAAAATCTTGACTACGCTACTGCCCAGTCCCCAGTGCCAACTCAGCTCATACAGATTATAACCCATGTTGAGGAATCGTATAAACTGAGGCCCTAGAGCAAGCAAAGCAAATAACCTGCTAAGTCTAAGCACGAAGGCCTACGACTAAGTAAGCACGGCAAATTCATAATCCTAAGCTGTGAGCGTAGGGAAGACCATCAAAGTCTTACACTGTACAGTGTACAATCGATGAAGGAACGTGTGGCAGTCGAGAAACTTCTAAGAAATCAACACTAAAGCTAGACTTGCAGGAGAAGCCTTCTTGAAGGTTTGGTGTTTTATACACAAATTTAAAATTAAAAAGCCCGAAAATTGCGTCTTACCACAAAATATTTCGGATATCTATACTATTAGTATTTCGGTTAGGGTTGTCCGGAGTGTTGAGATCTCGGAATCTGACTGGGGTAATTCAGAATTTTTTGAATAGAAATGGTCCTTAGTGTGTGAAGGGTGGAAACGAATAAAATTATATAGATTTTAATTTTTATGGGGTTTTGAGGTCCCCAATTCCCCATGTTATATTTTTAGTAAATATTTATTAGTAAATATCAACGGATTTGTTTGAAACTCGACACATAGTTGTATACCATTAACCCAAAGACCCCTACTGATTTTGGGGTTCGGGGGCACAATATATGGATTTGGGGGTTAAAGGGGGCAAGAAATAAAAATCATAAAAATCGATGTGGGGTATCAAAAAGGGAATATTATGCTGATTTCAAAAATATATTGGTTGTCTACCAAATTGTTTGGGGGAGGAAGGGGGTTAAAAGTGGGGGTAAAACATCGGGATGGCCGAGTTTTACAAAGCGGGCACCGAGGCCGTAGGCCGAGGTGCTGCTAGAGCAAGCGAGCGAGCGTCCAGGGGTGGGGGCGGCCCAGCTGGCGCAGCTAGTATTTAATTAATTTTCTAGTTGTAGAGAAACAACTATGTAAACATTTTGAGTTTACAAATTATAAAATAAAAACATGGAACAATATAAAACTACCAGGAGCAGGGTTATTTTATGTTCGTTAAGTAAAATTAAGATTTCTTACCGTTCATAAGACAGTGTCTTCATATATTTTTCGTTAAATAATAAAAAGGGTAACGTTTGTCTTGTTTAACGAGGCGAAGTTAGGACTACAAAGTCCTCTCTACCACTCGACCTCGACCTTTACCTAGCGTTACCGTATAGTCACATTACAAATGTAAGTGGTGACTGCGGGGATCGAACCCGCGCCACCAGAGTGATGAGCTCCGGAGTCGCGCGCGATACCAATCCGCCACGGATCCGCTCCGTGTAACTTGTAATAATAAGTTATATTTAACAAATTTCCAAATATTTTAAAACATTCAATCATGATTTGTTTTGGCCTTCTTTAATATCTTCATATTATAATAATCTATATCAGTGTACTTGTGTTTATTGTTACTTAAATGTTGTGTGGATGGCTATTGCTTGGGTTTGGAACGTGTTTTTTCAAACGTAGTTTGAAAGATCTTGACGTTTGGCCAGTATTTCGCATGGAACAGTCATTACAAGGAAGCTCATAAATGCCTGATTTATTGAACAAATTATTTTAGGTAGTGTTAGTGCATAGTACCATTAAAAATGTGTTTAAAATAGTGTTTTTAAAAGCTTTTCTAAAACAGTATGTGTTGGTTTAAAATAACAAGTTAATTAAAAAGCGCCTCCTTAGAAAACAGTTGTCAAAAAAGTAGTTTCATGTTTTATAGCCCTATAAGAACCTAACGTAGCCTGGAAATAAGCCTAAATATATGGAAAGAAATACTATATTGTTTATAATAGCCTGTTGTGCCAGAAGTGTCCCCTGGCAAAGTGTATTCCACCAAAATACTATTCTAAAGCATATATTACTGTCTGCCACTACAGAATGTGCAGTATGGGACAATCTGTCACAGCGGGTCGGTGTGGTTCACCAACTCAACCTCATTTCGGTGATAACTTTTCCCCAACCATTTCGTTCTTTCTTTTCCAGCAAAACTAGGTTTTATTCGAATTCCATTTCAACACTTGAAAGTCTCTGTGTAAGTTGTCTTTTTTACTAGTGTACAAGACACACTAATTTCTTATGGGTTAGTAAATAGTAAATATAATCATTTACTGAAAACCCACAAAAGTCAAAATCTTCTTTACTTTCAAAAGAAGAAATGTTAGGTCAGAGAGAAAAGTCGAGCGCTTTTGTCAAGTTGTAGCTATGAATGCTGTCAGCTTAGCGGGAGAGATGAATTCTGTTGGCAGCCATGCGGAATTGGCTCTTCACCAATCAGCTGGTGTCCGTCTGTCTGTCTGTCTGTTTCTTGTTTTTCATCGCTTGTTAACAACAAGAAGGCCTACTTTCCAAACTTGGGAAATTAAATGTTCTGACGTTTCCAAATCGACTCCCGAGCCACATTTCTTCTAAAACCGTCTTTCGGTTTGTTTCGTTACTTCTTTTTCAACACCTCCGAAATAATAAATACACTTGAAAACACTTGAGACTTTCTGTAAAGCATATTCAAGAACGTGAATAAGTGAATACCATTTGAATGTAGCGAATACTGAGGACCATTACTCACAGGAACAAAGGACGAGACACAATACAGCAACAAAAAAAACTCGTAACATGGGACTCACTGCCAGGACCAAATATACAGGTCTATTATATTTGGTCCTGACTCACTGCAGAGAATATTCAAGAACGTGAATAAATGAATACTGAGTGAAAGGAGTGAATACTGTGGGCGATAACTCACAGCCACAAAGGACGAGTCACAAAAAGACCTCCTTGGCAGATCAATGTGGTCATTGAAAGAATCTCCAAGAAATCCTTGAACACATCTTGAGACTCACAGTAAAGCATATTCAAGCCCGTGAATAAATGAATATAGAGTGAAAGAAGTGAATGCTGAGGACAATCACTCACAGGCACAAAGGACGAGACACAATAGAGCTCCCTATTAGATCAATGTGGTGATTGAGCTAAATCTTTAGGAATAATTACCAATATTAGTACCGGCGGACTCTAAATTAATTCTACCATTACGTCTTGTGAAGTATTATTTGTTAAGAATCATTCCCATGATGCTTGGTAGTGACACACAATCACAAAGTATTAATATATATTGGACTATTTCCATAATTGCGTTTGTTTAAAGAAAACTAGAAACAAAATGGGACTCAAGACTGATCCTTGTGGTACTCCGAGTTATGGTTCTTGTCGCGTGAGGCTGACTGTAGCAAATGAGGGTCATAAGGTGCAAGGTGGGATGGTTTTTGTCAGAAGTCGGAACAGCTGTTCGCCCACGCAGCGGAAGTGAGTCAGTGGCTAAATTGAGACATTTAAACCACTTCTAGTCTGCATTCTCCATCAAGTCGCAATCTGGCTCTAGCAGAAAGTCTTAGCGCTTAAATCGCAACCCAGTCTCGAGTTCGTCAAAAGTGTGTACTTCATAGGAATGTGGGACCTTAAATGAGCATCATTAAAGTGTTATTTTAGTGACGATACGGTTAGACAACTTACCCAGATTAAGGGTTCGGTCGGTATCTTCGTTCTTGATTAACGAGAAGAGCGTTTCCGCCAACTGCTTATACCCGTTGTGTAGCGCCCTTTTTAGGATTTGAACTCTGTTGGACGGTGTTGCCATTTTGCCTTTTCTAACCCAAACACACATATTACGTGAAAAAACAGGGTTAATCTAGAAGTAGCACAGCCTGGAGCCTTTTGTTTCAAGTGAAAAGTGTGATTTACAAAGCTGTAAATGTAACGAATTATGTAAAACGTTTAAAATTAAAAGGTTTTATTTTTTCCTGATAGAAATTCTGTATCTTGATTCCAGCACTCTCACATGTTTGAAAAGCACAGTCTAAAGATAACCCTAAGTACTATTATTACCGTATCGCTCCCGACTTGCTTTGAAAGTTATAGTCGATGGACCTTCCGGATCATTGAGTTTTATTGAATGGTCGTTTAGGAAAAGGTCATCGTAATGTTACTATCCCACTCACTATCTAATTGGACTAACAATTTCATTCATAAGGGCTATTCCAACCTTTTATGAATAGTCGTCATGTAAATAACCAATGCGACTTAAACTCTTTTATTCAAATCCCAGAAAAAGCCAAAGCGCTTTAGAAAGATCGTGAACTACAGCGCAGAAGACTAATTAGCTTAACACGGTGGTTAAATATTCTAACAACGTCAACGATGTTGCCTTTATAATGAAGTTAAAGACGAAATCAGAGTTCCCAGGACTACTGATAACTCGCGCGTTGTGTATCTACATGGTCTGCATGCTAAACTAGCCCTAAAAATGGAAATATTTATACATCGAGCTTTTCCTCTAGTACTACAGTTTTCCTCTTCCTACCCATGCTTGCCGGTAGAGAGGAGATGTGAGAGAACAGCGTTGGAAAATTGAATTTCCTGTTCCAGCAGCAATTGCCTTTGCATATGAGTAGACTTGTGATTGAATTTCCGTAGTGTAACTCTTTAACTCGAAGAGATTTTCAAATATAACATTTATGCAACAAAAACATGTTTTGCTATTGAGATGGTTTCGTTTATTTAGTTTCACTTTTAGACGGTGTAGTAGAACTTTATTTACATACCATAATTACTTTGCAATTTCGTATACAAGTAGAAAACCCCAAAAGAATCATAAATAATAACAGAAATCCGGAAAAATCTCAAAAATAACAGATTTTGTATGATTAGTAATTTTAATTGTCAACAAACCTTGAAAAAAAATTAACACAAGAGATCATACTGTTTTTATTGCAGACTAACTGAGAGTACCTCGTGCTTCGCCTCGGGGCTTTGTTAACATAGCTGTGTGTATTGTCGAGGTTGAGTGGTAGAGAGGAATTTGTAGTCCTAACTACAAACTTTACCTTTACCTTTTTCCTTTTATATTTTAAAAAAGATTGCAAATTAATTCTAAAAATTAGTTTCCCATATATCCTTAGACGAGGCAAAAATGCATAATTGCTGAAGGGTTTGCAGTTGTTTAGTATGAAAGTAGAAATAAAACCAATACGAATCATAAATAATCACAGTTATCAAAAAAACAGTGAATAAAAACTCGATTTCGTTTGATTAAGAATCTGAACTGCCAAAGATCTTAAAAATATATAATTAGCACAAGTGAGCACATACGTTTAGTTTTTTTTAATGGCAAAACATTTTTTCATATATTTCTATTTCAGATTAATTTTTGGCTTTGTTTCGCATATTGAAATGCTTGCTGATACATGATACAGAATGTAAGCAATATTGTGTTAACAAGCTTAAAGGGCAGAAACGGCTTTAGAAACCGTTATTGTATTCGATGCCCTCATATTACCCTTACTTATCTAATAAGCCTCCTTAAGCCAACCATAGTTAGGAAAAATTCATCACAAAAGGAAGAAAACGCAATATTTTCAAAGAATTCCTGTATGAAAGTACCACTCAACTCTAATAATAATACAGTTCTTGTGAATTATCTAGCACCTCTCCTCTCCCTACTTCTACCCCCTGCCAGCTCCCACACTCCCCACTACCACCCCCATGTGCTGACGTCACAACTTACTCACAACGTCACGTTGCTTAGCTTATCCGTCGGAACTCGACGACATTAACGTCATCTATCCGACAAACCTCTCTAGAATCATCTACACGTTTGCCTTAATTTAGAAACTAGGGAGAAATAAATTATATATTATTTTTACGTACAATTGATTAACTTAACTCTTAAGCTTTCACGGCCGGTGTCACAATTATAATCTAGTTCTTCCGGTTCACACCATTTCAAAACATCATAATGATTAGCTTATAATATTTCGGTTTCTCTGTGGAGTACTTCCATCTTCAGTCACTGATTGGCTAAAACTGAGCTACTTGCTGTCTGCTGTCCTATAGGTGAAGGGTCCAATCGTTCATTGGAGAAAGGATGCCAACGGTCCATGTTCTTATTAGCTGTGACACTATTTCGAAAAGAATTCTTCAGGACTTGTTGCCAGCTTCTGGAAAAGTTTGAAGCTGTCTTCATTGTTGAAGCTCGTATTGTAGTTTTTAATTATTTAAATAGTTTCTCAGATGACTCTCAAGAAATAATTTGAATTGTTACCATCACTTTGGATTTGTCAAATTGTACTACATGTTTTGCGTTGTAACTATAATCCACTACAATCGAGTTTTCAACATCTTCGTGTTTTGTGTGTCTGATGTGTTCCTGAACTCTCGTTGAAATTAATCTTTTAGTCTCAACCGACCCTTATTTTCGATGAATTTCTTAGACTCCTGGCGTGCACATGGTATCTAATCCTTCACAGGTCTCAAATAGTTCTTCAATTTACTAAATTGAAAAAACAGCTGGCTTAAAAAGTCTTTGTGTGCGTGAAAAACAGTTGTACATAAATTAGCGAGACTAAAATAATAATTTCAACGTGAGTTCAGAAAAACATCAGACACACAAAACACGAAGATGTTGAAAAGCGTAATCTACAATCAATAAACAATAACTAATTTCTTAACAACACCCGTAGAAACCGCATACATAAAGTAAAATATTACATAGAAATAAAACACTTGGTGTTCAGTGTTCTTTACATAAAGGTAAGAAGAACACTCGGATTGGCAACTAGGTAAGGACGTGACAGTTAGAATGTTAATGTTCCCGGTTATGTGCTTTACTTCATTATGCAGCCAGATTCTGAAGCAACGCTAGAATGTTTAATTATTCTCTACTACTTGGTATTCTTTCTCAACTCTGATTTTATGCCCGGAACTTGAATTATATTCAACTGTAAAATGCGGAGTGAGGTGCACTAATATGCAGAAAAAATGAATTTAGTCTGACTAGGAGAATGGGACATATGTAATATGTAAAAAGGTGAAATAACAAGTTGTGAAGGAAGGAGAGGTTTTAAAAGTGGTTACACAATAGTTCTGTTTTATTAACAAATTTAATAATTTGACAAAACATTGGCGTATTTAAAGGTGTGTAGTTTTCTTGGCATGTGGCAAAACATGCCAGGATATTACTAGCTTGATAAATTCTTTACGCTTGCTCTGATTTTGCTCCAAACATTTAGTTTGATGTTATACAATTAGCATTTGATATTTGAAAAGACACACATGCTTTGCAGGCCTTAGTGCTGATGGAAAAGTTTAAAGCTAAATGAATATAGAGTTTGCTCTTGTTGAATTTTCTTTTCAACTAAAGCAAACGTTTTTACTAAATTATTCGTTTACTAGTGTACTAAATGCTTATTGAAGCGCCTACTGTATTAAAACCCTAACTTTTAGGTTGCCACCATCTCTAAAGTTTAATGCTGTCTTGTCTGTTATTATCATTTTAAATTATTTCAAAAGTTTCTCGGATGACATTTTTGCTAATACTGTGCTTTCTCAAATTCCACTGCGTGTTTCGTGTTGCAGCTGTGTTCTGCTACAGCTTGTGTGTTGTGTTCTTGAACTCTCTTTGAAATGAATCTTTTCGATAGTGTCACAGCCAATGAGAACTTTGACAGTTGGCATCTCTGCTCCAATGGATGATTGGCAACCTTATGACCAATAGGATAACAGACACCAAGTAGCTCAGTTTCAGCCCAATCAGTGACTGAAGATAGTACTCCACAGTGAGACCGCAATATTTCAAGCTAATTATGATAACGTTTGACGCAGTGTGAACTGGAAGAACTACATTATAGTTTATTTATTATTCTGCTGATAAATAAAAACATAATTCTCCATTTCCAGCAAGAACTTACTTCCACTTGCAATATTGCAGAGCTTGACTGTTTAATTGTAGTTGGCCATTAGCATGAATTGCAGCCGTATAAATGCAAGATTGTGCTATGTTTATGGCCTACAACAATATGCACTAAGTCTGTAGTATACCTTTAGAGTGCCGCACAATTGCATTGTGTAATAACAATGTGTCACATAAACTGTAGCAAATCTCTTGTTGTGTTCAGATGTTGTTGTAACGTTCTAAAACATTCACTTGTAACCAATTAGTCTTTGAATAAGTATTGTTTAAGTAATTTAATGTTTTTTTCACGGGTACGAATAATAAGGCTCAGTCTTTGTTATCACTATTTATTTACAGTCTAGTTGCAAATACACTAATATTAAACGCAATTAATAATTAACTTGTGGCTACAAGCTATTACACTTTGTACAGTTTCTTATTACACTATATGCCCAACAGTCAGTTTTGCACTCCGGCGCGAACCGTTCACTCACGTGTCCTTGTAGCACTCTTCACTCGATTCAATGATGGGTGACGATCCCTCAAGATCACTCTCAGCCATGTTCGCTGGGCAAATGAAGATCACTGACACCGAGAATTTACACTGACTGTTCTTGCACTAGATGTGACCCTGTATGTTCACACACAGCACTTACACTTTCACAAGGTACGCGGCCCCACAATACACAGACTTGCTCTGGAACTGAAGACTGCCCGCCTGAGCATTGTTTATATCAAGATCATTCTGGAAACATCTCCAAGGCCTCAGATACCACGTGACTAGGCTTTCAGCCAATGTATTGAAGTCAGAAACTTCCGTAGTTATGGCGTGCACTAACCGTAACAACATCCAAGCAATATATCTGTCAAGTCAATTGTGTCTCCGTTCTAAAGGTTCATTGTAACTGGCACCGTATTTTTCTCGGGGCTAGTGTTTAAGTAATTTAATGTTCAGAAAAATCAACTTTTTTACTCTAGTCCTTACCGCCAGATGATTTTTGCGTTGAGCAAAATTACGTAGAAATAGTCGTTTAAACCGAGAAAAGGTCAAGTTGACCTAAATCTTGAATATGCTTGACTATGAGTCTCAAGATGTGTTCATGTTATTCTTAAAGTTGGCTCAATCACCGCATTGATCTGCAGTGAACTCTATTGTGTCTCGTCCTTTGTACTTGTGAGTTATTGTCCTCAGCATTCACTCCTTTCACTCGATATTCATTTATTCATGGGCTGGTCTATGCTTCACTGTGAGTCTCAAGATGTGTTCATGTTGTTCTTGAAAGTTAGCTCCATCACCACATTGATCTGCCTGGGAACTCTATTGAGTCTCGTCCTTTGTAGCTAAGAGTGATTATCCAGATTCACTGTCCAGATATTCACTTCTTTCACTCGGTATTAATTTATTCACGTTCTCACATTCTTGAATATTCTCTTTGTGTTACGTTTTTCATTATACCTGTGAGTCATTATTTTCAGTATTTACTCCTTTAACTGGGTAATTTTTTATTTACGCTCCTGAATTTGCTCTTTCTTGAATTTCAAGGAGTAATCAAGTATTTCTTGGAAGTTGGCTCAATCACCACATTGATCTGCCAGGGAGCTCTATTGTGTCCCTTCCTTTGTACCTGTGAGTGATTGTCCTCAGGATTCACTCCTTTCACTCGGTATTCATTTATTCACGTTCTTGAATAGGCTTTATTGTGTCTCGTTCTTTGTGCTTGTGAGTAATTGACTTAAGTACACCTAAGATAGTCCAAAACTTTTCAAACCAATACTTGTACTAGATTTTTTGTCCATATTTGGATGCGAGCATACAATGTCGTCTCATCCCTGAATATTCAGTGAGGTTTTCAAGGCTCGATTTGTGACACGATGCCTTTTTACTTACGTTCAGCTTTACTCCATAGGTCGATAGCAATTTCGCTGTTTTAAAAAGCGTCTATTTAAATTGTTTTCTAAACTTTAGCGGACCCATAGCTGGTGCGTGATATCACACGTGACTCCGGAGCTCATCGGAAGACATTTCGTATGTATTGTCTTTGGCTCATCATTCCGGTGCCTCCGGTCGTTCCCGGCAGTCAACACTACAAATTTGTTAAGTTCCTTTGCAATAACGGTCATGTAGAGTGGTAAAGAGGAAAGTTTAGTCCAAACTTTGCCTCATTAAAGAAACAAACCTTTCTTTTTTTCAAACATCAACGCTTAGACTACAGTTAAGTCTCTCATTAAGCCCAACACTTACTCTACGATTTCGGTTACTTTCACCTGAAGACGGGATCAGATTGCAGATCCCGAAACATCGTGATCTTTTTTGTTCACTAACGATGGAAAATGTCCGCAATAATAGTTCAACTTCTGATACTCTACGTTGATCTCAATGTTTACGAAACCATCACGCCAATCAAACTCTGTATTCGCAGTTGAAAGTGAAGCTCAACAGACAGGTTTACAAACATAACCTAGACCTCAGTTTGTTGACACAGGCGCTTTGCCAGCTGACATTGGACTTTATATTCACACTTCTAGCTCTCCACGAGATCAGTTGGCACCACTTCTCACTTCTTCAGTTCGGTAGCTTCAAAACAGGGCGCTTTAATCTGGCTCTTTGTAAAAGAAAAAGGTAAAGTTTGTCTTGTTTAACGAGGCGAAGTTAGGACTACAAAGTCCACTCTACCACTTAACCTCGACCTTTACCTAACGTTACCGTGAAGAATAAATGTAAGTGGTGACTGCTGGGATCGAACCCGCGCCAGTGGAGTGATCAGCTCCGGAGTCGCGCACGATTCCAACCCGCCACGGGTCCGCTGTTTGTACGTTTCTTACTACAAACATTCCACATTCGTTGACGTTATATTATCTATAATTATAGGCATATAACATATACAAATTGCTATTTTGTAACTGTAGACCTGATTTGCTTTAAAATCCAACTTAGCCTTTATTTTATGTAGAAATCCAACAGTGTTCATGTAGAAATCATGGAACCAATCATTTAAAATCATTTTATGCCTGTCACATAGAGAGTTGTGAGTAACGGTGAAATACTTAATACTATTATTGCGGTTTTCCACATTCAAAATCGCAATAATAGTTCAACTTCTGAAATTCTCCCATCGTCAACAACAAACTTCAAACAAATAATACTTAATACTATCGCATTCACGCTTAAAGAAGTCGAGTGTTAAAGCACATGAATAATGAAATAATCATGGTTTTGAACAGTTATAACAAAAGTGGAAGATTTATACATCTTAAGTTGTAGAAGTTGTTAAATACATACAGTCCCATAAGAGATATTACATATTGTCGAGATGGATATTATTATAAACTGTTACAATATACAGGGCGGCTTGAATATAACTTAAACCCTTCTTAACTTGTTTGTAGGTCGGGACTTTAGCTTTTGAATTCTTATTGCTGAATTGTGGTTTGTTATAGGTTAGGGCTACAAAATTAGGTGTTTTATTTTGGATTTGCCATATTTCCTATTTTGTTACTTATTTATCATCATAAGAAACCAGACTAATATAAATGAAATTAAAAATTTCTGTAAAATAGATTTAGTAGTAAAGGGCCACAAATTGAGCATCCAGAAGGCGCCTTTCAACCACATTAGTTAATAACGTGTCTAATGTTACTAACTAGCGACCCTGTATTTTCCACTGCACGCCTCTTGCTCTTGTAATATTCCTCTCTCCACTTCTCACAAACAATATAATCTTTGATGGCAAAGATGCGACGTTTCCTGGCCAGTTATTGCAGTCGGAGCCCAATACCCCAGCAGGTGTTGGCACGCGGCCATCTTGGCGAGGGTGTTACTGCGGGGTAAGGAAGTTTTTGTTCTACAAGCCGCATCCTTCCCTCTTATCCTTAAATATCCTTTACCTCGGCTGTAACTGCTTCTGCTTCATATGTCTCCCATCTAGACACTTCCAATGCTTGAAACGTATCATGTCGCTGCGTAAGTTTAAAGTTTGGGAAGAGTGTTTTTAATGTTATGTTTTAGGGTTTATATTTATTTTGTTTGACGTATAATATAGATTTATACATTTAAATCATGACTATATTGTTGTTACGGTACGAGCTGATATGACCACCCAAGTGTTTAACTAAAGCATTGTTAATTTCCTATTAGTGTTCATGATACTTGATTCTAATTTACAGTCGAGATATTCGTCCTAACCTGGTTATTTTTCTTATTTCTGCTGCTCATTTAGTTTTAATGCATCGATTATGTAATGTAAATAATATTTTAGAATCGTATAGTTTGTCCTTTAAACGTCCATGGAAGAACTTTAAGGCGTCCATCCACGAAAAGTCTTAAGAACGAGCAAACTGAATAAATTACTTACGAACGAAAAAATACACGTTTTGTATCCTCAAAGTAACATAAATATATATACTCTGACGATTGCATAACATGTTAATATGTTTCCGCAGTAAACGATTTATTTATTTATATCAAGAAACACTTTTCACATTGAATATGAAAGACTATTATTGGTTA
Organism: Matsumurasca onukii; assembly: GCA_018831715.1. NCBI lineage: Eukaryota > Metazoa > Arthropoda > Insecta > Hemiptera > Cicadellidae > Matsumurasca > Matsumurasca onukii. The sequence continues at coordinate 83,364,930 of CM032058.1, forward strand.
GCTTTTGTATGTGCAAAAGACGAACGAAATGAAATAAGTCATTATTTATTACAGACCAAAAACTACAAAGTACGAGAATGTCCTATTGTCTGTGTCTTATATGTACTCAATAAATAAAATACTAGTAATTATTCAAGGAGAGTACGTTAATACTACGTATTGGCTTGCTAGAGTAGCTTGTTTTGCATAACAATCTATAAAGGCAATCAATCTTATAAACGTTACAAAATATTGCTTTTCACCCACTTTCTTCACATCTAAATTTCCTTTCGGAAACAAGGATCCGAACCGTATTTTCAAACCCATTCTGTCTTTCTTCTCAAGCTAACAACCACCTCTACACATTTGTTATTTCAAACTATAAGGTTTTCATCGTAGTCAATAAAATAAGAAGTTGTCCGGACATATTTGTTAAAAGTTCAGCGACGAAAAGTTGTACGAAAGAGTCGACGTCTGCAAACTTTGGCACAAGAAATTTATACCTTTTGTCTTTGAATGTTCACGACACAAACCATAAAGTACTTCTAGTTTCAACAAAACTGTTGTAAACATGTTTAGAGTTTGAGGACTTTGTTTTGGTTTCCATAGTTTTCTCTACTTAACGTCTACTTGATAACTTAGTGTTAAGTAAGTTAATTGATTGCTCCCAATCCAACAGGTTCATAACAGTTTGAGCTGCAAACAAAATTGGTCAAAACAGAATCACCACAAGGTATCAAAAGCAATGTCGATTTCGTCTTGTCGATCCTTATAAATTGAGAGGTCCTACGGTGTTCTCATGATTCATTTTGAACTAATGCCTTAACTTTTAATGGGGCTATCCCCCACGTCAAAAGTGGGAGCTTTGGGTTACCCATAATATTTACAACCAATGTGGCAAAACTTTTTCAAAACTTGTCCACCATCCAAAAGTAAAGGAGAAGAGGAACTCTGTAAAAAATAGAGACGACGCAAGACAAGTTATTTTCTATAAGGAAGAGAGAAAAGGTAAACATTTACGAAGTGCACTGTCACATTTTCTTTCGCGTCGTAAGTTTTCTTCTTTATAAGTTGTTCTTGTTCATTTAACATTTGGGTTAGCCTATTGCACATCTTCGTCATCCGTTCTGCCTCGTATATTTCGTGGAAAACAAGGGAAACATCTCGAGAAGAAAATGTGTCTAATATTTCACCTGAGTTTAATCTTCTTAAAAGCAGAAAGCGACGAGCATACAATTTCGTTATAGCCTACTGCCTGACCTTTTGTCTTTTAACATATTCTAGAAATATCAACTCAAACAATATTGAAGCTGAATGACACTGCAGAGTAACATAAAAGTTTACATGACACAATGTTGGGAACTGGGTAGCTCGATCATTTCCTAATACTTTTCTGTCTCGTCATACAAAGTAGAGTTGTACTGTATCTTACAAGTAATATCTGCAAAGCGTATCTCTCAAATCCATTTTGGTTATTGCTTTACGATCCTATCTTTCTCAACCCTGACATTCCTTTATCCTTCCATCTTGTTTGCAATCCCACTTGAGCTGTTTAAAGCTTTAAGTTCATTTATATCCCTATGCCATTACGTTGTATAAAAGAAAACACAATTATTAGATTTAAGATTTGACCATTTGTAAAAGACTTAATTTAACTGTATGATGCTTATTTCCTCGTACCTCAACAATAGGACTCAGTTTGTTTGTCTATCCTCGCCCTCCCGTAATCCCGCTATCTCCTCATGCCGAACCGTCCGTCACGGCGTTCCGCAAGGAAGCATACTCTGACCGCTTTTGTTCCTTACGTATATTAACGACCTGCCGTTTTATTAAAATCCTACTAAAAGTACCCTCTACGCTGATGACACGTCACTTATATTAATTCATAGAAACTATGAAACTCTAACTGAATTAACAAATTTACAAACAAGAAACTTAAATAGTTGGTTCACAGCAAATAAGCTCATTCTAAATGTGTCCAAAACTCAAATACTAGACTTTAGCACCAAGCCAATCCATACTACTATCGAGGAGGCAGCGCGCCCTGCCGATCAAGCCGGAAATTCCATTGCCAGTAATAAATATGTAAATAACGTCAAGTTCTTAGGTTTAGTTTTGGATAGTAACTTAACGTGGAAAGGACATGTGCAAGAGTTAATTCCAAAACTCAACTCAGCCTGCTATGCAATCAAACAGCTTGCCCCCCTATGTGAAATTAAAACTTTACTTCTTGTTTATAACTCCTATTTTCAGTCACACTTAAACTATGGTATAGTATTTTGGGAAATTCAACAGATAGTCACAAGATTTTTACAGTCCAAAAAAGAGCCCTTAGAATAATGAATCATTCCGCCCGTCTTGACAGCTGTCGAAAATTATTTTATCATTTCAAAATTCTTCCACTATATGCTATGTACTTATATACACTATATGCTATGAGGTTATTAGACTATTCAAACGGAATGAACACCGATATGTACTGAATAATTTTCTCCATGATTATAACACAAGAAATAGTCTTGCTTTTAGGGTGCCTAAACATAGATTTACTTTATATGAAAAAGGAGTTTACTATTCTGGCCTAAGATTTTTCAATATGCTTCCGGCTGAGTTGAGGATGGAACAATCGTACTCCCGATTTAGTTCTAGTCTAAAGCGGTTTTTTCTGTCTAATGTAATTTACAATTTTAATGATTTTGCCAGTTTATGCTGAATTAAATAATTGTTTGTTTCTAACATTCATTTGGTAATTTGATTATTATCTTTTTGTTATATTTAATGAACGTGTACTCATAATCTTTGATTGGATCTGATCTTCTAATAATTTGTATGTATATATTTTTACTCTTGTTCTCATTGATTTGTATATATTTTAATTTACTTATATTTTACTCTACTATTTGTATATTATCTTGACGAAGCCTTTTGGATTGTACAATCTGTTTTGGTGAATAAAGTTATTTATTTATTTACTTATTTATGAGTATGTTGATAATGGAATTAAACTGTACCTACACCTGATTTTCTTCATCTGAAAAAGTTTACTCCTTCTAAAAAATCACTTTATTATTACCCTCTTTCTTAAAACTTGTCTGATTTCATTGATAGTAAAAATTGTTTCCGCGTTAATGGGGTTAACACCTTCTTTTGCAATAAAAATAAAACGTTTTAAATTTGCCATTAATATCAATATTGTATTGGCTGCAGGCGCCCACGGCACTCCTTCCTGCACTCTAGCCCCCGACGTTCACCAGACGACTGTGTAGCACTGACCGAACTGTCACCAGAAGCCGACTTTGTCAGAGGCCGTTGACTGTCACAGCGGCCCATAAGGCGGGTTGCATGTTAAGTCTAAACAGATGTCATTACTACCCACCGCACATCAGTGGGTGAAAACTCACAGCTTTTCTAAGATCAGTTCACACTTGCCTCTTGTAAATCAGAAACAAAGCATTTTGCAGACTATCAGTGTGTTACTCTGAAATTTAATGTTCAATAATTGGTAGTAAATGAATCATTTCTAAAAAAATAGAACTTTCGATTTCATCCCTTTCGAGCCCCTCCATTCATCCTCTCCTTTCACGTTTTGAGACACTCGCTCGATGACTATCGGTCTCAGCCCAGAGCTCTTATTTATCTATTCTTCAGTATATGGGTTACCTCTAGACTACGACGTCGCGATTTTGAGAACGCTCGCTGGGCGACTACCCCAAGCAGTTCATGAGCCAATGGAACCTGACGCGCACCAACGACGGCCGCCGGCCGCTGGGGCACGTACAGGGTCTTATTCTTGACCCTCAAGAGCGCTAGTGTTCAGTGTTCACCGATCTAGAGGAATGTGTGTTTTCTGCCACCGATGTGCGATGTGTGTGTAGTGAATGGTAGCTGTTCTTGTATTGATTCTCCTGGCGTCGACGCAACAGTCCTCCTTCTCCCACCACCCTCTACACCCTTGGACGTACTCTATTTATAGATTCACGTGCATAAACCCACTGTCCTCCTCTTCCCCCGCTTCCCCCCTACACTCTCGTACTCATCATCACACAGACGGACAGATGTGTTAACTACGAGAGGGTACCTTTAGTCGCCACTTTGGCACGAGATGCGGGTAAAGAGTTTGCACAGTTGAAATATTTCCGAGCCAACTGGTTCAAGTTGACCTTTTACTAGAATCATTGCTTTAAAGGCTGCCTACGCTCATAAAGCATTAAATCCTCTTTATCGCGTTAGTAAAAGCCCTATTGAAACTCGACTTATTTATACTGATTTGGTGTTGTTATTTAAGAATCACAATTGAATGCGATCGTAGTTTTTCACCTCCAAATTCACGACAGAGACTTTGTATACGCTGGTCAGAAGGTGGCTGAGTGCTCTCGAAATGATCGTAGTCGATCTACGAAAATATTTAGACTGACTGAAAGGCAATGTAAACCTAATTTGAGTTCAAAAAGTATTCTAGAGGCTCTTATCGGGATAATAAGGTTAAACTAAAGAGTAAAACTAACCAATAGATTGAGCTGGTTGATAGAAACATATTTCCTTCTACCTATCAACTTCCCATCTCTTCATCAGTTACTACAAGTAAATGGGGTTAAGTTCGTGACATCAACCATCCAGCTGTTTCAAACTTTTTAGTAAAGCAACTCTCACCCTTCTTTTATATTTACCAGCTCACAGAGCAGTTGAGAAAAAGATTTGTCTGAACTCCTAACTATTCTACTTTTCCATGACTTAAATACCTTTTGAGGGGCGTTTTCGTATCTAGCCTTAATATTATGATTGTGATATGGCTGATTGTGTTTTATTCTTTTTCGATGCCCTTCTAAAGTCTTGAGACAATGGAGAGAAGAAAGCTTTTCGTCTATTTCAAGGCCTTCGACGTATTTTTGTCCAAGTTTTGGTTTTGAAAGAAACCAAAAGGATATTGTAACAGAAACTACCGAGTTATTTTAACTTTTACAAACCAGGGCAAAGATACGGGATACTACTAGATGGAGGAGGAGCTATCCAACATCTTATGGATAAAACGTTGAAGACATCATGGTTTAATACAGTAACGTAATTAAATTTCAAGAAAAATAATAACAAATCAAAGACATCCTTAGAGTAATCTTCTTTGTCGATACGTTCTGTATTGTGTCGGATAAAATAATCCAGAACAAGACTCAAAATGGGACAGAGAGCAATTGGGTTGCTCAAGCACTCTAGAAATTACTTCTTACAACTACTCTGTTACTGTCCAATATCTATCTGGTACAGCAAATCTAGAAATATTAGATTCATTGAAATCCCTTGAAATCTTTGCGCAACTGCATTCTGTCGACTATGATTGATGTTTGACTTAGCCACATACTCCTTTCCCGTGTAACAAAACCATCGTACACATTTAAGAACTGCTTCGTCTATCAAGATTTTTTGGTTGTAGTTTTTTAGGAGAGAGAAAACAATCGGGTGGACATCATAAACTCTAAATACAAATAATTGTGATATATATCAACAGACAACACTTAATGGTATTAGTTAGTGGAGCTCAATTCCCGAGGCCACCTCCATGAGTTAAGCATGAACGATGTAAACGGTTTGAAGTAAGATAAATGCCTCTATTTTCGACCTAATGAACTTTTTGTGATCATGGTTGCAGCATTGGGTTTTACAAAAAGATGAGCTTAAATAAAATGTTTTAAAATGCATTAGTAGTGATTTCAAACTTTCTTTGTAACAGCGTCATCGAGTTTAGATCTTGCTAAAATTAAGTTATTGTTCACTTAAGCCGAATCATTCCAACCCCAATAATATCATTGTTTCCAAAATGGTGGCAGTTCAAAGTTTATAGCTCTTAAACCTCACGTCGCCCTTCGTCTAGGGGCAATCGAGCCAAAGTAAAACGTGTAACATGAAATTGGAACAACAAATTCCTTTAGTCCCATATAAAACCAACATGTGTTTTCCTAAGCACTTTTTAACTGACTGCTTATGGGCCTTATTTTTGTCATTGACGAAGATTTCTCATCTAATTCCTTTAGGCAGGGTGCACACTGGAGAAACGCGTTTCTTGCAACTGGTTTCATGAAATTGGTTTCAAGGAAACTGTTTTTCGTTTGACATGCACACATAGGAAACGGGTTGTCAGTTTCATGATGGATTCAGACGATGATGAAGTGATTTTGTGGTGGTGGCTAAGAAAAAAGAGAAGAAGGAAGTTTTGGGTTCACCCGTTGATTAGGGATCGTCAACATGGTACTTACGTTGTAGCTCGTCAACTTTGCAGTGATCCTGACAAATTTAAGGATTTTTTTAGAATATCGAAGCCTCTTTTTGATAATTTGGTGGATTTAGTTAGCCCACTAATAACAAGGAAGGACACCAACTGGAGGTTAGCTTTGAGTGCTAACACTTTAAAAACGTTAATTAAATATACGTCAAGTCAATACAACCACCTGCAACGTGAAACCAAACCAAGATGAAACCTGTTTTTTGGATTTCGTTGAAACAAGTTGCATGAAATGAACGAAACTACAGTTTCATGAAACGCAGTGTGCACAGCCCTGTGTTAATCTAATCTATCAGTTGCACGCAACTTAAGTTTCACGTTTCATGAAACCAGTTGCAAGAAACGCGTTTCCCCAGTGTGCATCCCGCCACTATTTACTCTTCTAAATACTGATAACCTGCATATTCTAAAGAGGTGAAGCATATCTTTTACTCAACTTCATTGGTAGACTATTTAAAAAAAAAGAGTATTCACAGAGAAAATCTACAAACTTTACATTCGTGTATGGTCACCATTAGGCATCTACCGTATAATGTCATTCGTTGCATTATGCAGTCCACATGAAACATCGATGAACTATCAGAACGTCATCATCCCCTGACGATATATTATTCATATTTGCTTGTAATGGCGGTAAGTGAGTCTTTGATATAGGCTTTTTAAAACATGAATGTACAACGGAAACAATGGATTTACAAGTTTATATTTGGCCAATATAATCGAGTTTTATTTTAGCGCTGCAGTGAATCCAATTAGCGAACTCGTGTGTTCACGCTATTACCACGAAATCTAAACTTAACTTTATAACGTGTTAAAATGCATCACGACATTTAAAAACTTGAGCAGTGGTATTTCGTGAGGTAGAAATTCATACAATATACAATTTAGTTTCATACGTTATTTGTATGTAAGTTTGTCTTTCGATTTTCCTATCATATAAAGCTAAGGATTTTAAGACGAAATTGAGCATAGTTTGAACAAGATAAAGTAAAGACGAACTTAAATAAAACTTAAAGATAATGTTATGGTAAGTAGATTGAGCATGGATTCTGAATGGCTGATGCAGGAAAATCAACCTAGTTGCGGCAACCCAAGCACAGATAGCGCTGCAAAGGAATTCTTTTACGAGTCTCAAGTAAAGCCACTAACACACGCGCAAGCTTTTCCGTAAAAAAATGTAATTTCAAACATTAATATTGTAAATTAAATATTCAACAAAATAAAGAAATTCTTATTCTCGAAAATCCCACGATTTGGTTACATTTAAATCATCGAAATCTGACAAACTCGAGCATGTGGAGCCGAGAGGGGAGAAAGACGGCGAGAGACGGACGCGCTCGCAGCGCTATCTGTGCTTGAACTGCCGAACTCTGTTGATTTTGCTGCCTCAACCATGTAGCATCCATGCGCAATCTACTTACCATAACATTATCTTTGATAAAAGTTTGATTAATTATCATTATTTACTCCAACATCAACCCTTTTTTATTTACTTTTAATCCCTACGAAACCTCTCGATGCAGTGTTTAATAAACGTCCTTGTTATCTATGATAAGTTGAACACGAAAGTTGAATCTCCTGGACTGTGATGAATTCGAATATGTCATGTGAGCCACAGACAGTGAGAATGAATAAATACACATTCGCGTGACTGTCTACGCTTATTTAATAACACAATTAAACATGTCAACACATGGTCCTTTACATGCAAAGCAGCGTGATTTGGAATATACAAGTGAAATTAGAACCGTGTGTTCCCTTTTATGGTATAAACATAAGCAAAAATGTTTAGTTCTTACTTCTTAGTGGTTTGGTTAGGTATTAGTGTATTGGGTTAAAGAGTGTTTAAATTAGTAAAGGTAAAGCGGTTTGTCTCGTATAACGAGGCAAAGTTGGGACTACAAAGTCCTTTCTACCACTCAACCTCGACCTATACCTGTATAGTGTCACCGTATAGTCACATTACAAATTGTAAGTGGTGACCGCGGGGATCGAACCCGCGCCACCGGAGTGATGAGCTCTGGAGTCACGCGTGATACCAATTCGCCACGGATCGGCTTGTCACGAGTATTTAGATAATCTTGCTTGAGTAATATTGATGAGTTAAAATTGATTTATTTATTTAATTTGATTCATTTAACAATAATACTATGTATGCCCCAGTTAAAAACTGCAATAAAAATATATTATTGGGGAATAACAAGTAGTTTATATTATAAATACTTAATACTTCATTATTATAGGCCTAACAGGTAATAAACTACATTACATAGAAAGTCAACAAACATAAGTCATTGACAATGTTTAGGACAATTACTGAAAGTAAAAAGGATATTTATTATTATTTACTTATTAGCCCAGTCAGATCACACTTTTCTTTGCATCCAGACTTGCGTTTTCTTTCGGGAATGAGCTCTTTTTCTTTCACCAGTCTAGGCTATTCCTACTCGTTTAGTAACTTCCTTCCAATTGACTTTTCAATAAATCACTTTTTGTCTAATGTGTTCCTGTCATACATCAGAACTACAAATTTACCTTTTTTAGCCACCAATCCAAACAAAAGACATCTTAGGCCTACTATGGTTGATTGTACAACCACATTCAAACTGTATTTCTTTAGTTTGAATTTAAAGTATTTTATATTTTACCAACGTAAACCTTGTTAGTTTACTTGATTCCAATTATTGAGTTATATAAAAAATGAATAGGCCTAAAAACAATTCCGACAAGAAGCTACAATTCACGAGGCAACAAGTCTTATTTGAAAACGAAAGGAACAGCTCGGGGTTGGGGAAGAAATATGTATACAGATGACGTGGAAGGGTGCCAAAAAAGTTATCCGTCAGATCTTCCTCAGTTTATTATCTCAATGTTGGCCTATTTTCCTAATCTTCAGAGATATTCTTCAAGACGTGCAAACGTAAACATCGTCGCCTCCCTTTCTTCTCAGGTTTAGAAAGATATCGTTAGGCGTTTTCCTGAAAGGTGGGATCATTGTTGCTGGTGTAATTTAGACTACGTTCATTACATTTAACATTATGAACAATTAGAGTTTGTTTTAGTTTTAATTAACACTGTTAACAACAAGGAAACTAAAATGATATATATATATATAACAGGTAACGTACCTTTCAACATCGTAATTCCTTTAGTAAAACATAGGTGTTTACTATAGTTTCGACTATCAAGTAATCATTCTCAAAACATTATAAGAACGTTAAAGAGCCATCTTCGGGTAGGTCATTTAAAAAGCGCTTTTCAGAACATCTGCCTAACCCAAACTTCCTCAACAAAAATCTAAATTTGCCCAGCACCTAATTGATTCCAACCATTCAATTGATAGTTTTGATTTGAACACTGAAATCTTACAAGTTTCCAAAAAAGGAGCTCAACACGCTTGAAGAATACGAGATCAACAAAGCTACTAAACAAGACCCGCATAATATGCTCATGAGAAACTTAATTATGGTTCCAACAAATTATTCAAGACAGTACTCGAGTATCTAGGAAGTAGCGCAGTTGGCAACAATGACCAAAAACGAACAGCTGATAGCAGGAGTGGAGTAGGCTAGTTTGACGTCTAATCAGTTCAGTGACAAGTACCGGCCGGTGCATACAATGTTTTATAAGTATTCTTTATGTTTTATGTATTGTGCTATTTATTAATTTTGATGAAATCGACGATGGATCTTTAACGTTCTTATAATGTTTTGAGAATGACAACTTGATAGTCGAAACTATAGTAAACACCTTTGTTTTACTAAAGTAACGTTGAAAGGTACGTAACCTGTTTTTATCAAAGACCAATTCCAGAAGGCTAATCACGAATAAAATTATCTAGTTATATTCTTATTTAAAGTATAAATAACTGTTCTGCAATAGTTGTCTCGAGGTTTAATAAAATACAAATTAAAACGGAAGAGAAAGAACTAACGTATGATCAATTAACCCTTCACAAAAGAACCAGGTTAAGCTAGAATAGACTGGGTTAGGCTAGGTTAGACGACCAGGTTAAGCTAGAATAGACTGGGTTAGCTAGAATAGACTGGGCTAGGCTAGGTTAGACGACTAGGTTAGGCTAGAATAGACTGGGTTAGGCTGGGTTAGACGACTAGGTTAGGCTAGGTTAGACGACTAGGTTAGGCTAGGTTAGACGACTAGGTTAGCTAGAATAGACTGGGTTAGGCTAGGTTAGACGACTAGGTTAGGCTAGGTTAGACGACTAGGTTAGCTAGAATAGACTGGGTTAGGCTAGGTTAGACGACCAGGTTAAGCTAGAATAGACTGGGTTAGCTAGAATAGACTGGGTTAGGCTAGGTTAGACGACCAGGTTAAGCTAGAATAGACTGGGTTAGCTAGAATAGACTGGGTTAGGCTGGGTTAGACGACTAGGTTAGGCTAGGTTAGACGACCAGGTTAAGCTAGAATAGACTGGGTTAGGCTATGTTAGACTACTAGGTTAGGCTAGGTTAGACGACTAGGTTAGGCTAGGTTAGACGACTAGGTTAAGCTAGAATAGACTGGGTTAGGCTGGGTTAGACGACTAGGTTAAGCTAGAATAGACTGGGTTAGGCTAGGTTAGACGACCAGGTTAAGCTAGAATAGACTGGGCTAGGCTAGGTTAGACGACAAGGTTAGGCTAGGTTAGACGACCAGGTTAAGCTAGAATAGACTGGGTTAGGCTAGGTTAGACGACTAGGTTAAGCTAGAATAGACTGGGTTAGGCTAGGTTAGACGACTAGGTTAGGCTAGAATAGACTGGGTTAGGCTAGGTTAGACGACCAGGTTAAGCCAGAATAGACTGGGCTAGGCTAGGTTAGACGACCAGGTTAAGCCAGAATAGACTGGGTTAGGCTATGTTAGACTACTAGGTTAGGCTAGAATAGACTGGGTTAGGCTAGGTTAGACGACTAGGTTAAGCTAGAATAGACTGGGTTAGGCTATGTTAGACTACTAGGTTAGGCTAGAATAGACTGGGTTAGCTAGAATAGACTGGGTTAGGCTATGTTAGACTACTAGGTTAGGCTAGAATAGACTGGGTTAGGCTAGGTTAGACGACCAGGTTAAGCTAGAATAGACTGGGTTAGGCTAGGTTAGACGACCAGGTTAAGCTAGAATAGACTGGGTTAGGCTAGGTTAGACGACTAGGTTAGGCTAGGTTAGACGACTAGGTTAGGCTAGGTTAGACGACTAGGTTAGGCTAGGTTAGACGACTAGGTTAGGCTAGAATAGACTGGGTTAGGCTAGAATAGACTGGGTTAGGCTAGGTTGGGTTACCTTAACCAAGGTTAGTCTAGAAGTGGCTAGATTAGACATGGTTAGGTTAGAATAGACTGGGTTAGGCTAGGTTAGACGACCAGGTTAAGCTAGAATAGACTGGGTTAGGCTAGGTTAGACGACCAGGTTAAGCCAGAATAGACTGGGCTAGGCTAGGTTAGACGACAAGGTTAGGCTAGGTTAGACGACCAGGTTAGGGCTAGGCTAGACGACCAGGTTAAGCCAGAATAGACTGGGCTAGGCTATGTTAGACTACTAGGTTAGGCTAGAATAGACTGGGTTAGGCTAGGTTAGACGACAAGGTTAGGCTAGGTTATACAAGGTTAGGTTAGACTAGTTAAGGTTAGGTTAATTTGCAGTAGCACCACCAATAGCCCTTCACAGTCAGGATTATCAGAGTGACATAGTGACAATGACATTTCTATTCTTATCTCTGTTCTGATAGCAGCATTAGCATCTGTCTAGTCACTAGTGTAACATGTGACCCACATCTCTAGCAATCTGTGACGTCACTGTAGATTGCATAGCCGGTGCCGGTGCATTCATTCCAATTTAAATAGAGTAAATTATCATTCCATCCAACTCTTAAAAACAAACTATTTGTAACAGTGTTTTGTTAAATTCAGTTGAGTATATTGTATAATTTCTTTTTTACGAATTTACACAAGCCGACAGCCCTTATAACATTGAGCGTTTTATATTATGTCGTCTACAAACTAGCCTATGCATATTTTCACCATGTGATGAAAGATTTTTCAGTTTTGATGAACCAATCAAGAAGAAATACGTTGTTTACTGCAACACAACCCAAAATGATAGATTGTAATAGTTTCTCATTTGTAACAGCAAAGCATCTTAATATACTTTACGTTTATAAATTACCTGCCGTTCCCTTAAATCTCGAACACCTGCGTCTTGAGAAATAAATTTATCAGACGAAAACTCTAAAACATGAAGCTATCAATTTGAAAATTCCGTCTACTACCTATCTAACTCTTTGTATCAATAATTCATCGATCTAGTTCACCAAAATTATTTAATTAAACTGTGTTTATGAAAAAGCAGAAAACATCTCATTTCTAGTCTGTTTCTGAGAATTCCATCAACAATGAAAAGCAATCAAAGAACTCGTCGACGCCTAAGAGGCTGCAATTCTTCTGATGGAACTCTTAGTGTTCTTCTAAAGCAGTTTTTACTTTGATTAAAGTTGTTACTTCACAGCTGTTAACAGAATTGCTGTTTTGTCCTGATTATTAGACAATTTTATGAAGCATCAATACTAGTTTAATATTATCAATTTTATAGGTAAGATTTTTAGGACGTTTTGTGAATTTACTACCAGGTTTGCTTTTTAAGGCCGTTCTCTCTTCAAATATAGCAAAATTTGAGTTTTCTGTATAGTTTTAACTTGACTTTAATTCTTTGTAAGGTGGTATAGTACGAATCTTGATATTTTTAGATGAGTATTTATAAAACCTCACGTTTTGCTATTTTCCTATTGCGTTTTCATAGAGATTTCGAGTGCCTCTAGGGTAAAGTATGTTTCATGTTTTTCTTCTTACTGCAACTTAAAACACTTTAAAAATAGAAATACTTTGCAGTAAATTCCAATTGTTTTAAACTCCTTATAATAAAGTTATTTTGAAACTTTGCTAGGATTTTCTCCATTCCTCTTTACAAAACTAATATAAACTAAGCCCTACAAACTATTTATGTTCAACGGCATAATATAATGCAAAAACCCGTTGGTTTGTACAATATGCAATAAAATAACTGTGAAAGAGTATGGTGCCAAACTAACAAAGACTACATACGTTATGGTTAAACATTAAACCAAAAATAAGGAAGCAGTAAAATTAAGTGCACGCTTTCAATCTTTATAACAGTAATGTGGCAAATACGGTGACGCTAGGTAAAGATCGATGTTGAATGGTAGAAAGGACTTTGTAGTCCTAACTTCGCGTCGTTAAACAAGACAAACTTTACCTTTTAACAGTATAAAGCTAAAACTGAAACAACGTCGATACACTCAACTAATATGCACTTCAGGCAGCTTTTATCACAAACTACATCATCAAAACTTAAACAGTTTGGATCCAATCAGTGTTTTAATATACAACTATCCTATAATCACCACAAAGCCCAACACTATACAAAATTATACATCTTTTGCTCTACATGAACCGTTAAACTGAACAGTTAACGAGTAATAACTGCCATATAGGCAATCAAATGTTCGTAAATTGTTTAGCGATTGGATCCCAACCTAAAATCAATCTGTTGGAACGCGTTTGCCCATTCGAACCTCCTCTCTTGACCGCTTACATTTCACGGTTCACAAACAACGAGTTGTACAATTCTACTTTTTGTAATGTTCTATAAAACATATGCTTTTACACATACAATAAGATGCTATAGTTTTACTTTTTAGCGTTTTTTCTGTTTTATTTTTTACAGGAAATATAACTATACATTTCTGTTCCCAAGAAGAACGAAACGTCGGAGAAAAAACAGAAAGCAGTTTTGAGCTTTGCAACACATTCTGAATCGAGTGGAAAACATATATATTTAATATGTGTGTTTGTGTGTGTGAGTAAGACCTCTCTAAAGTCTCTTTGTTTGCCAAATTCTCACGAGGTTTGAAACACACGTTCCTTTTGTAAACCTAAATATATTCACAAATCTTTGGTTCCTTGGTTGTTTTTTTCTTGAAAATACCTAATGTTTTGCTACACTTTGAATGCCTGTCATGTTAATGTTATTAACATTTTCGAAACTTAGATCGAAACCTTTTTTTAACTAAACTAAGGTCATAAGTTTACTTTTAGACCATTTTCAACACATTAGTCATTAAAGATGTGATAACAGATTGATAGTATGAAATATCAGGAAATGTACTACACTATACCGACTTAATTCTTTACCGGAATGTACAATAAGTATATATTAGTTTCTTCTCTAGATCTGCGGGTAAGATGGGATTATAACACAACATTAAGAAGCAAAACAACAAAGCACAAAGAGAGGAGAGAGAATGTTTGTGAGAAAAGTCGGCTTCTGTTGCCGCTGAGCGCTTCGTAATGCCCACACACTTCCATTATGCGTTATTTATCATCAGAATTTCCACTTTTATAGTCACACGTCCCCTTTTAATCCTGCGGTATTCGCGAGATAGAGTGAGGTGAAAAATAAACTCAGAGTGGAAGCTGAATAAACAAACGTCTATTGTGTCTTTTCCCAAATAATTACACTTTGGAATGATATCGCGCACGACTTTGTTTGAGATACCGACTACTCTTTCAGGGTATTTTAAGGTGAATATGGGATGAAAGGTGAGTGTGTTAAGTGTTTTAATGGACGATGAGGTATAACTTGAGCAGTAGTCTTGTTACAAACTAGTGCCTTCTGTTCCCCAGATTGGGTAGTTAAAAGTCCAACGACCAATGGAATGGACCAACGGCTTAACGTGACCTCCGAAACACGGGGAGTGGCCATGCGAAAACGTTATCACTACGCTCGGGAATCGAACACGGACTGATTTGGTGCGAAGCACGCACTATACCACTGAGCTATGGCCACCCTTTATATATTCCTATGTGTTACTGGAAACTTTTGTTTATTTAAATTTGAAAACACCTGATTTACTATAATTATTACTAGATGGACCCGTAATTACTGGACACCCTTTATAAATCATATTACCCATTTAAAGCATTGTTTACTTTAAATGTCTTTATAGAATGAAAATTAATTTTTTAATACTGATTTAGCATGATAAAATTATAACTCGTCCCAAAGGTGTTCTTTTGATCCTTATTCATTTAAGCTAAGACTGAGGTGTCTAGTAAGCTTTCGCTCGTGTCAAAAAGGACCTAGTGATGAAATATACTATTGTAGATCTGTAAGGGCAAACATCGTTTTATACTCTGTGCATTTATCATCCATTCGTATGCAAATTCAACATCTGTTTTCGACCAAGATATTCTCTCTGTCGACATACGTCTTTGCCGGGACCAACTCCAGTATTTTTGGCAACCTTTTCCAAGCTGGATATAAACAACAATTCTTCCTCTGTTGTCGTCGCGTCGTGGAATTCTAAACTCTCGTTTCTAATTCTACTTTTAAATGTCTAATTCTGTACGACCTAATTGGAATTTGTGTTTCAGGTATTGGAGAGTTGCTGTGTGTTAAGGGGTCGCAGTAAGTAGTAGAAATAAGTAATACAAACCAGTTGGAAAATAGTCACTACTTGATGTTTCGAGTTTTGGTTTCAAATGCAGGGGAAAAGGTTCGGTGAAACGTTGTTGTATTAAATTTAAAACAAAAACAGGCCAACACGCAGCTAAGCGCTAAAGCGCCCCTGGCATGAGTGAAGCGAAATTTCTTACTGCCATAGGGGTTACGAGTCCTTATAATCAAACATTATAAGCATTACAGTATAAGCCACTGTGTTCCTCTTTAAATCGCAATTCCTTGACACTCGACGACATGGAAAAGAAATAAAAAAGAAATTATTACACAGACTAAAGTCGACGAAACCACAAAGTCCACCATTGGAACACGTGCAGAAAGAAAGAACATGTGCTGCCATCCCTCGGCCGAGTGTGGAACTAACAAAGCGCTGATTTCACAAGTAGACAAACAACGAAATAATATATTAAATAACTGAATTAAACCATATTATTAGTTTTTTCTAAAGGAGAATAAACAGCGCTGTAAAATAAGCAGTTAGTCATTGTTCAAGTAAAATACAGCCATACAAGTCGACTGAATTGGAAGCGAGAGCCCGGTTTCTGTGTTGATTCTCGAGACAAAGTATCACTGTATGTTGATACAATTATGAATGTGATTTTAATACCATCAGTACGAACACTAATAGAAAACCCCATTCTCTACCAGACTCATTGCCATTACGGTGGCTTGGGTTTAAAACGAACGAAATAGACGAATTAAATTAGATCACGAATTATAGATCATGTCTTACAAGGATCGATGAGATTCCTGGGGCCGACGCCAGGAAAAGTAATTTTGTTTTTAAACTAATTTTCGAGCATAGTTTTGCAAAAAAAGCATCAAATTAAAAACAATAACTCATCGATTTTTCTGATAAAAATTTACTTTTAAAATAGCTTACTTTTGGTCAATTTAACATTTTTGCCAACTTTGGCGTAAAATAAAAACACAGTTTATACAAACCTAGAGAAAACCTTTGAGAACATGGAAAACAACTTTTGTAATATTTAAGCCGAAAAATAGCGTCCTAAACTGGAGACTTCGAGAGCATGTTTTGAGCAACTTTTTGTGGAATAATCAATCCTCTTTCTCAAGTAAGCTGCCCTATTGAAAACAAAGGCCAACTTTGAAATTTCTTAATTCAAAATTGTGGTTAAAATTAGAAAAGGTCTCCTACTTAAACACTGAAAAATTATCAGCTTATATTCTGTGATATGCCAAAGGCGTACTATTTAAAACGATCGTGCTGTATGACTCCGTTGTGTACGGTAAATTCTCCATTTTGAAAAGGGATTGGGGTCTTGTGTAGCCAGATGATGGAGTGAAAATACTCGCAAACCAAATTAAAACTTGTGTTTATTAAAAGAACAACTAACTAAGAAATCGAATAGGCAAATCAAGATCAAATAGTAAATTAAATTATGTGAGCTACTATGGAGAATAATTGTCACTGGGTTATGACTTAGAATGCACTTGTTAATGGCAACCGAAAGATTTGTTAGAACTAATTATTGAGAGCTGAACCTAATTATTTAAAATAATTTCATTTAATATGTAAGTTGAATGAAAGGTATTATTAAAGGAATTTCAATTATATGTGAAGCAACTTGAACTGCAAGAACTGAGCTAATACGTTTTAGAAATAAATTACAATAAAAACTACCGTTGAAACAAAGTTGGGTCCTACCTCCTCAGGGACCTTTTGAAAAGAAACCCCACACGCAGGGATTCTCAGAGGCAACTGAACCCCGAGGAGCTATGCCAATAACGTTTTATTACTTACTCAGCATAACCTTGACTATCAACACAATCTGGCCAACATTGCCTTGATAACAAGGAAGCAGTTCTGCACGTTGTCAGCATAGTATATTATGACAGAAATGTTATGGGAATGGATAATTTAAAACTGAAGGTTGAAGAGATTATTTTCTGACACAAATTATTAAAACCGTGAAATTTCCACCTACTGTTATATGTTATATACTGTGTGTTTGTATGCGACAGAAGAGTAGGTCTAAGACCTGCACGTGACCTAAAAGGTTAATCTTTTTATCCGGTCTTGTCGACTAAGCACTGCTGGTCTCTAGGTCTTCCCTGTCACATCCACTTTGGAAAATAACTTTCTTACTCTATCGTATACAGGGTGTGTGGTAGGAAATTACCGAGTTGATTTTCGGCCTGATTAGAGCTACTAAATTTTATACTAGCTGCAAATACTTGTGCTTCGCTGGGGAATAAAAATCGTAGTATATGATAATCAGTTAGTTATGATATAATGGAGGTATTAACGTTTTTCCGCGGAGAGGGGGCATAAACGCTCTTTCTTTTCGAAGACATTTCTCAGTAGGTACTTAAGACCTAAAGGTCCCTTTCGGAAATTCAAATTACTTGGCCAAATTGTTAGGGCTGTGCGACGATAGGCTTAGACTCGACACAAATTTAACCCTTCCAACAAAAATTATAATCTTCCAATTTAAAGAGACTTTTCTTCTTTAAAGTCTTTAACCTTACATTTTAACAAGAACGCCCATTTTAAATTTCTAGTTTTTAGGCCACGTGGTTTTGGCCCACTCGTTTATGAGCTAGTGAAGAAAAAGCTTTTAAAATTACAGGGTGACTTATAACAAAGTGCCAACCTTTAGAAAACAGTTCTATGGGTAAAAAAAAAAAAGAATATAATGTTTCCCAAAAAAGCTTCGTTTATTTGTAAAACAGTCAATTTTTGTTTTACGCTAATTCTAGTTTAACTATTACTGAAAAATCTCATTCTGAACAAGTTGTTCACTGCGGTAAAATAGTCTGCAGTCAAATTCCGTCTTCAGGCAGAAACAACCTAAAACATAACAGAACAATTAGAAAATGACCAAGTAACCACAAAACTATTTATTAATATACAAACAATGTATTTTGTAAAATGTATAAATGTTGAAGTCAAAGTAAGAAAATAATAAAACTTAAAACCAGCCTAGATAACAAATCGCACGCACAAAACTCAATGACATTAGTCATGAAACAGAAAAACGCGAACACTCAAAATAATAAATAAAAGAACATAAAACCCGTAAAAGAACATAATATACGCCGTTTATTCACAGCCTGACCAACAGGAAAAACAAAATCCCTAACTACGCACTACCGATTGGAGAGGGCGTCTTACACAATTTAATTTATCTGTGGCTGTTTTGAATTCATATGACCGTGAGCGCTTTTGCCAATTTTTAATATAGCCTACAATAAAATTATACTTGTAGGATTTAGCACTATGTGTGATCAAAGATTATGTTATGGTAGGTAGACAGCGTATAGATGCCATACGGCTGAGGAGGAAAATCAACATAGTTGCGGCAGCCCAAGCACAGATAGCGCTGCCATCTCTTGCCGATTATCTCCCTACTCGGCTCCCATGCTAGAGTTTGTCTGATGTCCGATTAAATGTGACCAATGTCGAAAACTTCCGAACTTGCGCGTGCCTATCTGTGCTTGGGCTGCCGCTACTATGTTGATTTCCCTGCCTCAGCCGTTCAGCATCTATGCGCCATCTCCCTACTCCCTACTATAACCTAATCATGGTGAAATTCAAGCAAGCTTGCTTATTTGGGTCTCTCAATTTAATAATACTAACTGCTTATACTACCAAAGACTTTCAGACAAATCAATGTTGCTACCCGAACATAAAAACCTTAGCGTTTATAAAACTGCCGGAAGGTTTATAACTACTGACTATAGAGCACTGAAACTATCCAATGACTAGAAAATTACTCTTAGATAATGCGAACGAGGTTTTCCAGGAACTTGCCTCTGTTGGTTATTTATTCAACGCCTTTTCACCCGGCAACCGCGTTAAGCTTGTTCATTCACTCGCTGCCGTTGGCAACAGCGAATCCCTTTATTTGAAATCCTACTTTAATAATGGCCTTTTGTGAAATGAGGATTTCTGTGAACAGCAATAAAGTTTGACAATGATGTTGTTTTTAGGTGCTCTATTGATACATTTCAAACGGAGATTAATGATAGAGACACATTTTGACTTAAGCCGTTTGATTGGAAAGTTGGTTAGAGGGAAGTACTGAAGAAAGAAAACAAGATCGAGCAGAAACGATGAAGCAAATTTGGGCTCAAAGGAAAGCAATTTTTTCATGATGGCATTAACGTGCTTTAAGTAGTCCGACCCTGTTTTACTTGCATAGCTTGATAAAAATGAGCTATATTCAAAAAGAGGTGGTTGTAGATTTTGGAATCAAGTTCAATAATAAAGATAAAATTGTTTGGTTGTTTAACGAGGCGAAGTTAGGACTACGAAATCCTCTCTATCAATCAACCATGACCTTTACCTTTACCATGTAAGGTTGTATAGCCACTTTACAACTTGTAAGTGGTGACTGCGGGGATCTAACCCACGCCACCGGAGGACTGAGCTCCGGAGTCGCGCGCGATACTGAACCGCCACGAGTCTGCTAATAAATAATACGTTAGGCTGGAAAGCTATCCATCTATTTTTCTACAGTAAAACCAGTATTTTTCATATATAGGTTATTTTTCACTACGAATAAAGTGGATTTAATCTGTGTGCTCGCTAACCACATGGCGGATAGAATCTAGGTCATGGCCTTTATCTTCATTGGCAATGGTCGGGCACTGGCGTCCGCTGCATTTAGCTAGGTTTAATGCATACTAGTTTGATAACAATCTCGCTGACCTAATGGTGTTGCAATATTATAGTCACGAAAATTCACTTAATTTTTAAATCAAGTGATTATCTTTCTTGCTTACGAAATGCTGTGGAATACTTTATGGAACGGTAATTCTGTTTCACATAATATTTAGGACGATCTACAACATACAAACACAAATGTTGTTAATCAAACAAGATTTGTTTGCATAGGTGCACTTATAATAACATTTTACCATGTTGGAGATAGAATTCACAAAATGTTTAGTATGTTGTTGAACATGTGTAGGCCTAGCATGCTCCAAACCAGCACAGACAACCACAATGCTATCGGCTGAAACAACGAGGCTCAATCTATCATTAACTTTGCTGATTAATGACAATGGGCAATTTCGCCAGTTAATGATGCGTTAACGACGCAATTGTTGAATAGTTAAAAGTAGCGAAGCAGATCTCTGGTTAGGTGTGGTAATTAATAAAGTGGTAATTTGTGTCTCGAGTACATCTATACTATTAGTATTTCGGTTAGGGTTGTCCGGAGTGTTGAGATCTCGGAGTCTGGCTGGGGTAATTCAAATTTTTGAATAGAAATGGTCCTTAGTGTGTGGAGGGTGGGGAAACGAATAAAATTATATAGATTTTTTATTTTTATGGGGTTTTGAGGTCCCCAATTCCCATGTTATATTTCTTTTTTTAGTAAATATTTATTAGTAAATATCAACGGATTTGTTTGAAACTCGACACATAGTTGTATACCATTAACCCAAAGACCCTACTGATTTTGGGGTTCGGGGCACAATATATGGATTTGGGGGTTAAAGGATGGCAAGAAATAAAAAATCATAAAAATCTATGTGGGGTATCAAAAAAGGGAATATTATGCTGATTTCAATAATATATTAGTTGTCTACCAAATTGTTTGGGGGAGGAAGGGGGTTAAAAAGTGGGGTAAAACATTAAAAATTCATGAGATAGGCCGGCGGGATAGCCGAGTTTTACAAAGCGGGCACCGAGGCCGTAGGGGTCTGGGGCGTCTGGGGGCGAAGCCCCCAGCTGGCGCAGCTAGTAGCAAATAATTTGGTTATATTAAACCGTTCTCATTGGTAAATTAAAGTTATGTAGCCTACAATATATGTATAAAAAGAAATCAAGCTCTCCTGATTGCTAATTTCAGCACTTCTTATTATTAACCTGACACTGTAAAGAAACTAAACACGTCCAAGGCTCATGAGAGCTGCTCATCGATTGGCTGCCTGACTGGTAGCACCGGACGACCAATCAGACGACATGTATCAGACTGACCAACTGCAACAGAGAGCCGAAATATGCACAACCAATGGGAGGGAAAATCTTACAGCTGAGTAAGCATGAGTCAGCTTTTCCTAACAAAGGGGTTAGAATGTCTGACTAGACTTTATAAAATATCTACATGATGAATCATGATAACTGATTATGAGGAATGTTATGTATGTGAATTTTGGGCAACCCTAAATGGGTGGGATCTTTGCTGGGGTGCCTTACACTATTTGAGTTTCTGTGGTCTGGTTTTCTGTGCTATTTCTTGCTGAAAGTAAGGACGAATTTATGAATATCCCTACGCTTTTTATGAGACATAGCCAGAGGGGCCTTATTTTAACTGAAGCTTGACTGATAGGACAGTAGGCTAGTTTCATGAAGGCCTCAATAACCTATCTAATAAACATTATAATTCACGATGCAATTAGTTTATCAACTAGTTGCATACTGTTAATAACTATCTTACGCTCGAAGGGTTGATCACATTTGGAAGGTGTCAGCCGAGAAAATTTGGCAGATTTCCACCTCCTTCCATTCACACCCCTTCACGACACTAGACTTCTACCCTTCATTGGCTTAACACTTCACTTGGTTACAGTTACAAAAACCCCATAATCACACCGTATTACCTAAACATCGTATTACCTAAAGATGGTATTACCTAAAGATCGTATTACCTAAAGATCGAATTACCTAAAGATCGAATTACCTAAAGATCGAATTACCTAAAGATCGGTTTATTTCACACAAAAGACAGTTACCATAAAGTAGGATTCTAACTAAATGGATTCACAGTGAACAACAACAGAATGAACAGACTTAGCGCGGTCGGTTGAGTGAAAAGTTGTTGAATAAATAAACAACAGAGGGAATTGTGGAAATTTACTTCCGCTGCTTTCGTGGAGCGTATCCGATGTAGTTTCAGGGGTTCAGTTCACATTTTCACAGTTCATTATGAATAGTTTCAGGTCGTCAATTACAGATATAATGATAAATATTTTTCAGAGCTAAATTCGCACAAGTTCACCACTTTAACCTGACACTTGACGTATTGCAAACGTGGGGCAATTCTCAACTTCCATTCGGGCATTTTCCATTGATGATTCCTCAACTTAAATTTTAGTTATAATTTCGTTAATAGCTTCTGATTTTAGGTACTGTGTAAGAGAGTTAAGTTATTATTTAAAAACGTTTTAAATAATAATTACAAAACACTAATTAACCTCATCTGTTAAACTTTCCTCCAAGTGCATGATTTAAAACCAATTCTGCAAATAACAAATTATGTGGTTCAATTAACCCCGAATCTATACTTTTTTACTCTCTAAAGGGTTGATCTCACTGGAAAGGTGTCGACCAAGAAACTCTGGCAGTTTTCCACTTCCTCCCCCCTCACTTTACACTCTTTCATGGGACTCCCCCTCACTACACTTGAATTGTACCTCATATTGACTGAATCGCACCCCACTTCGTAAAGTCAAACCCCTTTCAACATCATATCCTAATTAATCCAACTATTGCAAAGTTAACTTGCGCGTGTGTGTGTTTTCATAGTCAAAACTGGCATGTTTTACTACTTTTTGTATTCGCAAACATTGCTAAGCAAATTAAGTATATAATGGCTTTAGTAAATTATAATCCTGTTCTATTGTATACTTTATATAATTATATACTTGAAGTTGCTAAATAAGCTCCAACCTCCATAGGTTTTTCGACTTTAGGTTGAGGTGTTATCAAAAATATATTATTGAGCAAAATGTTGATAACTTTTAAAGGCTTTAGGTAGAAATATTTACGGTGTCGCAAAAATGTGCATCGCGCTATGCAAAACCGATTTCTACATACAAAAGTAAGTAGAAAATGTCCGGTAACATGTTTTTGATTTTGGCTTAGTTTAGCCGTAATCCGCCGTTTCATAAATTTTAGAAAATAATAAATAATTCAAAAACTGTTTGAGATGTTTCAGTGAAGCTTGGTATATAACTTAATTGTTTTCCTAATAACATTTTCCAAAAATACTGTTATCTAAATTATCACATTTTAAAATGGTGGTCATTTAAAATTTCAAAGTCTAATGAAATCCAATTGGAATTTGACTTTGAAAATGGCCGCCATTTTGACAATTATTAAGATAAATACCAAGTTGCACAAAAATATCTCAGAGATTTTAACTATTAATTGTTTTCAAAATTTACAAAATGGCGGATTACGGTTAAATTAAGCAGAATCAAAAAATGTTACTTGACATTTTTTACTTACTTTTGTAAGTAGAATCCGGTTCTGCACAGCGCTACACTTTCTGCGACAACCTGTATTCAAGATACCAAACCTGTATTTAATAATTTCACTTAAAAGCTCTTTGCCTGCAAAACATTTTAAACTTGAAATGTCTCCTCGACAAACGTCTCACGTGAAAGAATTTTAGACAGTTTTTAAGGAGTATTAGTCATGATGACCACAGTTTGCAAAAGTAATAAATACTTTTTTAAGGAGTAGGTTTTAACTGGCTGATTTTGGAGTTGTGAGCCTTCTATTGCCGGAGAAAATAAGTAATGGTAACTAAGGAACCTTACAACTTGCTTATCATTCTTCAGCTTTTTTACAATATTCATTACAATGCCACTACAGCAATTTTACTGCCGTATTACATGTTATACTTAAGTATCTTCACTCAAAAATTCTTTAAAAAATTGCCTACGGTTAATTATTTTGATTATTACCATAGCGAAAAATTTAATACTAACGATAGTTTTATTCAAAATAGCAAATTAAACCTTGATTTATTAAAAAACATTTTACATGACGTGTTTTAATCAATTTAATACATTCTGAGCAATTTTAAACTCCCCTATTAACGTTCTCAGCTGTAATACGAGTATTTTATAATTTTTGGTGTTTCCGCAAAGCAAAAACGTACAGTATCGAGAGAGAAGGCTTCCCTCAGGAAGGGAAACTGCTGATAACAAAAACAAATGTGACCCAGCCCTTATCTTTGGGCTTTAGAGCTCCTTTACACCAAATATATTCCACAGTGTATACTCCTGTGCAGGAGGAAACAGTTTAAACACATTGGAAACACTTAATAAACATGTAAGGGATGGAAACAGCAACGTATTTTTGTACAGTATCACTATATCACTATTTGAGATGCCGACCACTCTCATGAGGGTATTTTAAGGCAAATATGTGGTGAAGGATAAGGTGTGATGAGTGGTAGTAATGAGTTATGAAGTGTAGTCTTGTTTCAAACTAAGGCCGACTCTTCCTTAGAATGGGTCATTAATTAATAGCCCAATGACCAATGGAAATACAAGGACCAACGGCTTAACGTGACTTCCAAATCACGCAGGTGATGGTCTGATATGTCTAAACGATGGTGGGAGTTGATGCGGGTATCATCAGATGATCACTGAGACTATCTGAGCCACTTTAGACCTATATCATCCTTAAAACCTGACCTCCATGAAGCTGGATTACAGGACCACGCCACGAGTCCCAGTAATGGTACAAGATAGACACTGATTTAGCTACTCGTTGCATGTAGCAGGGCACCACTTTTGACGGCAAATGGCCAAAATCACCCCGGGGTACGTTCCGTACGAATTTGGAAGATCTTAAATAAGAGCCTAGATCATGTACATTGTGAGATAAAAATAACTTTAATAAGAGAAAATGTTTGTTAGTTTGTGGTTAATCGGGTTTCGATAAGTTAACCTTTTCAAAATGGTGGTGGTTTTAAGTTTGACAATTTGAAACCTTTAAGTCGACCTTTTGAGCTTCGATTGCGGTATTGTGGTCTATTAACTACGACTTTAACTGGATGAAAACAAAACCTCTCTTTGTCTTTCTCCCAGAGTTTTAAGCACAAGTAATTGGAAGCAACTAGGCTGTGGTTTTTAATTAAAGTTAGTTAATAGGCGACAACGCCGCCAATCGTAGCTGAAACAGAAACGACATTGTTTCAAAGTTTAAAGCTTTTCTCGATCTTAAAATCACCGCTATTTTAGTTAGTAGTGACCTATTGAGATTTAACTTGTGGCAATGCATACTCTTATACAACGTTTGTTTTTATTTGTCACATGACCTATGCTTTCATTGGGTTTTATTCCAACTCCTTAGGAACCTCGATTGTACCCTGCTGGTGACATTTGTTCAGTCACATTTTATCATTCTGTTAAAGTAGAAAAGATTCTATTCATGCAATTTAAATAAATCACTAAATCACTATTTGAGATGCCGACCACTCTCATGAGGGTATTTTAAGGCAAATTTATGTGGTGAAGGATGAGTGTGATGATTGTTGGTAATGAGTTATGAAGTGTAGTATTGTTAAATACAAAGATTGGTTCAAATATCACGCTAGCACGTTTAAGAAAATGTGTTTGACACATCGCTGTTAGTTTTTTACCTGTTTAAATATTGTATCATTCGGTTAAACTTCCAGAGATGTCTAATCAAAAGGTACTTAACACCATGTAGGTTTAGCATGTTTATAATAAAGTCAAAGATTTAGAGTTAATGTGATTTAGGCCAAACCGAATTTACTCTAGCAGCAGTAGTCACTTGGATTGTATAAAGAAAGAAAACTTTCAAATTGGAAAACTTGTTTTCGTGGACCATTTAGCTCACAATCACATTTTACGCTTTAAGAATTCAGATTGAATCCTGAGTCAATCTTCAACAGATTTACTAAAAGTCGAACTATTAAGTGATTGATACAAATGTTAATAATTATAGTATGAATAAAATAAACTTCTGTCACTTTGTTATTTTCAAGCATCTGAAAGTAGACGTCTGCAGATTTAACTCACGCGGGCAGGACATTTCGAAAACATTTTAAACTTGACGCCTAAATCGATGAAACTCACTTCACACATTTCACAAGTTGGGCCAAAGTTCGCACAAACAAGGAAGATTCATAGTGTTATCCGTACATAAAACCCACATCCAGGGAGCTAATGTGAAAACATGGTCACAGTTCTGTGAACAAATCATTCGGCGATCCTTTTGAGAACTGTTCAAACCATGTAACTTAGGACTATAAATAGGCTTTTCAGAATATTTCAGCCTAGCCTAGCCTTCATGGAGGTCAGGTTTTGAGGATGATATAGGTCTAAACCGGCTCAGATAGTCTCAGTGATCATCTGATGATACCCGCATCAACTCCCACCATCGTTTAGACGTATCAGACCATCACCTGCGTGGTTCGGAAGTCACGTTAAGCCGTTGGTCCATGTATTTCCATTGGTCATTGGGCTATTAATTAATGACCCATTCTAAGGAAGAGTCGGCCTTAGTTTGTAACAAGACTACACCTCATAACTCATTACTACCACTCATCACACTCATCCTTCACCACATATTTACCTTAAAATACCCACATGAGAGTGGTCGGCATCTCAAATAGTGATTTAGTGATTCAAATAAAGTTAGTGGACATTTTTAAGAGTGTGCTAAAACCTTTCTGCTAGTTAAGCACTTTGATCCATGACTTGGTGTGCTTAATATCAAACTGTTGTTATGCCTACTTGATCAATAATTGTAATCTGGTTCTTCCGGTGCACACTGCGTCAAAACATCAAAATAATTAGTTTTATAAATTTCGGTGTCACTGTGCAGTACGATTTTCAGTCACCAATTGGCTGAAACAAATTCTTTTACGTGGTGTGAATCGAAAGAACTAGATTATAGTTGTCACACTAACTGTAAAAGCCTAATAGTTCAGTATAATCAATGATTATCAAATATTTTTTTTTAATAAGCAGTTTTGAGTAATTATCTAATTAAAAAAATTTTGAATAAGTGAATATCAATCAATTTGTTACAGTATGTCAATAAAATTCTTAATGTAAATTTTAAAATCTTTATCTGAAACTCTCAAACTAATATTACCTGCTTATTAACGAAATTTCCTTACTTATAAATATTACAGAATGAAGTTTGTTTAGGCTTTGGGGTTTCTGGCATGTATTTACTTATTGGGTTAAAACAGTTGCAATACTATAAAGTCGTTATTTCCTTAAACCCACAATTCCACAAAACTATTTTATTAGAGCTACTATTATTAATTCACCAGAGCAAATATTTTAGGAATAGCCCAATTTTATACTAGAATAAAGCAAAAGGTGATTAGGCAAACCGTAGTCATTTATCAAACATGATAATGCGTATGAAAAGTTTAAAAAGTGATGAATCTAAGTTGAAAATAATTAAGTCCCTAATTGGGGGTGTTTATCATAGGACTCATTATACAAGCCGTAACGAGCTTCAGCCGCCTTGATAAATAGTCTTTCTAAATCCTCTTTTCTTCTGCAGAAAATACTTTACTTTCTTTCCATCTGTTTTCCGTCTGTTTTGTTTAGTGAAAGGTGCAAATAAATCATCTTTTCCTATCAAGAAGGTCACCCCTTTGGGCAAAACAAGGTGAAAGTTTTAGATTATGTTAAAAGGAATTGCTCTGGAAAGTGATTGGTAAAACGGTTAAACATATTTGCTAAGTAGACATGGTATAAAACATTAGTTTCCTTTTTACCAATAACCGATAAAGTGTAGAAAGGAACTGATATCATTTATAAAGGAAAACCCTGTCTAAAAATATGAAGCATTGCCCAACTGGACGCTTTGAAAGAATAATAAAAAGTGACCATATTGAACGATAAGAAAAACATGTTATTATTGGCATGTTTCTGCCTAATTCTCGTATTCAAATTAAAATTTGCAGCATAAGTATTGATTGTTTTCTAAATTATTACTTTTAAGGCCGTTTAGTTTATAGAGAAGTTAGTGGTTATAGAATCATGAAAAAGTAACATTATTTTGCAGAAGACACTACAATTTATTGAAAATAACCATACTTTGACACGAATAGTTTTATACAGCATCAAATGCTCAATGTAGACAATATTATAATTATAACGATCGAAGTTTTTGAAATTCGATTACATCACTTAGGTCAAGTTATTTTTGCACTTAGAAATGACAAATCACTTATAAAAAATGACACTCAGAACAGCTGTATTATTTTTCCTTTGAGGTCAGCCTTATGTTGGGAGTTACTCTTTTGCTTTTTGATGAAACAAGTGATTATCAATAATGGTTTTTGACATATTCAATTATAACAGTTTACGTATCATGTGAAAAAATATTATTTATTTGACTTCTAAGAATTTACGGTCAGCAGTATAATTCACCGGAGACTTTATCTTCATCTTGTATCCTGATTAAAAATGTCTCGATTGCGTTTTCAAACCGTAAGGGCAGCCGTCTTCAAGAAGATATGTCGTTGGTAACTTTTATGACTAAAAAGGTAAAGTTTGTTTTGTTTAACGAGGAGAAGTTAGGACTACAAAGTCCTCTCTACCACTCAACCTCGACCTTTACCTAGCGTCACCGGATAGTCACATTACAAATTGTAAGTGGTGACTCCGGGGATCGAGCCCGCGCCACCGGACTGATGAGCTCCGGAGTCGCGCGCGATACCTGGATCATCTGGAAAAACTCTTCTCTGTTGTCTTTTCCACTAATCATCGTGTCTAGAATGTTCAAAACACCTTTATGTCATACTGACGGTGTCGCCTATATTTGTTACAGAAACAAGCGATGCTGGTGCGACAGCTGGAGGAAGAGTTGAGACTCCGGATGAGAGGACCAAGTTTGGAGATGCAGCAGCAGATGGAAGTTCTCTTCGCGGAAAACGAACACCTCACTCGCGAGATAGCCATTCTCAGGGAGACCATCAAGGTAAGCAGATAACAAGGCATGTAGATCATCAGCGTATAGTATAAGATGAAGGTATCGATGCAGCAGATGGAAGTCTGGTTTGTAGAAAATGAGCATATCACTCGCTAGATATTCATTTCGGCAAGATCATTCAGGTGATGTTGAAATGTATGAAGATGTTTCATGTATATTTAGAAGAATTGATGCAGCACACATTTACATGTGCATTAACAGATGAAAAGGGTCCAGTGTGACGATTTTCAAACACAGAGAAATATATTGTTAAAACATTGCCACAATATATTTGAAAAAGTCCGTTTGGGGTCCATGTCCGGAACCATAGAACCAAATTTGAATACTCATAGCCAACGAGTTCTCTTATTTTTGCCAGTTTTGGCTAATGAAGGATCTATAACTTGGAATTGTAATATTACCATACTCAAAAAGAAAAACCATCCAGCCTAATTTTTTCTGGTGCTGTACATAGTAATTGACAAATTACTCAAAACCGGTTTTACCGAATGAGGCCCTAGACTTTCTAAAGTTTATGAATAATAAAGTGTATTTGTTTTGCAAATCATGATAAAGCTTTTATTTGATGTATAGTTGTTTTTTTCTTTTAAGGCCAGCTTGACATAACAGTAAAATTTCTGTAAAGTAACAAGTGTTTGGGTTTGTGTGAAAATGGATTCAAAAAGATCTCAGTTTTATTGACTAAAATGCACCAAATCTGTTTGATTTTTTACCTTTTGAAAATAAATATATTCTTATTGTAGGTCCAACCATTTGATTTGAATATTGTGAATCACCCAAAATTAATTAACGAAAAGAATTATTATACGTATAAACTGAAAGAACATATAACTATAAACAATATACAAGTACATAGAAAATGTATAAATATACAACAGGTCATTAAAATTCTGAACACCCTTGTACGTAAAAAAAGAAAACTAAACTGTAATCTTGTGATTCTCGGAACAAACATACAAAACAAGAACAAAATGTTGATATATTTCATGAGTAATGATGAAATGTAATGTAGGATTACATCTCAAAACAGAACTCAGAAAGGATTAGTTCACATACACAATGCTTCAACCTTAATAGAACTTAATGCATCCTTCGCCCACGTGTAGAAGCTTTGCCAAACAACATGCATATATAACACAAGTAGTTTCCATTTGCACAGAGCCTAGAGTGTGTATTTTAAGCAAGATTTATCTTTTAGGAACTAAACTTGGAACCATTATTGGATTAATTTTATTTGTAATGAAAGCTTAATTGGTGTGGAGTCAAATATCATTTTGGCATGTGCAGGTTTATACATTACGCTGATGATACCAGTCTAAATTTGAGTTCTAAATCTAATGCAAATAAATCTAGAACAAGCAAGAAAAAGTTATTTTTGTGCTGTTTTCTTTAAAAATCTAAAGTGAAACATAAACCACAAAAAAACATAGTATATATTATATGAGTTTGGCCACTCCACGGTAACAAGTTATTTTCACAGACAAATTAACAAAAATCTAGTTTGTTAGGTAGAACATTAAACACTTTTGGATTTGAATATTATAACATACTCTTATGAAACAACTACATTATAAAATAATTACTTCAAGAATATTAGACATTGCTAAAACTATCTTGTCACTGCAGAATTTTGGCGTAAGACATATTTTGATTGTACAAACGTACATTTCTTGTGGTTTGTGATCTGGAAGCAATAATTGTGAATGAACTAAAAATATGTACACTTTTGATTCTTCGACTTCTCCAATAGGACTCATAATTATAAAATTACAATTTAGAGAATCCTGCCAGGATTCGTTTAAATCCTCCGAAATACGAGCTGTAACGAGCTTTATTTAATTAGAACGATTTTTTAAATTGATTTTCGTCATTAAATTAAAACTATATCAAACTAGTTTGTTTTGCGTTGTTAAGTCAAGCTAGTACAATCTTGCTCATATTTTTTGACATTTTAGACGAACAATAACTGTTGGTGCTACAACATCACAAACCTTAATCGCCTCCAAACTTGCCAGTTCAAACAAACCTACGTTTTCAGATCTAGACAAATAATTTAATTCGTTAGTAGTTAATTACGATTAAAAACACGGCCATCGACCAGCTGATTTCTGACTCTTCACTTGTTGACAGACATCTTGAAAACCAGCGTCGTCTTAGTTGTAACTCGTCACTCTTGCTTATTTAGGACGTTAATTGCCTTGAAAGCCTTGTAAACACAATTCCCAGCTTGTAATTAACTTTTCAACTTGCCCTGTGACCTTTTCTCTGTCAAATTCGTTATTGCTGCGTATTTTATTAAACTAAACAGGAAATGTATTTTTAGAAAACTTATTGGTTTAAAATTGCAAAATCATTTTTAAACAATAAAACCAAACCCCACTATCTCAATACATTTTAGAAATCTTTTTATAGCAAAAGCCAATTCGGAAATGTTTAAAACGAATAATAAAATGTATTCATATTATGTAAAAACAAAATAAATGGACCAACAATCATCTCAACGTTAGCTAAAAAAGGTACTTACTATTTGTAACCAAAGACTTACAATTAGATTACCTAAGAATGATAAATATCATTAGTAAGGAAAGGTCCATAATAGTACTGAGATGGAAATGCTGCATACAGCACAAATAATCTTCAAAACTTGTATTGTCCGATAGCCTTCTGAGTTCATCACTTTGACGTATGCTTGCGGAAAATCTTGTAATTTCGATTAAAATCAAAGGTTGTGAGTATAATTGCCTAAAACATTGCTCGTACTACTTTAACGTTCTTTAACCAACTTGAAAGCCTAGAAAATTATTGTAGCAGAAATCGTCTCTCGCATGCTAGGAATTGAAACAAACATTTGAATAATCACTATTTGAGACGCCGACCACTCTCATGAGGGTATTTTAAGGCAAATATGTGGTGAAGGATGAGTGTGATGAGTGGTAGTAATGAGTTATGAGGTGTAGTCTTGTTACAAACTAAGGCCGCCTCTTCCTTAGTCATTAACTAATAGCCCAATGACCAATGGAAATACAAGGACCAACGGCTTAACGTGACTTCCAAATCACACAGGTGATGGTCTGATATGTCTAAACGATGGTGGGAGTTGATGCGGGTATCATCAGATGTTCACTGAGACTATCTGAGCCGCTTTAGACCTATATCATCCCAAAACCTGACCTTCATGAAGCTGGATTACAGGACCACGCCACGAGTCTTAGTCAAGACAAGAATAAGTCAAGAATAAGAAACACACACAGTTCCACTCAGCCAAGAACACTCCCAGTGCAAGCAATGTTACGCTACAACTTACAACCAAACCAAAACCCATCAGCAAGTTCCTAAAGAAACAAATTAAGAAACGTCAAGGTTTAGGACGTCAACTCAAGGTTTAGCAGCTGATGAACATATTTAGGTTGAGGACGGAACAGTCTCTGACTCTTAGGTAGAATATTTTCCACCTTGACTGTCAGTCGATGTGGATTGGTGCTGCGACCTGCACGCAGAGCTACCAACTGTCATGGGCGTCACGAACACGTTTCCTTTCCCTGCTTTGCTTGGCAAAGATCTACAGATCTTGAAACTTATGAGGAGGAAAAACGTGTTGAACATTTTAAAAGAAGTATTTTATTGATTTCAATAGTGTTTGAGAGCCATGAAGTAACGTGGTTACTTTATCCCAATAAATCAGAATGTTTGTGGATGAGCCATTATCGGCTATTGATTTAGTTGATCGCTAATCCAAAAGATAACATTATAAATAAAGGTAGGGCTGATATACATATAAAACAATGTTTGTACCTCCAACTTGTTTTAATAAAATTTTGGGGTTTTAAGGGATGTGAATTCAGGCATAATTTTTCTTTTCCCCAAAACTAGTTCGATTTGGGCCTAAATCCATAATGCTTGAGGCTAAAATCACCTGCTTTGGTCTCTTGAAATCAGATTGTCAATCCAGGACTTTTCTGGTCGTATAATATAACTTTTTGCTGGCAAATATTTTGTTAACTCGTGTATAGTTCCCAAGTTCTTAGTGTTCCAGCCGTTTATGAATGGAAATTGCAAGTGTTCCCAAATCTGTCAGGAACTTCTAACCATTGAACCCCATCTTCTAAAATAATATTTCTTTTCGAGAAGGTTCTTCAAAAATGTTCCTCTTAGCATACGAAGTGTTTTATTTTCCTTATATTAATCCTGGGTAAATTATATGTGACGTGTGATGAGATGTTCTTGTCTTCTTACATTTAGTGATGAACATCTGTATATGTGCTATGAATCGATGCAGGTAACACAAAGCTCTTTCTTTTCTACTTTCATTTAAAAAGTTGATTTAGTTCCGAAGTTCTTAGTTTTTCAGTCGTTTATGAATGGAAATTACAGGTGTTCGCAAGTAAAATCTGTCAGGGAATTCTAACCTTTGAACCCTATGTTCTAAAACAATATTTCTTTCCGAGCAGGTTCTTCAAAATTAGGGTTTCAAAAATTTAGCATACGGAGCGTTTTTTCCTTATATTTTTGTTTGGTAAATTATAGTTGACGTGTGATGTTCTTGTCTTCTTACATTTAGGTATGAACATCTGCATAGGCCTATGTACTAGGAACCGATGCAGGTATCACAAAACTCTTGCTTTTTTACTTTCATTTGGAAAGTTGATTTAAGGGGAATTCTTCTTTAATACAAATTCTTCTGGGCCCATTTCTTTTTAGATAGTTTAAACGTAAGTTCTGATTGTTTTCCCACGAACTTCGAAAAAATATTACTTTTAGGACGTCAATCAGAAGCAATAACTGATAATGTATTTGGTTGCTCAGTTATGTAAAGGATAAACTTACAAAATAGCCGTATTTGAACTTACATCGAAATATTTTCCTCTTCAACTGGTTTTAGTCGAGCCACTTTACGTGAAGCACTTTCAACGTATAAACTTTGCTTAAAAGACCGCAAAAAGAGTTTTGTTCTCCTATACTTTGAAAACCACACAAAACTACAACCTAAAACATTTAAAATGTCTCTCTCTTCACTGGAATGAAAGCCCTTATATCGATCCTCCTGAATCAAAAGTGGCAAACATAAAGTAATTTGTCATAATCATAAAAATAGTTAATTTAAATAAAGCAATATTCGTCAAACATGATGATGTGGAGACAAAAATAGCAACATTTCACATCAAACTGAATCCCTAATCAGCCTTTCAACTCTATAAATGAGGTTGACGTATTTGTTTTCCATCCGTTGTCAATCTGTTCTCTTCTTACACACTTACAGCACATGTTGAATTCTTTATTGAGGAAGTGTCAATTGGACGGCTGACGTTAGAGTCAATTGTCGAGTTTAAAATACATTCTCATACTGTGAGGAGGTTTGATTAGTACTGGGTGCGTTATAAGTTCCAATTGAGAACAAAATGCTGTCATGGATTTAGTACAAAGCTGTGAAGGGTTTGTCTAGAGGTGAACAGCAAAACACTGTATCATTGAATGTGTCAAAATGAGCACAGTGTTTATATTCATGTGAACCTAGTTTTATGTGTTTGTTATTTCTTGACTATTTCCCATACTTTATCATATGATTCGTATGGATTAAAATCAATTTCTAAAAGTAAATGGTAAATACTAGCAGTTATTATTGTTAAAATTCAACGAGGAGGATGACGCTGCTTAATCGGTTCTATACAATTAGAAAAACGGACTTTTCCGGTCTCTTCAGGAGGAAAACCCAGGCAGTTGGGAAACTCCACCCGTTCTCAGGGGCCTAACCTAAACTTACGCTACAATAACCTACAAGTTTAGGAAAATCCCGTATTTCTAATTAAATTGATCTCCGCCTCTATTATGAATTTTAAATAGGTTCTACGAGTATATGTTATAATAAAGACTTACTTAAATACTCGTAGGTACATATCAGAATATTAAGACACAGACGTGATAGTAAAATATTTACTTCTAGGTAGGATTCTTGCGCTGACGAATTCTAGTTCAGAGATAAAACTACCCTGGTTTGTTTGTGTTTAGATTATCTGCAAGCTATTATTGTATTGTGATTGTATAAACGCGTCTGCAGCAGGACCACCAATACTAAGCAGCCAGTTGTTTAATGTTTCACACGATAATGTTCAGATTACAATAAACTTTATAGGCCATGATGAAAGGACTTGTTTTGTCCGTACCAAGTCTAATCCTTAGAGTTTTAAAACCAAAATGTAAATTAGCCTATGTTTGATTTGTATGCCGGATGCAGAGTAAAAGTATGTTTTGTTTAAACGGATATATACAGTGATAGATGTTTCACATAAGCTAACGAATGTTGATTATTTTGAATTTTTCAAATATCAGAAGTGATGGATAGTGACGTATCGTGTTCAACAAAACTTTAATCAGAGAACTTTGAGCGACAGAAATAGGTCTTAGGAAGAAGAGGGTCGAATCTCCTTATATGGTGTTGTCGCATGGGGAGGGCATCTTTCTCTGCCATCGAACCTTTTGCTGTCACTCCATGTTTTCTAATTAAATTTCTTCTAAAGAACTAACGTCGCTATCCATAACTTCTATTATTTCTCTATTTATTTCGTATAAGTTGTATATATTAGTTAGTTTTAGAAATAAATAGTTTTATAGCTGAATTAGCAGTTCTGTATCCTATATTTTCTTCATTGATGTACATATTTAATGGGTACAACCATAGGTACAACCTAGACAGGAGGAGTCCAGAAACACTCCACGCCGTATCTCAACCAATCACTGTGCTCCGAATATCATATCTATGTGAAACCCTCAACAAGTTCTGTTGTTTAAACATCAAGTTAAAAAACGTCAACTACTCGTAGACCTGAAAATACTTCTGTTGAACCAGAAAAGAAAAGGATGAAATATTGTATTTCATATAGTGTTTAGATGATCTGGAGGATCACAGATGAGAGGGGGAAGAGAGGGGTTATATAAAGTAAACAAGTCAATATAGCCGGGCTAGAGTGGAATGTATATGAAGCGACCTGAATAGCTCAAAGCCTTGATCTTATATAAGTGCTCATTGCACTCTTGAGAATTCTATAATTTGTTACGAGAATGGTCTTATTACTTTGTGAAGGGATGGTATTCGCCAATGTGCTTAAAATGTTATACATTTATACTATACCTACTAGCTGTTTACCCGTGCTCCGCTACGGATACAATATGTTACAGTCTCATGACTGTGAAGTTCTTGTGCGGAAATAAGTTTTAGAGTTGTGTTATTCATTTCATTATTCTAAATTCTAAATTAACGATTTCCCAAATACTCTTGAAACGTTTTTTTTCATATGGTCTGATTATGAGTGTCACTCACTCAGGACTACTCTATTTTATATAAATAGATTAGGTCGTGTGTAAAAATAGTGTCAAATCGAACTTTAGAGGAAAAGTTCAGAACGTAACGTGTTATTCAATCCTGTTCGTTGCACGTGTTTTAAAAGATAATACAATTTCAAGGTAAAGCCGTTGATGGACGTTTTCCAGTTATGTGTTCTTAAATAGCCCTATATTTGCCCACTATATGAGCTCAAGCTTTGAAAAATTCCATGAAAGATCCACCATTTATAAACAATAAAAGTAAGATTGAACTAAAATTTCTTTCTAAGGGTCGTTCTTAAAATTTTATTAACTACCATCGACGAATTCGGCAGCCACCTAACTTCAAAACTTTCCAAGTAATAATAATCAAAACGTGACCCAAAGGCACGTTAGACAAACCCTTTAGAGTAGACGACAACACTCGCAAACCCTTCAGGCAAGTCAAATCAAACTAGCAAAAAACTCGATGACAACGATGCACCATTTCAGTTAAAGCAAAAACAGAAGCAACTGCAAAAAAGCAACATAAACAGTCGAAACAAAATCCACAATATCGTTTCTAAGACCGATGTTAGCGACGTTGGCGATGTGGTCATATTTTCAGACAATGATCCCTGCCCTGTCGTGACTAAGGCTTTCATGTGATCGTCTCGCCCTCAAATCAACCCTTGTGTACCTCTCTGCTTTCTCACAGTATTTCTGTCTGATTTACCTTTTCTGTCGGCCAGCTTAGTTCATTTCTGCTCGAAATCAAAACTGTCTGGCGTTTTAGTTTAGGAACATGAGTTTCGCATTGAGTTGATTTGATGGGTAAATTTAATAGCTGACCTTTCAATAACGTGCATTGTTCTTGTCTTACATTTGGGTATAAGGTATTTACCTGTCTAAAGTGCCAGTTCAAGGAGTTTTAAACAATATTGTGTATTGTAACATTTTGAGATGAAAATCAGCATTTATTTACTTGCTTGTGTCACAAACCCCTTTCTTTTTGACGGCAATTGCCCAAATTGGTTTAAGCAGACGAACAACTTTGATTCAAATTTTCTAGACTTATTTCTTTTTTGAGAGTTAAAACGTGACTTTTCCAACTAATTTCGATATCATTATAATTGAAACTCGATCCTTAGGCTTCTATCGAAAGTGTGAAGGTTGTTCTATCTAGACCAATCAAGGAGTCCGTA
This sequence comes from Matsumurasca onukii, assembly GCA_018831715.1. Lineage (NCBI taxonomy): Eukaryota > Metazoa > Arthropoda > Insecta > Hemiptera > Cicadellidae > Matsumurasca > Matsumurasca onukii. Next base: position 83,402,905 of record CM032058.1, read on the forward strand.
GTATATCCACTGACAGATTTGATGGTGACATTGAAGTGTGGACATTTAACGCGTTCTTAGGCTCTATGGTATGTAATTATAACTTTTTCGACGTTCTGGAAAAGTAGTCTTCTCTATGAATTCAAATATAATGTCTGGGGTCTATTTTCCTTGTCTAAAAGTACCAACTAATGAAAATATAACACACTTTCGTTACGACGCTAAATACGAGAATAATGAAGAAATAAGAGTAGGCCTACATTCATGATCACTGATACGAACTATTTTCACAATGCTGTTTCACATTTAACACTCGTTTTTTATATATATCTCCAACTCACGAAACTTTGAATTTACTTCACAAAATAATTTTAAAAAGTTGTCACAGACAATTTGTTGTGGATCATTTGTCAAACGCCATACGGCTCAACTATTATGTGCAGCACTGTATTCAATCCTGTCCCCACAGAGGCTCCATTGATCATATGATTTATTATTAACTTGAACCGATCGATCAGCCAACCTCACTGTATAACATAGCACAACATCAAACATGACCTAATTTCCTTTGTTCTCTCCCATATTGCAAACAAAATTCAATTTTAGGCTCTAGTGGCGGCGAGGTGTTATAAGAGGGAAACTACTATGTGAGGGGGGAACTGCTATATGTGTTTAGCAGTTATGAAAATAACTGAGTAGACCTAAACATAACGCGAGGTGATTTAGACACATTTAAATTGTACAGTGGTGTTTTAGTTGTTAAAAGGGGTTGTTTCTTACCAGTGGCAGTAGGTTTTAGTGTTTTCTATTAGTCTTTTGCCGTTGTTGTGAACACAATAAAGTTGTTGTAAACTGAGGAAATAAATAAATTTATAAGATGAACGGCAAACAATTACAAACGTAACCGGTTTATGTTTAACTAATAAGGAGACAATAAATATGTGAAAATTATTATTTTTTGAGAACGCCATTGGCTGACAAAGCAGAATGAAATTACAATTGATGAAAGATGAGCAGCAATCAATTCCAAGTGATATCTTTTTATTTCTATTAATGAGGAGACAAGGCATGTGTGAACGAAGCATTGTGAGCAGGCAGTTGACTAGCCAAAAAGGGTTTTGTTCATATTGTTTAATTAAAATCTGATAAGAAATGTAGTGTATAAACCTACGGTACGAAACCTTTACTAAAAACCAGGAGACATTTTATTCCTCTAAATATGCAAACATTGCTCCAATAGGCTATAAATAGCTTTGAATAGGTAAGAGTATGGTACAAGCACTTTCTTCTAAATTGAACAGTAACAATCAATTCGATACACCCTGTATAGCATTTAAAGCTCCGATCAACCTTCAATAATACCACGACCGTTACGACTCACCCTGTAATAAATGAAGAGATCAGGGTCGTATCTCGGTTAGGAAGTCAGGGGATCGATGTCGACCTACAAAACGTCCAGTCAAGCTCGCTCATTCCTCCATTCCACCTCGGGCTCGCTTTTCTTCTTCCTCTCTGGCGCTTTTGTCAAGCTCTTTTTGGTTTTTCTGTTTTCGTTTAAGTGAATCCTTTCATACTATGGAAGTGTTCAACGCGTATTTCTCCCTCCTGTACGGCAGCGAAGTGACAAAGCCGACGACTGACTTTTTGTTCGAGAAGGTAGGGTCTGTAAGGTTTCTGCTTTGGATTTCATGTTATTGAATTTCTAGACATTATTATAATGTTTATTTAAATAAATTATTCTTTAAATGGTCCCAAAAGTAAACAGAGTCAGTAGGCTTATCAGTATAACGTTCAGCACTTATAGTAGAAACAGTTCGAATTTTTGTGGACCTAAGGGTGCCAAACTATAGAACTCTCAAACCATCCAGTATGATATATAGGATTCTAGTAGTTTTCCACAAAGAGGTTTTTAAATACCCCTCAATTCTGTTTATTGAATGAATAAAGTGTTAAAAAGTAAGACATATAATTTTTATTGTATATCAATCATAGCTTGCTCCAGTATAAAGTATTTTAAAATCTGTCTTTGTCATTTTTGTTAATTATTATCAAGTAATCACTAAAGTTGTCAAACTAAACAGTGTGAACCTCTTGAGTCTACACACAATTAAAATAATACTTTTTATTATAATTACATAACCTTTTAAATGGTGGTTTAAAATATGTCATTTAATTTAGTTTTTAGTAAAGAAATATATTAATAATCATCAATTGCAGTAAAAACCTCACAGCTTTACTACCTAGTGGTTTGCTTTGTCTTTTTCAAATCATATTTTGTTTAACCTTTTGCTGAGTATTTGCCACTTGTGCCTTTTCTCTAATCCCAACTACCAAACATATGCACCTGTTTTATTGCAGTGTTCATTTATATAATTTTTCTTCACCCTACTGCTCTCTAAGATATGAAAATGATTAATGAACATGTTTTCCCCAATCTTGTGAGTTCAATGAAGGTACTATTACTACTACAAACTAATTCTAAAAAGTATTTTTTGTTAAGTGTACAATTAGTACCGGCTGAACAGAGCAGCGTATCTATGATACGTTTTCCTTCCTTGTCACTTAAAGCTATAAATTCATAAATTTATCAATATTTTAAAATAATGTAAAGACATATTTTAAGTAGTCTATGTATTTCCTTTGCTTGATCTACTTTCTCAAATAGCTACCCAACTAAACAACCTTGTTCTTGAGAAGAAAATTTATTTGTCATCAAACCAGAGCAAATTTCTACTACCACTCTTCGAGCCCCCCTTACTAAAACTACTAGATTTAAAAGGTTTCTACTCAACTGCAAAATGTAGCCCTGCTCCCTTACGCTTGGAGGACAATGTAGCAAGTTTTTCAACCTTCTTGTGATATTGGAACATTTAAAACTTATAGTTGGCTCTATAAAGAATGCCTCCAGAATATTTGGTTTGTAGCTCAGTTATGCCTTCAGTCAGAAACCACAGGTTCGATTCCAGGCGCAGACAAATGGGTTTGGACCGGTTTCCCAATAAATATTATATTATGTATTGCCAAAAATCTAGCTTAAATTCTTTTGAAAATTCCTCTGCCAAATTCCTTGGCAGTAAATCTGTATTTTTATAGAACTTATGGGGTATGGCATATTAGATCAAATCTTTAGGAATCTAACTGATGTTTTTCTCCGTTTTTTTCAGGAGTTGGAGTTGAGGATAGAAACCCAAAAACAAACAATCCAAGCGAGAGATGAAAGTATAAAGAAACTTCTAGAAATGCTGCAGAGCAAAGGAGTTGGTACGTATTTACCATAATTAAACTTGTTGGATATACAGTATTAGAGTCTTAGTAAAAACATCAATAAAACAACAGTTTAAATTTTAAACACTTAACAATTAGTAATGTATTGAACATTTTATTAAATTTAGAAGTGAACTGATTTAATTTCAGAACAATTATTGCCATATTTTACTCAAAGGTTGAAGGTAAAATTTGAACAAAATTGATACTTTTAAACTCCAAATGATAATAAAAGTATCTGGAAGAAAAATTTGAAATGTTAGAGGGTGCATGAAATATTACTTTGGAATTGTTTATGGTATGCACATTTCAAATTGCAAGAGTATCAGAAAACGTTTATTTAAATTGCATTTCTATTACTTAAAGACAGCCTATAAATAAACCATTAAAATAACTTAATCATTGTCAGAATATGTTCATTCTCACAGTTAATATATTTCACATTTATAAATGGTGACCAAGTTAAACTATGCTTCAGTTTTTCTACTGTGCTTACAAAAAATTAACATATGAGTATCTCAAACTTCAAATTGTACAAAATTTAAATCGAGATTTGAATGAGATGTGGTTAGAAATAAATAATAACATAAAATACAAATATTTGACCATTTACATTTAGTTACCATATTTCAAAGACATCTTTCTTGGGAACAAGATTTCTGTTGGTCGGAATTAGAACTTTGTACACTGGGTTTCTGTTTTAAAATGTATGTGATTTATTTCATAAACTTACATTTCACAATATTTATGTTCTTCTTTGTATTGGAATGCAGGCAAATATTTCTGTGAAAATTGCAGTTATGAGTCTTTTTTCTTGCTTTACTTTCACTTCCTGAAACAGACCAAAAAAGTGGTTGTAATAGTTATAAACGGTTAATAAATATTATTAGAATATCTTTTTAATACGGAATTTAAGTTTGACTAACCAATCTCATAATAAACTGCGAACCGACATAATTCATTTGCAAAATATTCACTAAGACATGCTTCAGCTGTAACAAAATTGACTCATAATACAGTCAGCCCCAGCTTCTTTGTCTAGTTTAAACATTTCCAAACACAGTTTCACTTGAAAGTAATGACACCGATTGCTTCTCAAAGGAAGGATGTAGGTAAGTGGCATGGAACCATGTTTGTCGTCATGTTTCATTCAGGGACCTTACATTCTGTTTTAGGGAAAGAGGAGGAACGGCAAATGTTACACCAAATGCAAGCGTTGGCGCAGAAACAGGTGGTTAAAACTTCACTAACAAACCATTTTCTCATTGTTATTTCTAGACGTTTTCGTACAATTTTCTTTTCGGACTTAACCGCTGCACCATCTTTAACATTTGCAACACCTTAGTAATGCATCGTAACTGCAAACCGATTGCGAATGGAATGGACATTGAATGGCATAACCGAGCGGTACACTCCCAGAATAACTATTCACGCCACGTACTGACGGCCGGTCCGAGACGATTGCATGCCGCAAGGCGCATGAGACATCGCTTGCAACATTTCCACTCATGTCTGTGTTCTAACGTGATTTGTACTTGCAGGGGTGAATTCTTGTTCTGGGAATGTCCCTGTGACGGCCCCTAGATCCCTAGTTGTCCCCTGGTTGACGTGCTTTGGATGTTTGTAGGTGGTAAAATGGTAGACGAAGACCAATCTAAGGCGGAGTTAGAGGCGAGACTAATAGAGAGTGAGAATACGGTTCGCCACTATGAAACTGTCGTGAGGAATCGAGACCAGGAACTCAATATAACTAAACGAGTGAGTACGACGCAAGTGTTGTCTAAGATTTGTGTCGCATGGATCAACCTCGACCGGTATATTGAGCTCCTGCTCCTGACTCAGACAGGGCGGCACATTCCACACCTCAACAATACTAAAAACAACACTACACAAAGAAATAAAAACATCAACATGAAACAAGTTCAGATTGTCATAGGAGGATTTCATTCAATCATGTAATTTCCACATTAAAAACCGTTTCCTACATGTATTCTTTATTTGTTTAACTTCAAAGACATTTCAATACATCCAAAAGAAAATTATCTATTAACACATAATCTAAAACTGACATTAGAACAACCACTTAATAAAAATCAAATAAATCATCAGATTTTAAATAATATTTCTTTGCACTAACTCCCAAAAGATTTCAGGCGAGTTGGAATTTTATATTAACTACCCTAAAACCTGTGTGTTGTTTTGATGTTGCTTGTGATGTACATAGATTTTGTATTGTTTTGTCTAAGTTAATTTTAATTTATTTAATCTTAAGTGTTGTTCTTAAATTATTAGAACTATTATAATAAGAAATTATTATTTTTGTAACTACAGTATATATAATTCAAGTTGAAATGAAATAATTGCTTGATTCCAGACTTTGAAGAGTTGTTTTACTAAAAAAATAATACTGTTATAAAATAATTTAACCAAACCTATAAAGAAAAAAATACTAATGATAGTAATCAGAAACTACTATAAGTAGATAATATCTTTTTATTTGATATGATATCATAAAAGTTTCATTACTTCATTTCATTCATCTTCTTACTCTGTGTGGGCTAACTCATTCATGCAATTTTTGGTTGCCGATTCAGGAACTAAAAGCCACCAACGAAACGCTTAGAGCTCTGCAGATGCAGTTAGAGAAAGCTTTGCAAAATTCAGGTGGAGCGCATAACAGTACGCTGACAGCCATATTGGAGACGAAGGACGCTCGGATCGCAACTTTGGAGCGAGAAGTGAAGCTTCTGGAGCAGGAGTTGGATAGGCACCGGGATCTCGGGATCAGAGAGACTTTCCTCACCTCTCCTTTGCTAGACCCTATCCCTCATTCCTACCACTCGCAATGGCACGCTTACCAGCAGACGCAGACCGGCTATAAACACCAAGTAAGTGAAGAGGAACGTTCGTCCCCAGCTGCAGATGCAGATGCGATGTTGGTGTATGTAAACACTATCGAATGATCAGCACTGCCACTAGTCACTCCCTAGCCGATCCTGAACGCTCTGTCTGCATTCGACGACTTCCGATCTGTACCACTTATACTTTATGTACACAACTTTCCGTGTGCTTCTACTGTTTGACCTGCATGAATTTCAACTCGGTTAGACGAAAGGCTGGTCTTTCTGACGTCTTCTTTGCAGTCGTCTGCTAGCGGTCTTTTTCGATTAAGACAAAAGTTTGAGTTCCCTGTTTTGTCTTTCAGTCGGATTTCACTCGGTTAAACAGTAAAAGCACTCTGCATCCGTTTGTCTACGTGTCTATTCTGTCTCACGCTTCAGCTTTCTATGGTGGTCTGGTTTTGGTTCTGTAACTACGTTTTACCACCTTCAGCATCCGTCTTATGATTTTGGTTTTGTGCTGTCTTGTCTTCATGTTTAGATGGTTGTTTCACAGTTGCTTCTTTCAGCATGACATTCAGATAGTTCGAGGGTCGATTGTCGAGTCTTTCGCCTCTGACTAATTTGGAGCTTGTTCGGTAGATTTTTTCATTGTTAGTCTTGTGCATGAAGTATTTTAAGGTATGTTGTAGGTACAGTATGGTATAGTAATGTTTTGTCTGGATCATGTAGAATTCAAGAAAGTTTTCTTTACAACTGATCGATTCAAACTATAGTTTTCTTCAATCAATTATTAAAAGAGTGATTTTTAAAAGAAATGTTCAACTATTTGGGAGTCAACCAAGTTGTTTGAAATGTTATTTTGTCAATACTGTTAAAACAATGATTTATAGTTTGGTCACCCATATTTTCTTAAGTATCCTCGAAGGAGTATTGAATTTTTTGAAAGGCATTGTGCATAGCTGCTTTTTAGTCTTTGTATGAAGTTTTGAGCAGAAAATAGTTATGGTGTAGTAAAGCATTAAAGCGTTTTAGTTGATCAAATGTGTTGTCATTATTGCCATGCAATTAGAATATTTTATTCACCTTTTGCATCAGCAAGAAACTAAGCTTTCATCAATACAGTTACTTTATCACAAACAGAGAGGGCAATGTTTAAGGAACTTTTGGTTTTTAGCTGTAGAATATTGTGTTAATGATTTGCTGTACTATGTTTTCAATGGTTGTACTAGTAATTGATATTTTAGAAACATTTTGTTTTATAATCAATTTTGCTCCTAAAAAATGGTTTAAGTTCAAAGCCCACATGAATTTTTAAAATCATACTCTGTTATGCATGAATAATATAAGTTGTAACCTTTGGTTTTATTTTAAGAGTTTTTGTATTACAAAGTGTAAGTTTTGTGTTAGTTGAATTCAAGCTGAAAGAAACTTAATTATTGGTTTATCATCCTTTTTTCAAGTTTAATAAAGCAAAATAAAGTTTAAAGTTCAAACAGTTCACTGAAGTGCATTGTTTAAATTCCTTTTACGGTTGACTGGATATTTTAGGCAGCAAAAGTTTTTGTAATGAACTAGCACTGACCATGATGCACAAATGATATATTTTTGGAAAAGTAATATCAGTTTTAAATCCTATACAATTTTGTCTGCTGAAGTTGAAACGCATGCCTTCGAGTTCTTTTCACAAGAGGTTTAAGGTCTTGCTCAAATTGAATGCATTCCTAACCCTTACCTGAGGGAGTTAGAACTTTGCATTTTTACACAATTGTTGCCATACACAATTACTATGTCTGATCTTTGGTAAGCTCTTAATGATTTTAAAATTATCAAGATAATCTAAAGAAAGTCAGGGTTAAGTTTTACAAGTAGTAATGAAAGGCCTCAAGATATATCATTATTTTAATACAAAATTGAAAACCATTGGAATAATATTATGGTATACTCTTGTAATGATTGTATACAGCAAGAATGAGTTGAAAGTCCATTGATTGTTTATGTTTTGATGGATACAAAATGATTAAAGGTTCAAAGATTGTTGTTGTCCCACCTAATCCATTCCATTGTTTTCTTCTAAGGGCTCACTCAGGTTTGGTATTGAAGATTTCAGTCGGTAGGTAGAAAAAATCACTTGCTTGGTGCTGAGTAGTGTGCTTTGCTAAATTTGTTCGCAGCACTTGTAATTCAATTTCTTCAGATTCTAGAAATATCTTCATCTTCTTATTGTGTTTTGTTCGGTTGCTTGCAGCTAGACGAGTTCAGGGCAGAGATCCAGAGGCGAGATCAGGAGATTTTGGCGATGAGCGCGAAGATGAAAACACTCGAGGAACAACATCAGGATTACCAACGACACATCGCAGTGCTCAAGGAGTCTTTGTGTGCTAAAGAAGAACATTACAACATGCTGCAAGCAGATGTAAGACATATTTTATCTCTCTGAGGTATGGTTAAAATGTGTCAGTAATTTGAAGTGGGAGATTTATTCATATATACTTTGGCTAAAAATGTAGAAAATTGGAAAATAATTTTTGGAGTTTAAGGCTTTTTTGAACTCCTTGAATAATGTCTACCTTTTTATGTTACATTTGGTTGGAAGTTGTTTATAAGTTTAACTTTTTGCAATTTATTTGTTCCTTTTATAGTTATTATTATAACTATCATTAACTTCTTTTTTTAAATTGTCAAACTAAGCATTTCATACAATTGATACATTTTTAAATTTTACTACCATAAAAATGTGTGGATTAATTATCAACTTTCATAATTATTTAAAAATGACAAAACAATGTGTTCTTTATGCATCTTGCAAACATATATTTTAAGGATCACACCACCGTCCATAACTTTCTACCTAAACATACAGAATGTACCAGACCAGCAAATTAAGATTATTACTTATTAGCATATTATATTTTCATTTCTCTTCTTTTATTTCACTTCTCTGGTGAGAAGAAGCCTTTCAAATAACTCTGAAAACCATAAACTTACCTAAGTCAAGCACAACATCCCTTTGGCAACAAATTGAACCTCAAAAATAGTCATTACCGCTACTAACACCATCTCGAAATGTTGCAGGTGGAAGAGCTGAGACAGCGCTTGGAAGAGAAGAACCGACACATAGAGAAGAAAACTCAGGTGGCGATGCAAGCGACTCAGGAACGCAATCGAATGAACAACGAGTTGAGCGAACTGAAGGACCACATGGACATCAAAGATAGGAAAATCAACGTGCTTCAGAGAAAGGTAAGACTTAATTGTTTTCAACTGTCTTGCATTTAAAAATGGTTAAAAATTGAACACATTTTTCTGCTGTAAAATTGGATTAACAAACTAACAGCATGCAAATACTAATAACTAACATAAATTATTTTGAGTAATGGTTCATTATTAACCTTAGGCACTATTCCAGAATCTTTTGATGAACCTACAGGTTGACATCTAGATAATTAATCGTTTATGATCTAAGGTAAGACATTCTACCGATACAATCAATGAATACACCAAAAAACAATTGACACAGTCCTTATCATTGTGATGTTTAATTGGTGGTTCCATGCAAAATTATTTATTTAGGTTGGATAAATAAACAAAATTATTAAAGCTGGTTTGCAAAAAAGTATGTGTGCTTTAAATAGATATAGCTTGGTTCATTTTGTCTAAGAAAATAAATTTGCTCAATCATTGTATTGTATCATTTCCTTTAACTCCATGTATTTTGTGCCCTTGGTTTCTTTTAGATTTGGTTTAATTTGATGTATCTTTCTTATGTATTTTTTTCATAGTTTTATCTTTGCTAAGTTTATGTACAAACATTTAGGTTGTTTTTAAAATATTGATTATTTTTGCTTATGTTTGGTTGTTTTAAATTTGCTTTTGTATTGAAGATTTTCAATTTCATTAAACCACATACAGTTGTTATGTTTTATTTACCTCACCCCATCCTATATATTATTTTTACATTGATTGCTGTTGAAATTATTAAATTGGTCTAGCACTTTACTTTATGATTTACAATCATTGTGTTCTATGATTTTTCCAATCTACATTAGAATGTATTTTTTGTTTATATTATTGTTGAATTATTTCAATGTTCTGTTTTTCCTTTGTTCAGCTTGTTTTACCTGTCTTTGTTTTGTAATTAAACTTGTTGATTGATTTTATTTTGTTTTTATTCTTCACTCCTTGGGCTCATTGATTAATTGTCATTTATGTCAAAGCTTAGTTGTTGTTGTTGTTCTACCTATCAGCTTCCTTGTAACAATTACAAAATTTGAAAATTGTTGTTGTAAAGTTATATTATTTCTATTTTAACACAGATTGAGAACTTGGAAGATCTTTTGAAAGAGAAAGACAACCAAGTGGACATGGCTAGAGCCAGGTTGACTGCCATGCAAGCGCACCATTGTTCAAGTGAAGGAGCCTTGTCGAGTTTAGAAGAAGCGATTGGAGACAAAGAGAAGCAGATGAATCAGTTACGAGAACAGCGAGATAGAGCGGAACAAGAAAGGCAAGAGGAGAGAGAACTGCACGAGCGTGATATCGCAGAGTACAAACTTAAACTACATGCCTTAGAGAGTGAAGTAGAAAAATTGAATGCTCGATTGGAGAGAGCTTTAGCGGAGAAAGATCGGTTAGAAGCAAGGCTGGAAAGTTCTCAGTCGGAACTTGGAAAATCAAAAGCAGAATTGGACAAAGCTGCGACTGAGGTGGGTCGAAGTGGTGCGGATTGGGAAGCGGCAAAACAAAGACTAACAAGGCTCGAGCTGGAAAACGAAAGACTGAAACACGATTTGGAAAGATCCCAAACCACTTTTGGACGCAGCACTCTAACAACAAGTCAAGAGCTAGATCGCTATCAGGAACGGGCTGACAAGGCAACTGCAGAGTTGCGAAGAGCACAAGCAGAACTGAGAGTAACACAGGCAGACAATGAGAGAGCCAGAGGAGAGTCAGCGGGTCTGCAGGAGAAGGTAGAGAAGTCGCAAGGGGAAATCTACAGACTGAAAGCAAAACTGGAGAATGCTCAGAGCGAACAAGAGAGTCTAAGAAGAGTACGATCGAACTCAGGCGTCCGTAACTCGACTGCATGTGGAGAGAGACAAGGCAACCCAAGAGTTGGAGAAGTCGAGAGAAGAACTGGAGAGAACGCTAGCAACTCTCGGCAAAGCACAGTTGCAGCAGGAGAAGATCCAGAATCTGCTGGATAAAGCACAGAGGGAAGTTGACACTCTTCAGGAGCGACTGGACAAATCAACCGGAGAAATTAGACGGGTAAGTAAATGTTTGTTTTAAATAGTTTTATATTAAGAATGATACCAAGATTTTATAGTGCAGTATTATTATAAGAGTTATCCTTCTTTTTACTAAGAAAAGCTATCAATACAAATCAATTACTTTAGTTTTGATATGAACAAACTAGGATTAAAAAGATAGCTCAGTTGGGTGACACAAACCTCATGAGTTTTGACATCATCAATAACATAATTATATACCCATACCAATGTGCAAATTGATTTTGTACGGTTTTATTTTAAAACAATTTTTTCTAGATGCAAATGGAGAAGGAGAAGCAAAACTATGATTTCGAGAACATTCAGTCGCAGTTGGATAAAGCTCTGGGTCAAGCAACTCGGCTCCAGAAGGAGAAAGACACGGTGCAGATCGATGCGGATCGGCTGAGAGATAAATTCGAGAAAACTCAGGTCAGTTGAAAACAAGTTGTAGTAAATCTGAAGTGATTGGGCCAGATTATCGTCAAATGAGGACAAATCCAAAAATAAGCGCTAGGAAATGTATTGGAAAAAAAACTAAATTGCTATGAGCCATAGTTACCTTTACTTATGAGTTATGATAGAAGCAACACAAAAGAAAACATGCAAAGTTTGGGGCTAAATATTACGTTTTTCTACTTTTTACTGTTTGGTCGAGGCAAGGTTAATACAAATAAGGGGCTTGGTTCAGCTAGACTTAAGTGTAGCAAAATACTTATAGAAAACATTTATGGCCAAACCTCACCCTGAGCCATGAGGTTAGGGAGTGCAATCTTCAAGTGTAAGAGGACCTTAGAGATTATTTTAATAATATTGTTCATTTATTACCAATTTACAAAAATTGTTTGTGTTGGTTCATAGTGAGTGCTCCATTAACTCCTGAACACTGTATAACCCTCCGGTGACCAGAAAAGTTCTACGCTCCTTTTGAATTAATTTTGTGCTTTGGAGATTTTGAATTTTGATCTTTGCAGATGATAACCGCAAGGCTGCAGAAAGAGCGGGATACTTTGCAGGAGGAGTGTGAGAAGGTTCAGGAGCGGTTGGATATCCAACAGAGTCAGCTGACCAAGGCTCAGCGGGATCGGGAGAACATGCACACTGAAATGGAAGTGTTCCGGGACAGGTGGGAGAAAGCACAGCAGAACCAACAGAAGTTGCAGGTACACCTTTAACACTTTGAAGTCGAAGCCTGAGTTCTGCTTGGGTTGTTTATTGAAGTAGTTGCCATGATTGCTACTAAAGAGCTAGTGTTTCTCGCAAGCTTAACCAGGTTACTGAGATGATAACTTCTACTAAGTGGAAGAATGGCCGCGTGGTCTAAAGAGTCAGCTGACAAGCTGGTGATTTAGGTCTAGCGGTTGTCGTGGGTTTGAATCCTGCAGCAATCTATTTCAAGCTAATTAATGTGATTAAGTGATGGGGAGGGCCCTACCTTAAATAGACAATAACCTGCACGGGTGGAAGTTGACAGTATAAGGGAGTTTAATATAGATTGCTCAAAACACCTGTTTTGCTACTTTTGCTTTGTATAGAGAGGAGGTTTTGTCTTGGTTGATTACATAAGATTAAGAGATTGCAAAATAGAGCAGAAGTAAGAAAGTAATGGCATAAGTAAAATAAAGGCAGGAAAACTATAATTTTACAGTAAAGTCTGATCCTCTCTTCAGGAATGAAAAGTAATTTATCACAAATATTTGGAAATGAGCTTTCATAAAGTTATCAGTATGACCCACCACTAAATAATATTTGCTTTCTCCCCTTAAACTTATTTATAAACTTAATAAGTTAATTTTATAACGACTAGCCTAGAAAACAATACAACAAGCACAAAAACTTTAAGAAATTAAAAAACAAATAGAGAAATCAAGCAGGTCTTTGACCAGTGACAGGTGCCCACTGACTGGCTGCCTGGCGGTCTCTGACATCTGCATTGGCTGGCTGGGAGCAGAGGACGACCAATCACAGACTGACCAATAACTGTAAATAAAGAGAACACAAACTACTTATTTATACACAGCCAATGGAGGGAAAATTGTTTTATCGTATGTTTTGATGAATGAATTAGGTTTTTCTAACAAAGGAGTTAAAATGACTTGCTTACAAACCTTTAGAAAGGTCCCTACGTGGTGAATCACAAACACAGATTATAGATCTAAGCTGAACGTTAGTTTTAAGCATTTTGAGGAGAGGTCGCATATCAACTGAAGGTTGACTGATTGCATGATCTGTTAGTTTTATCTACAAGACCTCAATAACTTGCCTTAAAAAAAAAGAAAGAGTTTCCGATGTATAATTAGGCGGTGAAATAGAGAGGTCAATTTTAGTTCTAATATTTGGAAATTGTGTTCAACACTTTTGTTTTAACACTTTACCGTCAATATTTTTGGAAGTATTGAGTTTTCCTTAAACTTTTAAATCTTGAGAATTACCATGGTTCTCTTTACTGATGTTTCCTGAACTCTTAAATAGCCACCATAGTTCTTGAATCCTGAGATTTGTTTTACTTGCTTTTAGATCGGAATTCTTACTTGATATTTGCCTCAGATGACAAGAAAGGATGGGAATATGCGCAAGATTGTCTGCATGCTTACTTCTCAATTAAACTGACATTATAACTATTATCGTACATGTAACTTTATGATGTAATAAACATTTTATGAATCACTCTCAAACCTATCAGCAAATTCAGCTTTCTTAAATTATTTATTTTGTTTGTAAAAACAGTGGTTTAAAGTGTACTAGAATATATTGTTTTTTTTACAGATGGAAAGAGATGATGTCTTTACTGAGGTTGATATTCTAAAAGAAAAACTAGATAAGGCTCAGACAATGCTTTCAAAGGCCTTGGAAGATAAGGACACAGCAAATAAAGAATTTGAAAGAATGTTAGAGAAGTATGACAGGTAATACAGTTATTCAAGAAAAATTAAAACGTTTTTCCTAAATAGTATGTAGTTTGAAAATTGATTGTATAGTAGCAGAGCAATTTGGTAAAGAAAAAAGGACTTTTCCTGCCACTTCTGGAAAAACTACCTACTCTAATGTTTGGCAGTTAAAACTCCACCGTCTTCATAGGACTACACTAATATAGGAAGCGTGCTTGGTCAGTTAGTTGCATTCTTGAGGTTTGTCAGTCTGAGTCTTGGTGAGATCCTTCCAATTACTATTTACCTATTACATTCTGTTTTTTTACCTATTGTTTTATGTTAAGGACTAGCATCCATGTAGTTTATTCTGTATTAAGGTCTCCACATTTGACTTATTTCTCTTTCTAATTTGTGTTTGACAGGCTATCAATTTCTTAAGATGTAGCGTATTTTTAAATATTGTTTGGTAAAGTCTTAGGTTAGTCTTAGGATAAGATGTATAATTAAACGTAGTTCCTATATTAGTGTAGTCCTCTGAAGACGTGGTTGTTTTAATCTGCCGCGTTAGGAGTAGTTTTTCTTCAGAAGTGGCAGGAAAAATACTTCTTTTTACTAAAATAGCATACTATGTACAGCAAAGCTCAGTCTGGGCAGGAAAAGACACAGGAGGAAATGGCTAGATTGCAGATAGATTTGGAAAAGATGTATGATAAACAAGACAAGTTGCAAGCGGAACTGAGAAAAGCACAGTTGGAACTAGAAAGGTATCGATCTGAGGCAGAGTCATTGGGAAGAAGCCGAGAGACACGAGGCCAGAGCTGGCAAATTCCAAGATTCTCAAGAGAGGAACAAAGAGGAACTAGAACGACTTCGAGATTCAGCAGATCTCTTGAGAGGTAAATATCAACACGAGCAAGAGAGGTGTGAGAAGCTTGCTCAGACCAATGAGAAACTTGAAAGTAGGCTTCACGAGTTAGAACTAGAACAGGAGATCAGCCGCAGTGAGATCGGCAAATATATGGATGGCCAAGAGAAACATAGGATGGAGATTGAGAGGTTGCATATAGAATGTGAGAAGGTGAGGGATAGACAGGAGAAAGTGCAGATGGAGAATGATCGGCTAAGATCAGAGGTTGCTGGTAGAGGAGGTTCAGACATGGAGACAGAGAGGCTGAGAGATAGGTTGGAGAAGACTCAGCAAGCTAGAGACAAGGCAGAGGTGGAGATTGGAAAATTGTCTCGTGAAATTGAAAGACTGCAGTTTGAAAGTGAAAGAATCATGTCAGAGTATAGTGGTAGAGGTTCAGCTGGTGACTCTGAAATCGAAAGGCTACGTACAAGAATTGAAAAACTGCAAGAATCTCATGACAGAATAGAAATAGAAAACAACAGACTGAATAGGGAATTGGAAAAATCACAAACTCATTTAGGAAAGTACCAAGACACTAACGAGGCTACTAGGATAGAATTTGATAGGATGTCTATGGAAATATCAAAGATGCATGAAAGATTAGAGAAAGCTCAGGCAGAAAATCGTAAATATTCAGAGGACAAACTGCATTTAGAAAGAGAACTGCAGCAGGTTAGAAGAGCTCTTGAACAGACTGAAAGCTCCAGGCACGATGTAGATATTAGGGTAGGGAGGAAATGGCTAAATTCCAGCAAGAACATGATCAAGCTATCAGAGATAGAGATAAGATAGCAGCAATTCTAGAAAAGCGTGAACAACAGGCAGAGAAACTAGAACAGCAATATGCTAAAATAGAGAAGGAATGGAATCAATTAACTTTAGAGCGTGATCAGTTAGTTTTGCAACTAGAAAAATCACAGAATATGTTAGTAACATTCCAAAAAGAGTTGCAACAAGCGGAGTCACAACTGGAGATGGAAAAGAATGAGGTTGTAAAATTAAAGAATGAAAATCGGAGGTTAGTGAGCCAGCAAGCTGGCAAAGAAGGAATGGATAAAGAAATAACCAAGATGCAACAAGCAATAATCTCGAAAGAGCAAGAAGTTGCTCAACTGCAACATCAGTTACAGAGCAAAGACAAGGAGCTGAACATGATGAAGCAACAGCTGCAACAACACCAAAACCAGTTGCAGCAAATCAGTAACATGCAGGAAACCGAGAGTGAACAATGGAAAAAAGCCATTGATACAGAGAGAAAAAAAGCCGATGAATTCCAAAAACAGATTCAAAACATGCAGCAAATGCAAAATGGAGCTAAAGATGAGGTTCTTAGGAGGAACCAAACTTTGGAAAAACAGTTACAAGCTCTCAAGCAGAGGCGACAGAAACAATTGATGCGCTTCAAAAAAGAATTCAAATGTTGGATAGGGAGTTGCAAAATCAACAGTCAGGAGCATCAGGGGCCAAGGAAGATGTTCAAAGGCTTCTGAACGAGCTAGATAAGGCTCAGGCTGAACTGAAGAGTGCAGCGGTCGAAAGGGAAAGATTCCAGGCTCAACTGGAAATGCTTTGCCAAGAACTGGAAAAGAACCAGGTTAGTTGGAGGATTGCCCAAAGGATGGCAGGATTTCCACTTTTCCCTATGGAATGGATGTTTTTTCCTCTAAATGTGAATTTACTTAATTTCAAACCTGGCTATATTCACATTGGTCTTGAGCTTTTGGTTTGGTATTGAAATTGTAGATACCCTTTGATATACCAGTATAAAATGAAGCATAGTCAAAAACTATGAAGCTGTCATTTTTCTAGAACCATCATACTTTATTCTGGGGGGGGAGGTAAAATTACTTATTTCCAAGCAATCAGAAAGCAAGAAACTTTGTATTAACTTTGTAGATGTGACTTTTAGTGACTTTACAAAGTTTTTAGAAACAACACATTTAAACTCCAGGAAATTCATTATCTTTGAGTAAAATTATGACTTATGCTAACAGCAAAAATAGATGAAATTTTAAATACATTTTAAAGATTTCTTTTAACATTCCAATGTGAATTCAGCCGAAATATTTGTTGATTTTTGCTTGCAAGTCAATATTAGAAACATTAAATTAGAATTTTGTTGTACAATTTTTCACTGCCTTGAATGTCACACATTGAAAAAAATTGTTCTTTTAGCACCAATTATTTGAACTGTTATTATTTCTGTAAAAAACATATTATATTGTTTTGGGCATCCTCCAACACACCACCTTTGATTCCTACGTTCATTTTGCTCTCACATTTAGTTTCTCTCTATTTCTTAGTTTATTTTTAATTAGTAAAATGCTTACTTTTAAGGCGATGAGGTAAGTACACAATTATTCCATTTTTACAAAAGCTACTCTTACACCATAGCAAACCTCCAATGGAAAAAAAACAGAAAAGCTCTATTAATTTTTATTCCATGATCCAAACGCACTGATCAAAAGCATGATTATGTTTGCTTTTGGTTTAAGCAAAGCTGAATGTTTTGTCACTGTTCTGTCTTGACCAGAACCACAACATGTTATTTCACTGCCATCTCACCATCTCTGCATGAATATCTGTGTACTGTCTAAAATTCCTCATTTTATGCACAACAATGTTCATGCAACAAAACATTTCCATTATGGCCACAGAATGAACCATATGTTTAAATTTGAATGAACATGTGTAATGAGTTATTCAACAAGATTGTAAATACCACTGTTGGGGTTTCGTTTTTGCACCTCAAGTTTTCCCTCACAGTCCACTCAGATGGATGAGGAAAGTGAGAGGTTACGCCTAGTAGCGTCCTGGTGACAAACACTGGAATCGAAACCGTGTCGGTTCGTAGCGAACTAACCACTCGTCACAATTTAAACATTGCCTAGTCGTGGGTTCTAACCAGGCCCAAGCGGGAATTATTACCTTACTATAATTACTCATGTAATAAAACATATAGTAGCTCAAATGCTAGGAGTCTCTAGCGGTTTACTTACACATTGTGGCAAAGAACTGCAATTTTACCATTTCAAAAATGCGTAGCGATTCTTTGGATGGATTTTCTTTAATATTATTCATACTTATATTCAATATTCAGTGGTTTACTGCTTAGTTCTTTTCGAAGGCGTCAGTTTTTTTTTCAAAAGATATTGTGTACTTCAGTACTTTTAAGTCATGCTTAATTCTGCTTTAAGCATGCACTGTTCCTGTTTTATGTTAGTGTTCCCTAAAATCTTTAAAGTAGTATATAGAATGTAAATATATTTTTCCCTCTGAGCAACCTCACTGTTTAAAGAAATCAAGTACCAAAAGCTATTCCTTGAACAAAAGGAAACTCAACACATAGATTGATAAACTATTTTATGACAAGTGAATAGAGGTTTCTGTTTAAGTACAGTGTCAAATTTGAAAAATCAACACAAGCAATATTTTTTTGAACTGAGAAAGGTGTCTATAATAACAGAACTTGCAAGTTTCCAAGTGTACAAAATTTAGTTTTTTAACAAATAAATCAAATTACCATTTCTTGCAGAGGCTAAAATAGTTAATCCATTAACTATCTAATTATTTGCTTTGAGCAAAAATCAAATCTTTGAGCAGTTCAAAGGTCACACTGTCACCTGTGCATACTGGGTTGTATGCATGCAAAATGAAATAAATAAATAATTTGTCGTAACGATACAAAATTATCATAATTTTTAAAAGCACTAAAATTGAAACCAGTTTTCTGATTATGTCTACAATTTGTCTTCATACATACAGTTATAAAAGCTTAATGTGTTTTATGTTTATTTTACTAAGTGTAAAGGTTCAAGCACATATTAAGTTTGGCTTTGACTTTAGGTTTATTGCACTAACTCAACGCATGAAAGTACTTCTATACTTATCGATATATTTAACGTTTTAACTACAGTAATTGGCTTCTTTGTAATACATAGTTTTAAGTTTTTACATCAACAATAATAAGTTTTTGTATTGTATAGTTCACAATGTTAGTGTGGCTTGCCAATTTCACATACAGGGTATTCATGAAAGGGTGTCACAAACTTTGCTGTTGGGTTTATTGGGTCAAAATAAAGAGAAAATCGCAAATGGCATGTTTCCCAAAACAAATTATTTATTATCTTCACACGACGTAACAGATTTTTGTCTCAACTGTAATATAAACTTGTATCTAAGTTAGATCATTTATAGAAAAAAATAACCAGCATGATCTAACTTATCACTTAAAAATGGAGGATATTTTATGGTGTTTTAGGGTGTTTTGGTGTTGCTTTTAATTAGTGAATAAACTGGGAGTTTTACAATAAAATGTAAAGAAAGCGTTTTGTAGCAAATTTTATTACCCATCTATTGACACCAAGGTCATAAAAACTGGTTGAGAATCAACAAATTAACAGTGGAAACGATGGCAAAAAGCAAGGTAATAAGGTGGAAACTTGCTTGTTTTCAGCCAGAGTTTCCCCTAAAGCTTTGTTATTTATTAATAGATTTTTATAGCCTTGGTGTCAATAGACAGATAATAAATTTGCTACAAAACACTATTCTGTACATTTTATAGCAAAACTCACCGTTTATTCACTAACTAAGGTGTTACGCAAAAAATGCCCTAAAGTACCATCAAATAGTATAGTAGCAAATAGCTTTTTTGTTTTGTTTTGAAATGTTAAGTTAGATAATGCTACTAATTTGTTCTTTAAATGCTGGTCTTACTTAAATACAAGTTTGTATAAAGTTTGAGTCAAATCCGATAAGTGGTGTGTGAGATAATAAATAATTAGTGAAAAAAAAAAATGGCGGATATCTTGGCAGAAATCAAAACTTTTTTATACAAAGTTGTTCTTAATTTTCTCTTTATTTTAATCCAATATATCTAACTCTAAACTTTGTAATCCGTTATTATGAACTCCCTGTAAATGTCGTATTAAAAATCATACTAAATACCAGGTGTGTTGTTTTGATGTACGGTTAATCTCTAACTGGTATTGTAATTTTTACAAACATTCCTTACACACAATAAACTAGAAAGTGTCTGAAATTTTTTCTTTTTCAAAAACTGTTAGCTTAAAAAAATATTTTTAAACAGAAAGATGATTTTGAAGATATTTGCACAAACTAATCATTTAATAATTAAACTTAAGTTTGCAAAAAGTTGAATCATTACTTAACAAAGGACCACAAACTTACAAACTATTTGAAAACCGACTACTTTTGCAACAATTTTATTTAGTGCAAAGCATTTAAAAAACATTGATTCATTCTGAAACTAAATGAACTTTAAACTTTTCAGCTGGAACTTCACGAAGCAAATCAGAAGCTGGCAACTGGCGCATCGAGAGCTGGAGAAGAAAGTAGTGTGCTGAAGAAACAGGTAGAGGAACAGAAACGACAACTGGAAGAACAGAGGCGAAAGATAGAGGAGCACAGGAAAGGGTTAGACACTAGAGTGAAACAGGTGGAAGACAAGGAGAAGGCAATAGCGGAGTACGAGATGAAACTGAAGAAGAGGAAAGAGAACTTGGACCAGCGAGAGGCACAGATGCAAAAGGTACATGACAATTTTCAGTTTATAAAACTAAGGTTCCGTTTCATTAAGCCTATACAGATTGAGGCAAGTGAAGCTCCCAATTTTACATTTGATCTCTGTGTTGTGTAGTAGCACACTTGGTAGTGGCGCATGTATACAGTCACAGGTAGAGCAACAGAAGAACTATACAAGGTCTTTTTTTGTTCTTGTCTACGCCAATGGCATTTTAATTTGTTCTTATCCTAGGGATTTGTGGGCATCAAACAACGCTTTTAGGGAAAGCGGTTCAAAGCCTTGTGCCTGTGCCGGTAATCGAACCCGCGGCCTTGCGCTTTTGAAGCCGTGACTCTACCCACTGAGCCACGGACGCAGTCTTGAGAAAAATATTTGCTCTTACAGTTTGTTGGGAGGGCTGTGTCCAAAACCCTTAGAGAAAGGTGTTCCCAATGAAGGCCCTACTTTAGCGCCCTACTATTTTTTTAGTTTTGGATGTAGCGGGCTATTTCTTATAACTATTAATTTAAGGGTCAACGTGTGACAATTAGAGCCATTAACAAACAAGATTTACACTAACGCCTCCACCACTTTTTATGCTGAAACAGTTGAAAACCAGATAAGACTCGCTGGTATGATATGAAATGTGCTGCAGCGGGATACATATGTCAGAAGACAACACGAGCCGGCATTGTTCTAGGCTAGCCCTGTAAGACAGCCAAAACCATCTCACTCTTGTTCAAGAAGCCATTCCGAAATTAGCTTCAAACTAATGTAAAAGTATCTTTTTTCTAATAATTGTTGAAAATTCATAATACAAGTGTTTAGTTAGTTTTATAATAGTCTATTTACTTGCACAATAATGTGTTTAGCTATCTCTAGGTTGTTTTATACTGTATTCATTTAGCCTGTAAGATTCAGCCCTGGCAGGTAGAAGATTTCATTGTTTATTTTTGAATTTAAATTGTCTGATTTAGATTATGTACGGTATGTATATTATATAAATAATCAATAAAATAAATATATTCTTATTCTTATATGGTGAAGATTGTCTAAAAGATCATAAATATGTAAACCTAAACTATTTTTACATCTTTTTTTCAGGGAGGAGGGCAGGCGGCGGGTAGTTCGGAAGCAGTTCAGAAGATGGAGATCGAACTAGAAGTCTACAAGCAAGAGCTGGAAAAGTCACAAGAGGAAATCAAACGTTGCAAGAGGAAATGGAAAGATTGCTGCAGCTAGTGCAGATGAGTCAGGAAGAGCACAACCAAAAGGACAAGACGATAAGCGATCTGCAACAGTGAGTCAGTTTTTATATTCCCTTGGTACAGAACTTTTAGACTTTTTAAGCTATATTGCTATGAACCCATTAAACACTTTTAAATTATAAACAATAATGCTACTTTGTTTTTTCTTACTAAACAAAATGAAATTCTTACCGTATCATTGAAAATGAAATAATAAGAACGGTTATGTGCATTTATTTATTAACTATATTTATTTATCAAAAGAATCCCTTTGAGTTCATTTTAAAGGCAAAACTAAAATATCACAGGCTGACTAGAATCTACTACGGTAAGAAATCAAAACAATTACGGTAATTTTAAAATACATTTTTCTTCAAATTCTTAAGTGTTGTTGTTGGAAGAAAAATTCTGAGTCATCAAACTCAGTAATAGAAAATAATTTTAATGATTTAAAGATTTTTTAATTGT
Source organism: Matsumurasca onukii (assembly GCA_018831715.1). Lineage (NCBI taxonomy): Eukaryota > Metazoa > Arthropoda > Insecta > Hemiptera > Cicadellidae > Matsumurasca > Matsumurasca onukii. The sequence goes on from CM032058.1 coordinate 83,425,277, forward strand.
AAGAGATGCTAAAATTATTAATTATAAATAATAATTTGTTTTAACCTTTTTACTTACAACTATTATTTAAAATCATTTCTTTATAAACATAATTTTCGTAAAAGATGTTTTTTTGTATACTTGTTTATTTTTACTTGTGTATGTTTATTTCCAGAGCTCTAAAGAATGCACAAGCCAAGCTCCGAAGCCAACAAACTGCCAATGCACAAAGGGAACAAGCCCGGAAAGCGGAAGAGGTATACAAGTATTTTTATCGCAGGAAATTTACATCAAACAATTTTTATGTACTTTTTAAAACATCAATTTAGTTTTTCCTGGATTTATGCCTAATTGTCTTCACAAAAAATAGAACGGCTACAGAGATCCAATGTGATAGGGAAAAATGTTATGAAGTTTAGTGGTCAAATCCATCACCAGTGTGGTTGTCATATCATGCGGGAAGGAGTGGGATGGGTGGTAGTGTGCACTCCACAGTGAGATTCTTCACTTAGTGATGTATCTGTTTATTGAACTAACATTTCAATTGAAACATTGAATGGATATCTGATGCCTTGTATTCTCTTTGTTTTGATGACCTAGTAAGAAACGATGTCCAACTCCAACTATCAGTGATTTTCAGAGAGTCATTTTAGCTGAAAATACAACTATTAGATTTAAATGTTTATTTTCAATAGAAAATCCTTGTTTTGTAAGGTGCAAATTAAGTATAGTTCTACAAAAAAGCACGATTAATTAGCAAGAAAAAGAAGGTCTAGTTAAATTTGCTGTTTGTTTCTTTCACAGTAAATATTGATGATGCCTATGTATGCGAAATTGCAAATGATCTGTTTTACATATATCTAAATCCTTCAGTCTTAAGATTCATGTAATCTAATCATGGGCTACTAAAAAGGATATGGAAACATTTACGCCTACACACATTTTAAGAAAGAGGGTTTCAAATTAATTTCAAGTAACGTTTATTATATATTAATTATATTTGATCCATTTAACAAGTGCCATACTAATGCTCTTTTCTTTCCCCTTTCCCTTTTCATTGAAATCTCCCTTCCTACAAATACCTATCCCTTTCTACTTTTTACAAAACATTTGTTCTGTTCTTTTTCCTTTTGTTTGCTCCTTTAAAACAACAGGCTGGCCCTGCTGGTTTCTTAAAAAGTTTATTTTAATAAAAGCAATTCTACATTTAGAGAAATATTTTATAAGTTGAAGATACACTTATTTTGTTGTTATAGTATTTGTAATTTTACCGACGTTATTAACATTGTTATGTAATTACTTTATTCGTTACTAATAAAATTTGTAAATTTCTATCTGCCACTGGTCAGCATTAGTCGTGGAACACACCTAAGCAATCAATCAGCATTTACTGTAGGTTTATCACACACTTTTTGGTTTGTTATTATTTTCGCTTCTTATTTTTTGTGAGTTTTACTTCCAATCCCCTGATGTGAGATAGAATGAGCGCAGCAATGAAGACCAGACCAACGGGACAGATGAGTTAGAGGAGCTCATGAACGTCATTCAACTGAAAGAAGAACGAATTGAGGAACTCGAAGAAGCGCTGAGAGAGAGTGTTCGCATCACTGCAGACAGAGAGAGAGGTTTGCAGCAGGAGGAAATGCGGCGCAAACAGATCATGGAAAAGGTATTTTACAAATTCAAAATCAAACTGTTTTATTGAGATAGTTTCTACTAGTAAATGGTGAAAAGAACTTTGAAATTGGTGTTTGAAACGAAAATGTTAGAAATTATAATAATTTTACATTGAGAAATAGTGGTAGTGCTCAGATCAGGTAACTTCCGTTGTACTTTACCTACTCTGTGCGAAATGTGGTTTATGCTCCAGCTAGGTGCTGTCAGAGTGATACCTACATTTCATTTAATTTATGGTAACAACCAAACTTTTTTTAGTCTAGCGGCTCCTGTACTATTATAGGTAGGAACATTAAATTTTCTTCCTTAAAAATCTTCTTAAAAATGGTTTTTTAAGTAATACACTACCAACCCATTGACTGCCATAGAACTATTAATAGTTGAACTTGCAGATGGCTACTGTACCTGGAGAAGCTATTAGTAGTGGAACTGAACATAGTATTGTTATTCAATCACTATATGGACTATGCTGTTGCTATACCACGTAGAAGAATAGTTCTTTCATGAATGGACATATAGCATGGTTTTAAGTCTCAAAATTATGCGTGACACTTTATATGTAATTGATACATTGTGTTTTTATTTTCGTGGATGAAAGGAAAATCCCCTCAACAAGTTAGTGCAATTTCTAGCTGAGCAACATCGCTATCTTTACTTATCCTTCCAGAGGTCGCATCTTGGAGGTAACCTCCGGGTTTATCTTCGTTTGTCAATCAAATGGCCCTCACACAAGCCAAAATGCCTGTGAATCTGTGTAACATACTTCCGTTCTTTGGTCTTAGAACATGATAAAATGTAATTTAGCCACTTACAGCTTTGATGTAGTTAGTTTTACTGTTTGTATTAGAGCCTGGAAGAAACTTCTGCGATGTGCGGCCCCCCATTATGGAGCAACCGGGAGTTAACCTTTGTGTGAGACCCTGCTAGCAGTGTTATTATAACGGGAATGCATCGCCGTTATACACAGCAAAACTTAAATAGTTATCTTACATCAGCAGGTGTCATCTGAGTCGTTTTTGTAGTTTTATAGTTTGTTGTGTGTTTTACTTGACCTATTCCATTTTATTCCAATAAAATTTTGATAAAAATGTCATAGGTACCGTACATTGATGTTTTGCCATTTTCAGTAATTTTTTAACCCACATGGAAGTAACCTCCAGGTGCACCCCCTTACGTTTTTTAAACCCATGCGACCTTTGGAAGGTTTAAAGACTTACCGTAAATTTGTAATTTGTATGAAATTGAGTCTTTCCAGCTTTATCATCTAAATACAGACAGACTTTTTCAACTTTAGAAATTGAATATCTCAAATGTGATTATTTTCAATGATCGGTCACACTTATCAAAAAATATATTGAATATTAAAAATTTAAAATATTTCTGTTCTACCTGAAAAGCGCACAAAACAAAGCTAGGTATAACTTGACTTATGAAATTACAAAGCTGTGTTTTAAATTTTATGCTGAATAATATTTTAAAACAGTTGTGACGTTATAATTAGAAAAAATTATAATTAGGAACATTTTAGGACGAAGTATCTTTTTATTTTACCAAAAAAGGCCATGAGAAAAATTTTTAATCTAAAGAGAAGAGAAAGCTGCAAACCATACTTCAAAAGTTACAACTTATTAACATTTTTTCAATATATATCCTAGAATGTGCTGTATTGTATAAAAAAAATTAAATTCAAAACCGTTCAAAATGTTCAAAATCAACATAATTTAAGACATTCAGAAAATTTAGTAATATTGAAATTCATTACAAGCTTTTATAAAAAACAAATATATTACAACATTTTAAAAATTTACAACAAAATACCACTCAAAATCAAGAAAGAAGACAACATCAAAAATTTTAAACGAACATTCAAAACCTTTTTAGTACAAAAACCTTATTACAGCATCAAGAATTTTTTGGAAGATAATATTCAAATTAACCAGTGAACTTGTCTTTATATTTTATGATAATTTTTTATTGTAACCTTTTTGTTGTTAAGTCTATGCACTATATGTGCCAATGGCTATAAATAAATTGATTAACAGAACAAAAATGACACTGCATAGTTGGTGTTTTCACCATATTACAGAATTGTACTACTGTATTTGTTTAACCTTCCAAAGGTCGCATCACGGAGGTTCTCTCCGGGTGTATCTCTGTTTGTTTATCAAATCGCCTACACACAAGCAAAAAGCACTTGAATACTTGAACTTTGATAGTTTTCGAGTTTCACTTCACCAATTGCATTTTACTCTGGTGAAATGATGATTTAAATGCCTCACTATAAGAACAAAGATGTTTTGCCATTTTCACTAAGAGTTTAACCGACCCGGAAGTAACCCCAAGCCTACATTTTACCCACCTATGCACCCTCTAGAAGGTTAATAAAGATTTTTATGAAAGTAATAGGTACAATACAAGTTAGATTAGAAGAAATTACAAGGTTTTATTATAAGCACATCACTCATCACAAAAAATTTATAGCTCAACATACATAGAAAAACATGTAGGCCTACATGTAAAACAACACAAATGTAAACGTTTCTAAGCACAAACAAACAATAAAGCAAGAAGTAAAACCGGAGAAATTGTGATAGTTTGACCACTGCTTAAGGCTAATTTAGATAGTTCAAGGTCGTTGCAGTTGTTCGAATTGCACCAACATAAGCTACCAGTGATGTTTACGACTTCTCCACTAGACCATAAGCACAAGAGTTTTCGGTATATTCTATTTTGCTGTAATGCTTCAATATTTTCCTAAGGAAATCTTTGTTTAGACAGTCTCTTTCTGTAACTTTGTTTTCTCCGTCTCTGTCTTCCTTCATTAAAACTGTGCACACTAAATTTTCTTTTGAACAGTTTTTTGATGGTACATTTTTAAAATTCTTGCAAAGCATCTCTTCACGGAATGGGTCTTCATCATCCCTGCAGGAGAAGCAATTTAGGGCAATCACTGCAGAAAGATTTAGAAATAAATAGGTTTGCCAAAATAAAACCATGTTGTGTACGGTACTAGAAAATTTTGTTACATTAATTTTTGTGTTGTATTGTTTTATTTGTTTTACTTTTACAGATGACAGCAGCAGGTGTTTTAGTGACAAAACAGTATTATTATTATTTTTATATTACTTCAAACAACCAAAGATTTAATTACCTTTTCTGTATCCTATTATACAACCTGTTCCAAACTTTATGCTCTCTTGAAATTTTATGAAAAAAGATCTTCCTTACTCTTTAAACCTCGTCTCTTGCTCAGAATTGCTGGTATAACAAATTGCTCATTTAACTTTAGCGTTTAATTTGTCTCTGTTGTACTCACCATTGAGTATTGACTGTGAGCTGGATTTCAATCACAAAAAGTTGGACCTTTTGAGTCCCAAAGCATACCCTTTCCAGTGCTTGGTTGAGTTTTGAATTTGTTCCTTGCGGGTGAAGTCGTGTGTTTCCACTCCATGCTTTAGCACTTGGACTCAGGTTCAAAATGATGGATCCAAGTTTCATCACAAGTTACAATTATGTGTAAAATGTCGATCCTCTCTTTCTGCCTCATGTCTTTTTCATTCTTGTAAGACTTGAAGCTACACATTTCTGTGGTGGTCAGTCAAGTGTTTTGGGACCCAACGTGGGTATGTTTTGCGATATTTTAGCTTATGTTGGATAACGGTGTGAACAGTACCAACACTTCAGATGACAGCTATTTGACTCACAGTGTAAGACCTTCTTGATTGAGGGTGTTAATCTAGTTTTTCAACAACGCATTCGACACCTGTAAACACTGCATTTAACTCACATATTCATTCTTCCAAGTTTGTACCGGTCTATCCACTTATACAAGTTTGTACGATTCATACAACTTTTCTTGTATTGTTTTTATCAATCTCGTATAGATTTCTGATGCCTTGTTGCTTAAGAAAACAAAAACCTAATAGGAGCTCGTTGTTCTTTTAAGGTTCAATATACTAGAGGACAGTGGCGGCTCGTGAGCCTAGAGGAAGGTGAAGGGCAAATCAGCTGTACTCCACTATTTAACAAGAAAAATATGTTTAAATATTTATTCTCAAAACGTGGAAATAAAAATTCAAGATACATTAATTGTTTATCAAAAATTAGTTGTTAATTCTTTAACAATGTACATAATCAGGTCGTGTGATTGCAAACGTAGGCTTAAAACAGAGTAGTTGCATTTAATGATAGCTGGACAACTGGTCTGCTGTCTGGGGGGCTACACAAGTGACAGGCTTTGAATATACACTTCTAGCGTCACTCATTGCTATAGCAACGCAGTCCCTTTCCTCGTCTCTCAGCATCTATCCCTACCACGTAGATAAGCGCCAAGCCGCCAAGTGAAGGCCCAAACAAAGCTCTTCACCTACAACGAAGGATTCCAGTCTTACACGAAACAGCCAGTGGCAACCATAGAGGCATACTAACTTTCTGTGGCGACTATCAAGGCAACCATCGATTATTGCTGTCGAGCTTGTATCGCACTCACTGTTGTCGTTGATATGTGATCCCACAGACTTTGGAAACGGATAAATTAAATGTTAAAGTTTAATTTTTTCCTTTTAAAACATAGGAGAAGTGACCCTTCACTCCCTTCACCTGACAAGCCGCCACTGCTAGAGAACTTGCTGTTTTTAATACTTTAAAAAGATAAACGATCATTCAAAATGACGAAACAGCTGGTTTAATATGTACACAAGGATACCAATTACCAACTGACATTGTTGATAGCTTTTGAATAAAATAGTTGAATTTATACTTTCAGGTGGGTAAGCTGGAGCAGCGCCTGTTGTCACTACAGACTGCTCATGCCTTGCGCTGCAGTACCTGCCGTCCCTTGCTCACTCGATTGCAACAACTCGAACGCAGACTCACTCAGCTGCTGGACGAGCGTAGCGAACACCTCCAGGAGCTCACTCAGATGAAGTTAGTTTCACAAATTCTTTTTCTTTGGTTTTTTGATCCATCATTACTCTATAGACTCATTGTAGTAGATTTATGTAACATTTTGGAAACCTCCTTTTTCAACACACAGTGATGCAAAGCGCCTCCTGCCCCCTCAATCTGTTGTGATAATGTCTAAATCAATCTTATTTAAGGTACAGTATATTCAAATAAAGACAAAAATCCAACTTTGTCTACAAAAAAAAACTCATGATAGTTACTCTTGAGAATTGAGATGTACACAGGTGAATTTACCATAGGTATAAATGGAGAGAAGAGTTGTGTCAAGGTGAACCCATTGGACACCTTTATGAATGATTCATCCTAATCAAACCATTATTGCTACACACATTATTTCTGCCTCTTCGCCCATGTATTTTACTTTAGAGTTTAGTTATTGTAAATAAATAAGAAATAATGTTCAGGCAAGAAGCATTAGAAGCTGCCATCAGTGAAAAGGATGCCCATCTGGCACTGCTGGAAGTGTCAGGACTACGCACTGCGCGACAGGCGCAAGAAGCTGACCAACTGCGTGCCGACCGCACCCGCCTCATGGAGAGGCTCAAACTGGAGGTATCGCTTTAAAGTTTAAACATATTTATAGTTTTGAGGAGTTTCATAAATGAAATATACAGAAAATGCCACTGTGAGTTTGGATGAATATTTTCCATGTGAAAACAATTTGGTTCTGATCCTTTAAACTAAAAGTGTTTATTTTGTTACTTTACACATTTTCAGTTATCTGTTATAAAATGGGCAAAAAAAGTTATTTTTTAAACTACATTAGTTGAAAAAAATAAACATATATAAATTATATTGTTTCACACTTTTTTTTCTTAAGATTTAACCAGGGATTGAATTTTTCTCTTTGGGCATTTGGGCAGAATACACTTTTTAGCAAATTTCTGTAGGATTTTTATCAAAATTGGCATAAATGGTGGATGTAAGGTATCTTGCATGGATAATGGATATCAGCAAAATCTGTTGCCAACTTGGTCTCACTGATTATTTTTGTTGAATTTTGCTATTTATGTTGCGTACGGTGACATAATCATTTACATCAAGTTGGATTATAAATGCAGTTATGTACAATAGAAATCACCTTTAGGGGGAATTACCTCTTCTTCAAAAAGGGCACCTCAAGTGTAAGTTGTCCCCTGTTACTGAAATATGCTAGTAAGGGTTTTACAGTAGCGCTAGTAACTACAAGACAGCTATGTACGTATTGTATTACAACTTAGTACATGTGTTATTGTTGCAGACAGAGCACAGTATGAGGCTGCTGCAAGAGTACACTCGGCCCGTGCCTCTAAACACCCCCGGAGACAACCTCAGTCTCACTCCCTCGCCTGTCTCCTCCCTCCACGGCCTCTCTCAGGTACACATAGCCTTCATCAACATTAATGTTTCTTACTTTTATGGGTTTTTTGTAATTTAGTGTGAAAAAAGCTAAAATAGTGCTGAGTGATTAAAAATATTCTGAGTTGTTATTTAGAATTACCTGATTTAGACATTTTTGCTTTGTTGTGATATCCTCACTTACTGCCTTGCTTGATTTCAGATTGAGCAAGATCTGTATGACAACGATGAAAGAACTGGTTCAGATTCCAGCATCTAGTCGCCATTCTTCTCGCGAATGACTGTCAGTCCTTCACTCACAAAACAGGGGATCTTTCTTTCCAGTTCTACATTTACTAGTGCATTCAGTTTCCTAAGATAAACGCACAAACAAGCTTGGCCGGTTGATTTCCGCTCCCCGTACGAAGTTCGTAAAGTGCCACTGCCTTTTCACACTGTGCATCCGTTAGTTAGTCGCTAAGTATCCGACGGAACATTATTGTTAAATTTCTCCATGTATATCGTACTGTTTCATAGTGAATGTGTCTAATCCATTCCTCCGTCTATAATCTCGAGTGTTTTGTTCTCGGTGGGGACACTTGCGTGCAAACACCACTCGCTTAAAAGACAGCTTCTAAGCAATAACTTACCAGCGACAGCGTAACGTTTAGTATACTAAGCCAAGGTTGTCCAGTTTCTGTTCGTCATATCTCGTATCATCAGTGTGTAAGGATGAATCTCATGACAATAAGTCCTACGATGCTTCAGTCGTGTTTCAAGAGATTTGACGGTGTCGTTTGTGTAAAATGTGATTTCTTGATACCGTACGTTTGTTGAGTGTTATCACTATGATTTCGCAAACGCTGTATTGATGTAAAGGGGCCAACAGTTAGTAGCACATTGGCTGATTTGTATAAAAAAAATTTTTCGTGGTGGTACTTGGTTGAAAAAGTAACTTTTAATTCCTGCTCTTCGCAAGCTGGTCTGGACAAAATAAAAGCTATAAAATACAGTACAAAATGAGATAACACCAAACAACTTGTTCAATTGTAACTTTTGAACTAAACTAAGAAATTTGTATCAGTAGTGTAGTTATTTTCAAAAAACCATTCAGTGTATTTTTTTAATTGAGAAAAAAATGAAAAAATGTTTGTCAACCAGTCAGCTCTAAAACTTTGTGCTTCTGTATGAACAATGCAGGAGATCTTTCTGTAATTTCTTCAAGATGAGGAAGGGCATAATAATAACAAAATATGTTATTTACCTCCGTCGATCTGTCTTTTGATTGTTAGTTTGGATTACGCGTTTCGGGTTGACTAACCCATTGTCGAATCCTCTTCATTTCAGCCGTAGGCTTCGTCATTGTTACATTGAAGACACACACACACACACTCGAACATAATTACTATTCGTTATGTTCGGTGTGTGTGTGTGTCTTCAATGTGACAATGACGAAGCCTACGGCTGAAATGAAGAGGATTTGACAATGGATCAACCAAATCGTAATCCAGACTAACAATCAAAAGACAGATCAACGGAGATAAATACCATATTTTGTTGAAATAGTCTGTCTTGGGGCCATAATGAATAATATTAACATAATAATAAAGTGTCAATTTCCAATATCCTAACTATTAAAGTATTAATTCCAGATCTACATCAACGTTGCTTTTACATAATTAATTTAACCTTTTACAGAATTGCTTACATTTTCAACCATTTTACCATCAATATTCCAATTTGATCTACATCTATTGTCAGTTTTATTTATAGATACTTCAGCTTTTAGGATGAGTTTGATTGTTTCTGTCAACTTTTTAATGGTTTACAAACCAATAGTTTTTATTAAACCAAGAAATATTTGATTTTAGATGAAAGTATGTATTTGCCATACAGTTAATGGCTTCTGTAGCAGAGTATGTTACAGCTATAAATATGTATAATTGTTAATGATATATAATGATAGTTGAAAGTTAATTGTACAAAATCAATTATTGAAAATCTAGTTGTATAGATTCAGAAGAGTGGCGCACATACTGTATAAACTGTCATTGTTAAATTATTAAGCTTTCATAGCCTCAAAAGTGTTGAGTAAAATTGAATTTTACCTAAACAGTTTAGCTTTAGCTTCAAAAATGCTTAACTTAAAATATTGGCAATAATAACTGTAATAATTGTGTTTTTCTTGGTCCATTTAGTCATTCATAGGACTGGTCTTTTTGGAGGTTGCACATTGTAAATCCGTTAGAAGAGTTTTATAGGTGATACCTAAACCTACATCCTTTCCTGAGCTCTAATTAAGTTTGAAGTAAATAAGGGTTTGCTGTTAAGTATGAAGCATGTACTTATCTTTTTGCTAAAGTTTAAAGATCTAAACAAGAACCCATGGAAAAGTACAACTTTATAAAGAATCTTCATGTCAAAAATTTAAAAAAGTCTTTTAACATTAAAGATGTTTACTATATGACTAGTACAGAATCTGAACCTTAACTCCTGGATTTTGAAAGATTTATTAAAATAAAGAAACAATTTCTCAAAATATCAACTTGCAATATCCTCCGAAAAGCTAAAAAAGACAAACAAAATTACACTTTGGCATGAGACTACATGGAGTTTTGAGACTAAAACCACGATTCGCAGAATATTTATCGTAGATATTCTTAAAAAACCATTTTTAGCAACCTCCAAAAAACTTTAATGTCAAAAACGTTATAAAGAAAATATTTCTGAGTAACCTGTAAGCACTTTCTAATTCAAATTAAATTACAACACCTATACACATTGAAAGACAACTATTTACAGTAAAAACTAAATATTTGGAGTTTTGAATATTTGTGGGCCAAAGGGGTGTCGAACTATTAGTATGGGATATGTTATCACAGAGAGGTATTGCAATATCAATAAATATTGTTTATTCCACGAGTAAAGTGTTTCAAAGTAAGAAAAGTCCATTTTTACTGCATATAACATAGTTTGCATACATTATATACAGTACAAAATATGTTTAAATCTTTCTTTATCTGTTATTTTTGTTATTATCGAGTGAACACGGAAGGTGTCTAACCATAAAAAGTGTCTAACTCTCGAGTGTCTAATGTTCCGTATGTCATTTTAGTTAAAAACATTAAATCTTCAGCCTTTGTAGGTGCGTCTTTCATTGACAAGTTACTCAGAAGTATAAGCTAGCTGTGTTACTTATTTCAAAGCTTTTTATAACCTTCTTGAGCCCCAATATTCCTCTTCAACCAAAGAAATAATCTTTAGAAATTAAAACGTCTCTTTGCTGTCTATGACTATTCTAATAATGTCTATTTGGCCTATTGTGTTCAATCAGGGAAGATAGTAGGCATAATGTTGCATCTGTTTTGATGGCAATTCTGACCTAACCTATCTCCAACCTACCTAACCTAACCTATACTTAACCTAACCTCTACAACTTTACCTCAACGCCTTGTGGATGCAACCTTACGTCTTCACGAACGTACACTGGATCTGATCGTTATTGTAAAGTCAGTGTTCTTATCAAACTCAGTTCACCCTGTAAAGCCTGAATTGTTCTATTTTACAAATTTTATCGTATGTTTTTTCTTTAAAAGTTTAACTAGGCATTGAGTAGAAGATGTTGTCACCGTTTACAGTATTCCATAAGTTGTCATATCAAAGATAATTTGTTACCGATTTCGTCAAGTACAAGACATAGTAATTTTACGATGATTGATATTTTGCTCTAGGTTTAATCTATCAGATCATGATTTGGCTATACACTATTGTTACAAATTGTTGATACTAAGTGTTAAACCGTATGGACTACAGTATAATGTGAATTCTGGCAACTTTCTTTGGTAAATACGTTAATTTTAGTTAGATTTTGTCAATTTTATTGTATCACTTTTGTACAAATCAAGAATTTTTAGTTTCCTCCTAGTGAAATCAAATAGTGGTAAATGTTTGCATTAATTTTTCTACTTAATTTGTTTATTTAGACATTTTTCACTATTTATTGTAGTTTCAAATGTCGTTTAGTTTTAGGAAATAAAGTTAATTTTTGTTACATTTCTTTTATGAGACAAATTGTCTTTTGTTGATGAATATAGAAATAAATCATTCATATAATAAGCCGTAGTTTGTAGTGTCTTGCCTTATTTTAACCTGAAGTATCCAATAAGGTAACTAAAATTTGATAACTTTTTGCATACTAGTCCATAAGTCTAAAAAGTCCATTGGTAATAATACTAGTGACATAATTAGTCCAATAAATCAAGAACAAAAATGAGTAACTTGATGTATCTACTATGGCTTCCTCAATAATCAGTTAGTCACTGAAACTAACCCAGAAAATTTGTGGGTTTAAAAAATAATCAAGAACGTTCTGAAGTTGACTTGAACTTCAAGTTTTGCTAGGATAATCTAAGAACTCACTATTTTGAATTAAAACAGGTATCAAACATTCTTGAAGAGAGGCCTCCGGACACCCCTTCAGTTCGGGGGTCCATCCCTATAAAACCCTGGGTCATCTCCTTTACTAAATTTTTCTACCGTCACCCATCAATAATAAATATGTATTTGTCTATTTGAGTTGTTCAATGAACATAGCTATCCTTTTCCAAAAACTAGTTGTTAAATGCCAATGCTTTATGTATTTCAAATTATCAGTTTGATTAGGATAAAAAAGTGATCATCATCATTGAAAATGTTATCATGATTCCAATTTCCATAATGTTAAGTACAACACAAAATGCCATAATTTGAAATGTTTGGAAATTACCTCCACAATTGTTTACTGATTATTAAAGATTCATAAACATCACCATAGTACCAATAGAAGGTACAACTCAGTTTCAAACAAAACACTTTACGGGGTGAACCTAAAATAGGGCTCAAACTTCAGTTTGAAGTTTCTAATGCAGAAAGAATGAAAAGGTTCCTTTAAACAGGGGTCTGGAGATGCTTCTTTAACCCAATAGCTGCCTTTTGGTTTTTTTGAACTAATTTTATTTTATATCTCATACCAATTCAAGGATTTGATAGGAACTCTGTAAGTGTAATTTTATATGTAAGTAAGAACATTTTTGATAACAAACTACCAGCATGGTCTCTAACTGATGCCTTAAATTATTAGCAGAAAATCACTGACCTGTACAAACAAGAATAATTACAGTTTAAGTAAAATGCCATTTTTCTATCTCTTTACCTTTCTATTGACAAAAAGATCTTGAAAATCAGTTAGGAATGAACAGCGTTACAAGGGAAACTGTGGAAAAAAATTAAAATATTTTAATGCAGCCAGTTTTCAGCATAGTTTTCCTTGTAACTCATCTGTGGTTTCCTAACTGATATTCAAAGGCTTGGTTGGGTAAACAAATGTACTAAACATAGTGATTCTTTAGAGATTCTTTTTGTACACCTCCCCGTTATTCTGCTAATATGGAAAAAACAAAAGGCTTACTATAAGCAGAAGAATTCCAAAACTTGTATTACTGTTTTTACATAAGGAACATAGCTCTAAAGTTTGGCGCCCAATTGCAGAATCACCCTGAATTAATAAAAGTCAGATCAGTTGATTTGTATGTAACCACACTAACACTAAGCTTTCTGCAGGTCTCAAGCATCTTGCTTATGTTGTGGGTCAGGCAGTGACATCAAGTCCTGCCTTCGCTTGAACCTGAGCCAGCACCAGGCTATGACCGTTGTCACCAACGCAATCATCAGGAAAACCATGAGCACTGACGAGAGCACGCTGGAACATGTACAACAAATTTAGCAAAAATTCGGTGTAAAAGTTCTTGAGAAGTTGAATCTGTTTATCGGTTATAACTAAAAGTAGTGTTCAAAGTTGTCCGATTTTCATGAAATTTGGTACAAATGTTCTGTTTGTAAATATCTTATTCGAGTTTGTTTACCAGCAAAATCGGATGACCGGAACCCCCTTTTTGGGAGGGACTTTTCACCGAAAAAGTAGTTTGAATGATCTAAAAACAGTAACTTTCATCCGATTTTGATGAAATTAGGAATAAATATGTATTATATTGTTCTACATCGATAGACTAAAAATTATAAAAATCTATCGAGCCGTTTCAAAATGGCGGCCAAAAGAGTCAAGGTTCATCACGTGACAACTTTTTTTTTTAAACCAGACATATGACACATTATTTTGGTCCGGCTCGTCGCCCTGAACACAAATCTTCAAACCGTTTTAAAATATCTTGTTTCGTTCGGAAGTTATTCCCAAAAAATCTGAAAAACTCGTTGCGCCGCTAATTTTTGCTAAAAGGTTTTTTTGGAAAATCAGACATGTGATACCTTTTTTAACACCGCCTTGTCGACCCAAAAACAGATCTGCAAAGATTTTTTCTAAATCTTGTTTTGTTTTGAAAATTTTCAAAAAAAACCGTCTTATTGAAAAAAAAAATGTATTGTAACCAAAAAGGTTTTTTATTTTAGGAAAGGCCTTGTCTTGCTGAACCCAAATCTGATTTTAAACATTTTTATTTTGTTTCGTTCGGAAGATATTCAAGAAAAACGGAGCCAAAAATCGCTCCGACCTAAGGCTTTTTTTTCGATTAGCAAAAACTTTTGCGTCTCAAATCTGACATATGATACATTTTTTAACACCGCCTCGTCCTGCTGATTACGAATCTGCACTCCGTTGTACCCTATCTTTTTTCATTCAAAATTTATTCATGATTAACCACCAACAAGACTAAGAAAAATGTTTTTTAAAAACCAAACATACGATACATTTTTTGCACTGCCTGGACGCCCTGAACTTGAATCTGCAAACCGTTGACTCCTATATTGTTTCTTTCAAAAGTTATTGACGGTAAACCGGCAACTTCAGAGGTCCTAGTAAACTGTGGAAATATTTAGTTTCAGTTTAGTTATCCTGCCACCTTCTCAGGCTTTTGAATAACACAGAGAATTATATAGCTTCAATACTCAACAAGCAGATAACTTTGATCTCCCACCTCATAGAAGCTGCCTTTTGCTGGAGTGAAACTACTGAACATGCTGCCACAAGACTTCAAAATGCTGATACAGATTTCCAAACGGTCCGAAGTTCAAGTTTAATCAGAGACGACATCCCCCCCATGGCTACACCTCCATGACTGTCGTATGTTCAGCACATAGATGTAACAGCATTTTACTTACCTTGGACTGGTTTTCTCTCGATGGTATTGGTTGTAAGTACAGCAAGAAACCCTCCCGTTCTCCAAGCAACAATAAGGCAACAGTTCAGAATGGCAATGCAAAGTTACTTGCTCGCCCAACTCATCTTGTTTGCAGATCATTCCTACGGTTATTCAGCTGATTAGACACAAAGTAATAATCTTTGTTAGTGCAAAAATACAAATATTGTGCAGAGTAAAGAATTGATTATGAAAATAGTGCAGTTTACAAAATAAACATCTGTGTAAGAGAGTCTTCTAAGGAGGAGTAAAGGCCACCGCACACCTATAGCGGATCTGCATAGGATGCGACAGATAATAAAAATTGCTCATGTGTTTTCAAGGTGCCACCGCACACTGGCATCTGGGAGTCTTTCAGATGGTAGTTTGATCTGTAGATAATAGTTTTAAAATCGCTCTCCGGTCAATTTTTCACAAACATCTGGCCTTAAGATCTAAATAGTACTGTAAAAGTACTCTGGATATGGCATGGCTTCTTAAAGCTCTAGAAAAGTGGTGAAACTTAACGGTGATAGAAAATTATTTCTCTCCAACCAATGTTTTCTATCTCTCACAATAAAATGGAAGGTTCTCTTCAATTTGCTTTTCAAGCTGCTTTAATTTGCAAATTGCTGAACTACGCAAAACTTTTAAAAATAAAGATACAATTTTAATTTGTTTGGCAAAATCAGGGTTCTAGAAAAGCCTGTGACTAATAGCTTGATGCTAAAAATATTTGTTTAAGTCAACAGGGCTATATTACATTAAAATGTAATTTTAATTTAATTTAAGATGTCATTATAGGTTATGGACATTTAAAGATTATAACAATGAGACAAACCCAAATGTCATGAATACTGTCAGATTATGAGTAAGGCTATCCATTGGTATAATTTGTAATAGAGGTTTATTTTTAAATTGGCCTTCTATAAAAGGTCTTAAATTAGGTGTTATCATTACTCACTCTAGTTTTTGAATAGATTTGTAGGGTGTTCACCCTAAAGGTCTCTAAAGTGGCAATATGTTACTTCAATAATACTACAAGAAAACTCTCTTATAACTAGTACAAACCTGCAAAACAGGATGAAGAAATCAGAGAGAAAAAACTGACAAACACTAATTTCACACTGGCTTGCATTTTAAACGTTTTATCAGTCATTTAACTTGCATGAACTCAACCATTAACTGACGTGTCTCATTAAAAAGCAATATTTAAATGTCGTAAATCCATGGTTTCGAGTGTGAACATGTAATCCTACTGAAACCCACTGTGTTATCTTTGAGTAATTACACTAAAGTATAGGAGATTAGCAGAGCTAATAGTGAAAGTGATGAATGGAGAGCGGTTATTTGAAGGCTTTTGTGTACACTCATGTAACTGCTAATTATTGTAGCTCGGGTGTAACGTGTCAGACAACACAATTAACAGTTGACTGACACTAAGACGCTAAGTGAAGCTAAAAGTAGTGTTCTTGCCAAATTTCACAAGGACGTACAACTATGTACATAGAACAAAACTAAATGTAAATGAAGCCTCAAAACAGACTTTTGCATTCGCAAAAGAGAAACTAATTCATAAACAAAATGTTAAAATGAACGTTCCAAACTGTGTTAGCATTTTACACAGTAGACGTAAATACGTAAGATCTGAGCATTTTGCTGTGTTGTCCTGGAGCTGTTATTGGAACAGCCCCGCTGGGCAGGAATACTCTGAATAATTTAAATTTGCACTGAGATGGTTTTCCTTGTGAACTTGCAAGGCTGCTTTTAACTGTTGAAGTATTTGAATTTTGAGTAAGACGTACAAAACGGGAATGTTTACAAAACAGGAATTTAACAACATCGACATTGTTAAATTTGGTGTACACTGTTCATAAACTTCAAAAAGACCCTGTTTAATTGATTCTGTACATTTCAACAATGGCCATTCTCATTCAAGTTTCTAGTTTGAAGAACTATATTTACGTATAGTTAAAGTTGAAGGGGATAAATTTATTTTGCCACTTCCAATTCAAAATTAGTCCCGTGAGTATATGGCCTAAACATGGTAAAAATATACTCATCCAAGCTCTGGTATTGTTGACGCTCCTTATTCATTGAGTAAATATACAATCTTTCCTGATTGCGAGAGGCACGAGTGACTATTTTGGCACGTATCTGACGGGAATGGGAAACCCAGGAGTACATGCAGGCCCAGATTTACAAACGGGCAGACAAGGCATTTGCCCAGGGCAGTAAATTTCTAACAGCGACGGCAAAGTGGAAACAGGCACAAATTGATTTTGCTGCATGTGAGGTTCAATGGGAAATTTGACTTTTAGCGAAGGAGATTCAAGATACAATAATTAGATCAGAATCAAGTCAACAAGGGGGAGGGAATTGAGCGGAGTAAGTAAGGGGGCGCGGAAAAATGGTCTTCCTATATTATCACCTGCAATTTGAAATGAGGGCCTGAGTACATGGTCATGGTGTAAGAGAGGACGGAGAAAAAACAGGTTTCATCATCTGGTATTGGGCTTACTTTATAAGAAATGGGCAAACCGTTTATTTCACACACTTAAAACTGTATATTACATACAACATTTTGGTCAAACATTATTAAAACAAAAACATTTTATTTATAATTTTCAAACTGTAAATTTTTATTTTTAATTTATTGGAGTTCAAAATTTTATTTATTATAAGTAATTTTTCACTGAACCGTTAGTTTCTTACTTGTAAATAAATTTAATCATAGGTGAAATAAAACCAAAGTCAACATTTAATTGGGCTTTATCAAATTCCTTTACTTCGTGTAGACAGCAACACAATTGAAGCGACAATTATTTATTTAAAAACATGTATACAAACGATATGTTACAAAATTATACAATAGTGAACTATGTACAGTGACTAGATAGTTTTCTCGTTCAAACTTTTAATACAACATTCCTTATTTCATCTGACCTAAGCTCATGTAACTATCTTAAATATTAAGGCAGTTTAAAATATGTAAAAGATCTAACAATGCTTAAATTCTGGTAAGAAATACTTTATACAAAATCAACATGGTTACAAACTAATTTTGATTGAGTTTCGAGTGGTGCTTGGTATTGAATGCGTTTGCATTTTTATTTTTGGTCCACTTCACGAACAGTTTGCACTTTTGGTTTTCACAGCACTTGAGTTTGTTTAATATGTTTCTTGTCTTTATACGTGAATCGTGTAGTCTTGTTTCTCCCGATTTCTCTGCTGTCTATATCTGAAAAAATAATGAGTTTTTCATGCTATTGCTGGATAAAAAAATTATTTTCAACCTAAAAAATACTTTAATTTTGAAGCTTGAAACAAGGTTGAAAGATTGGATTATAGAACACGGTTTGGCTATACACAGTCTTTTTAATGCAAATAAAACTATTTAAAAGCGAAGATTGCAAATAATTGAAGATATGAATAATTAAAGATATGAAAAACAGTAAATCTCTTGGGAGTAACATAAAAATAATTACAAAACCAAGTAGTTTAAAATTAAATCATAATTATGGTTATGAACATAAATTTGGTTCATCTTTGTTTTAGTTTGCCACATACTGTTGTAGAATTAGGAAAACAACGGGATAGCATGGGTTTAAAATCGTTGCATAACACAAACAAAATTCCACTTTTTTAAAAGAAAAAGTGGACTCAATGCAACTTTTCCGTCAAAGGGCAAACAATCCCTGTCTACTAGACCCCCTCAATCTAAGATCTTGCTGTAAAGTATAAATGCTAGATCACTGGAAATGTATGTTAATGCACTCATCACACAGTCAGAGAGCTGGATTGAGGCAGGCGGCGGAGTTGAGAGAGTGTTCTACTCACTTCTTCACCAGGGTGGAGAGGTGTTCCTCTAACTCTTCATGCCTCAGCAGTGCAGGGCCTCCGTTCTCGCGATCACACTCAGCCTCTGAGCTCATGACTGTCCGAGAACCCTGATGGAGGGTGGGGCGGAGCCGACCAGGGGCTGGACTTCGGGGACAGCTCTCGGATTCGCACCACTGATCTGCACAAGCAAACGCTCTTAAGCTATTTGCTACTTTGTTTTTTTAAATCTTCTCGCTTATAGAAGAAATGAAGTGACCAACTCAGTTACTAACCCAAAATGTTTTAGAAGCACATCGTTTAAAACAAGAAGTTTAATTTGGCTGTAATTCTATATCTTAGTTTGATATCTTCAATGAGTAAAAGACAAGGGAACGGTTCTAACTCCACTAGACTTTTCCAAATTTAGAGTTGGCTAAACCGAGGAATAATTGCTCTGAAACCACTCAAAGCCATGAACGTTTAAGAATTATTTCAAATTTTATTATTGAAAGTGAAACATTATAAAAAAACAAAAACATTTTATTTATAATTTTCAAACTGTAAATTTTATTTTTAATTTTTGGAGTTCAAAATTTTATTTATTATAAGTAATTTTTCACTGAACTGTTAGTTTCTTACTTGTAAATAAATTTAATCATAGGTGAAATAAAACCAAAGTCAACATTTAATTGGGCTTTATCAATTCCTTTACTTCGTGTAGACAGCAACACAATTGAAGCGACAATTATTTATTTAAAAACATGTATACAAACGATATGTTACAAAATTATACAATAGTGAACTATGTACAGTGACTAGATAGTTTTCTCGTTCAAACTTTTAATACAACATTCCTTATTTCATCTGACCTAAGCTCATGTAACTATCTTAAATATTAAGGCAGTTTAAAATATGTAAAAGATCTAACAATGCTTAAATTCTGGTAAGAAATACTTTATACAAAATCAACATGGTTACAAACTAATTTTGATTGAGTTTCGAGTGGTGCTTGGTATTGGTACGTTTGCATTTTTATTTTTGGTCCACTTCACGAACAGTTTGCACTTTTGGTTTTCACAGCACTTGAGTTTGTTTAATATGTTTCTTGTCTTAATGCGAATTGTAGTCTTGTTTCTCCGATTTCTCTGCTGTCTATATCTGAAAAATAATGAGTTTTTCATGCTATTGCTGGATAAAAAAATTATTTTCAACCTAAAAATACTTTAATTTTTTTGAAACAAGGTTGAAAGATTGGATTATAGAACACGGTTTGGCTATACACAGTCTTTTTAATGCAAATAAAACTATTTAAAAGCGAAGATTGCAAATAATTGAAGATATGAATAATTAAAGATATGAAAAACAGTAAATCTCTTGGGAGTAACATAAAATAAAAATAATTACAAAACCAAGTAGTTTAAAATTAAATCATAATTATGGTTATGAACATAAATTTGGTTCATCTTTGTTTTAGTTTGCCACATACTGTTGTAGAATTAGGAAAACAACGGGATAGCATGGGTTTAAAATCGTTGCATAACACAAACAAAATTCCACTTTTTTAAAAGAAAAATGGACTCAATGCAACTTTTTCAATAAACAATCCCTGTCTACTAGACCCCTCAATCTAAGATCTTGCTGTAAAGTATAAATGCTAGATCACTGGAAATGTATGTTAATGCACTCATCACACAGTCAGAGAGCTGGATTGAGGCAGACGGCCGGAGTTGAGAGACCGTGTTCTACTCACTTCTTCACCAGGGTGGAGAGGTGTTCCTCTAACTCTTCATGCCTCAGCAGTCGCAGGCCTCCGTTCTCGCGATCACACTCAGCCTCTGAGAGCTCTCGACTGTCCGAGAACCCTGATGGAGGGTGGAGGGGGGCGGAGCCCCGGCCAGGGGCTGGACTCGGGGACAGCTCTCGGATTCGCACCACTGATCTGCACAAGCAAACGCTCTTAAGCTATTTGCTACTTTATTTTTATTTTAAAGTGCATTTAATGTTTTAGCTGAGCCAAATTTCCATTTTATCATTTATGAGACCGTGACATAAATTATATTGTGTGCTATTGATTTTCTTGATTTTACTAGTAAACTAATAAAAATAAAATAAAAAGTTGTCAGCAAAGTCACTACAGTACATTGTTATCTTTCAAATGAAACTTATTTCAAAAAGATCTGATTAAATTGTAGATTTGAGGTGTCTCAAGAAAATGCTTGTTATTACTATGTTTTCATGGGATAAA
Organism: Matsumurasca onukii; assembly: GCA_018831715.1. Classification (NCBI taxonomy): domain Eukaryota; kingdom Metazoa; phylum Arthropoda; class Insecta; order Hemiptera; family Cicadellidae; genus Matsumurasca; species Matsumurasca onukii. The sequence continues at coordinate 83,446,448 of CM032058.1, forward strand.
AATTGCCAATAGGCAACTACGCACTCTTATAACTTCTACTCTGATTAACACGAGGCTAGTTCAAGATTCCGATTGCAACAGTTTTCTCAGACAACTCTACAAGAGCGGAACAACTACACTAGAAGCAAACTAACGACAGGGACCTACTTGCACTACCTGGGGCCGCCCTTGCGCGTGTGAGAGCGGGTGTGTGCGTGTCCGTGTGCGCGTCGGCTCACTTCCGGCGATGCCTCACAAGACTCTGTACTGGAATCCAACTCAAACACTGTGGAGTCTGAACCAGACAAACATTTACAGCACACTAGTAACACACTGTGTAAACACTTAGGTACATCAAAAAAGTGTGGTTCAAAAATTGACAGCTTTGTTGCTGTCCAGATGTTGAACGTGTTCTGATCCTTCCAAAATCGGATCAGATAGCAATGTGAAGGATTGCGGCAGCAGGGTAGACCACGACTTCAGGAGAGGCTTGCCATAATCTCGGGGGAGGTCCACTAGATGTTGGCATAGCTCGTTATGTTAATTAGAGACCCCTGGGTGGTTGCCACTTCCTCACATGACTGTCTGGTCAGCCGAGCCCAGGACGTGCTAAGGTGTGTCCCTGGCCGCCCCGGATCTCTCTCAATCTGACATCTATCTAACACACTAGGCACACTGGCACAGGAGGCTCTCTCTTGTTAAAACGGAGTTGGACTGGCTAACAGTGCTTGAGTAAAAAAGTTTAGGAAAGAAATTGCCAATAGCTTCCCTGCCAATGTTCAATAATAATACAGAGCGCTTTGTACTCTCTGGAGATCTATCTCAAAATGTTCCTTGGGTAAAAACAAATACATTTTTTTACCCTATACAAAATAAAATAAAGTAAAAATACAAATTGCCCTGTTTTTTTATTTTTATGGTGTTACATGTTTAACCAACCAGCTGGTAATGTACACTCCTAATTGTTGACATTTATGATGATGATAACAGGAGCAAGCAAAAATATTGACTGTTGAGTCAGTCTCACATGAACAATCAGGACCTAATTTAATAGTCAATAAAAGTTTTAGAATATTCCAAAATTTAAATTGTTATTACACAAAAACTCACTTAGGGTTGCTAAAAAAAAAAACCGGTCGTGGAAAATATAAAATTTTTCAAACCAGGGTGCTTTGTTTACTTATTTGTTATACTATCCAAAATTTAAATATATACGAGTATTACATCAAGTTTAAATGTCAGCTGATAACTCACCTGTGTGTTGGCTCTTGTACTGATGACTGGAGTGGGATCTCCTGTGTTGAGGCTTTCCACCACTACTGTCCGAATCCGACATGAACGTCGTACTTGCCGCTTCTGCTTTCCTTCCTACCGGCAGTGTCTGCTGACTCGATATACACGAGATCTCTGGACCACAACAAAATATAATGAAGAATAAACAAAATACCTATTGTAATTCATTATTAATTCTCTCCAGGCCATTAGTTACACAGTGCTTTGATCTACATTTCAGTCTGTACGGATTTACTGCTGCTGCACTCTGCTGGATTTATTTTCAACCTATCAATAAGATTTCTCTAAACAAGCCCATTTAGTCTAAAAGGTAAGTGTCAAATGAGTAAGTCAAAACAAACTGGCTTTTCATTTGACACTCAAATCTCTGGGCATTGTCTTTTTTGTATTATCTATGTAACTGATGCTTTCTCATAGTTTTATTTTCATTTTCTTCCTAATTGTCAAAGACTTATTTTTTCTAACAGTTGCTTTGTTTCAGAGACTTTTGAGGCTAACTTTCACTTTAATTATGGTTGGAACGAATCGTTTTATTTGTTAGGTCTGCTACACACAATCAGACTTTTCCTTGAGACTCCGAACCAAGCAGGGAGAAAAGTGCTTGTCTGATACTTTGTATGAGGTCCAGACTCAGAACCAGACGTCACATCGGACATCAAAGTGAGCAAGGAGACAAGTGCTCTCGAGGCGGTTTTTTGAGGAAATATGAAAATGCTTCCTTCTCCCTGCTTGGTTCCGTATCTTGATTGGGGTTTGACAGTGTGTAGCACTTCCACGCTGCCCCAAGCGCCACATCGAGCCCCACCGTTACCACTGCATGCGTTGACTTTAGTATTCATTATTTAGGTTTCAAAGTGACGCGACCGGTACATATGGTTTCTGTACTTTTAGTTTGGTGGTTTGTCAAAATAATGCGGCTTTTATTCACAAAAATTGGCAAATTGGGTTGGATTTGTACAATTTTGTTCAATATTATTGAGTGAAAAAAAATGTGCGGAGTGAGGTTTTGTGGTGAGGTTATGGGGAAGGAAAGCCGCTTTAAAACTAAAAGAGGTAATTTTTAAATGGAGAAAAAATTAGAAAATAAATTAAATGTCTGTCAGATTTGATTTAGTATTATGTGTTTCAATAGCTCGTGGCTTAAATACAAATAAAGTGCTTTTCTCCTAAGCCCATGCACGGTTTAAGTTAAGAATAATTGTATCCTTAAAAACAGGATTAGTGCACAGTTTGAATAATGTCTTAGACCAAAATTTCAATATTCTACAAAATAATTGAATACTCAATGTTCAAAAACCTTTCCCAAAACTACTGGCTGCAACTTTTACCTTTGTGTTTAGTCGAATACTATACAAGCTAATACTGACACAAATGAAATAGCGCATTTCAACAACATATCAAATCTAGCAACAATACTTGTGTGAATGTTACCTGTGAACATGATCGGAATTTGAATACTTGTACAAGTGTGCGAAAATATCAGTTCTTTAATTCAATAACAGTTATTTCAACATTATTAGTGTTTTTACAAAGTAGTGGTTGTTCAGAAAGTTGGTTCATATATATTTTATGTAAGACAGAAATATTATTAATATACAGTAAAAACATGAATTATGTTTATGCCTTGATTTTTTTTACGTTTACTCTGGAATGAATAACAAATCAAAAAACAGTTTCTCATATTTTCTTCATTCAAACTCAGAATCACATTAAAGACTACTTTATATTCATACTTTTTTTTAAATATTTAGCACAGGAAATTAAAGTTTTTAAATATAGGAAGCAATAATTTGTGCTCCATTGTTTTCTTTCCAGTCTACTGCCAGAAACCAGTGTACCGACGTTTTGAAAACTCAACTCGCTTCAAAACTTTAATTGGTACTCAAATAAAAGAAATTAATAATCAAGTTATCAGAATACACCTTAAACACCCCCTTATTTTTACTGTTGAAAATTGAACTAACTTTCTGAACATGTTTCATATCATTATTCCACTCACACCATGCTAAACATGTCCAATATCATAACAGCTTATTTACCTGCGGACGTAATGTAGCTTCTTCTACCTAAATCAATTTTTCTAGGTTAGAGTTTGCTTTTGTAGTTATATTTATATAATTTTTAGTTTAACTGCAAATAGTTTTCATTCTTTCAACATTCAATCACCCCAAACATTTTTACATTACACAAACACTTCCCCAAATAGTAATCTGATTTAATGGTTTATCTTCATATTTTGCAGTAATATGAAAATAAAATAAGACTTTATTTTTGTGGCGAAGTTAGGACTATAAAGTCCTCTCTTTCACTTAACCACCATTAATATTTAATAATTAATTATATACAATAATTTAAAATATATTACAAAATTTCATAAATTTAAGATTGCTTTAAGAGGAGTTTTGTAAAAACAGTTTTAAAAAGTACATTTTGTAGTTGCATGTGCCGTTTAGTATTCTTTTGGATGACGAATGGTGCCAACCATTTAAAGTTGATCCATTATGGAACTTGAAAACACTACTATTGTAAGTTTTGTTTTTATTCATTGTAAAAAAAGTTTATATTGTAAAATTTGACGATAAACGATTATGTTATGTTAACTTTAATCGTGTTGACTGTTATCGTATCTATGAGTCAATAAATCAAACTAATCACATATGTCACACTGCAGTAGAGTCCTGCTAAACTGAACCCTGCTAATCCAAAAATCTGTCTAATTTACACGGGTCCAGAAAATAAAAAACATAAAAAGACAAAACCGCATTTGGTTTATTTATTTTCCTTGGTTTCTTTATTCATCCTGTGCACTTTACTAACAGTTCCGGTGAACAGTACAGCATGGATTGACGAGAAGGTGATAGTTTGCTTGCTCTTAGTGTACTAGATGAGTAAGTCTTGGTTACTCCCACCGTACATCATGGACACATTTGTGAGCGATCGCAGAGGCTCAGCAATGGCAATTACGATAATCCTATTATTCTGATCTGAACAGGGGTTAGTCCTAATTTTTATGAATTAGCTGGACTCTACTGTGCTTGGATAAATAATAAGAAATCCATATACGCTCATCTATGAATAATTCCCTCAAAGGATTAAAGGCTCACCTAGACTGAGTCCGTCAGGTGGACTCTTGGAGGTGGATGGTTTACTCTTGACGTATGATGTGGCACTCCTTGACTGGCAGTGCCCGTGGCGTTGGTCGGCGTCTGGAACTGCAGACTGTGTGCCATCGCTTGCGTGGGCAGACTAAATGTGGCGTACGGACAGATCTCGTAGTCTGCACCTGCTGTAACGGTGCAACACCAGATTGTTAGAAAGCAGCTAAAGCACTACTTCAACACGATATTAAACATTAGCTTAAGAAAGGGTTAAATATAACTGAAAATTGAAATAGGAATTATATTACTGATTCCTTATTTACAACGACTATTTCTACAAGTGCTTTCAGCCAGCCAAACAAATCATGCAAAATAAACAGTGTATATTATTCAAAAACTGGCCTAGCCAGTACACATTCCTTTTGATCTTTTCTATTTCCAACCGAATTCCATGTCCTCAAGAAAAAGTGGTCGTCAGCTCTGCCATAGTTTTTGAGAATGAATACCATGCATTAACATTAACTTACAATTGAAAATATATTTTGTTACCAATGTGAGTTAAGCTAGGGTTGGAACAAGCATTAAACAGGCCTTGAACCTTTGGATTTTTTAGAGTCAGAAACAAACAAAACATTTTAAGGGGTTGTTATGGACAGGAATGATTTTCAGAGGTAATTTTGGTTGGATTTTCAGAATCGTTTTCTGAACCAAGATCTGAGAAAATAGTTTATCAATCATTTTGAGTTTATCAAGGACATGTTGATAAAGCAAAGATTTGTTGATATTATCATTCTGTTTTAAATCTAGCAACGCGGCTTGCAACATAGCAACTGCCACAGTTAGTTGAGATTTGTAAACTAACCTATATTAGGATTTAGGTTGGTCTGATACTGTGGCGTTAGTTTAACATTTCTAAAATTATTTAAAAACATTTATTTTTTTCTAAAAGAATCTATAAGAATACTTTTGTTTTAAAAAAATCCCTAGAAAGTTGTTTCAGCCAAGACAAGTTTTTGGAGGTAATTTAACTGAAATTTTCCTTTTGAAATTTTTATCAGTAGGTATTTTTGAATAACTGAAAAAATACAGTAGAGTCTCGATTATCTGACCTAAACTGGCAGTGGCAAGGTCGGGATAAAGGTCGGATAACGAAATCAGTAAAAACAACATTGAAAATGTGTTAAAGTAATTTGTTTACATAAGAATCTTTTAAAATACATGTAGCGTACTAAAACAATGCCTACAGTCGGTAGGAAAGTGCAGTCACCGACCTGTCACCTAGCGGCAAATATAACATGTGGTAGGAAAGGGGCTGATGCGGGGAATCTGCTGCGTACAGTGGTGTGATGAAAGGGGCTGTTTCGGGCAACAGCCTTCCACGAAAACTCGTGATAAATGACCGATAATAAATTGCCCCGGTAGGTCGGATAACTCGGAAGGTTGGATAACCAAAGGTCGGATAACCGAGACTCTACTGTACCTATAGAGAATTTTCGAATATCTCACCCTAATCCATTAAAAACATTATCTCACGCTATCTTTCATCCTATTCATGCTGTTCGAAACTATACAAAATTTCATGCGTTAGCATTGCATTGCGTTGTAAAGCGAAGCGGTGAGGTGTAACCTGAGGTATCACTGCCTTTGTTAGCGCTGAGGGACGAGTCCTGCTTGCGGTTGGTTGAAGGCGAGTACGCTTGCAGTTGCGAGTCAGTGTTGCGCTGGTTCTCCAGCTCGACCAGGCTCTTGGCCGCCGGTGTGCCCACACCCTCCTTGTAACCTGTGTATCCCCTAAACAGTTAGACTTCCGATTACTTAGATACAAACGTGCCGATCTCGCTGTGTACATAACTTATCGGTGGAAAATGCAAAATGCATGATTAGAGAGAAATTTTGTTAATTTAGGAAGTAAAATGTGTTGATTGCTGGACTATACATGGACTAAACACAGGAAGTTTAAACCTTGGTAGCATTGGAACTTGGAATTTCTATAAGCATCCAAACCAAGGATCTAATGTGGATTCACTGTCTAAACAATAGTTCAAAATTCGAATGTTTGGAAAACTCATATTTATTTTTTATAACACTTTACTTCAACTTGTTCTACTTTAAGGCGAACTGTGTAATTGTCTGTTTAGTTATCCATTCCAAGAATTTTCTTCCTTTCAATAGAAAACAACCTTGCCTCCTACTTGGATTTCAAATTTCTTCAAACCTGAATTTACAATCATTTTCTCTAGATTTTCAAATAGCCAAAACAAGACTACCAAAAATAATTTATTTTCCAAAATTGACCTATTAAAAAGTATGATTTCCTTACCGTTTTCTGAACAAGATGCAGGCACAGAGTGTAAACGCTATCGTACATATCACACCGGCAGCTATGGGCACCAGGATTCCGTAGTGGTTGATCATCGACATGGTCGGCTCTGGGATCAACTCTAGTGGAATCATCTCTGAAACACAACATCCAGTTTAGAAAATATAGACAAGCTCAATTTAAAAACAGATGGTATACTTGAATCAAGAAAGTTCACTAGATAATGAGGAATTATATTTTTTGCTTACTTGAACTTACAGCTTCAGGCTGGATTAAAATGGTGGTTCTTTTGTTTGAACTATACTTAGAAGTTAGAACTTAGCACTTTTGTGACTATCATTGACAGAAACAACACTTTTGATACCCTCAAGATACCTATTGCAAAACCATAAACTGCCCCCAAGATTACACTAAATTATTTGAAACAAAATGTTGCTGTTATATGGCAAATGCATAAAAATACATTTTCATCATACTGCTCCAAAATAAAGGATTTTCAAATAGCCAAAACAAGACTACCAAAAAAGAATTTATTTTCCACAAATTGACCTATTAAAAGTATGATTTCCTTACGTTTTCTGAACAAGATGCAGCACAGAGTGTAAGCGCTAGTACATATCACACCGGCAGCTATGGGCACCAGGATTCCGTGGTGGTTGATCATCGACATGGTGGGCTCTGGGATCAACTCTAGTGGAATCATCTCTGAAACACAACATCCAGTTTAGAAAATATAGACAAGCTCAATTTAAAACAGATGGTATACTTGAATCAAGAAAGTTCACTAGATAATGAGGAATTATATTTTTGCTTACTTGAACTTACAGCTTCAGGCTGGATTAAAATGGTGGTTCTTTTGTTTGAACTATACTTAGAAGTTAGAACTTAGCACTTTTGTGACTATCATTGATAGAAACAACACTTTTGATACCTCAAGATACCTATTGCAAAACCATAAACTGCCCCAAGATTACACTAAATTATTTAAAACAAAATGTTGCTGTTGCATTATATACTGAATCTAAGCTCAGCGAATCTAAGGCGGCAACATAATTTTCCCTGAATATGTGTAAAAATACAATGTTATGAAGCACCCCGTTTTATAATGTCACAGCTAGGAAAATGATTTGTCAGGCCCCTGACCACTCCTAGCAGCTAGTGGCCGTATTGCCAACTTCTGAAAGCTGTCACAGTAAAAAGCAGAACAAAGATGCATCACATTGCCTTCCATTGATGTAAATAAAACAAGTCAACAGAATGAAGGCGGGTAAATAAGGACCCCAGTCTGTGAGGGACTATTTTTTTGTAGTCAGTTCATGTTTTGCCACTGGTGATTGTCCCATATTTCAAGCGTGAGTGTTTGCTTTGAACAGATCGCATTATCTCCTTCTTGTGTGCTACTGCTTCCCTTCTCTTACTTCTTTTCCCACCAACAAGGATAGGGGAAGAAGGATGGAATACAGAATGCAATGAGAAGCAATTCAGGTCCCCCCTAGTCACAAAACTGTTCTTTCATTCTGCCTTCAAAACAGGTGATGCAATAGCAGGCCTGTTGTTTTGCACTTCATTATTTTCTAAATGTTTTGTCGATGTTTAGGTTTTTGTAATTCTTCAAATTAACTCCAATACTTTTTTTATGCATTGTGCGAGTTAGGCACACCCATATACAGCACCCTGATTTTAGAGCCCACAAATATGGTAAATAAAAGTCGTCTTAAGATCAGTATATACTCACGGTATATGGCAAATGCATAAAACCATTTTCATCATACTGCTCGAAATAAAGGATTTTCAACATAAATAAACAATATTGAAGAAATGTTGGCCAGAAAAGTCCAAGATGAAAAATGTATTAAATATCTTGTACTGAGCCACAGAATCCCTAAGTTGAGAGAAAAATCCTCACGCTTAGGCGGATCAACATTTTGCCCACTCGTGGGGCATGGTGGCACTCATATTGTCACTAACTAAACCATAATATGGTACACACTATTTACATATCTTTGGTCCGCGGGCGTGACTTCGGTAGCGTACTACCAGGTTCCTTGTCGATGGTGGCCTGGTATAAGTAGTACGTTACTGCGTTGAGTTCGCTTCGCGTATTAAATAGTGTGCAATATTGTTTTCGATTAGTGACAACTAATCTGTGTCGATATGCCCCACAAGCGAGGAAAATATTTCCGGGTTCTGCATAGTATTTTTTCTCTCAACTGTAGGATATACTGGTGCAGTACAAAATAATTAATAATTTTAACTTTGGTCAACGCTGGGTTTTTCTTCTAGTAATGACAAAATATAGTTAATGACATGTTTGCCAACAAATAAAGCCATACAATGACAGAATAATAACTCATCTCATACAACTTTTAAAGGACACTTAACGCCTAACATTCACTTTTCTAGGCTTTATTTTCTGAAAACACCTAAGCTTCTCAACAGGTACACCTACCTCCAGTTTTGGACCTGGTGGCAAACACATACTCCTCCCAAGTGCTGCCAGCGTCACTATGAGCGACCACGCACGTAGCATGTACCTTCGCGCAGGCTGAAGATCACTGATAGTGATCTCCTCGCGCGGAGGTACCTGTGTGCCGATCAGGTTCCAGTCCCTGGCACCCTGGGCCTTGTAAGCAAGGTCAAAGTTGATGATAGGACACCCCGAGGCGGGCCAAGCTTCCAGGAATACACTGGCCGATGTGGCGTTGACAACTATTAGGTCGTCTTTCTCTGCTTTATGCGGTGCTGAAACAAAAGTATTCTGGTTTGTGATCACTGGACAGCCACTGCTTAAAGAATTTGTCAAAAGAAACAAGATAAACAAACAAAACAAACTGAAAACGAAAGAAATCTTAAACGATTAGAAAATAAACTGGCTGGAAAACAAAACACACAATCCTTTTAAAACCAACAAAACAAATAATAAGATTATAGCCTTACCTCTGGCCTTGTAGTCAGTCCCTCACTTGGAACACAACTGTCCTCCTGTGTAACTGGCCTATATATACCAGGCGTGTTTTAAAACATTACGTCATGTTACCACACATAATCTACCTACTGTTAACATCCAATGCATTGAAATTTTGAAAGCCATTAAAAAGACTTTAGTTACCTAAATGCATTGAATTTTGGTGACTGATCGTCACAACAATAAAATACATCAACTATTTGATGTCATTTATCTTTACACAACCCATCTGAAACTGGGGCCATTACGTAAACTTTGCGATAGCCACTATGATTCTGAGTAAAAGTTACCCACAAAATCGCTCCTGAAAAGCATTAGTTAAGTGGCTCCACAAGATGGTAAGTGAACGAAAATCTTGCACTAGCTTCGTGAACAACTCTCTTATGTAACAAGTAAGGGTGGACGGGATTGGATTTTTCCCTTCAGGCAGGAATCGGGCAAAAAAATTTTTCTTGCTTGAAATTGGGAAATTTTTGGTCGGGATTAATAATTTATTTCATTTATTACAAATTATTAAGAAAAATGAATAAAAATTGATTGTTTTAAAAATTTTCTCAAATTATACAATTTGCCAAAAATTTCTTTAAAACCTCCATTTTTGCTAAAAGTCCCACCCGCTCAAAAGATTCCCCAAAGTCCCTCCCCTTCAAGAACTCCCCAAAAATTCCTCCCATCCAAAAAAATCCCAAAATCCCTCCCACTCGCAAAAATTTTTTTTTTGTTGGGAATTTCCCGATTTTTGGGTCTTGTCCACCCCTATTAACAAGTAGCGGGTCATTTCTTACGTTCTCCTCTGGTAGAAGCCTGCACAGTCTGGCTAGGGGTGCCTTGGCCGACCGCGTTTATCGCCTGGAGGTAGATCTCGTAGCCGGAGCCGCAAGACAGTTTCTCCAGAGTGTAAGTTCTCCTGTCCGAGTCAAGCTGAATCTGCTTCCACTCCGCTGTCAGTCTGCTGTCTGCTTTGTGTCTGTAGTTGAGCAAGTAACCTGCACATGACAGAACATAAATCAGTGTACCTAACAAGTAGATACCAGTGAGTTTCTTAGTTTTTGCTGATTATCTTGCAGCCCTGAGTCTTTTTTGTTGTGTCGATCGTACATCTGAAAATGCTGTCCTGTTTTATGTGTGATTATTTCTAGAACCTTTCCACCGGGCTCAGTAAATTGATACCTCTTACTAAAACTCCTCCTACTGAGTTAGTACCACCGAATTTTCAACTCAATTTTTCAGACAAATGTACTTGTGTTCGTTGTTATTGCCGGCTTTCAGAGGGTTTCTTTTTTGTCTCTTCCTGATAAATATCTACATTTTTTACTTGTTTTGTTCTAGAAATGTTTGATGAGTAGATTCACTTTGGTTATGGCTTGTGGTAATTATTTTAGTTACAGTGAAATAGATTGAGATTTTGACGGAAGATTTGGTTGATCAGAGTTTTATATCACTTTGTAATGACTACAGGTTTTAGGAATGTGAATGTTATTAAGAACATGGTTTACCTTCATAAAACAGCTTTTGAAGAATCAACACACATAGTAAAAATTGTACCAACCCATAATTAATGAATACAAAATCAAATTCAAGGAGACAATACTAACCAGTGATTGGACTGCCTCCATCATTCATGAGTTTCCACTGCAGAGAGAGCGAGTGCATCGTGTTAGCGGGGACCAGCAGTTGCGGCGGGCCAGGAGCTACGAGAATCACAACCTGAGTAAAAAACATAATCCATATTCAATCAGAAAATTCTCAATTTTCGTTAAAAAAATTTGAAGACTACAAAATGTGTCCTAGAAAAATGTTAATTTTTACAATGCCCACAGGAAAGCTGAGTTAAAGTTATTTCAGTAGACTTACTCTCGTTCTGCCTTTGGATGGTCCTGCCGACCAACTGAGGCCTAATCATAGGCTACATATATATTTTTTTGATAATTTGAGCGGTCTCTTTTGAAATTAGTCCTAAATCCTAAGGTCCCACTTAATGATGTTTGTTTTTTGACCATATTAAATTTAAATATCAATTCACTTAACATAGGCCTAAAGCTAAATACGCCAGTTTTGGAGCTCTTAAAGGCCCTAAAACATTTTAATAATCCTAATATTTTAAGATGGTCCAGCCATTATTTTCTTTCGGTCGTGGGTCTGGTCCCGAGGTGGCCGAAAGAGAGGGAGTCTACTGTAACTCTAGAAAGGGAAAAGAAAACTTGATACTTTAAATTTTACACAATGACTGTCCATTAAGAAGACAGTCTAAAATGAATCAAATCAAGTTGAAACCTTTGAAATCTGAATAGGTTTGAATCATTTACCTGATACACAACTTGGTCTCTACCAAAAACGTTTTCTGCGTTGCAAGTGTAGTTTCCAGCTAAGTCAGCCGTTAGCGGGCCCAGGACCAAGTTATATTCTGACAATATTCTGAAAATAAGTAATCATTCACTTAAGATCTAATGGACAAGAGTATTTTAATTTTTGGCTGGAATGAAAGTAGCAGAATCTTAAATCATTAGCTTAAACGAAACAAGTTTATTAAAAAGTTGTAAGTGTTTATTGACAACTTTTAAGACTTAAATATTGCTAACAATACAAAACAAAACCTTATTATAACCACACTCAAAACACTTTTAGAGTTGTTCTATTAAATGAAGTGAACACAAAACTTCCATGTCTAATAACAAACAAGGGAGACGGTGTTGAAGTTTTTTACAAACACTCTGCATTGCCTCTCTAAGACGAGCATAATTACTTTTCTTACTATTGTTTATCCAAACTAAGTTTTTTGAATCAGTGTGAAAAAAGCGTAGTAGCGATAAGAACTACAAAGTCAAATATTACAGACAAAATTTCAAAATCTAAATCGAAGCAACTATTGTTGCTCTGGGTGTACTGGTCTTTCATCAATAAAATGGATGTTTTTAGCAATCTCTTAACCTTCAGGTTGTTTTGATAAAATATATCTTTTTTTATTTTTATAGTGAAAGAACTACACCTGCATGCAACAAAAGTGTTCAACACTATTGGAGATAATATTAGAAAACTCATAAGTAAATGCATGAACAAAGTGTCCAAGTGGGTAGCGACATTGATGAAGACCATCGTTATAGGGTAAGCAAACACTACCAGGCTGGTCTGAAGTGAATAGGGCCTGATAAACATTTTGATAAATGTAACCCGAAGATTTTTGATTGTACGTAAAACTTCTAAGAGCTTTTTTTGTGAACAAACTTGAACACTTGATTGTCCACGAACTTCAGATGTTTCTTGTAGTCTCGGTGAATCATTGAAGTCTAAAAGTGAAATGTCAAAAGTATTAGTACTATCTTCTAGGAAAATAACCGAGCCTCTGGCTAATTTTGGAACTGGTAACATCAAACTGTACACACATATTGAAGCCTCGAGTTCAAAAAGTAGCCCAAGCGCATAATTGTACATAACACTGGCATAATGGAGATTTATAGGCTCGCAGAAAATCTTGGAAGCGGAAAGAACTATTGTCCTCACTGATAATCCTGTTCCCAACAAGTTCACCAATCTGCCAAACTCTTGAAGGTACAAATTCACCAATAAACACAACACATTTAGAGAAACAAAAGAAATTTTCACTAACGAGAAAATCATTTTTCTAATTGGGTATGAATTATGCGAAGAGTTAAGACCCTGCAAAACAACTTCTGATTTCGATAGCGCTTCAGATAGTTCACATCTTTGCCTGATTGTGCCTAAATACATGACTAATGTTCCTGGAATGTAGCATACCAGCAGCCAGCATGTATATTGCGTAGGAACTTTTGAAACTGAATCAAGGGCTATGAAACACACAATTAAGCCGTTGTACAGTAAAAAGTTGAAGGCAAAAAAAGTGTAAATGATTATGTGAATCTTTGATAGTTTTTGTTTCTTTACGCTGAGAGTAATTATGGAGGCTACTGTAAGTAAAAATCCCATTTTATAAAAGATAAGGATGATTTTAGAGGAGCTCATCGTTTTAGATAAAACTGAACACAAAGGCCTAGTTGTCCTTAACAATTGCCATGGAAATCCAACAAATTACGAAAAGAACCTAAAGTGTATACTTAATCACTCAAGCAAGTACTATTGGCGTTACCACTTGAATACCTTGAAATCAATAATTGCCATCGGAGAAAGCTATTAGACTAATGGAATGATAAAAAACAAAAGTACAAAACATTTTATTTACTGTTATTTGTATTTTTGAACATGATTAATGTGCTGCTTAAAGTTGGGATCTAACCCGCTGCCACCGAGTGATGAGTTCGAGTCGGTGCTATACCAATTCGCCGCTTAGTTCTAATTCAAAGCAATTATAAAAAAATTTGAACAATTTTCATTTTTTGGATTTCAGACTTTGGAAATGGTTTTAGGTTACAAAAAGAAATTTACTTAAAACTTAACCTGGGCACTAAAACACTTTAAAAATACCACATGAACAAGCAACTCACCCGCTACAGTGGCATATGTCTTTGGACAAGATATTTAATTCCAAGTTAGTCAAACTGATGCTTAAATTAAAAGCAAAATCTTAAAATAAGTTAAGCTTGAACTGACCTGAAGTCAGAGGACAGCGGGGCGCCAGTGGGTCCACGCCAGATGCGAGAGGGTGCTGGTAGTCCAACAGCGTGACAACCTAGACTCAGCAGCGCCCCTGCGACGCCCACTAGCTTCCCCGAGAAACCTGCTATTCTGGCTGGCACTGTAAACGGGCACAATGGGCTAGCTTCAGTACTTAGGAACTAGGTAGTAGTCCTCAACAGTTCATTTCTCAAATTAATAAATTTACAGTTGAAAAATAAATTTGAAGAAAAATTAGGAACTTTAAGAACTAACAAGTTATTTTTGGGACACCACAAAATTAACATTAAACCAAAACTCAGAATTAAATAACCATATTTTCAGTGGTCTTTTACAAAAAAGTCTGTGTATATAAAAAATCTACTAGCAAATAACAAGAATAAATAAAAAAAGTTAAAAAAATGTGTTTATTGTATAATTTATTTAGATTTGAAAAGCAAAACCCCAGTGTATTGTATAGTACTGTCATGGTACATGTAAAAACTGTGATTTGTCATGACATTGTTTTTTGTAACTTGTAAAAAATGCTTTAACAATTAATGACAATAAAATTTTTCTGATTTCTGAACTTCTTAAACAGCACCCAATATTGTCTTTCAATTATTGGGAGAAACTCTTCGCTTAATTTGTTTAAACATCAACAACACTACTCACCTCTTGATAAAGGAGATTGTGAGACTTTAGTGCTGGAAGTTCCTTCGCCGACACTGGTCGAAGCAGACACCCAGAACTCGTACCTTTGGAACTCTTTTAGTCTTCTCACTTCGTAAGTCAAGTCCTTGTCACCAAAAACACTTTCCTTTTGCACTTCCTGCAAGAAGAATGTAGAAACCAATTTGTTGAGCTATAATGCTTTGAACAATTTAGAAATATTGGTCAGACAAAAACAGAAATACATTATCGCTTACTAACTTAATTCCTTTATTTTTCAGTTTATCCTTGAAGGTCTTTGCTTACCTTGTTTGCATGTTGTATGTAGACATTGAACTTGATGATGTTTCCGTTAGGTTCGGAGGGCCGTGTCCAAGTCACCATGATGCTGTCCGATGTCATGACCAGAGCTTTGATTTGTTCTGGTGCTCCTGGAACTGTCGACATAAACACATTAGTAGGTTTATATGCAAATTTGAACTAACTAATGTTGATACTTTTGAATAGCCAGAGTTACTCCCGCCACTTGTTTCAAAAGATGCGGCTACTTCGGCCTGTTCTATGTGCTGTTTCACTCCCACCATAACTTTTGAGTGCTGATTAAATTCTGTGATTTGTTTTGAGTAGTATTACAACTTATAAGTAACCCCAATATATATTCGTTTATTCGTGAAAGCGGTTTTGTCCTATGATAACTTCCATTGGTTATATCTCCAAATCATCCCCAGGATCATTTCCAAATAAGTTTTTAGTTCCACAATACAATTCTAGCCTTGTTTTAACCACACATTAAACCACTATTTGAGATGCTGACCACTCTCATGAGGTATTTTAAGGCAAATATGTGGTGAAGGATGAGTGTGATGAGTGGTAGTAATGAGTTATGAGGTGTAGTCTTGTTACAAACTAAGGCCGACTCTTCCTTAGAATGGGTCATTAATTAATAGCCCAATGACCAATGGAAATACAAGGACCAACGGCTTAAAGTGACTTCCAAACTACGCAGGTGATGGTCTGATATGTCTAAACGATGATGGTGGGAGTTGATGCGGGTATCATCAGATGATCACTGAGACTATCTGAGCCGCTTTAGATCTATATCATCCTCAAAACCTGACCTCCATGAAGCTGGATTACAGGACCACTCCACGTGTCCCAGTCAAAGATACCCCACAATACATGCCCACGTTCCAAAAATCCTTTTTATTCCTATAAATTTCACTTGCAGGAGTAACTATAAAACTCTCGTAGGTAGATTTTTCCCAGTTAGATGAAAAATTCACGGGTTATTCATGGTTTCATGATGAAGCTAATGCTGTGGGGTTGGTCCATGTAGTTTAATTAAACACAGTAAACCAACTCCCAGGATCTGAAAAAAAGATTGGGATCAACAACCAAAACAAAGATTAATCAAACACTCACCGTCTTCCTCAGTGGCACAGAAGATAGGTGCGGACTGCACGCCCTCACCAGTGTGAGTGAAAGCGAGCTCTCTCATGCTGTAGTTCGCGAAACGCATCAGCCCGTGCAGGTTTGTGTCTAGGTTAGTTGTCTTCTTTATCTCCACATCCTCGGCCATTCCTGTACGAGAAGAGTTTTCTAACACTTATCTAGATCCGTTAAGTGATATTGTTTCATTCAGGTACTTATATGAAATCCTTACTACTTCTAATTAAAACAGTTAATCGAATACTTTCTTTACTTGTAGGTAATATTATAACGGGCAGAGATTAGTGGCTTAACTTTTACGTGATGTTAAGCCCAAATTTACAATCCTTGAGGCCATATAGGGTCTTTGCACATGTAAAGATCGAATTGATTGTTGGAATGGATGGGAGCAGCATAAACTGGGAATATTCTCTGCTGAAGTTATGTATCAAGATTCAAAGTTAAGATGAGTGAAAAGTTCACAAATTCTAGATAAATTACAGCCTAGACTTGGCAGTACAAAAAGTCTTTCAAACCCATTCAAAGTTTATACAGTAGCAACTAACTAGCTAACCCCAAAAATTTGCTAAATAATTAACATCACAAAAAAACCACTATAATATTTTGCGGTCCCGAGGAAATTCCCAAATCAGTGAGAGACAAAACAGTGTTCCATAATTTTCAAGGAAGATTTGTCAGATGAATAAAATATTTAACTTATATGAAAATTGAAAAGAAAAACAGATATTGACTCAAGCCCACAGAAAACTGAAAGTGCACACCGTTACCTGGTTTAGGGTCAACCTGCTTGTAGATTACTTTGTACCCTTGGATGATTCGTTATGCGATTCTCCAGGGCGGGGGCTCCTTGGATCCATTATACTCTGGGAGGACTGAGCACTGCATCTGATGTCTAATATGGGTGAGTCGGGGAACTGGAAACAGGTTTCAACCAATTGGTAGAAGTAGAGAAATGAAAGGTTTATAATATTGACATGTTTCGATACATGCAGGGCTATCTTAATAAATTACAACTCAAATTTGGCTTTTGCCTTTTGTCAAAACTCTCTCTATCGTAGATTTTCTTTTTCCCCTTCTTACAGTTTGTTAGGTATAGCATGGCCGGTGGCCTTGAGATTTCCTCTGGCTTATGCCCTATAGCCCATCTCACCGGCCATGCTAAGCCTGACGAACTGTATTTAATATTGATTGAAATTGCTCCACACTCCTAGTCCCTCACGTTGACAGTCTGACAGTTCTCTCCCAGCTATGGGCCATAAACTCATAAATGAAATCCTTACTACTTCTAATTACAGTAACCTCAATATAACGAATGTCAAGAGGATTTGTAAAAATTCGTTATATCAAGGATTTTGTTAAATTGAGGTTCGTTATATTGAGGTGAAACAGACACATTTCTTATATAGAGGCTTTGCAATCTTTGGTGTTCAACCTCAACATAACGAATCTATAACAAATACCTCAATATAACGTTCACTATCAATGCTGATACATCGTTAGAGTGCACGCAGTTGCCTACTGGACATTTTTAGGCAAGAAGGAAAGTAAAGATAATAATCAACAAAGCCATGGTTTTACATAGAGTACATATTTAAATTGATACTGTAGAAAGTCTCAGTACATACAAAGGAAATGATATTTTTGCTTTGTGATGCATTGTGTGATGTTCATCGAGCTTGTCACCTTGCTTATTGATTTGCAGCACTACACTTCAGAGGGAAATTCGTTATATAGAGGTTCGGAAAGGTGGAATTAAGTATATAGAGGTGGACTACGTTATGTAGAGGCTAAGAGTTCATGAATTTCGTTATATTGAGGTACTGCTTGTGGCTTTTGGGGGACCAAAATTCGTTATATCGAGGGTCTAAGTGTTTCTTTCGCTATATAGAGGTGTAATTTGCATTGAGTGTTATGGAGAATTGAAGGATTTGAAAAAATTCGTTATATCAAGTATTTTGTTGTATCGAGGTTCGTTATATCAAGGTTCACTGTAAAACAGTTAATGGAATACTTTCTTTACTTGTAGGTAATATTATAACTGGGCAAGAGATTAGTGGCTTAACTTTTACGTGATGTTCGCCCAAATTTACAATCCTTGAGGCCATATAACGGTCTTTGCACATGTCGTACAAAGATCGGAATCGCTGATTTGGAATCGATGGGGGAGCAGCATAAACTGGGGTATTCTCTGCTGAAGTTATGTATCAAGATTCAAAATGAGTGAAAGTTCACAAATTCTAGGTAAATTTACAGTCTAGACTTGGTCCGAAATTATAAAAAGTCTTTCAAGTTTATAAAGTAGCAAACAACTTGGCTAACCCCAAAAAGTTTTGCTAAATAATTAACATTGCAAACAAAAACGTATCTACCCTGAGTGGGTCACAAACCACTATAATATTTCTGGTCCCGGAAATTCTCAAACATAACATTCCCAAATCATCAAGGAATCAGAAATCTCTTCCCCTTAACGTTAAGGAATGAGAGAGACAAACAGTGTTCCATAATTTTTTAAGGAAAATTTGTCAGATGATTTAATATTTCTTTAACTTTTGATCTTATCAGCTGCTGCTCTATGAAAATTGAAAAGAAAAACAAAAGATATTGACTCAAGCCTTGAGAAAACTGTGAAAGTGCACACCGTACCTGGTTTAGGGTCAACCTGCTTGTAGATGACTTTGTACCCTTGGATGATTCCATTGCGATTCTCCAGAGACGGGGGCTCCCAACGGATCCGTATACTCTGGGAGGACTGAGCACTGCATCTGATGTCTAATGGGGGCGAGTCGGGAACTGGAAACAGGTTTCAACCAATTGGTAGAAGTAGAGAAATGAAAGGTTTATAATATTGACATGTTTCGATACATGCAGGGCTATCTTAATAAATTACAACTCAAATTTGGCTTTTGCCTTTTGTCAAAAACTCTCTCAATCGTATATTTTTCTTTTTTCCCCTTCTTACAGTTCGTTAGTATAGCATGGCCGGTGGCCTTGAGATTTCCTGCTGGCCGCTTATGACCCTATAGCCCATCTCACCGGCCATGCTAAACCTGACAAACTGTATTTAATATTGATTGAAATTGCTCCACTCTAGTCCTACGTTGACAGTCTGACAGTTCTCCCAGCTATGGGCCATAAACTCATAAAAACTATAAAAAGATTTAGGTTTGAGTTTCAAATGTTTTGGGCTACATAGCACTTTAATTTCAATTCAGATTCCTTTTGAAAAATTGAACTCCTCCTTGAAAGGGTACTTAACACTCTTAAAAGACAATATTAACAGAAGTTTAAAAAAATTTTAGTACTAACTGGTTAATTACCAGAATTGATAGAAGCCATTTTATCGTTTAAATCTGTTCTAGAAAACTGAAGAGAATTTTCGATCTGGTTCCTCAAATTTATCCAACAAAATGGCATAAATGAAATTATTTTATATAAAACCTTGGTATAACAATCTGAGTTACATGCATTTTCATCCTTTATGTGTTATAATCTTTAATTGACCATCTTCAACTGACCCCAATAAAGTTGTCCAATACAGGTATCCTCCTTTAACATTTCAACATTATTTTACACACATTCTAAGCTAACCACTCTAAGGGCTTGACTTTGATTTCCGCAGTCATAAAATACTCTGCAAGTGATATTGCCTTTTGAAAAAAGAAAAACGTGACCTTCATCATCATTTTAATCTTAACATCATTTACCTACCACCCTCCATGGTCGTGGCGAGCTGTGGGGTGGATGCAGGCCCAGGGCCCACCTGGTTGAAAGCCCGCACAGTCACCTCGTACCTAAAATAATTATTACAAAGAATAAGCAATGTAAACAACACTAAATATAACTCTCATATTGATTCCAAATTTTAAACGTCTACAGAGATTGATTTTTATTGACAATGTCAAATTGAATTTAAGTTTAAAGTAAATGTCAACTCTTGGAACTAGAAATTTTTCAGAAAAATATTTTTGTCATCTGAGAACTACCAAGGAAATTCTTGGTGCGCAAATTTTGCCTTGATGATAAATCATTGAATGAAACATTGAATCTTTGATGATGAAAATTAAATTTTGTAAAATGGCTCTTACCTCGCGTAATGGCGAGGACGTTAAGCCAGCTCACTCTTCTGGTGTCCGCTAACGGTCCTCACCTGTGCACCGCTGGTCACCTCCGATATGTCACTTGGTAGCCGAGGATCTCCCCGTGGCTGGATGTCGTAGACAGAGGCTGTGGAAAATCAGGTGAGAGAACTTTAGAGACATCTGTCATTTGCCAGTGCTATTTAGCAAGCAAAAGAGTTTATTAGTTTATTATTTTGACCATAGTCACTTATTTTGAAGCAATTAATTAAACTGAAGCATAAAAGTGCTAGAATCAAGGTTGTTAGCCATTATGAGATTAAAAAATTAGGTTCACCAAAGGGCTACTTTTGAAGTTACTTCAATGATTTTTTAATGCTATGTTAGAACTAGCACGTCCCTAGTTTTGTTGGAGCCTGAAACAGTAACTGAAGACAACAATCGACTCACCAGCGAACCACCAAGGTGTCAGCACTAGTTGCGTCAATGGTAACTTCTTCCGGGACTCACTCTCGGAGCTGGAAAAATCAATCATGAAAATTATGTCATAATAAAGGGAGTTTTTAAATACCAAAACCTATTCAATGGATTCTGGAAAACTCATTAAAACCAAAGAAGTTTGACAGTCTGTAACATAATATTTAATTACCTTCCTGCAGGGTTATGGCACAGAAGATAAAAAGGACTGCACACCTCACCAGTGTGGAGGAAAGTAAAGCACCTCATGCCAGGCCAAACGATCAGCCCGAGTTTGTGTCTGGGTTAGTTGTTTTCTATCCACATCCGCCATTCCTGTAATGAGAAGAGTTTTCAACATGTAGATCCGTTATGATATTGTTTCATTCAGATGTCTTAAATGAAATCCTTACCACTTCTAATTATAGTGGAACCTCAATATAACTAAATGTCGGCAACGAAAAATTCGTTATATAAGGATTTTGTTAAATCGAGGTTAGATTGAGGTGAAACCAGACACATTTCGTTATATAGAGGCTTTGCAATCTTTGGTGCAACCTCAACATAACCTAAATCATAAATAAATACCTCAATATAACGCTCACTATCAATGCTGACTACATCGTAGATGTACGTAGTTGCCTACTGACATTTTTTTAGGCAAGAAGGAAAGTAAAGATAATAATTAACAAAAGCCATGTATTTTACATAGAGTACATATTAATAAATTAATACTGTAGAAAGTCTCAGTACATACAAAGGAAAATGATATTTTGCTTTTGTGATGCATTGTGTGATGTTCCGTCGAGCTTGTCACCTTGTTTATTGATTTGCAGCACTACACTCTCAGAAAATTCGCTATATAGGTTCAAAAGGTGGGAATCTGTTATACAGAGGTGGACTACGCGAGAGGCTAAGAGTTCATGAATTGCTAGCTGAGGTGTACTGTTTGCAGCTTTAAAACAAAATTTGGTATATCGAGGTCAAAGTGTTTCTTTCCTGTATAGAGGTGTATTTGCATTGAGTGTTATGGAGAATTGAAGGGATTTGAAAAAATCTTGTTATATCAAGTATTTCACATCGAGGTTTATATCAAGGTTCCACAATTGTAAACAGTTAATGGAATACTTTCTTTACTTGTAGGTAATATTATAACTGGGCAAGAGATTAGTGGCTTAACTTTACATGATGTTCTCACCAAATTTTCAATCCTTGAGGCCATATAACGGTCTTTGCACATGTCATACAAAGATCGGAATCGCTGATTTGAATCGATGGGGAGCAGCATAAACTGGGGTACTCTGCTGAAGTTATGTATCAAGATTCAAAATGAGTGAAAGTTCACAAATTCTAGGTAAATTTACAGTCTAGACTTGGCCCGAAATTATAAAAAGTCTTTCAAGTTTATAAAGTAGCAAACAACTTGGCTAACCCCAAAAAAGTTTTGCTAAATAATTAACATTGCAAACAAAAAACGTATCTACCCTGAGTGGGTCACAAACCACTATAATATTTCTGGTCCCGGAAATTCCCAAACATAACATTCCCAAATCATCAAGAAATCAGAAATCTCTTCCCCCTTAACGTTGCGGAATGAGAGACAAAACAGTGTTCCATAATTTTTTTAAGGAAAATTTGTCAGATGATTTAATATTTCTTTAACTTTTGATCTTATCAGCTGCTGCTCTATGAAAATTGAAAAGAAAAACAAAAGATATTGACTCAAGCCTTGAGAAAACTGTGAAAGTGCACACCGTACCTGGTTTAGGGTCAACCTGCTTGTAGATGACTTTGTACCCTTGGATGATTCCATTGCGATTCTCCAGAGACGGGGGCTCCCAACGGATCCGTATACTCTGGGAGGACTGAGCACTGCATCTGATGTCTAATGGGGGCGAGTCGGGAACTGGAAACAGGTTTCAACCAATTGGTAGAAGTAGAGAAATGAAAGGTTTATAATATTGACATGTTTCGATACATGCAGGGCTATCTTAATAAATTACAACTCAAATTTGGCTTTTGCCTTTTTGTCAAAAACTCTCTCAATCGTATATTTTTCTTTTTTCCCCTTCTTACAGTTCGTTAGGTATAGCATGGCCGGTGGCCTTGAGATTTCCTGCTGGCCGCTTATGACCCTATAGCCCATCTCACCGGCCATGCTAAACCTGACAAACTGTATTTAATATTGATTGAAATTGCTCCACTCTAGTCCTACGTTGACAGTCTGACAGTTCTCCCAGCTATGGGCCATAAACTCATAAAAACTATAAAAAGATTTAGGTTTGAGTTTCAAATGTTTTGGGCTACATAGCACTTTAATTTCAATTCAGATTCCTTTTGAAAAATTGAACTCCTCCTTGAAAGGGTACTTAACACTCTTAAAAGACAATATTAACAGAAGTTTAAAAAATTTTAGTACTAACTGGTTAATTACCAGAATTGATAGAAGCCATTTTATCGTTTAAATCTGTTCTAGAAAACTGAAGAGAATTTTCGATCTGGTTCCTCAAATTTATCCAACAAAATGGCATAAATGAAATTATTTTATATAAAACCTTGGTATAACAATCTGAGTTACATGCATTTTCATCCTTTATGTGTTATAATCTTTAATTGACCATCTTCAACTGACCCCAATAAAGTTGTCCAATACAGGTATCCTCCTTTAACATTTCAACATTATTTTACACACATTCTAAGCTAACCACTCTAAGGGCTTGACTTTGATTTCCGCAGTCATAAAATACTCTGCAAGTGATATTGCCTTTTGAAAAAAGAAAAACGTGACCTTCATCATCATTTTAATCTTAACATCATTTACCTACCACCCTCCATGGTCGTGGCGAGCTGTGGGGTGGATGCAGGCCCAGGGCCCACCTGGTTGAAAGCCCGCACAGTCACCTCGTACCTAAAATAATTATTACAAATAATAAGCAATGTAAACAACACTAAATATAACTCTCATATTGATTCCAAATTTTAAACGTCTACAGAGATTGATTTTTATTGACAATGTCAAATTGAATTTAAGTTTAAAGTAAATGTCAACTCTTGGAACTAGAAATTTTTTCAGAAAAATATTTTTGTCATCTGAGAACTACCAAGGAAATTCTTGGTGCGCAAATTTTGCCTTGATGATAAATCATTGAATGAAACATTGAATCTTTGATGATGAAAATTAAATTTTGTAAAATGGCTCTTACCTCGCGTAATGGCGCAGTGACGTTAACGCCAGCTCACTCTTCTGGTGTCCGCGAACGGTCCTCACCTCCGGTGCACCGCTGGTCACCTCCCGATATGTCACTTGGTAGCCGAGGATCTCCCCGTGGCTGGATGTCGTAGACAGAGGCTGTGGAAAATCAGGTGAGAGAACTTTAGAGACATCTGTCATTTGCCAGTGCTATTTAGCAAGCAAAAGAGTTTATTAGTTTATTATTTTGACCATAGTCACTTATTTTGAAGCAATTAATTAAACTGAAGCATAAAAGTGCTAGAATCAAGGTTGTTAGCCATTATGAGATTAAAAAATTAGGTTCACCAAAGGGCTACTTTTGAAGTTACTTCAATGATTTTTTAATGCTATGTTAGAACTAGCACGTCCCTAGTTTTGTTGGAGCCTGAAACAGTAACTGAAGACAACAATCGACTCACCAGCGAACCACCAAGGTGTCAGCACTAGTTGCGTCAATGGTAACTTCTTCCGGGGACTCACTCGGAGCTGGAAAAATCAATCATGAAAATTATGTCATAATAAAGGGAGTTTTTTAAATACCAAAACCTATTCAATGGATTCTGGAAAACTCATTAAAACCGAGAAAGAAGTTTGACAGTCTGTAACATAATATTTAATTACCTTCCTGCAGGGTTATGGCACTGGTGGCACTACTGGGTAGACCAGTCCCAACTTCGTTAACGCCAAGGAGTCGTAAAGTGTATCGAGTCGCAGGAGTCAAGCTTCCAAGCCTAGCAGAGTGTGTATTTCCCCCAACCTGTACATGACAGACACTTTGTTAACTTAATGGAATAATAAAAAACTCTAAACTATGTAAAAGCAGGACTAACATTTTGATTTTTGATAGTAAATAGTAAATTGGAAAATGTACAGAAGAAAATTACTTAAGTGTGGCAAATATTACAATCAGACCAAGAAATTAGATATACTGTTGCCACATGTACACTATAGAGTATTGAGTCAACAACTATGTTTTGAAATCTTATTGAAGCCTGTTATGTTGTTTGCAAACACTTTAAGTATGCTAGATTTAAAATTCATGGTAGTAGTGTTATTGTGTTTGTGCTGGTCCGCGAGTGCCGCCCAGTGAGAATGAATTACCAGAAACCAGGTTAAACTGGGCGTGTTCATCGATCTAAATCTGAACTGGAACAGTATTGTCTGTGTATTTCCTGTCTACCTTTCAGGAAATTAAAAAGTTGAAAGATTTTCTTGTCAAAGTATAATCGGATTATTCCATTGTCAATCAATCCAGTTATCATCTTGTGGACATGCCCGTTGTGATCTGTCTTCATAATGCAAAAGACACCATCAGCTAATAACCTCCAGTAGCGAAAGCATTAGGCCACTGCTTAACACCTAAGGTTTACTGTCTACCTCAGTACATTCTCAACTGTATTCCTGCATCTCAAGACTTATACTCCACTTTCAGAACTAACTCTGAGACAAGATTGATCACAACACCAGGGGCAGGAAGAACCTGTTACCACAGTGTAGGCTGAGCAAAGTTAAGGATAGTTACCCTTCATGCACAGAATGTTCGTACAAACAGTTTCATGCGGAGAAATCCTAACCTCAACCAGTAAAAGCTAGACCATCTTGGTTGGAGAAAGGATTTCTACTGCTGCAGGTGCCTTTACGAACCAGTCAAAGATATTTAATTTTTGTGGAACGTCTACTGCCGCCTAGAACTTGCCTGTTATGTAAAATAGTATATATATTATTTGTGTTGTGTTTTTGTTTAAACTGTTGACAATGCTATTTAGACTTTCTGGTCAAAGAATGTGCTTGGTAATAAGGTGGGGTAATAATAAAATAATGAGATCAAACTTTCTTTTTCCTTTTCTCAGTTTTTAGGCTTTTTAGTGTAAATTTTTCCCAGAACAGGTGGAATTTCCCATAACTTGGTAGAAAGTCAAGTTCCCGTTCTAATTGAACTTCAAGCATTTAGGTAAAGTACCCTGATCATTTCTGTTTTTAAGGACTCCCCTGCCTTTTGGTGTATCAATTTT
This sequence comes from Matsumurasca onukii, assembly GCA_018831715.1. Taxonomy (NCBI): domain Eukaryota; kingdom Metazoa; phylum Arthropoda; class Insecta; order Hemiptera; family Cicadellidae; genus Matsumurasca; species Matsumurasca onukii. Next base: position 83,472,566 of record CM032058.1, read on the forward strand.
TCCCAGGAAGCCGTTGCCGGGTGACTCAACCATACTTAATATTAGTAACTCTAGTATTATTAAGTTAAGATTTAAGTCATTGATTACTATATCATAGCATTTAAAACCGTTCCTAAGGTTGCCACAGAGAATATTCTAAACCTCACCAAAGACATTTTCTACTAACTACTCGCCACTGTACTTAGTGTATTCTCACCGTCATGTTGCTCCAAGCATCCCCCCGGCCTGGCTCCTGGTACTGCACCAGGTAGTGAGAGATGGAAGCCTGCTTGACAGTCTGACAGTTCTCCCAGCTATGGGCCATAAACTCATAAAAACTATAAAAAAAGATTTAGGTTTGAGTTTCAAATGTTTTGGGCTACATAGCACTTTAATTTCAATTCAGATTCCTTTGAAAATTGAACTCCCCTTGAAAGGGTTACTTAACACTCTTAAAAGACAATATTAACAGAAGTTTAAAAAAAATTTAGTACTAACTGGTTAATTACCAGAATTGATAGAAGCCATTTTATCGTTTAAATCTGTTCTAGAAAACTGAAGAGAATTTTCAATCTGGTTCCTCAAATTTATCCAACAAAATGGCATAAATGAAATTATTATAAAAAAAAACCTTGGTATAACAATCTGAGTTACATGCATTTTCATCCCTTTATGTGTTATAATCTTTAATTGACCATCTCTTCAACTGACCCCCAATAAAGTTGTCCAATACAGGTATCCTCCTTCCTAACATTTGAACATTATTTTTTACACACATTCTAAGCTAACCACTCTAAGGGCTTGACTTTGATTTCCGCAGTCATAAAAATACTCTGCAAGTGATATTGCCTTTGAAAAAAAAAAAATGACCTTCATCATCATTTTAATCTTAACATCATTTACCTACCACCCTCCATGGTCGTGGCGAGCTGTGGGTGGATGCAGGCCCAGGGCCCACCTGGTTGAAAGCCCGCACAGTCACCTCGCACCTAAAATAATTATTACAAAGAATAAGCAATGTAAACAACACTAAATATAACTCTCATATTGATTCCAAATTTTAAATGTCTACAGAGATTGATTTTTATTGACAATGTCAAATTGCGCTAAGTTAAAGTAAATGTCAACTCTGGAACTAGAACTTTTTCAGAAAATATTTTTGTTCATCTGAGAACTACCAAGGAAATTTTGCAAAAATTTTGCCTTGATGATAAATCATTGAATGAAACATTGAATTTTGATGATGAAATGGTTCATTTCCCCATTGTTGAACCTCTACAAGTGATTATCCGCACGTAATAGGGTGACGCTAACGCCAGCTCACTCTTCTGGTGTCCGCACACCCTCTCACCTCCGTGCACCGCTGGTCACCTCCGATATGTCACTTGGTAGCCGGGATCTCGTGGCTGGATGTTCGTAGACAGAGGCTGTGGAAAATCAGGTGAGAGAACTTTAGAGACATCTGTCATTTGCCAGTGCTATTTAGCAAGCAAAAGAGTTTATTGGGTTTATTATTTTGACCATAGTCACTTATTTTGAAGCAATTAATTAAACTAAGAAGCATAAAAGTGCTAGAATATCAAGGTTGTTAGCCATGAGATTTAAAAAATTAGTACTAACTGGTTAATTACCAGAATTGATAGAAGCCATTTTATCGTTTAAATCTGTTCTAGAAAACTGAAGAGAATTTTCAATCTGGTTCCTCAAATTTATCCAACAAAATGGCATAAATGAAATTATTTTATATAAAAACCTTGGTATAACAATCTGAGTTACATGCATTTTCATCCTTTATGTGTTATATCTTTAATTGACCATCTTCAACTGACCCCAATAAAGTTGTCCAATACAGGTATCCTCCTTCTAACATTTGAACATTATTTTACACACATTCTAAGCTAACCACTCTAAGGGCTTGACTCTTTGATTTCCGCAGTCATAAAATACTCTGCAAGTGATATTGCCTTTGAAAAAGAAAACGTGACCTTCATCATCATTTTAATCTTAACATCATTTACCTACCACCCTCCATGGTCGTGGCGAGCTGTGGGTGGACGCAGGCCCAGGGCCCACCTGGTTGAAAGCCCCCGACAGTCACCTCGCACCTAAAATAATTATTACAAATAATAAGCAATGTAAACAACACTAAATATAACTCTCATATTGATTCCAAATTTTAAAACGTCTACAGAGATTGATTTTTATTGACAATGTCAAATTACATTTAAGTTTAAAGTAAATGTCAACTCTTGGAACTAGAACTTTTTTCAGAAAAATTATTTTGTTCATCTGAGAATTACCAAGGAAATTCTTGGTGCGCAAAATTTTGCCTTGATGATAATTCATTGAATGAAACATTGAATCTTTGATGATGAAATGGTTCTTTACCCCATTGTTGAACTCTCTCTGATTACCCTCGCTGAATGGCGCAGTGACGTTAACGCCAGCTCACTCTTCTGGTGTCCGCGAACGGTCCTCACCTCCGGTGCACCGCTGGTCACCTCCCGATATGTCACTTGGTAGCCGAGGATCTCCCCGTGGCTGGATGTCGTAGACAGAGGCTGTGGAAAATCAGGTGAGAGAACTTTAGAGACATCTGTCATTTGCCAGTGCTATTTAGCAAGCAAAAGAGTTTATTAGTTTATTATTTTGACCATAGTCACTTATTTTGAAGCAATTAATTAAACTAAGAAGCATAAAAGTGCTAGAATATCAAGGTTGTTAGCCATTATGAGATTAAAAATTAGGTTCACCAAAGGGCTACTTTTGAAGTTACTTCAATGATTTTTTAATGCTATGTTAGAACTAGCACGTCCCTAGTTTTGTTGGAGCCTGAAACAGTAACTGAAGACAACAATCGACTCACCCGCCAGCGAACCACCAAGGTGTCAGCACTGGTTGCGTCAATGGTAACTTCTTCCGGGGACTCACTCGGAGCTGGAAAAATCAATCATGAAAATTATGTCATAATAAAGGGAGTTTTTTAAATACCAAAACCTATTCAATGGATTCTGGAAAACTCATTAAAACTGAGAAAGAAGTTTGACAGTCTGTAACATAATATTTAATTACCTTCCAGCAGGGTTATGGCACTGGTGGCACTACTGGTAGACCAGTCCCAACTTCTGTTAACGCCAAGGAGTCGAAGTGTATCGAGTCGCAGGAGTCAAGCTTCCAAGCCTAGCAGAGTGTGTATTTCCCCCAACCTGTACATGACAGACACTTTGTTAACTTAGTCGGAATAATAAAAAACTCTAAACTATGTAAAAAGCAGGACTAACATTTTGATTTTTGATTGTATTAAATAGTAAATTGGAAAATGTACAGAAGAAAATTACTTAAGTGTGGCAAATATTACAATCAGACCAAGAAATTAGATATACTGTTGCCACATGTACACTATAGAGTATTGAGTCAACAACTATGTTTTGAAATCTTATTGAAGCCTGTTATGTTGTTTTTCAAACACTTTAAGTATGCTAGATTTAAAATTCATGGTAGTAGTGTTATTAGAAAGTTGGGGATATCCGCAGAGTACCGCCCAGGTGAGATCAAAGTCCAGGCGCCACCCCCACACCACCCGCAGGGGCAGGTCTCCCTCCGCCTCGCAGACGAGTACAACACTCTCCCGCGATGCCTGTCTGGTTCACCACTCGCATGCGGAAGTGGGCTGGCACTAGAGGAAGAAAAATGGTGGTTAGTATCTAAACACACTATCATCCTATGGATTTTAACCCTTCACAGAGATTTCCTTTGCACCCCTATATGTGGAGGTTTTCCTCGCATTGCGGCTGTATTTTTGGGCACATTTAGTTGCTTTTTTATGCGTCAACTATGTTTTTTGTTATTATTTCTCTTCTCTCCTATAAGTTAATCGCTGAATAACTTAGCTACTTCTGGGTCTTACTCACCATTCACTCGGAGGAATATGACCTTGCGCAGCATGGAGCCGATGCCGTTGCTGGCCTCGCACGAGTAGTGGCCTTCGTGTTGCGGATCCGCTGCTCTGATCAGCAAAGAACCGTTGCCGGCAGGGAACATACGTGAGTCCGTCTCCAGGGGCACAAAGTCACTGGCTTGGTCCACTGGAGATAAACACATTTCAATGTCATGGACCTCCTCTTTCCGAACAATATAAAATACAATGCTCCTATTGTTTAGTATAGTCGACTCAGCTGATAACTTGACACTTAGCTAAACACTGATTACAGTCGGACTTCTCCTGTGGTGACTTGGTAATAACAAAAATGACAGATAAAGAAAGATTTAAAAAATATTTGGTAGATACCATCTATTACCTAATCACCTACTCTAGTAATACTGTATACAGTAAAATCGGGTTTCTTATTTTTTATTTAGCATATTACTCAAAGGGTATTGCATGGCAGTATTTAAAAGTATTTCAATACTCAGTCACAACCCTATATAAACTGGATAGTTTGACGTTTCCATAATAGGACACCACTTCGGTTCACAAATAGTCAAACTATCGAGTTTCTACTATTTAGTATAGTCATCTATTCCTAAGGTTTGAAGACTGTAAAGGTAGACTCTTCTCAAATTGTAATCATAACTTAATATGATGTACAAGTTTTCCATTTAAAAAATTCCCAAAGATACTTTCCCCGCCTGTTTTACCCGGATATCCTGACAATTTCAGGACAATGTCACCTTTAGTTCTTACCTCCATAAATTTTCATTTCTCATAGTCCTAGTTTGTAGAAAGGTAAAAATGGAAGGAAGATTACCTGAACTCCTCCCTGAGAGACTACAGAGCAATACAAGTATAATTTCAATATCTTGTCTACTCACTTCTCGCTTTCATCCATGTAATCCTGGGTTGTGGATAGCCCGTGGCTTGGCAGTGCAAGGCCGTCTGTTGTTGGTAGAGCACAGCCATGTCGTGCGGCTCCATCAGCCAGCTGGGAGCAACTGCACACAAATACTTAGATAAACTAAACGTAATTAAACAAAATAAACTACTTAATGAAGTGACGATTTAACCTATGCTTCAAATACATAAGAGTTTCCTTTTTTCTCAGTACTCCAAGGTATCTACAATTAGTCCCAATTAGCTTGAGTTACTGAAATCCTGTGTAAACCAAAACTGGTTTTTTTAGTGGAAAAGTTTACATGAAGGCCTACTGGTCTTAAACAAATTAGTTTTGGACACAATGAAGGCTTGCTTGTTATTCTCACATTGCAGTTTATGTATATCCATCAAATCAAAGTATTAAAGTACCAAAGTATTGAAACTTTAAATATAATAGTTCAGCTTATAAAACAAAACAATACTAGCTGCAAACCAACAAACCTTTTATAACAAGTTTGGCAGTGAAGTTGGCTTCGGCCGCAGCGTTGCGTGATGCAAGTGTAGTGGCCAGCATGTCTCCCCGCTAAGTTGCTGAAGAGGAGAGAACTAACAAACTGGTTCTGCTGCTCCTGCACCTCGTGGTCTTGGGGCAAAGCCCCGCCATCCTTTTGCCAGATGATGTCTATCGGCAGGTCTCCCGAGATGACGGAGCAAGTAACGTGCGCCCGGTTGCCTTCCGTAGGTTGTCTGTGAATGTGAACGGTGCAATTTCTGGTGGCTCTGTCAAAAACAAATGTAGGGGATAAAAAATTACTCATAAAAAATAGTTATTGCAATATGAAAGTTAAACACTCAAAACTAGGCTAACTTGAGCATGACCAGCTTAGACGAAAAATAGGACACCAATCACTTGCTTAGACTTCTTTTAGATTGTTTGAAGTCATTCATAATAGTTAGGTAATGAAACAACTATTAACTTGCTTGTCCTCACAATTAATCATCAAAATAAGGAAAACATCACTTACTCATGACTTCAACAAATATTCTCCCGTTGGCAGCTTGGTTCTGCTGGTTCCTGACAGTACAGTGGAACAGCCCTTTGTCTGCATTTCCGTCTACGTTCCTGATGAGCAGAGTTCCGTTGGCGAACACTCTGTGGCGGTAGTTGGCCGGAAGGTTCTCTCCGTCCCGCTGCCAGGTTGTGCTCGATATTGGGAATCCAGAAACAGGACAGCGGAGGTAGACACTTCCTCCAGACACGGCAGTGATGTTGAGCGGCAGTCTAGGAGTTGGCGGACCTGGAAACATTTTTGGGGCTGATGGGTTTTTGAAAAAATAACATTCACATATAATCAAGCCGTTAAAATATACAACTAACTCTCTAGTTTCAAAAACTTTAATTTCTTTTGGCCTGAACAAGAAAAATTAAATTAATCACCATAGATATTGAGAGAAGCAGAGTGTGCTGCAGTGCCCAGACCATTTCTAGCCAGGCAAGTGTAAACTCCGCCATGCTGCACCCTGACGGAAGACACGTTGAGGTGACTGATGACATCGTCACTAGGGTCTAGATGACTGCCGAGGATGTACCCTCCTCTGGTAGCAGGTTGCCTCCATCCAGCAACCAGGTGAATTGAGGGGGTGGGTTCCCTGAGGCGATACAGCGCAAAGACACAGGCTGACCTGGCTGCAGTGTCTGCTCTATGAAGGTGGACTGGAGTTCTGGTCCCACAGCTGCAAAAATAATACACATAAAGTTTTCAAGATAATTGCTTTTATTTGTGCCAGTGTGTGGTGGTTTAATTTTGTGAGCAGAGATGTAGTCCTAAGTTGAATTTGAATTGTTACCATTGCCCATCTAGGCCTATAGCCAATTCAGTAAAGGGTAACTATGATATCGGAGAGACGAAGGATTAACTACTAATCATAACTAAAAATCTTGTTGGCAATTAAAATAAGTTAAATGATTCAGCCAAAAAAAGACCCAGACTCTTCTTCTTAAACTCTACGTCAACAATCTTTATGTTAGGCTTAAACAATAACAAATTGAGCTGATAACACTACTGACAGAAGGTTGCACTTTTCTTAAAAATACACGTTATAAAATTTCACTTACTTTTGTTAATTATTTAAGTCGAAATTCTTGAGTAAAACGTTAGCGATAGGGCCTCTCTCAAGCCTACTTTGCTATAAGTGTATACATAGTTTTTGTTTTCGAATTTTGATTTGCTGGACATTTTAAGAACAGAGATAACTATTGTTATAAACTTAACGAAATGTAACGTCTCATACTTGTAGCACTATACAAAATGTGCTATAATATTTTAGTCTTTTACATATAAACAGCTTTTTTAACGAATGATTACTAATAAACGGTCGGTATTCATTTTAAGTATCCAGATTATACAAATAAAGTATAAATTTAAAAAAAAAATGCTAGGGGTTTAAGCGCTTGTCTCCCCCATAATAGGGCTATGGGTATAAGCCCCCATATAACGAATAGACAAAAGAATATTTTTGACGATGTACCTATTCCACATAAATTAACTGCATAGCAATAATACAGCTCCCAAAGCACAAAACTACTATAACTAGACACTAATAGTTTCTAATAATAACAAAGAAGATACTTTTGCTTATGAAAGACCTAGTCACAAAATAAATACTGCATAGGCTATTGTTACTAAATCAGAGTGTTAAATACTATTGTTTTATAACAAACATGTCCCCAAAATGCCTCAAAACTCACAATTTTGTACCCAAATTTAGCAGATTTTCTAGGAGGGGCCTCCGAATCCCTTGTCTGCTGAAGTATTCCCCAGCCATAGAAGCTCACGCACTGAAAGTGGCATTATGATCCAAGAACCCTCCCCGTTCTTAAATCCTGACTACGCTACTGTTAATTGTTACTTGTTGTTGTAGATCTAGGAAAACAGGAAGTTGTTATCTATTCTTGCAGCTAGTTCGTCTAAACGATCATGCTTGAAGTAACAAAAATGCACCAGTAAATATGAATAGGAAGTGGGCAGCGAGGTTACTATTGTCTGGGAACTTATTTGTGAGTCAACTCAAAAAATATAAACATAACATTTCATTTTATAAATGTATAGATACAGAAGTAGCTGTTATGTTATCACCTCCTAAAGCTAGTTCTGCACTAGCCTGAGCTGTCTCGTCCCCGCTTTGTACCATGCACTGGTACATCCCCCGGTCGTTCTTGTTGATGTCTTTGATTAATAAAACCTGAAACAAAAAAAGCTATGTTAAAAAGCAACCGAAATACCGTTCAAATAAAATTAAAATATTGTAGTTTACGTGACTGTGAGAAAAAACAGATATTTTAATATTTTAGGGTAGAGCAATTCTTTAACGCGTTAAACACTGAAGTCAACATGCACACTGTAAAATATCATTTTTTATTTCTAGAGCGTTACAGTTATTTTTATTTTACCTCTCGTCTTTGCAGGAAGCTGATTCTATGATTCTCCATCAGCTGACGCCTGTCTTTTAGCCACGTGATGCTCATCCGGCCTTCCCCGCCTTGGATTGAACAGTTGAACATCGCCGAGGTACCTCCGTCCACCATCTAAACAGAATTGAAAACTTTCTAAATATTGAGGAGTTTAAAATATTTTTTATTGTGGATTGTATATAGGAAATAGAGCTGTTCGTTTCTGTTAATTCCAGAATCACTAATCACAGAATCAAGTAGTTCACACATTGTTAAACGAAACAGAAAGCAGTTTTTAGTTTTCCTCCTGAATCAAATGGCAAAAAAGGTGATCTGAAGATGACAGCTTTGCTGATCAAAAGGCCTCATTAATTAAAAACTTTAATATTACTTTATAAGATTTTAAATGTATTTTTTACCATTCTAATAATTATTAGACCTCTACCTTCAAGATAAAATGGTAAAACCTTATATTTGTGACCGTGACCATTCTACTGGTCATAATTTCCTTTTACTTTCTCGATGTTTATAGTGCAAAATATCATCCTCTTGTAAGTATAAACGTGAAGCTCAGAAAAATCGGTTTACCGGATGGGTCTCTTTGTATTTCTATCCTGATGTCTGATTTTGATGGAATTTGTTTAAACAATAATTTATAGCTTTTTGCCATTATTTTAGTTTTTCTGATCGGATTTAGATGTTTATACTGGGTGAGCCAAAAAATTAGGGACAATTTTAATCTGTTATTTATCAGCTATTATGACCGCTGGTGATTCCATTGATGTGGCAAATGAATGACTATTTATTGCCATTTAGAGGTTAGTTACCATGACTCATCACTGGTTAGCGCATCATCGTGCAGTTGTAATAGAAACATTTTTGAATTGTAATGAAATGTTTTTCTGCTCAACGTCAGTTTCGAGCTCATTTCAACATCGGCCGTCACGGTGCCATTCCAATTCGGAACACTCCTCTTGCTGTGGGGCTTTCTAAAGAGTAAAGTGTTAGTTTCAAACCCCAGACCGTTGCTGAATTGAAGGACTGCATAAGACGCGAAATCACTGCGATTCCTCAATCCTTGTTGCGGAGATTGCATCAGGTAGGCAAAAAAGATGGAGGCCTGCGTGAGTGAGGAAGGACGTCACTTGGGAGACATTATCTTCCATAAGTAAAAATGGCAATACAATGTGTCTTTTTTAGTGTGGTTTGTAACACTAAACTATGTTTTGTTACTGACTTGTTTCATTTAAAAAATGTCCCTGTTTTTTTGGCTCGCCCATTATCAAGTTTCGTTAAAATCAGATCATGATGTTAATATATCATCAGATTCATGTTAATGACATACACCCCCTCCCCTTATGGGGTTAAATTCCTTTACCCCGTTATAAAAACACACTAAGACTCATGACAGAACTTGTGGACGCGTCAGCTATGTTTACTATTGCATTTTCTTTGAATAACGACTGAAATATCAACAAGATTTAGTTAAAAGAAAGATAAACCAATGTTTACGGTATTTGCAATCTTAACGGATTTGAGCACAGTATAACCATCAACTCGTCGCCAAAAGGCATCAGTTACCTTAACGAAGCTCGGCGAGTTATTTAAGCTCGCCTGAAGTGATTGTTTCCCAGGGATAAAACAATCAAGGACTCGGAAGCAATCCCATCTCCGCCTCGTCACTGGAATATCATTAAGTAAAGCTCTCACACCGGCGGCGTCAACCTAACTTGACAATTAGACGACTGTCACTGAACTGCGTTTGTCATCGGGAAATGGAGAGAGATCCATTCTAAATGTATTATAACATTAATAAATTATCTCTTTCTTTTCTGTATCCATAAAGCTGTTAAGTTGTACGGGATAACATATTTACTACAGACATTTTTATTTCTTTCATCAACGAAGTACTACGACGATGGAAAGTGCCAAACATTTCAAATGTTAGAAAACGCAACTTATGAAATATTGGGTGTAGATTGTAGGATCGCTCTGAATGAATACTTGTATCAATTTATTAACATTAATCTGTTACCATTTACTTACGAATCTACAAGACGTGGATAGTTGAACTCTTGGAGTTAAAAATAATTTAGGGAAGAAAAAGTTGCAATAATTATGTAATAGGGTAGACAAACGTTTTGAAATTTGTTATATATTACTTTCAGCAGCTAGGCCAATGTTGTTTCTACAACGCTGAGGATAATACGATATAAAACATGCAATTAGAAGAAAATCATTGTTGACCTGGTGTTGAGGTCGAATGTGAACCAGCAGAGGCGTTGCAACCGTTAGAACCAGTTCCCTCCTATCCTCTCCCAGTCCGTTGTTAACGACACACACGTAGTGAGCAGCGTCCTCCGTCTGAACCCTGGGGAACTGAAGAACAGAGTCCAGAGGACGCACGAGGACAGAGCCTGGCCTCACCTCCTGCAGAGAGGACCCAACCTGGCCCTCCACCTTGCGGTACCACCTGGAAGTACAACCAGAGGTTAGAGCGTTGTAGACATACGAGTCCTCTGACTGAACCTCGGGGAACTGAAGAACAGAGTCCAGAGGGCGTACGAGTACATATCCTGTTTTCAACTCCTACAGAGATGACTCAACCTGCCCCTTGTTTACCTTGGGGTATCACCTGGAAGTACCAGTAAGACTGACATACATTTTTGAGTGTGAACTCGGGGCACTGGAATAGAGTCCAGAGGACACGTGAGGACAGAGCCTGGCTTCACCTCCTGCAGAGAGAACCCAACCTGCCCCTCCACTTTGCGTTACCACCTGGAAGTACGGAGGACTGTTGTAGACATAGCCTACTCGTCCTCTGACTCAACACTGAAAAACTGGAGAACAAAGTCCAGAGGACGCTACAAGACAGAGCACGGCTTCGTCTCCAAGAAGGAGGACCATACCTGGCCCTCCACCTTGTGGTTATCTATAATTGAACATCAACCACACAATCGTAGAGGTCAAATCATAGAAATTCAAAATTATTCTTGAGAAAAAAAAAAAATCTAGATAATTTCGCTAACACATGTACAGTGTCTTTTGGAAAGTCTTCACCTGACCATATAAACTTTTAAAAATGCTTCCGGACGTAGCCTGCTATTGTAAACATCCTTCAAAGTATTAGTTTTGATCTTGTCACTCATGTACGTATTATCACTCTCCTTGTATTATTTACTGTTGTATCGCTGCTACTTATAATTACGAGTATATGCTTCTTATTCCATCGCACTAGTCTGCAGGTGTTTTTGTCTCTGATGCTAGACGTACCTGTACGTCGGAGGAGGAGACCCCTGAGCCGCACACACCAACTCCGCTGTGTTTCCAACTCTCACCGCCACGTTCGCTAGTGTCTGTTCTATCCTTGGCTCCACATCTCCTTCGGGCTCTGTCAAAGTGATACAAGTGTTGTATGATTTCATATAAAAAAACACACACACAGAACACAGGGTGGGCCAAGAAAGGAAGTGAAAAATTTCATGCCTCCTTTCAAACAAGGTGATTAAAAATTCATGTTAATATTTTCAATTAACTTCCATAGAATGATAAGCTAGACGAAATAAGACTAAAAGTGTAAATATGAGGTCTCTACAGGCTGTACAAAACATAATTATTCTTTTTACCTGTTTATTGGTTAAACATGAAATGTGTTAATTTTCCTTCCACAGAGAAAATTTGCTAACTTGCTCTCCTTTATGTGGTTTTGACAACCTTTTGATACCACCATTATGAAATTTTTTTGCATGGGAATTTCAGTAAGTATAATTCTGAGGCAGTAAAAAGGTTACAAAGTAATGCAGGTTCTGCGAAGAACCCATAGATGTGGCGGCCATTCAAATTTGAAACTTAGGGTATTCACTATTTTGATTAGCCACTAGTACTATATTGTAGAGAGGCCAAATTGGCACCATTTTCTTCTTTTGTGGTGGGTTATTAATTTATATTATTGTATATACATATCTGTATTGTATTGGGGTTGCCATCTGAAAATGTGGGCGTGGTTTTCGAATTGTTAAACTAAACTTCCTTTATTATTTTTATGAAATTGTCATCCTAATACTTGCACTAATAGAAAGGTAATTTCCAAAAGTAAAGTTTTTGAGACACTTTGTACTTATCAACTTCAGAGTATCGTTGAATACAACTGTTACCTGAGGGCAAAGGCTGTAATATGTTCATCAAGCTTGAGAATGTCAGGGAGAAATGAAGCTGTTCTGAACAGCCGCGAGGTGTCGCTGTCGTCAGCTTCACTTAATTGTATCCCACGTTAACAAGACAACCAACTGATATGGCTCGAGAATATTACTGAGAAATATTTCCTTACCATAAAACATACACATGGAAGGTTACCTGAATGATAGTTCTTGAGGTTGAAATGTTATTACGTACGTGTTCAATCGTCTTTTAGGGAACACGACCTTTTGGACAATAGCTTCCTGAATTTGGAGGGAAACTAGTTTACAATTTTTCCTCCCTCAAAGATATAAACTCTTTTCTTTTCTCTGTTTTTAGGGTCAGAAAGTGCTGAAGTTGAGATTTATTTTGCGTGTGCACACTTTATAGGATAAGATTTATTACGGAAAAGCTTTCAATTTTTTAATCTAGACACACCATATTGCTTGTGAAATCTTTGTACTAGGTAGTTGCCTTTAGGTATCAACCTTGGTAAGCCTTCTAGCAAGTATCTAATATTTATCTTCTACATTGTAAGTGGTGTCAATGCCACCTAACAATATTATTTGTGTTGAACAAGTCTATTTTAGAAATATGACTTTTTGATCCTGAAAGAACTACTCAAATCAGTTTCTAGTATATGACTGTTCCTCGTGATTATTTTTGACCGAGCTAGGGTTCACAGTTTTTAGCCGAATTCAGAGACACGAGGAAGTTGTCCTGATTTTTCTTCTCTACAATCTCCCATGGAGTTTCTACAGACAAAGCTACAGAAACAAGATTCATTTTCATCAACATTTGTAGCAGCCGTTAATATCATCGACCGTTATACGGACAAGCACTATGAATCATTTTGTGGTACCTCTGACGATGATCTGGCCCGGCGTGCTCGTCCTCCTCTCACCAGTGATCTTGTGGACTGTCTGACAGTAGAACTTGGCGTAGGAGTCGTCCAAGGTGGTGTCCCGCACGTGCAGAGTGCCCATGGAGGTCACTGTATACCTGCCCTCCGGGTGGATGGCGGAGCGGCCCAGCAGGGGCTCGTCCCTTAGCCAGCTCAACACCTGGAGTAGTAGTAGAAGGTAAAAGTAAAGTTGGTCTTTGGAAGTGAGGACTACAAAGACCTTTCTACCACTCAACCTCGATCCTTGTCTAGAGTTGACCGCAAAGTCAATTAACAAATTGTTAGTGATGACTGTGGGGATCGCCAACAGAGTGTGAGCTCCAGATAAAGGTATAGCAGGAAGTAGAAGGGGTTGATTTCTATTTGGGTAAAGTGTTTAATTAGCAAGATTATAAATTTAGATCTTTCAGAGCATGAACAGTTTTAATGCAAAAAACGTACAATTTCATCTGAACGTATTCGAAAAGTAATAATTATATACTGTATATACGGACATAGACAGAGTAAAATAAGCATGCACACAAAATAGTCGTATCCTAATTGCGCGCTTAGATGGAACGTCTAGTTTTGTTTATGTAAAATTTGTTACCTAGTACTACGGGGAAATTCCACTATATTATGACCAGTAAAAGTTACAATTTAACAAACATTATCCTCTTTATCAATCTTTTGTTAACACATGGGAGTAATCCTGTTTATTTTATACACAAAATTTCCCATAACCAGACGCCAAAAGTGGTTTTGCAGACGATACCACATTTTCAGCAACCCTTACACTTTCATTCATACTCCGGCTACAAACTAACACTGCTGCTGTTCGAAATAAAAAGTCACAAAAGCCTGCTGTTTCACAGAATATCTCACAAAGTCACGTAGCAAGATTCAATCACGTACCTGTACTGAAGAACGTGGCCCGCTGGGCATCTGACAGCGTAGCACTGCCACGTTCCCCTTCATCACAAACACGTTGTGCACTTGCAGCTTGTACGATTGAACCACGTCTGAAACAAGCGAAACATATGATTATACAATTGTATTTGAATCATGACCTTCCGATTAAAAAATCCCTAACTGGAAGATTTTAGTAGAGTCTAGGTACTACACTTGAAATGTCAAAGATGGAAACTTCTCTTAAGAACGTCTGGTGCAGTAGAAGTTAGAAATAGCCAATTGACGCGGTCTACACCAGAAGCTTTAGTTGACTCTTTTAAGATATTTACTTAATGTTCCTTATTTTTCTACGGGTTCTGCGTGTGTCTTAAGGAAGGAATTCGCATTGTTGTTCAGTTGGTAATGTCAACTTCCATTGTCTGAGTTGTCAACTTTAGTTTACTTTATCTTTACCTAATTTAACGAGATTTAACGATGACCCGATCGTTAAGTCTCGTTAATCTAATAGAAAACCGAAGCGCTCATCAATTTCCCATCACAACTTCTCCAAATTCCTCTAATCGTTCAGCAGTTTACATTGAGTGCGAAAAAACAAATACAGTAGCACCGATTAGGTTTGAACTAGTATGTTCTTAAAAATAGCCAAAACCATAGTTTTGTAACTAAACCTTTTATTTTTTTCGCGGGGGAGGATCCCCAGGTAACGGTCCTGCCCCGAATAAAATTTCTGGCTACGCCACTGACGATGGGATCTCACTTAATGTGCAACTGTGTTTCGCCAAACATAACCTTAAGTCTTATTATCATCAATAACATTAATGTATTGTCCTTATAAAGTACTTTGTGTGAGAAAAAAATATACAGAGCCATTTACCAGCTAAAAAAGGTAAAACCGCCATGTATTATAAATACTAATTCATATGCTAACTAACCTGTGACCTTTATGTGCCTAACAATAAGAAATTGCGTAACCTCCCTTAGTTTTAACTCTTCAGCTTTCGCGGCCGGTGTCACAACTATAAACTAGTTCTTCCGGTTCACACCGCATCCAACCTTCATAAATAGGATGAAATATTTTGGTTTCAGCCAATCAGTAACTGAAGATGATACTCCACAGCGAGACCGAAATATTTCAACCTAATTATGAACTTTGGACGCGGTGTGAACCGGAAAAACTACTTCATATTTACTCTTATTTTTAAAACTCTCACGTGACAAAGATGGCCGCTGCATTGCTATATTATTTATTTTAAAATCTCAAAGCAATTAATGAGCGTAAAATCTAGAAAAGAGGAATACCAATTGTTCAAAGTAAAAATGAAGTTTCCAATTTTCTAGTAAACACTTCTCCTGAAACGTACGCTTGAAAGTTTGACTTCATAAGACTTATTTTCACTTATTTATTTGTTTGTTGTTCCTAGTTTCAGTAGTTAAAATAAAAGTCAACTTTCATGAGGGCTTTTCAGCCGAAAAAGTTTGAGTTAGTTTCCGTTTTAAAAGTCAAAATATCAAATTTCAACTTTGAATTAAAAAATACCGCGTCTTTCAAATTAAAGAGTGCGTGTGGTTGAATGACACTTTCAAGTAAATAAATCCCTGAAAGCAGTAAATGACACTTTCAATCTCACAAAAACTCGGTTATGTAAACAAAACAACAGCTCAATTAAAATGTGTGTTTCTGAAGTGTTCCTGCGGATGACATTCACTTCTCCCTCACTGCTTTAATTCCTTTTTGCTTTTTTATCCAGCGGAATGTTTTCTCTGGCGGTTATCAGAATATTTTGTGAATTCGTTTGGGAAACTTAAATGTAAAGGATTAATATGAGGTGGAAAAGGTAAGATTGTTTGTCAGAGTGTGTGCCTTCAAGTATATTTCTAAATTATTAGATTAGCCTAAAATAATCTTTCAAATCAACTTATGCCTTTTGATTTTGCTGAAGATAATGTAAAATACAGCATCTTTCAGGGTCCTTCTCAGATGCATGACGACGCTTAATGCAAGCTTCTGCAATAATTCAAAATACGCCGACAATATAAAAGTTAACATTAAGTATTAACGAGCATTAGCTTTAAAGCTAAGAAGCTTACCTTCACACGTACAATGCGTTTTTTGTTTCAAAATGATGAGTACAAAATGCAGTTGAAAAGCACAGACAAGTGGACAATTTCAAAGTTTATTTGTGAAACTATTGAACCACTTATGAGAAATTGGACTCTATATACATGCGGGGATCTTCTCCATTTCCTTA
Organism: Matsumurasca onukii; assembly: GCA_018831715.1. Classification (NCBI taxonomy): domain Eukaryota; kingdom Metazoa; phylum Arthropoda; class Insecta; order Hemiptera; family Cicadellidae; genus Matsumurasca; species Matsumurasca onukii. Next base: position 83,489,029 of record CM032058.1, read on the forward strand.
ATACTAGTTTATTAATGTAAAAAATATTGTAAAAGGTGAAAAACGTATCCTTGTAAACTATTACAAGCGGTTGGTTTGACAGCTGGGCCTGAAGTAAGTAGAAAAAAGGACTGTTGTTTAAACAGTTATTACGGGCGTGGTATCGTTAATTGTGCGGACGAATTAAGGCTTTCTCAGAGGTGTCTTCTGAGGGGAACCCTTAAAAGGCACTAAAAATTCTACAAAATAAAGTTTCTTTGTGATTACAAAACTAGAGGAGTACCATTTTAACGCTGAAAAATAAAGATGACACTAGTTGATATTGTTAAAGAAATTTACTGGCAAGTCAGATGGTACCGTCTTCAAACAGTTTTATAACAAACCTGTACTCAAAAAAGAGTTTTAAAATCATACGCGTACTTACTACTTAAGTTTGTTGCATAACTGTAAAATGTCAAACACAAGCCGAATAAAATTATATACAAAATGAGCCAACTCATAACTTTTTAGACTCTCGGAATAAAAATCACAGCGATTCACCCGCAGAAATAAAGAGAAAGTCACATGATGAAATTTCCCTTGCAAATCTGTTGTTGTTGAGATGCAGATGGCTGGGGAGGATATTCATGCCTCTTCTACTCGTGACGGGGTTAAATACAAAGGAATATTCAAACCTCTATGAGAATATCTTTCAGCATAAATAAGTCAGATGCAGACCTCCCTTGTTGTTACTTAGGGACCTAAATGTTATAACGTAGAAATGCAGTTTAAATTGTGAGCAATGTTTAATTTACTAATATCAAGTCCTATAAAAAAGTAATAGTAATTTTTTCGCCGCCATTTTGGTCTGGTAATTGGATTTTCTTGACTTTTGGTACATGATGTAGTTTAAGAAACGTTTATGAATACCACGTTTAGTTAAAATCGGATCACGAATACAGTTTTTATAACATAAACTCCGATTTCTGGGGGAACCGCCCCTTACCCAAAAAGGGTATTTCGATTTGATTTTAATCCCCCTATAGGAAATTACGCTTGTTTCTACGCATTGGATGTTCATGAAATTGTATAAATCTAAGAATTCATTTTCGAATGGTGACTGATCTAGTTTTCAACTCATAAACAACGTAAGTGGTTTTGTATCTTTGTTTAAAAGTACAATCAGTTGGAACTGAAATAATACAAAATATAATATGCAAAAAGGAGGATGATCAAAAATAATAATTTTATCTTTAATTATTATAGTTTTTGTAATCACCCGAAAGATAGATTTTTACTACATATTTGTAATGTTCTATTATAACATATGTCAAATTGACATATATTGAGCTTCCACATTGAATAATTATACTTTTACTCCGGCAGATAAAAACACTGTCGTGGATTTATTTAAAATACAGTTGCCAAAACTTCATTCCGCTACCAAATACTACATCCAGCCACATATCTTGTTAACCCTCACAACATAAAACACTATAACAAAACATAAAACGCATCTCCAAATGATTCGTTATTTGAAAACACAATTAATAAAACTTTGGCTCAAGGTCCATTAAAATTTAGCGGCTGAAGGGGGAAAGTTTTCACTTAATTTAAAGTCCCTAATTAACACGCCAAACTTTGCGGAAAGAAGGCTTAAAGGGAAAACTTTTAATGATTCACCTTCGCAGGCAGTTCTATGGAAAGAACTCTAGTGAATTGAGTAGCAGGTTATTTTAAGTTTTTATTTTAAAAGAGTACATAACTGTTTGCCTGTTTCGTCAATAATAAAGTAGTATATACAGTCTTGTATAGTAGTACTGTTAAAATCTAATGTTTTGGGTCAAAAACTGGTTGGGTGATTTTACCCATGTACGTTTCAAAGTCTTTTGAGACATTTAACCCTTTCTACGGAAACACTATTATGGAGTGGTACACTCTCATTTGTCTTATGGAATTATATTTTGGGGTAGCTGTGCTGAAACTAAACTGTTAAGAGCATTTATCCTCCAAAAATTGGCAATTCGAGTTATTTGCAAATTGACGTCAAGGACATCGTGTAGAGATTATTTTAAAAATCTAAACATTCTTACATTAGCGTCACAATACATTTTTGACACTATATTATTTTGTGTTTCAAAATGTAATTTAGTACAGGGCCAAGATATACATTCTCACGATACACGCTCAAATTCTACTTTTAGACAAGATATCCATAGACTACTTATTTATGAGAGATTGCCGATGCAGGCTGGCGTAAAACTTTTAAACAAGCTCCCCAACGAGATCAAACGTTTACTGCCAGAACTGGCTTTATTCAAAAGGAAACTTAAAGAATATTTGTTGATTAAGGCTCCTTACTCTGTAGCAGAGTTTATTGCAGAACCTGATAACTTCCATAATATGGAATATTTAACATAGTAAAATATATAGTAATTTCAAAATCAAGTTAGCCAATTCAAACTACAATATCTAAATTAAAATAAGAAAGAAAAATTATAAGACGTATATGGTCATTATTTCACCGTATTTACCAGTGGCTTAAGCCCATTCTGGCATTTTAAATTGTAATTCACCTCTCATTTCACCAATATTGTATCATCTCCATTTCATCAAAGTCAACACAATTCACATTGTACACTGACCTAATAAATTATTATTACACTGGCCAATTCATAAACACTCTAGAGACTTTCTTTCCTTCTATTGGCTGTGCGTAAATATGTATGGTTGCGTTTCTTTGTTACAGTTGTAAATCAAAAACACAAATGTGATTGGTCGTCCACTGCCAGTCAGTCCAGATTCCAGATCCCGAGACGCCGTGTACTTCTTGTTCACTAAAAAACTATGGACAACTTACAAAACCAATTATATTGAGCAAAGGCCAAACAAATACATGAAACAAGCTTCATCATCGTACAAACATGTAATACTGATTAAAACAAAAATAAGTTGTGTATCCTGTATACTGTTTGATTATTATTTAAATAATTTAATTTTAATTTGATAATAGTGCAGAGTTTTCAGGTTGTTTGTAAAAAAAGTTCAATATAAAACTTATCCATTTATTTGAAACGAATCATTGTCCCCAATTTTTATGATTCAATTTAATAATTGCTTTTTAAGAATCCCTTTCACTTTAAGTTAAAAATCTCACTTCTAAGATATTTTTAGAAAGTAGCTCTGGCGTGAATCAAAGGCTGCCATTAGAGTAGCAGATCTAAAACAGCCATTTAACGTCTTTCACAGTTAAAACCCTTTCAAGTTTGCTTTTGAAGTTTATTGAGGAAAGAAATCTAGAGTATTATTATGGCTCTTGCCAGTTTTTGAAAAGAGGCGAACGAGAACATTTCTTTGAAAGAAAGCGTTTTAGAAAGAAAGAGGGAAACCGATGGAATGCGAAGTAAAATATTTATCAGTCTTTGAAGTTGACCGTATTTTACAAATACTTTTCGAGGTACATTACGCTGTGTAGGAATTATAACTTTATAGTTCAACGTCTTAAAGGACAATGTTAATACTTTTTCGCAACATAACGTAACCTGACTTGACATTCCCTAACAAATAACTGCGATGGCAAAGCTAACTTGAAAAATAAATAAACACATTAAAATACAATACAAATCATTGACAGGCCAAGTTGCGAAGGCAGAAAATAGTTACTAAGATTATTTTGCATAACTATAAACCCTTCTGCATACTCCTTTCATAGCGAAAAAGGTATACCTTTTTAAGGCAATTGCGTAAAGATAATAAAATTGTCAATAATGAATGTTGGCAGATTATACCACATATGTGACCACGGAAGAGAAGTTCTCACTTCTAATAGCTAGATTATTCTAGACACTTTATTTACCTGGGAAAAGTTGCGAATAAGCTAAAGTTTTAATAACTTGCCTCTAACCATCTTTTGTTAAGAAAACCCGTTCCTACAACACACAAATTTAATAGTCTACTCTAGAGAGCTGTATAACTTACGTAAAGTAGTTTTTTATTAGCCCTTTTATAGTTCAAAGTTGAATTATGGTTTTAAAGTTCTATGATATAGGAAGATATTTCAAAGCTTATATTTCAATGTAGTTAATTAGCCATCTTTTCTTCAAATGTAGACTTGTTTTTTCACTTTGTTAGCCATCTTTTCTTCTAATATATAGACTTGTTTTTCACTTTGTTTGTGCAATAGAAGAATGTAGTTAATTAGTTATTCTATAATCTTTAATCTTCTGTAATATTTCATGACCGGGAGAATTAACATTATTATTCACGTATTGGTCCAAATGGACCACGCAAAGTACGCTAACGTTGACTTATAAAGTTCATCCGTTCGGAGTTTGTTTTTTTCATCAATCCAGGCTGCTCTTTTCCTTTCAGTAATTTCGTTCTGACCAACTTTCTAGTCAAAACAATTTTTGTCTAAATGTGTATCTTAAAAAAAGTCCGTTTGTGTAAATACTTGCCACATTAAAAGCGATCATTTTAATTGTTTTTACTTTCACCTTACGTCATCTTTTGGCAACGTACTTCTTTTGCAAATTGTTAAAAACATCCTGGAAAACTACTCATAGGTGTTTACCTTTAATAGCTTTTAAAATTTACTGTACTCTGAGCTTATGAATTATGAACTGTGAGTTTCATAAACGAGATGTAAACGTGCTTTCTTGAAATATTTTTACGGAGTTAAATAGTGTACTGGGCAGTAGCTGTCTACCTTGTCTCTGCAAACGCCAAATTATATTAATTCTACTTAACCGAACAAAAATTCTAAAATATATAATACATACACTCTAAAAATGAAGGAGTGAAGGCCACTCAGAAAGAGTGAAATTTCGCTCTTTTGGGTGTTGAAACCCAGCCACTCTCAGAGTGGCGCGATTTTCACTCTTTTGGGAGTAGTTTTACTCTTCAATATTTAAAATGTATAGAACAAAATCATATTGACATTATTAGCTTTACAAATCCACTAGAACATCCTCCCTGTGTTATAATCCAACCAAATCAATAGGAAACTCATCAATCTAATCTAAGCATGAATGACGTCACGATGACGTCATTGCGTAACGACGACGGTTGCCTGTCAACGTCTTTCAATGTTGATTAATTACTCGTAAGCAATGAGGTGTAGCAGTAGTAGTAGTTGGTTGTAGTAACACTGAGTTGAATTAAGCTTCAAACTTCATCAAATAATGTTTTGGTTTAAACACGTGATCTAAATTAATTTTCGAATTTTAGTTTAATTTAAAATTACTAGCAGTGTTTAACAGCTCAGTTAACTATCCAACTTTAAAAGCCCTGTCACATATTGCGACTTAGTAGCTGCTTCTACCCATGTGTGTGAAGATTTTGCCATGTCAACATTGCTTACCAATGAAAGTATCAGCTGTTTCAATGTTGACATGGCGAAAACCTCACACACATGGCAGTAGCTGCTACTAAGTCGCAATGTGTGACAGGACTTTAAAGGAGCGTCTACTTTAATTTTAAAGTTCTTTAGGTTTTGCTGAATATTGTACGAGTATATCCACACATTTAAATTTGTAAAATAACGTGGTTGGCATTTAAACAAAAGAATAAGTGAACTTTGTCGAGCTAGGTTCGAAACGTTATGAAGCTTACAACATGTTTTCTTTCTCTGTCACTTTGTGGAAAAGTAATAAAACCCAAGTCACAGCAGCAATTTTACGCTTTGTCCTTTCTAACTTCTATCCAAACTTTCTGACGTTTTTTCTTTCTTCTTTGTTTTATTTGTGTGAATTTGCTCGTTGATAACAAGGAAATGGTAAAGTAGATAATACAGATTTGGTATTCATGTTGATGGAATAAATTTCGAGGATTCTTAAACAATAAATTATTCTTAACTCTTAGGCTTTCACGGCCGGTGTCATCACTAAGATCTAAGGCTTCTGGTTTACACCGCGTCACAGTTGAAATATTACGAGTATAATTACTGCTAAACGTTTCTACCTCGCTGTGGAGAGTCATCCTCAGTAGCTTGTTGACTGGCTGAGACTGGATTGGCGTGGCGTCTTCTTATATACCCCATGGGTGGGGTTATACAATTATCAAAACCATAGAAATAATCAAGCATGAAGACAACTTTAACAAAGAAGACAGCATAAAATTATCAAAAACTTGGCAGCCAGTTCTTCAGAAGGCCTATTGAAGCCAGCCAATCCAGTTCGACAACGAGCAACAGGCTCCGCCCACTTCGGCCAATCAGGTGACAGGACCCCCCTGAAGAAGACGCCACGGCCGGCCAATCCAGTCTCAGCCAGTCAACAAGCTACTGAGGATGACTCTCCACAGCGAGGACGAAACGTTTAGCAGTAATTATATTTCAACTGTGACGCGGTGTAAACCGGAAGCCTTAGATCTTAGTAATAAATTATTCAACTCAGGTTTAATGGCTTTTGATTTGTACATCATAACGTTCAATGCTTGCAATTTTAACCCCTTCGGCCCTCATAGAGAATTCGCTAGGATTCACGGTAGCACTTGTGGTTCCGTGTCGGCTATGTTTTAATACACACCAAAATATTCAAGACTATTCCTACGCATCTTGTATGCCATGGATTAAATCTTTCTTTCTTTCAGAAATTTTAAACAATAAAATGCAACTTTACTCGTGAACAGCAAGGCAATTAACGAAGACAAAAGAAACCAGGTAAATATCGTGGCGAATGACAAGTTGATATCACAGAATGTCGTTGACAGATGAAATATCATCTACAAACAGACTACAGATGAGACTGTCTGGCAGTGATGTATTGTATTGTCATGCTGTACAGTTGAGGTGAATTTGCTTACAAATCTGTGGTTTTGTAATGTAGATAGTCACCGACCAGATAGAGCTTTGAAAATCATACTCTAATCGGCTTGCACTTTTTAGGTGGTTTGATTTTACTTTCGCTTCGGCCATGTGGGGTTAAATTCAGCCCTAGCTCAAGGAATAACTTATAATTTGTACGCCACTCGCTTTTCGTATAGCAGTACTACTCTGGGTTAGTATCGCTCATGATCATTCTTACAATTCCCCGACCAACCACTTTTCTTACAGCGTGACTTTGGTTTTCGACCGCTTTTAGTTAAACCCAGTCCCTTCGCTCATTGACATATTTATAAAGGTCGTACTTGTGAAAACAGTCTTTGCAGGCAGTTTTCCTTACGAATGGTGAAACAACCATCCCTCTATTGATATTTGATGACTTTGTTCATTAAGTGACTTTTTGTTCCCGGCTGCAGTACCGGGAGTAAAAAGGACGATGTAGTCTGACCAATAACTGGAGTTCACGAGCGTAAATGATTACTTGTTTTTGAACGGTGAAAAACTACGAACCTGACGTTTACTTTAAACAAGCACATTCACTCAGTGGCAGGGAGGGGAACACGACCCTGCCGGAAAAATATTTTCAAATATTTCACAATAAAGCAGAATGAAACAAACAATATAACCAAATATTAGTAATTTTGTTATTTGTTATCTGAATTTGATTAAATGCATGTTTTGCACTCTCAATGTGATGGTAGGTGGTTGAGTACAAGTGGTAGTACCACTGTGTTATACAGAGAGATTCAAAAGTTTTTCAAATGTTGTATTTTTAAACATTTTGTATTTAAAACGTGTGGTTAATATTGTAGTTTTAAATCAAGACGACAGAGCATCGTCAAGTAAAAGTGTAATTTTCAAGCTAGTTCTACAAAACTACGATAGAAAACTGTAATCTTTAAGTATGGTCAACTTCTTTTCCAGAACGAACAATAACGTGTTTGCTAGTTTATATTTTTTTAAACTTTCCGGAGAGCCCCCGGGCCCACCGGTATGTTAGCCCCCTGGACAATATGGGCGCCCTTGGTAGGGTTTGCAGTTTTAAGACAGCGTCGTTGTTAAACTTTAAGTTTGAAAGTCTCAAATAAAAGGGCAACACATAGTAAAAGCACTAAACACTCATGGCCTAATAAATAATAATAATTGTACTTATTGTTATAACACTATTTTTAGGTAGTCTTCATAACGCGTATGGTAAGCGTCTTGTACTTCATATCGCAAAGACACTTTAAAAGAAAACTGCTAGAATATTTTAAACCCTCCATTGTAAAAAGCTCGTGATGCAAAATCAAAGGAAAGTAAATGGGCACTAAAGTGGCTATTTAAGTTATTTCTTTCAACCCTAATGCTTTAAAACTGTTGAATATTTTAACGGTCCTTTGATCTTTGTCGAGTGTTTAGAGAGCTGAATGTTCTCTTTGAAATATTCAATATTTCAGTAAAAGCATTGGTGCAAAAAAACTCTTTATGTTGCAAAAATGTCAACTTATCTTGTGTTGAATAAAACCAATACTTAAGTTCAAAAAAGAAAAGAATAAAAACATCTTGTTATAAAATCTTATAAATATTACTGATAAAATTCAGTATAATACTTCATGTATTTTGGTATGTTTTTACTTTGGGGCACATAGCGATAAGATAGGCGCTTACTTTATTTGGAGTAACAAACCCTCGTCGTGTTGTTACTCTTTGGCTATCAAACTCAAGAAAAGTTTTGTTACGTAGGAAGTATCACTCTAAATATGAAATAGTGAAAACCACTATCAAAAGAGTAAAAATCGAGCCAATATTCATTGAGAGTGGCTAGGATTTAAAACCCAAAAGAGTGAAGCCTTCACTCTTTTATTTTTAGAGTGATAGCTTAAAAACTAAATAACTCAGATACCGCAAACTTCTGGGTACTTTGAAATTATTTAAAAGCACAAAGAAAATATTATATCTTAGATAATGTTGTTACATTGAATCTGCATTCTGAAAATAATTGATATTCAAGCAAGGTGCGTCTGCTGTACAAGCTTGCTTGGGAACAGACACCTGCAAGAGTTCACGCTGGGATCTTATTGCCTCTTTGAACCCAAGGTTCCCTGCAATATTCCTTAGATTTCAATCGTTCTTTGTGTATCCAGGAGAATATTTGCGTATTTCTTTCCGCGAGAAAAGTACAGCTTGTTATAAATATTTGTAAAAGAAAGGGTTGAAATAAAAATTAATAATTTTAAGATAAAATATTTAGTTGTGAAGAGTACTTGTAGGGTTTTAACAGTATTTTAAAACTATAAGTTATGCCTAGTTGAGTGATTATAAGATAGCTTAACGAAGAGTATACTTAAGTACAGTCAAAGATTATCCACCCACCTACGTAAAAATTTGTGATTGTTGTGACTTTGCACAAATAAGTGTTTTAAATTGTCTTACAAAGTTTGTCTTGAAACACGACTAAAAACATAGACAACTTGTGAAAGTAGTTGACTGAAAATGCCTAATACTGATTTAATCAAGTAATCAGTACATAAACCGACCAGGTGAGATAAAAAATATAACTTTTTACAGAATTTATCTCCCTATACGTATATTAAAAAACTTTAATAGCAGTATGCTAGACAGTGACGTATCGGGATATTAAAATCCTGGCCTCTATTCAAAAGCAATAAAAAGCTCGCAAGTAATCAAAATTCTAACAAAAAATTAAAATACTTAAAATGATTTAAAATAAGTTTTTTGTGGATATTAAATTAAACAATTGTTGGTTGTTAAGCTCTTACTTACTTTAAACACAGATAACAGAACGTCTACAAAGATGCAATGGGTTAGGGGAAGTGTCTTCAAGTCCATCACCGAGTGAGGTTTCCATACCTTGTGGATTACAGTGGGTCGTCCACGGGATTAGCGAGGGACGGGTATAGAATGAAAGTGAGCACTCGATATTGCAAACGCTCTCGGTGATGGACCTGGCATTCTAACGAAGAAATGAACGTCTGTACAGAGTTTTTATCTTCTGCGCTGTAATATTTCACCACACTTCCCTTGAGAATGTGTCACGAGGTGTTGTCCAGTGTTTTTCAAAGTGCACATGTGTGTTGGAGACTGGTTATCTGATGTGGAGGGAGATGGAAGTCGACAGCTGTCCGGCTCGTTAAGTGCAAGCTTGAGCTGACTCGGAAAAACGAACCAATAATCTCCCAAGAGCAATACTTGCTTCTTGTACCTTGTGTGTCTACCATGGACAAAAACGCATGAAAAGTTCAAAAATTAATTAAAAATCACTGTGGGACAACCGGAATTTAATTTTTTCTTAAGACCAAAATATTATTTTAAGGGGGTGGGATAATAAGAGTTACTAGAACCTTTTCCGTTATTTTTTATACACATTTCTGTATCTTTAAAAATACAACGTGTGTTAAAACGAAAGCGGAAGAAAAGTTTAAATATTTCAACTACAACGAATAAAAATATCTACTAACTGAAATGGTACAAATTTGTTTCGTAAATATTTTTGATTCTTTTATAGAAAATAAAAGAGAAACGTTCCATATACGTTAACTTATAAGTGTCTAATAAGATTGCTTATGGTGGAAACAACTAATAAGAACATGCAAAGGAGCCTTTGATGAGTTGAGGTATTAAAGCCGTGATTAGAGATTGCAATATTTAATACAAGAGAGATGAAAGGAGAAGGGAGAAAGGGGCGGGAAGGGGTAGTTATTGCAAGACGGCAGAGACGTTAATGAATCTGGCAAATAAGATATTGTTCTATGTCAAGACCCACGGTGCCAGGTGGTTTACTTTTTGTGGGAACCTGATAATTTTATCCTAGAAAATGCAGTTTTAATCGCATTAAAAAAGGGCACAATTAATGGAAATCTAGAAATAACTTTTCCATAATTTTTGTTTGTTAGTGCAATTTATGTGTCTAAAAGTACGTAATATTTTCAACGTGTAAAGGTATGTTGTAACTTCCTATGGATTGGTGCTTCAGAAGTCACGTCGAAGATATTTGCACTCCCGGCGGCCGTTTTGTACTTGATTGTCCATGGTAACTTAAGTTTGAACCAATAGCCTTCTTTCATCCTAGACTAAATGTTGTATCATTTTATGGGGTGTTTTGTTTACAGTTTGGACGTGATATCCAAATCACCTTATCTGGGAGGGGTGTGAGATTAACAGAAATGATGTAAACTGAATAAGTTGTCATTAATGTACGACATAACCTACCTCTATATTCCAAAACACCGAGATTCGAGCTCATGACCTAAATGTTTAGGTACACACAGTATACTGAGAGGCTAAAAAGGACTGTACCCCAAAAAAGTTGCTCAAAACATGCTCTTGTAGTTCCCTGTTGAGGACGCTATTTCTTGGCGTAGAGGTCAGAAAAGGTATTTTCCATGTTCTCAAAGATTTTCTGTATAGGTTGTATAGCCTGGTTTAAAGAAACTCTTACGCCATAAAGTGTTAAAGTTGGCAAAAATAAGTTATTTTAAAAATGTTGTTCACAAGCAGTTTTGCCTTTTTCTTGAATGATAAACTCTGAACCACTCCTTGAGATATGCAATTGCAAGTAAACAGATTTCATCATGCTTTTAGCTAAAACAATATTGAACCAAAAGCTACGTTCAGCCACCTTGCATACAGTATGTAGTTGCATGCTTGAGTGGTATGCATATGCAGGCCCAACACTCAGGTCAGGTATGCGCACGATTGACCGGACTAACACAGGCAGGAATGTGCAATGGCATGCTCCGGAACATATTGGTCCATATACTCCTCTAGACGTCTCAAAGTACGTTTAGTTCAACTTCAAGTTAAGCTAAATTTAATGCAATTAGTAAGTACTACAACAAATTAAATGCAATATAATTACTAGAGTTACACAACAGTAAATTAAACAATATACTATATTTAAATTTGTTGGCTAAATAATTAAATTTAATACGATTACATAATGTTTAATTAAGTCTACTATTATTAGGCTATATTCTATATAATTAGATATTAAGAAAGGTACATAGTAGCCTGGTAAAATTGTATTATTTTCTCAGGTAATACACCAGGGTACCATGTACTCCTACTGGTGGGTTACCAGGGTACTATGTACTTTTCTTTATATCTAATTAGAATTCCCTCAGTGAATTTGTTCTAAAATATATATTTATAGTATTGTACAAAGTTTAAAGAAACTGAACAAAGTACCCAGTTAAAAAAATGCATTTTTTCGTGACCGGGTTCTATATTTATAATAATAAAGTTTTTTATTAAACGGGTTTTTATGATTCATATAATCAATCTGAGGGTTCTTGTACGGTTTTACCAGAGAAAACGCGGGGACAAAACAAGTTCAAAATTTTCCAATTTCAACCAAAAAAACAGTGGTTAGAAAAAGTCTAGAGAATAACATAACTAGCTTATAGAGTATAGTTATAGATGATATCATGATATGGCATCTGTCAATGACATACAGTCTGGTGACGCTACAATATTATCGACACATATTTATCTCTGTTATTTATCTCTGTAGGGTAATAATATAAACCTAATTAAATCTAGCATGGATTAAATCGTGACTATAGTTTTATATTTAATTCATTATCTTTTTAATTTTTTCATATATCCATTTACGGTAGAAAACGATTGATTCAAATACAGTTAAAAAAATTAAAATGATTTACTGATTTTGCAAATATACTCAAGTATATATGATGCAAATATACTCAAGTAATAAATTATAAAATTTAACTCTAACTACACTAGGATGTTTATCACATACGTGAAGCCTACGGGTTTGGTTTAGAATTTTCATTTCCAAAAACAAATGTGGGCACATGTTTAAAATCACATTTCTGTCTACATAAATTTAAGTCTACATCTATTGTAGTAATCTAAATGGCGACTTAAATTTAAAAGAGTCTAGTTTGATTTAGGTAGGCTAGTTTTTAAAGATACCCGTTGAAAATACTATTTGTTCTAAGGATACTAAGTAAGATTCTTCAAAGCAAGATTCTCCTAACCCACTAACACTTTGTTTTGATATAGTAAGATAAATATGATCCGCATATTTTATGCCCTCAGGATGGGGAACGCGTTTATGCCATTAATGTAAACCAAAACATAACAACAAAGGCCCCAATGTTGAACCTTGAGGTACTCCAAATATTAATATAACTGAGCTTGATTTTCTGTTACTTTTGAATTCTTTAGACCTTAAACATTGTTCATGATGAAATAAACCTTTGTTTGATGGTAGTATGAAACGCTTAATACATTTTTTGGGGAGAAAATGTTGTTTTTGTGTGAGTAAAAACAGAAAAGTAAAACAATGATTTTGATCCGTCAAACACTCGACGGTGCGTGCTTGTTTCCTAAGTGTCGGGATTTACTAAGGCTCCGTTCTACCTGGATTATTGGATCCATTACACTGATCTTATTGTTAGTCTAGTTTAAGAAGCATGACACTCTGCGGGGTTCTGAGTGTATTTGCAATCGTTGAGTTTGAAATAAACATGTTCTTTTTAAGTAAGAATTTGAAGAGTCTTTACTCAGATTTAGTAAAGTATAATGGTTTTAACGTTGGTTTAGATCAACACAAGAACATAATAATTCATCTTCACTTCACACATTAATGGTTTCTCTTAATGCACGTCTTATTTCAAAACATAGTCTAAACAAAAAATCTACAAAACAGAAATTGTAAGCAACGTTATAACATTTCACTACGAAATTAATTTTAGCAGAAGAGTTGGGTCACTAAAACAACGTAGAGATTCTTTAGTTTGAAATATTAATGCGGACGATTTTCATCGTTCGTGAGCAAACATAAAAACGTTAATCTTTAGAAGACTTTTAGAATAATAGTTTTTAAGACTTTATTTGTTGTGCTGGAAAGAAAACACTAAAGACACATATTGTTTGGTTGTCTTTGACTAGTCAGCTTTGATTGATAACTTTGAGTTAGCTAATTTTCTAATGTTTTATGCTATGGGTATAATATTAATTATATTAATTCGAGTTGAGTTGGCTCAGCCTGGTTCTTTTTTTAGGTTACTTTTCATCTGAAAACGGGATCAGATTGCAGGTCGTGTCTTTGTTCACTAACGATGGAAAACATCCACAATAATAATTCATACTCAGACCACAGATTTGTAAGCAAATTCACCTCAACTGTACAGCATGACAATACAATACATCACTGCCAGACAGTCTCATCTGTAGTCTGTTTGTAGATGATATTTCATCTGTCAACGACATTCTGTGATATCAACTTGTCATTCGCCACGATATTTACCTGGTTTCTTTTGTCTTCGTTAATTGCCTTGCTGTTCACCAGGAGCAGGATTACATTTTGTTTAAACTCAGTAGTTAACAATATCCATCTGTTGACGCTAGTATTACTAAACTACACCTCTCTAATCAGCGGGTTTTAACACGTGTTATTAGTATTTTTATCGAATTTCTTTACGGAAAAATTATATATTTATGCCGTCCTCATGGTAACAGACCAGACCCGGGACCAAGAAATGTGCCCCAATCCTGACACTCAGAACACGTTTTCGTAAAGTTTTCCAATTTTCCTGTTGTAAATATCTCGGTCTTGGTCAATTTCGTTAGCCAGCAAAATCGGGTTACGGGAATTACCCTTTGAGGGGAAGTTTTCACCAAAAGGGGTTTAATAATCTAAAAACAGTAAATTTCGTCCAATTTTGATGAATTATACATTATTTACTAATCATACTATGAACTCTTCATCAATAATTACTAATCATACAGTTATACATCCATTGTTTTACATCAATATATCAAATGTTATGAATATTCGTCTTGTCGTTTCAAAATGGCGGTAAACAGTGATTTTCCGCTTAACAGCGGAATGAGTGGTCTGATTTTATTTAAATTATTATTTCCTTTCATGATGTGTAGTTTAACTTTCAATTAAACCCCTTAAATCTGAGGCCGAAGGCCGAAGCGAGGCTGTGAGTGCAGCGAATTAGAGTAACAAATTGCAATGGAAATTCGATTAACTCATGCCAGCGGCGCTTTAGCGCTTAGCTGCGTGTCGGCCTGGGTTTCTTTGAGTTAGTTACATTGACTTTGAAAGGTTTTGAACAGAATAACAGGTTCTTTTAACTTTAAAACTGACGCCTGTATCGATGAATTGTCTCTCATTACGATGAATAATTTTCTATTATCACTTATGAGTGTTTTTTAATTAAAGAGTTTTAGTATTGCCAAACTGAATAATTGAAATATGAATGTATTCACATCAAGAAGGGTTGTTTACTGAACAGTTTGCAGTGGTGCCACCCTACAGTGGCGGTGGTCTGATGTTAACACCCGCTCTAATGAGACAGTAAATTACGCCGCCATCTTGGAACTCCACCGCTACTAACACCCCTACCCCAGTGCAACTGACAAACAAACATTCTCCACCGTTGTTTTGTGTCTTGATGGTTCACTGGATAAAATAAAACACTTTTTATAGGCCTTTGCCTTAAAGGGGAGTTTTGAGGGTTCTAGAATGAGGGGGTTTGGATTCCTAGGGGGCTCGTGGTGGGTTGGAATCGTGCACGACTCTGAGGCTCGCCGCGGGTTCGATCCCTGCAGTAACCACTGACACACTGACAGTTTGTTAAGTGACTGTGTGTTAAAGCTAGGTAAAGGTCGAAGTTGAGTGGTAACGAGGACTTTGCAGTACTACCTTCGCCTCGTTAAACAAGACAAACTCTAACTTTTGTAAGGTCGTGGAAGCTTGCAGTGGAGTATTTTTACGTTAAGGTGTTTTAAAAGCCCCATCCCACCTCAACTTTTGAATGACCTTATTTTCCCTATAATTTATACAAAAATACCCTTTGGCGTGGTCGAGGATTTCATCACCCATCACAAATTTAAGAGAGGCTCCGGTTTAAAAACATCTTATGATATTATGGCTGTCAACGTTTCAGTTTCAGACACTATCACACATTTGGTTTTGGGTGTGAAAAGCTTCTCAACAAGGTCCTACACGATAGGTCCCTAAAGTAATAAACCATCTTTCGTTTGATGTATCACGCACTCAAAACCTATCTAATATTTTCAACTGTAAAGCTCTTTAACGTCCTAAAACTAAGAACTCGGTTGATTTTCGAAAACTGTTGCGACCTCATTTCGTTTCAGGGTAAACGCAACCCAGTTTCAAAAAACCCATTCGCTTATGTTTAAACGACACCAGGTGGTTACACTATTAACCAGGTGGGTTTGACATCAGCACGGGGTTGACATTTGATTGACACATGTGGCTAACCCCAGCTTGTGATTGAGTCTAGTATTTGATCTGTCTCGTGTTGTGTTTCAAACAAATTCTGTCAATAAGCCAATACATTATTTAGCGTGTTTGGGTTCGATAATGGAAATAGTGATGTTTTACTGCAGAAAACCTATTAAAGTGCAGGCACACAAAATCTAACAAAACTCAGGCCGTCGTAAAATGTAATTAAAAATCTATATCCAGGAACAGTTTGCGTTTTATTCATACCACGGTTGTTTTTAGAATTCGTATTTGGAATTAGCTAAAACGTTCAAGATGAACGAAGTCTGACACAAAAATTTGCAATCAGGAAAGTGTTAAGAGCGCGCGGTGCAAGAGGTTAAATATGACGATGTAATCTGACCAATAAATGTAACACAATTATACAGTAAATTTAATGGGGTAACAAAATTTACATTTTGAGCGGCAGGAACAACGAAACCTCGCGCACTTTTAGTCGAATTGCAAGGGTTTGAAGGTTTTAACATTAAATCTAGGCTTAAAAGTCTAAAGTGAAAAGTAACATATTCCAAAAACGCTCTCGTAAGCCGTTGTACTCTCGAAAAGCTTCACACTCCTGAGCTAAAATTTCAAAAAGCTTTCAATCAAATCTTGCATTTCAACACCCTTGACCTAAAATTCGTTGAAAACATTCCAAGATAAACGCAGAAAGTACATCTTCAGGACAACAAAAGTTTTTGTGGTTGATGGAAAAGTTTTCACTTAATTTAGAGTGTTAATTACCACTCCCAACTTGCGTTGAAAGAAGGTTACGGCGTAAACTTTTAATGATTTCCACTGCGCCTTGTTTTGCTAAACATTTCAGGCCATAGGAAATGAGTATTAAGATTGCATTTATCAGCTTAGACATTCCCACTGATGTTTTATTGCCCGTAAAACTAAATTAAGAAAATTACTATACGAATTAAAAAAATGATCCTAGTTAAAAAGAGAGCTTTATCACTTTTAATGTCAGCTACTGGCTGGTAAACACTTTTAAACTATATCTTATTAAATTTAAAAATTTGAGTAAAACATGTAATATTTTATAGCTGGGAAGCACTAATACACACTGATATGTGCTACAGTTATTCAAAGTCCAACTAAAACTGATCAGATATGAATATATACATTTGGGAAACAAGACACTTCTCTATTGAAAGGACACTTCACTACCTTGGAAGGAAGAATTTACTCTATTAGCCTATGACACTAGAGGCAGGAAAAACTACCGGACTGAGAGAAACAGAACAGTGGTTCATGGCGTTATCCTTCACAGGTAGCAGTTCAATTTATCAACAAACTAGAAGACGCATATTGCTCCGCAACTGTGCCAAAAAATTGTTTGTCCACGCATAACTCCTCTTAGATGTAATTTAAAACGTCGAATGATATCTCTAATGAAAGAACATGATTCAATGAGTGTTCTTATACCAAAACGAACAATTTATCTCAATTAGAACCTGAGATATTACAGGACAAAGCTAAGAAAATATGGGAAAACCCTTTTTTGAGTACAACTTGA
Source organism: Matsumurasca onukii (assembly GCA_018831715.1). NCBI lineage: Eukaryota > Metazoa > Arthropoda > Insecta > Hemiptera > Cicadellidae > Matsumurasca > Matsumurasca onukii. The sequence continues at coordinate 83,506,609 of CM032058.1, forward strand.
GAAGAGCGAAAGTTAAGCGATTTTTGATGTTTGATGATAAATCCATGCATAAATGCTTTTCATTAAAAATAATGAAGAAAATCGGCCTGATAAAACGGACGTACTGACTGCCATTAGATTTTCATAAATTCTTTTAATATATAGTTTGCCAAATTCGATTAGTGTGCCACTTCGTTGAAGAAGTTCAATTCTTGTATGAAAACGCTATTTTTCCATAACCATTTACAACATAAACAATTTTATAACACAACATTACAAGAAAAAAAAACAGAATAGACAGACTGGCTATACAGAAGTAGTATGAGTTAATGATGTATTTTTGAAGAGTTTTCGATGAAGAGTTATAAATCTGTTTTTCGTCAGTCAATATAATGACCGTTTTTTATACAACTGTAATATTGCTTTACGAAATACACTATTTCCTTTGTTTTCTCATCCTTTTGAGTACGTTTTGTAACATAAATTATGTTGTGCATAGATTCAGTTATGGTCTTGGCAAATACAATTTCTGTATAACACAGGCTGACCCTAATCAACCTAGATGGGTAGAACCTTAGTAAATGTAGTTACGGATAGTGTAACAGAGCTATAATCAGTTTCGAAAGCTATTTCACAGCCGTTGTTAGTAGATACTCCTCAATTAAAACTTTTAGTATTTTCAATATTATATTTTATATTTACCCTTTGATATGTTCTTAAATAATAATAAAGATAACGCAATAAATAAACAAAGCATTGTGTGTTATCAAGCCCTTTGAGTTCGTTTCACATTCTCCACTGTTAACATATTCCAACATTAAACCGAGTAACAAAGAATAGAGATCAGAAGGAATAAAGAAATACTTGAGAAGGAACCACAGCTTTGTAAGCCTCATGTTTCTGTCTTTTTGTCACTTTGAGGAAGAAGAAATAAAACACAAGTCACACCACATGTTTCTTTACTCGCTTGGATCCCGACACGGTTTTTATTGCTCTTCATGTTCCACTGAAATAACAAATGAACGAAACTGATAATTATTTATTTTATGTTTTGTTTACTATAAGCCTGGATTTTAATTAATTTAAAACCGTCGTGCTCTTTGAAATATTTCGTTTTATACCCAAATTTAACTTAGTTTTGTAGTTGTATTATATTATTATAAACAAGACCGCAACAAACTGGGTTGAACATAAAAATGTCCAAATTATGTTAACGTATAATTTTAATAATCATTTATTTTCAAAGACGTTTTAAAGTATTAACAACACACCAGCGTTGTACTCAGTTTATACTATTTATTGTAAATAAATTAGGGGTTTCTTATCAAGCATTATTTTAGCTTATGTCAAAGATAGTGTTTCGGAAGGTAGATAGCGCATGATTCCAGATGGCTGATGCAGGAAAATCAACATAGCTAGGCAGCCTACGCACAGAATGCGCTGCAAGCACTGCCGTCTCTTGCCGTCTTTCTCCTCCCTTGGCTCCACATTCTCGAGTTTGTCCGATGTCAATAACTTAAATATGAACAAATCGTGCTATTTATGAGAACGAACGAACTTACGCGTGCGTCAGTCATTCTACTTAAGACTATTAAAAGTTTTGCCTCGCAGCGCTATCTGTGCTTGGGCCGCCTCAACTATGTTGAGTTTCCTGCCGTTCAGCATCTATGCGCTATCTATCCACCATAAAATAACCCCTGATGCCATTTTACCCACAAATAAAACCATAACTCGGGTACAATATGATGTTAATGTGGACAGCTAGAATGACTACAACATGTATTCAACCGCTTGGTCTGTTTCAACAATCAAAGTTAATGACTCATTTCTGAGCTGTGGGTTTGGAATGTTATTGTTTCCCTCACACATGTTACATTGTGTTATAACAACACATATTACATCAGACTGGATACTTGAACATGTGATACATTTCATGTGATTACATATTTCACATATTAGTGCTCGAGGCTACGAGTTGACTGTTTCTTTTATTCAGACATCTTTACGGAATAAAGTAAGAACTCATAGTACATCACTGAAAGCGTTTCAGCAGTCTTTTGAATTTTGAAACACCCTTAGACGAATGCCTGGTGGAGTTAAAGAATCAAAAGATACTCTCAAGTAAAAAAAAGGAAAAGGCTTTATTTCTAGCTCGATAATAGCTGTAGCAAGCAACAGCTAGCTTTTCTCGTTGTTTTATCATACTTTGCTGGGTATAGCATATTCAATAAAACTAGCTTTTAAACTTTAGGTCAGACTCGCCCTTCGGTGTTGCTGGGAGGATGCGCCCCCCGGATCCCCTCAATCGGCCTTCAACCTCGTGATTTGGGGATTCGTAACCGTTTTGCCGCTATGATCGGACGTCATCTTATTTGACCGCCAACTTTCAGAGCCTTAAAAATGTTGTTTTCCCGATGGTTTCACACCAAGAACTCCAAAAGATGTGGTCGAGGGGAAGCATGCTGGGAAGTGCCTAAAATTTACTCGTTCAGTCGGTCAGTCATAGTTAATAGATAAACAAATAACTTTCTCAATTCGCAAAAAAGTTCCCTATATTATTAAACGTATATATTGAGTCCTAAAAGATTATTCAATTTATTGATTTACACATGTATTTGTATTTAAATTACTAAAATACTGGTATTCTGTTCAAAGCTGGAACTCTACATGATTAATTTTACATTAAGCAGCAAATTTTGATTGATCGACATTGTAACAAGTACACACAGTATCAATCGTGTATCCACTGTCATGAATAATATGTGAACCATTTGTTTTTACAACCAAACCACGATAAACACTATACATCATTGATAACTGTAATTTATATTTGATTGATGTTTATTTGAATCCCGTTGTAAATTCTTTGTGACGTTTATTGATCCTTTTAACCAATTTTGATTACTTTTAATACTTGATCAGATTTTAATACTTTTCAAACTTATATTACGTTTTGTTTAAAGGTAATCTTCAAATTAATTAACCCTCAATTAGTTTTAAGATGAAGTCTTATGAATATTCTGAACTTACTGTTATTCTGAAGTGAGAATAACTTTAGATTGTTGTAGGATGAGAACAATTCAATAATTCAAATTTTTCTTTCCCGAAGCACTTTTGTGAACCATATAGAAGCCATTCGGGTTTTCTGATAACAGGTTATATTTTTTACACACTTTAAACGTTGAACCGTTAAAACTAAACGGTGATTGTTTAAACTATTTGAATTGTATTAGATAAAAAGCTGCACGTTATACAAAAGGATTTCTAAATTTACCTCCATGAAAGCCAGTAACCACTATAACAATTATAGATGTATCAAAAGCCTACCTAACACAAGTGAAGGGTTCTAACCACACATTCCTTCAGCAGTGGCATTTCAACGATTTTAAACGGCCGCCACGTTTACTTTTAGTAATAAATTATTTGATAACGTTTCCTAGTTTTGCTTCAATAGTGTGAAACTGTGTACACAATTTCATGTCCATTTGTTTAAAGTATTTCAAAACGAAAGTCAAACACGACAAACCAAAACTGGTCAATATATGGGTAACGGAAGTAATTAAGGAAGTATAAACAAGACACTCAACTAATCGTGAAATTTAATACTTTACCTCTGTTCCAGCCTGTAGTAAACCTGTGTAAACACTCCTTTGCAGCAAAGCCAGTTTTAGGCGTATTCTTACCATACACAATGTATTGTGTGTAGGTATTGTGTACAGAGACAATGTGTGCACAATGTAATCCTGTTGTCTCTGCCGTGTTGTATCTTCTGAGCTGTCAGTTTGTATAGACTTAAGCTTTAATCCAACACCTTCCTTAGTGCAGCTTTGTACACTTGAGTTATCTCCAAAATCTGTGACAAGAACTGGTAAATGACTAATGTTCGAGCGTGTCAGCGTTTTTATTAGTTTTAGGTTACAATAAATATGTTTTTCAATTTTTAAAAGTACTGTATGCACAGTTGGACTTCCTCCTACATTAATGCAGCTCGAATAGTTTTCAAAAGTTTTTGAAGACTACTAATTTTTTCTGAAGAAATAACATAGGAAAACACCGGTCTTATACAATGATACGCTTTGAAGAGATCTCACGGCGCTCACCGCAAAACTAGTACACGCATGTAGTGCGGGTATTGTAGCTTAAAACTGCAGGCGCTGAACTTGTGCAGTGTTTAAAGCGAAAATTTGTCTCTTTCAATGCGATATATTTCATCAAATATCTTGACAATGTGACATGGAACCACTCTTAAATATGTTTAAAATAATCTGTGTTATTGTCTCCATGTAAATCGGGAAAATCAGCAGCCCTGTTGGTAATACTTGACGGAAATGCCCCAACTAAGAAGCAACAGGAAATAAAACACGTCATCCAAATCAATATAGCACTGAAAAGGAATACTAACTTTGGTGTACAATTAAATGCTGATGAGCAGGGTTTAAATGAAACCAAAATACATTCAAATTGTAAAAAATCGACAAATCAACATAATTTAAGAAATTCTCAAAATTTGCAAGTGCCAAACTTTAATACAAGCTTTATTTAAAAATAAAACTAATTACAATATGTTAAAAATTTACAACACAATTCCATTTACCATCAAACAAGAAGAAAACATCAAGCAATTCAATTATAGATTTAAATCATTTTTAACCTACAGATCATATTACAGCGTCATGGACATTCTGGAAGACGAATTATTAAATTATTTATATTATAAAAATTATTAAGTCAACTTATCTGGATATCTTACTATGTATTTTAATTTTGTTGTTGTTAAGCCTATGCACTTAATCAGCCAATGGTCTATCAATAAATAAATACCTTTAGTTAGTATTTGACTGTACTTTTGTTTCGTATTTCACAGCTATTTTCCTTAAAATAATATAGTTTGTGAAACACTCCACAGTAACATTGGTTTGTAAATAATTAACTTTAAGTAAGCAAAATCCAAGCACTGAAGCGAATTCAAATCTATCTCATGGAGACCTTTCAAGATCACTGTAAAAGGTGAGTGAGTTTTAAGATATCCTGCAGGTCTATTATGTAGATATTCAAAGTCCCATTTCGTTGAAAGTAGAACATGTAATAGTTGTAATAAGTTTCAATTTAAACAAATTGTAAATGATGCTATAACAACCCTCATGAACTCTCTTTTTCTTAATAAACCTAAATGATTTTAGCATTTTATAATTTTGTCTGCACATTCCATCTTCTTATAAAAAAGAGGCGTTATCGCAAATATGATCACGATTTGTAACGAGACTGCTACGTTTAGGTTTTAAACATGATTTGATATATCTTAAATAGTTCTACTAATGATAGTTCCCACTAATGACCACAACAAACATTATTGTGAGTTTTAAGTGCCGTCATTGGAGGGCTGACTTTGTATACGAAGGTCCACTTAAACATACCTTTCATTTTAAAATGATTTAATTAGAAACGAGCGTATAACAGTGAAAATAGTTTTGAAGCTATCATTTCTGTATGTAATATGAATGATATCGGACACAATGGGTTTAATAGGACAGAAAACAACTAAGACATCTGTTCTGAAGTTTGTAATGCCATGGGGGTTTACTATAGTTCATACAATGTGCAAAAACGGCATTCAAATAATATTTGAAAACTAAAAATGATTAGACTTACTAATTAAATACAACACGAGTATAAAAGAGATAAAGCTTCCCGTAAACACAGCTAATCTGTTAGCAATAAAACCTGCTGAGGAAGCCAATTAACTCAGCAAACAGAATCAGCATAGTATAGCACACTGGAGGAATCAATTACAGTACACTCCACACAGACGAACTGGCGTCAGCATTGAACAAGCTGGTCACAAACATGACCAACCAATTAGTACTCTCCACTGCTGAGGAAGCCAATTAACTCAGCAAACAGAATCAGCATAGTATAGCACACTGGAGGAATCAATTACAGTACACTCCACACAGACGAACTGGCGTCAGCATTGAACAAGCTGGTCACAAACATGACCAACCAATTAGTACTCTCCACTGCTGAGGAAGCCAATTAACTCAGCAAACAGAATCAGCATAGTATAGCACACTGGAGGAATCAATTACAGTACACTCCACACAGACGAACTGGCGTCAGCATTGAACAAGCTGGTCACAAACATGACCAACCAATTAGTACTCTCCACTGCTGAGGAAGCCAATTAACTCAGCAAACAGAATCAGCTTAGTAGAGCTTACACTGGAGTAATTAACTACAGTATACTCTACACAGGTGAACTGGCTTCAGCATTGTACCAGCTGGTCACAAACCTGACCAACCAATTAGTACTCTCCACTGCTGACGAATCCAATTAACGTAGCAAATATAATAAGCATATTACAGCTCACACTGGAGTAATTAACTACAGCATACTTTACACAGGTGAACTGGCTTCAGCACTGTACAAGTTGGTCACAAACACGACCAACCAATTAGCATTACCAAGTGCTGAGGAGGCCGATCAACTCAGCACACAGAATTAGTATAGTAGAGCTTACACTGGAGTAATTAACTACAGTATACTGTACACAGGTGAACTGGTGTCAGCATTGTACAAGCTGGTCACAAACATCACAAACCAATTAGCACTCCTAGCTGCTGAGGAGGCCAATTAGCTCAGCAAACAGAATCAGCTTAGTAGAGCTCACACCTGGTTAATTAAGTAGAGTAAATATATTACATAGACCAAGTTATACTCCATAAACGTAGACATTGAATAAGAAGGCAAATACGATTGTTTTTTATATCGTGGGAATCTGCTTGTTTTGTCGTGTGTTGTGCATATTATTTGAGTTAATCTTATGGAACAGTACTAAACATATAAATTATAGAGGGTCGACCAACATTTGACTATTGGTCGCTGAGTTTTGCCCGGTCATTTTTGCTATAAAGCACACAAGTCTTTAAATATCTTATAAAACAACAGAAACATCCGTTGTTTATAATCACCAGCAGTAAAAAAAACAAAACAAAACAAATGACGCACCTACGGTTATTAAAACCAAGATTTTCAAGTGTTACGTTTCCCACATAGTTTGATTAAATATAACTTAAAACATGTACCTTTAAATCTAAGATGATGTATTATGATGTAGTTAATTTTGGCACACATTAACTCAAGCCACAAGTAATTTATTTTAGCGCCAAACATTCTATTTCACCATCCATTAAAGTAATTTGCATTAGAACAATACGACATTAAAATTTAAATTTCTTGTTTGTTTAAAGTGTTACATATTATTGTACAACTTCAACCTATTATGAACGTATTGTTATACAATGTACTATCAGAACTTAGATTGTCAATTCCTTCCACTGCAGCTACACATGCTGAATCAATGTCGTATTGTCTCAATGGATATGTTTGGTTGTCTACACAATAGAGTTATCTATCTGTTGAGAACACGAGCATGTGTCTCAGTATTGTGACTTTTGTTATATGTGATTTATTGTCTTCCCATTAGGTACGTTTAAAATTTTCATTTATTGGTTAGTTATAATTTAAACTAAACAAATTCAATCAATATATTTAATATGTATGTGTGTTAAAGAAATGGTTTATCCGTAGAAAAATCAATAAGAAATAAATACAAACCAAAATAATTACAAATACAAATTGATTAAACTTTTGATTATTTAAAAGGCTAAACTGGATAAAACTTCTTTGACAGTTCATTACAAAAGTGACAGAACTTTCCTTTAACTCTAATTTGATGCTATTAAAACTTTGAATTCCCCCTGAGTAAAGCGTTGTATTATAAATTTATTTCTTTAGGCAGAATAATTAATTTTACTGATTATGTAAATGGTGTTATGGTATGTCTAAGGGTTTACCGTAATAAGTCCTATAAAATACGTTGGCTTAGTGAAAATCATCTAAAACTCTTTGATGGAACAAGCCACCGTGTTTTAAAGTTTATTTCGTTTAATTGTTGGTCCTCTTAATTGCTTTGAACACAGCTCTTAATAGCTTGAATTCCTGTAATTTACATTTAATAAAACTTTCTTAATGCCATTTCACCTTTACAGCCAAAAGAAGCAATTAAGCAATTAGTTTAATTTGGGCTATTTTATGAATATGTTTGTGTTATGCACGAACAAAAGAAGAAACACTTTCCACAAACTCTAAATACATTAATAATAAAAAATAAACTTTAAATAGTATACTTCTCCTAACAAATATAGGAAATAGTTTTAAGCTTGAACTTTACGTTTAAATAAAACCTAACTATAAAACACATTGGAGTAATATACCAATATACGAGTATAGAACCCAGTACAGTATAGTGGTTACAGTGTATATTGGTTTACTGTAAAAACCAAGAATTGAAATCCATTTTCAAATATCTCATAAAAAAGTACCATTGTAAATAAACTGTAAAGTATTCTAACACTTGTGGGTTGAACTAGGCTTTTGTATACTTCTAGCAAAATCTTCAAATTATTCCAGCTTGTAACAAAAACCTACCTTCAATTTAGATGTAATATTTTGACCGTTCAACTAACTTTGAATTATTGTCTTGACCCATAACACAATTCGAACTAGTAAAAAAGGAAAACAATTCTCGACAAGGAAACAAATCGTGTCAAAGTCCAAGACAAAGTTCGGACAGCTCTTGCATTTTGAGCACAGCTGGATGTTTTATTGGCTAAATCTGACAGCGATAATTCAATTTGTATCCTACGTTCCTTTCTTTTAGTCAGGTACAGTTTTTATCACACAAACTGTGCATCAAAAAATACTACCTTACATTTTATAACTTTTCTTTTAAATTAATAATTTGAGTACATCCAAAACAATGATTAACTTACTGCCCCGTATGGCTAAAATTACAGAAATTTTGAAAAATTAGTTTATGATTAAGTTTGTTATGTATTTGGTCTGATTCAGTCCAACTATATTTTGAAATAACTTTCTGTCCATAAGTTTAAAGTATGTAATCGTACAACTTGAATGAAATGTTTCGTAAGTAAGTTTTATAATAATGTACAAAGGTTTTGGGGAGAAATTCCATATAAGTTTTGCTTTACACTAATGCGTCCACTTGCTTCAGCAAAGGAAATACAAAGTATTTAAGATCAAAAAAGTATTGCCATACATTAGTTTGGAGTAAAAAAATGTAAATTAGTTCTAGCACGTATTTAAACAACTGTCAGTCGAAAACAGTTCGAGTATAATGGAAGTATAGACGCGAAACGAAGCTATAACTGAGTGTGTCAAATGAATGTAATTTTAATTTAAAAATAACCAATTAGCAAATTTAAATAAATCAATACAAATATCTTGTCATGCCTAAACACATCTCGTTCTATCAAAACTGACACGTAATTAAGAGATCTAGACTGTAGTAGGCAATTATAAACCTTTAAAAGTAATATACTCTAAAGCATTTTAAATTGCATTGTGTTCTCAAAGATTTAGTTTAATAAAAGTGTTTTATATTAAACCAAAGTAAGTGTTAAACCTGCCTGAGGTGTCAAATATATCTTTATTTAGCAGAACCGGTTTCCTGCTTGTAACTGCACATATTCATCTGCTTGTGTGAGACCGGTCCTGCTAAATAAGTATATATCTGACACCTCAGGCAAGTTTTATACTTACGTTAATTTAATTAAAGGTGTCAAGGCTATTATAAAGATTGTTCTATATTATTACAGAGGTCGCTTTTCAACGTAAGTTATTAGGCTAATTAAACTTTGATAGTACCATAGCACGCTTCTGGTATTCATTAACAAAATTAAGCTTTATTTGTACCGCAATATTCCTCTAATACCTCGAAAACAGCTTAATTGTTTACCTTACTAATTACTCATTACATGAAACAATATATCAAACATACACATAACACTCTGCTTCACTCTTTACCTGTTCGAACTAAAAAAATCAGCTTTTTGCCTCAGAAAGGTTTGTGGTTTTTGTTTAGTCAGTTTAAAGTGCTTAGAAACTTTGAACACTTAAAGCTCCTGATGTTCTGACCTAAAATACAGTGACATTTTACATAACTGAATTGATTTGATTCTAACGTGGTCCTTTTTAGTGAGAGGCTCACTCAATGCATTTAGAACAGAGTAGTTTTAACAATACCACCATATCTTCCTTTAAACAAAAATCATAACTCACGTCTTCGTTGTTCACTTCAAAGATTCAAACGTAGCCAACAATTTTAGGTTTTAAAACATGACATAAGATAACGTATTGACAAGGTTCAATTTGGTCAGGATAGGAAAGTTTGGAATGATGTTTTGCTCTTTTATGACCGGAAGAAGCTTTCGGGAAACATGGAAACCACAAGCGTCATCAAAGAGAAGTGGGAAAGTTGGAACGACAACGATGCCGTTATATCGGGGCAAAATTAAGTGGAACCCTAAACTTACAACTTTGATCCCTTCCAGCAAATAAGCCCATTTACCAACATATTGTGTATTGGTTTTAGACAAACTTTGACCGCCTTAAAGACAATTTTTTATAATTATATTAATGAACAGCTAAACATGGTTTATTTCCTCAGTCATGATACAAACGAGGTTGAGCTTAAAAGCCAGTGTAACGCTAATTAGTAGTGCAATTAAATCTACTTACTTCTCAGAAGTAATGTTATTGTGTAATTAATACCATGTACTTGAGTACAAGTAGTGCTACATGCGCTAATTAAGCTGTTTATACGCACACAAAGGCGAAACTCTTTATCTGCAGTTCAGTTGTTAATTAAAGTTCTGTGAGCAGTGTTTATGGAGTAAAGGATTTTTTATAAATGCGTTTCCTGGAAATACGTGGTATTATTTCGTTATTAAGTTCTTAGCATGTGTCTGAAATGGGTTTGTTCATTTATTAGTTTCGTTTTCTTTCTTTTTTAAACAAATAATATCCTTCCGACAGCTTGACTAAACCTAAACCTTTACAGATGCTCTAAACAGATGACGTGCATGTTGACGTTTGAAGCATAATTACATGAAAAGTTATGAGTTCATCGTTAACTGATTAATATGTTTGTGCCTCGCTCCTGGTTGAAATTCTGTGGACAGATTTTAAGTAACAAACAAATAAATTGGATTTGTGGCGAATTGCAAAGTAAAAACTGGAAAATACCATCGAAGTGTCAAAAAGAGTTATAGTTGGGTTTACCGATAAATTCAACCATTCAGAATATGAAAACTCATCATATACAAAATGTTATTTAGACTAGACGGACTGACTTTTTTATACCCTTAGTTTTAGGCTTTCCAATGCACAGCATCACTGACTATACAACAATTTTCAAATTCCAATAATTTTTAAAGAGCACTCTTGTGTTTTTATACACGAAAACATATAAACAGCAAAGAGCTGGATCTAGGCCAAGATTTTCACCAATCACACACTATGCCAAGCTCGTCAAAATTGGTTTACAAACGATTGAGGTGTATTGGATAAAGTTACAAGAAGCAGCTGTGATTACCTCTTCTTGTATGAAGGTTGTCATAAAAAAATAGCATTTAATTATTAATAATCATAACGTGTGTTAACAGTGAAAACAAATGATCCTACGTCACAAATACTGCTTTAACACTTGTTCCCTTTACCCGTCAGGTTGGATCTTGAGCTTGGTTATTCTGTTAACAGCCGCCATCTTGGAGTTCCCCTTCCTCCCCTACCCTCTTCGTCTTTCATCTTACAATCTCTAATCACTGCTTAATACCTCAACTCATCAACAGCCTTGCTTATCAGTGTTAATCATCACCCAGCTGTGAATTAGTCAGCGGCAATTCTTGAGCTTCTCTGAAATTGCCCAGGGAATGCATCAAGCGTTAGATTTTAAAAGGGCAAAAGATTTTAAAACTGTATAATGTTTGATCAATTTAAAAAGTCCATCGAACATAAAGTTAGATGTGTCATCTAACATACAGTATCTTTATGTGGTTTATTTGTGGAAGTATTAATAATTATCTCGTCTTAATAATCAGGCAATGTTAAATACGGTTTGTTATTTGGAGTGAAATAATCTACTTTCGATTGAAATATAGTTAATTGAAGGCCTAAGCTTTACCGTAAATCCTAGAGCATTTCATCAATAGGGGACATTCAAAAAACCCCCTCTGTTCTGATTTTATGACCTGATTTCAGTAAACATTGGTATACAAATTTATTTCACCGTACTTAGCATACCTAGAAAATAAGCTAAGTTTAATCAGTCAAATTAATATGGTGAAAAAACAACTTTTTGCCACTATAGTCCGGATTTTGGTGGTGTTTGATGCAAATGAAGAATTCGGTCACCTGAATTATATATCATTTTTAATTAAAGTCGAATCATAAATCAAGTTTATACAGCATGTTCAGCGTTGTGAAAACGCGTGTAAAATTCCCTGATCCTTTCACATTACCCACTGTTAACATATTCCAACATTCATCCGAGTAACAAAGAATAGAGATCAGAAGGAATAAAGAAATACTTGAGAAGGAACCACAGCTTTGTAAGCCTCATGTTTCTGTCTTTTTGTCACTTTGAGGAGGAAGAAATAAAACACAAGTCACACCACATGTTTCTTTACTCGCTTGGATCCCGACACGGTTTTTATTGTTCTTCATGTTCTACTGACGTTTCAAACGAAGCTTTTTTGTCATTTCACTTGTAGCTTTCGTCATGAATGTTGTTGTTTTTAAATAGTTTTTCTCGCTCGTATTTATAATTATGCAAGAACTACGCATGGATTTCGATCATGTTTAACTGGTCTGGTACTTAGAGGGTGACCATTGACTACCTCAGTTTGTTTTTAGGTTTTGTTTCTAGGTTTAAGGTCTAACGTTTAACTTACAAATAGCTTTCATTGATCGTAAAACCGTTATTTGGGTTTCTTGGGTTTATGTTGAACATTTTAGTTGATAAATAGTTTAGTAAATAGATTCGTTAAACAAAATGGTACCGGAGAGTTTAATATGGTTTTGTCTCACATAAAACTCGTTACAAAACGATGTAATAATTGTAAAATGCTTAAATAATGGGGAGTTTTAAATCATAGATATTATATTTAGTATTCGGTTAAATATATTGTCGTGTTTAAATATTTATGACTCATATGTTTCGGAAAGAACTAAATAGCTTTAATGAAGATGTCCAATGTTGAGTTTTCAACAAACTATAAGTCATTATCGTTGAAATAAGGCCAACTGAAAATAAATAAATCCAACGCAGTCCAGTGAAATTGAATAAAATAAACTTACCAAAGCCATGGACAAAATAGTGCTCATACCTGAAAACAAAAACAGTACAATGAAACAGGATATTTAGTAGATACTTTTCTTATTAAAAATATGTCAAGCCTCTCTACGAGTTTTCAAACACACTGTATACCGCCTACACATGCTGTCCCGGTTCGTACTTATACGCAAGACGAGAATGTAATGTATGGACATGTACATGCTCATGTATGGACTGACATGCTCATGTATGGACTGACATGCTCATGTATGGACTGACATGCTCATGTATGGACAGGAATGTGTATGTCAGCTCAGTAATGGACAAGCTTGTACAGGTATGTCCAATACTCTCTACATGTACAACCTCTTAGCTGTAGATATACGGCATACATAAATGTTTACATATAATAATATTGGTCATACAAAATACAAAACAACAAATCTACGAGCTTTTATTTCGTAACTTTTGTTCCTTATACAAATCCTAACACAGAACTATGTTAAGCAAAATGTTATATATAACTTTATATATATATAACATTTGAATAAAAAATATACATATGTATATTATTTTGAACAAACAAAAATAATTTGTGATACTCATTAGAAAAGCAAAGCTAACCAATGTTATATGATAAACGTAAGTTTCTAGGATATAAAATCTTCTTCATCAAGCAAACAGTAATAAGAAAACGGAATTAAAACGTAGCACGAATAGTATGCAAATAATAGGCAAAGAATATATTTAGTTTTATAATGTAGTAGTTTGGTTCAAAAAGTAATTAATAAAAAAAGTGACTGAAAGATAATGATTGAAGAACGACAGTAACATATTGCATTTAAGTTTAAATCAATAACATAGTTTGGGTTATAATCTTTATTACATTATCAAAACTATTTACTTTTCAAAAATATCGTCAGATGAGTTGTATTTCATTGATTGGAGAAATAATTGCAACGTTAAACAAATAGTAAAGATGTAGATAACATCATAAAAAATCCTTTTTCTTTAGGGTGAAACCTATCAAAAACATCGTTTTTATCTTAGACCAAACCCGAAAAAATCAAAATAGAAACGTTGTTTCTGAAAGACCTCCCCTAATTATAAAAACAAGTTTGTTGTACTTTTGATGATAAACACGTTGGGTTTGAAAAATCTCAGGCTAGCACAAATTTACTATTGAAATATTTTAGTATTGATTTTAAAACTATATTATTATACTATTTGATGTACATTTTCATTATTTACGAACTTTAATAAAAACGTAACACTTGATAAATTGCGATGTTATTATTATTATACTGGATTTAATAATTTAGGCTTTTAAGTCAAATCCGTAACGTTTACAGGTTGCATATAACAGATATAAGAACAGACAAGTGTGTATATAAAATGCTTAGATATATTGCTGGGTAAACTGTGCTGGACATATATCTTTATGTAACATGATACGCTATCTGACACAGTAGATGGATTGAGAACCGAAGAATATCGACAAGTTCTACTTTGGAATTTGTCATGTAGAATGTTATATGACAGTAACTATGTTAGTATGTCAATATTTTAAACTTCACTTGATAATGTTTCATATAACAATTTATAAATCATTACTGATTGAAACTGGATGAAGGATATCTGCTGACTTAACTAATAGGCGAGTGATGTTATTGTTTATATCTGGGTTTATAGATATCGTAAATTTTCCAAGCCGTACTAGTTCATCAGTTTCATGGCAAGACAAGGTTTTCTTGCCACAAATTATTTAACATCTTAATACGAGCGAAAAAATTTACGTAGTTTGAAAACAACATTTCAGATTTTGATGTTACGTTTTTATTTATAATTAAAAAACACTGTATCAAACTAAGAGAGCGTTTTAGTACTTTTGTATTAAAGTTTTAGAGATACTGCAAGCTTAAATGGTTTGGAAACTAGAGTTCACATGTTCATTATAACAAAGATATAAGTTAAATCCTACATCTTTGATTTTGAATTGCGTCAATTGATTGGATGATTATAACAATCATAATCCTCGTTTATATGACATTGCTAACACTTTGAACGTTGAGATGCAGCCTGTTATTACAAAACCAAGTACTCAGGTGATTCAACGACTTCTGTAAAATATTCTCAAATGAAAACCACTCTGACTGGTTAGAAAATCTTTAAATCTTCAGCGAACAATATAAACTCCCAATCAGTAAGCAACACTCTTAAGAGGGTCTTTGATGGATACCAAAGAAAAAAAGGAGACCTAATTTATACTCTTGGGTTGCAATGGAAGAGTTACAGGCTGATAAGCTGGAATTCGGAGTGGAACATATTAAGGACGATTTAATATATCGAAAGCCATTAAAGTGTTTGAGTCATTAGAAAACCCCTAATTGACGGAAAGGTTCAGCCAAAACATCTCCAAAGCAGAAACACAAATTTAATTAGCACCAGAACCACAAATAAAGCGCACAACCTTTGTCTTGAATAAAAAGCTTAATTAACAAACGTAGCACCTACTCGTGCTAAAGTACATGCTATTAGTTACACAATAAGTCGCTTCCAAGAGGTAAGAAGCTTTAACTGCAGTAATAATAATTAGTACTACGTTGGCTTACAAGCTAAACCCTCTTTGTTTATTAGCATCCTGGTTGGAGAATAATAACACAAGTTTTATGATTTTAAACATTATGGAAGCTTTATTTGAACTTATGAAAGACTTTTAAAAATATGGGCTATTGCTGATATGATGGCGAATGTGTTTTGCTGGAAGGGAACAAAGTTATAAGTTTTGGAATCCCCTTAGTTTTACCCTACATTCTAAAGATAAATTTTTCAAAAATCGGCAGACTTTTTAACGTGCACGTCATATGTTTAAAGAATCATATCAAGTTTTAGCCGAATTAGTCAAGCTATCAGATGGGTATTATTTATTTAAAAATAGGAAGAAAACGAAGCTAATAAATGAACAAACCCATTTCAGACCCATGCAAGGAACTTTATAACGAAATAATCTCGTGTATTTCCGGAACAACCTGTATAAAAAAATCCTTTACTCCATAAACACTGCTCTCACAGAACTTTAATTAACAACTGAACTGCAGGTAAAGAGTAAAGCCTTTGTGTGCGTATAAACAGCTTAATTAGCGCATGTAGCACTACTTGTACTCAAGTACATGGTATTAATTACACAATAACATTACTTCTGAGAAGTAAGTAGATTTAATTGCACTACTAATTAGCGTTACACTGGCTTTTAAGCTCAACCTCGTTTGTATCATGACTGAGGAAATAATACGTGTTTAGCTGTTCATAAAATATTAAAGTTATAAACAAAATGTATTTAAGGTGGTTAAAGTTCATCTAAAACCAATACAATATGTTGGTGAATGGGCTTATTTGCTAGAAGGGATCAAAGTTATAAGTTTAGGGTTCCACTTAATTTTGCCCCGATATAACGGCATCGTTGTCGTTACAACTTTCCCACTTCCTTTGATGACTCTTGTGGTTTCCATGTTTCCCATAAGCTGCTTCCGGTCGAAATGGAGGAAAATGATATTGAAACGCTTGTAATAATGAATCAAGTGGTTGTTGGAGTATTTTTTAGGCCTTTGACGTGTTGATTATAGTATGCATTTCCTTAAAGTTTATTGGTAAATTATCATGATAGAATGTAGCTTCTCTGGGAGACACGTCTTTATTTACTATTAACCCTAGAGCTTCTCAAGTTAAAAATGTCAAAACGAAGGGTTAAATGTAATTTCTTAGTTAATTTTATTAGTGAGTAAAGCCAGTCTTAAACGATCCAGTGTAAAATATAAATTATCTTACTAGGCCTACCAACAAATAATTGTTAATAAATTTATTATTATTATAAGCTCATCTAGTTGGTGAGTTTGTGTGCTTTAATAATGTAACATAACGTAAAAAGGCAACAACAACTGAATTGTACTCGTCCAACGATCGTAAAAGTAGTTTTCTGGCGTAAATAGAGGACTTAATAACGAATTGTTTACTCTTAGATAAACCGCACTTGAAACTAGTTCAAATTAAGGACCCAAGGTTATAGAATTGTGGCTGTCAAATTAAGCCAATAAACCAACCAACTCTGACTTAAACTGCTAGAGCTGTCTAAACTTGATTTGAAACTTGTGAATTGTTCTGTGATTTTCAACTCAAGTGTGTTAAATGTTTTAATATTTTCTTTGTTTTCCATCAATTTGATTAGTTTTCACTTTGTTGCCGTACAAATAACTGCAATACATTTCAGCAATTATTGCATTTCTTTTTTAATATGGAAGTAAATTCTGAACCAAAAGTGAAAGTGCACAAATAGTATCAATATTAGGCTATTGTTGGTGTATGATCTATATTTTTGTTGTGATTATAAAAGAGTATTTTTCAGTTTTAAATCTCTAAAAATATTGTTTCGAGTATGCTATTTCCTCATGTCTAAACTGTGGAACAAATTCAATCTAGACCAATTTAAACTACATTATTGATTCGATTGCCGGTAAAGGATAATTGAAGTTCAGAAAGTTTTAATTGCCCGGAATTCACTAGAATTAAAGCAAATTACAGAGCTGTTCAAAATGTCCTCTAAACTCCGGATTAAAAGTTTTAATTTGTTTCTAAAACATAATACTGTACATAGCAAAATAATGTTAAGTTTGCATGGAATATATCAGGTTGTTTACTTTATGGAATTAACTTTCTTTAGGACGCTAACAGTAATCATTTACAAAATTAATGAAATTCTATTTCTAAGAAAATATATTAATAATTCAGAGGTTCTTTCGAGGAAAACTCAAAGTTTTAATACATCAAATTATAATAAGAGGTAAGTTGAGTTGAGTTAATCATTTAATGGACTTGTCCGACAGGTTTCGACTTTTAAAGCCTTTAAATAAAATAAAGGTTATTGAATCAAATATAACCATTTTAATATTGTTTGGTGACTTGGGCCTCTGTTTGAGCTGCGTGTCGGACTGGTTTATCTTTACAGCTGGTCATAAGTATGAAGCATTTCCTATTCACTAATATCTTAAACAGCTTATTGGGTTGATCATACATCAACAGGCAGGGTGTGAGCCAAACTTAAGAAACTAGAGTCCCGTTTGAGTTTTTTTCTTCAACTTGTATATTTTATTTGAACCCTCAATATCAATCCTTTAATAAAAACTCAGTATGAGACCGAAATGAAAAACGCATTAGAAACCAGGTCGACACGCTAAAGCGCCAAAGTACAAGAGTGAATAGAATTTCCTTTGCAATTTGTTACTCTTGTTTGCTTCGTTCACAGACTCGCTTTGGAATTAGGCCGTTCTAATGCCAAGTGCGTTACAAGGCTGTTCGCTACGCTCAAAGCCTTTTTCGGCCTCAACTTTTCTTGTTTGACAACGACAAGTGTTACGAGGCTGTTTGGTACCCGCAAGCCTCGCCTCGACCTTAGGCCTCAGCTATGTAATAATATAAGAATTGCTTTGTACGGAAGTAATAATAATACTAGTCTTTATAAGTCTGGTTAGAAAACGAAATTAACAACACGTACGATTCTAGGAAATGAAGACACATTGGGACAGTTTTCAATACTAGGCTAACGGACGCTATCCACTTCTTGAGTTTATCCAGACCGATATGATTGGAGTAAGTAAAGAGTATAATAGTTCATTTGTGTACATTATACTGCAATTAATTACTCCAGTGTAAGCTCTACTAAGCTGATTCTGTTTGCTGAGTTAATTGGCTTCCTCAGCAGCTAGAAGTGCTAATTGGTTGGTCATGTTTGTGACCAGCTTATACAATGCTGACACCAGTTCACCTGAGTAGACCATACTGTGATTAATTATTCCATGGTAAGCTCTTCTATGTCTATTCTGTATGTTGAGTTAATTGGCCTCATCAGCAGCTGACAGTGCTAATTGGTTTGTCGTGTTTGTAATCATCTTTTACAATGCTGATGATAGTTCACCTGTGTAGAGTATACTGTAACTGATAACTCTAGTGTAAGCTCTAGTAAGCTGATTCTGTATGCTGAGTTAACTAGCTTCCTGAGCAGCTTGTGCAATGTTTTTGACAGCTTGTTCAGTGCTGACGCCAGTTCACCTGAATGAACTACGCCGTGATTGATTACTCCAGTGTAAGCTCTACTATGTCTATTCTGTTTGCTGAGTTAATTGGCCTCATCAGCAGCTGACAGTGCTTATTGGTTTGTCGTGTTTGTGACCAGCTTGTTCAATGCTGACGCCAGTTCACCTGTGTAGAGTATACTGTAATTGATTTCTCCAGTGGGAGCTCTACTAAGCTGATTCTGTTTGCAGAGTTAATTGACTTCCTCAGTAGCTGAGTATGTTAATTGGTTTGTCATATTTGTGACCAACATGTTCATTGCTGACGCCAGTGGAAATGTTTTGAGCATACTGTAATAACTTACTCTAATTCGAGTTAATCGAAAATAATTGTGTTTGCTGCGTTATATGAATTCTTCAGCAGTCACGTTAGTTGGTTGGCAGGTTTCTTGACGAGTTAATCCAATGCCAACTTCAGTTTACGTGTGTAAAGTACACTTTGCTATAGTCGATTGCTCTAATGTAAGCTCTACTAAGGTGATATTGTTTGCTGAGTTAATTGGCTTCGTCAGCACTCGAGTATGATAGTTAGCTTGTTTTGTAACTAGAATTTGAGTCAGGCTAATTGATCTCATAAATTACAATTTTTATCTTTATAGAGTTTATGTTATATCTTGTTGTAAAGTGTCTACTCCCACAGGAATAGACTGTACACTGTACGCAACCTGATTACCAAGGGCCTGTGGGCAAAGTGGGAAAGTTTAATATGATAAGTTGAGGACAGCCCCGTCAAAACTAAGTGGACCTTCGTATACAAACTCAGCTCTTCAATGTACAAGTACTTTCAAACTCGTATTAGTGTTCAGTTATCAGTGTAAGCTTCATTTAAGCAACTCCGTGTTTACGTGATAATATGTTCACTCCATTTTATATATTTTCTCCTGCAACATGTTCGTACGGTTTTAAACCATATCTAATATTTATAAATATCATCATCTTGGTTAATACTAATACAGATACTGATTCAAAACTCTCACCCCTAACAAGTTTATCTTTTGAATGTCCATAAGTTTTAAAAGTGCTTTTTTAAACGTTACGAGAGTACCTTGAATTACTCTTCGACCTGATTGGTAGTTTTACCAACAAATTAAAAATCAAGGTAACCGGAAATCAGAAAATTAAAAAGTATTTTGAGAACTTCTACCACGTATGACTGTGACCTTTTACTTCAAAAGGCATAAAGTACGAAACCAATGATGTTTTAAACAGATTTCTGACGCTCCGTTATTGATTGACCGTCAAAACATGATAATACCTTCACATCCCGATAGTCCGCAAACTAGAATATTACGAGATACGAGGCGTGTCGCTCAAGTGGGTAAAGTCGTATCTCAGTAAAATAAAATATCTTGACTCACAATCAGGAGAAGAATGAGTCATGGAGTCCCTCAAGGCTCTATGCTAGGTCTATTACTTTTGCTGTCCGTTAACATCGTTGGTTTATTGCTATATCTCGGACGACTAGTCCAGTACACGTACGACACTCCACGAATTTAAATATTGAAAATACATGTTTTTTGTTGAAGGGCCCTAAACGGGCTAAATCTGAATACAAATCCGTCCAAATTCATTTGTAACAAATTTTGGGACACGTTACAGTCCATCAGTCATGTTGAGGTCGATGTAGTTCACTCAAAAAAGTTCTTAGGACTCTTCCGAATGAAGATTGAAATGGGATTCTCATGTCGGTGACGTGTGTTCAAAATAACCTTAAATTTTTTGTGTTAACTTTTTTGATAACAACGTTTTATCATTTCCATTGGTTCAAAAGTTACGCTGAGAGAGAAGGTCTGGCTTTTTAAACACACTACTTAAAAAACTACTACTTTGTAAGGCAACTAACAGGGTACTAATTTTCTTCTGCACCCTTCAAAGCTAATTCAAGTGTACTGAGCTGCACTAAGGAAGGTGTTGGATTAAAGCTTAAGTATATACAAAGTGACAGCTCAGAAGATTCAACACGACAGAGACAACAGGATTAACTGTGCACACATTGTTCCTGAATATACCATTACAATAGTTATGCATGGCATATACACAATACTTAACTGGCTTTGTAATACGAAAAGTGGGTTCAACCGATTATAAGTGGGTTAACCGGGTTGTAAAGTATTATGTATACAACGCATTGATGTGGCTAAATTTTGCTTACTATGCAATAGTATAAATAGAGGTACTAAGACAAAAATGTTTGACTGGAAAGTTTGAGGTGAGTCACTGAAGGGAAGTGTAGACTGGACGGATAAAAGAAAAAGAGCTCGTCATGGACACAAAGAAAATCCAAATTTTTAAGACAGGTTGACATACTTTGCGTGGTCAACCTGGGCCTAACGTGAATAATAATTAATAAATTGAGGTGCATTGATATCGTAAATATACATACTTAATTGACGAAGTGAAGTAAAGGGCTTCGTTACAAATTAATTTTTAATGGGTGCATCTTGAATGTTCTAAGGTCTAGTAGCTTCAGCTTTGTTTTGGCGAGTAAGTCAATAAGAACTACGTCTTTTGGAAGTGCAGGATATAGAAGAGTCCCAGAGAGGCAGGGTAGGGGCACGTTTTTACGTTTTGCCTACCAATGCAACAAAATAATGTGATATTTAGATAAATAGACTACTTTGAAAGCACAAGTTGCAGACATTCTGACTCTGCTATAACGTTTTCTTGATAAGTTAGAGATCATATGACTTGTTTAACGGGTATGAAAGAAAAATAAAACCATTCCCGAAGCTTTAAATGATAAAATATTCGTTCTCGGTGGGTTTGCTCTCTAATTGGAACGTCCATACCAAAACCAAGTCACTTCGGGCAGTTTAGGGTAGATGAATAGTACTTAATTTAGTAAATAGGCTATTTAAAACATCTATTTAAATTGGTTTATTAAAAATATCTAGTAAAAGTAGTCTAAATCATTTTATAGGTTCAAATACCACTGTCAAAGCAACAGACAAAACATTTGCAACGCAATTCAAATAAACATCAGTCAAATATAAATGACAGACATGAACCGATACAATATTTATCGCCGTTTGTGAATAAAATACAATGGAACCACATAATTTATAACGGCAGATATACGAGTGATACGGCTTTAACATGTTGCAATGTCAATCAATCAGCTGTGATGCCTAATGAGTAATGTATCACGTGAAATCTAGCTTTGACCAGAATACATTCAACCAATCGCTCTTTCAGGTTCTGAATTTTAAATGATGATAAAATATAGAGGAAAAACTAAATGTGAATTGCGGCACCTTTGTAAAAGCTCTTTTCTAACTAATATTGATCAAAGCCGTTTTAGAGTTTTTAATGTTGACTGCGGATTTTCCTAACCCAATCATAACAGTTTACTTAAATTTCGAACTTGTATAATTATATGTTAGAAACATGCCAATTAATTTTAAAAGTTGTCCTATTTTTATAACTGTGTTGCTAAATCCAAAAAGTTAACACTAAAATCAAATTACACTAAATTTACTTGGTTCCGAAAAAACGATCATGGTCTGTCGTAATGGATTTTGCAGATAACTTGGGCTCAATAACATCAACATGCATGCCAAGGTCAATCAGTATAGGAACACAAACACAATTTTATAGGATGAAACACCATTTCGGAGGAAAAGCTCTTCCAAAGGCCACTTCCTGTGGACCAATTTTGCTGGTTAACAAACTTACGCTAGAGTTTTACAAGAGATTTTGTACACAATTTTGTGAAAACTGGACAAAAATGTGAGTTTTAAGTAGCCAAAAACGTACGAGTATGTACATAGGAAGTGTTGGAAGCTCAAAACTGCTTTCCGTTTTATTATACTACGTTTTGTTCTACATGGCGGTAGAAATGATATATCGATTTCCCTCAGAAGTTTGCTTATAAGCTCGTATAATAATTAGGAATGTGTTGAACCACACATTCAAGCACATGAAATGTATCACATGTCCAAGTATCCAGTCTGATGTAATATGTGTTGTTATAACACAATGTAACATGTGTGAGGGAAACAATAACATTTCAAACCCACAGCTCAGAAATGAGTCATTAACTTTGATTGTTGAAACAGACCAAGCGGTTGAATACATGTTGTAGTCATTCTAGCTGTCCACATTGATGGTGTTGGACATTAAACTGTCCAATTTTATTAGATAGATAAACCTAATTGATGCCCAATTGAATGCTTTGTTTTGAGTGTGATCAGTGAAACGTTTAAAATTAAGCATATCTGTAGTGTTTGTACTTAAATTGTATCATTGCTCATTAATCAATACTTTGTTATTTATTAATAAAGAAGGACATTGGGCTCTCTCCACGTCACCCATCATCGCCTGATTTATTCCAACCAATCCCGTGACAGCATCATCCCCTCTCACCCCCTGGTCCTAAGCTTCTGCGTCTCTGCAGTTAGGCATTCCACCATTAGCCATGTAACTGACAACACCTGTGTATTCCCGTGCTCCTGCCACCACAATATCTTTAGATAAATATAGAATAAATAGAATTCAAGAAATTTAGGTTTATCTGTATCTTAAAATTTTTCTGTTACAATATTCACAACGATATGAACCATAAAATGAGCCCAGACCCTAAAACTGTTTACTAGTTCTTGATTTCCAGTTTTTTTGCTGTTTTTCTAGTATCTCTTATAACTTTGTCATCTTTCAATAAATTTTACAAAGAAATTTCTTTGATCTGTCAGAATGGGGGTGGCCATAGCTTAGTGGTATAGTGTGTGCGTCACATCAAATTAGCCCAAATTTGATTCCCGGGCGCAGTGATAACTTGTCCTGATGGCCACTCCCGTGGTTTGGAAGTCACGTTAAGCCATGGGGCCATTCGATTGGTCATCAGGCTATTGATTAATGACCGATTTGGGGAACAGTCGGCCCTAGTTTGTAACAAAACTTTACCTCATCATCCATCAAAACACTTATCACACTCACATCAATACATATTCACCTTAAAATACCCCCTTAGAGTGGTCGGTGTCTCATACAAATATATTTAAAAAATATTCAAAATGTAAAAAGGTCTTAAAATACTATTTTTAAATACCGTAACGAAGCTTAACATGGTAAAAGTAGCAATCATTTTAAAGTGAGTCTTGACGTTCTAATACTTCTTTTACGTCACTAATCTTCATACCCCTTGCACTAGTGTTGGATAAACAAATATTTTACATCATAGAATAACTAAATCGTAATTTGTTTAAACCCGTTATCCTTTGGAACGAAGTTGAGGTCTAGTTTGTGAACCCCTAAAATATTCAATTTATTCGTAAACTGGTGGACACCAGAACACAGAAAACCAGATGTTTATTGTGCGCTATTCAATGCATAAATTCCCTTATAAACTAGGATCCAACTACGACACTTCCTGTATATGACGTCATATTACATTGCTAGTTTATGCAAATAAATCATGCAGTGTCAGAGATTATATCTAGCCTAGACATAAACATGTCCTGCATGTGATTTACCTGTGCTGCCTCCAGTGTCTGAATTATGCACTATGCACATTGCACATGTTGCATAGTCCTTGTTTACAAATAGGATACTATTTGAAACCATTTATTTATAAACCTATAGAAAGGTTATTGTAATATTCGTAATCACAGCCTGTGCCCTGTAGAGCGAGTGTTCTACAGAAAGGTTTAATAGCTATCCAACTAAAGAATAACTAAGTAGGGTTTGTTTAGTAGCCGACTATTAGAACTTGTAAGAGTTTTTGAACCAATCAGATTAAAAAATAACAATTTGTGTCACAAAAGTTACTTTAAGATTTTTTCAAGTGTACAACATATTTTGGGTTTGTAACGCAGTTTGTTGTTGTTGTATTTAAACAGGTAACCATGGCTAATGTGTACACTGTATTTCTTAGATGCAAGTTAATACAATATTCGTCAGGCTGTCCAATAACTAAATCATACATCAGTATGAACGAATGAATGAAATCTAGAACCATGTAGTCATGTATGTAACCGAGGTTATAAGCTAGAGTTTTCACAATACAATATTTATATACTGTATTCTTCTAGACCAGTAGTTTTGGAGCTAGCATACGATAAGGAACAAAGTTACACTACCCTCTTAGACGTTTGTTTAGAATTCCACTGTTCAAACAAGAGCTAATCATTATTATATCTTTGACAATAGTTTATACATTTGTGTAGTTAGTTTTGTCCTGACTTTGTACACTCAGAGCGGCCATGTTAATGCCCGGCACAGATCCTATCAGACAACAAGGGATGATTTACACAGCCCGGCCCAGTGTATTCTAGCACATCGCTGTACTGGATATGTTTTATGAGCCGCGTTCAACAATGCTGTAGTCACAGAACCCTAGGGTTGTACCGAAGATTATGTTATAATAGGTTGATGGCACATAGTTGCCGAATGGCTGGGGAGAGAAAATAAATATAAATGCGGCAGCCCAAGCACAGATAGTGCTAGGAGCGCTGCTGTCTACTCCCTCTTCGGCACCTCATACTCGAGTTGGTTTCATGTCGATGACCAAATTGTGCGACTTTCGAGAATAAATGAACTTTCGCTTGCGTCAGTGGCTCTACTTAAGACGTTTAAAAAAATCTCTTGCAGCGCTATTTGTGCTCGTGCTGCCGCAACTATGATGATTTTCCTGCCACAAGCCACAGTGGCCAAATCACACACTGACAATCTTTCATCAGATTGAAGATTCGAGCAACTGTTTTGCCACTATGATGCAAAATATTGGCTAAGTACAAGGACAGATTTTCAGACGCCATATTTTTGGCCGCCAACTGGTCAGAGCAAAAAGGAAATGTTTTCAGATTGTTCCCGAAAGATTCACACCAAGAGCTTCAAAATAGTATGTAGTTGAGAGGGGTACCAGTCGGGAAGTGCCTTAACACTTACTCGTTCAGTCACCAGTCACCTATACAACCGGCTTCATAGTATATTAATTATTTATACCCAGTTGTGTGTAATGCTATGCTATTAAGAACGTAAACAATATCACATAATAGTGCCACAATGCAATCAGTTACAATGTACAATTAGTGAACAAGCAAACAACAATAAAGCAATGATGATATTGTGTTTGACGACTATTCTCGGAATGACAACACCGTGAGCTATGCAGCTATAACATTATATATATGGGCTTTTGTTACACGTGACTAAATAGTAACCTGATTCGGCTATCATTAAAATGTATTTGGCTGTAGAAGTCTTAGCTTTGTATAACTTTTATTGGTTTTGTTAATGTTTTGGATTTATTTTAAAGCATTAATATACTGCATGTAGTTTACCCAATCGTATTGGAGGACATGCACTTTGTCCATTGTACCAGACACACCTCTCCCTTAAGAAAATGGCAGTTACATAATACATAATATTATAATGTACATATTTTTAAGTGTAAATAATACAAAGTTTGCTTTGTTTAACGAGGAAAAGTCAGGATGACAAAGCCCTCTTTATCACTCAAACTCGACCTTTACCTAGCATTACCTTCAAGTCA
Source organism: Matsumurasca onukii (assembly GCA_018831715.1). NCBI lineage: Eukaryota > Metazoa > Arthropoda > Insecta > Hemiptera > Cicadellidae > Matsumurasca > Matsumurasca onukii. The sequence goes on from CM032058.1 coordinate 83,533,398, forward strand.
CTTGAGCAATTGTGGCTGAGGGGTTGAACCCACGCAATCGCACACGATAGCAATCCGCCACGGATCCGCTTGGATGTAAATGAATGCAAACACCTACACTAGAAATGTATTTTTATGAAATCCTAACTCAAGAAATAGTAAAAAAGGTAAAGTTTGTCTTAATTAACCGGGTGAAGTTAGGACTACAAAGTCCTCTCTACCACTCAACCTTTACTTAGCGTTACCGTGTAGTCAATTTACAAATGTAAGTGGTAACTGCGGGGATTGAACCCGCACTAGCGGAGAAATAAGCTCCGGAGTCGCGCACGATCTAACCCGCCACGGGTCCGCTCAAATTAGCACTTCTTTCACAATGGCTGTAGACAAATTAAAGCAGCGGATTTCAAACCGATCCCACAAATCAAAAGTTTTCCCAATAAATTTAGGCTACTTATTTTATCTTGCGCACACGAGCTATAGACTAATATCGAATAAAGCTGTTGATGGTCATTACAATTTTGTTTGTAAAATTAGACATAAGTTAATTCTTTAAAAATACATCAAGAGCAGTTTAGTTTAATACAAATGCGCTGATTATGACTAGTATATTAAAGTTTCCTGTTCTATTTCTACTTCAACTCGAATGGTTCTTTGAGCAGTCACAAAACGCTAATCGATTTCTCATTTACCCTTACCTCAACCATCGATGTAATGAAAACCAAAACTCAAAACACACGAGCACTACATTTATTAGTAATGATAGAAGCTTTCAGTTCAGATAACCACAAACACTCTGATTACTGTCACATAAATGCGCCACACTTTTAACGTGACGTCACTGACGCTGATTTCCACGCTCTGATTCATCTGACGTCACAGACCGCTAACAGTTTGTATATACAGTAATGAGCTGATTAGTTGTGCAAAGTAATTACTGCGTGTGCCAGCCGGAAAATTAACTACTTCGTCTTTATTTGTATCTATCAAACTGCATTGAGCTAGTCCATGTATCCAACTAGAGTGGATATGTATGCGATACGTTATATTTGAGGATATATCATCGTCTGTTTAAATTTTGCTATATCTTTATTGGTGGGTATTTGCGAGAAAATACATAATCTGGTTAATATAATAACCACGCCCTTGCTGATACGTAAGTATTTGCTCCATTTGATAAGTGGTTAAAAGTAAAATGTTCTATTTTTGTTTGATTCTGTCTCTGCACAAGTTCAAAGTACAATTTTTACAATTGTACAGAAGGTTAGTTGTTTTTTAGCTTTCACTTATCTTTTCAAATATAAATCGACTGAAAACCCATAGTTATATTACACAATACGCACTTGAATAAAGAAGATAATATCGCATTAATTTCTTTAAATCATGCTAGAAAATTGTACAATCTGTAAAACGCAATAATTAAATAGCTCAATTTATATTTCATAATTTTAAAATTTAATATCAAAATATTTTTAAATTTAATAATAATCTCGCGCTCAGCACCTTTTTAATCCATTCTTACTAAATGATCGTACGACTTTACTCAAATCGATAAGTTTTACATCTAAACACTGAAACTTGACACAAAATAGAAAGATTATTCACGACCCAGCTACAGAAAACTCACGCCTAGAATAACATAAATGACTTAGTTTGCGAAAAGGTGGGCCCCATCCACTAGAATGGGCCTCAATTGTCCCAAGAGGTACCAGTGCCGAAGCCGGAAGGGTCTGGAATGGAGTCGACCGTATAGTGTGCGGCTGTTGGTTCGATTATGCAAACTGACATCTCCTGGAAATTCAGGGTGGTTTTAGGTGTACTGCAGTCGTTGCAGTGTGCGTTCTACCTAAGCGAGGGAAAATTCTGCAGTAATATTTTGAACTCCGAACTTCAACTTTGTAGTCCAATTTGTACAATGCTATAATTATACCTGTCTTGAAACTACAATTAATATAATTTGAAGAATTAAGTTTGTAAAAAACAAATCTGTTTCACATACCTGCTCTGACTTTGCTCTCCCTGGACACTATGGATCCCACACTGTTGGTAGCGGTGCACCTGTACACAGCCACGTGGATACCGCTGCTGAACTCTTCCTGAGGGAACGGTGGGAAGAACAGACTCCCGTTACTCAGCACCTCTCTGAAACATAATCACAACTAGTCAGTGATGGTGTTTTAGGAGTTACGAACTTAATTTTGCTTTGAAAACCAACTTTGGTTTCTGTCAATAACGTCTAACCCGCTTCACAGCCATTTTCAGTAAGGGCTGTAAATGAACCGGATCCTTCTTTTGAAATTAAAATTTTCTTTTAGTTTTACCTGTATCTTACTAAGAACAAAGGCTGGAATCACGACTATCATCTAAAACTTCCAGTAAAGACCGCGACAGTAAACTATTTACAGTGTCTCCTCAGTCTTTGAGTCCACTAATGATGCTCTATTGTAAAATAAGCTAAACGTTCGGCACTGTAAATAATTCATTGGTGCGGTCTGTGCCAGAAGCTTTAGATGGTATTCGTTACCTTTAACTAGTTTTAAAACAAATCTGAACTGTTATATTTTACGGTTTAATCAAGTACATAAAATTAGGTTGGACTTTTGAGCCATTTTAGGTTTTACCCACCACTTTCACGGTGTGAATTTTGGTAAACATTTCACCCCTAAGCATTACTCTTTATCCGTGGTATTGTTATAAAGTAAAATCAGCAATAAAACAGTTTTGCTCGATTAAGGAAACATTTATTGAAGTCGCATAATATGATTGGATGCAAAAAGTACATAGGTGTTATTAATATTCACGTTTAGGCCCAGTTTTGACAAGTAGGATTTTCCTTGTGTCTAGAGTTGCTTCATCCTTTTAGAATGAACTCTCTTTCTTTCATTGACTCAAGATAGTCCTCCTTTTTAGTGATAAATAATTGTATCATAATACAATTTGTGTCTTATACTTATAACTTCTTTTTCGTTCTCAACGTAAGTAGCAGTTTGTTTTTGAAATGATAAACATAGGCTAGAAAGAAATCATAATGGACACAATTGTAAAAGCACGATCTTTGGTTTCGTTCATAATTGGTTTAACTTCATATCGAAATCTGTAATATGTTTCACAGTTAATGCTTTATTTAAATTATTCGAGTATCTGCAGTAATGATTCGTCATTACGTAATTTATATAGAAAGAAAACATCTTGATTTAAATAAACTCTCGTTTTGTCACTATATAATAGTTAATAATAAATACTGACAATATTCAACTCACAATCACCATATTTTGACACGCATTTAGTTCCAATTAGAACTGTTTACTTTCCAATGTTTACCTACAAACACTCAAACGCGTGTATCGATGGCTGTCATAATTGCCGCACTTATTATCAAAGCTTTTAAGCTTGGATACAAATATAAAGCGACTAATGCATCGCTAATTATCGCTCTAAAACCCGACACTTTTGTCAAAGTGTATTAACACATGCGTAATTGGCTATTTTCACTTTGTTGTAAGTGATATTAAACAGTACATTAAATGTTGGGAAGTGCATGGTGGAATATTTTCTGGAATTTCTTTGACAAACGGTCATTTAGATTGCTTTGTATAAAACATAAATGGAAGAAAAAAATTGTGAATTAAAACGTATACAAACGTTGACATGTTTTCATTGCACATAATTTTTTTTGTGGAGTTTTAATTTGTTTTTGGTTTTGTATACGAAGTTTTCTGAACCTGTACTGCCCGGTCATTTTGGTGGTAAGTGACTAAGTAAAATAAAACATTTTCAGTATAATCTCACTTGTCTTCATCTACAATATATTTACTAAAAAGCAACAAGTTTGTTAAATGTTTCAATTTTATAAAGCGTCAAATTACTGGGTATTACAGACACAAGTTAGTTAAAAGACAAACCACAGAACGTAAGAACTCAGAACTCAAATTAATTTCACAATAATAATATTGTACAATAGTGTCATTTTACAAAAGATCCTTATAATATAAGTACACCTAATACAAGAACTCATTTAAAAGACAAATCAATAAATTATTGACACTATAAAATGAACGTTGTAACAATAGCTTCATGACTCCCCTTTCCTAAGCTCCTGCGGTATTTCTGATTTGAAAATATTGTGGAAGGGCGTTAAGCAATGAAACGCTATTGTATTTCAAGAAGAAACTTGATTAATTTGTGTTCTTACAATGTTATTCATGACTGGGACTCGTGGCGTGGTCCTGTAATCTGGCTTCATGGTGGTCAGGTTTTTAAGAATGATATAGGTCTAAAGCGGCTCAGATAGTCTCAGTGATCATCTGATGATACCCTCATCAACTTCCACCATCGTTTAAACATATCAGACCATCACCTGCGTGGTTCGGAAGTCACGTTAAGCCGTTGGTCCTTGTATTTCCATTGGTCATTGGGCTATTAATTAATGACCCATTCTAAGGAAGAGTCGGCCTTAGTTTGTAACAAGACTACACCTCATAAATCATTACTACCACTCATCAAACTCATCCTTCATCACATATTTGCCTTAAAATACCCTCATGAGAGTGGTCGGCATCTCAAATAGTGATTTAGCTTTGAAGTTAAACGAAACAAAACTCTTAAAACATGGTTAGCTCTCCAATAAGCCTAGTGAAAACATTTAGAACAGGATGACCTAAAAAAAACTATTTACTTATTCATACACATTCAAGTCACATGTTTCAGTTGAGATTTCCGGGTTAAACGCCAAGAGTCCAAGGTAAGAGAGTTAGCGAAGGTAGTTTTCCAGACAATTTGCAAAGCCGGAGTAAATGAGGCGAATAGCAGACACAAGTGCTCGTTTTGTTGTTCAGCTGGAGTAGAGACAAACAGAGAGAGGCTTTTAAACAACGATATGGCATTAGTAGGATGAGGCTTGGAATGAGCTTTTGGCTCGTTCTGACTTAGATGAGGGGTTTGTATTCAACCCCCATAGCCAGGCAGACACGGGCTTGACATCATGTAGTAGAGATCAACTGGGTGAGTATTAAATGGGGGGCCCTCTCCCCGGATTTTGTTCGTGGGTGGGTGAAGCAAAGTACGTCAAAAGCAACCTTAAGATCCAATAATAACATTCCCCAAAGGAGTTTTAAAAATATTACCTTTAAAACTCACCCTGTATAAATAATTAGTTTATTGCGCTGACACAATTTTTGATGTTACGCAATTATAGCTAAGACCTTCTATATATTCTGGCATAGCCCTTTTCATTCCCTTTCAAACATACACCTATGTCCATCTACCAATTTAAATTTAGTTCCACTTTAGCCAACCCGTTATTGTCTTCCACGCTATCTCAATCATGGAAGACTTTGCAAGGCATTGACGTATTAAAAAATAAATTATAATAATTGTTCGTAGAAAACTTTTGAGTAATACTTACGAGCTAGTTATACTTACTTAGTTATAGTCGTGAGCTTTCCTATTAAAGATCAGTAACTGCCATTTCGTTAAAATATTTATAAATTTTTAAAAATAAAAAAAACTTTGAATTGTTTTACGATGCATTTTGTTTTAGTCAAGTTCCGAGAATTCCAAAGAGCTTATGTTATATTTACGAATACAAAATAACCCAATTAGGTGTATGGATTCCAGCTTAGAGTAGCAGGAATACGTTATATCCAGGACACGTGTACAACAATGCATATCAAGCTCTATTGTAGGGCATCATTTCCAGGCATTGTAGTGAGAGTATTGTGGCTGGGGGAAGAACAATTTACTGACAAATTCAATACTGGTTGATCTCAGCTGATACCTAAGTTGTCCATTTATAAAAAGCTAGCCACATTCAGGGTGAGTTTTAAATGCCCCCTCCACCTTAACTTTTGAAAAAGAGAACATGTTTAAATCAATTTGGGGAGTGTTTTTAAAGGATTCTGAAGTTTGTTTTGGCGTACTTTGCGTCACCCACCCCCCAAAAAAGGGAGGTGGGCCTCCAAAATTTTAAAATACAAACCTCTCCTTTGTGACACCTCAAAAGAAAGGGAATTTTAACACAAATTCAACTAAGCACAGAAAGTTTCTTATCTCAACTGATTTTTGTTATACCAATCTAAACATGAGATAAAATCAAGTTTAAAATGCCACATTTCACATACAGTTTATTTTGAATGACAAATTTTTCTTCAAAATAAATTTAGGTTAACATCACAATTCTATAACATAATTTCATACGGTATTTTGGAAACAATTTTGTCATTTATAGTAAATTGCACGTGAAATTTAGCATGTTAACCGATTTTTGTCATATTTTGATTGGTTTAACAAAACAAAAGTCGAGATAAAAACTCTCATTGCTTCGTTGAATTTGAGTTAAAATTCCCTTTCTTTTTCAGAGATGCAGTGGCGTGGTTTGTATTTAAAAACTTGGGGAGGCTCTCCACCCCGGATATCGGGTAGGGGTTTGTGACGCAAATAACGTCAAAACAAACTTGAGAATCCTCTAAAAACGTTGCCCAAAGGTTTTAGAAATATTCCTTTTTAAAAGTTAAGATGGGAGGACATTTATAACTCACCCTGTATAGCTGTGTTTTCATTTTAAACATAAAGAAACAAATTTAAACACTTAAACCTGTAAAGAGAGAGTTAAAATGCTACAAGATGGTCGTCATGTTTAGCGGAAGTGACATAATGTTAAATGAAAACAAAGCGGCTGAAAGAAGCAAAGAAAACTGACAAGTTGACTTAAAGTTTTCTGACAAGTTTAGAAAGTGACTGACAAAATTCTGCCGCCTAAAAGAAGCTTTGTTATTACTTTTAAATCCTTTTCTTAGTCTGGGTTCATTCTCGTAAAAAATCAAACCCATGTTTCTAAAATTGAAGTTTGTCTTTTGTTGTTATTAAAGAAACGGTCGAGGCCGATTGTGATTTACTTTGACGCTTTCTTTACGAAAAGTATTGAAAGGAAAAATCCCAAACAAATTTATTTGCACCCACTAGTGAAGCAGAGGTTGTTTGGATTAGAAATGAAAATTTAAATCCTAAGGTAAAAATATTTGCTTAATTTGAACTAATCCGTTTGAATAGAAAATACAAATGTGTTTGCAAAACATGCTTACCTTTGTATAATAAAACAAAATTATAATAAAATCAAGACGGAAATATTAAAATTGTATTTATTATTGTAAGTGTAAACGCCTAGTAAATATCTCAAAACGTTGCTAGGCCATTATGGTAATAATACAGCTAATACGAAATCTCATTGTATGTAATCATGTTATAACCGTTAAAATGATATCAAGTTGTGTTGAAATTCATAAAAAATGTATGCACTTCGTTATGTAATCCACCATGAACTTTGTAACTGTTTTATAAATTCTGACAATTGTGGAGTACCTGTGTTTTAAATGTGTTTAATTGTACATGAAATTTAGAAATTATGAATATATTAAATGAATATTCAATATAGTCAAGTTTGTTTTAAATGAGCAAACTGTTTAATCAGTAGTGACTGTTTAAAATAATAGTAAATAAATAATGTTAAACCGTATAATATAATGAATAATATAATGACGAATAATAAATTACAGTAATACTTCCACTAATTACTCTCCACCGGAATAATAAGAAAGTATGCGTAGTAATTTCAAAGTCTGATGACCATTTACAAACTAAACTCAGAAAATATCCTGATCGTTGAAAAATTGTCGCTGAACGAAATCTTGCAAGTAATGGAGAAAGTCAGGGGTATAATGATACGGCGAAGGGCGGCAGGTTTGCAATGAGAAGTGAAATTCCATTTCCTCCCAAATTGATAAGTTTAAAAACACGCGAGCCTGAAATAAGAGTGACTTTTCTTGCAGCGTTATAAGACTTGATTCGAAATGTCTTTTGTTCTGTAATTATCTTGCTTGTGTGATATTTCAAATGAGATTTATACACGGTGAGTTTTAAATGTACCCCTTCTCACGTTAACTCTAGAAATAGGATATATATTTTTAAACCCTTTGGGAATGTTTTTATAGGATTCTTAAGTTTGCTGTGACTTTGAGTCACAAACTCCTCACAAAAACCTGGGGGGGAGAACCCCCAAATTTTTAAATATACCCCCCCTTGTGGCAATTTAAAGACAAAATTTCAACCAAATTTAACGACGTATAGATATATATTTAACGACGCTTTTTGTCTCGACTCGTTTTTTGTTACACTAATTTAAAGATGACACAAAATCAGGTTTAAAATGCCACATTCCGAAATTTATTTAGAATGACACATTTTTTAAAAATTACTTTGAGGGAAACATCACAACCCTATAACATAATCCTATAGAGTATTTTGAAGAACATTTTGTCGTTCAAATTAAACTTCATGTAAAATGTGCCATTTTCAACCTGATTTTGTGTCATATTGCTATAACAAAAAGTCGAGTCGAGACAAAAACATGTTTCTTTGCCTCGTTGAATTTGTGTTGAAATTTCCTTTCTTTATGGTGCCTGGGAGGGGTGTTTAATCATTTGGTGAGGAGGGTGGGGGGTGTGGAGTTCAGGCGGTGAAGTACGCCAAAACAAACTGGAATCGTAAAACAGAGTTGGTTTGATTTATATGTTTTTATAGTAGCATGGTGCATATAGATGCCTTTTATAAAGGTTTAATATAACTTTCTCATACGTAGAACCAGGCTACTCAAGCCATTTTAAGTCATAAATTTTAGGACAACTATGTATATTCTCAATGAATAAAGTAATTGTTGGAAAACAAATTTATTTATATAGTTTGGTTTTTCAATAAACCATAAAACAGTCGGGTTTCCAAGCATACAAGTTAAGTAACCGCAGTTATCCGCACAATTTCCTGAACTTGTCAGACTTAAAATATTTGAAAGAGAAATGTTTTGGCTCTAAACTTACATTTAATCGAGAACAGATTAGAAAGAATTATATTTTAAAGCATTTGTTAAGAAGATTTTTTGAATTGAGATTCATCTGTTTGGTAATGAAGAATATATTTTTAATTCTCACATATTTTGGTTGAGTTTCTTTCTTGAGTATTCTTTACATTTAATTATAAACAAATGTGGTGAGGTACCAACAACTTAAAGAGAGTTTTAGATAGTAAATTTAGTGATTCGTGCCCAGCAAAACAATGATCTTCAACAAAAAATGATTAGCCAACAATGTAAAACAGCCGTTAATTTAAAGAATTATTTTCAATGAATGGTTCAACTTAAATATTAGCACGGTGAAACTACGAGAAGTGGCTTCTTTCCACTTAAAAAATAATAAATCAATGAAAATTGTTGAAGGTGGTTGGTTTTTGTTATACAAAAAGGATACTCACAAAATGTACGTGTTATTAATAAAGAAAGTTTGTAACCAACCGTTATTCTATAATACCTAAGCACTGTTGAGTTAAATGTTGATGTAACTTTAAACAGTCTATAAATATACCAAAATTATGAACGTTTCTTGACACATTTCTAAATGGCGTTCAAATTAAAAGCTGAGCCGACTTTCTTTTGTTACTTTTCCTCTAACACACTTAGAATCTGTGTATTTCCATTTTATATTATTTTAAAAGTTTTGTATGGTAACTTTTATTTATACATAAATTTACTAGGAACAAAACTTTTACAACAGAAATAGTCGTACCTAGATTATTTTCATTTATAATTCGGCGTTACTAAACTGAACTGGTGCTCAAAGAAATACTTTTACTCAGTAAACTGTGGTTAGTATAAATATTCGTACACAACCCTGTATAAACGCGAGTAAGTAGCTACCAGGTGTCAGAGGGTAAGTAAGAGGGTGAGAAATCACGTCTAGGCTAAAAGCAACCCTTACACAACTCTTACCCTTCCTGCCTCTTAAGTACACACCCCCTCTTCATCCCTTCACCCCACTCTTCAACTGGTATATACATGAACTTGTAGGCAGTTTACGGCCTTGGTATGGATTTAGACGGTATGAAATGATGATTTGGATTTCTTTACATTAAGAAGAAGGTTTTACACAGGGTGACGAACTACTGGTCATAGCACTTTTACTGATACATTTCAACAAGGCCTGAGTGAACTGCGTGAGACACGTTCGCCACCACGGGCCGCATATGTGCGCCTGCTGGGGTATTACCATAGCCCACCTCCTTATAACCTAACCTAACCACAGACCGAGCATGTAAAGTGTGGAGATCACCTCAGTTCGGAAATAATGCGCAGGGGATGGCAACTGTTTGGTGACGTCACAGGTCAACACGCTCAAGACCAAGCGCCTCAGTAATGTGACAGGCTTCCCCGCAGCCCACGGAAAAAGAATAAGTTCTTTAAAATAGACTAGTAACGATTAAACAACAGTTTATTATTAAATGTACACCACCGCGAATTTGCGGCGCTGGTCTATTTTAATGAACTCGAACGCCGGAAATATGCGGCCGCAGTCTGTGGATATGAACAAGGGCGCCACAAATAAGCGTCGATGGGCTACAGCTGATATGGACTCTTTTGTTGATGGTGGCGCTTAAAATGTTAAGGTAGAAAGTTGAAATCGAGTTTAAAGTCTACCTTAATACGGTATATAATCAATTTCATAATATTTTCACTGTAACCTCCACTGTAATACTGTCAGATGCAGTGCTCCCGACTGCTTCTTTCTTGTATTTTCTATTGCCTGATGTGTTCTTAATTCCTAGTAGAAACTCTCTTTAGAATCTGGCAGCTTGTTAGTAACTAGATTAAATCTGTGCATAATTAAAGCGCAGTTGAGCCAGTGGGAGTGAGACATCTTAGACCTTGGGGATCGTCCAATGAAGTTCGTCGATGTCAATGGGATGATAGATTCGCCCAATCGTATTCGCGAATTTGGGAAAGCTACATCCACAGAACCAGTCTCAGTCCACTAAGGATGCTCGATTGTAAAATGATCGAATCGTTATGGCCTGTTATAATAGTGTAAGCACGAGTAGGTTTTAACGGAAGCTTTAGATGATAGTAAAAAATTATAATTGTTTTGTTCCTAATGCTGTTTATATTTACTTCAATCAAATCCCCACCAATTAAGTGCCTATTTGTTTTTAGCAAACCCTGCAAATAATTCATTCATATAAGAGTTGTATTCAGTTTAGGTTATGGCAACTGTAGGCGCGTACATCCCTTATAAACCACAATACACCTGACTACAATGGCTGGAAACGAGGCTTAACAATAGCGCTAGATAAGCATTGTTGTCTCCACATGCTGGTTTGTAACCTATTCCTACCACACAATGCTGCAAACTAAACACACCTAAATACCGACGTATTTGTTAATGTGTCGTGTATTGTTCTTCAATGACAGCTGTTAGCTTTTGTATTAATTTGAATACAGTTTGAGTAAAAATAGTGATACACACTGTTAAATTTTGAAAGAATAAAATATACAAATGAAACTCAGGACAGCTTTAGGTACGACCAAAAATCTGATAAAAATAACCTCTTCACAAATTATTTTTTTTATTAAAACAAATAGTATACAGGGTGAGTTTTTAATTATATGTAATCCCCACCATAACGTTTGAAAAGGAAACATATTTTGAAACTTTAAGGAATGTTTTGTAGGATTAGAAGTTTGTTGACGTACTGTATCTTAAAAACCGGGGAGAGCCCCAAAGTTTTTTAATTGCTACCTTTGTGGCACCTCAAAGAAAGGGATTCTAATAAAAATTCAACGCCACGAAGAACAATTTTTAATCCTACTAGCTTTTTTGTAATACATGTTAAAGATTGCAAGACATCAGTTTAAAATGCAAATTTTAGTAACAATTTTTTTTAAATGGCTAATTCTTTTTCGAAAATCTTTTGTGGGGGCTTATCACAACCTTATAACTTATAATCCATAGAATTATTTTGAGGAAAATTGTGTTACAGAGTATAACAATTTTTTCCATGATATTTAATATTTGAACCTAATTTATTGTAATCTTTAATTGGAGTTACAAGGAGGACCGAGTAGAGATAAAACACGTTTCTTTGCGTCGTTGAATTTGTACTAAAATACTCTTTCTTTTAAATTGTCACAAAGGAGGGGCAATATGAAAATTTTAAGGGCAATGTAAGTCAAAACAAACTTCAGAATCCTATTAAAACATCTCTAGGGTTTCAAAATGTTTCCTTTTTAAGGTAAGGTGGAGGGACATATAGCTAAACTCACCCTCTATATCGCCATAGTCAAAATACTTGCCATTTTGTATTCTAGAATAACTGTGCAAACAAGGGGGTTCATCTCCAAGCCAGTACGAATTGGCAGCTGATTGAAAGTGTAGAGCTTTTTGGGTAAAATTCCACATTCCGCTGTGAAATAACCCCAATGTACATAGACTTTACTCTAAATTCTCAACATTTGAGTATGCTGAGCTGCCATTTTTACTGGGATGAGATAGAGTGTTCTAATTTTCATTGTTAATTTTCTTTTAATCAAGACCTTGAGAAAATGAAATTATCCTTACCTTTTACAATATTGACCTGCCTCCCAAAAAGTCCCATTTTGAAAAAATAGACAAAATTGTAATATCGGATAAAATCTATATACAGTAGGTGTCTTGACTTTTATTTTAATATCTCTATCTATTAAAGTTTATCAGGAGGTGTATCCTCATACTCAAACTCAAACTCAAACTCAAGATCTTTATTGTCAATTAACAAATACATGCATGACAACGTCAAATATTACAACATGTTTTATAATTATGGCACAAATACATTATTTTTTGCAAACATAAATAATCATATCTTAATTTACACTAGTTAATCAAATTTAAAATTAAAAAAGTCACCAACACGATAAAATTCCTGTTCAATAAGAAACAATTTTAGTTGTCTTTTAAATTTTGAGATATTTAATTCATTTTTTAAGTGTAAAGGTAGTTTATTGTACATTTTTATTGAACAATAGAATGTCTGGTGCTCATAAAAAGTAGTTCTGTGACGAGGAAGGGCCAAGACATTGGACCGCCGAAGATTGTACCCTGAAGGGGCACAATTTGGAAATGAGCTAAGATTGCTTTTCAAAAAGCTCAAACAACTAAAAATGTAAATAGATGGGAATGTTAAAATTTTATTTTCCCGAAATTGACCTCGGCAGGAAGCGCCTGTTTTAAGTCCTAGAACAATCCTAACTGCTCTTTTTTGAATTTTAAAGATTGCCCTCACTCGAAAACTATCAAATCCCCAGATAGAAACACCATAGTTCAAAACGGGAAAAAGCATCCATAATATGTCAGAAAAAGTATCTGTCTGTTCGAGAAAAAAGACAATCTTCTTAAAAGAAAGACAACGCAATTGAGTTTCTTCTGGACAAGGTCAATATGCTCATGAAAATTAAGATTTGAGTCTAGCGTGATGCCTAAAAATTTGGTACTAGAGGATGCCGAAATATCAAAATCACCCAACGAGATTTGACCAATTTCTGCATTCTGATAACCTCTCAAAGAAAAATTTACCACCTTTGTCTTATCAAAATTAATATACAGACGATTCTCAGATAGCCATTGTACGATGGAATTTCCTTCTACAAAGACGTCCACCTCCAACTGTCTAAGAGATTTACTGGAAAGGCTGAGAGATGTATCATCAGCAAACAGACAAAGATTAGCTTTAGACACACTTCTGGATATATCATTAATAAATAAAAGAAATAAAACAGGGCCCAAGACAGATCCCTGAGGGACTCCTGAGAGCACCGGTAACTTTTCTGATTCTTTGTACTTCAGATATCCTCTGTCATCAACGTAGGTCACTGACACAACCTGCGTTCTTTTAAGTAAGTATGAAGAAATCCAGTCATGGGATTTTCCCCTGAAGCCTAAACGTTCCAATTTTTGAAGAAGAAGAGTGATCCACGACATCGAACGCTTTACTGAGATCAAGGAACACTCCTAAGGTATGCTTGTGTTGGTCAAGAGATAAAGATACACTTGAAATGTAATTAAAAAAAGACTCCAAGCAGGCGTGAAAAATCAACTCGTATTCAAGATGTTAATTTAAGGTACAACAAACTTAAGACAAGAAAAATTACCATTGTTTATCTATGCCTGATAAAAATGGGTTACTAACAATATGGACACAAAACATCAAAATTCACTAAATATTAGCCGATGAAAACTTCATTGGCTTCTTTCCACCAAAAATATTTTTTTAATCAATAAAACATTTTTAAAGATTGGTTCAATTTTTTTGATTTACTTAAAAGGTACGCCAAAAGTACATGTTATTAATAAAATAAAGTGTGAGCTACCGTTATTCTATAATATTTAAGCACCGTTGAGTTAAATGTTGATGCAAATTTAAATAGTCTTATCAATATACCAAAAGTTATGAACGTTTCTTGACACATTTCTAAATGGCGTTCAAATTGGTAAAAAGGTACAGGCTTAACGTACTTTGCTTCCAAACACCTTAGAATCTGTATATTTCCATTTTATATTATTTTAAAAGTTTTGTAAGGTAACTTTTTATTTATACATAAATTTACTAGGAACAAAACTTTTACAACAGAAATAGTCGTTACCTAGATTATTTTAATTTATAATTTAGCGTTACTAAACTGAACTGGTGCTCAAATAAATACCTTTACTCTATTTCAGTAAACTGTGGTTATAAATACTCGTACACAACCCTGTATAAACGCAGTAAAATAGCTACCAGGTGTCAAGAGGTAAAGTAAGAGGGTTGAGAAATCACGTCTAGGCTAAAAACAACCCATACACAGCTCTTACCCTTCCTGCCTCTTAAGTACACCCCTCCTCATCCTTCACCCCACTCTTCAACTGGTATATACATGAACTGTAGGCAGTTACGGCCTTGGTATGGATTGGGTATGAAATGATGATTTGGATTTCTTTACATTAAGAAGAAGGTTTTGCCGCAGAGTGACGAACTAGTCATAGCACTTTTACTGATACATTTCAACAAGGCCTGAGTGAACTGCGTGAGACACGTTGTTCGCTACCACGGGTACATATGTATTGCGCCTGCTGGGAGTATACATAGCCCACCTCGCCCGGCCCTAACCTAACCACCAGACCGAAAAACTGTCCAAGTGTATGACTCACGATGCTATTCAGGTGGAGATCCTCAGCTCGGAAATAATGGTGGGACGCAGGGGGATGGCAACTGTTTGAGTGACGTCACAGGTCAACACTCAAGACCAAGCGCCTCAATGTGTGACAAGGCTTCCCGCAGCCCACGGAAAAGAATAAAGTCTTTAAAATAGACTAGTAAAGATAAAACAACAGTTTATTATTACATGTACACCGCCGCAAATTTGCGGCGCTGGTCTATTTTAATGAACCAAAACACCGGAAATATGCGGCCGCAGCCGTGGATATGAACGCATGCGCCACAAATAAGCGTCGATGGGCTGGATATGGACTTTTATTGTATGGTGGCAGCAAACATGTTAAGGTAGAAAGTGAAATCGAGTTAAAAGTCTACCTTAATACGGTATATAATCAATTTCATAATATTTTCACTGTAACCTCCACTGTAATACTGTCAGATGCAGTGCTTCCGACTGCTTCTTTCTTGTATTTTCTATTGCCTGATGTGTTCTTAATTATTGTAGAAACTCCTTAGAGCCTGGCAGCCTGTTGGTAACCAGATAAAATCTGTGCATAATTAAAGCGCAGTTGAGCCAGTGGGAGTGCAGAGACAGAAGACTTGGGGATCGTCCAATGAGGTTCGTCGATGTCATGATAGCTTCGCCCAATCGTATTCGCGAATTTAAGGAAGAGCTACAGCCACCTGAACCAGTCTCAGCAAGTCCACTGAGGATGCTCGATTGTAAAATGATCGAATCGTTAGGGCCTGTTATAATAGTGTAAGCACGAGTAGGTTTTAACGGAAGCTTTAGATGATATAGTAAAAATTATAATTGTTTTGTTCCTAATGCTGTTATATTTACTTCAATCAAATCACCAATTAATGCCTATTTATTTTCAAACTACCCTGCAAATAATTCATTCATATAAGAGTTGTATTCAGTTTAGGTTATTGGCTGTAGGCGCGTACATCCCTTATAAACCACAATACACCTGACTACAATGGCTGGAAACGAGGCTTAACAATAGCTAGAAAGCATTGTTGTTTCCACATGCTGGTTTGTAACCTATTCCTACCACACAATGCTGCAAACTAAACACCTAAATACCGACGTATTTGTTAATGTCGTGTATTGTTCTTCAATGACAGCTGTTAGCTTTTTGTAATTTGTGAATACAGTTTGAGTAAAATAGTGATACACACTGTTAAATTTTGAAAGAATAAAATATACAAATGAAACTCAGGAAAGCTTTAGGTACGACCAAAAATCTGATAAAAATAACCTCTTCACAAATTATTTTATGCAACAAATAAGTATACGGGTGATTTTTTAATTATATGTGTCCCCACCATAACGTTTGAAAAGGGAAAGATATTTTGAAACCCTTTAAGGAATGTTTTTATAGGATTATGAAGTTTGTTTTGACGTACTTTGTATCACCCAAAAACCGGGGAGGAGGAATTTTAAAAGTTTTAATTGCTACCCCCTTTGTGGCACCTCAAAGAGAATTCTAATAAAATTCAACGACACGAAGAACAATTTTAATTCCTACTAGCTTTTTGTAATACATGTTAAAAGATTGCAAGACATCAGTTTTAAAATGCCAAATTTTAGTAACAATTTTTTAAATGGCTAATTCTTTTCGAAAATCTTTTGTGGGAAACATCACAACCTTATATCATAATCCCATGGGTTATTTTGAGAAAAATTGTGTTACGAGTATAACAATTTTTTCCACGTGATATTTAGCTATTTAAACCTAATTTCTTGTCATCTTTAAGTGGGGATTACAAAGGAACGAGTAGAGATAAAACACGTTTCTTTGCGTCGTTGAATTTGTACTAAAATACTCTTTCTTTTAAAGTGCCACAAAGGGGAGGGGCAATATGAAAATTTTAAGGGGCAATGTACGTCAAAACAAACTTCAGAATCCTATTAAAGCATCTCCTAAGGGGTTTCAAAAATGTTTCCTTTTTAAAAGGTAAGGTGGAGGGGACATATAGCCTAAAACTCACCCTGTATATCGCCATAGTCAAAATGCTGCCATTTTGTATTGTAGAATAACTGTGCAAACAAGGGGTCTCATCTCAACCCAGTACGAAATGGCAGCTTGTTGAAAAGAATAAAGCTTTATGGAGGTAAAAATTCCACATTCAGGTAGCAAATAACTCCATTGAACAAAGACTACTCACAAATTCTCAACAGAGTGTTCTAGTTTTCATTGTTCTTTTTCTTTAATCAAGACCTTGAAAATGTGGTATCACTTAATAGGTCTTACCTTTTAAACATTTTGACTTGTCTACCAAAAATCCCATTTTGAAGAAATAGACAAAATTGTAATGGTGGCTAAAAAGCTATTTTTTCTGTATACAGTAGATGTCTTCACTTTTATTTTAATATCTATACCTATTAAAAGTTTATCAGGGTGTATCCCCAAACTATTAATTCACTATTTATATTTACCAAAGTAAGTTTTCAAACCCATCAAACCTTTTAACCTTCCCTTGGCTGCAAATTGGATGTATTAAAATGGCCAATGTCATTTCTAAGCTAAATGCGCAATATATCGGATATAAAATGCTCCGTTGTGATTGGCTGTGCTGGTGTGACGTTGATTGGACTTTAATGAAGCGTGGCATCAGCTGATGGGTTTTACTCGTTTACTGCCTAGGTGAAATCGGAATCAGTGGAATCACTGTCATTTACAGCCATTTGTTGCTCTAGGGGGGTTGGTGTTGATAACCTTACCGTTTTTTTTCAGTATTTTATGGGTACAGTTTGTGCGTTTTTTAGTTTCATTTCCATTAAACTTTGAGTCCATAAAAACAATGTCGAATACCAATAGTGTAATTTGTACCGTGGGCCTAAATTGGGGTTTATGGCTGATTGTATTTAAGACCGACGATTTCAAGGACTGAATAACAGAAATAGACAAACCCCTTTCCGCAGACACCATTTTTCACCATACGTAGGTCTAAGTTTAATGTTTCGCTACTTGTTCAACCAACTAACAAATACCAACACGATCAGTTCATTGTTTTGTTGGTCGCTATGACAACATTTGCAGTTACTTCACAATTATTTGACTGCAATATCATCTGTTTTACTTTCGCGGCGAGTTAATTTTCTCGGTGAATCATTCTCGACGAGGACAACTTTTGGCCCACTTATAGTTGGTATGTAAAACCACTCTTTTGAACGTAGAAGGGTAAACATATTTTATGAGATCAACAAAGTTACAAAAGTGTGAAAATAATAATATTTCTATATTTTCATAAAAAAATATGGAATAACACAGTATAGAGCTAGGGGTGTAAATATAAAACTATAACATTAGTTGATAACTTTGTTTCTACTAGTCATTAGTAACCCTAGGTCTATTACTAAAGACATTTGAAGAAAAATGTGTGATCCGAATCGGGACTCGAACCCGGGTCTCTCACTCGCCGGGTGTGTATGCTGACCACTACACTATCCGGCCTACCTATTATGTTTTTCCAAATTAAAGTACTTAGATCTGAATATTTCTACGTTTTGACTTTTTTATGTACAATTTAGGTCTAACTACAGCTATTTTTACTACTAAAAATGACGTTAAACAATAACCGTAACAATTCGGCTCAACTTAATTTTGTGTTCATGTAAGACAGTTTTTTTAGTTTTAAATTGTGCCGTACATTTTGAAAACAATATAAACAGCATTTATAAAACCAAACAGCTCTTTTAAGTTTGCTAGCTACTAATAACTCATCAGTATGTTTCAAAACTTAACTGTTGAAAGATTGCCCAAAGATAAAACAGTCTATTTCTACAGCAAGGTAAGGGTTGAAGCCGGACAATACGTCTTTAGCCCCATTGTGCCGCTTCATTCCGCCCTATTGTCAGCACTGATTTTATTTCAGCTTAGTCAGTAGGTTTTCATTGCCTTCACAACTTGGCTTTGAATTCAAATATTTATCTTGACTTTATTAAAACATTGATGATGAACTGTAGATTGTAGGAAAAAAGACAATAAGTTCAGGCATTTTAACTTTGACTAGCTTTCTGTTTTGAAAACAGTGGTGTATCAAATGAAAATTTTGCAAGGCAAAACTAGCAGTTGATAATATTTTAAATGTTTCAACTGCTATTGAATGTTTAAAATAGCTATTGATCTTGAACATGTATGATTTTGAGCTTTGGTTTAAGATGGTCGTTGACTGAAATACTCATTCAAGTTGGTCTATAGTCTTTAGAGTTTAAACCAATGTCATTTCTAAAGAGACTGAACTTGTCATATCTGCCTCTTTGTTGATGAAAGCTTTATTGAGCTAGATAACTTATTGATGAAAAGATTGTAGCCAGTATTTGCCATTCTCATAAATCTGAACATTTTCTTATCTTTCTTAATATTCTGGATAACTCTGTCTAAGACTGTTTTGAACTGAGAACTCACTTGATTGTACATTCTGCAGTGTTGAGTCTCATGAATAAAAGGAATCGAGTAGAGTTCAGAGCGTGAGTCGGGTACTAATCCGACTGAGCCACGGAGCTTATCAGTGCGTGCCTGATAACAAGCACTTGAGTCCAATGCTGCGGCAAGACGACAAGGAGCCAGTAGTTAGGCTTGGTGGCGATGTTAGTCACAGAGAAATGTAGATAAGTCAATATTAATAAAACTTTGGGTTACAACAAAGCTATAAAACAATACACCAACACATGCCTGTGACGAGAGTTCTGACCACAAACTGCAGAAGTAAGTGAATCACATACTAAATACGCAAAAATCACAGAGCCAACTGGCGTGAGTTGTCTACACAGCGGCCATCTTGGCCTTCCTCAAGATTAACTCACTATTTATATTTAACAAAAGTAAGTTTTCAAACCATCAAACACTTTAAACCTTCCCTTGGCTGCAAATTGGATGTATTAAAATGGCCAATGTCATTTCTAAGCTAAATGCACAATATATCGGATATAAAATGCTCCGTTGTGATTGGCTGTGCTGGTGTGACGTTGATTGGACTTTAATGAAGCGTGGCATCAGCTGATGGGTTTTACTCGTTTACTGCCTAGGTGAATTCGGAATCAATGGAATCTCTGTCATTTACGGCCCCATTTGTTGCTCTCTAGGGGGTTGGTGTTGATAACCTTACATCACAGTATTTTATGGGTACAGTTTGTGCGTTTTGTTTCATTTCCATTAAACTTCGAGTCCAAACCTATGTGAATACCAATAGTGTAGTTTGTACCCGTGGCCCTAAATTGGGGTTTTATGGCTGAGATCTTATATTAAGACAGAGACGATTTCAAGCACTGAATAACAGAAGTAGACAAACCCTTTCCGCGACACATTTCACCATACGTATAGGTCTAAGTTTAATGTTTCACTACTAGTTTAAGCAACTAACAAATACCAACACATTCGGGTCATTGTTTTGTTGGTAGCTACGACTAACATTGCAGTTACTTTACAATTATTTGACTGCAACATTATCGGTTTTACTTTCGCGGCGAGTTAATTTTCTCGGTGAATCATTTTCGACGAGAGACGGCACCAGCCCACTTATAGTTGGTATGTTAAACCACTCTTGTAGACGTAGAAGGGGTAAAAACATAAATTTTATGAGATCAACAAAGTTACAAAAGTGTGCAAAAAATAATAATATTTCTATATATTTTTCATAAAAATTTACGGGATAACACAGTATGAAATTTAGAGTTGTAAATGTAAAACTATAACATTAGTTGATAACTTTGTTTCTACAGAGTGTTTTTTTGAGATCATTTTAACAAGCGCTATGGGTTAAACATTGTATCATTGGTTTGTTCCTTCAATATCTGTCTGATGGGTTTTACTCGTTTACTGCCTAGGTGAAATCGGAATCAGTGGAATCACTGTCATTTACAGCCATTTGTTGCTCTAGGGGGTTGGTGTTGATAACCTTACCGTTTTTCAGTATTTTATGGGTACAGTTTGTGCGTTTTTGTTTCATTTCCATTAAACTTTGAGTCCATAAAAACAATGTCGAATACCAATAGTGTAATTTGTACCGTGGCCCTAAATTGGGGGTTTTATGGCTGAGATTGTATTTTAAGACCGAGGCGATTTCAAGGACTGAATAACAGAAGTAGACAAACCCTTTCCGCAGACACCATTTTTCACCATACGTAGGTCTAAGTTTAATGTTTCGCTACTTGTTTAACCAACTAACAAATACCAACACGATCAGGTCATTGTTTTGTTGGTCGCTATGACAACATTTGCAGTTACTTCACAATTATTTGACTGCAATATCATCTGTTTTACTTTCGCGGCGAGTTAATTTTCTCGGTGAATCATTCTCGACGAGGGCCCAATTATAGTTGGTATGTAAAACCACTCTTTTGAACGTAGAAGGGTAAACATATTTTATGAGATCAACAAAGTTACAAAAGTGTGAAAATAATATTTTATAAAAAAATATGGAATAACACAATATAGAGCTAGGGGTGTAAATATAAAACTATAACATAAGTTGATAACTTTGTTTCTACTAGTCATTAGTAACCCTAGGTCTATTACTAAAGACATTTGAAGAAAATTTGTGATCCGAATCGGGACTCGAACCCGGGTCTCTCACTCGCCGGTTGTGTATGCTGACCACTACACTATCCGGCCTACCTATGTTTTCCAACTTAGAAGTACTTAGATCTGAATATTTCTACGTTTTGACTTTTTATGTACAATTTAGGTCTAACTACAGCTATTTTTCTACTAAAAATGACGTTAAACAATAACCGTAACAATTCGGCTCAACTTAATTTTGTGTTCATGTAAGACAGTTTTTATTTTAGTTTTTAAACTTTTGTAGTCAAAGTATACAATGAAAGCATTTTGAAAATAAATACAAAAATCATTTTTAGTTTGAATTAGCGTAAATTTTGAAAACAATATAACAGCATTTTACAGTTTGCTAGCTACTAATAACTCATCAGTATGTTTCAAAACTTAACTGTTGAAAGATTGCCCAAAGATAAAACAGTCTATTTCTACAGCAAGGTAAGGGTTGAAGCCGGACAATACGTCTTTAGCCCCATTGTGCCGCTTCATTCCGCCCTATTGTCAGCACTGATTTTATTTCAGCTTAGTCAGTAGGTTTTCATTGCCTTTTGACTTGGCTTTGAATTCAAATATTTTATCTTGACTTTGAACTTAAGTTTTGAATTACGGTTGAAGAATAGCTGATGATGAATTGTAGATTTGAGGTAAAAAAGACAACAAATTCAGGTATTTTAACGTTCGTACCATGGCGTTTACCATTGCTTACCATGAATGAAGTAGATTCTTAAGAAATTTCAGTACCTTTTTCTGAAACCATAGTATCAGGAAGACCATGTGTAACAAATTCAAAGTGAGTAGCCTATTGATTAGCCACAGCATCGCTTACATGACAAATTCTCAAAATGGGAGTAGACACCTGTCCACAGACACGCTTTCTTTCTTTGAAACCATTTTGTCTGAAAATACCTCTTATATCATAGTTATTGACGAATCGTCTTGTCTTTGGTAAAAACTCATTCTCTACTGGCTTCGCAAACGTTCATGATTTTATTTTGAATTTTAAGAGGCTTTTTATACAACTTGACTATGCAACGACTATAACCTGCCCCTCTAAAAAGTGTTGAGACACCAAACACGCAAATTTTGAAACCCAAATGAGATCATTTCTAAGAACCGTGGTTTTGAAATATACAAAGATTCGGCCATAAATCGCTCAATACCAACAAAACAAACAATATGAGTAAAAGTGAAATACGTCCGTAAAGCAACAAAACTTACAAGCGTCTGAATCTGCTGAAAGTGGCGCAGGTGTGGTTTATGTAATGGAATCCCGGCATAGAGCAATAAATTATGTGCATAGAGTCAAGCGTTGCAAGGAGTAGTGTGAAAAATCACGTCTGCACTAAAAGCCACCTTAGCACAACTCTTACCTTTTTCTCCGCAGAGCACTTTCCGAAACTTATTTTCGTGCTTTTTAACGGACCTCTAAATGTTTGTAAATGATTTATGGTGGTTTGTTTATTGACTGGGACTCGTGGCGTGGTCCTGTTATCCAGCATCATGGAGGTCAGGTTTTGAGGATGATATAGGTCTAAAGCGGCTCAGATAGTCTCAGTGATCATCTGATGATACCCGCATCAACTCCCACCAACGTTTAGACATATCAGATCATCACCTGCGTGGTTCGGAAGTCACGTTAAGTCTTGGTCCTTGTATTTCCATTGGTTATTGGGCTATTAATTAATGACCCATTCTAAGGAAGAGTCGGCCTTAGTTTGTAACAAGACTACATCCTCATAATTGATTACTACCACTCATCACACTCATCCCTCACCACATATTTGCCTTAAAATACCCTCATGAGACGGGTCGGCATCTCAAATAGTGATATAGTGATATTGTTGTTATTGTTTATATTTTGCGTGTTGTTTATATGAAACTACATAGTTGCAATATCATGTATTAAGAACAAGTAGTTTTTTAGTTGTGTAGTATAAAACAATTAAAATGGGGTACAACTACGGAAGATTCCTAATGTCAGGTTCTGCAATACAAGCGGCGAAATTCTTTACCAACATCTTCTAGCCTACGGACCCTCCTCTGGTCCGTAAAATTTCCGTAACCAAGTATTATAGTGCAACAAAAATATATACACCTTACACTTTAATCGCACTCTTTCGATTTAATTTGAGCTTAATAAAGGTGACAGCGTTGCAGTGGGGGCTAGCAAATCTAACGGCTTAAGATCTATTATCGAATTTCTTATCAGAGTCAGTTAGACAATCATCGAGACTAGACAAAATAATTATTGTAGATCAATTATTGCTATCGCAGATTAATGCAAAAACCTAGATATATAATACTGTTTTATTTATTTAACTGAGCGCTTCGTAATAAATACGAAGTACCAGTATTTAAGTGGTAGAGAGAACTACGGTATACATTCTTAACTTCGCCACGTAAATAAAGACTATTTTCAGTTTATTCATTACACAGTTAGTTTATTTTCAGTGAACTTTAGTTTGTTAGAGAGGTGGACAGTTTAAGATTTAACTTGCAAAATTATACTAAAACAAGTAAAAAAGTCATGTTAATCACGGAAAGGTAATCTACTGAAATAAAAAACTACCACTGCAATTTCCGTAACAAAACGTTAGTATTTCATATTTCAGATGTTAGTCAGGCAGCACCAACGAGGCTGTTTTCTATACCTGTAGAAAAAAGTAAGTTTCTGTGCTATTTTCAACAACGCTCATGCTCAAAGCATTTTTTGTGGACATAAAACTATTCATGATGATTGCTATTTTATTTTGAAAGTATATGTACTTTATTTAGGTAAATCATGTAAGTAAAAGGACATTTTAAATTACTTTGGTTTAGTCTCTGCAGTAGAACACAATTCTAAGAATAAACTAAATACAGCTGATGCGTTCTACGCCACTAATTACGTTTAAAACTAATAAACTATTGGCTAAAAGTGTGTAAATTATTCGCAGACAAATTTCTTCTCTGCGAAAAACCATTGGAAAATACAAGCCCATTAGCGGAGCAAACAAATGTTTCCTTGAACCTCTCTATTAAACATATCGAATCGTTTCAAAGTGGCTGAGGAATATAATATTAAAGGCAAACAAGGAAGAGAGTTGTAAAGAAACCGCTTACTTTGCAATCCATTAGAAAGGTTTATCTTGCGGGTACTGAGTCAATATTATCATCTTCTACTCTTACTCGTAAATTCATCCAAGAAACCTGTCTCAGACTGTGAAAAATACTTTTGAAAATATTTAGGTTTCAAAGTGTTTAGTTATAAGGGGCTTAACTTAATTTTTTAATTACCCATTTAAACTAATTGATGATTTTTTTAGCTGTTGAAACTAAACGAAAGCGTTAAACTAGAAAATAGAGGGTTGTTTCTTTCTGAGAGTAAGGTCAAGTTTATGAATATTACAATTATTTCAGATTTAAATTAATCCAAAGAAAAACATATTATCATTCCTTATATTATACCATACATTTTCCGTATTTTTATTTTTGTAAGCTACTTTTGTGCTTGTGGATGACGAAATTTATAGATGAGCTATATAACATGTATTATGAATACATACAGAGTGTCACAAAATGTATTATGTAACACTTTTTTATTTCGGCTCAGTTTAGCCGTAATCCGCCATTTTGTAATTTTTGAAAATAAGTAATGTTTTAAAACCGGCTTTTTGAGATATTTGTGTGAATCTTAGTATAACCCTTAATTGTTTTCCAAATAACATGTCCCAAATATATTTTTTATCTAACTTTTCAAATTTCAAAATGACGGCCATTTTACAGTTTCAAAGGCAAATTGAATCAAATTGGAATTTGACCTTGAAATATGAAATTACCGCCATTTTGAAATTTGATAAGTTAGGTAAAAAATATGTTTGGAAAATGTTATTGGAAATCAATTAAGCTTTATATCTTGTTTCTCAAAAATATCTCAAAAGGGTATTAAATGATTAATTATTTTAAAAATTACAAAATGGTGGATCACGGCTAAGCTAATTCGAAATGAAAAAAAGAGTCACTTACCATTTTCGACTTGCTTTTGTATGTAGAATCCGGTTTTGCATAGCTCGCTATACACTATTTTGTGACATTTTGTGCATATCGTGGTATTAAGTACAAATTTATTTATAACATTAAGATTGACGGATTCAGTTTACACGACGTGTTATTGATACAATAAAATGCTGACAGGGTGAGCGTGTAACATTTTAGCAAATGGAAATATATATTGGAGGTATTATTGCGTGTTGACAGTTTTCACCGAACATTTGCTGAATTCGAGTTTTCAACAACCGTCGTCATGTTGACAGTTTATTTCCAACACATTTCGCATCCACTATAAGGGTGAAATTGAAACGAATTTAAAGCACCTGATTTATAATTAATTTACGACATTTTACACTTGTAACTCAATAGTGTGTTATACTAATCTTTTAATACTTCGTATATTTAATAAATAAATTTACAATCTTCTTACATGTTGTAAGTTGCTTAACAAATAATACTTTTAGCAAATTCTGACCGTTGTTGTATAAATTGTTTTGTAAAATTGCAATTGAACCTTTGATAAAACGATTGGTATAACATTTAATGATTCTTGTTTAAAATTTTGACCCTTTCAGAACTCACGAAAAACTTTGATATCGTTTCCCTAGATCCAATAAATTTTCTAGTAACTTTAAAATTGTCAATTTGATATTTTGAGGAATAATTGAGATAGTGGAGTTGTAGAAATTGTGGAACTTTTCTTCGTGGACAATTTTGGGTTGATCTTGATTATTTTCAAATCGAATTGTCGGGTCCAAAATTAGTCCAGTATTATCTTCCTGTCCACAAAATTATATCACTCCTTCGTACAGAACCCCTGTCTGCAAGTTCACTGACCTCTTATAGACCTCTACATTTTTCTTCTTTCTAAATTCATCAGCGATGACTTCACTTTTTCGGTGATGTCTTTGGTTGCGAAGAGGTGCCCGAAAAGAACACTGTCTAAGGAATACATTTCACAATCCATAATTTGGGTGAAATGGAAAACAAATTAAAGCACCTGAATTAAAATAATTTACGAAATTTCACATTTTTAAATCGACACTGTGTTGAGATAACCTTTAATGCATTGTTTCCAATACATGCAAGATGTTCAATACCAGCGATCCCAGGTGCAAAGCAGAAGAAGTATTTCTGTTTGTTAACACTTTAAATCAGATTTGTTAGAAATACGTCGAGAAATCTGGAGACTGCTTGTTATTTTAAGTGGCGTGTTTCCTGACACTTACTTCAGTTGCAGCTCAGATTTCTTTTTCCTGTCTCATTTTCTGCTGAAATACTTTTTCTAAAACGTTTTATGACATTTTAAACTTTAGCAAAAAAACAATTAAAATAAAAACTTCAGTTTATGAGTATTAAAATGTCAGCACATATATCTTTGATGTGTATAGAATATCTGATTCTCCATTTCTCCAACTGATATATTTTATTTTACAAACCAACTTTTCGAAAGTGTTTGGAAGAGTTTAGATAATGACTTTTTAGTACCAAAACCAACTGTTTTAGGCACCAATCTACTTTAACAAATGAGGTGACGCTTATAAATAAAAATATGATTAAATAAAAAAACGTGGTTAATGTGTCAAAACACCTCTGATCACAACACCGACAATGAATGTCGATAATCATAGCTAACTTTGTCACACACGTTCGTTCTACAACAACAAACCTTGTACAGGGTGTTTTAAACGCAGCCAAATTTCAAACTAAGTCGTAAGTCACTTTTACGAGGGCTATATCGTTATAAATTGTATCATTGGTTTGTTAACTTCAATATCTATCAGATGGTATGCATTGTGCAGTAATATAGTGGTTTTGATTTCTTAAATGTGATGTAAAACAAACGCAATAGTGGTTTTAGCAAAGATCAAAGAGTGTTTATTGTTGAAGAATATTTAAGAACAATAAAATATTGTTTAAAAAGAGGCCTTTGGGGTCAGGTTTACAGGCGTTAGTATTCCAAACAAATCCAAAATTCATAGATTTGTTAAAAGCTCAACGAAACGAGTTATGTAGGGAACAGAAATCATAACAAAAGGCGGAATGAAGAAGTGATGTAGGATGTTTTGGTTAGTTTAAAAATTCTCCTAAACCATTTTAAGAATTTTAAAAGAACAAAAGCAAATGAGCTACTGTAAACTTAATCTAAATCTCCTCTAGACAAAAAAGTTATCTTGCTCTAAAGTATTCTTTACAGTTAACACTCTTTGATCGTTGCTTAAAGCCGTAATTGCGTTTATTTCACAGTAACACCAAATTAGGAAACCACTATATTACTACAATCACACAAACCATTTAATATATTTGGAAGTAAACAAACTAATGATACAATTTGTAACTATATAGCACTCGTAAAAAGTTACTTACTATAATATAAAAATAGGTTGCGTTAAAAAAACACTTGTAGAAAGTCCTATTTTATGAATTTTACTTTATGACCACTTACAAAATGGTAAGCAATACGACAAAACATATGGTATCTCTTGTTGGTGTTTGGTTTCGAATGTAAGGCAGAAAGTAGCAGCTGGAAAGAGAAAATAATCAAAATACAGTGAGGATTTCCGTGAGAGGTTGACAGTTCGTTAGTGGGATTGTGTCTCGTGAGAGTTTTCTCAGAAGAACTGTGGCCTCCTTGGTTTTGTGGGAAGTATTATTATGTCACTTAACCTGTTTGGACGACCTAAACAGTGCTAGCTGGGTCAGCTGTTATTCTGTCAAGTACTTGCAAAAATTAATCTTACTTTTAAATAAAATTGCAACTATTAAAACTGTGCGTATAAAAACAAATTAATTTACCACTCACTATCGAAATCTACAATCTGTGTGGAAACTGAGTGGAGTAGCGGTAAATTAACTAGTAAGTGTTAGCAAATATTATGTTATGATAGGAAGATGGCGCATAGATGCCGAATGGCTGAGGCGAGAAAATCAACGTAGTTGCGGCAACCTGAGCACAGATAGCGCTGCAAGCGCCGCCGTGTCTCGCCGTCTTATTTCCCCTTTAGCACTACAAGCTCGATTTTGTCCGATATCGACCAAATGTGACCAAATTGTGCGATTTTCGAGAATGAATGAACTTTTGCTTCCGTCACTGCCCTTACTTGAGACTTTTAAAAACATTTCCTCGGAGCTAAGGTAGGGCTCAGAACGTATGAGTTTCGTATCCGCAGTTTTGTGTACTAACGACTTACCCAATTTTCCTGCAAGGTTACTTGCACGAGAAGGCAATTGTGTAGTAAGGAAAGTTAAAACCATGTGTTATGGGTGCCTGTAAATATACAGTTTTATGTAAATAGTAACGACGATGAGTATGTATGAAAATTAGTTGAAGACGAGCTGAGCTAACACATCCTGATATGTAAATATCTAGTCTACGTAATATTTGATAACATAATTAGTAATTTACTATGCCGTCGCTAAATTTAGGCGGTAAACCTTTGCATGCGTATATTAAGCAAATTTCCTCAGATTTTCCAAGTTTCTTAACCTTGTTAGTTACGAGGCTCTCCATTACGATTTCAGCCTTGGTTTGACTTCAACCTCAGCCTTTTGTGCTCTTTCATTGCTAAAGGTTTTAATCCATTTAATTGAAATTTGGCCCTCAAACCCTTTGTTCAAAGTTCCAATTAATTAAAAACGAAAATCTACTTAAAAATAGTATTATTTTTCGATTTATAAACACCGGAATAAAGTTCAAAGCAGACTTATAGCACTCAGCGACTGGGTTTTCCATTAGTAACGCCGCAAATTCCTACTTTAACTAAACGCGGTTAACGCAAAGAGACAAAGCTCTCGGTTGAGGACAAAGACTGCTCAGTTAGCGGTCCATTACTTTGTTTACCGGCTTGCTGAGTCAACACTGAGATTTCCTTCTTCCCCCTCCTCTTCCCCTCAACCCACCCCACCGTATTTGAACTCCTTACTCGTTCAGCTTAAAACCAATGGATTTTAATTGCGCAATACTTACTGACAAATGGACCCGTGGCTGACCGGGAGTGCGCAAATCTAGTGACGCGGGTTCGACCGCTGCAGTTGTCCCTGGCAATGTCCTTTGACTCAACATTAACTAGAAGATTAGCCCGTATTGGAATCTTATAAGAACATTACTACAACTACAAGGTTTTTCTGGTTGTTTATTTAGTCAAGTTTTACAATATGATACAGCTTCACAGGAAAGCAGTGACCACTTTTACGACTTTGTAAACACATGGTAGCGGCCACCGTTCTCTAGAACAACACATATTATAAAGTTGATATTCAATACTTGACCGTCATAATACGGAGGATAAAACAATTTACTGCTGTAACACCAATCTCTAGAACAACACATATTATAAAGTTTATATTCCATAAATGACCGTCATACTACGGAGGAAAACAATTTGCTGCTGTAAAATAGCGGTTTGGTTCTCTAGGGAACCTTCGTTTGGTGGCTAACACGACGTGTAAACCATAAAGCTTAACAACATATGATTAATGACACCTGTTGAAAACCACTTAGTCTGGTTTTTGTGAACAGATTTCATCACTGACGTGTTCTCTATATCTTACATATTAAATGATGCAGCATTCGAAACTATGCAGGAACACCAGATAAAGGTCAACGTCGAGTGATAATGATCATTTTATAGCCCCAAACTTGCCTTGAAAACCAACAACATTTTACCTATACTAAACTTTGTCTACCAAGAACTTCACTTATGCAATATTTGTCACCTTTTATAAAATAACATTATTTTCGTATATTTTTGCAAACGCTGTGTCCTACGTGTGAACCCATGATGATTTAAATAACATGATTTGGCATTGATTCAAAACAATTCGACTGTTGTAAGCAGTTTAGAACACTGCTTTAAGTTTAAACAATTTATCCATGTACTCACCGTCAAAACTATTAGTTACGTTCTTGCATCAATTCTCTTTTGCACTATTAGAGTTACACAACACTGACTGTCAGAGGCTCATTGGAAAATCTACCCTGTATGTTTGACACTTCAGTATGTCAGTCGACACTTCAGCACATGAAGTGCCGGGTAGGAACGTGAACGGAAGTTCAACCAAACCCGCAACAAGATGCTGACAGAATACTCATTTGTATCAAAACACTGCTGATAAAATGATGCAGAAGTAGAAACGGTTTGATATGTCAAAATTGACTGATGATTTTATTCAGAAACGTAAAGACGTAAACGAACGAAAAGCTTGGATCCAAAACAATGCAATAGAAGAACTAGGTTCGTAGTGTTTTGTGTTTTCTTAAATAAAATCAACACTATAGTAATGGAAGCCAAAAAGACTAACTTATAGAAATATTAAGTTAAAACTAATATAATTGGCGTAGGTAAGTTTTTTTAAACTTTGTTGTTGGCGTTGGGGAATTTTCGTTATGGCATATTATTGTGGACGTTGTCCTTCGGTTGTTATCAAGAAAACACGACGTTTCTGCAGTTTTATTCTGTCTTTAGGTGAAATTGAAAATGACATAACCTAATTTAAACCATAAGAAAATAAGCTAGCCTGAAGTAATCAGCGTAAGTCGACAGTCAAATACAATAAAACAACATGTTTTATTCTTTTGGAAAAGCGAAATGTGTGATATTTCAAATTTTTTTTAAAGTAACTATTCACCTGAAGACAGGATCAGAATTTAGATACCGAAATGTCACGTTCTTCTTGTTCACTAACAATTAAAAATTCAGAAATAGTATTTCAAACTACAATAAAAATCGAACAATTAAACTTTACAACGTGACACAAGTAATGAACGATTATCCTGTCTAATCCATATAATTTTTAAATATTTCACACTTCCATTTGAATAAAAGCTCACGACATAAACAAACCCTTAAGCAGAACTGTAATTAAACGATTAACCAGGGCTTTGATCACACTAGCTTATTACAAGTTAATTACTATGGAAATCCCTTAATCATGTGATGATTATGCTATGGTTATACACTGTAAACTCACTGAGTCTAATGAGAGTTCATAGTTATTCTGATTAACTAGTTTCTAACTTTGCAACACAACTATGTATATTGCTGGGTTTCCTTGATATACAACAACATTGTTAACAAACATTGTGTACTTTAAAACCTTTAGTAGATACAATTTTGATAGGAATTTAGAACGTTCAATAACCTCTTGGAGGGTACTTCAAGGATAATGTAGAATGAATGGTGAGAGTGATAGTGTTTTGATGGATGGTGAGGTGTAGTCTTGTTACAAACTAGGGCCGTCTGTTCCCCAGATTGGGTCATTATTAATACCTCATTTACTACCACTCATCACACTCATCCTTCACCACATATTTACCTTAAAATACCCTCATGAGAGTGGTCGGCATCTCAAATAGTGATATAGTGATAAATACCAATGATAATAGACTTTGTTTGAAGTTTGTTGTTTGCGATGGAGGGATTCCAGAAACTGAACTATTATTGCGGAAATTTTCCATCGTTAGTGAACAAAAGGATCACGACGTTTTGGGATCTGCAATCTGATCCCGTCTTCCGGTGGAAATAACCTAAAACATAACTCAAAACATCGGAAAATGAGCTAGCCTAAAGTAATCAGCGTAAGCTAACCAGTCAAACACAACCAAACAACATGTAGCTGTTGAAGTCAAACAAATAATGTTAAATCTTAAATAAAATAGCCTAGAAAACAATGCTACAAACACAAGAGTTTCTAATGTTCTGTGTTATGTTTTAGGTTACTTTCACCTGAAGACGGGATCAGATTGTAGATCCCGAAACGGCGTGATCTCTTTACTCACTAACGATTGAACATGTCCGCAATAATAGTTCAACTTCTGAAAATGGACTAATGGCTTAACGTGACTTCTGAACCACGGGGAGTAGCCAGGGTAAAAGTTTGTTCGTGGAGGGTCACGTGGGTGAATGTTGAACCCAGGCCGTTTTGGTACGTAGCACCCACTGCACCACTGAACCATCACCACCCTATCTTTTGGAAGGGATGATCTTTTAAGAAGTTTTAAATTTTAAAACCAGCATTTATAATAACGAATACAGACAGCTAAATGTTAAATTCTATCAATAATTATAACTATAGAAAATGCAATTTTCACATTATAAGAGAAGACCATATTAAATGCTTCTCAGAGCAATTACGTCACAGAATTAGTCTTAGATGTTACGATCGACTACTCTTGAATATCCTGCGTTAATTACATCTCGAGTAATTAATTACAGATGTGATTAACTCTGTTGAGCTCAACATGTGTGTAGGTTGGTGGCTTGTATAATTTCTGAAATGAAAATAACCTTGAACGGTTTCTTTATTATTAAAATCCACTCCGTTATTAAAAGCTCTCTATGAACTTGTTATAATAGTTTACAAACCTGCATGATTAGAAACATGTTTACAGTTGTAAATTGGTAAATAATCTCCCAAATCTTTTGATAGTAAATCAGTCAAACCCTAAAGAGAAAGTAAACATACTTAGGAAATCTTGGCATAGTAGTTAAATTCAACTTTGTACTAGCAAGTTTAATATACTACATTTTTGAATGGAGTTGAATAAAATATATTTGGCCAAATGACACGTGAAATGAAAGCCTAAATATCTTAACCCTTTGAGGTCTCATTTTATTTTTAAATTTTTGTAAAAGGCCTCCCGTATGGGTTTCCCAGTCCCCTGTAAGCAAAATTTCAGCAAAACCCCTCTCTGGTACGGTGCATTACCAGTCATTGAACCACTCCTCATATCCTGTTATAAGATATGTTTAGTTGAAGAAACTAAACATATCTTATAACAGAAGAGACAAAGATTGATTTACGTTTGGTATAAATGAAAAGTATAACACATAAATATAACTTAAGATACCCAGTTGTATTTATGGTTATATTTATGAAGATACACAGTTTAAACTTGGTATAAATATAGAAGTATATTCCTGCAGAAGGAGACAGGGAGAAGGTAATGAGACAGTTGATTTCAATTTCCAGCTGATGGCCAGAAGCACGCCATCAAGTAAAAATGACACTCCTTCAAACTCAACTCTAAATTCCTTTATATAATTTTCTTTCTGAAATTTCCGAGAAAATAATGAACAAACTAAATATATCCAGTACAAGTGTACAGTTACAAAGGAGATGTTATCGCTGTTATATTTGGAATGGTGTAATTATATCGCAGTGATTTAGCTTTTGAACCGTACGTGTTTATTCAAAACTATAATCAACACGAATACATTATAATTCCGAAATGTGGCTATTATTGAGCCTAAAGCTACAAAAGTTATTGGTCAACGATGCCTTGACAGTGTGTCTTAATCTATAACTAATATACTTCAGTTTCCTACATGAGTGCATTAGAAATTGTGTAACCAATCCATAAAAAGCACCGTAGATATTTACTGCGTAAGGTTGAACACTTGAATATAACTTATAAAAGATTAAGCCTAATTATTGATTTTTGTAATTGTTTTAACACATAATTCGTTGTACACTTCCACAACATTTTTGAATGTTTTGCTACTTACTGTTCGTGTTTTTATGAATCATACTATAATTTGGTTAGTTGAAATTTATTTATACATAAACCTTCTGTTTGATTGTAAGTGTGAATTTTTGTTATTAGAAGTTAACGATTAGGCTACTATCAAGTAAAATTATTGTACATATACTTGTATTACACACCCGTACTACCTGAACTATTTGACAGGTTTAGTGGTAGAGAGGACTTTCATAGTCCTAACTTTCGCCTGAAATAAAGTAATTTTCATTTCATTTCATTAGTTTGAACTGTATTTAGTAACCTTCGTTTAATCACTTTGCACAATAGATTTTGTGGCACAGATTGTTATTTAAATAAAGCTAACAACTTGTTTACAAATAATACATTGCATTACCACTGACATGAATCAACAAAGTCAATGCAAAAAGTGCTTAGGCCTACTACAAATCGGTTAAATCCTTAACGGTTTAAATATTAAGAGTTATTTTCATAGAACCTGACTTATAATAAAATGATTTAATAAAAATCCACTCATTAATAGTTTTTATTACGAATATAGTATTATAATGTTTCCCCAAATCAAATCCTGATTAAAAGAACCCGCAATGAGCAGATAGGAAATCTATTATTTTAATATATACGGTTAATACTGGTGAGACAGTGATGATGTTTGTGGCGTCATCTGGTGAGAATGTGTGATGTCATTAGAGCGAAGTGTTACCTCGACTTCCGGTGTGGCAGCAGTGGTGCCAACTCTCGCTCCACCCAACTTCCTGTTTACATCCACACCACATTAGGTACAGGAGTTCTCGACGAGATATTGCTGCAGAGCTTTTCAACCTAAAGTTTTAATTTTATTGTAAACTACCAACATCTGAAATTTATTTTTAACTTGGAGCTTTGGTAAATTGTTAATAGTATTTAGTTACAAGTTTTAGTAAATATTTAGACGAACTCCATTAGGACTGACGGTTTATCTACGAGATCCATCCCTAATAAGATGTTAAGGTGCTTTGAGTTTCTACCGTCATGTTCTGATTTCTTTTTGTGCTTTTACCTTAAGTCCACGGTAAGTACATTTTTACTGACAGGTTACATTGTAGGTAAGTTTGACTGATTAGATGGTCTGTTTGATTTTTAGTATAAGGTTTCATAATCGTGTAAGACTTTGTATTCAGAAAAAAATCACCCGGGTTGGCTGAAATTTTCTCTTTTTTGCAGTTGATAAACCCACATCTTTACCTGGATTGTTGGTCCTGCACGTGCCATCAGCCAATCAGAAGACCAATTTTAAAGGAAAGTTGAAGTCATTGGAATATCAGCGTGTTTCAGAAAATTTGTCTTGTCTCTTTTGTGTTTGTTGCATGTTTGCACTGACTAGGCTTCTGTTAACAATATTTGTTTCTGTCTCTATGGTACTTGTTCTTTACGCTGACCATTTTACGTCTACTATTTAGTTTATTACTATTTGAGCCCTGTTCCCTAACCCACGCTAGTCTAACCTCTCCTTGTTAGGTTTTTTCTTAACTTTCCTTTACCGAGAAAAGATTGTAGTTTCCAAAGCTTCTTGCAAGGCCATTAGGAAACCTCTTCTTTAACTGCTTTAAACAAACTAATACTGAATACCTTTGAAGTTATGTGTTAAATTGAAATCAATCAGGTATGTAGTCGGGACACATTATCAAAGGCAACTCTGAGCTATTACGTAGGTGTATTTGTCTTTGATCATCTTCCTCACTCCGGAATATCTTCGTGTTGATTACAAATTTGAATAATTGACTAGTTCATAGTGGTAATAGTTGAAATTACATTACGTTATCCTTCGAGAACAAGTTCTAATCCTTAAAACTAGTTCAATTTACTACAGAAACAAATGACCTTATCAAAGTCGCTACAGATATAGGTTGATAAGGATAATAGTAAAAGGTTTTTATTGGAATAAGATATAAAATACAGGTTGATAGGGATAACTGTTTCTGTAGTACATTAACTAGTTTTAATGATTAGAATAACTCTTAGACTAAGTTTCACTTGGTAACGAAAGACGTTTACATATTTCTCCAAACTTTGTAAAGTTTTAAACCTAATAACCGGTAGAAAAAAGGTTATCTATTTCTATGTTGATAAATTATACTAACAGGAAACGGAAATCAATCAGTTATGTATCAAGACACACTATTAAAGCATCTGTGAGCAATTAAGTTCGAAATTATTGTATTTGTGTTTATAAGAGTTTTGAATAAATGCCTACAGTTCAAAATCTAAATCGTTGGGATTCAACTAAGTCATTTTAAACGTGGGACGAATACTACGTCGTGTTTATTTCTACCTTTGTACAGGGCAGATATAGCTTGTATATTATTTGCTTAGACACTTCAGAAAGAAAATTATACAGGGTCCGGCAGTCAAACCTGACGGTTTTTAAAATAGAATAAATCAAAAGGTTGTTGAGATATTTTAAAAATGTATGCAAAAGCTATGTCACTTAAACAATTACCACTATTTTCACTGTACGAGCCTCTTGGAGAAGTTAGTCATGATTCTCTCCAATGTTTGGCACGGGATCTCACGAAGTTCTCGCCGAATGACGGTTTTTGAGTGGGGATAGGTAGTGGTGGGAACGTCTGGTCAGTTGGGGATGGTCGCTATTCTGTCCACCTTGAGCGAAAGTTCCGAGATGGAGCGTTGGACCGCGAACACCGTGCGTATGTAGTCGAGACCTTTTTATAAATAATGATTCTGTGATTCTAACACAAAAGAGTTTTCGTATACGGTTTAATGTTCTTCGTGGTGCGATCCCGTCTCTAAACACAATTCTTCTATGGGTTCGAAACTTTCAGAACACTGCTTTTGGGACAACAAGAAGACGAGGATCACCTCGAACGGTTAGAACACCTGCTAATATTGAAGCTGTTCGACATGCTTTTGAACGGAGCCCTCGTCGCTCTGTCGTTCTTCACGCCCTCAAGGTGAACAGAATGGCGACCATCCCCAACTGACATGATGTCCCCACCACTACCTATCCCCATTCAAAACCGTCATTCGGCGAGAACTTCGTGAGATCCCAAACATTGAGAGAGTATGACTAACTTCCAAGAGACTCGTACAGTGAAAATAGTGGTAATTGTTTAAGTGACATAACTTTGCTATATAAGTTATTTTTGTGCTTTTATTATGAATATTAAATTTCCAATTCTTTTCTTTACAATAAAAAATAATTTTAAAATATCTCAACAACTTTTGATTTATCCCATTTAAAACCCTCAGGTTTGACTGCCGGACCCTGTATAAAACAATTTAGAGTTGAGTTTGAAGGAGTGTCATTTTTACTTGATGGCGTGCTTCTGGACCATCAGCTGGAAATTGAATTCAACTGTCTCATTACCTTCTCCCTGTCTCCTTCTGCAGGAATATACTTCTATATTTATACCAAATTTAAACTGGGTATCTGTTACATTAACGTTTTAAACAAGAACACGTATTAATAGTGTTTAAATTGCAGCCATATGTATTATTGCCTAAGAGTTCTTTATTTAAAATGGTTTGGGACTATTGGCAAGTTCCACAGTTTTATTGCAAATACAACCCATTTAATTTCATCTATGGTTTTCCCAAATTGATCACATTTGTAGTTAAACGTAGAAATGCCGATAAAGTACTAATTATACGTTGAAATAAACACTCTTAGTTTTTTCAAGAGAGTTTAAAACAAATAATTATATTCAGCTCAACAAATTCAACAGAATATAATTGGTTTGCATTTCAATGTAGTTTGAGTCATTGAACCACAAAAAAGCTTAATGAGCTTCATTTATGTTTTAGTTGAATTTTAGTAACGGTCCAGAGAGTATTATAATACTTTTGTAACTCACGCATATTTACACAATGTTTTAATAATGAACATGCAACTTTTTCAATATCTATTTAAAGCAATTAACTACAAACTGTCCCGTCATATTTCTGCTTCACTTTTTAATTACAATTTTCTTGTACTGCCAAATTCAATAGGGAGTGTTAAAAGCCCAACGCTTAGAAAACTCTTCTGAAATACATTTTGATCGCGCTAGCTTTTCATAGCACAGACGAGTTCATTGCATGAATCCGAGATATTACGCACAACTATGTCCGCATAATAACAGATATGTAGTTGGCCTTTAGCGGAAATATTCCAATGAATGTAAGTGGGAATGGACAAATAAATAAATCTTTCATTGCGTAAAACATATACATGTCATGCAACCGTTATAAGTATTAAGTGTCTTAAATTTTGCATTCATACACATCGAAACCCCATTCAAACATACAGTATTTGAATTAACCCAATCCTCATTCACTCGAATTTGTTCCACTCTAGCCCCTTGGTCCGTGGTCTGTTTACGCGGAGCCCCAGTCGTGTGCCATAAACTCGATAATATTATAGAATGCTTCTGCGACCAAAATCTTTTAAAGCGAGTCTTGAATGCCTTTGGCATAGGTGCACTTTTAATCGAATTTGGCAGTATGTTGACGAGTTGAACTCCTGCCTGTGAAGGCAAACGTTCATGAGCTACCGTCCTGTGTCTCCCAGTTCGGTAGTTCTCCGTGCCCCTGGTTACGTATGAGTGGATATCACTCCCTATTTAGCGGTTCGCATTTTTGTCTAAAAAAGGGAGGTTTCCAAAATGTAGAGGCAGAGTAATGTCAACAGTTTCAAATTTTTGAAAGCTGAACGTATACAAAGTATACGTTGTATTGAAAAGGACTTCAATATTAATCTACCCACGTAAATCTAACTTGAGTGGGTGGGTCACGTCCTGCTATTAGGTATCAGAGATGTAATTAACACGAGATATTCAAGAGTAAGATCAAAGACAAATTCTTAGACATAATTGCGCTGGGTTCTGGGAAGTCTTTGACAAAATCTACGTCTTTACCTGATTGATTTGAGCAACTTGCTTTAGTTAACGAGGAGGACAGTTACGTCATATTTCGTTTCTTGGCCTGTAACACTTTTGGCTCTGCACTCTGCAGTAAGGGAGGAAATATGACGTCAATGAAGGTTGCAGGCTAAAAATCCACCGTCATAAATAGCCTTGGGGTGGTCAGTTTAACGTTATTTATTGAAACCTCCATAATCTTTTTGGTAGAATAAACATTTTAAAATTGATTTTATTTTGGGAAAATTCCATTTCAAAACGTGGAAATACGGTAGATTCAAAGTTATAAATGTCGATGTGAATGTATAACGGTTTTTGACATCCTGTTCAAAAAATGATTTACGTACATAGATTGGTCATGAAAAGAAAAACAAGTTTTTTTGTTTTCTTTAAACCCTTGTAAAGGCAATACAAGATGCGAGTATAAAGTTGGTGCAAGGTTTTAGATGAGTTCAGCTTACAAACAGAATCAACCCCAGAAGGCCTATTTTAATTTCAAGACGTAAACAAATTAGCACACGTAAAGCCGTCAATAACAAATTTGTAAAAATATGATAGAAGCTCAGACTACTTTTTTCTGCTGAGTTAAGGTTACAAAAACATCTTAAGCCTAAAAATAAGATCTGACTATTAAAACTGTTGGAATAATGGAAAGCAACAACAATAAATACTATCTCTGCAATCAAAATATCATATAGTTAAATCATACATCGGCTATAATATACTTAAAGCCATTTATTAACTCAGAACCAACAAAGATAACAATGGTGGCGCCTAAGATAATAATGAATGACATTAAAAAGGTTTCTTACGA
Source organism: Matsumurasca onukii (assembly GCA_018831715.1). Lineage (NCBI taxonomy): Eukaryota > Metazoa > Arthropoda > Insecta > Hemiptera > Cicadellidae > Matsumurasca > Matsumurasca onukii. The sequence continues at coordinate 83,573,226 of CM032058.1, forward strand.
CATTTTCTTTCGCTACGACAGCCAACTAAAGTTTGCAACTTTGTTCTCAGACGGCAGCACTTTGATAAATGTGTTAGGAAGTAAACAGGAAGCAGGGTGACGATGTTGGCATTAGTGACACCGCACCGGAAGTGGGAAAGACATGTGAGAGCTAATGTTGTCCAAGTTTTGTACCATTAGAGACTCTTTCACATTGTATGTTGAGATTATTTCCTTAAAATGGGTTTAGACTTTAAAAGGACAATTGTTGGAACTACTAGTTTAACCTTTGAAATTTGTTTCCTAAGTATACTTTGGTTTGGAATGTTTAAACCATTTGCTAAAAAAATACATTTAAATCAAGATACTACACAAGCTCAATTTATGTGATTTTTAGTTTAAATTATAAACATATTTTTCAGGTAAAGAAATTATGGGCTAGACTAAATAAGTTGATTTTTGTTCCCATCTAAAATTTGCACTCTGGAATAAAATGCTTTACTAGTTTCAAATCTACATTACACTTAGGTAGATTTATATTTCCGATAAATACTGTGATAATTTAATAGCCATTATTAAGCTTTTAGTAGGTAAAACAGTTTTTGTTGTTTCTTAATAATTGAGTCATGTAGATTTTATATGTACGCACAACTGTAAGGATAATGCCAATTTATTTTAGAACTTAAATACAGTAAAAACTTGCTGTTGTAAAAACTTGCTGGCTTCATACAGTTTCAGAAACTAAACTTAAAATACTTGATGTAAGTATTGAAACACCCTGTATAGAGCCTCGTAATATATAAAGCGAGAGAGGACGAGACAGTGGGGCAGCGGAATTCAATTTCCTAACTGATGAGCGGAAAACACGGCAGCAAAAATGGGGAAAGTGAGGCTCGTTTTCTGCGTTTCAAAGTTTTGAGGAATTTTGTAACTTAACTAGTTTGCAGCTTTCTTTAAAGGATTGTTGCTGTACCAAGCGTAGTTGTTGTTACCTGACGTTCTCACTATAAATAGTAAATATATCCAGTAAATATACATCGGAAACCGTTATATTTATAGTTAAAGTTTCTATGTGAATACACCTGATAAGGATATATTAGTGAAGCGGTTTTATATGTTAAAGTAGTCATCATCAGAATCTTTTATGGTCATAATGTTATAACTGTGTGATAAATTATAGCACAATGTAAACACCAATTTCGTGGCTTCATATTTCAACAAGAAATTTCTTATTAAGAGAATACAACAAAAGTAACCCTTTCGAAAATCCAAATGAAAATACAAAATCAAACTTTGCTCCTTAGATAAGGCAAGCAGCAAGAATTGCGTTTATATCAATTGACGTAGAGTTAATTGAAAGTAAAAACATTAGTTTTAACGAAATCATTTGTTTGGCTTGGAAATGTTGCAGGACAGTTGAGCAGTTCCTTCCAGCGTATAAACATTGCAAATATTGATTATTTTGTTAAAAAAACTCGTAACGTTTCTTAAACTCCTTAAAGACAAACAAGAAGCGGTCAAGTCTGTATACACAGAATGTTCTTGTTAATTTTAGCAAAATATACAAAACAACATTTGCTTGATTGACTTAATTTACCGTAAAAAGAGAGAATAGTACACCATTTATATTAAGCCAAGAGTAGATATCAAAGAACTTCAAACACAAATCAAAATTCCAAGTAAACACATGCTTTATCCAAAACTTAAGAAAGAAGTCAGCACTTTTGACATTAGTTCCAATGAATCCTTTAACTTCCTTTACGTTAACTTCACTAACATCTTTGTTTTGATCCAATAGTTCCAAAACAACAAAAGGTATTACCTTTAATCTGAGTAAATTGACGTTTCAACATTAAAGTTTTGAATTAAGTTAATAATATCTAATGATAAATGTCGGTTAGGCAAACATCAATTTATTCTTCAAAACAATGTTGAGCATTAAATAGATCAAAGGATGATACAAGAAAACCAAGTTATTGAGTTATTTTCACCACACCAGGTGATAGTTTGGTTTCCTGGTTGCAAGCTCCATTAGGGCTCCGCTACCTTCGAAAATCAAATTTCCGTTTCATCTCTAACTTGGGAAAGGCTATTAGTTCGTTACTACCAACAAAGGTGGTTAGGTTGTGTTCCAAACTTGCTCTGTGTTGTTTTAATCAAAAAGATGTTTTCCTGGAATATATGTAACAGTTACTTTTAAAATGTGAAAAAGCAAATGTAATTAAACTGAAAATTGTATTTCTGCTCTATATTTTAAAATTGATATTTTTAGCTAGTAAAAGTTTGTTTATTTATTATTTTAGTATATGTTCAAAAAAGCTCGTAAATACGCAAATATTAATTCAGCAGTAGTTCGAAAATATTCTTCGAAATATAATACAAAAATGTAAAAATGTAGCCAAAATAAGAAACCAACAAAATAAATGAACTATAAACACTATACTGTATTATATTTTATTTTCATCAAACCGAACCTCCAGAAACACAATTTGCACGTTAAAAACTATTAATTTATTATTTTACAGTAGCAACATATATGGTTAGAAAATACGTACCGTACCTTGGAAGCTAATTAATCTCTATAATAATATAATCTCATTAGATATAGTGAATTTCCTGTATGTACATGCATAATTGTAGTATAACTATCACATGACTAGGGGATTTACATTGCAATCAACTTGTAATAAGCTGCTTTGATCAAAGTACTGAATAATCCTTTAATAACAACGCTACTTATGTTATTGTTGACAATGTTTTAGTATACAAATATGTATTGTTGGAATATATTTATATTGTGCAACCTGTCATAGGAATAGTATTAAGAATCAAGAGTGGTTATTTGTTGTTAGCATCATTATTACATGATGTAATCATAATTGTCAACTAGGATGGAGATTAAATAAAATCTATTTATTAAAATTCAATAAATAACTACAACGATACTATCCAAACGCAATAGAACGGAATTTATTACTGGAACATGATTGATTATAGTTTTGATCACTGATAAAAAGGAAATTTTCAGTAAAACACGTGTTTATCATGCAAACTTCTTAAACTTTGAACTTGTAAAGTGCATTCTGGATCATATTTTCAACTTATATTTATGGCATTTAACTTTACTTTACTAAAATTATGAATTTAATTACAAGTTTGATCTAAATAAATTAAAAATCTTTTAAGTTTTCTACATGACAACTTTTTGTTACTGATATCTAAACCTATGTAACATGGTACCGAAACCGGTATCAAACTGAAGATATTTTTTTAATAGAGTGCAACGCTAAAACCAGACCTTTAAAGGTTTATTCTACAGAAGTAATAGCAGTTCAAAGCCCAAACCCACCCTAATAAAATATAAAGCTTCTACTCTTTTTCAGTATGTGTGATAAAACTTTCAGTGAATTTTACCTCAAGTTTGACGCTAAGAGACTCCTAAGTCAAATATTTCCCTATAACATTCTATGACTTCCTAGAATGTGGTAACCGCTATTTTAAGTTTGAATACGACGGCGAACTTTCTTTTTAATTCAATACAAAAGAAATATTTTTAGAAAAGGTGATAATTTCCATATGATATCATTACAACAAGAACCACTGCGATATGATCGTCATAAAAAGTGGTTACGACTTTCCTGACACACCTTATATTTTACTTATATTACTTTACCTTATTTTAAGTAAACCCTCCACAACATCAACACGGAATCGAATGATCGTGTATTTGATACAGATAAATATTCTGCTCACATCTCGGTGCGGGTTTGGTTCATCTTCCATCCACGTCCCAACCCGCCACTTCATGTTCTGACGTACCGGGTGTCAACCGTGAATCTTAGAGTCACCGTTATAGAATAGGAGGGAAAATAAGTGATTTATCAGAGAAGGGTTTTGTTTTTTAATAAATTAATTACTTAGGAAAATAAAACACACCAAACAAGTATCTTATTTTGTGGTCTTTCCAATAGATAGTAATTTTCTTAAGAACGAGTTCTCAGAAGTTCCAACACTTCAAAACAGCATCCTTTCCGTGGATCCGTGGAGGATTGGTATCGCGCGCAATTCCGGAGCTCATCACTACGGTGGCGCGGGTTCGATACCCGCAGTCAACACTTGCAATTTGTAATGTGACTAAACGGTGACGCTAGGTAAAGGTTGAGGTTGAGTGGTAGAGAGGGCTCTGTAGTCCTAACTTCGCCTCGTTAAACAAGACAAACTTTACCTTTCCCCTAGCCAGCAAGAAGATGCTCCAAAACGATAGGCCTACGTACTATACCATGTGATAGCCAAGAAGTCCCTTTGCATTTTAATCGGAATAAGATGAATCGAGGAGAAAATGACGAAGAAAAAGAAGATGAAAAGCGAGATGTCTCACTCTATTTGGTTGCTATGTGCATGTCGTAAAAAGGAAAGAAAGCGTTGAAAAACATCCAGAGAAACCAGTTTATTGAAATTTGTATTTGTCTTAAATAGCTAGATCATTATTATGCTTTGACTATTAGTTTTTGAAACTTGTCTCTGGGCAATTTGTTGTTACATCTTGTAACTTTCATGGAATGCAATAACATTTTCATATCAACAACAACAACAAGATTTATTGTCAACTATTAATACAAACAAGTTTGTTTTATTTGACATAACAAAGGAATTTAAAAAATACAATACCACTGGTAATGACTTAGATCTATAGAAAAAAACACAATGGACATTAAAATTGAAATTTAAGCCTCCATGAATTCTTTCAAATTATAAAACGAATTTTGATATAAATATTGTTTTAGGTGTGTTTTAAATATTTTTAAATCTTTATTTCGTAAAGTATCAGGTAGGCGATTAAACAACTTCCTACCAGCTTCAATTGGTAGTTTGTTGAACATTTGAAGCCGATGGTAAGAGGGCTTGATTAAATTTTGCTTTCTTAAGTCATACACAGTCTCAGTACTACAATCACCAAAGGAATATTTAGATCTAAAGAACAATAAAGTTTCTAATATGTATAATGAAGCAAAGGGTAGTATATGTAGAGCTTTGAAAGCATCTCGACAGGTGTCCCTGTAATTTAGTCTGCATATTATTCTTACTGCCATTTTTTGCAATATAAATATACGTTGAAGATGATATCAATCATGTATATGACAGTCAACGTGTAAATTTGACTTTCAATCCAAGGGCTATGAATGGTCCCAGCTTTGACAGCTAAGAAATGGTTATTTAAATATCCACTTTGCCAAAAGGGTTTTTACCAGTCATGGTAACTTAAAAATAAAGTAATGGACTTCTGACAAGTTGACAGTTAGTTACTGAAAATGTTTCCTGCTTGAAAAGCATAAAATCAGACTCTTATTGTTGTCTTTAAAACAAATATAATTATACTCGTACTTCAAAACAATGTTTTTTTAATAAGTTGTTTAAGTTTTTAACCTAGAGTTAAGAACGACGAATGAATATAGTTATTAATTCTGAAATGCCGAAAAATAATCAAGTACGTTTCAAAAATAATCAGTACGTACAATAACTCTTCTAGAATATATCACGTTCTAGTATCATTTATTTCACGTTTTATCCTTAAATCAACCCATAGGTGCACTACTTCAAGAATAATTAGCCAATATTTTCTATCATTTTTTCCTATCGACTCCACTGTTAATTCCAGTGAACATAATACAAGGATAAGTGCAACAGTTTGTAAGGACTGTCTAATTTAAAACCACTTACCTACGTAAAGTACTAAGATTATTGGTTAGGTATCAATGGATGAATACAAGAATTGTAAAGAGATGGAAGAGCTTTCCGTTAAGAGCTCTTCCTCGCCACTTGTCCTGGATTGAGGTCAAGCGAGGAGTTCTTTGCAAACCTTTCAGCACAAGGTGTACTTATCGTACGTAACGACATGAATTATTTTCTAACCTGTGATCTTAAATTATATTGAAAAAAGGATTTTTAAATATATCGACACTTGTTTTTAATAAGTGCGGTAAAATAAAAATTTGGATACTATATAGAGGCGTTTGGTTAAAGAAATAAACAACCAAACACGTTAAGATTTCTTTTTTTGAATTAGTTTGAAAAAAAGTTAGTTTTATATGACGTATATTATAGTTTTAACATTTTGTTTAAAGGTTAATTAAATACGTAACACCAACAAAGATAAAATAATATTCCATGATGTCGTGGTTTGTTAAAGGGACCAGAGGGGAGTTATATATATATTAAGAGGTTCTTTGGGCGTAAGATAAGGTTGGTCGAGGTTTTAGTTTAGGGGTCCCTAGGTTGAAAGAATATATTTTTTAAACATGATTACACTTACTTAACTACTACAAAATAGTTACTTTATTCAATAACTGTAATAAAACTCAATACTGACAATACATATTTCATATTAATGCGTGAATTCTTTTAGCTTACAATTTGTAGACTTTATTTAGCTTCATCTTCCTACCTAAATTTCAATTGCGTCGTACTCCAAAACTAACAAAATTCAAATTAACATAGCAATAACTACATACGTACATAAACGAAAAGTATGTAACATTAAGATATATATAAGACTTTGGATGTTTCTCTTATTTAAACATCACATTTTAAGTGTAAGCCTAATTTTCTTAAACGACCAATCGGCAAGTAATTACTTTTCATTTAACGAGAGGACTACAAATGTTTTTAATTCATTTAAATTTGGAAGACAACAAAAACACGGACATCGTCACAGTAACCAACCCAAGGCAAGGTTGGTTGGTGGTTTGGTTAAAGGGGGATGGTAGGGTGGTTGTTGGGAAGAAGAGGGGGGAAGAAGGAAATCTCAGTGTTGACTCAGCAAGCCGGTAAACAAAGTAATGGACCGCTAACTGAGCAGTCTTTGTCCTCAACCGAGAGCTTTGTGTCTTTGCGTTCAACCCCGACAAAGCGGTATAATTATACATAATTATAACCGAGCAACGTTTATCTTTTAATTAACGTAAAGCCATTTCGTAGAATTATATTATAGCAAAGATTATGTTATGGTAGGTAGAAAGCGCATAGATGCCGGATGGTTGAGGCAGGAAACAAAAGTTTAGGCAGCCTACGCATAGAATGCGCTGCGAGGGGATTCTTGTAATAATCTCAAGTAGAGCCATTGACGCAAGCGCAAGTACCTTCATTCTCAAAAATCGCACGATATTTAAGTCATCGGTCAAACTCGAGCATCTGTAGCCGAGGGGGGAGAAATGCGACATCGCTCACATTCTGTGCTTGGGCTACCGTAAAAGAATTATGTTGATTTCCCTGCATCAGCCATGTGTTATCCATGCATATCTACCTACCATATCATAATCTTTGATTTCAGCTACGTTCAAAAAAGGAGAGTTCTCCTACAAAAAATTTAGCTACCGTGACATTTTGGAGGAACCCATTTTATGATGAGTTCAGACCAAGATTTCAAAAGTTCGTACAAATATTTAAAGCAATTCTTGGGAATGATTGTTACTCTAGACAAATCTTTAAATAAGACCGATGATAGAATATTGTTATACTGTGTTACGAGTATTCCCATTTAAAAGATATATCAAAGCTGTCAACATGTTTTCACAACAGCACACCGATATAATTTCCAAAAGTACGCTTTTGCTGAATACGTCAGTTTGACAAATTGTGGTTTGCTATCAAGCGGGAGTCAGGTGTTCAGAAAAATGATGTACATTAACCAACATTATCCGTCAACCCTTCTACCCACCTGAGTAGCTTTCTGTGTGAAGTGCTTTTGTTTATACCGAACAAAATAAACTTTAAGCAACCCTTACTGTTAGCGGATCCGTGGCGGATTGGTATCGCGCGCGACTCCGGAGCTCATCACTCCGGTGGCGTGGGTTCAATCCCTGCAGTCACCACTTACAATTTGTACTGTGACTAATACGGTAACGCTAGGTAAAGGTCGAGGTTGAGTGGTAGAGAGGACTTTGTAGTCCTAACTTCACCTTGTTAATCAAGACAAACCTTTTTACCTTTACTCATTACGTTAGGAATTTGTGATATCTTTAAGTCATAATGCGTTGAATTGGTACAAAGCCAAGGAAAAAGCTTCCTGGTAGCTTCAGCTTCCTGATGTCAACAAATGATGAACAATTGTGCCCTTACTAAAAATACCTTTCCAGTGATTACTGAACAAGTTTAAATTATGTACCATGTTAGATCACTGATGGTTAAACTCAAAATATCAAGTCAAACCTATCTTATACTAACGGTATTTATTTTTAAATACGTTATTTTCAAAGACGTATAGTTAAAACCTACATTTTAGGCATGAAAATGATATTATGTAATGGTAAACAAACAAATAAGAAAATAAAAAATGTGTTCTATCATACTTAAATACACTCGACGATGGTCTACGTGTTATAAACAAAACTGATACATGAAATTGAATTCATAAAATAATTTTGCGCAACATCGTCTTTGGAATATTTTAGAAAAGATAGAAAGTAAAGGTGGAGCAAAAGGTAGCCAAGTAAGTATAACAGGTTATTGAAAATGATATAATGTTATACAAATGATGTTGACGATTCCAAGCGTACATACAATATAGTTTAATTTGTTATACAAAGAATTAAAATGGTTAAAGTTAAAGAAAAATTCAACAGGTTTCGACACAAGTACTCAGAACCATACATTTTCGATATGGGTCCCCCTTGTGATACAACAGATGTCAATCCTATAACCAAACTCTTGCAATACGTTTATAAGAGTGTCTTGATCGATTGTTTTGTTGGCATTGGTAATCCGTTGCTGGATCTCTGGTATGCTAATGGTAATGGTGATATTTACAGCTTACCTTTCATGTATCCTCGCAAGAAAAAATAACAGAGGGTGTTATCCAGAGATATTGCTGGCCAGTTCAGGAGTACGTCATCATTCGGACCTCCGCGCCCAATCCAGTCCCAGGCAGCCATTAGTAACAAATGTTTACTTATGCGGCCATTTGTTTTAAAATTCAATTACTAATAGTGAATCGAGTGGTTACTAAGAGGATTTTCATTAAACCTAGCACTAAAAAGTGGTTGCACTCTAATAAAATATTGACTAATGTGATAATCCAGCACTTAACAAGCTTTAAATCACTAAATTACTTGTGAGATGCCGACCACTCTCATGACGGTATTTTTAAAGCAAATGTGTAGGTAGGGATGAGTGTGATGAGTGGTAGTAATGAGTTATGAGGTGTAGTCTTGTTACAAACTAAGGCCGACTCTTCCTTAGAATGGGTCATTAATTAATAGCCTAATGACCAATGGAAATACAAGGACCAACGGCTTAACGTGACTTCCGAACCACACAGGTGATGGTCTGATATGTCTAAACGATGGTGGGAGTTGATGCGGGTTTCATCACTGAGATTATCTGAGCCGCTTTAGACCTACATCATCCTCTAAAGGGTGAGGTTACGAGTATACTGACCTCCATGAAGCGGGATTATTGTCTTAAAATTCAAGCGTTACACAACACCTTCAACAGTTGACTTAACAAACAGCAAATACGTACCTAAACCAGTATAAATAAAACGTTATATTTTTTCTTTTTAATGGTACCAATTAAAATTGTCTAAAAGCAATTTTACCTAGTAAATTTATAATCAAAATCAGGAACATCATTTGTAATAACCCTGTATTGTATCAAGTTACAATTGCCTTTCTATATTTGTGTACAAACCAAGAAGCCTCTCAGTTCTGAAGAGAAGAGGTCCCATGAGACACAATCCCACTAACGAACTGTCACTTTCTCACACAAGTCCTCACTTTATACGCTGTTATCTCAGATCAACGTGGTTGTTTCGTGTCTTATATCTTAAATCTTGCTTTAAAAGTAGGAATCAGGGTTATTTTTATCCAGGATAAAGATGTCAAATCTAGCTAAGACGAAGTAACAGTGCCTTTACAATGCTTGTTATAACGGCTTATCCCACGAGATAAGACTTATGGAACACAACATCTATGCTGTGCAATTATTTGTATACCCAAGGATCTTTTATAACAATATGGGCATGAAAACACTCTTGTGTTCACATGTGATGTGCATTACTACTACAAACTATCAAACATGACAGTTTTGTTAAAACAAATTATTTAGAAGGGTGTTTACTCTGTAGTCGTGTGTCACTTTAAAATAGGTTTGGTTTGTCGTTATTGATACTAACTTTATAGTTTTAAGAGTTCTCAGTTCCTGTCGGCCATTTTGTTTTTGTTCCATAAGAGCAACGTAAAAACAAGCATTTTCTTGAGACACTTCACGTTTACAATTTTCATCAGATCTTTTGAAATAAGTTTTATTTGAAAATTAACAATGTACTGCAGTGGCTCCGCTGACCACTATTTTGAAAACGTTATTAGTTTACTAGTGAAAGCAGGAAATTTCAATACAAAGTTTCTTTAATTTTTGGATTTATGCCAAGGTTTTATAAAGGCAAAAGTGGAAATTCGGCTCAGCGGAATCACTAAAACATTGTATACACTTAAAATAAATTTTATTTCGTTGAAATCCGACAAAAGCTGTAGGCGTGAAGTGTCCCAAGAAAATGCATGTTTTTAAATTCCTCTTATGGGACAAATTTCAAGGTCACGGCCACTACTACGCACCCTTAAATAAATTTGTCTTGAACCTGGATTTAAGTCAACTCTAGTCCCTAAGCAAAACTATAAACCGCAAAGAAGCTTTCTTTTGACATAGCATATTTTGGCAAACGTTAAAAAATGCGATATTTTGTACCTCAACGTTGTAGTTGTATGTTTAGGAAAGTAGAAAACGTATTATTCGTTCTACCACAGCAATATCGAGAGGGTTGTTTTTATCGCAGGGCTAACAATGGTAAATCCCGATGAGGGAAAGAAACAGTGTCGTGTAAGCTTGTTAGAGGAGCTTATCCCACAAGAGTTGTGTGTCCTAACACATCTAGCAACAATTCAAAAAGTCTTGCTGATGAATTGAAAGACTATACACTATAGTACATAAAAAGGAAAGTTGAGCAAGAAAATATTAAAATTGTTACCTTAAAGCACTCGTCGTAAGTATAACTTAAGACCCTTTAAGAGGTGACTTCGAGAGTCGTCGTTAAGACCATTTAAGCTATCGATACAAGTTAAACCTATCATCGCAAAATGATAGAGTAAAATAAAACACTCAACGAACGGTTCCTAGATCTTGCTGTGGAAGGTGTAACAGTATGAATGACTTTGAGAAGCTACTCAGGTGTCAAGAAATACGTCACTTAAAAGTAACAACTAGTTTCCAGTTATATTGTCAGTTTTATGTCAGTTTGTTTTATCTCCATGCATATTGTGTTCAGGTAAGAATAACATTTTAAAACGGTCTAGTTTCGACGGGTTCGTATTAAGAACTTCTATATCTTTTGGTGCTCTCTATATCTCGAAGATCTTTATATTTAATTTGGAAAATAAATATTCTTATTCCTTTAAACGTGCAAATGCTCAGTACTCGTGTATGAAAAATTGTAAAGGAAAAAAATACTTTTGAAGGATTCTGACATAACTCCATATTATGAAGGTGAACAGCCTAAACAGAATTCTCTGTGGTTTCAACTAGGAAACAGCCTTCATTCTTGCGACATGATTGATGTTATACATTATGTAATCTGGTCGATTCATAACTCAGCCTCACTGACACATAATCGGTAGTTACTTACATCATTATACATGCAGAAAAAGAAATAGTGTTATGAAATAATAGTTCTTATAATTAAATTTAATAAATAAGTTATAAATATGAATGCTTTACTCCCAAACGTTATAGCTTTTTAGTCGAGTGGTTAGATCGGTAGTTAATTCATTCTAGAGCGATTTTCAGTTGGGTTATTTAATTTGAATTTCATAATTTTTAAATTAATATCGTCACATATAGCAACGTTTGCTCTCGTTGGTTGTTTTAAAACCATAACGTAAATAAAACCTTGTTTAAATCGTTGCCCAAATTAAACTAAATGTATTGGTTAAAGTTACAAACTACTCTGAAATGTAGTTATTTACAGCCAGCTTCAAATGGATTTAAATGGATTAGAGACTTAATTGTTTGTGAAGTTTGAAAATAAGTGGCTTAGTTCGAGTTTCAATAATTTGGTCGCGTTAGTTAGTTCATTACATAAAATATTGTTGAACTTCCCATAAAACCCCTAAAAGTTATGTTGTTGAGCCCAAATCACAAAAACATTACTTGTTAATCAATTTGTTTATTCTATTTAGGTTTGTACGTTTTTTTAAACCCGTAATATTAACGTAATATTAAAGTTAGGTACTACAAAGTTGAGTTCATTGTTGTAAGACATTACTTCAATGAAATGCGGATTGCGGGATTTCTACGTCATTGCGATTCAATTTAACTTACAAAGATCGAAGGACGGACATTCATACTTCACTAAAATCAGAACCACAATAAGTTGTATCTAATTCACAACAAATGTATCTAATAAGACATTTTAGGCAAAAGAACTGTTTGTATAAGGTTGAGTTTTTAAAGTCATTACTGTCGTTTATTTTAGATGTCTAATGAAAGAACCTTTTTAAAATGTTTCAGAAGATATACTTTATGATGTATACATATTGTGTGGTTTTTGGTCAAGACCGGTACTGGTGATTGGTCGAAAGATACAAGTCCCAGGACCACAATAATGGTACCCACAGAGTAGATAACGCCAGTTGGCTAGCAGATTGCTCCACTGGGACATTCATTCTTTATAGTTAGTTCTCCACCAATATTACGATATAAAGTAAACTTTATCCTCGATACTGTGGTGCAACCTTTGCTAGAATACTGAAAAACGTTAGATACGCTCATCACCACCCTCACTAACCTCTCTTTGTCCTCTGGAGCCTGATTTAAAGGTTTCTCACCGAACTAAAAAAGTTCACGATTTTTAACGATGTTTTTGTTTTTCCTTTAGGATCTTTATGATATTTAACACAAGGTGCTGTTTGCTTATTCTTTGAGTAAAAACCAAAAGGACAGGACCGTTTACCATATAACTTTGTTAAACGCGATAAGTCACTTCTAACTCAACCTTTTCCTTTTTTTTGTTTAGTGTCATTCGTTGTTTGCAGACTTATCAGAAGTCAGTTAAAACTGCCTTTTAACTTTTCACAAATATTTAATGTTCATCGCAAAATCATTTCTTTGACTCGTATGTATATAATATACTGGTTTGGTTGATTCCATTTTGTTTATTAAGACAAGATAAAATATTTCCCTATTCAACCGTAGACAAGATATAAGACAATATCAATAGTTATAAAGTTGTTCCATGTACTGACCAAACTGCTATAGCCTACTACATACCTGAAAGAAGAAAATGAATTTTAAAATACGCTTTTTTGGTTATTCAAATTTTTTCTTGTTGTATGTACACTTATATATTGAGAATAAATATTGACTTTTATTCGCGGTTTCCTAGAAAGCGGTGAACGCTACATTACGGCCGTAATATTATGGTGAGATTTGTTTTCAGCGCAGACATATGAGAGTGTTTTTCTAGATGATGGCGGTTTTAAAATAGTGGTGAAAACTAGTTAGAGTTCTATTGCCAGGTGACACATTTTGTTTCCTAAACAAAGCCTAGCTAGTCCATTACTACATAGGCCTACGTTACCTACGTAAATAAACTTTGGCGACAAAAATAAACAACGTGTCAAAAGCTGTTTTTGTCTTCACCTGTTTAAATATTGTGTTACGTCCACCGTCATATACGTTGACCGCTACATTACGGTAATAAAATATAGCGGTTTACGCTTTCCTAGGAAACCGGAGCTTTAGATTTATATAACATAGTCAAACAGTCTAGTATGGTAAGCTTCTACAAACCTAATAAATCTATAAATTCTTAATCTTATTGAATTGAACAAATGTTTTTATTCAAATGGATATCCAAGCCTCGCTTCTGTCATTAAGTGATTAGAATTTCTCACAACCATTGGTGTAATGTAAACAATTTAATTAAGTAAAGAAAGATCTACCTAATGAATTCACTGGTGCCATATCAGACAAAAGAGGGATTGCATTGTTCTGACATTTTTGTATTACTATAACAATTGAGTTTTAAAACATGAAACACAATACATCCTTCAGAAAGCACAATTTAACGTGAACACAGTTACCGAACTGGATAATAAGAAAATAATCTTCAAAGCGGTTACTGGTATGGAAAAGCATAGCCATTGAACCTTGAAGATTTCCTCAAGCTTTCTTTGAGGTTAAGGATTTACCTTAAGCTACACATTGTTGTTCAGTCGAGTTTGTAAAGGTTCAACTTTGTCATTGGTTTGAGTTAAACTTATGTATTGTTAATATAAATATGACTGAAGAGGTTCGAACAATAACTGAACCTACCTTTAATAAAGTGCCACGTTTGAAATTGTATTAAAGCTTAGCATATTTAAAAATTAAGTAGCTTTTATGGAAACAGTCAAATTTTGTTCTAGATTTAACTAATATTTTTTATAAAGCGACTGCTTACATTCACTCACATCACTATTTTATTTTCAATCCCGAAGTGTTCAATGGAACGCTTTGAAAGGCGTACCGTAACAGATAAGCACTATTATCCTATTTTTCCTAGCAGTATTATGTAAGTCAGTTTACTCACGTACCTATTTCTGGTGGTTGGAAAAGAAATTATACTGTTGCAAACATTTTAAGATTAAATAACAATTGCGTAGCTAAGCAACAAACCTTTGAGCTTACACTTTAGGCTAAATTCATGATAACCTAAAAGAAACGATTTATTTGGCGTGAGACCTTCTTTGCGCTAATGTAAAAATACTTTGTAAACAATTCTGTATAATTTAAAGGACGTGTTTGCTGAAAGTCAAACTTTGATGAAAAGTTGGATCAAACTGTGTCAATTGTAGACAAATATTAACATAAACCAATTATTTCACCTGGCAGGTGAAAAATATTCAACGCACACCAACACAGTTAGTTCTGTTACTTTTGCATACGTTCAATTTGATAGGCAAGGTCTGTACCTTTGCCCGTCATGTCTAAGTTAAAGATAGTAATACTTTTTGTTGCCAAACGACTAACTTCTTACTAAAATTAATAAAACAGAAAACATATTTTGATTCTATATGTGAACCGAGGACTGTGTTCTGGTTTTGATTTAAGAAAAGATACAAAATACGAGTAAAAAACGAGGCTATACGAGGTTTAAAAACTTAGAGAATTGTTAAGCACAAAGAACTTAACGGCTTGCGCCATCCTAAGTGTTTGATTGCTCCGTTTTGTTCTTCGATAAGCCTAGATCATATGTAACAATTTGATTTAAAAGCAGTTAAAAGTAAAGGATATAAGACTCGAATAATAAACAATCACTGAATAAATTGATGCTTGATTTGGCGAAATCTCATCAACGCTTCCGAGTTTATAACTGATTCAGCGGGTTGTAGAGTAATTACCTCTAATTCAGTAATAAGAGGCTTAATTGATGTTAATTTCTGATTCAGTACTGTCATCTGTTAATATTTACCCAACTGGAAATTCCTCTTTACAACTAAACCCTAGAATATTAATATTGCGCTAATGGTTTTTTGTCTTTCTATACAGTTATATCCGGGTAACTATACTACCTTTCTTTAATTATAGGTTTAGCCTATGAAGAAATATGGCACTACTCACAATAAGTTGCCTAAACCATGTGTTTAGAGCTTTGCAAAGAGTTTGTGCTATAGGATACGCGTTTTTACATTCGAGGACCGTTAGGCTTTGACAAGAAAGTTGATGCAAAACTAATTGCCGTTTAAATTTATGAACCCTAAAACTAAATCACACATTTTTACTTAAATTCTTAAAACAACATTTTCTCCAAAACATCTTCTGTACTAAAGGCTATGCATTAGTAGGTCTGTTGGTAGGCGACATAAAAACAGATCTCAAGGCAATATCCTTTCACACGGTATTATTTTGATTGAGAAATTTAAACTGATCTTTAACAACCTTTGATAAGAAAACCCCTAAGTCTGCAAAAAATATTTGTGAAGTACTTTAGACTGTTCATGCTTCAAGTGCTAAAGTGTGCATGAAAAGTTCTAGCACTTCCAAAACTAAGAAGACAGATGGTTATGCGACACCCGGCATCCATGTTGTCCCATTATTCAGTATATATTTGTTAAATAGGGGACATTTTATTCAATTTAGATTCGTTCCTTACCTTACTCGTACAAAAGTTATTCCATTAAGTTCAAACTAACGTTAGATAGTTCTTAAAACTCCTTACCAAAGGTTGACTTGAAACCATCAACATTTGCTGAAAGCAGTGTTGAACGCATCAAGAGCTTTTATCAGTTACAAATCTTGTAACAATAGCTTTGTTGTAATTTACATCTGAACAAAGAGAAGACAAAGTTCGCTTTCAACAGAGCAAAGTTTACAACTACATCTCAGCTGTTTACTGAATGGCTTGTGTTGACTGAAACACCTCACTTTGTCTTGGATCTTTATAATATTGAGTTTAAATATGTTTGTAATACTTATAACTTGCCCAGAAGAATAATTTCAGTAGTTAATTACGACTTATTTGTCAATGGATTCTAAGGTACTTTTTATTTTTGCTTAAGACTAAATGAAAAGAGTTGATTCAGGTTAGGTTGTTAAAGCCTGATATCGAAAAACAAATTGATTTAAATACAATTGCCAACAACCAAGTGATCTTCTGTAAATTGTATACCAACCTTCTTAGAAATATATAATTATCCAAACGTAACAAATTTACTAACTGGCTAAAATCAAGCTGGAATATATTTAGAGGATGTATCTGTAAATGTGTCAAAAGAATAAACTATAGTTATAAAATCCTGAACTACGAGTAAAGGAAATCGCCCCAGGTCAACTAACGAATATAATCTCTTCGTTTCTCTGAAGTCGGTTAAAAGCAATCAAACCAAATACGAGAATTACTTTATATCGAAATATTTATACACTGAAGGGATTTATCTGAGTATACTATATTATCCCTCTAGCTCTTTTTAAGTATTGTTTAATGTTGTATTGCCTAACCCAAATATAACCGTAAATCTCAATAGCTTAGTTGCAACTAACAGTATGTGTTTTACAGCACAAAACACACCGAGAATTGGCCCCACAGAACACTTTGATGTCCAATGTGCAGCCAATGTACAGATCCAATTACAGCCTTGCAGACACATTGAACCTTGTTAATCCCGTTAACCGGTTTACCCTTTAGACTAATACTTCAATTTGTCTCAATCAAACTGGATCACGTTAAATATATTAGAATCGCTCTCGATTTGAATATAACACGATTTTCTACTTCCAACAACTTGTGTTCGGTCTGGTAGGTTTACAGCTCTTTTAAATTCACAGAGAATAGGGAGTGTCCAATAAGATTTGTTTTTATTGGAACTTAGGCAAAGACCTACCAAAGCTCATTTGTTTTGCAAGACAAATCAAATTCAGAATGTATTTTAATTATTCAAAATCGCAAAAAAATCAGCCGTTACATTCCTTATGGCGTCAGAGGCAGGTTCTCATTCAATTTTCTTGTTTATTGTAAAGAGCTAATTAAAGCTCACTAATAGATAGCAGTACTTCGCACAATAATAAACTACATGTACGGGAAAACTAAAGTTGCAGACAAAACAAAGTAACATGGACTGAATTTTACTAGACAATTGAAACGTTATTTGTCGATTCTTACACAATCTCAACTTAAAAGGTCTCATTCAAAAACAGACAAGAGTAAAAATACCCACATAACATCATGAATTATTATAACAGATGCTTCAAGATTTGTAATTACTTTTCGTCCAATGTCCAAGAAACAGCTGACTGAAACGTGAAATGATTGCGAGTGTGTCTACACGCCTACATTTCAAGATGTACTCGGTGTATTGTATTTGCTGTTCTTTTCACAGCTTTGTCTGAGTCTTTTGTCCCGGAGCTGTATTGTTTGACGTTTCATTCGTTTCTTTTGCCTCCCATCTCTGCATGCTCACTGGTACATGGGGGTGGTCATTTCCCGAGGGAGCTTTTGTGTAGAGTGACATCTGTACTTTTGATAATCATGAGATGTTGTTTACGAAATGTATTTAAGAGATTGCTAATCCATACTTAATACTACATTGTAATATACACACATAGGCTATAGAATTTGTTAGTTTTCCTTTACAACTTTGGTGCTAATGCATATTTTGTTCGATAATCATTCCTAGAGAAAATAAATATACCTACTTTTACTTCCTTATAAAATAAGTAAAGTAAGTAAGATGCTAAAAAATGCACTGTTTATGACTTCAAACTGTGATTTAAATTAAAATTAGCTTAGTAATATACTAAGAAACAGTAAAATGAGAATATATTTACAAGAACTCCGGTTATATTTCCAGGGTAAAGACATATAATATAAATTAAGTAAATTATTGGTAAAAAGATCAACAACTATATACAACTTTAACTAATGTTGTTTAAAACAACTCTTTGATCGTACATTTGGATATTATGTGATTATATGTATGAAATCGTATTTACTTTGACAACTAATGGCAACTGACCTGGATCAAGCTTTCAGCTGAGTCCTAATTGGCTTGACAGGAAAAGCTTTACTTCAATGTGTCAAAGAAAATTCCAACATGCATCGATTAATTGGCTTTGGTTTCAACATGCAGTTCTTTACTGTTATACCTTGCCCACGAACTGTGTTTAATCCATTCTATAGCGGATGTAATGTTGTATGAATTGGAAATGCGATTTGTGGTAAATGTAAGCAATTTCCATTTGAATACAAAGTTATTCAAGCTTCCATTCATAGAAGACAAACTTTACAGATGGTTCTTGGTTGTTGAATGGATTCTGTTGAAGTTCAGAGCGTGATTTATGCTTTGTTATTACTTAAGTTGTGCCAACAAAACAGCTGTAATGTGAATAAGTACCAAGCAATGTGCAAAGTGTGTTTTGAAAGTATCTGAAATGACTCGACCTTTTTTTAATAGTGAATCGTAGACATTTAAAATGCTCTGTATCATTATTACAAAATATAACTACTTTATAAGTTAGTTATCAGTTTTGTCGCTCGCTGACAGCTCCTTGGTCTTCGGTATAAG
The DNA here is from genome assembly GCA_018831715.1 of Matsumurasca onukii. Classification (NCBI taxonomy): domain Eukaryota; kingdom Metazoa; phylum Arthropoda; class Insecta; order Hemiptera; family Cicadellidae; genus Matsumurasca; species Matsumurasca onukii. The sequence goes on from CM032058.1 coordinate 83,592,293, forward strand.
ATTATAACTGTCCGTTTATCAATGAAAATACCAATTCATGCCATGAATTCTATGTCATTGTTGCTTTAGAACGACAAATATTAGGAAATGCCAGTAAAAACACAGTTTAATAGTACTTGCTAAAACTGCATGTAAATCAATAAAGTTATAACTTTGTTCTGATCTAAATTTGTATCGATTCACAAAACTAAATAATTATTAGAAGTTTATTAGTTTTAAATTTATTTTAACAGTTAAACCTCTTTTAACTTTTGAGGTAAACAATTCCAGTCAACAATAGAATTGAGACAAAAGTCTCAGATCAGATATCGGTTGGCCTTCAGCCAGTAGCTTTAACCTCTTCTTCAAATGTTCTTTTTGATTCCGTCTTTTGTTGTTTTGTTCACGACTGTTTTTTAATAAAGTTTATTCATCTGATAAGTCTGTTTCTAAACTGTTATTTTAGGAACAGGTTTGCAGTCTGTTAGAAATGTCATATATAGAGATTTTGCTAGACATGAAATGCTGCGGTAGTTTTATTTTATTAGAAGCCATGAATAACTACATTTCAATGAGTAGTTTTACAATACAGATCTAGTTGGCCCTTAGTTGAAAAAAGATTTATGGCTTTGCCCCTGGGTTCATAAACATTATATTAAGCAAAATTGTCTAAAATGTCTAAAGTATTATTCAGGTTTTATTCATAATTTAATTCTTGAGCCTCATAATCGAAAGGTGTAATCTTTTCTTAACTTCTTGTCTCTCGTAAGAACAATTTGTTTTTGAGGATGGTATAGGTCTAAAGCGGCTCAGATAGTCTCAGTAATTATCTGATGATACCCACATCAACTCCCATCATCGTTTGGACATATCAGACCATCACCTGCGGGCTACCGGGGTAACGAAGAATTTTAGGACCCATGTTTATCACTCATGTTTTAGGCACCTTTTATCATTGTTTTTGCATAAGAAACCCACTCCTTAAACTCGGCACCCTATTTTAGAATCACCCTGTATATTACTTAAACAATAGTTTTTCAATAATATTCTTGTCGTTTAAACAACTGAATAGTGGGTTATGAATTTTTAAACAGTACTGAAATAACAGTTTTATATGATTTACAATTAAATAATAGATCATCATTAATGGAATTTAGATTATGTTGATGGTTAAAATTAATTTAAAATTTATTTAAAGCAAACAAGTTTTGACATTACAGTTTTGATGAACGTTTAACTTAATGATGATTTTTATTCGCAGCTAAATGTCATTGCTGCGTCGTTTAGGATTGGTATGTTGTATACTTAAGACAGCTTGTCATAACAACACACTATGTTCCCATTTTTACTCAATCTCCGAAAGCCTTATTTTTGGTTGTACGCTAAACCCAGCAAACAAAAGTTCCTTTTGAGTTAGGTTTTTGTGACTATTTTTAAAGATAAGTAGTAACCAAAAACCAATCGAGTAAGTGCATTGCTTACTACACAAAAATAAAACAGCTAGCTTACGTTTCATACAAAACGATATACAGGGTGTCCAGTAATTAGGGGATCAAATTTCACCAGGTGGTTTATGAGCTGATAATAAACAAAAAATGTCCCATAACCCATAGTCCTATCTCGCTTAGTTTTCTGTTTGGCTGTCTGTGTTTTCACTAAATAATTTATATCTCCGAGGTAAATTAAGTTATAAACTAAAAGCGTTTGTTAGTATAAAAACCAATATTAAAAAATATAATTTAACTAATTCTCAATTCCGGTTTAAAAATGGTGGCCATATTAAATTTTTTAAGCCTAATAACACAAAACCCTTAATCGTTTTGGTAAATACAAAAGAATAACAATATGGCAAATGTATTTACAAACATTCTGAGACAATTATTACGGAGATATTTAAGATCTCCTGAGCGCACTCCTGTATTTACACATATTTGTTAAATGTAAACAAAGGAGTGTGCTCAAGAAATCTTAAATTTCTCCGTTAATAATTGTGTCAGAACAACGAAATCGGTCTTAAAATATTTTTAAATACAATAACCACACATTGCTTTTCTTGTGTATCCACCATAAAGATTAAGAGTTCTGAGTTATTAGGCTTAAAAAATTAATATGGCCACCATTTTAAACCGGAAGTGATAGTCAAATTTATTTTTTAAATATTGGTTTTAATTTTACTAACAAGTTTGCACAGTTTTTAATTGTTACCTTTATTGACCTCGGAGATAACAATTATTTAGTGAAAAACACAGATAGACAGAAAACTAAGCGAGATAGGACTAAGGGTTATAGGAAGTTTTTGTTTATTATGAGCTGATAAACCACCTGCTGTAGTTTGATCCACTTATTACTGGACACCCTGTATGTGTAGTTATTGGCTTTGAAATATGCAAAGTAGTAAATAGCCTCTCAAAACGTAATTCCAAACCTCTTTACGGATCTATGAGCAGGTCTTTCGAATGAACTAACTCTTTGAATGTAATTTCCTTACATCCGGATCCGTGGTAACTTCACTGCATCACGACTTCCGGTTGAGCTATTCAGTTTGAATTCCATAATTTCGGAAAACCTCGACAGAGACTCAAAACCTTCTTTGAATGGTCGTTTTAAAACTAACATGCATTTATGTATATTCATATCCTTGTTAAAATAAAACGAAACAACATTATGTATTGCTAGACATTAAACAAAACTGTGGAATTTAATTATTTTAGCCAGCTTCAAACAGATTTAATTGGATTAGAGACTTAATTATTTGTGAAGTTTGAAAATAAGTGGCTTAACTGGGGATTGTCAGTAATTTGGTCGCGTTAGTTGGTTCGTAATATTAAATTCTGAAATTCTATACAAATTAAACTTAAAATATAAATAGTTTATTAGTCTTTTACCGTATTATGGTTTAAAATATTCATTCATACTTGAAAAGTGTCATATGTTTTTAATATTCATTCATTCAAATATTCGATTTCAGTAACTATGAAATTGACAGTAAAACCCCTTCTAGAAACAAATTTGAATTTAAATTAAAAGCTTATAATTAGTTTTATTTGTGCTACGACTACGTTCAAACATTCAAAAAGCTGAACCATACATATCACAGTTTTTAATAAAACTAGATAAAATAGCGCATTAATAACATTTAAAGAAAGATAAAAGTTATAATTTCAAAAGCTTCTTTTCGTCATTTTTGAGTGTCACTCAGTCCATGGTATGCGCATTGCGTGGCTACTGCGTCAGTGGGTTACAATTTAACTTTCATCCATCAAAGACGTATAACTGTCATGTTTCATTAGATATGAGAACTACAGTAAGGTGGTACATTTCACTAAGTACCTGTTTAATCTTACCATAATGTATATGATGCATTAATTAACTTAAACTACGGAAGTCTTCAAAAGGTAAAGAATTTGTTTGATTCAGAAATGAAAGGTAAAATTTGTATGTAAGTGAGTTTTAAAATTACCGTTATTCTCATTATAAAGGTATTGAATAAAGCAACTTCTTTAAACACGTTTTAAATTATATACTCTATGACCTATATAAATTGTTTGATTTTTGGTCAAGACCGGTATTGGTGATTGGTAGGAAGATACAAGTCCCAGGACCACAATAATGGTACCCACAGAGTAGATAACGCCAGTTGGCTAGCAGATTGCTCCACTGGGACATTCATTCTTTATAGTTAGTTCTCCACCAATATCACGGTATAAAGTAAACTGTGTACTCGATACTGTGGGTTTTCTAGCTTTATTTTAAACGTATTTATTATAGGCTCATAACAACGCTCATTACCTTGCTTACGACCACTTGTTCCTGTTTGAAAGATTGCCGCTGTATTGAAATAAGAATACCTAGCCTTTAACGTGTTCTGTTTTACTCTTTGGGATTTTCTATCATGTATTTAGACACAGATGCTGTTTGATTTTATTTTTACTATAACGCCCAAAAATCGAGTTTATAATTTACATTTTAGTGAACTCTTGTTCAACTTGGCTTTTCCGCTCATTTAGCTTCAGATTTTAGACCTTTAGTCAACAATGTTTTGTAGTTTAGAGTTCATTGGTATGTTGTAATTTGACCAAACGCCAGTTAAGTTTTTAAGGCGCAATAAAATAATCTTAAACACTCTATTTTAATCCCAAAATCTGTGTTCTGATTTAAATCCCACATACCTTAAAATAGGAGTATTTGTGTGATTTTGGTAAAGTTCCACTTAGTTTGGTGGTGGAATAGTTTACCAGTTCTTTTTACCGTAGGAAAGATTTATGAAAATACCTATAGTAGTTTTATGTACTTACTAGACTGCCATCACGCATCCCTTACCTGAAAAAATTAAAATGATTTTAAAAGATAATACACCAGTTTTATCAACATTTCAATGCGGGTTTAATTAATAATAATATTTTGGCTGTTCTATAGTTTTTATGCATATAACACGTAAACTGTTTTATTGACAATACATATTGGATATTGTTCTCAGTTTGCTACAATATAATGAGACACCTAACGCTTGATAAGTTTCAACAAGCTAACGCAATCCTATACTAAATCCAGTCAGTAGTAGTTTTTTAGTCTATAATAAAAGCTCAGCAAATATTTAAAACCAACCTGTATCATATTGAATTCTCAACCTTATTTTATTCAAATGGATATCTGAGCTTCGCTTCTGTCATTAAATGATTAGAACTTCTCATCGCCGTTAATGTTATGGTCTGTAATGAAAAATTCACCGAACGATTTTACTGTCGACATATTTCAAGATAGAACCTCTCCATCAGCCAATAAATAAGTTTTACACTCACAAATTCTAAATTGGTTTTAAAATTTGGACATAAATATGTATACAATAATTGAGTTGGAAGTTTAACGTTTCGAACATAACAAACAGTGCATTCAAAACTTAACGGGAACACAGTTACCGAACTGGATAATAAGAAACTAATCTTCAAAGCGGTTACTGGTATGGAAAAGCATAGCCATTGAACCTTGAAGATTTCCTCAAGCTTTCTTTGAGGTTAAGGATTTACCTTAAGCTACACATTGTTGTTCAGTCGAGTGATTATAGGTTCAACTTTATCATTGGTTTGAGTTAAACCTTTGTTTTTATTGTAAATATGACTGAGAAAGCTTGAAAAATAAATGAAGGTATTTTTAAACTAAATTACACGTTTAGCTGTTAATAAAAATTCAGGGTATTAAAAAATAAAGTGATTACATAAACTGTCAAATTCTCGTCTAGATCCACGAACTATTTTGATTCTAATCTTCAAGTGTTTACATGGAATTCTGTTAAAAGGCAAGTAAAAGTGTTACATTTGTACAAACAACCTAAGCCAACAATAGATTATTAGTGCAACAAGTAAGGTTTAACACCTTATTTTTCATAAATGTATTTAGGATGTCTGTTGATATACGTAGAATTATAACGTACTAAAAATCAATTAAACTCGTACTACAGGTAAACGTCATGATCATTGTTGCTCATTAACGATGGATAATGTACATAATAATAGTTCAACCTCTAACTATAAGGGAGTTTTTATTATTAACAATTACTTAACTAAGCAACTAAACACACGCAATATGGTGGTACACTTGGAGTAGTTTAAAAAGAAACAATTTATTTTGCCTGGAATTTCTGAAGGCTCAAATAAAAGAACGTGAATGTAAACAATTTTGTATTTATAGGTGATGTTTGCTGAAAGCTAGGCTTTGATTGGACATGTGATTCAACAAATTGATAAAACCTCAAATTAAACTGTGTCCATTTTAGACAAATCTTTACATACACCAATTCTTTGACCTGTTGGGGAAAACAATCCAACGCAACCCTACAATCCTCTTGAGAACGTTTGATTTTGAAAAGAAGTTTACAGGCTTGTACCTTTTATTGCAAGGCAAAATTAAAATAATAAAACCTCTTTGTCGTTCAACGACCATATATAATGTTAAAGTAAGTTGACAGTACAAGTGTTTTAATTTGAAACGTATTACATGTGTAATGCCAAGGTTTTATTTGTGTTAACAATAAACTTAAATAAAAATTATGTCTGGTATATAAAATATTATTCAAAGTAGCAGTTTATAAAAGGTTATATAGGTATATACTCGTATATCAATAAATATTCACTGAATAAATTGATGCTTAATTTTGTGAAATCACATCAACGCGTCTGAGTTTATAACCGATTCAGCGGGTTGTAGAGTAATTACCTCTAATTCAGTAATAAGAGGCTTAATTGATGTTAATTTCTGATTCAGTACTGTCATCTGTTAATATTTACCCAACTGGAAATTCCTGTTCTCGCCAAAATCCTGGAATATTAAAACTATGCTAAGTGCTTTTTGTGTTACATACAACGGAATCCAGATAACTAGTTTCCTTGTTTACTTTATAACAGTCAACTATTTCAAACTGTAAGTTAAGCTCATGTAGAACAACATTTGGTGCTACACAAAAAAGGCTGCCGGCGCTTTAGTTTTTAAATTGTAAAACAAATTGAAGATTTATTTTCAGGTGTTTATAACGTTAGCGCAATTTCTGCTAACGGGTACGATTTTCTACATTCGGGGAAGTTTGGCTTTGAAGCAAAAGCCAAACTTTAGCAAAACCTATTTTATGTTAAGTCCTCAAGTACCTTCAAACTAAATATGCAGTTTATTTATAATATCCTGTTAATATATTTTTGACAGCATTTGTTCCTTGCTAAAGGCTACGGATGGTTAAGGTCTTCTCAATGGCATGGGCCACTAAGGAACGTTTCAAGGCAATATTGGTTCGTTTTTGGTGCCCTTTTCCACAGTATATTTACAATAAATGATTTCAATTTACCCTCAACAATACCTTTTATGATTACAATATAAAAGAGCTCAAAACCTTTCAAAAGTAGTTTTTAGGTACCTCTGATAGTTCTCACTTCAAGCACCAAAGTGTTCTTGAAAAGATTTATAAAATTAAATGTTGGTAGTTTATGTGGCACCCGTTGTAAATGTTTTCTTTATTATTCAGGACAGATTTATTAAGAATGGCACGTTTTATTCAATTTGGATTGATTTCTTATCTTACACGTACGGCAGTTATTCCATTACGTTCAAACTAATGTTAGATAGTTCTTAAAACACCTAATCAGAGTTTGACTTGAAACCATCAACATTTGCTGAAAGCAGTGTTGAACGCATCAAGAGCTTTTATCAGTTACAAATCTTGTAACAATAGCTTTGTTGTAATTTACATCTGAACAAAGAGAAGACAAAGTTCGCTTTCAACAGAGCAAAGTTTACAACTACATCTCAGCTGTTTACTGAATGGCTTGTGTTGACTGAAACACCTCACTTTGTCTTGGATCTTTATAATATTGAGTTGAAATATGTTATGAAATATTTCTGACTTGGCTGGTTTTACAAAGAGGTGTTTTGGTACTAATGGGTTAAGAGGTACTAATGGTTGTACTAAGTGGGCAGCTGTAATTAGCCTCGGACTAGCTTTATTTTTCCTTTTGCTTTTTGTTTATTTAAACTTTTGTACATGTTATATTTGTTTCTAGTTTAGAGGTTATAAAGTTAAATAAGTTAAAAGACAAAGGAAAACCTTATGATACTTGGTGGAGGGTGAATGGTCAAGTTGGACTGATTACTTAGTCTAGTTTATTTCTTTTTGTTTTATGTTACTTTTCACCTGAAGACAGGATTGATGCCGAAATGTCGTGTTCTTCTCCTTCACTAAAAGCGCTGGAAGACGTCCGTAATATATATCAGCCCTGGTATAAGAAGCTTATCCTAGATATAACAAGTGCTACTTTGGTGCAGTTTCACAAATTTAACATCCATGGGCAAACAAAAAAAGAGTATGATTTCTTTTATAAATAACTAGCATACAGCTTGTTAAAATACGTTGTTAAAGTAATATACTATATGAAATGCAGGTAAGATAGCAAGAAGTGATAACAACAACATAATCACAAAATTCAAAAACCAGGAAGTTTACTTCTGTGCTTCTCATCGAAAATGGAGTGAAAGTTTCTTGGAGCAAAGCTTTGCTGTAATCTACACTCAACAGCTGGTTCAGAAACAAGTTAGCAAAAGTACTTAAAATCAGCAAACTTTATATTCTTTAAATCTTGTAACCACACTATTATATGTGACATTGAGAAAATAAGCACTTATTGTTACCGTTAGTTTTGTGTAGTGTTTGAATATACATCCCTTTAACTTATGACCAAATTATCGGAATTTTTGTTCTTTGATTGTTGGGAAAATACTTTTAAAGTATTTTTAACAAGTTGGAACATATTTTCTCTTAAACCTTTTCATGAATACAAGCACAAAGCTTGACATGCTTCATTAAATGTGGCCCATATAGATCGGCAATATAACAGTTAGCCATTATAACCGTAGATAATGTATTCGTATAAAACGAACCTACCACAACTTTTCGTTTAAAGCAAAACCTCTTTATATTTCTCAGAGCCTCTATACATTGCTATTCTTGACGCATTATAACGGACAGCTTATCAGATAAACAGGCTAAACTTAGTTAGAAAACAAACGTAAACAAAATAACAAAAAGACGGAATCAAACAGAAATTTGAAGACATAGTTAAAGCTTCTGGCGGAAAACCAACCGATATCTGATCTGAGCTTTTGTCTCAGTTCCTTTGTTGTCTAGAACTGTTTACCTTCAAGGATGTAAGATTTAAAAAAAATAGGGTTCGTTCTACTGGTCCCGTATGAAGACGAGTAACTGACATAAACTTTAAGTTGGCTATAAACTAATGAGTAAAACTCAAACCTTATGTGAAGGGTAAGTAAGTCGTCAGAAATGTAGAATTAAAAACAGAATATCTTTCTCAGCACCTTTCAGATTAGACAATCTTGTTAAAAACCCAAGAATATTTCGAGCAAAGGCATTGTTTTACGGAATAGCTTCCAAAATATGAAATTCCTATTTACTTCACCAGCTGAGTCGGGTCTTGCCGTTGAAAGGGCAAAGAGTTCAGTGACCTGAATATGCCCCCTTGTTATCCAATAATCTCTTCTTCCACTTAACCTATTGTGTATTATGGTGGTATGAATCGTGTAATGATAGATAAGCTTCAGGGTTGATAGTCTGAACTACTCGTATATGCATAAAGTGTGTTCTAAACCTTTTTACCATTTTCACTGCATTTTGTATATTTATTAACGGTTATTCTATGTGAATAAAACGTGACTGCGAATTTCCTAAAAAATATAAGCACCGATCGTGAAACTCATAACACTTGTTGAGCGAAAATGATAGGAATCCGATGAATAGTTTTAAAAAGGCGGCCAAAAATTCGTTTTCCTTATAACAGCGGAAGAGCTAATTATACTTTATAGGCATTTTAATCAAATGTTACCTGCATAATATGTATTAAAGCTTGCAATGAAAAATATGGAAATGTGAGGCCGGCCCGTAGGGAGGAGGTGTGAGTGTAGCAAACAGCCTCGCAAATAAAGAGGTTAATTCACTACGAAAATCTTAGGCCGAAGGCCAAAAAGGGTTGTGAGCGTATTAAACCAGTCCGGTTACTAAGTATTTAGCTATTCAATTGAGCAGTAGAATAGGTTTTAAATCTCTATAATATTAATACCTTATTGGTCGTCACAATTTTTATAGATAATTTAGTTCCCATCTTCATGTGGTGATTAAATCATGTTTAAATTAAAATGTAAATAAATAAATAACACAGTCACTTTACTTGAACAGTAATTTACTACACAACAATTAACAAACCTTATAGATTATTGTAGTAAATGTTTTTAATAAATTTTTATTGTCAGAATTAGCCAGTAACTGTTCGTGTTCGTGTTGACTATTGTTATTCAATGATACCAATATTCCATTTAAAACCTAACGACCATGGAATATAAAATATTTAAAAATATATAATATTAATATTAGACTGAGAAGGAAAGGCGAAATGGTTAATTTATGATGCTTTAGATCACTTTATATTAGTATTTGACAAATGTATCGGCTTATTTGTTTTGCAATTTTAACCGCTAAGACACATTCTGAATTATACGTAACTAGAAAACTTACGTAATGGGTAATTCTTTGGTTAAGCTCCAATACAAAAACTCTCATTCAAAAGATATCTATACACTTTGAGCACGAAAGAGCTGTAAACCTACCAGACCGAACACAAGTTGTTGGAAGTAGAAAATCGTGTTATATTCAAATCGAGAGCGATTCTAATATATTTAACGTGATCCAGTTTGATGGAGACAAATTGAAGTATTAGTCTAAAGGGTAAACCGGTTAACGGGATTAACAAGGTTCAATGTGTCTGCAAGGCTGTAATTGGATCTGTACATTGGCTGCACATTGGACATCAAAGTGTTCTGTGGGGCCAATTCTCGGTGTGTTTTGTGCTGTAAAACACATTCTGTTAGTTGCGTTAAAACTAGGCTATTGAGGTTTATAGTAATGTATGTAGTTAGGCAATACAACGGAAAACACGAAGAAAACAGGGCTAGAGGGATGACATGTTATTATACTGTAATCATTTTTGGCTCTTACTTATTCTATTTACTTGGCCTCTGAATTGCTGCTCACGCCAACTAGAGATGAAATAAACCTCAAATATGGTAAAAGGTGATATTAGTTCTAATACAGAATTTTTGTATAATTGAAGCTTCTTTGTTTGTTTTTTTAAGCTTTTGTGCATTTTGTATTGTTATCTAGGCTAGTAGTTATATAGCTAAATGAGTTATAGAAGTATGGCAGACATCTTATGTTATTTGGTGGTAGGTGACTGGTCAGTTTGCGCTGATTACCTTTGGTCTAGTTTATTACCTATTGTTTTGTGTTATGTGTGTTTAGATTACCTTTTACCTGACGACTGGATCAAATTCTAGTTCCAGAACATGATGGTTTTTCCAGCACTATACAATGATGGGATCATATTTTAACTTCTGAACAAACTTGAAACAATAAGTTGTAATATGATTTTAAACTTTAGTCTTCATATTGAGTTATCATCCCCATTTAGGTTGGTATTGCTGTTTGATTTTCTAATTAACCTAAAACAATTAAATGAATGTTTGAACATTAAACGTATAGAAGTTTTATTTGTAGAAGTTTAAGTGAATGCAATTTCTTATGCGTAGCTGTCAATTTTGTGGTTCGGGATTTATTTTAAAATGGCTTCAAAATAGTATACGGCGTTCAGTGACGCCACCATAGTTACAGCAATACGCAACGGTTAAAACCTACATAATAATATTTACCCACTCTATACAGTTCTATTTATCTTGGTCCAAACCACACTAAATGTATATACGGAGTTAGATGGACTAGGACCTAATTACAGTACATGAAGTGATTATCTATGTCACAGACAGGAACGTGTATAGGCTATAATCAGCTGTAACCTTGCAAGTATCATAGCAAAGCCATAGCGTGCAAGTATCATAAGGTAATCAGGATTTGCCTTAATAGTACAGTTTTAATTTGGTACAAATTCATCTAATTTTAGTTGGAAAGTAACGGTCCTTGACTTTGTATTTAAAACAGTAGTTTTAAAGTCTTTTAAGTTTTGTTTCCCTTTTACCAATTGCCTTTAACCGGAAATATAATTTGTAATATGGTTCAAAATATCTTCCAAGAGACACGTTTCAATGTAAGAAACATAGATGAGCTGTCCGAAATGTTCACATACCAGTATTTAGGTCAGGTGAAAACTGTACTGTTTTATTTGAAAGAACAGATTACAACAAAATGGTAACTAAATATTTGCTCAATGACGTGTACTTCTTTCTACACCAAAGTTAGCTTTAATACTATGAAGTTTTAAAGCTTAGTAGTTGTGTTAATCCGTTTTTCTTCTTAACTTACTTACTACGGTAACCAGAACTTACGCTTAAAGTTTCTTTGCTTTAGGAATCAATATGTACTGTTGTGTAAACATATGTGTTAATTTACGTTTGTTTAATAATGAGATAGTTTGTTTATGTTGTTGTGAAAATAGTGGTGAATAAAAACAAGTTCATTCTTTTTTAGCACTAAAAATTCTATTCCTAGATTCTCCCATAGAAAGATCTGATATCATATGTTTCACTAACTTTACAGGTATCATAGTAACATCAGCGGCAGTATCTAACTTAAACGTTATTTGACCTAGATGTTTACCTTGAGAGCTAACCAGTAGCTTTTCCGTCCAAGCGCTTGGATCATCCTTGTTTATTTCATTGATCACAAAATCATTACCGGTTACATCCTCACTGTCATCATTTTCCTGAAGTTGAGAGATAACTTGCCGTCAACAGAATACAAGACAAACAATTCTAATAATGAAAACATAAAACTTGCTGAGGAAAAGTACAGGAACAAATACAAAAGGAACTATGATGCAAGACACAAAGCTAGAAATCTGGAACAACTCAGCTGCGATGATTACGTGTGGATCACTGACTTGAAACGCCATGGGAAAATAATCAAGGTGCTTGGTTCCCGATCCTACTTAATAGACACGGAAAAGCATGTGATACGCAGAAATCGTTTCCATCTCATTCCAGCTCCTTATCTTAAAGACTTGACCAACAACAACTGTGAAAAGGTCCCTGAAGACAGCCAGTTGCAGCACACCAAAAGGCAACCAAGAACAACACGGAAACCTTTAAGATACCGAGACAGTCCTTAGGAAGATGTTCCATCTTAAGGGAGGATGTTGTGTAAACATATGTGTTAATTTACGTTTGTTTAATAATGAGATAGTTTGTTGTGAAAATAGTGGTGAATAAAAAAGTTCATTCTTTTCCATCAAAGCCTAATTGAATTAAATAGTATAGAATAAAACATGTACATTGATGACATTTGAGTAAAACGTAGTAAATAAGTGCGTTATTTATTTTGCTCTGTATACGCGTTTCAAGTAAAGAAGGAAGATTATAGTGGAATCCTATTTGGCGCTTGCTTTTTCTATTTACTTGGCCTCTGAATTGCTGTTCAAGCTTAGGTAAAATATCTATTCTTAAAAAAATCATATTAATGATAATACTATATTTCGTTATTAAATTAATACCCCAATACTAAAAACAGCTTTACGCCTTCACATTCAGTTTTAGATTAGTTTAATACACTAATTATAGACTCTGCATTGTTTAAGCAAATGCTAGTTTGTTGGTTAAACAATACGTTTATTTTTTACTAATGCCGATTACATAGGTTTAGATTTGATTAGGCTAGTTTTAATTTATAGCTGTTATTCCTTCATTAAAACCAGCAATTAAATACAATTAATTTCAAATTTCAAAATATCTTTATTTCAGTAAAATACATACATCGCATAATGAATTTGTTTGCACAAGTTTAAAATAAATATAAATTTGGACAATAAAGTATATTGTACTTTTTTAATGTAGAGGGTCCATTTAAAAAATGGAAAGTACGGTTCGCCCTTCTTTATTTTTAATACAGTTTTAGACTGGACCATGTATTAAACTAATAATTGTCCAACCTTTAAAAAGCAAGCATACTAGTTTAATCCATAACATGCGACTTAATCGAATGCAATAATCAAGAGCAAAGCCAAAATCAAATTAAAACCGAAATTGATTTAAATTTAAAACACAAAATGTAGTTTATCCCTTCAGCACGAGACAAATTTTCTTACCCATATTCGGAATTATTATGAAATAATAAAACACTATACGGATACTATTGGTTAAACATTACATCTTCACTGATACAATAATTTTGATGGTTTTGTCATAAATGCCATTGAATTTTCAATTAGGCCTCAACACATTCACCTATTATTACTGTTTTAAAGAAAATTTATCAAACCCTAACTCGTAATAAAGCCTTTCCCCTGAGATATTGTTTACAATGTTTCAGTTAACAAAGTTAAAAGCTGGTCTGGTAGACCAAACCGGGTTATAAGACCTCACAGTAACAAAGTTAAGTTTGGTGTTGAAAGAAACTCCCACTACAGTGGTAAAACTTTCACTGTGTACGAGTAAAGAAGTTTTGTGCTGTAATCTCTACGTGGCAGGTGTCGTGTATTTTGTCTCAACTCGTATTTTCTTGAATATAATCGTACATTAGTTTGGAAGTTTATTAAGAGGATTAGTGAACCAAGCAAGAACACATCAGTGATAATGCAATTGCGGAGTATTGATTATTTCTCTTCGGTACACAAGGGATTGGTTGAAATACAAGTTTATCTTCTGTTTAAAAACATAGTCTCCGGTAGGGTTGTCTTGTATGGCTCAGTTCTTTGAAGAGTCACGCGAGTCACCGACCTTGCCAGTCAAGAGAAATGGTAGTAGCGATATTCCAACTTTGCTCCACTCACTCAAAAAGTGGCAAAACATGGTTTCGTAGTCCCCTGTTTCCAACACCGTTTATGAACCGAATCGTACAAAAATACATGAAAAGGAAAAACTGATTGAAAGAAAATATAATACATAAGGGTTATACAAACCTAGAGACAGTCTTTGAGAAAATGGATAACCTTTTTTATCTATACATAAAAAGGCGTCCTAAACGAGGTACTTCGAGAGCATGTTTCAAGCAACTTTTCCTGGAGTGATCAATCCTTTTAAAATGACCATCAACGTACCCGACAAAAAAGCACGTAGACGTCCAACTGACTGTAGAACGGTACTTTTGGTTTTAACCACTTCCTGATTTATAACAGGGATAACCCTTAAACAGTCGGAGTGCGCCTAAAACTTCGTTTCAAATATAGTTGTTCTATTGTTCATTTTACAATCTAGTTCTTAGGGGATGGACTGCGTCGAAGTACTAGCTAAACTAGCCAACGTTTCGGGTGCCCCATATAGGGTCCATCATCAGGGTGGGTAATGTTTGACAAGCAGTCAGGTGAGCAGCCATGTTAGATTACAAAACAACAATTAATCAGCCATTCTAGTTTGGCTATGAAGATCTTTCTACACCTTAGGCAGGATTAGATCAGGTTTTATTTCATTAAATGATGTCTAAAGGGCTACACGTTGATGTAAAGTTATACAAAAAACGCCATTGATGGTCGATTTCCTCATTTAAAATACTTTTTAATATTAATTTATCGAAATTTTTACCAAAGGTTGCCTTTGAAAAGTATATAAAGCAAAAGTTGTTGTGAACTTTGTATCTATGAAAAATAACCGTTTTCAAACACTATTCTTCATCTTATAAAAATATAAAAGCAGTTTTATTCTGGTTATTACCCTTAAACGTAATCGTATGGAGTAACGTTGTTAGTTTCTTATAGAGTTTCAAAGTGTGAAAAATTACATTTCACGTTTCAATTTTTCCTGCCTAATAGCCAATCAATCGGCCGGGTTATTTCCTTTTAAAGTTCATTACTTCTTACAAAATACGTTTTTCAAAGCTGTGCGATACTTTCCAACTAAATACGATGCCATTCTTGATGTTTAGGAATTTTAAATTAAACAATACACTTTATAAGTTTTGCGATGTGGCGTAGATCAATGATATGTAATACTTGATCAATTTAGCCATACATAAAACTAATTATAACCTAGTTCTTCCGGTTCACACCGCGTGATTAGGGTGAAATATTTCGGTCTCGCTGTGGAGTACCATCTTCAGTCACTGATTGGCTGAAACTGAGCTACTTGCTGTCTGCTGGGCCTTCTTATCTCCTATTGGTGACAGGGCTGCCAACCGTCGAATGGCGCAGGAGTGCCAACTGCCGAGTTCTTATTGGCTGTTATACTGTCAAAAAGACTTCTTCAGGACTGGCTGCCAGCTTCTGGAGAGTTTTACACTGTCTTCTTTGTTGGAGTTGATGCCATTTTGATTATTTCTATGGTTTCTCGGACTACTCTCAGATAATAATGTGAAATTTTTCGACGGTTGGCAGCCTGTCACCAATATTGGAGTAGAAGGCCAGCAGACATAGCTCAGTTTCAGCCAATCAGTGACTGAAGATGGGTACTCCAGAGCGAGACCGAAATATTTCACCCTAATTATAATGATGTTTTGACGCGGTGTGAACCGGAAGAACTAGATTATAGTTGTGACACCGGCCGCGAAAGCCTAAGAGTTAAATAAAACAATTCATTAAGCGCTACTTTAGTTTCAACGAACCCTTGTCCACTTTAAAACGTTCAACAAAACTCACAAAATAATCTTTATATGTTCTTCATAGTTATCTTAATCGGTCGTGTTCTTAATCTGCTGGTTGAAAAGGGCCATACTAATTGGTTGCGCACTGTTCTGGTCTTTAAATCAGACTGAAAACCTTATACAGATGGACTTTTTCAGACAACGCTTATCCACATATACAGTTTTTCATAGCTCAGCTTCTGTAAACTCAATCCAAAACAACTTTTAACTCGCAATGATTTAATTTGTCTGAATTAGTCTAGTATTTGGCTTAATTGAATTGATCAAAGACACTAACGTGAATAAAGTTATAAAGCTGTCCAGGTGAACTGAAAATGGCTTAACAAAATCGACTTAAGTTTTACAAGAAATACAAGACAACGGGTGTATCTTTCAGTTTTAGTAGTAACAGTTGTAATTTGTCTTAAACGTCTTTCACTGCTTAGCTTTTAAAAATTAACAATTAATTGCTCATAATATGTGAATCAAGTTAATCCACTCTTAATACGCAAGAAATGTCAACTTTTTATACGTATTGAAGTGCTGCGTCAGAAAGCTTTGTAGTGAAGTTGCTTTTTACTAAGAAATGATTTACTTGCCTTTATAATTATTGTTTGCCGTGGCCAAACTTATTTATGTTATAAAACCCACTGATTTCTATTTAACAATTTTTCAAGCTAACACACATTTTCCAAACGTTTGGTTTCAGTCCTAAAATAAACCGTATGACTTAAAACTATGTAATCGAAGCTAGTTAAATAACACATGGATTGCTACCAAGTTAGCTCGGAGGAATGTATATTTGGCACAGAATTGTTTAGCACAAGCTCAGTGGATTTTCCTCATGACTTGTCAAAGGTGCACTGTCCCATATATGCGCTCTGGCGAGCTGGATGGAGAGAGGTTTTTAATACATTTTTCAGTTTATACAGATTGGGTGTTGATTAGAATGGGTCACAATGGTAAACTATGAGTTTCATATAAATGCTTAACTGGAAGATTTTATCTGATTTTCCTCATTGTGAACTCAAAATATTGAAATGTTCCGTCGTATCCTAACTTGATGAACACCTTGTATGATCGTTTTGATATTAATTAATGATTCAATTTAGGGACCAGTCAGCCTTAGTTTGTAACAAGACTACACCTCATCATCCATCAAAACACTTATCACACTCATTGTTAGTTTAATTTTCACCTTAAAATATTTTCTAATAGTGGTCGGTGCCTCAAATAAAAGTATTTTAGTTTCAGTTTCTTATGGGAACTCCCAAATACTACAAAGATTTAAGATTGTACGCAAAATTTTAAGACCCTGTGATAAATTATTTAAATTAAAAAGAAAACAAAACCTATTCTTATATAAATTTAACCTGGGAGGCCTTTCACTGCCTGAAAGTTTTATTTCAACACAAGTTTATTGAAATAAACAACCTTTAACTTGAGTTGCCAGAAGATGCTAGCCTAACTAGTGAAAGGTCTTGATGGTTAAATTTATGCAAGTATTGGGTTTTGTTTTCTTTTTAATTTAAAATTTATTCTATCTAATAATATGGCTCAAGTTCTCAATACCCTGTGATTGTTTATAATTATCTTTTGATAGCCCAAGAACTAAAATCCATTAGATTTCTCGATAAAGACCATTATTTTGAATAACATTTCTTTGAATAGGCTACTGACTAGTGTGGGTTTTAAGAAAACCATGGTTTAATTAATTTAAGCTCACAAAAATCGATTGTATAAACAATTTTTCCATCCGCTATTATAAACATAATTTTTGTTACAGATAATATTTTTTTGAGTGAACTAGTGAATAACTGAATTTTATACTAACAAATTACTTATTAACTACATAGGTAAAATAAGACTTATAATACTTGAAAACAGTTGTATACGTACAATAAACCTTAATGAGAACTTCATTGGGGTGTAGCGCTTAAATATAAAGTTTAGACACTTTTAAAGTTTAGAAGTTTAGAATGTCGGGAATAAAAAAGCAATACATGGAAAGAATGTCTGGAATGTTCAGAGTTGTTCGGCCGGCGTATTGGAAAATGATGGCCGGTTTTCAAATGTGTATATCTGTATTTAATTTTTTAGGAAGAAGCCCCGCACATTTCTGTAAAATGATGTAGGTCTTCGAGAAACCAATGTGACTAATACCATGTGTGGTAAATAAAGTCACAGATCACTTAATCTTTAATGAATAGTTTTAGCGGGAGGTTGTTTATCACATTACATAGTTAATATAGTTAGCAAGCAGGGCAGGTGGCCAGAACAAGGTTATACGACCTAAGGTAACAAAGTTGACTTTAGTGGTGCAAGAAACACACGACAATGGATTCAACTTTAAGTTGTAAGTAAAGTTAAGCTTGTAATACGATCTTACCGCTGCCGAGCTTTTTATACTACTATTTTTTAAGAGCGTTAGTAAAAAGCTTTTTAACCATCTTTTTAAGTAGTTTAAACCCCCTTTATTATGTTTAAACTTTATACCAGTAAAGTGTTATTTATTTTCATTTTGAAAGATGTAGAAGGCACACCAATGACTGTACAACCGAAACTTCGAAAATGGGCTTATCCTTAAGTGTTTAAAAGGTGTCATAAACTCTGCAAAACGGCGAGTCAGGTCAAAACAAATAAACAATTGAGAATGGTTTGTTTTCTTACCAAATAGCCGCTGTTTCTTTTTCTAACAATTTTTACTAAACCACACAAATGGTTTTCTTGAAATCTGGTACATATTTAGTCATGTCAATCATATTTGCAACAACATTATTTTCAACATCAACTATTTCTTTTATACAAATGTTAATAAAACATGGATGATTGTTATATATCATACTTGTCATAACAGTTTGCAACAATATGTATCAAGTATATCATGTTTGAATAACTTTATCTTAAAATGGAGGATGGCGTTTTAGATACTTTAGCTTGAAAGCGAGAAAGCTGTAGGACTTACAAAATGTGTTAGAAACACTTTTCTTAACAGTTTATTTTAGCATTTGTTATAAACATGAATTTTAACGTATGTTATTGAGAGAAAGTCTTTTTTTAACTGTATGTTGTTTTTATTTTTAATGTTACACAATATACAAGTAGTAGATGGTATCAACGGCATAATTTTGTAAAATTGCTTTTGTCTCATTCCATAGAATGTTCACCAATTTATATGGACCATTTCAGCGTGAACCTCTTAAACCATAAGAATATCTAATTTTAATAGTGCTACAGCTTTTTCACATCCTTGAGTAAAAGTAACAACTCAAACAAAAACCGATTGTTTTTCGATGTTTTTGTTTATTGTGAGAGTACATATTCAATTGTTTGAACACTTGTTTGTATCATTGCAATCGATGTCTAATAACGTCTTACATCACATAAACAAATATAATAATTACTATAAATCTTTGATGTAAATTACTATGAAAGGGCTTAAACTTAAGTTAACTGATTCTGTTTCAGCGTCTCACCCTCCCACGTGGATTAGTGCACCAGCTCGGAGGAATGTTGGAACAAAGTTGTTTATCACGAGCTCGGCGGATTTTCCTCATGACTTGTCAAAGGACTGGCTACATGCTACTGGCTGGCTGGATGGCGAGGAATTTTCAATACATTCAGATGTCAGTTAATCGTTTCCTTTTTGCAAATTTTGCTCGTGTCTGAGTAGAGAAACGTTCACGGACGTTCCATTACATCTTATATTGTACACTGTCAACTTGTATTCTATTTGTAAAACTGGTGTTTGCCGTTGAAATAAATAAATAACGAACAATCGTGTCGTGTCTGCCAATTAGGTAGTTCTCCCTAACTCTTGTCTTATAGGAGTTAATGCCACTCTTTCTTATGGGGTCACATTTTGATTTAGAGATAAGACTAGTTTAACAATGTATGAGAAAGGCAAGGTAAAGTCAACAATTTCGAGCTTTGATATGCCGGCCTACACGACTCTCTTCTTTGATAATTTGCGATTATCCGAACGGTTTTATTATGAAGAACGAATATTCTAGAAAATTGTGTTTTTGAGCAACCACTTCACAACCCTAATTCATAGGAAAAGTGTGAGTGGGTTTCTCCGTTAAATGCCGTCATCACTATCAGAATTGGGCAGCCTCGGAAAAAATAAATGCCAGAGGCTAATTTAACACAAACAATATCTTCGAGAAACCTCTGGTTCATTATTGGTTGAGGTACGCAAGATATACTTCCCTACTACCTCGTAATGTGTAAAAGTGAACGAATGAAGTAACGATGTTGGTTTAATATACAGTTTTGAAATGTGTAAAACGTCCCTCCGCGTTTCATTTTTCCAGCCTGATAGTCAATCACTCGGAGCGATTCATTTCCTTTCAAAGTTCATTACGTCTTTAACGCGCGTTTTCCCAAGCCGTTTGATACATCACATAAAGCTCATGATTTAGACTTTTGAGAACTAACTCTCTAAAATAAAATTGGTTTATAAGCTTTTGAGATGTAATGTTTCATGACTATACTCACTATTGATATTGTCTCATTCTAGAATATTCGATTAATTAAAATTTTACCCTGAGTCCCCGATGTTATTTTTCTCTAAAATATACTTATCCTACAGTAGCTTTTCTCTTTAAACTCATCGTAAATACTGAGCCAAACCATTCGTAATAATTATCTCATGTCGTATATAATAGCCTTGAAGTCTTTTTGATGAAATTTCAGAGTAGCCACAAGCGCTACCGTAATACCTCACTCTAGAAATGAAGGAGTGAAGGTTACTCAGAATTAGTGAAATTTTGCTCTTTTTGGTGTTGAAACCCAGCCACTCTCTTCAAAGAGTGGCTCATTTCCTCTTTTATAATGGTTTCACTCTTTGATATTTAGAGTGTAGTAAATTTCCCATAACAATGAAATAATTAACACCGAAATGATGACATCAATTCATCTCATTTTGATCTATTATAAAACCAATTATTTAAACTAGGAAGAAATAAAGAGGATATCTTTTAATAAATACAAAATGAGAACTTGTTTACAGTTTTTCATATAGCTAATAAAGTTAGCAAGTCGGGCTGGAGGAAACCAGGTTAAGAGACCTAAAGGTAACAGAGTTAACTTTAGTGTAGCAAGAAACAGACGACACTGGTTGAAACTTTCAGTTGTAAGTAAAGTTTGGGTTGTAAGTAAGTAATGTCTAAGTTGTACTCTGACCTGACTATTACGAGGCTTGGTACACATCTAAGTCTTGATACCTTTACTTTTTTACCGAGTGAACCTTATTTCTACTAGCCAATCCTTCAAACTAATCAGGAATTAAGCTCAGCCGTGCATCAAACGTGAAACTTTAGCGAACTTGAAGTAAAAAATGTATCACTTAAGAACCTAGTGTTAATATGATTTATGTATTAAATATATTATTAAATCCACCACAACATTGGAGTACGCTTAAGGGGGCAAGTGAAACATATTTCATTAATATCCAAACTAGTAAGCTCCGAGGAATGTGTTTAGCACAAACTCGACAGATTTTCCTCATGACTTGTCAAAGGCTTGGTTGTATGAGCGTTGGTCAGATAACTGGCGAGACCTTTCAATAAATTGTCTGGCTTGCGATTAAGCAACATGTAATTAAAATGAGTGTCTAAATCACCAGTAAACTATACCTTTACGGAAACTTATCGAATAAGGTAGACTATTTAGAAATTATACATTTATGATGTCTTTTTTAATTATTGAAGTGTAACAAATTAAACGTGAATATTGAACAATTCCGAACTTGACCAGTATTAAGGTTTAAACCAACTTTTGACTTTTCATTAGAATATTACTTAGGAAGGAGTTTATAAGCTAAACTATTTTAATAAATAGAGAACCCCGTTTTTCATACAACTATGGTCTTTTTTCTGTGCACAAACGGTTCAATTTATGTCAAAACAAAAGAATAGTAACATTTTCTAACAAATTAATTAAACATAAAATCAATTCAAATAATGAAAAAATACGACTCAAAATACTTTGATACAACAAACATATTTCACCCGATAAAACACCCGCCTTAATTGTTGAACGATTTGCCATACAGGGTCGGTGTTAAAAGGCCAGCAATCGAATAAATGTTTGAATAATGAGGCTTTGAATATGAACAGAGCAATGTCTCCCCCCTCCCTCGCTACCCTTCGTACACCCCTTCCCCACCCCCCAGGGCACCAGTTCGCCAATTGACAGTTTCCAACCGATTTGCTTAACTGAACTGGAACTTGTTTATTTGCCTGGTCGACGTTTTTATTTATTTCTCCAAGCGTGCAATTTATTGACCACGAATATGTAAATCTGTGTTTTGAAGAGACTAAATAAAAAATTCTGCAAATCCATCGTTTAAATTATGCATGGAAATGCATGGAGTACTGACATATCATTGTAGATGACTTGTTTCAGTTCTTATTTCTACATTAAAAATTACATTTAATTGGAAAATGACTGTTAATTTCTTTAGATTTAACTTGTCATTCGAATATTTTGCTTATTTAACCTTGAACATGTGTAATTCGTAGACTTGAACAAATGGTAAACAAGAATTATAAAAATGAAATAATTGAATGAATAGATTTAATTTATTTCTTATGAAATAACATTTGGAGTTGTACTTTAATTTACTGCCCATGACAGTTCGTTTACGAACAATGGACTGTCTAAACTTATATCAATTTTGTTAATTTGGGTGAAATATGACATAGTTTGTTGTAAAATATCCTTTTGTTTAAAATATCAAAAGTCCTTTTGTTCAAAATCAAATAAATTTGTTCAGTGGCATTCCCAACAGCAGTTGTTACTATTTTAATGCGTTACCACTCAAGTTAAAAATATAACACTTTAATATATAACTATATCTCGATATAACTACTGGATATTTTACAATACATTCCAATTACTCTTTATTGGGTAACTGAATAAAACAAAACAACGTTAGTATTTGTCGAGCTACAAAATACAAACAAATCCTCGAAAGAACAAAGTCACGTAGATTCGTGTCCATAAAACAGCCGAGACGTCAATATCAGAGTTTATGAGAACAACAACCTGATGTCTAACTCACATAAATAACCAGAGGTGACGAGATAATGTTACATACTTTCAAATAGGAGTGTGTGCTTCGCACCAAATCAGCCCAGGTTCAACTTCCGACGATACAGTTACACATTTATCATGATAGCCACTTCCGTGGTTTGGAAGCCACGTTAAGCCATTCCGTTGGTCGTTGGGCTACTAATTATGATAAGAATGTGGCGGATTGTGTTCTTCAAATTGAAATTGGTACTTACAGTCGTTATAAAAATCCATGTAGTTATATAGCACTACGGACGTTTCGGAGATGGTGACCCAAATAATTACGGCTATTAGTTAGTGACCCGATCTGGGGAACAGTCGACCCTAATTCGTAATAAGAATACACCTCATAATCCATAAAAACACTCATCACACTCAGCATTCACCTTAAAACACCCACTAGGATTGGTTGGTCTGTCAAATTAAAATGTTATACAAATGTAGGTAAAAGGCTCTGCTTGTGTCGTAAACTACTTTACAAGTGTATTTCAACTAGTTAGTATTGCTTGCTCTTGTAAAAGGCTTCAAGTAATTGCTGAACTTTTCCCCTTCCTGAAATTGTACCGTCAGAAAAGTTCATCCTAGTATTTTTAATTGATTTTTGGATTTTTTGTGCTAACTTATAATTTTGTTTCAAGTAAGTAGGCTATAACTGACTGAACTACAAAGTTGAAAACTGCTTTTATAAATGAGCAAGGTTTCCAAACATGTAAATATATAATTTCAAATGTAGGGTTTTTTACATGCGAACTTTTCTTTATCACTGACCGGGTTGTCTTGACTGACAAAGGTCTTCTTAGCCTGATTACTTCGCCAAGCTTCGACGCCCTCTTTTGTATGTGTGTGACTCTGGAGGGGGAGGGGGTGGTAATTGCGAGCTTTCTCTTTCTCTTACACAATAGTCGTCAGTTTTTCATAAACACGCACAACCCCGTCCTCCCTATTTCGTATCTTTTGATGCTTTTCTTTCATGGTATTTCCAAAATGATGTCGGGTTTCACCGGAGAACTGTGCTATTCGGTTACAAAACTACCAAATCCTTTAAACTGACGGTCAACGTAACGCAACAATACCAAAATGACCGTTTTTATATTTTGGTTGTTAAATTACTTAGTAGATTCAAGCGTATGCTTGTATTTATTTATATTTATACTTAGACATTTCTATCAAGTCCAAGGATCAAACATTTAAATTTTTTAGAGTGATAGTTGACCAGAAAACAGGCATGTTTTCAAATGTTTATAAGAAGTGACATTGTAACAGGGTACATCAATTGCAAACTCAAACTACCTCGAACTACCTCTGAATGGTATAAAACATCAAACACACTCCTGAACAAATCGGTGTAGCCTTAGGTTCAGAATCAATTAGATTCGACCTACCTTTGAGATAGAACCTCACAGGGGTTAGTTGGGTATTGAAGCTTATTGAAAGCCTTTAATACATACCAATGTACACTTTGACCTGTCCTACTGATATAAGGGGACCAGAGCTTGTTTGATAGCTAAAAACCATTACAAGGCGCCTTTTCATGGACAAGCGTTGTGACAGGGTCCTGTGGGAGGATTTGAAATTGTAGGTTGAGTCTTTGTACAAGAATTCCATAGATGCAACTAAATGTAGCTGAGAACATGTCTCACTCTTTGTTAAAAGTGTGTTGTTGACCACCAGATAGCCAACGCACCATCAGATAGCCGCATTGGCTGGCTTGGAGGCAGGACGACCAATCACAGCCATGAATCAGACTGACCAATTGTAACATCGAACACAAAAATTATTATTTATGCACAGCCAATGGAAACATTTGGAACGTAATTTGGTGGTGGATGACTGGCCAGCTTACGCTAATTGCTTTTGAGTCAACTCATTTCCTAATGTGTTGTGTTATGTTTAGGTTACTTTTACCTGAAGACGGGATCAGATTCTTGACCCCGAAACGTCGTGTTCTTTTGTTCACTAAAAATAATGGGGCACGTCCATTATGATATTTCAACATCAAAGAAAATGTAGTCAATATCTACAAAGTCCTGAAATCATTAACGCATATATTGGTTCTGCTCGCTACCTTACCTTAGTCTAGGGATATGGGGAGCTCCTTGTCGGCAGCGTCTATCCAGCGGATGTCCGGGGGAGGGTTTCCGTGGGCGGAACAGCTGAGTACCGCCCCACTGGAGTTGGAGAACTCTACCCAGGGGGGAGGCTCTTGGAGGAACACCGGACCTTGGCTGTGTCGCGAGAGCATGGCTCCTTCTGCAACCAAGATTCATTTGTAGTAGTTATGTGTTATGTTTCATGTAACAAACAATGTTTCGCATTGACTAATCATTAAAGATCATCCTAAACTTGCTTAATAAATGAATATAAAGATACAACTGAAAAAGCGTCTCGTAATAAGGAAGTACACGAATGTGTTGTGCACTAGTGATGGAAAGGAATCATCATTCTTCTTTTAAGACATCGTTTGAAAGTATTCAGTGTCATTACTGTCCTGCTTATAGTTAAGTAGCTTTAGTAGAAGGTTGTATGTTTTCAAATCCCCTGCTCTCGTATGAAAAAAAAAGATTTTGTGTGTAGGGTCCACCATATTACAGATCTGCAGAGAATAGTTTTGAGACAAGTTTACTTCGGTTGAAAACTTGTACTACCGAACTTTGTTAAATAACTTTAAATTCCGTTTTTTGTGAGATATTATAACTTTGACAATATAGACCACCCAAAAGTATTATTCCTAAAGTTGTTTGCAAGAATTCAAACCAAAATATTTGTTTTTACACTTACACTGCAATAGCCAAAAGAAACAAATTGTCTTGTAAAGTCAAAAAATGTTACTAATTTGAAACAATTCATTCTATATGAAAAAGTTCTACCTTATCGGGCACCGGGGCTGCTTTCTATACCAGCAAACATGATCACTTTCAAAGAAAAGTACAATCGTTGAGACAACAAACCTTTTTCAAGTGTCTATTAAAAGCAGACTGTAATGTCGTTTAATCGACGCGGAATCAGTAACTTATATTATATCCCCAGTAACCCTTAACCTCATTTTACTAGGCAGCCTAGGTATTTTTGATAACATTTTACATCGTATAAAACAAAATTATCGATATAACAAAAAGGGATGAAATCCGTGGATTTTGAGGTTTATACCACCTAACAATGGAATTTCTTAACGTGATTTAACTCCGCTGTAATGCATTAAATTTGTCACGCTATGTACAATATAATAATAAAGTCAACAATGTCCCTTATGCTGTACAACTCGAATGCAATGAGCCCCCGACTGTACATAACATTTTCCAACACGTTTGGGTTAGAATATTACACGATAGTTTATTGACCATACATACTCGTATATCAATTTTTAACAAAGAAAGAAAAACAAAACTGATTGGGTTATATCTGTGTTTACTGCTTTTATCAACCTAAAGTTTTGACCAGACAGACCAAAACAACCGATTCGTCTCTGTCAATTTCAACTTTCAGCTTATCTAAAGTTATTTTTCATCCGATTGAATCTTTATCCTTTTGGGAAATCAAGCGGTATAATATCTGATGTTTTCCCTTTCCCCATTTCAACAAACAAGCAAACTTTGGCCGTTGAAATGGCTCGGGTTTTTACGCCAGCCTGGTATTATTATATTTACGAATTCCTGAAGATCCAATTCTACAACACTCTAAACCGTCCCTCTGGAATATTAGTTACTTATTATTCTTTTGCTACTTTTCAATAAAGCAAGTGATGTGATTGTGACGTTGAAACCACCGTATATTAAGTATATACATTTTAGCATTGATCTTTGAATAATGTAGGACTTCTATTATGGAATTTCTCTAAGCAAAACCAGCTCATTGAAACATGCAATTTAACAAAATTATTTCATAGCTTTAAAGTTATGAACTAACTTGTTGGTTTAACTGCAGTGTAACGAAGACTATATGAATTTTAGTAGGCTAAATTTTAGATAACATTTTGTGGATAAACACCTTTATTTGTAAAATTTAACACACTGTAAAAATTTATAATTCGAGACCATGTTTATCCAAAGAGGATTTCTCTTAACAAACTAAAAAGTAGTAAATGTGAAAAGTTGTTTTTAATTTATTTAAAGCAGGTGTGTTACCACAAACAGAGTTTTAAAATGATCGAACCACTTAAAAAACTTAAGTACATATTTAATAGACGAAAGCTAAAGCCAAATGACGTCTTTCTTAAAAAGAAGAAATTAGGACTTTGAGTAAATATAAACCCCCTTGACTATTGTTCTTCATAATGTAAAAACCAAACATATTTATAGTTTACATTTAAGGGCTATTATGTTTGATACTGATCAAATGCCTTAAACTTGGTTAGTTTTATATTTTCCTGACGTAAAGGTTGTATGAAAACCCCCAAACATTATTGGTTCCGCAAGATTCGAACACACGATCTCCAGGACAACGTCATACTACCTTCACTACCGCTATGACGTTGCAATCAGACTGAGTTACGTCCTCCGTATTAACAGGACGTAACATCAGTTGGTTTAGTCTCTAAGCTAAACGTCATTAATCCAAATCAGAATACCTCAAAGTTGCAAAGCGTGTTCCATTACTCAACTTGTCACTGACCTTTGTTTCACAAACCTTCTAAAACACCATTGTGTGTGTATTCACATTTCCTGTGTGGCTGCAAGCATATCAGTTTTTAAGCGTGCGTATTGAAATCTTTAATTTTGATTTAACCAAGGATTTGCGGGCAACTCTTTTGTGCCTGCGCCGGGAATCGAACCCACGACCTCACGTTCTACAAGCTGGGACTCTGTATACTGTAAGTTTGAGTTTTATTTTTACTATCGATACAAAGTTCTAAAAGCTAGTAGTTTCTAGTGACACATGCGTACAGTTAAATAAACTGCCCAATCCTGGATAAATTCTCCGCAGATATGTAACCAACTAAATAACTCTGCATTTGGTCAAATGGGTTTGAATTGTTTTAAAATAAAGCTTGGTTATTATATCACTTGCCATAAGTTATACTTTGGCGTCGTAATTCATAATCAAAATTTTACTTTTGGTAATTTTGAGTTTACTAGTTACAAAATTGATTAAGTGGTTTGTAGAAAGGATGATTTAAAATATAGTTGTCTGCAACATTTTTTTAGTTTATTTGTAACTATCAATGGCTTAAATATGAAAAAGTAGTTGGTATGTATTATAATGAAATCTTAATTTATAGTAAACAATAGTGGATATTGTCTTGTCTAAATCAATTGAATTCATAACATTAGCGGGTAAACACTTGATTTGAAATGAATATATAAAGCTATTAATATTGGAAAATTATATTTAATTTGAAACACTTTATTATTAATTATTTATTTTTTCTGGCCACATTTAAAATTAACGCTTTCTTTGTCATTCTAACAAAAATTAATTAAAAGTTTGAGTTATGACTAGTTAAAAAATGGTATAACGTGACATTATCAGGCAAACCGTGTCATAGCCTAAATAATCTTTATGTTGTATATAAGATAGCTGTTTTATAGTTTATGTTTAACTAGTAAGCGAGTGGTTCTGTCTTTAATTAGGTAAACGTAGTTAGGTATGAATTTCAATTCCAAATTTCTTTAGTATACATTATCCATCTAAAATAGTTATTGTGCACATTGCGTTTGAAATTGTAATTCTAATAAGTATTCATTATTTGACTGATCTTTGCCGTTAATTTAAAACAGAGTAAAGCTATTTTAATCATTAGTTGTTATTTTAAAATAAGTACATAAATTAATTTCAAATATTTTCAAACCACAAGGTGGCTACCATAATGATTATTACCAGCCTTTTAATATTGATTAGCCATGAAACAAGTTACAAATAAGTTAAATACATTTTTACACGGACCCTTTTTGAAAATGTCAAAACTATCATAACTAGAATTAGTTGAGTATTTTTAATAATTTAATATGAAATAGTTTTAAAACATTTCCTTAGACTAAAGTTTAAGACACAAGATTTCAATCAAGGTAAGGAGAAGTTACATGTTCTTTGTAGTGGTTCCTAACTTAACCGCAACCCGTAGTTGTGCCAACTCTATGCACAAGAGGCTGTTTTTGTTGGTTTAGAGTTAAAAGTTTCATCGCGATCAGAAAAAAACTCATATCAGGACTATCCGTGAAGTTATAACTTTGTGAGGTTCTTAAACGAAACAAAAGTAAATTTAAATTTCATTAAATGATAGTGTACTATTTTCTTTTGTTATCTATAACGAAAAACTTTGTTTGGATGGTTAGAGCATCATAATCGTGGGGTGAATCCACCTGTTGCCACTAAATATTTAAATCTTGAGAACTATTTTCGGAAAACTTTTGAATGCCTACTAGTACTATTAATAGTAAGGCTTAATTGGATTTCGCGTGTTGTTGAAATAATTTTTGCCTGGGAACATAATAGCTCCCATTCCGGTAGTCGCAAGAGTCATAGCAGCGTTTGACACTACCGCTTATATCTCTTAAAGTATTACCTTTTAGTTGAAACAGAGCCATGCGATTATGGCTTTAAAAGCATCAATGAAGTGATAAAACTGACAATGTAAATAACGTTTTACCTTTTAGTTAAGCAGTTAAGGGAGCTGTCAATTCATAAATGCTGCCCAGGGTAAAATTGGGAGGAAAGGGGTGTTGCGTTTTCCATATTCCAAGCTTGACTATTTAAACAATCATTATGCTCTGGCTGGTCTTTTAATATTAAACACAAACAGTTTAACGATGATTGTTGGTTTTTACATAACTCTATCTATGATTCAATGTTCAATAATTTGGAAACATTTTTATTTACAAATTATTTAACCAAACGTTGTTAAAAATCTATGTGAATCACTTGATCGTTCGAAGTGTTTTGTACTTTTAAAGCATACTCTGTTTTTGTTGTTATTCATTTTAAATGTGACAATTCCACAGTGCCTCGACAAGATTTATTATACATGTAAACCTTCAAGTTATCATTTTCTGACTATAAATATTGAGTTACACAATACTGAACATCAAGGAGAACTTGAGTTCTCTGAGACGTCCCACTCAACCGCAATCTGTTGTTGTGTCTCCAAAGTAAATAAAAGTCACTGGAGTGAATAACAAAGTTGCATCGACAGAACTTCAACTGTCAGCACAAGTGGCTGTTTTGGTTTGTTTGTCGACAAACTTTTTGACAAGACCAGAAAACAGTCCCTTGAGTATTGAGTTTATCGTGACTAAATTATCTCATAAACAAGATTGAATTTGAAATAATTTAAAAGACGTTAAATCGTAACTACACAAATGACAAAAAGCTCAAAAACTAGCAAGTTCTATTTCCATTTTTGGTTTTAAAATTTACGGTAACGATGGGAAAATTTGGAATTTGCAAATATGAAAACGGACTAAAACGTTGGGAAAATCATTATTTTCAACACAAAATAAAACAAAAAAATCTCAAAGCATGGCGTCAAGTAATCAGGCCAAAGACTTAAATTGGGTAAATTGCGTCAGTTTCCGCAATAGGTTGTGTCCAAGTAGGGATATTTATGTTTATTTGTTAGAGTTTGTCTACAACCTAAAGCTTGAATGCAATTTGACATCGTGACCTGCGTTAAGCTCAAAAGATGATTTTGAAGTTCCAGCGATTCCCAATTAGAGATTTGAGTTCTCTAATTTGAGATTTGTCGTCTAGAAGAGTTTTAAGCTTGTATAATTATGTTTTCCTCTATCACTGGCTAGCTCTAAATCAACTATCATCTAGTTAAACCTAACTCTCAGGCTTTTGCGGCCACTGTCACAACTATAATCTAGTTCTTCTGGTTCACACCGCATCCAAACCTCATAATTAGGTTGAGATATTATGGCCGCGCCGTTGAGTACCATCTTCAGTCACACTGGACCTTTGGTTCCAGGTAGTTAGGTTTCAGCAAATCAGTGACTGAAGATGGTACTACTATCGCGAGGCCATTTTAGCGAGGCCAAAATATCTCAACCTAATTATGAAGTTTGGACGCGGCGTGAACCAGAAGAACTAGATTATAATTTCAACTAGTTCATGCTCTAATATCTTTGTAATGTATTAGGTTGCTTTTCACTTAGTGACGAACTTAGTTCACAGACTCCGAAACTTCGAAAACGTATAGGCCTATAGCTTACGAAAAGCTGAAAAATTTTCGCAATTATTTTTCAGATCCGAGAAAAACGCCCGTAAACCGCCAGTAAATTAGGCCACTGGTAGATTCAAGGGGAGGTAGAGATATTGTGCTTTCCATATTCAAAGCTTCATTATTCAAATATTTATTCCATAACTGGCCTTTTAACACCGACTCTATACGGCCGAACTAAAGTGTGTGTGGTCTGTGTTAACGTTTACTAATCAAATTCACCATTTTGTTTGAATGCATTTAAGATTTTCGTGCTTATAAAACTATGTTGAAGCGTCCATAGTGTTTTATAATTTTTAAAATGGAACGGTTGTTTCATTTTAGTACTGAGTGTATAGTAAGTACCTTTTGAAGTTACTGTATTGAGAGTTTTATAAATATATATGATATTTGCCCTTTAAAAGTAAGATATATATGTAACTGTAAACAGGAAGGAGCATTATTACTGCTTCTAAGAGATAAACTGTGTACCTCGTAGGCCTAACTGCATTAGGCATCGTTAACTCTTGGCATAATTAATTCTTATATTAACCAGCTTCAAAGAAGGAAAACCAAGTTTGTACTTGATAACATTATTTCCATACTTTCAAAAAGTAGTCGAAGTTATAAGAAAAGGTGTCATCAAAAAGGAAAGCTTACTACGTATTAAACTGTGTTATAATTAAGTCCTTAACAGTTTTACCAATTAAATTTATAGTTTCTATGTACTTTTTATGCAAAATGTTACAACATGAACATGAAACAAGTCACTCTTAAAGGTTCAGTATTTTAAAATTAAAGTAAAATAGTTTATTTACCATGATCAAAAGGCTATTTATTGTTTGTCACATTAATAAAATTGTGTAATGGTTACTCAGGTGTACGGTGTGCAACAAATAATATTTCAGTAGATATGGCACCATATTTTAGTAATTACTGTCTTTTTTACTGAGCTTTATTTGCGAATTTATAGTTTAAATCGAAGTTGAGACACAATTTGTAAATATTTGCCAATTTATAGTTTAAATCGAACTTGAGACACAATTTAAAAATATTGTTTATTTCCTCCAGCTGACCTTTGAAATAAAACTGTACACTTGTTTCTGTGATTTACATTTTGGGCTGACCTTCAGATACACCTATACATGGGGTACTTTAGGATTTTATTTTGTTCAGCAAAAATTTTAGATGAGCCAAAGATGTTCAGAATGTTTAGAGTTCACATATTCTTGTCTCCATATTTTAACCCCTTTACTTTTGTTGTAACCCCATACTTTCTGGTTATGTTTTCCTTAAACAACGACACACGTGCGCTTTGTAATCAAACCACCCGGCGCGCACGGCAGATGTTAGGCGCTCATCTCAAACCATTACCATTACACTCGCGCACGTGACCAACGAGGCGTGTGAGTACAGACGTACTCTAGAGTACCGGTACTCTACAGCTTCCTGGAGAGGGATGCTCTGTCTAATTGTGCGCAATAACAAGCCCCTTGACTCGAGGGTGAGGTGCTCTCTCCTCCCCTCTGTGCGCGGCGTGTTAAGCAGCCCGGCCGAGTGTGCTTTTAAAATTTTAAAAAGTCTTGAAATCTTTGTTACAGCTTATTCGCCGCTGAACTGGCACAAATGGCAGACCATCAATGTGTAGACCTGTAAACACTTGGGTAGTATTGCTACAATCGATCAACAATTTGTTTGTACAGCGATTTAAATATTAGTTCTTTAACCCTTAACGTTACTATTCTTCAGATTATACGAATATTTTGACTTTGTTTTATTGCGCTTTTACCTGTTGGAATGAAAAGAGTAAAAACGCAACAGCTCTTTTCTGAATAACATATAATACCTTGTACAAGCAACCACGAGACGCAAATGTACAACAAAATATTAGCGCCAAGACTCAATATTAAATAACCGGAGTGATGGATTGAGATGAATTTCTGTTCCGGGAAAATCCATCAAAATACCGCAGATGTGGCCTCTCTTTCTCCAAACTTGTGTTTCGGAGAAACAAACTAAACCCAAGTATTATACCTTCTACAGGAAAATGTGGTATTTGGGTCGAACTAAAGTTTGGATAATTTTGTTTTGTAACATTTTCGCTACTTTTTGTTAAGTTTTGAATTTATAAAAGCAAGTCAAGAACTATAATTACTAGGCTGTGTTAAGTGTTATTTAATGAGGGTTTTAGTTTAAGAACCGTATGAACCATAGAGAATTACCGAAGAAGGAGGGCATGAAAATGCTGCAAACGTAATACGTAGCTAAATCGACGAGCACAGATAATCGACATGAGAATCAATGCAAAACTTTAACTTTAGCTTTTACACTGTTTTAACAACTGTGGTGTTAATTTATATGTCGCAAGTGTTGTGACTACGAACTGACTAGTTCCTTTGGATCATAATAAGCATATTGCAGAGCTTAAAGCACTAAACGTTTAAACGCGATATAAACTAATTAGCAATAGCATTCCAAACATAAAACTAGTGTCAACAGTTCAATGACATATGTTATAAGAACACGTAAAATAATACTGGATAAGTACTTTTTACATACAGGCCTACTTCATTAGTTTTATTCAACAGAGTAACATACATTTTATCTGCTATGTTTGCTTTTCTTTAATTGGAATAGTTGGATATTTTGTAACGACTTACTTATATTTGTTGTACATACTTTGTAAAAAGTTGTCTAACACTTAAAAATTTAAAACGTATTGGTAGCCTACCTAACTATATAAAAAATATGTGCATTTCGTAACGATATGTTTGTTAACGGTAAAAATACGCCGTTCTAGTATGGTTATTCATTTTTTTGGTGACAGAAGAATATAATTTATGAAATGCTGTTACACAGCTAATAAGCAAAACTTAAGGTTCAACACAAATAGTCAAATAATGAGAAAAGTGTAAAAGTTTTGAATCATTGTTAGTATAAAATTGCATGCAAAGCAAACGACGAACATAACTCTAAAGTTATATTTTCCCAAGTCCCGAAGAGCCAATTTCTCTCAGTCAATTTGAAAATTCGCTGAACAAGCATCATTTCTCACTCGAATTCACTTTATTCTTTTGGGAAATCCGGAGAAATTTCGCCCAAGACGTAAATCATATCGGTTTACCAGCTCTTCGGAATTGTTTTAGAGCATTACTCTGAAATACAGTTATGTCACATGATAAACTTTGAAAACGAATTTCCATTCCTATTCTCACAACTTTCTCACAGTTCTATTCTGGTTGGTAAAATAACTTTATATAAAATACTCGCTTTTCGGGCTCGAAAGTACGCACTTTGGGTACGTATATTTTATTTTATGGCAAAAGTTTAATTGTTTTAAATTTTTTCTACAAAGTGTTTTTAGTCGTTCTTACTTAAGTTGGTTTTGTGGTCCTAAGAGGTATATAAGTACCCTTTAAATTAGCCCAAACACACAAAAAATTACATTTTGACAAGTTTATCTTTAAAGCGAAATAGCTAATCACCTATTGGAGATAGGATAAAATAACAAATACAAAAGTTGTAGAAAACTTCATTCCACATTTATTACTTTCGTCAAATCAAAGATCCGATCACTATAGTTCAGCCGCTACAGTCAAAATAGTAAACTACTGCACAGCCCCGTTTTCGGCCGACGCCATAACGGCCGCTACCGCGCCGGGGTTAAAAGTCGAGTTTTCAGATTTTTTCTGGTGGTTTCAAACCAAAACATTTAAAACGAATATATGGTTGAGGGGTAGCTCTACGGGAAGTGCCTAAACATTTCTCTCGTTCACCAGTCAGTCACCAAACAGCTTTCATAGTACAGTATATTAACTCTTTTTTTGGTTTGGTTATCTTGACGAGAGGTTATTTTGAAATACACTAATTTGTGTATTTAATACATTTGAAATATTTTTTATACAATCAAGATAACTTTTGTAATTATTAAAACGTTTTTCTTGATAGCTTGCTATAAAATTTAATAGTTAGGAATAATGTATTGTACTATAGTTTAATCAAATTAGACATTACTCGTTCTCTGATTATGCATTTGAACGTAATATCGACAAAAATACAAAAGTGTTTTGATAGTATTTGTACAGGGTGTCACAAAAATGTGTAGCGCGCTATGCAGAACCGGGTTTTGCATACGAAAGTGAGTCGAAAATGTCTTGTGACATGTTTTTGATTTTGGCTTAGTTTAGCCGTAATCTGACATTTTGTAAATTTTTGAAAATAACTAATAATTTAAAAACTATCAGATATTTTTGTGAAACTTAGTATAATCGTTAATTGTTTTAATAACACTTCCACAAACATTTTTTACCCGACTTATCAAATTTCAAAATGGCGGTTAAAGTAAAAATGGAATCAAATTGAAATTCGACTAAATTTTTAAATAATTGCCATTTGAAATTTGATAAGTTAGATAACAAATATTTTCGAAAATGTTATTAGGAAAACAATTAAGAAAACCAATAATAACTTGACTTGCATGTATTTCAAGTAAATGCACTTGAATTACAACAATTAAATTTTAAAATGAGTGGAAACTGAGTACAACTTATTGTTAAGCTATGGCCAAAATAATTGTTATAACGCCCCCAGCAATAGCAAATAAAAGGCATACCTGTTTAATACTAAGTATAAGTCACTATAAGCACATCACATGACAAACATGCTGTCGTTAAAAGTTGTAAGGCATTATTCTCACAACCTCAATGTACACATACATCAAACTACTCATTTAAAAACCACCACAGTTTTAATTTCCTGCTTGAAATTCCACTCATGGAGAAGTATAAAATGCGTGTTTAAACGTTGATCACGTATATTTCTGTTGCAGAACGTTGGGTTCAATGTGGCAACCACAGCGGCCTGTCTTGCATTTTAATATTTAAATATTCGGATTTACAGTTCACCGTTTCATATTTCACTTTTAAAATAATGTTTTATTAGTATTGTTTAGTATGTTTTATATAATATTTTATTGTTTTATATTATTATGTTGTTGAAAGTTGTGAGGCTCAAATGCAATTTTCAGACTTAAATCAAGTTACGGACAGAAAATTCAATGATGTTTTGAAAATAAATAAATTACTCTTATTCAAGATTAACAGAAATCTAACGCATAACAGAGTGAATAAAATAATGACATGCCCTAAAGCACCCGACGCGAGGTAGCTAAATACTTAATACATCCCACCTACAACGTAAAAAAACGAAAATAGGAAAACGTAACTAGTTGTTAACTCAAATTAATCTGACAGTTTCTTACCTGATGCGAGAAATGCTAACGTAGAAAAAACTACTGGCAAAATGTTTGACACCATCTGAAACACACAAAACATTCCTTGAAATATTGTATGACACTTTAAAAATACACGCTCAAGTTTAAATATATTACTATTATTACGAATCAGGTTCAAGAAATAATTTGCTATAGTAAAAGTTATATTTTCTCTGATACAAAGTGGTAATACTCGTACCTGCGTTTCTAGTCTAACGAACGAAACGAAAACGTCAATTATCACTGCCTTACCATTTATTCTGATTAACACCCTACACTTAGTGCATAATGGAATGGATCCTTAGCTGTTATTCCTGTTTACGATATATTACCGTAGCATCCTGTTTTGCCCGGCAAATTTTACTAACAACAACTGTTAAGTTGTTACTAGAGTAACGTTTTGAATTTATTTATTGTTGATATTTGAAATTAGAAAAACGTAAACTTTCGATCGCTTTATTGAAATTAAAAATATGTTGTTGAAATTTTCAGCATCAAGGTAAGATTATTGGCTTCTAAATCGTTATCCTTCTATAACTATCTCTAAGTTTATACAAAGCAATAGGTTCAGCATAGCTTGAAATATGAGCTCAAACGTAAACGTATTTAGCAGTTCACTGAATGGTTGGATTACCTTTATACTTCAGCGTTTATGATAAAGGACCGCATTACTTTAAATTTAGAGTAGATCTGACGTCGTGAGATTTTATATCTCGACTGATTTCACTCTTACGTTGAATATAAAATGGGATCTTTACTTTAAAAGATTACTTTGATTAAAAAATATACATCGAAAAGTGGTGGAGCTCTAACTTTCGAACAAGTCAAAGTTTTCTCTGAGTGGAGTTCATTCTTTCAAACCTAGATTCCAAACAAGACATATGGTGATAGTTCTAAGTACGAACGTTAGACTTAGTTCTAGGAAGAACCTCTTGTCAGCGCACCGTATTACCGTTATACTGTCTTATTACTCTGTAACTGAATGTTATCTTTACCAGATTGCTAGTTTCAACCATCAGAGAGTTTAGCAAGAAGAGTATGCCTCATGATCCCGTTGCAAAAGATCCAAAAGTTGAAGTGTTTAAGGAAAAACGGTTCACAGGAGAGGAAAGAGTCGAAGAAAAGGTACAGTTCAGACGTTTAAGACCTCTTTATATGCTAGATTTCCCCCCGTATCTTTGGACTTAATTATTATATTTATAACTATTATACTTTATATATATATTTTTAAATATTATTTTGTATGCTATATTGTGTTTTTTACATTATGCTTTATTTTTATAATTTTTCATATTTTATATAATGTTTACAATTTTTATTTTATAATTTTACTGTATCATTTTGGCAAAGTTTATTGATAAAACTCAGTTTTAAAAATTAAAATTAAATATTTGCTTAAATGATTTCACTGGGGATCTGAGCTTGAAAATTTCACTGGGAATCTGGGTCGCGTTGCCCATTGGAAAATTCGTTATCAGCACAGACAACTTAGCTACCGAGAAAATCCAAGTATATTACGGGGAACACTTTGCGACCAGCCTCTGACACTCTGTTTTCTCTAGATACGGCTGGCTTAGCTATCCACGAAGTCCCAAAGAGTCGGAGTATAATACATCCAACACTCGTTGGGGCTTTTCAAGAGTGCTAAACAGATTGTCTCAGTTTAACACGAGAGACAACCCTCATTTGTTGTATACAACAGGTATCAATCACAACTATATTCCAGGCTTCCGGTATCACACCGGGTCTTAAAACTAACACTAACGTTGTCAGACGTTTCGCCCATTCTATGATGTGGCATCCTCAGTGACACAACACAGGATGCGACATCACAGTATAGGCGAAACGTCTGACGTACCAGTGTTAGTTTTAAGACGCGGTGATGATACGAAATCAATATAGTTATGACTCCGGCCGCTCAAGCCTACGTATTAAGGCACCAATCACATCTAAAATTCACTGTTAAACCCGTAAGAAACCTCTTTCCTCTCTCTTACAGGGCTTCTTCGGTGTGATCAACCAGCAGATGCCGCGCTCGCTGAGGGCTAGACGCGTGGCTCGTATCCACCAGAGACCTAAGAACGTGATGCAGCAGGGCACTGACAACACGAAGACATGGTTGCTGGACTACGACACCGAGCAGCGCTGGGAGAACCCTCTCATGGGTTGGTGTGCAAGGTAACTAGCGTCCATGTAGTTCAGTAGGTAGTGTTTGTTATTTTAATACAGTAGGGAGATTCAGAGCGGCAGGGACATCTTGTAAGGTAGAAATTTTATCAAAAGTACCGACGAGCATTAGGATTTTAAAATTCGTCCAAAAAATGGTTTTGCTGCCTGAGCGTTTAGCATCCACACGAGGTTAATACTGAGAAAACACGAAAAGACAGTAATTTACTACATTGCTTGAGTGGTACAATTAGAATGAATGAAGAGGGTGAATATTGAAAATGTATATTTAAATGGGACTTCGATGGCAGAACTGTTGCGATAATTTAGACAAGTACTGTCTCAGAGCTATTGTAAATTAAATGTTTTGTAACCTAAAGATTGTGAAAAAGCTTACATCCTGGCCTTTAGTGTCGGTGATTTTTTAACTTTAATCGTTAGTTCATTTAATCTTCGCCTTCCGAGCAACAATGATTACTTAATACTAATCTTGCTTCTTTTTGGTTTTGATTTTATTTGTACATTGGTTTCTGCATTTCTCCCGAAAAGTTACCAATTAACATTTGGTAATAAACTATGATTTCAGGACCTTCTTTGTAGCCTGGAGATCCTGATGAAACTTAGAAGCTAGATGTGGTGCTGACGATCGTTTCGGTCTAATAAGACCATCTTCAGAGCACGATCACTAAACTTCTAGCATCTAAGTTTCATCAGGGTCCCAGACTACAAAATCTTTGTTGGCATTTTACCTAGACATTTCACCATATTATGTAGATTATAGGTTTTTAAAACATATTTTTTGTTTACACTATTTTCCAGTGGTGACTCACTGTCGAATCTTCACCTGGAGTTCCCCTCGGAATGTGAAGCGATTTGCTACGCAGAGAAACAAGGGTTGAACTGGGTCATCGAGCCAGCCCCGAAGAAGAAGAAGATGCCAAAGAAATTATACGCTGACATTTTCGCATGGAACAAACGAACCAGAGTTTCTACTAAATAAGATATTTGATGTGTATTTGCCCAAAGATTTATTTAGAAAATTCTTTAATGCAAGTGTTATTTTTTCCTGTCATGCAGTTTTGTACTTTTTGTTAGTTGTAGCACGTTAGTGGTAGTGTTTTTTAAGTTTAATGTTTTAACAAGAAAGATTTAAGTAAATTTACTAGAGCATTTAGAAACAAATATTGAATAGTGGTCTATCTAGCTTGTTGAAAGTGTTAATTAGACAAATCAAGCATAAGAAATTATACGTCAGAGATTTTCGTCATCGCTCAGTAACAGACCAGTAGTGTTATATAATTGTTGTTTGATCTTTTGTATTTTAGTAAGTTTAGATGTTGGCTATTAAAAAAATTTGTAAAAATAAATAGTGTAAATAATCTTAAGTGTCTTTAATAATCTTACGTTATGCAATGATGTTTTTCATTGTTTTGTTAGCTAAATAAGTGGTACATCTTGTTATACAGTTAGTTTTCAGTTTGTCTTAAAAGTGGAAGAAGGAAAACCAATCTTTGAAACAATTCAACATTAACTCGACTTTCAAAGAACTTAGGTGAAAAGGATCAAAAAATTGGCTAGCTCTGTAAAAGAGTATAACTTCGATTGCTAGAGCATTGTTATAATTTAGTATGTACTTAATTTCAATTTTTAAAAAATATATTTAATTGACAATTATTCTACGTCTTTGCATCGTGGAATTTCAAACTCGTGTGTAGCACTAAGGTCTAATCATTAGTTATACTTTAACATTGTTTTAAAATAATATGGTGTTTATCATTCTTTGTGTAGTACAACCTGAATGATACGCACCGGATTCGTATAAAACAAAAACTTTACAAAACCAATAATTCTTTGTAAGAAATGGGAATCAGTTATCATCCCTTGCTAATATTTTATGTTTTCTCTTCTTGCTCTACATAAGTCTTTTCACATATAACAAATTACTTCTACATTAACCCGTTTCTATTGGCTGATCAGTAAAACGTCAAACCGTTTAAAACGAAAACACTATTATGCCCTGACGAATAAAACTAATTGTATTAACCAAAATGTACAAAGTTACAAATGTCCGCTGGACAGTTGAAAGTGTCAATATCGAGCTGTCTAAAACATTTGCTCAGCGATGGGACAAGGGTTAATAATATTTGGACCTTCCCCTCTAACTGACATGATCTCATTCCGTCTACTGCCAATGTTTTAGCATTACTTAGTTACAGTTGACACGTTACTTTTCAGTTTGAAACGTAGAAGATGTTTAACTGTACTTTTAACTGCTCTTTGAAATGTACGCCACTAATTAAATCATTAGCTTTATTTAACAAAGTATGTGAATGCGGAGGGATCTCTATAGTCTAGAGGCTAAAACACTGGCCTACGGAACTTAAGATTAGAGGTTCTACTCCCGCTTAAGGCGTTTGGTTTTTGCACCTCAAGTATAATCTCGTAGTCCTTCAGTTGCGTGAGGCAAGTGAATACGCCTAAACTTGTAGCGGACACTCAAATTAAAACTTTGTCAGTTAGAATAGCGTACTAACCATTCGTCAGATTCAAACACCATCCTGTCGTGTGGTTCTACTGGACTCTACTCCATTTAAGACATGAGAAAAAACAATGCTGACATATTTTAAATCGAATTTTTTTTTCCTTAATACACAGACCACTTTTAGAGGGTATTCAAGGGGAATATGGAATTATGGCGAGTGTGATGAGTGATTTTATGGATGATGAAGTGTAGTCTTGTTACAAACTAGGGCCGACTGTTTTCCAAATCAAAGGACAACACATAGTTTGACAACACGTAGGAAAGAACTGGAAAATTTCCCATCAGCAATGCAATTGTTCTATATTAGTGAGATTAGAAAACGGTCGAAGGTTACATGCCCAACTGTAAACCAGGAACGATTCAACAACTTTAATTAAATGGATCACTTCACTGCACTTTATTGTTATGGTTAAGTTTAACAGTTTAATTAACTTGTCATAATAGGAGTTCGATCATTTAATTTGAGGTTGTTGTATGGCTTTCCACATTTAGCAGATAAACCAGTTAAACTATGGTTTCCTAGAAAGCGGAGACCACTATTTAACGACCGTAATATGGTGGTGAACCTTTGTTTTCAATGTTACCATACGGAAGTGTTTTACTACAGAACGGAGTCCACTTCCAAAATATTTGTACTAAATACAAAATGCACCGTAATATAATGGCCGTAAAACAGCACTTTTAGGGATCCAGACGAGCCATATGTATAGGTTCTAAGTCAAGAAAATACTTTTTACAAAGGAAAAATAAATGCATTTCGATTTTCTTCGATAAATGAAGCCTGAAGCTTATGTGTTATTAGGTTACTGTATTTTAAAACGTATGTACAGTAAATTTAAGATTAGGATATGTGACAACGGTTCGTATTTCAAAATTTCCCTCTCTAAAGATAAAATAAAATGGTTTTAGACTTTTATTTAATACGTCAATCACTTTAGTATATTATATTTTGTCCATTTGTAGGATGGCTTTTCAGTAAAAACGTTCTCGTTACAACACTTTTAAGCGTATCCGTGGTGGATTGGTATCGCGCGCGACACCGGAGTCATGTGGCGCGGGTTCCACCCCCGCAGTCACCACTTACAATTTTAATGTGACTATACGACGAGGCTAGGTTGAGGTTGAGTGGTAAAGAGGACTTTGTAGTCCTAACTTCACCTCGTTAAACATGACAAACCTTACCTTTTGCAAACATTATATTTTTAGGTAACTAACTAATTAATGAACAAAGAAGCTTGCGATATAACATGACGCTAAGCTACAACGAGACATCGCCCGTGAAATGTCAGTAAACTGGTGACATTCGCTGCCATATATAAACTACATTCCGTGACGAAATGGCCATACCTGCACTTTATTGACGATAAACCCCGCCGCCATATCGCGGAACCGTTCCACATTAAACTCGCGTCCCCAGGTTCTTGATTAAAACATGTCGTGTCTCATCACAGCTTGATGTCTGCTCGAAGACAATTATAGTTATTTGTTTGGTACCAAAACAGTGACTTTTGTTTTAAAGACACTTTTACAGTTAAAACCCTGTAAAATGGCAAAAATGACTGATTTTCATTCAGAAAATAAGTGGAAATAGGTGAAAACCGCATCAACCTACCTTAACCTAAAGTGACCAAATCTATTCTAGTACTTAACTTAACCTTTACTTAAACTGACTTAACCTAACCTAAACTACCCCAAACTAACTAAACCTAATCTAACTAACCTAAAACTAACCTAGACGTTTTTAATACGTTCCGTGCCTAAAAAAAATAAAAGTATGGGACCCTTTTTATTGTAATAGAGTAATATTTACTAGTTAGAAAAAGTCA
The DNA here is from genome assembly GCA_018831715.1 of Matsumurasca onukii. Classification (NCBI taxonomy): domain Eukaryota; kingdom Metazoa; phylum Arthropoda; class Insecta; order Hemiptera; family Cicadellidae; genus Matsumurasca; species Matsumurasca onukii. The sequence continues at coordinate 83,635,391 of CM032058.1, forward strand.
CTATTCTGGAATAATACCATTTTTCTGTCCATTGGGTTTGGGCATATAGACAACAAACAGTGTACAGATACGTTAATTTCTTTGTTTTAAAGGATAAGGCTGATTCTATCAACAACTGTCGCCAACTGTTGCAACCTTGCTGTGAAGTTCACACTTTTCACCCCGAAGGTCACCCTGCAATTAAGCGGATCCGTGGCGGATTGGTATCGCACGCGACTCCGGAGCTCATCACTCCGGTGAAGCGGGTTCGATCTCCGCAGTCACCACTTACATTTGTAAAGTGACTAATACGGTGACGCTAGGTAAAGGTCGAGATTGAGTGGTAGAGAGGACTTTGTAGTCCTAACTTCGCCTCGTTAAACAAGACAAACTTTACCATCTTTTCACTCCGCACGACACTCGAACTGCGCCGGGTGATGGTTTTGGTAATGGAAGTGGAACTTCGAAACACTTTCCCTCTCCCTTAGAGCATCTGTTGACACTATATTTATTATCTGTGGCTGGAGAATCAGGATGAAAGTTGTCGTAACGCTAAGTAAATACACTAGTTAAGTTTAAGAGCATGTGACCGTGCGTCATGCAAAACTCTTCCGCCTAGATTGCAGCACTGTTGCTCGCTACAAAACATTCACTTTAACCGTTCCTCGCAGCGTCTGAAGGCCCTTAGATGCTATCACTAACTGCTTCACTCGTGGTTGTTGCTTTAACCATCTATCTACGCCTACGAATTATTCATAGTATTTTAATAAAACTATATGTTCACTATTTAGATAAATTCACACTTTTCAATGAGTTTTACTGTAAACAGCGGGTTTACGGTATTAATAGCTTAATAATTTTGGAAATAAATGGTTTTACATGGACTTAGGGCATATTGTAAAATCATGATCGAAAAATGTCAAACCTTTCTTCACCAACGATGGCCCAAAATACCCTTAAAACCCCTTAGTAACATTACATATACTGACTGTATACTTTGAAAATTGATTTGAAATAATGTTTTATGCGGTATAATTTCAACATACATTTTGATTACACATAAAACCATGGCAAACATTTAAGGATATTAAGGACAATGGTTTAAAACGATGAGTAAGCTTGTTTGTTCATTCCATTTGCCGAGTAAGATGTCAGGTTTACCCCAAGGTTAACCAAGAGTCAAGCTTGACAAGGGTGGTTCCTAGGGGAGGTCTTGTCACAGCCAAGTCATCTCATCAGTTTACATCTCACACTTGTACATTTACAGAGTGACTTACGTCACTTCTTGTTATTTAATATACATTTTCATTATTTTATTTTTGACAACTTTATTTGTTGTTGCCTACTAAAATTGATGAGACGACTGGGGGTTTTTTGAGGCACTTTGCAAGTATCATCTGGTTTAACTTCTTATAGCCGTGTTTATAATTAGGTACGTCCAAATTAAAAGACAAAATATTTCTGGATTTTGAAGTTGATGAAAACACAACTGGTCCAATAAAAACGTGTATAGTTGGTAAGGCTTTTATAAACAATGTTCTCATAAACAGACCATAACATCAACTGGTTTATGTTTATTAATTACCGCATTATTTATTTAAAAATTATAAATCCAATATTAAGGTCTCCTAGATGTATTACTAGATGTTTTAAAAATAAAAAGTTAAATACAATTTGACAGTTATAGAATAAGACAATTAAAACTTAAGTTCTAATCGTTGTGTCATTGTAAATAGCCTGAATAAAATTCGTGTACACAACTATAACTTCACTTAATTTATTTTACTGAAGATGGCTAGCATAGAAACGTTTTACGTTGTCAAAAATAAAAAGTTTTAGTAGTTCAATACAGATATTTTTTAATGCAAATTGTCATATTTTAGGCTACTTTTCGACTGAAGATGAAATAGGACTTCAACACCCGAATCGTCGTGTTTATCTTGTTCACTAGTAAACGATTGAAACTTTCGCAATAATACCTATATGTTCTATTTCCAAAAATTCACCATCTTAAAAAAATTTAATCACGTAAATATTAATATCATTATTTGTTTTTAGTTAGCCTACTTTCGTTAAATACAGCCAATAAAATGGAAATCGTTCCTGCCACGATTGCTCAAGGGCCAGTACAACGTTTCAGTCCTGCGCCATCCTCACGTCACCCTTGATAACGCGGCCTGAGGGCACTCCAATGTAATGCAGTGTTTGTCAACGTGAAGGCCACGTTATTAGATTAGCGTTGAGTGCAGGTAAGGGAGGTTAAACATTGTCACCCCTTGTCTCTCCCAGACTGGCAATGTCTCTGACATCTACTGCTACAAACAATCATGACCCCTGAGTGGATATTAGTTAGTTTGAAAATATGGATTTGTACAGTCATTTGTTGTAATGTTTAAAACCAATCAATTCAGGTGGGCTAAACTACAAAATAACTCGGTAAAATGTCAAACTTTGATATACTCCAGGTAACGTTAAATTAGTGTTTTAGTACTATTCACACGGAACTTGATTTTAAGTGAACACAGCTGTATACTTTAAATGTGCCACAAAAACTCCCTCAAAACCATTAAAGCCACTTTTTCCAATTTTCTCAATTCATTGAAGTTTTGTGAAAGCTTTTGTAAAGTCCAGTGCTAGTTTTGGTATCGTTGTTAGTTTCGCTTGCCACTAGGTAGTTTGTGTATACTTCTTCAAGACCATCATCAGTGTTTTATAGACTATGAATTCAAGAAAAATGTGCATGTAGAGAAATGCTAGAGAAAATGCTGCATAAAAACTACCATATTTGTTTTTGGTTGCCATAAGTCATTATCAAGTTAGCGACAACATTAAAAATATTAAGAATCATTTTCAAATGTTGAATTCATATTTTTATTAAGGGAAAAGTGTGGTAAAGACCCCACTTAAACGCTTCTGTCACACTCAAACTATACCAAAACATACTAAATGGTGGCCTTTTTTGAACGACCGTTATTTGAAGGGTCCAATCGGTCCATATGTGAAATTTAATAAATAAAACCCTTTTCTGTTAATATTCTCTCCTATTTGTTTGCCTTTGCGACCTCCATGACAGTCATTTATAATATTAAAACTAATTGGGTACATGCAACAACGGTCATACACAGATTTTCTAAATTAGTACATTCTGTCTTCAACCTACTCGTAGATACATTTCGGAACACAAACAGTAAGAGCACTAACGCAGGATAATCATCAAACACAAGCCAAAAGGTAATGTATTGATATAAAATACGAAAATAAGAAAAGACCGAAGTAATAAAATTTATTGGTCGTGACAAAGCGATGAATCTGTGGCTTTACGAGCAATAACAGACAAACCAGGGTTAATGTCGCTTTGCAGCCTCGGGCCGCTGTGCTGCACTCTCCTTCTTATACCGGCAAGATTTTTCTAGTTAGAAAATTGGTACAGAAAAATACTACTCATGTCCATTTACTAATAATTTTCACTTCGAATAGAACGAACGTTGTAGAAAAAAACGGAGAAAAAGTTTCGAGCTTCTCAACATCTCCGGAGTCAATTGGTAAAACGTTGTATACATATGTGTGTGTAACCACTCAACAGTCCGAAGTTTTGTCTGATTTCCATTAAATTTGGTTAAAAATGTTTTGATTTTATTTATAAGCTAAGTTTTTAACCAGGAAAATAAGCTATTAACCCTATGAGGGAAATTTTCCGAAAAAAGGACTTTCAAGCTTTAGGAACTGTATGTATGATCCGATTTCGTTTAATCTGGGTATAAAATTAATAGCCACGTACCTAACGTATGTACACAAGTTCAGAAAATTTATTAAGGCAGCCTTAGAATGTGTTAGAGAACCACCTAACACAGAGAAAGTCTTTGATGAAAATTTCCGTAACAGGAAATTTGCTAGGATATATCGTAGTACTTGGGCTACGCGTTGGCTTGTTATACACATTAGGGGTCGCAGAACAGACGGTACAAAGTGACGATGTAGTCTGGCCAAAAGTAAACTAAGGACGTAAAACAAATTCACGTTGCTAAGAAAACTTTTGCGTCAACTTTGTACTGGTGCATTTAAATTGTTTTCAAATAAATAACCGGTTGTTTATTGCGTAACAGTGTATCAACAACATAATGTATCAATCGTTGGTGTTGAAGCAAACATTTGGTTTTCACTCTCACATCGAAATATTTTTCAAACTTAAATTTATTTGAATCATTCAACACTCACCCAAATCATTCCACTATAGCCTTGTTCTCGACGATCGTTGGATCACGTTTTTCGAGGCGAGTCACACAACACATAAAAGACTATAAAGGATACTGTGATCCCAATTTGACACGAGTTTTAAATTATTTGGACATCTCATCCTGCCTGAGAAGGCAACTACGTTCATCAACTAACGTTTTTGTCATCCAGCTCGGTAGCTCTCCTTGCCTCGCGTTCCATAAGATTTAATGCCAATTCATGGTAGATAGCTTTTTTCATAAAATATACGTGTTTAAAATACAGAGGTAGGGTAGCGTCAACAGTTTTAGACTTTGGAAAGTCGGCGTGAAAGACTTTCTACGCATTGTTGTCTTTTGTAGCATGAAAATTCTGAAAAAGGTTATAGCCACCACCCACAGTGCCAGTCTGTTGGATAGGCGTGGGAATTACCCTGAAATACGCTGTCATCAGTACCTAAGGTTTGCAGTATTTTGCTAGTTTGAGAGACTAGATTGATGATTTCGCGCAAACATGATGTATATGAATCCTAAGTCAACCGTCGATCACGGTGTATATCAAAACATACTTTCAAGTAGACTTCTTTAACCTCAATATCATTAATTCAAGTTGAAAAACAAACTGTCCAATAAATGTTTTATTTGCTGGGTTTAACCAGCGAAAACAATTATTGGACAAATAAAGTAAATACAACAATAACAAGCAAATAAAACATTTATTGGACAGTTTGTTTTTTAACTTGAATTAATTGTAAATTCCAATGAAGCTGTCTCCTGATCAATAACATTGTCAAAGGTATTTACAGTTATTAGACCCATATTTACTTTAAATGTCAAGTACTACAAAATGAGAATGTTATAGTTACTCTTTTTATCTTTATACCTACAAACTAATTTCGAGATTTCATTAAATACTTTACTCAAACGATGTGTACTTAACTTTGTTTAGCATCGAAGGAAATAACCATTCATCATGATTGACTATGTCAAGAGTTTAAGAAAAATCATACACCTATCCGCACTGGTATGTAAAATCAACTGAAGGTTATTAAAAATTGCAAAAGTGTAATGTATGCTTTCAAAAACACTATTGCTTTGCTAATACAATGGCAACAATTAGTTTAAAAAAAATTATTACAAAATTAAAACTATGAACATCAATACATAACTTTAACACTGAGTTCGTGACAAAACTCCAACTCGAAGTGTTGAACTCACATAAACCAGAGAGTATAAAACATATCTTCTCCTCAGGAACATGTGAGAGAAGATAAGCAGCTTTATGTTGTAACATAGGAAACTTAGCCACAACTTTGCAGCGGCCTACAGCTCGTACACGCTCTATCTTCCCTTTACTTCAACAAGCTGATTATAAAAACATATAACACTGTTTCTTAACAGTAACATATAACATTTCTTGATTGTAAGGTATATTTCTCTTATTTGGATCATTTTCAGGAACTAATGTATTTTAGGTTGTATTTTTATTGAAAGTTATTTCAAAATGGAAGTGTGTTTTGGCATACCTACGAAATATACCTGTACAGTAAAAGAGGTAGAAAAGGTAGAAGAATGTGTATGCTGATTTTACTTCATATTGTTTCAGTTAAAATCCGATGCAACTATCATCCGTTGTGAGAATCATAGTTACTCCCGCTGTTTCAAGTGTTTTTAGAACCCGCTTTGGTTTTTTTGAGGATGTTATATGGACTTCAAATATAGCTAAAGACACACTGCGTGATTAGCTTAACCCTTAAACAAAGTTTCATTGTCATAGTTTCAGCCGATTTCAAGTTATAAGCGGTCCAAAATGCCTAGAAACATTTTCAGAGTCCAGTTTGGTTTCTTGCCACTCATTTTGTGGATGTTGTATGGATATAAAATATAGCCTAGTTAAAGACACTCTGTGTAATGGGCTCAACCCTTAATCAAAGTTTCACCGCCATAGTTGGAGCCAATTTTGACTTATAAGCGGTCCTAAAGCCCTTAAAAACGTGTTTAGAGCTCACTTTGGTCCCTTGATATTATTTTGTGGATGTTGTTTTGATACAGAACATAGATAAAGACACACTGGGTAATGGGCTTAACTTTTAAACGAAGCTTCACCACCATAGCTTCAGCCGGTTTTGAGTTGTATGCAGTCCAGTATGCCTGTCTATCTTATGTTACAGACAGATAGACAGACAAACAGGAATTTTTCGGACACCAGTTTCGGTCTTTGCAAAGTATATAAACACCAAATAACAAAAACCGATGGATTCATTGCAATGTACAGACAAAGTCTTGTTTTATTTATATAGACTATACATATATGGGTACAAATATACATTACTATATAGCATGAGTATGATCATGGCCTCAGAGCTGAAACATGTCACTTAAATCTTCTATTACAAAATACTTTACCAAAAATGTTTTTTATATTCATTTGTATTTAACTATATATTATATAGTTTGTTATAAATACTTAAATGTTTGAAATATTCATAAGACTTAGCTTAAAAGGAAGTTAGTTAATCATTTAACAAATATTCCACATTTCAACACAGGTTAGTTAACAACAGCTAAGCATCATACATGTATGAAATTAGCAAAGTGTGTGATGATAACAATTAAGCTAATTATCTAGTACACATCTCTGCCGGAAGCAAAACTGTGAAAACCGTGTCAGAGCAAGCAAACAACTTAGTTACATTAACAATTTAATCATCCGTATCCACCTGCAGGACTAGTTAAATCCTATCCTTACTGATGTAAACACTTTTGACTCTAATATGTTAAAACATATTATTTGTCCTCATTTCTAGTGGGAAGCAGAAAAATCGCGGGGCTTTTAATACATAGAGTGTTTTAATACACGTCTCAGATACTTTCGGATATTTTTTCCGAGTCCTAATAAAGCCAAAATGTGGTATGTATAACGTTTATTTTAACATTAAAAAATTGCGAATATACTGATAACTCAAAAATATTGAATTAATGAAAACGAGATGCTGGTTTTATTTGGACTTATGAAGTAAGCAAAACACATTTCTGTTTTTATAGTTCACTAAACCCCGAACAATTAAACACTCTGTGTGTTTTTTTCTATAAGTGTTTTGAAAAGTTTAGGGTAAGCCATTTGGTCAACTGAAATTTCCCAATAGTAATATTCAACATTCTGTCTATGTGGTCTAACCACTTTGGTAATATGCATTAACCTAAAGGCATATATACATAGGGTGAGTTATATAGGGTAAGTTTAAAATGTCCCCCTCCACCTTAACTTTTGAAAAGAAAATATTATTTAAAACCTTTAGGGGAATGTTTTTATTGGATCGTGAAGTTTGTTTTGACATACTTTGCGTCACCCACCCTCACCCAAAGTCTGGGGGGAGGTGCCCAACATTTTAAATACAACCCCCTCTTGTGGCACTTACAAAGAAAGGGTGTTTCAACACAAACTCAAGGACGCAAAAAATAAATTTATTTCTAATTTCTTCAAAAAACTCTGTGGCATTATGCTATTGGGTTGTGATGTTTCCCTCGGAGTATTTTGAAGAAATTGTTATAATTCAACATAAATTGTATGTGGAATGTGGCATTTCAAACCTGATTTTATGGCATCTTTAAATAATTGGTATATCAAAAAACGAGTCGAGATCAAATACTTTCTTTGCATCATTGAAATTTGTATCGAAATCCCTTTCTTTTAAGGTGCAACAAGGGGAGGGTTGTATTTAAAAACCTAACCTAACCTAAAGCTTTGATTTTATATATCATATAATGTGTAGTATTTATTAGTCAAACAACATTTTAGTTTTTTCTTTTAGTAGTGAAAATTTAGTTCGATACCATTTTTGTCAAACTAAAAATGAGGGGACATTCCCAAAGGTGTTCTTAGTTAACCAAACAACGGTCCAAAAATATAGAAATTTTAATTTCCCAAGAACGTTTGACTTAACTAACACCGATGTCAAGCTTAAATTACTCGCCGTTCAGTAGATCAATAAAAATATCTTTTTATTGTTTTATAAACTTGACTAACCTTTTATAACCGGACCTCATATAAACAGTTTATGCAGCCGGTGTAGTATATAAAGTACATTTGCCGTGAGGAAATGCCGAATCTGCTCTTTTATAGCCAATAAAGCTAACCCACCACTGATATCTTGTTATGTTCCGTAATAAAGTAATAACGCTTTGCGCGAGAAGCTTTTACCGCCAAAATCCTGGAGTTTTGTTCAACAACATTCACAACTCTACTTGTGATCCAATTTTTTCAATACTATTTCAAAAACTGAAATTTTTTACGTTAATTTGTTTTGTATTACCCTAATTCCCTTATTTAATTGTCTTTAAAATTGAGTATTACAGGAAGATGAGATGCCACCAAATAATTATGTTATGGATCCATCTTTATTAAGACCATCATTCCACAAATTTTAAACACCTAAGATGCTTGGTTGATAAACATACGAAAAGCACTTAATTGTCATTTGTTCAATACTAAAATACAAGTAGTCCTACGTGAACAAATATTTTCAAATACTTCATATTTGTAAGTTTTTCAGTTTGACTAAGGTGGTGATGGGACTCTCAAAACCGAGTATAGTTTTTAACGAAGTTTCGTTCTCTGTGCTATAAGTAATATTGAATTCAATCTCTTCTTTTTTAATTCAACAAGATTTGGCATTTTAGAACATTAGTGGTGGCTACACACCTTCTTTTAACAAATTAAAACAACTTGTAAAATTTATAAATATATTTAGATTTTTACAGAAACCTCTTTATATAAACATATTACAATAAAACCAATTACAAAACAAAACCAGTGTTCTAAAATTAATGGATCCCCTTTCAAAACGTCATATCAACAGAAGAAATAGGAATGATAGTTTATAAATAAAACACTTCAATAATACATTATATTCTTCTTCTTAAGTGATTGATAGTAATCTTGTTATTAGTGTTTTAGTATTCCAAACTCGGTAGAACATTCAACTTTAAATGAAATTTATTTCAACTATAAAAATAATGGTAATAAATGTGAATGTGTTAATGTGAATGACTAAGCCATTTCAACCATATATTTAGTAACCTTACCACCTTATATTAATCAGGTAGGGTCGGGTTAATATACAATTAACTACATGTAGGTAATTAGTGCAGCACCAGTTAGAGTGGACCTATAAGCTAATCACTGGGAACATTACTGCCTAGGGCTTGACCTTGAGCATCCTGTGCAATTTAGTTAAACCAGTCTAGTTATTCTATCATCTCTGTCTACATGGTTTACCTTCCTACACATGAGTTATAAACACAGCATGACCAATGAAATGACATGAAATGAAAATTAAATAAAAAATGAAATATGTCTTTATTTTTGTGGCTTAGTTAGGACTATGAAGTTCTCTCTTCCACTTAACCGCCCTCTGAATATTTAACAGATATATAAGATATTAAACAGATATTCCACTGGGATATTAAACTGTTGACTTTTAGAAAAAGTTGTGTATAGGATTAGACGTTTTTTTATATTCGTATTAAAACCCATAACACACATTTTCGAAACACTAAATCATTATTTGAAACGCCAACCATTCTCATGAGGGTATCTTAAGGCAAATATGTGGTGAAGGATGAGTGTGATGAGTGGTAGTAACGAGTTATGAGGTCTAGTCTTGTTACAAACTAAGGCCGACTCTTCCTTAGAATGGGTCATTAATTAATAGCCCAATGACCAATGGAAATACAAAGACCAACGGCTTAACGTGACTTCCGAACCAAAAGGTGATGGTATGATATCTCTAAACGATGGTGGGAGTTGATGCGGGTATCATCAGATGATCATTGAGACTATCTGAGCCGCTTTAGACCTATATCATCCTCAAAACCAAACAATGTTCCAATACGATAGCTTTTTGAAAATTCTCACGAGACGCGAGTTTAGGGAAATGAAAAGTTTTCAATTTGTCCCGAAGAGTAAAGCATAACATATGGCTGAGCTTCCTTTTTAAAATATATTGGATATTGGTATCACTAGCTTTTGTATTTTATAATCTAGTAGAAACATCAAAACATCCCTGATAAAATATATCTTGACTCTTCGTTTGTAGCTGTTGAAGTGAGTAGCCACAAATTAGATGGTGGTTTTAATCAACTTTGTAGTTATTTCAAAACAAAAATTGTGTTGTATGATTTTATTGAGTAATCGTTCGTATTTCACTTTTTTTAAGTTAGTATGCACTTTAAATCAATGCGTATATATTGACTATTCGTGTTAATATTTAGAATTAATCAAGAAGAGCAAAAAATCTCTGAGAAATGATAATTTAGATTTATCTGTTACAAAAGAAAGGAAAGCTGAAGGCAGAACGCAAGTAAAGGGTGGAGATGATGGGATGAGATTTTGGCGGGAAAAGACACTAAGAGTTGGACGTCATCCAGACGACGTCTGCCCTCCCCCTATACCTTCAGATTTAACACCTGCCAAATGTATCTTTAGTGAAATAACCTTTACATTTGACCAAATATAAGTTTGTTTTTATCGAATTTCCTTTGGCAAAATGAGATATTCATGCCGTCAGCGTGGTAAGACACGGACCCGGGACCGTAATGAGCAATGACCCTGACCCAATTACACGTTTTGAGCATTTTTACAAGAATTTATATACATATGTCAATATGTATATGAGTATAGTCTCTAAAAGTCACATTTTGTGTCCGATTTTCATGGAATTTGGTACAAATGTTCCTTTTGTAAATATCTCGGTCAATTTAGTATACTATAATCAATGTACACAAAATTATAAAAATAAGTGATATAACAGCGTTATAAACAGCCTGATTTTAGATAAGAAATATTTCAAGCCGAAAGTGAAAGCAAAACAATAAATAAACTTATGACTGGGACTCGTGGCACGGTCTAGTCTTAATCAGCTTCTTGGAGGTCAGGTTTTAGGATGATATAGGTCTAAAAGGCTCAGACAGTCTCAGTGATCATCTGATGATACCCGCACCAACTCCTACCATCTTTTAGACATATCAGACCATCTGCGTGGTTCGGAAGTCACGTTAAGCCGTTGGTCCTTGTATTTCCATTTGGAATGGGCTATAATTAATGGCCCATTCTGGAAGAGTCGGCCTTATTTTGTAACAAGACTACACCTCACACCTAATTACTACCACTCATCACACTCATCCTTCACCACATATTTGCCTTAAAATACCCTTATGAGAGTGGTCGGCATCTCAAATAGTGATTTAGTTATTAAAACTTAAACATCTTTTCTTTAGTAAGCTAACTCAAAAACGGTTAAGGTTTCCTTAAATTAAAAATTCATTTTTGCTTAGCTATTTAAAAGACACATCTGATACGTTTGCGTAATCCCCTGTAATGAAACAATAATGAGATACTGAGTTTTTTATTCGTAACTAGCAAATTTTATATTTAACTGAGATATGAACGTTCTAAAACTGTATTTTCATATATTTTCACATTTTCTGTCAGACACTAAACCCCATTTTGGTTCTGGTTAGATTTTAAAAGGAAACCTGTACCAATGTTTGTTACTTTTGAAGGGTAAATAAAACTGTGGCGATATTTATAACTAAATAGTTCACGTGTTCTAACGGGCTTGCGTTCAAACAGTTTAAGCTTTACATTTAGTTATAGCTTATTTAATTATAATTTGAAGCTAAACGTAAAGTTTAGTAGTTGCAAGGTAATGAGTACATGTGTATGGTGTGAGGCAGGTTGGAATGGGTTAGTTAAACGTTGCTCAAGGGAGTCATGTGGAAATAATTAGTAAGAACACGTCCAGACCAGACCTGCCACAACCTGAGCAAAAATTCGTGAATAATGGTTACATGTTATTGTAATTCAGTTAATTACATAAAAAGATTTATACACTTTAATTCAGCATTCAGTTTAACAGATGTATTTTGGATGAATTTAATTGTAATTTTGTTTCATAGAACCGGGAAAATATTAGTTCAAAAAGACAAAATATTACATTTTTGTTTGTGGTTACCTGGCAGATTTTTGCCTTTAAGTACTTTGTTTGAGGATTAGCCAGTAGGTTTAAATAATTAAAAGCGATTCGAACTAGATTCCAAGGGGTTTACCTTTGAGTTGAAGGAAATTTGGTTATCGGACCATTTTAATATTTCGTAAATTAGTGTACTTACGTTAAAACGGTTTCTCTTCAGAGTGATCAAGTTATCGTTTTAGGAACCTGGAACAGAAAGTTAGCTCATTTACAACATGTTCATCTATTATCTTTAATAGTTTTTAAATTTCAGTTCAAGGCATTTTATCAACAGTTACTGTAACTAACTTCAACTGTAACTAGTTCAATTACCTCGAGATCTTGGGGGTGGTTGGGGAAGGGAGGTATTTATAATGTAATGATCAAAACACTTCGGCTCAACTAGACCAGTATTTTTATAAGTCAGCAGTTTCACAAAGTGTAACACTTGTTAACAAGTGATGAAACTACGATCCAATTATTCCTGTTCACACCGCGTTAAAGCAGTTTAAGAATTAGCATGAAATATTTTGGTATCGCTGTGGAGAACCATCTTTAGTCACTGATTGGCTGAAACTGAGCTATTTGCAGTCTTATATCCAATTGGTTGCAAGGCTGCCAACCGTTCTCACTATCAAACCTTCTAAAGTTGGCAACCTGGTCCTGAAGAAATCTTGTCGATAGTGTCATATCCAATGAGTACATCGACAGTTGGCATCCCTGCTCCAATGGACGGTTGGCAGCCCTGCTACCAATAGGATGGCAGACAGCAAGTATCTCACTTTCAGCCAATCAGTGACTGAATATGGTCTGAAATCATTCCAGCCAATTATTATGTTTTTGACGCAGTGTGGACGTAAATAACTAGATTATAGTTATGACACCGGCCACGAAGGCCTAACAGTAAAGCGTTGAAACTTTTATTGTTGTAATCCTTGAAAAGAAAACACATAGTTTTTAACTACTAAATGATCCACAACGTGGTAAAGGATACACGGCTTTGCTACAACACAGAACATACGTACATGTTAGGCCCTGGAGTCCTGTATATTGTGATTACATGTCAGTAGGCTGGCTAGCCTAACCCTGATGTATGCAGCTAGCGCTTCAATGTATCTTCATTCTTTAAAACGAATAGTTCTTTTTTTAATTGAAACGATTTAACTTCCAGATATTTGTATTCTTTCTTACTAAATTATTTAAACTTAAACTTTCTTAAGTGTATTGAGTGTGTATTCACATCCTTTAATAATGTTTTATTGTATAAATATTTTGTAAGCTTGATTCAACGACTAAGCAAAATTTTAGGTGTTTTAGTTGTTTTAGCTTTACGCGGTTTTTGATAAGTACTTAGTTTTGCAATTAGTACGGTAATAGTTTCATTCCCTTCATAACTCGTATAACAAAAGTAATGTTTGCAATTACTATATATCCATTAGCAGGTATTAAAAATTAATTCCATATAATTATTGAACAATTAATTGATTATTTTCTTTAAATACGTACGTTTGGAATTTTTTCCTTGTTTACGCTAATGGCATTTTAATTAATTTGTTCTTATCCTAGGGGTTTGTGAGCATCACAAAACACTTTCCATTCTGCCTGAAAAACAGCTGCTTTAGACACATGCATTGACAGTGCTAAAGTGTCACATTTTAACCCAGGTAAACAAAGGATTCTTTTCGTGGCATGGACATCAGCTGGTCCAATGGTTTTGTTGAAATTGAATGATTTGTTCGATTATTGTTTATAGTCGATACAACGACTAAACTGTGAATATCAATCTAAATAGCAGGTAATTTAAATTTAGATTGAGTGCGATGTGTCGATTTAATATCGAATCGTAACACTGGCAATGGTAAATAAAATGAACAAAATTATCAAATGGTTTATCCAAAACAATAAAAACTGTAGCGTTTGACACCATAATTATTCTCTAAAATATTTTACAAAACGTTTTTAAATTAACTAACTAACCATTTTAACCACTTCTTCTACTTACATCATGACAAAAAGTATCGTTCATCACTCGTATTTAAAGTGTCACTTTAGGACCTAGTGATGAAATATACTACGAGTATTAGGGAAAGTGGTCCAAACCCTTGTGCCTGCGCCGGAAATCGAACCCGTGACCTTGCGCTTTGCAAGCCGTGACTCTACCCACTGAGCCATGGACGCAGGCAAATTTGATTATAAACAACGTAATAAAGTCGACTTTTGTAGACAAACTAAGGAAGTAATTTAAAAGTTATAAGTATCTCAAGAATAATAATTAGAAACCGTTACGTACTGTGATACCTTACGAGGCAAGGTGATTAAAAAGAATATAATATTTTAATTAGTGTTTGCGTTATACAGTAATTCTTTTTAGTATATTAACTTAACGGGTTCCGATGTAAAACGAGGATTCGCTAAAGCTATAAAACTCGTAATTAAACTCTGCTGTACGTATCCCACATAAAACCTACGTGGTTCTGAGCTGTAAGTCGTAACTTCAAAATTGAATTTACGTTAGAATTTTCATCCAAGGACAGGTCCACATTTCGTTTTTATTACTTTGTTTTTCAAACAGCATCTACACGGATTGGAAACACACTTTTTTGTTTGCAAACCATTCGTTTAAAAACAGTACAAAATGTTTTGTAAAATTTCAGTCATAGTTAAAATGGATTTTTTTAGAAACTAATTCAAATTTATAATTACAAACTACAGACATTTAAAATTCTAAGCATAAAATCACTGCTTTAGCTTTAGGTTTAAATGTGAATAAAAGCGTTTAATCGAAGAGAACTTTCCGAGCGTTAAAGTGACATTGACGTTAAACAGACGTAAAACCAGCGTGATAAGTCAATCTCACCTGAACATAACACATGGCGAAGGAGATAACACGTTTTATATACGTAGTAAACTTTACCTCCAACTTTATTTGTCTAACAGTAACGGAGCTCTGAAAGCCACAAGGGTTTCAAAGCGTACTTGAGATTTTAAAGTGTGTTGTGATTTTGAACTGGCATTTGTGTGCCTTCCTAAACTATAAATTATGATTTAAAATACACGGTTATGATTATTTGACCGTACATTGAAAAGTCACATGTATATTTAGTAAAGTTTAATTATAGTTTACCGTATATTATGAATAAAATCTACCAGTACCATGGACATTTCTCTAACAAACTCACGACCGAATTTGTGCTTGTAGATATTTTAGAAGTACTATAGTTATGTTCAATAAACCATACGTAGGTAGGTATATAATGCAAAATAACAAATAC
Organism: Matsumurasca onukii; assembly: GCA_018831715.1. Taxonomy (NCBI): domain Eukaryota; kingdom Metazoa; phylum Arthropoda; class Insecta; order Hemiptera; family Cicadellidae; genus Matsumurasca; species Matsumurasca onukii. The sequence goes on from CM032058.1 coordinate 83,650,865, forward strand.
AACATGTTTAATGCTTTTGAGTTTTACACGTTGCCAATAGATCTCTATAGGTTCCTTTAGCAGGATTGGCCGGTGTACAGTAACAAGACCGGCCCACTACCCTTCCGCAAAATACAAAATCGGAGAAAACTGTGAAATATTAAGAATGTCACGTCCATCTAAAAACGAACAATCAATAGCACTTTCGAAGTCTTAGAGAAACAATTTTTGTAGTTTAAACAACCCGAAACCTTGTTTAAATATGTTTAATTCATCCGTCTCCAAATTATAAACTTGAACACTTCTGTAAACTAAATACTTATGAAATATTACTGCCGACGTGTTTTATTTGTTAGTAAACAACAATGACACGACGTTTCGAAACGTGGAATCTTATCCCGTCTTCAGGTGAAAAGTAACAAAATATTACTCGTAGTTAATGAGCTTAAGTAATCTGCGTAAGCCGACTGGTACCTTTGACGGATCCGTGGCGGGTTGGAATCGTGCACGACTCCGGAGGTGATCACTCTGCTGGCGTGGGTTTGATCCCCGCAGTTACAACTTACATTAATTGTAATATGACTAATGACTAACCGTAGATAAAGGTCAAGGTTGATGGGTTGATATGACTTTGTAGTCCTAACTTCGCCTCGATAAACAAGACAAACTTTTATAAATTAAAAAACAAACTGTCTAATAAAGAACGCATTTTTATTAGACAAGTTTTTTTAATTTATAAATTATCTAATAAGATCCAGCTCTTGAAGATAAGACAAAATTTACCTTTTTACCTTCGTCAACTACAAACAAATAAAGAAAAAGGCCTAAAATTCGACAGCAAAACTAAGCACAACGTTTAAGAATAACAGAAAACTAAGTGCATTTATTAATATTTTATCCAAAAAATGACAAAATCTGACATATGCTTAAAGCACTTAGAACGAGAAGTTCGTGTGAGAATAAAGTGAACAGCTTGTTCAAAGATCACACGTTGTCTGGCCGGCTGCCAGGGAGTGAAAAGTTCTAATGACGTGGTCTTGTCTCTAACTTCCTCACATGTTCTCCTCTCACCACCTTCTCAGCTCTCAGCTGTTTCTAGCCAACTTTGTCTGTACATTCTTTATTTCAAATATTGTGCGATGGACTTTTCCTGAACGTTGAAAGGTCTACTTTTTCCTGTCAGGACTTGTACAGAGTGTCAAGTAGTTAGGGAGTGATTGTCGAGTTATAAAAATCAAAATTATTCTAGTACACATTCTATCTAGCTTAGTTTTCCCATTGGCACTTCCATAGGCACTTCAATTTCTCCGTTGTTATTTATCGCAGTACAACCGGTTTTGCAACGTTTATTATACTTGTTTTTTACTACAAAGTTTTAAGTTTACCTATTTAGTTTAGACTGAACTACGTTCAGTAGATTTACGTTCAGTAAATAGTTAGTTTGTTAACTATTTATACATATTCATTATTGTTAATTATTTATACTTATTTCATTATTGTTAATTATTTACACTTATTTATCTTGTTAACTTGTATATACTTTATTTTTATTTAGTATCGCGAATTAATCTCGCTGTCCCTCGCCCTGGCTCTCCGAAGCATTGTTGTTTTACTCCAAACAATTCAAGAACTTAATTTAGGTTATAATTCTCCCCTTTAACAATAAGTGTCGACTTTATAATTGTTTCTGTTGTGATGTCGACCTGTTTCTAGCTCAACCTCTTTACTATTTACCTTAACACTTTTTATTTATTCTCCCGAGGTGTGGTATTGACAATGTCAGAGGTGGTTGACAAGGGTCGACAATGTTTGGTCTGACAGTTCCCCTATCCTCCTATTGTATCCCTTCCCCATCTGTTCATCGATCTCCCCTTGTCTATAGCACTACTTGACTTTTAAACATCTGATGCAAAATTAGGTATGTGGCAAACTCTCATAAATTTAGTAATTCAATACGATTTTTTCAATAATGTATGTTTTTTTGTATACTAAACCACAATTATATTTTCTTTATACTTGTAGACACACATATAAAAATATAACAACTATTTTTTTATATATTTTTTCAGCGGATCCGTGGTGGATTGGTATCGCACGCGACCTGGAGCTCATCACTCCGGTGGCGCGGGTTCGATCCCCGCAGTCACCACTTACATTTGTAACGTGACTAATATGTTGACGCTAGGTAAAGGTCGAGGTTGAGTGGCAGAGAGGGCTTTGTAGTCCCAACTTCGCCTCATTAAACAAGACAAACTTTACCTTTTTATTTTCGCTTATTAAACATTTTGTGGAGTAGAAAGGTTTACTATTTTTTTCTTCTGAATAAACATGAGTTTTCAAACAATTTCGTAGCTGTGTTGACAGCCATTGATTGATTAACATTTGCAAAAAATCCAAATAAGAAAACATTCTTAAAATAAAGCCTAAACTACGAGAGCCTTTATACTACGTATTTAGACAACAATGAAAGCATGCAGAAATGACGCCACATGTTAAAATTTAACAGTAAAAAGTGCGTATATTCACACAGTTGTTGTATTGGTAATTTTAGTAAACTCACATAATCGCAACTGGCTAAAATTAGGTTTTCAAATCATTATAGTAAACACGGAAATTTGATTATTTTAAACATTAAGTTGATTTAAAGAAACTTTGCTTAAGGGGACCTTCTTTCGTACATTAAGCTCACATTTCTCCAGTCGACATCAACTTAGAAAATTTTGTAGATTTTGGGAATAGACACCTAAATCCATTATAGTAACCAGTTAAAAAAGCAGCAGTGCACCTACGAACATCAAACACAAACTCTCCAATAAATAGCAGTTGGCTACAAACATTAGTTAGTTTTCAGGTGGACTTCTTTAAGAAAATTCAACGAATTAAAGCTAACCAAATTTTTCAATCAAATTTGTTTAATACCATGCAAGGTTTCACTATACGTAGTACATTGCTAAGCAAAATGCCGAAAGGTATTAATTTACAATATCACAATTAAATAAAACTACATGGAATTCATAACGATGTGACTAAAACCGAAAACAAAGATCAGTTCTGCGAACCTAAAAATAATAATGATCTACAATCCTAACAAAATATAACGGTAAAACCCGTAATTAAAACACGAACTAACTAGCAACAAATGATAACTGAAACTGCAAGGGAGGTAAGCAAGTAGAATTCACTTGTGGAATGTCTGCTCCAGTAAATGTGATAATTAACCCTCCCGCTGATAAGCAATTAACAGTCACTGATTACGGCTCTACGCCGGTAAACCCCCATTCGTGCTTTCCAGAGCGCATTTGTCTGTGAACACTGTTTCTCGAGCTTAGTTAGATTATTAGTCACTTGTCCAGTATTTAAATTTGTGATTTTAGCGATTATATTTTTGTTTGAAAGCTACATTTAACTTCAAAACAATAATTTTGTTTCTTCCTAACTTTAGCAGTTTCCCGACGAAAATAAGCAAAATAAAATTCCCAATTACAACCAAACCTGACAAAAATAAGATACCACATAGCAGATCTATGGCGGTTTGGTTTCGCGCGCGACTCCGGAGCTCATCACTTTGGAAGCGCGGGCTCGATCCCCGCAGTCAGCACTTACCATTTTGTAAAGTGATTTAAGGTGAGACTAGGTAAAGGTCGACGTTGAGTTGTAGGGAAGACATCATAGTCTTAGCTTTGCATCGTCTAACAAGGCATTAATCCAATAGGCTAGGCTAGTCCGTCATGGTCCGAAGCCAAAGCAATGTAACAGGGTTGGCTCAAGCCCATAACTTTAATTACATTGTTGATGCCAACACCTAAATAAGGTCGGATAAATAGAGTAGGGTTAAATAGCGTACAGTAACTGTGCACAACATGCTTGTAGCGGTTATGTCGTGTAATTACTAGTGCAACCCTACCGTAATAAGCTTCCAACCTTACTCTGACGAATACTGTCTTTTTATAAAAAGCTGTGACACAAATTAACAGTGTATTTTAATAACGTTGTATTTTGTGCTTAGGTCTTTTCATTCTACGTAAGTTTAGCTCCGAAGATAGAAACGTAGTACCAGAAGACCTCGCTACAAAATATATACCGTTTGTGGTTGAAGACTTTAATAAGTAAATAATTGGTCTAACTCTTTAGTAAATTTAATTTTTTTCAAACCATTGTTTCCTGATAAGTTTGTTCTTATACGAGGTATAATCGTATAGTGTAATTGGAGCTGTATTGACCCTTTTTATTTGCAAAACAATTGATTATTCCGATGATAAGGTAACGGAAAAGGTGTCTTGAATGAATTGACAATGTAAGAATTACGAAGTTTTACCTGATTACTACAGAAATTTGAAGAAATGTTTAGACTGAACCGGGACTCGAACCCAGGTCTCTCACCTGGTTGTATGCTAACCTCTACACCATCCAGCCCTCCCATATTTATGCCTTCTAATGTATATGGTGGATGGTGTAGTGGGTAGCATAACCACCCGAAGGGAAAATAAGCAAATTATCAATCGATTCTATCTTCGACTCTTAAATGTTTTGACAAAATATGTTTTGTATACCTAGCCTTTTTCATCGTTTAGTTATATAATAAGAATGATACATTTACACTCTATTATATACAAGCAAAGCGAATGTTAAGGAACTTGAACTAATACAAAAGGAGAAACGAATAAATTAGATGCGGTAGCTAAAGAAATCTTCAAAACGGAAGTGATCGCACAAATGGATGTTTAAGGTAAAACACTTTTAAACAATAAGCGGTTCTTTGGAAAGTTAATACAAAAACTATCAAAAGAAGAAAAGTAGCTTAGACCGATGAAAAAATTCACTAACTCTGGGAAAATATAATTAATTTTTAAGACGGAAATACCATACTAAACGTGAACTAACCCAGGCTTCCGTGATCGTGATTGAAGTTTAAGGATAATTTTGTTAGACTAAAAAGTTCCAACTATAATATGTAAAAATTATTATTGAAATGTCTAAAGTTAATAATGTTTAAAACATTATAATCAAGACTGAGTCTACATCGTTCCACTAAAGTATGCGATTACCTACAGTAGTTAGGTCGTGGCAGCGTGGAACTTGGTTAGCAAGGACCCCTGGAGGAATCATGCAGGATAATTAGTTTGTACCCCGTCTAGCCTGGACAGGACATAACCCGATACATAACCGGTCCGACACACTGGAGCAGAAACGAGAGCCAACTGAGACAAGGGAGATCTAATGATACAATTGTATCATGTGAACATAAAACATCCAAGAATTATTTTTTAGCCATTATTATTTTAGTAAAATCTGTTAACATCTTAACTTTTTCTGGTTTTTATTAATAAGTTAATTTACCAGTCACCATGAGCCTAAGCAGTCTGTGTGGTGACCTTAGCGAAGAATTAACTACCAACCGCTGGCTTAGGTGGGGCTCGAACCTGTAAACTTCGGATCCACAGTCTAACTAGCACCACCGACTCAGCCACAACACCGGTGATTGATTTATAACCAGATGATTAAAGTTCAACTAAGAAGCAACTACTCACATTGTATTCAGTTGTAAGAATCTCTTCTCGTTTGAATCCTGTAACAAAACACGTAATTGTTAACATGAGACGTTGATGGAGTTGAAGGTTTACAAGGATAAGTCTTATTCCTAAATATGAAGCAAGGCTGGTCACAAAAGAAAATCCAGTTATTCAGGACAGCGTTAAATTACTTTTCATGATCTGACTGGGCCTGTGAGTGAATAATAATAATAAAACCAACCATTTAACTTTTCCACTATAAGTGATAACGCTTAATAAGTTGTATCAATTCTCTAACACGATCCATCTGAATTACGTATTATAATCTAGTTCTTCTGGTCCACACCACGTCCAAACTTCATAATTTTGTTGAAATATTTCGGCCTCGCTGTGGAGTACCATCTTCAGTAACTGATTGGCTGAAACTAAGCTGCATGCTGCCTGCTGTCCTATTGGTAGTAGGGTTGCCAACCGGCAAATGGAGCAGGGATGCCAACTGTCGATGTTCTCATTGGCTGTGAGACTATCGCACAAGCAAGTAGAAGTAGTTCAGTTTAAGCCAATCAGTGACTGAAGATGGTACTCCACAGCGATTCCAAAATATTTTAACCTAATTATGAAGTTTGAACGCGGTGTGAACCGGAAGAACTAGGTTATAGTTGATGTGCCAGACGCGAAAACTTAAGAGTTAACACGTATTACTTTCAGTCAGAAATAAATTAATAACTAAAATACTTTTAAAAGATTTTTGGCATACTTTTATAAATAAATTCGACGATTACATTGAGTACTGAAGAAATGAAAGCTTTCATCAGATTGGTTGGTTGATGATTTTCTCTAAGATTGCTAAGGGGAGGCAAGAGGATTAGTGTAGTCAAGCGCTCTATTGTTCTCTTTCTTCCTATTGTTCACTTTCTTCCCCATTGTTCCAGGATTATTTCACAACGTAATATGAAAGACATAAACTGAACAAAAGGAGCAAGATACTTCAGACCACGTGATGAAACTTAAAACAACTCTGATCAAGATTGTAACTTTTATGTTAGTTGATATTGTGATTATAAAAATTATCGTATAGTTTTGTGTTTAACAGTATCACTTGAACTTCCAAACAAATTTAATCACACTTGATTAATTAAACAAATATTGAAAAACTACATTAAAATAATAAGGTTAAAGATGTGTATCGAATATTGAACAAAATTAATTATGAACACAGTAAACTAAAAACTCAATTAAACTAAGATACGAATAAAACTCGTAAATGGAATGAAAACTTTTGTCCATGCAAAAAATCTTTTGACACTCTAAATGCTCGATCAATTATTTGGGTTTGGCTCTTTGCTGAAAAACAGCGCTTAAACAATAAAGTGTTGCTGTTAAAAGGACTATTTAAAAAAGAAGTTTTTGATCAGAGAATGGCTGAATATTGTGTTTAGTATTATTTAACTTAAGTTCTATTGTAAACCTCACAGTTTGTTAGCTATTTAAGGTGTAATATCAAAACTTCTAAAACTCGTAAAATAGGCACCATTTTAAAATAGTAAAACAGGTAATACTGGTAATTTTTTTCAAAATGTTCTTATTTATATATAAAGTGTTATTAAGTGTAACCCAATTCCCAAAAAGCTTTCTGGGAGATAATAAATAACTTTTGGAAAAACAAAATGACAAATATTTTGTAAACAAAGTATTTTTCGAAAAAAAACGTTATTTATGGGCATCTCTTTATTTTGACTCAATAAATCTAACACTGACGTTTGCGACACTTGTTTTGAACACTCTGTATATACTAGTAAACCCAAAATAACTAACTATACTGACAACATTGTAGATAAATATAGTTCTTGGAATGAATAAATATATCAAGGTTTGAAACGCTGCAGAAGAGTAAATCAAACCCTGAGTCAGCATCGTTTGCCAGACTTTGAGTGTCTTATCTCCAAACCATGTTGCCACAAAGGTGTTTCAGTATTTTCTGCACAATATACTTTATTTTAACGAAAACGCTATTTCTCAGTCTAGAGTCACTGAACAATTTTATTTCTGTTCTACAGTTTCTTCACCGATTTTCTTTGAAAAATTAGATAATTATGCTGTCAGCATGATACGACCCACCTTGGACCATGAAATGAGCACCGATCCTGACTCCCCGAACACATTTTGAGTTTTTTAACGTTTTTTATGCATATGTATGTATATATTGAAAGCAAAATTTGTCGTTCGACTTAAAATAGTACAAAGAACACTTAAAAAATGCTCAATAAAAGTTCGGTATATTTCGGCATAGATAAGCTTTTTAAAGTACACAGGTGTAGCCTACATTCTCTACAAATAGTTGTTTTGTTTGTATTTCATGAAATTTGGTACAAATCTTCCTTTTGTAAAACTCTTGGTCAAGCTCGTTAGCCAGGGAAATCAGATACTACCGGAAGTACCCTTTTGGGGAGTTTTGGGCAACAAAGTGGTTATACTGATATAAAACAGTAAATTTTGTCCAATTTGATCAATTTAGATGGAATAAAAACGTATCCAAATAGTATCCGTCATAGATTATAAAAATCTATTGATTTGTTATAAAATCACGGACAGTAAAGTGTTGTTTTTTTTGCTATAACAGCGTTATGAATAAAATTTGAAATACGTTTTCGCTTCACGATACGTAAAAAACTTGCAGTAAAAGAATTTGTACGTCTGAGGCAGAAGGCCGAAGCGAGGTGAGCGCTCCACAATAAGGTTAACAAATTGCAAAGGTAATTCGATTCACTCGTGCAAGCGGCGCCTTAGCGCTTAGCTGCGTGACGGCCTGGTTTTTTATTTTCTTCTGTTCGTAAATCTATTACGTAATGTTCATAAAAGATAGAATAGTTAAAAGTGCACTGTTATTACAGGTATGTTAGAGGTTGTAAAATGCAGACTCCTCCTGACCAATAAAACGCGGTATTAAACTTCTCTACTTGTCAATCCCGACGTCACGCATGACCACTCTGATTTAACAGTTTTTTTAATTTGTATTCATTGAACTATGATTGAATTTGAGCTTCATTGGCGTGGTTTAATTCTTAATAATAAAAAAATGAAATGAAAAATTACTTCATTACAGGTGAAAGTTACGACTGTGAGAGTCCTTTCTACCACTTAACCTGGCAAACAACAACAACAAAATCATTCAAATGTTTTAAGTTTGTTGTTCACGATGGGAAAATTTCAGAGTTTAAACTATTAATGCTGACATTTTACAACGTTAGTGAGCAAGATGATCACGACGTTTCGGGATCTGCAATCTGATCCCGTCTCCAGGTCAGTGATCCCGTCTTTCTAATGTTCTGTGTTATGGTTAAGGTTACCTTTCACCTGAAGACGGGTTTATATTGTAGATCCTGAAACGAAATGATCATCTTGCTCACTAACGATGGAAAATGTCCGCAATATTAGTTTAAACTCTAAAAGCGATTCAACAAATTCAAAACCAAACAAGGACGAGTTTCTTGAGCCGAAGTTACAAACAAGTAACAAGTAGGGCCGACCAAACAAAGCTTCGTTTGTCCAACACATCCTAGTTTTTCCTTCGTTATTTTATTTCTTGACATTGCTTGAAGCCTAAGGTTTAATATTATACACACTTCTGTCTAACTTATTTATTTTAAACTAAATTTGCCAGTTAAATATAGACTTATCGTTTAATTGGTGGCTATTTTTCACAACACGTTTATTCTTAAATGTTATCTTTACTTGTTTTCAATATTATGATTTTGAAATAAAAAATAGTCGAAATACTATGAACATTATAAAGGAAAATACAGGTAAAACGCGTTAAAGTAGCCTAATTTTAGTCATTGTTTTTCCTCTTGTTCTGTTATTTCTCAATCGACTTTTATGGTCCTGGTTTATAATTAAATGGTGTAACAAAAACGTTATATTTGTTTATTTATTGCAGTAATAGCAAAATCGAAACACAGACAACGCAGGAACTCCTTGTAAAAGATCTTCGTATTTTATAGAGATTACTCTTGACCCATTTGTTACTAAGGAAATTTGAAAACAAAAACAAACATTTTTTTATTACTGAAGAAATTTGAAGACAAAAATGTTCTTGACCTATTTGTTAAGCTAAGTTTCATAACGTATAGACAATACAGGGCACGAGGTTTGAGGGCTTGAAATTAGTCAAGGTATTCTACAGCTCAAAAGCAATTGACAAGTTTTGATGCTTCAAGCGCTTAAACTATTCTCTACTAGTCTCGACATAAGTTGGACAAGCGCTGTTCAAACAAGGTGACTTAACTATTTTATAAATACCTAATTGCCTGTAGGTCCTAAAGATGTGTTGAAACTTTCACACGATGCATTTCGGGCATAAGTTGCCCATTCTCAAGTGACTTCTTCTTTCTTCTTATCACTAAAGAAGAAAGGAAGAAGACACTTAAGAATGGGCAACTTATGCCCGAAATGCATCGTGTGAAAGTTTCAACACATCTTTAGGACCTACAGGCAATGAGGTGATTATAGTAGTTCTATACTGGGATTAATAAATTCTTTAACTATTTAGTTTTTGGAGTTAAAAGTGTCAGTAAACGTCAGTAAAAGTCGTAAACATTGAGGTACAAATTGTGGTTCAGCTATAACTACTAAAAGTTGAACACTTTACGTTTTGGAGAAAACGTTTTTGTAGAATTTCTTAGTTCTGGTAGAAATTAACCTCTTCCTCGCGTCCACATAAACCACAAATTGTGTATACACGTGTCTCGCAAATACCATACTACAGAACTATCCAAGTGTTACAAGAGTTTCAATAGAAATCGAGAAGAGTCATCCATAAAGATAGCTACAAAATCGCCAGAGCCAGTTATAAAACCGATTGATCCTGTGCATAATTAGAGCACAATTGAGCCAATGGAAGTGCAGAGACACCTTGGGGGTTTATTTGTTTATAGTCCAATGTAGTACGTCGGCGTCAATTGGCTGATGGCAGCTTCGCCCAATCGTGTTCGCTGTACTTCATTACGTATGCCGATCTCACAAAATCAATTGGTACACCTAACGCAAGAAGGAAGCAGTTGGCAGCACTGCGACTGAAGCTATGAAACAATTTCATATTGTTACTTAGCTTAGAAATTGTAATAATTTACTGTACCGGAAGATTTGGATGGTAGTTATTTTATGTTTACTATCTATCGCTATTTATTTAACCTTCCAGAGGTCGCATTACGGAGGTTACCTCCGGGTTTATCTGTGTTGGTAGATCAAATCGCCTACACACAAGTCAAAAACCTGTGAATCCGAGTACCTTCCGCCCTTCTTTCGAAGAACTCAATAAAACTAAATATAGCCACTTACAGCTTCAATTTAGTTAGTTTTTAACTGTTTATATTAAAGCCTGGACGTAACATCCGTGATGCGCCTCCTCGCGTTACAAGGCAATCCGGAGTTAACCTCCGTGTGCGATCCTGCTTGCAGCAGGGTGAATTCATCGTATTATTTGTTGAGTTTTATAGTTTTCGTGTTTCACTTCACCAATTGCATTTAACTCTGGTGTAGTGATGATACTAATGCCATACTGTAAGAACAACGATGTTTGGTCATTTTCACTAAGGTTTTAACCCACCTGGAAGTAACCTCCGGGTGCGCCCTTTCACGTTTTGAAAACCCATGCGCCCTCTGGAAGGAAGTAACCTAGGGTTTGGAGCTATGTAAAAGCAAGTTTACTGCTTTTGAAAACAAATTTATCCGAGCACTTAACGCGTACTTTGTTAATCTTAGCAAATGGTTTAAAAGGTACAACATTTCCACGCTTAACTCTACAAGCTAATTTTGTTGATTTGCACCGTGTAAACGGTGTAGAGTTTAATGTAAACGCACGTAAAGGTCGGGAGGATTCCCTACATGTATCTTGGCTGAATTGCCACTCCATTGTAACGAGTACTTAACACGATTTACACCCTTTGTTAAATGCGTCGTTAACTGTAAACTGTTCGTATAATACTGCTACACTCGCTAATTGGGTTCAAGCTTTACTTTAAACGACCTTTAGTAATTTACGTTGAGCTTTAAACATGTAATTGAAAAAAGACAGATTGTTTATAGTTTTTCTTAAGAATTACCTAAAATAAATATCAAACAGTTGTATACGCTAAACAATATTTTTACTCTATGCTTCTGATAACAGATTTTTATAATTTTAAAATATTGAGCGGCACAGTGAGTTTGAACAGTCTAACGTTGGTCAGGATAAGAGACAAAAAGTAAACACATATTAGTGGATCCATGTCATCCCAAACTGTCGGAACTCTTGCTGGATCGTATTGTCTCTTGTCATACAAGTTACACATTTTATATTAAAAGGTTATAAAAATAATTGATGATATCACGTGTTACAGCTCACAAAACTTTAAATATTCGTTATTCCTCACTTTTGGAAACATCAATTTTTAAGATGTCATGCATACTTTTAGCAACTAACTGTGAGAACGAAGTTGGACGGTATCAACTTTTAAAACCAATATAGACCTAGTTAAAGCAAATTGGTTTGATTTCCAACTATTCGAAGACCATAATTTGTATTTTATGACTGATATTATTTTATATTTAAGCCCACAGCTTGTAATTTTCTTCTTGTATAATTTGATACTATTAACTATATACTTGTAATTTAAAGAGTCCTTTGCATGTCATAGACTTAAATCTTTATTCGAGCCATCATAACGTAATTTTTAGGCTTTTAACATTCGTAAGAAGATGTAAACTGCAATTAAATTAATCTAACTTTTATCGAATTGAAAAATGTACGTAAAATCCAAACAATCTGACCGACAAGTTTAAAACAAATCCGACTTAATGGCAAGCTTAAAATCAGTTGAAAGCATAAATATTAAAATTTTACAAATGTACGAGTATTATTATTTGGACTAAATTAGACATTAGTTCTAAAAGTGTAGACTATTTGGTAGGATGCTTTGTTTTTCAATTGTTCCTCTCATTATGTTCATTTTTAAAATAACTTATGTAAATCAGAACAAAACTCAGGTATAATTAAGTTATAAGGACTTATAAACAAGAGAGTTCTGTTATCACTGGCTTACTGGCTGTTAATGGCTTATCAGCAGCACCTGAGGTTAATTAACCAGTTCAGCAAAGTGTTCTCCGAGCACAGTCTCTTCCACTTACCGAGTCTTGTAAATCCGATTATTGCAAATCGGATTGTGCATTTTGATATTAAAAATAGAGTTAGAAGATGCACATTATAAGCGTTTGATGAAAATACAACTACAAAAACCTTTTGAATTTAAGATAATACATATGTGGCAGTTTTAAATTGTTCGTGTTGGATTAGCTACGCTTAACCATTACTAATGAGGTCTTTATCAAAAACATTCTTCAAATATTTTTATCAGCTAATTAAGGTTATTTGTGTGTTATTTACAAAAAAATTATTTTCACGAAGTTCAAAATCATTTATTTTTGTATTAATTAATTTAAATAAGCCATAATTTAAAAAACTGGCATGATAGTGATTTTTTTAAAATAAAGAACTAAATTTGTATTGTAGTTAGATTTAACTTATTATTTTTACACTCTATCGCAATAATAACGTTCTTATTGTTACTGTGAGACATATTGCAAAACCTACTTTTAAATGACAAAGAGACTTTTACAACACACTTGGTATACACGTATAACATGTTACCGTTAATTATTTCTCTAGCTTCGAACAATTCTCCCCCTGCCCGCTCAGTGGGTAGACCCACGGCTTGCACAGTGCAGGGTCACGGGTTCGATTCCCGGGCAGGCACATGGGTTTGGACCGCTTTCCCAAAAAGCGTTTGCTGATGCCCACAAAGTCCTAGGTTAAGTCTCTAAATCAAAAATCAATTGGCGTAGACGGTTATAAAAATAAAATGTCATTGTCATCTATTGTTCAGAAATAATATTTTAAAACATTACTTAATTGCATGTACAAGGCTTAGAAAAAGGTCTTGAGGGTTAGCACATAATGTTTTGTTGTTTCTGGCAGAGAGGGAATGGGTTTCAGTCAGAGTATCAAAGTTTGTCTCAAACTTGTACTGTAACAAAGCTTGGACTTGAGTCTTGATTGATTGAAGACTTGCTTCAGGCTTTGTCCACTGAGTTTCTGACAATGTTATCCAAACTGTGTCCATATCTCAATTGTAACAAACAAGTTACAGGAAGAAGCTTGACGCATAGTTTTTGAGGCCTGAAGCAAGGCAGGAAGGGGATCAGTCAGAGTATCAAAGTTTGTCTCAAACTTGTACTGTAACAAAGCTTGGACTTGAGTCTTGATTGATTGAAGACTTGCTTCAGGCTTTGTCCACTGAGTTTCTGACAATGATATCTAAATAACTGTGTCCGCCCATATCTCAACTTTAACAAACAAGTTACTGGAAGAAGTTACTTGGTGACTAGCTCTCCCTTATATACTGTCAGTCACAGTATTGGTATGATTTCTTCTTGTGTTAGGTGCACCAACCGCAATTTTGATATCGCCATACATAAAGATGTAGGGTGAAAACGATTGGATGAAGCTGCCGCTATCAACCTATAGACGCCGACGATCGTCATTGGACGATTCCTATGACCTCAAAAGTCTATGCACTCCCATTGGGCGTATACAAAGTTCCATGTAGCTGTTGATCTATCTATATTGACGGGACAAAGAGATTGATTCCTACCAGAAGGGTTTACACTCAGAGTATCAAAGTTTGTTTCCAACTTGTACTGTAACAAAGCTCGGACTTGCGTTTTGATTGATTGAAGTCTTGCTTCAGGCTTTGTACACTGAGTTTCTGACAATGTAATCTCAACTGTGTCCATATCTCAACTGTAACAAACCTAGGAGAAGCTTGGAATGTTTTGTTGCTTGAAAATTTCATGTATTTGTGCATATCGTATCAGTTCACTTTGGTTGATTTATTTAAGTCAAGACGATACAGATGTTTTCCTTTCCTTTGATGAAAAATACCCTAATAATGGATGAAACTTTAGAGCAAAGTTACAGTTTCAAGTTTACTGGAACAAAGTTCAGTATACTTTGATTGAACTTTGTATTTCAGACGTAAACCTTTTTAAAAACTTTAGAAAATGTTTTATTTTAGTTAAATTATAGTTTTATCAATCAATGTAAATCCAGTGCATGAATTTATTATTGCTGGTAATATGCAAGGTCAAAACTTATACTCTGATATCACCTAAAAAATACCGGCTAGCTTACAAAACACGCTATTACCCGAGTATCCCAACTTCCAAGGCAAGTTGTTCATTTTCTAACATTTCCACATATATTTCGTGCATATTTTAGGTAATTGTCCTGATTTGGACAATTGCTCACTAAATAATTAATTAAATAATGTCTTTTTTGCCTCGCGTGCCTGCGTGCACTTGGCTTTTGTAAAATTAGAAATTTAAGTTATTTTGAATAAACCTTTTTTAACTATGACTTGACTAATTGTTACACTTATTTTAAGCGTTTCTAATCCCATACAACACTGGAACAACTGCGCAATTAGTAATAATCGGCTTTAGAACTTACAATAACTGAAGAGGAGAGTCAAGTGGCATATTTGTACAGTTTACTCCAAGATCTTTGTGCTAAATATAGCAACAAAACTGTTTCTCTAATATGCAATTCAGTACCTTGTAAGCTTCATAACTAGTAGCTTCGTAAAAGCTCTTTATCGTTGTAAACAATGCTTTAAGTTTGAAGAGGTTGCACTAGAAAAAAACATTTACTGTTATAAATAATAATGAATACTCGTTAAAATATTCATACACGTTTAAAAGTAAATACATAAAATACAAATACTTTGTTTACTGTTTACCTAAGTATCACTTTACAGTTATCAATGTGTAAAGGAACATTTGTTTTACGTCAACAAACGGAATACTTTGTTTAACCGTGCATAGCTTTTATTCGTTGTGTAAAAAATTCCGTGAAACTGTTCAAACATTATGCTAAACCTATGCTCATTGTGTATTTCAGATACATCAACATTATGCATCATACAATTTCTTTCAGGGACTAACATTTTAATATCATCAAACAGGAAAAGAATCCACATTTTTACCCTTAAGTAACTTTTATAGTTGAACACTATGTCAATGCTATAACCAATTGATCCACGAAATAAAGACAAAAGTACCTGATGCTTGAAACAAAACAAATATTTCTTCTATATTAATACAACATTGAACGTTACAGAGAAGTTATGTTTATCATATCAGTCTTCAAAGAACTCACAAGAGGATTTACCTTACCGAACTATATCTCATTATTTCCTTCTTATGTTTATATTTGTCTTTTCCTTGTTGAATGCAAGATGTTTCTACGAATCTTTAAGAAAATCTTCGAATAAAATATGTATATGTGATATCTTATTACTGTTCTGGAATTGTGTCGTGATGTTTTAAAACAGTATATTTCAGACTTTTCCGCCATTGAATCCTTAATGCTTTGTTTAAACCTAAATAGACAAGAAAGATTCACTTCATATATCTCCGTTAAATTGCTACTCCATTGTTACTAGTGCTTAACACGATTTACTTCCTTTGTTAAGTTGCTCCTTTAGACGTTTTAAACAGAGAGCTATACACACGACGTTGAGACTGAAGCCAATTTGAAGTATTATAAGAAAACAATTATTTTTGGTTGTACAATCATTTAATTTTTTAACCACCTCTCTTGTAGCTTTAGGTAAGTCTTTTAGGCTATCGGTGCTTAGCTCGTACTCTCGCATAGTAAGACTTGCTTTCACCATGTTTTATTCAACCTTTTTTGATCAATTACTTCTTTACTGTCAATTCATTCAATTAACCAAAGCCAGTTTAAAAGTTGTGTTATAAATAACTAACAAAAGGCATTGAAACCTTTGATAAAAGTAGCCTATTAGGGTTGGACAAGTTTATTGTTATGCCATTTTGCTGAAGAAATTTATAGGTCAAGCTAAAGACATTTTGAATATTGATATTATTATTTGAATACAGATTTTACAAAGATGAAAGACCTTTTTTAAGTTAAAAGTTGTTTGAAAAAATTACAACAGTTTCTTAACTATAAAAGAATTATTTCAGTAGATGCAGTGTACAGATCAAGGTAGATATTTATACGTGAGCTCCATTTACTTTCTCACTGAAAATTATCAAATGCAAAATATTAGTATTGCAAGAAAATCTGGATACTCTTCTCATTTTCTTTTTTTACGACAATTCAAAACTTACATAAATATATATTTTTCTAATTCGAAATAAGCTTACAACATAAGATCACAAGATTGAAACAGTTTCAATAATTTAAAACACCAGTTATTAGGGAAAAACATGGTAAATAAAAGAAGAGACAACACCAGTGAAATGTTGGTTTAGAAGACGTATTTGTGGAAAAAGTGTCCGTGACAGCCCAAACATTGTCGACCCCTGTCACCAAACTTACCCTTTTCTTCAACGTCAATACTCTCAGACTTCTAGGAGAAAGAAATGCGTAAATATTTGTATGAGAACCTCTAAAACAACAGGATTTGCTTTTAAAGTTTTTGCTGGAAGTTACATATTTTGTTGCTGTATTATTAACAAGTATCGTTGATCGAAACCAAGATACGGTTCACAAAGTTGGTTAATGAAATGAATTGTTTGGCTCGAGTTTGCAGATATCTCAGGTTCACACTTAATTAACCGAGTGATTCCTTCCACTTCATTAGTGAAACCACTCCAGGCCTGCCAGCCCAACATCGCGATTTCTAGTCTGATTTCCATCGCCATAACTATATACAAAGTGAATCTAAAATATGACGCTGAAGTTCAGTACAAGGTGTTTTTAAGCAAAAGAAATTATTAGTCTACACATACATTGTTCACTTGCTAGCCGTCAAGTTAATTCTTCACTAAGCTTTTGGTATTTTCAGAGAACACTATTATATTTAGTTACGGAGGAACGTAGTACTAAATACAGGGTGACACAAAATGTGTAGCGCACTAGTCAGAACCGGATTCTACATACAAAAGTAAGTCGGAAATTTTAAGTATCATTTTTTTTTAATTTTGGCTTAGTTTAGCCGTAATCTACCATTTGGAACATTTTTGAAAAAACTAATAATTAAAACCTTTTGAGATACTTTTGTGAAACTTAGTATGTATACACCTAAGCTATTGTTTTCCTAATAACTTTGTCCAAATATATTTCTTATTTAAATTATGAAATTTTTAAATGGCCACCATTTTGAAACTTGACAAGTTAGATAAAAAAGAGTTTTGGAAAGTTTTATTGTAAAAACAATTAAGGGTTATACCAAGTTTCAAAAATATCTCAAAGGGCTTTGAGTTATTAATTATTTTCAAACATTTACAAAATGGCAAATTTCGGCTAAACTAAATAACATGAAAAATTATAGGAAGTTACAAGTAGTATTTTCGTTTTACTTTATGTAAAATCTGGTCTCACATCGCGCTACACATTTTACGAATACAGTGAAACTAGAATTTTAAATGTCGGTTTCTTTCTAGTTTTGAACCTCTCAGAAACCTACGTATTTTTTCATGAACACTGGAAAATATCGTTAGAAAAGAAACAAAAGGAGACGCAAACGCTTTAAATGGAGTTTTAGAATTCAAAGAGAGGCAAACGTTTGTTCAATTACTTTTCCGCCGGTTTGCAATAAACCGCTTTAGTTAAGCTTTAGAATTCTTTATTTCGCTGTTGTGCTCATTTTCAAATAAACACCTCTTTGTTTTCAGCTTGATAATTTCTCCGCAGTTTATGGGATTGTTTTATCAGTTGAAACCACAAATGCAACTTTGTCAGCTTTTAAAGTAAGTGTATTTATTTATAACGTCCTGGATTGTAACTTATAATTGATTGTGTCTTTGGACTTTTAAAATTAAGTTAATAAACACCTAAATGTTATTTTAGATTAAGGCATTCAAATTTAAGCAGGTCTATTTTAAGTTAGACATTTTTGCAATGGTTAGTAAACAATTTAAGTGTGTGTCCCTAATAGTTATCACTTTATCGTCAAGTATTATTTCCGGTATAATTTTCTCAAAATAAGTTATCAAGCTCTCAGTTAAACTCACCGTTTTTGGGCTGTTACCGTTAAAATATTTTATAAGGTCATTATTTCGTTTTTCTAATAATTGTATACCACATGTTTTAATTTATGAATTTCAATAAAGATTCATATGGAGTTCGATCATAATTTATTAAACCGTTTTTCGTTAAAAGAAAATGACGGCTGGATAAAAAATGATATGATATTTGTGAAGACAAAATTCTATCTATAAAGAGCTCGCTCAAATGTATACAGTTATGCTCAATACATGTTCTCCAGTCAAAACCTATGCCCATTTTATAGTCCGGGTCTGAGTCTTATAATGCTGACGGAATGAGTAGCAAGTCTTTCCTAGGAAAATTTGTTAAAAACCTACATAACCACCTTCCCTTGCGCAAATACTTTCCCATACGAATCTTAATTGATAGGAAAGACTATATTTTCGAAAATATGTGAACAATGCAACAATTTTCATAAACAAACCAATAGAGTAGTTGCAAACGGGGTGAGTTATGAGACGTATTTGGCAGCACAAGTTTTGAGTTTGAGGATAAATTCTCGGTGGTGAAGACTGGTTTCAGTTATGCCTGTCTGACACGCAAACAACAATACTTTGCTGCAAATTCTTTGTTGCAACATAATATAAAGAAAATAGTTTTAGTTTACCTGTATCTAGCTAAATACACGCCACGAGTATAAACACTGATGTTAACATGTTAAGTGAGTGTGTATAAAGCTGTGCTGCTTTCAATGGAGTTATGAAGTGTAAAGCAGCAACCAAGCATGAAACCTGCTCTTGACTCTTACTGACAAACCTCTTGAACTGTTTAACTCAACAATACCTTGTACAAGCCTGGATCTAGCTAAATACCAGCCACGTGTATAAACACTGATGTTAACATGTTAAGTGAGTGTGTATAAAGCTGTGCTGCTTTCAATGGAGTTATGAAGTGTAAAGCAGCAACCAAGCATGAAACCTGCTCTTGACTCTTACTGACAAACCTCTTGAACTGTTTAACTCAACAATACCTTGTACAAGCCTGGATCTAGCTAAATACCAGCCACGTGTATAAACACTGATGTTAACATGTTAAGTGAGTGTGTATAAAGCTGTGCTGCTTTCAATGGAGTTATGAAGTGTAAAGCAGCAACCAAGCATGAAACCTGCTCTTGACTCTTACTGACAAACCTCTTGAACTGTTTAACTCAACAATACCTTGTACAAGCCTGGATCTAGCTAAATACCAGCCACGTGTATAAACACTGATGTTAACATGTTAAGTGAGTGTGTATAAAGCTGTGCTGCTTTCAATGGAGTTATGAAGCGTTAAGCAGCAACCAAGCATGAAACCTGCTCTTGACTTATTTAAAAAGGATTCCAATTTTTCTTTAAAGCACTGTACGAGTATATCTTAATTCTTCTGTTCGATTTGTATACAAAATCTTTTATTTTCACATTATACGTTTTTATTATTATCGTTTTCATTTTGTTAATTATTATATTTTTAATGAAACAAATATGGTCATATCATTTCTATCTAGTTCGATTTTTACTCCTTTGGTTCCTTGCAGATAGTTCCTATTGTAACCCTATAAAAGCTGCAACACAAAATGACATACAAGTACGCCTGTAATTTATATACACCGACACCTTTTGATATTGTTCTATAATATATAAACGAGTGACCTGATCTTGAAACAAATGACTAAAAGTTAGTTTAGAACAAAATTATTCACATCTGGTGTATATTCGATTGTGTTTATTTTGTGTTTCCAATCAAGTAGGGGTTTTATATTTTGTAATTACATTCCGAAGATTCTATACGTCAATCCTAAGTACTTTCTGTTTAAAAAAAAGGTTGTAGTTGTACATGTAAATATCTTTGACTAATTTTTAAATATACAACCAGTGAATAGGTTTGGCACTGGTTTAAACCGGTTTGCAAAGTACACGAGTATTGATGTCGTGATAAATGTTTCCAGAGGAGAAAATATACTGTGGCCATTTTAAAGATAGGCAATCTTAACTCCATTACTTTCGTAGGCCTCTGATCTTGTCTTCGATAACATTGACAAGAAAATAACTTTGAATTCAATGGAAACTTTCCTGTTACCGGATATTTCCTGTACATAAAATATACTTCCTCGGTGAAAGCATCCTTATAACTTGTTAAAAATACAACATGCTTTTTCTCTTGTGTTTAGATCATTTACTATGAAAACGTACAAGGTGTTTTGAAAACAGTTAAAACTATTTTTAATTAGAAAAACATACTCATACTTTTAAAATGACAAATGTGATCATTTTTATGAAAACTATGTTGTTCTACTCTACGACTTGCATCATTTAGCACGAAACGTAATATGTTTAAGAATTAATTTTATACGAACGATATCTTTTGGCCTCATACCCATAATCCCCTTTACACATGAAGGTTATCAGATTCGAACCCATTACCCATTCAATATAATTGTAATATGAGTTTATCTGAGACATCATATATAATTAAAGCCATAATTTCTGCAGAGTAGGCCTAATAATCCCTTAACAGCTATTGCGTTCTCCATACAAAAATTACCTTGACGTTAAAAGCTTAGTTAGTTTTCAATATTACAATTAATTCTTTGAATAAACTGAAGACTCTACTATGTAACGCTTTTTACACATAGCTAAACGTTATTTGCGTTGTTAATATGTTGACATGAAGTGATCTTGAGCTGGAAAAGAACAGAGTCTCAGATACAAGGGGAAGGGGAAGAACAAATAATGAGCTCTTTTGTTACGAGGGTCGATGTCGGAGTACAAAGGTTAGACAATGCCTTTTGTCTCTCTCAGATACTTTATCTGAAACTCGATAGAAACAGCTTCTGTGGTTCATAGACTCAAGTGTATTTGCTTTGCAAGTAATGTGTAACAGTTTGATGGATGTGATGTGTGAAATTATTTGTATCGGTTTGATGAATGTTTGGTCGACTTCTTCATGTTTAGTCGATCAGGAAAACACGTACTATCTCAACAAGCCAAACAAATAGAATAATAACGTTTCCAACTGAACTTCCTGAACATCCAGATTAAGGCACTACACTATATTGAACCTAAAATATTTTCAATACACAGCTGACATCATTCGGAAGGACAGTCTGCCGGAAGCTTTCAATCATTCACACAAGAAAACACATTACGCAGTCAATCCCCTCGGGGTCACAGACGAAGTACTCAAGTATCGGGTCAGTAAGTAGGAAAATAAGTACACAACAAAATGGCAAAGAGCAATTACGCATTTAAAGGTCATTACTATTACCTAATTGAATACGATCATAGCAACATTATTGAAGTTAAATCATCTATAGATTTCTCGAAAATTCGCCAACTTGAAATATGCCAAAACACCAGGAAATATGTAGTTCTTGTCCCGGAAATCTCCTTCTTTAATGCGAAAACCGATATTCTACCTTAAAATTCGGTAAAAAACGCAATAAAGAGCTAGGCTTTTAAACATTTAAAATTTGAAACTACACTAAAAAAATGTAGAAACCATAAACTTTAGTCCACGAACCAAATATTTTTTGGAAGTACCTTGTAAGCCACAATAGCTCAGAAGAAAACACATGCAGGTGAAACTAAAATGGTTAGAGTCCATTCGTGCATTTCTTCGTGGCGCTTGGTGAGGGAAAGTGAGGGGACAGATGGGGAACAATCGATGTTTTAAAAAAAAATACAGTAATAGCCTTTCCTCACCGTACGAATGCCATGAAAGACTGAACAGTTGGTTACCCCACCCTCGAAAACCCAGTTATAACTAGTTTTAGTCGTCAAGGTCAAGCGTATATGAGATATATATATTTTTATAAGTCTATAAAGTATGTATCCGCACTGTATTAAACATTTTACATATGTTACTTTAAGTGCCCTACTTTTCGTGTTACGTATGGCTTACTCTGTAGGAATAGAAACAACCAATATATCCTGGGTGAGTACAGGTGATTTGGGTGGTCTGTACAGCTTTGTTCACGTGATTGGATCTGTAATCTCGTAAGCCCTGATTGTTGTGTTCTTGTAAACTGGGATTGGACACACGTGATTGGAAAACTGACCAATCAAATAGGTACATGCTAGAAGAGAACGACTGTATTGTTATTTGCAATAGTGCACAACAAAGGTTCAGTTTCGTAAGCATATAAGTACCTCACTATGAATATTTTAGTTGCGTGTGAAGAATTCTGCAAGATAATAATTTAAAATTTGGATGGGAAACCAAATCTTATTTATGACACAAAAACCTTTCATATACAATTATAGACTACTCATATGAAAATATCAGTTTTATTGGTAGAATATTTAGATACTGAGTGACCAGTCTAGAGCGGTACTATTTAAATAGTTAAAAGAGTGAATGTAAAATATTTGGAATGAGATTTTAATGTAAAGTATATGTATAAAACTCTTAGCTCCTAAATGCCGTATGTTTCCAAACGACCTTACACGTAAAAAGTGTATGCAATAAAATACTTATTTGTTTGTTTATTTATAAAGGCAGTGCTTAATATTCTATAATTTGAGTCTTTGACTTCTGCAACCGGCAACTGTGACTTTATACGAGTAGACTTATTACGTTGTATATTCGTAAAGTCCTCAGCCCCACGGCAGGTAAATACATTGTGTTCTCACTATTTGACTTACTCGCCTGTGTTTGTGTGTGTGGTTGTACCACAAAGACATGAGGTTAAAGGTTGGACCACAGTGAATGAGAGATGTAGGTCCAGGGGGGAGGGAAACCACCGGGGAAACGAGTGGTTTTTGATCCACCTCTGCGGTCAAAAGCCTGTTTAAACTTTGATACTGGCCTTCTTTTGTGATTGTTTGATCACGCGGTGTTTAGTGTTTTATACTTATTCGTGAAATGAACACAAAGAGATTAATTTGTTTCAATTATGTTTTATATGGTTTTACAATATATTTACTAATAATATGTATTATATTTTCACAGTTAAAATTATTAGTTTTTATTATTCTCACGTTATATTATCTAACCTGTAGACATGTGATATGCTGGTAAGTCTTTTTTAATTTAATTATCATCTACTTTTATTGCAAATGCCAAAATTGTTGTACATTATGTTTTCCGTTACGTTATCACGCAGATTCAGCTGGTCATTAAAATTAATCGAAGAGTGTCTGATTATTTCAGGCGTGAACCATAAAAACCGATTGGCTAATTGGCTAAAATGAACAGTTACGTCACACCAACTCTTTTATTTTGAAATTATATACTTTGAAGCATTAAAACGTTAAGGCAAGTTGTATCAATTGATTTAATACACATAGCTTGTATCACCTACAAGAATAAATTTCAATAAACACTGTTGTTATATTTAAATAGGTACTTGAACGACATATTAATATTGAAATAACTATTAAATTAAAAAAAACTTGTACGAGGGATATCCTTGTAATGAGTATGAGTTTCACGAGTAGTATGAGTAGTTCTCCACAGCTAAAATAAGATTCATAAAGAATATTATATTTAAATACATATTTAAACTGTAACGTGAAAGTTTTAACATTTTTGGATAGAGAATTGTGTACCTGATAATACTGTTTATTAATGGGGTGAGTATTAAAAAGTACAAAAACAATAAATACTAAATAGCATACATCATTACCAGAAAACACAAAAGTAACGAACTAGTGAAAACATCCAACTATCGAGTGTTTACCTGATAGCCTTTTACCATATTGTATTTTGAAGTTAACAATGCCTACTCGAGTTTTTAAAAATACGTACACCACACAACCAAAATATTAATGGCTTGGAATGTAAGAAACCTGTTTGTAACTACTTAACACTTAAAAGTATGTCCTGTTTAACGAGGCGAAGCTAGGACTAAAAAATCCTCTCTACCATTCTACCTCGACCTTTACCTAGCTGCGTGACTGCGGGGATCGAACACGCGCCACCGTATAAGCTACGGAGTCGCGCACGATAGCAATCCTTCACGGATCCGCTCACTTAAATACATTTAAAGTGAAGCCTATATGAAACACAACTTAAGATCACAATATATTCCCTGAGTATATGTGGTAGAGTTGTTGGTTGTCTCTTGACTGTGTTGGGAATTGTACTCAACCGCATGGGAAATTTCGCTCCCCACAGACCCGTTTCCCTTTTCCTCTAACTAGTTTAACCCTGATCACTGTATCCTGATGAAAACATGATGTGTACGCTTACGTGTCGTACACGAAGTACAAGAAACAAGTTCACCACTGAACTTATCACTGTTAAAGTTATTAAAACTGTGGATGTATAAAAATAATAGTAGAGTTTGTCTGATGCTTTAATCTACGGGCGTAAATGTTTTTGACTAGCTAGAGCTCGCGTCAACTTTCTAGAAGTTTATAGCTTATAAAGAAACATTTCAAATAAAAAAAACTGTATTACTAAATTTTTGAAGTGTATTTTCCTAAAACTAAAAATAAATTTGAAAATCTGTTTTTAATGTTATCTTTAGAATATACTAATCTTTCAAACTCAGATTAGCATAATTTAAAACTGTGGGAATTTGGACTACTATATTCGAAATCGCAACATTCCTCCGCCCGTACTACCCAGCATTAGTGCCATAGTTCTTTTGTATTTCCATTGGTCATTGGGCTATTAATTAATGATCCATTCTAAGGAAGAGTCAACCTTAGTTTGTAACAAGACTACACCTCATAACTCATTACTACCACTCATCTTTCACCGCATATTTACCTTAAAATGCCTCGTGAGAGTGGTCGGCATCTCAAATAGTGATTTAGTGATTTAGTGAGGTGGCCGTAGCTCATTGGCATAGTGCGTGTTTGCACTCGGCCCGGGTTCAATTCCCAGGTGAAGTGATAACTTTTCACGAGGACCACTACTCGGCGTTCGGAAGTCACGTTAAGCCGTTAGACCACTACATTGGCCCTTCGGCTATAAATTAATGACCTAATCTGGGAAACAGTCGGTCTTAGTTTGTAACATGACTACGTGTCATCATCCATCAAAAGACTCATCACGGTCACCATCATCACATGTTAACTTTAAAATACCCAGTAAGAGTGGTCATTGTCTCAAAAGAAAAATATCAAAAAAGCATAGTATTATATTTAAAAAACATGTAATGCACAAATGGTGGTGAATAAATCACATATATTGGCCTGTTTGTATTTGTTTCAAAATATAATCTACCGTTGCCAATAATCCTCTCTTCAAGAGTTCAAAGTATTATGTTTAATAACTGTTTTAGAAAGCCATTATTTACTCACACATTGTTATTTGAAAGAATAAATTATACAAATGTATCTAATGAAGTAGTAAACTGTCAACTTGAAAAGATATATCATTTCTAATACAAAGTAAGTAAAAATCTAACGTATTTAAAAACAAATCTTGTAGAAAAATTTTTTGTAAATAAAAATATATCATATGTTAATGTTCCATATGAACGATTGAAATGCGCTTTCATCACATTTGTGTGTTGTCGATTGAAGCATTTTTATAAAATTATCAATTAAATTCAAAACGGGAAATTTTTACTCAAGAAATGTGTGGTAGTTTTCAAAAATGTAACCCGACCAGGTAATTAAGAGAATATTAAAATGCACATTTAAGTTGGTATTTTGAGTTTTACATTAATTTCTCTAGGATACTCTAAACACACATTCATGTACTTCAGCATGTAGAATTAGGTGTCTTACTGATCGAGCACACATCGTGTATCTCTTACATCTTACACTAGTATCATGACATACAGTTATCCCTAGTATATTGACTGGGACTCGTGGCGTGGTCCTGTAGTCCAGCTTGAGGTCAGGTTTTGAGGATGATATAGGTCTAAAACGGCTCAGATAGTCTCAGTGATCATCTGATGATACCCGAATCAACTCCCACCATCGTTTAGACATATCAGACCACCTCCTGCGTGGTTCGGAAGTCACGTTAAGCTGATGGTCCTTGTATTTCCATTGGCCATTGAGCTATTAATTAATGACTTATTCTAAGGAAGAGTCGCCCTTAGTTTGAAACAAGACTACACCTCATAACTCTTTACTACCACTCATCACACTCATCCGTCACCACATATTTGCCTTAAAATACCCTCATGAGAGTGGTCGGCATCTCAAATAGTGATTTAGTGACATAGTAACTTCTTTACCGCCACAGAATATCCTAACGTGATTTCATAGAAACGAACAGCACACAAAGTTAGTTTACTGTCAATATTATCGTAGGTGTACTTTGATAAGCATACTTTACAAGTAATAAGCCCGTACCAAAGTGTATCAAGATAACGAGCGTTTTTCATCACTCTTTGACGTCAAAGGTTCGGATTGACAAAAAACCTGCGACGAGATAAGAATCTACAACCTTTGAGAAGATAATTTTGTTGTGAAAAGATTCTTTGATCCTTTACATTGTGATATTCTATGTTGGCGTAAAAGGAAACTGTGTAATAGAAGAGCTATTTTGTGTTATATTAATATTGACGCTTGAACTTTCCTTTCGTAATAATATATAAAACCTAATATTAAATAAATAATAATCATTAATAAATTATCTCCAAATGCAAGTTAAGACTATTTGTGTTTAAACTTAACTTACCTGAGCACAAAATTGGTTGGCTGTTTCTTTCAAAGCGCACTCATAGACACTTCCGATCTGAAAAAGAAATTTTGAAGGAGATTGTGGTAAAATATTATGAACTTTCAATTTAAAATAAATATATAACAAACAAAAGTCAAAATCTGTCCAGTACAGCAATTGACATTTTACATAAATGTGTAATCTTACTAAAGTATTTGTCATTGAATTAAATAAAGGTAGACAAGGCAGTTAAGTTTAGATGGAATTATAATTTCAAATCCTACGCACAAAAACAGAACACCTACTGACAACATTTCGCTCGGTAAAAAAAGGATTTTGATTATCTGAACAGTAAATTTCATCCGAATTCGACGAAGTTTAAAATAAATATGTATTTTATAGTATCCATCAATGTATAACAAATTATAAAAATCCATGGAGTCGTTTAAAATGGCGGCAAAAAAGTGATGTTTCACAATAACAACGTTTATATTTTAAATTTTGAAAAACGTTTTCCCTTCACCATAAGTAATAAAACTTGCAGTAAAAGAACACGTAAGTCTGAGGCTGAAGGTCGAAGCGAGGCTGCGAGTGGAGCCAATAATTGCAAATCTGCAACCAAAATTTGCATAATTTGCTAATTGCAAAGAAAATTAGATTTACTCATGCAAACGGCACTTTAGTGCTTAGCTGCGTGTCGGCCCGATTTAAATTGTATTAAATCAACTAATTAAGTTTAACATTAATAAGTAAAATAAAAACTGTAAAAACCAAAACACAAAAGAACATTTGCCCCAGTTCTCATAGAACAGTTATAACTCATTCAGGTAAGACAAAGTTTCGAGTTACGGAGTTAATCTTTTCCACTGCAATATCCTTGAGTTACTGGGATCGGACATGCGAGGTTTGGCCATGTCTTATATTTCTTGAGATATTCTTTACTCTTAACATATTACTTGGCACAAGACTCTTTGCTTGTCGTCTACATGTTCCAGTTTTGTGAGGTTTTATAACAATGTTGGCTTAGTGTGTCGTTATCTTCAGTATTAGCTATTATAGTTCTATGTCTAGGATATCAAAAATTGTGCTGATTCTTTACATATCTTTAACGGTTAATATGCTACAACCCGAAATAAAACAAAGAATAATTAATATTATATAGCTGAGTCAAATACACAGTAATTCTAGAGATTTAATTTCACACACCCAAAAAGGAACTTTTTACATTAAAGTAAGGTCTCGTAAGAGCAAGTGAGGTACATTCTTATAAAACTAGAGGCAAGAAAAACTACCAAACTGGGAAATACAGAACGACAGTTCAGGAAAGTTCACCTTCTCAGGTAAGACTCAGAGCTTAAGGCATTTAATCTCGTCTAAAACATGTTTTTTCCGCAGATGCATTTTGTTTTGCTGAACAGACGAGTTTGTGGCTCATGTCAGGGAACCTCATAAGCGAATGATTCATACAAGAATAGAGTGACATAGTTCAAAATGAAAGAATGAATTACAAAAATGTATATCTGAAATATTCTAAGTTAGAATGTGAGAAAAACGTTAGTTTTTAGATTGTATAACAATTTTGAATGTTCACTCAATCAACTGTTTATTCCTTTTAGCACCAAACCTGAGAGAGCGTGGTTTAAAACTGCAAAGAGTCTATTCACCTCTGAACCGCGAATAGAGCAAACTGAGCGGAAACCAGCTCTTGACAACTGCAAAACAACCCTTCTGCAACCCCACACACCCTCCTCTACCTTCTACCACTTGAACCCTTTAGTTGGCGGGAACACGAGTAGGTTAGAGCAGTATTTATTGACTATTATAAACTGGCAAGTAGGATACTTGGGGTGAAAATAAATGTGGTTCTCACACTTCTTTAATAGTATACTCGTATGTAGAAGGATGAATCATAACGTATAGCTAAATAAAAAACGTTACATCCAGTTGACTTATTTACCAAAGGACCTACCAAAGAAGGAGGTGAGTACAGAGTCCGTACCAACAAGAAAATAGAAGAACTCATTGATGCAGAAGATATCGTCAGGCTTATTAAAGCCCATATGATTAGATGGCTTGGACACATTCTGCGCATGGGAGAAGAGCGGATTAAAAAACACATTTTTAGTTGGACCATTGACGGCAGAGGAAGAAGATCACTATTTGAGATGCCAACCACTCTCATGAGGGTATTTTAAGGCAAATATGTAGTGAAGGATGAGTGTGATGAGTGGTAGTAATGAGTTATGAGGTGTAGTCTTGTTACAAACAAAGGCCGGCTCTTCCTTAGAATGGGTCATTAATTAATAGCCCAATTACTAATGGAAATACAAGGACCAACGGCTTAACGTGACTTCCGAACCACGCAGGTGATGGTCTGATATGTCTAAACGATGGTGGGAGTTGATGCGTGTATCATCAGATGATTACTGAGACTATCTGAGCCGCTTTAGACCTATATCATCCTCAAAACCTGACCTCCATGAAGCTGGATTACAGGACCACGCCACGAGTCCCAGTCAAGAGGGAGGCCAAGGAAAAGATGGCGACAACATGTAGAAGAAGATTTTAGAATTTTGGGCATTAGAAATTGGAGACAGGTGGCCAACAACAGAGATGAATGGAGAAGAGTCACGAGGGAGCTGTAGCGCTGGAGGGTAAGGTAAGTAAGGTCAACATAACATGTTATGGATATTTCTTTTAATTTGTTAAAACACAATAGATATTTCAAATATAACATTATTTTGTATGTACGAGTATTAAACCAAACAGCACACATGCAGATGATAGGGCAGGGATCGATGACAGACTGTTTGACACAGGGAAGGCAAGGCCAATGTTTGGTGACCAGGTTTGAACAAACAACAACAACAAACATAACCCAAACCAGCTGACAAACAAGCTGATATGGTGTTTGAGATTCTTGTTTGTCATTTCGGCTGAACTAGACACTGTGTTGTGTGTGTTTTAGGGAAACTGTGTACTTTTTCAAAAGCTTGCTAAAAATAGTTTGGTTGCTAACTTATTTTGTACATTTATGTTTTGTTTGACTAGACAGAACCACTCAAGAGATAAAACATTATGAGCTTTTAGAGCGGAATAGTCTTCTTTAAACCTTTACAACCAGTGTAAAGACAAAGAGTAATTGTGTTCACATACAGCTTTTTTGTTGACAAATTATAATTTCTAAGCTAAGCCCTAAACTAAGCTTGGAGACAACCGAAACAAGTTATGTGTGAGTGTTTATCCTTTTGCTTCCAGTGGATTAGTTTTTTCTTCAAATAACTTCTTTCATCATTGTTAAAAACATTCTAGTTTAATTTTATAACAAACTATACTTCTACTTCTAACGACAGAAATGTTTTATTTGTTTCAACAAAAATTCAAACCACGCAAACAAATAGAACATTCTTTTTATTTATTAAATCTTCGTACGGTTTCTTTAGTACACAATTCTATTCCTCCTCTACAGAAAACCACAACAGTTTATTTAAAGATGAGTTGGAAGAAGAAGAGCTTCACTTTTCATCCTTGAGAGCCTAGATGATGAGATAACATTCACTTCTAGATGAGCTACAACCGTCTGCCGGCCTTAATGTTTCAAACACGGTCTCAGGTGAATGTAGCTGTTTTGTTACGATAGAGGTTAGGGAAACATTGCAGAGCACTCATGGAAGGCTCATATCAACTTATATGCCATTTTGTGCAATCAGGAACTAAACTTTTAAATACAAAATTGTTCAATGCCATTTATTAGCAATTAAAAATAAACATTCTGTACGATCATCTTTCTATTTAAAGACATTTTAAGGCTACGTCTGTTCATGACATTAGACTATTAAAACGCAATGTATTTCGATACCATGAAATTCTTGTATCTTCATTCGTCACGCATGTAATTATTATTTAATATCTAAGGCTTCCGGTTTACACCGCGTCACAGTTGAAATACAAATAGTGCTAAACGTTTCGACCTCGCTGTGGAGAGTCATCCTCAGTAGCTGGTTGACTGGCTGAGACTGGATTGGCCGCCGTGTCGTCTTCTTATATACCCAAGCGTGGGGAGGGGCTGTCACCTGATTGGCCGAGGTGGGCGGAGCTTGTTGCTCGTTGTCATTATTATTTCTTTGACTGAGGAAGATACCAACATTTTCACGATATCTAAATATATTTGGTTTTAGGGTTTTCAATTTAATTTTTAACAGTCGATAAATATGTCTGAATAATTAGAATCCGTCTGTACGAAGGTTCAAATTTCAATAATCTTTTGTTCGTAACCTTTTGTTGTCATTGGTTGCTGCCATATTCAACAATTTTGTATGTCCAGCTATTAGCATGATTACAACAGTTACGAGTATGTTCCCCTATTAGTTAAACTTTAGGTAACGGGAAAAATATTATAGAACAAGAGTTAAAAAAATAGATCGGTTTTTAAAGGAAATAATACCTTACAATGCAATAATTCACAATAAACGAATATGTTATCACATTTGTTCATGTAATTATAATATTTATATTTTCACATAGTACATGGAAAATAAACTCTTAATTCAAAACAAAACTAAAGTAAGAGACATATACATAATATATAACTCGAAATAACAGTTATTGTTGGGAAAAGTTGATGTTTAGGGTCCTTGTATTTTTTAGTGCATAAACAAATGAGGCTACTGGAATAAAATAACCATTTTACATGAGCGCAATTAAAGCGTAAATTGTAATATAAAACAAAAGTAAATACAAAGACTGAGTTTATCTCTCAAATTTGTAAGACTAGCTTCAAGCATTGGTTTTTGATAACATCTGTACTACATAGGTTATTTTTGCTTACTGAAACTAAATTAGTTTAAAATCATGTAAATATTAACGTAGGTGTACTTTGAGAAGGCATCTTTACAAGTAATAAGCCCGTACAAAAGGGTATCGCGATAACGAGCGTTTTTCATTACTCTTTGACGTCAAAGGTTGGTATTGACAAAAAACCTGGAACGAGATAAGAATCTACAACCTTTGAGAAGATAATTTTGTTG
This sequence comes from Matsumurasca onukii, assembly GCA_018831715.1. Classification (NCBI taxonomy): domain Eukaryota; kingdom Metazoa; phylum Arthropoda; class Insecta; order Hemiptera; family Cicadellidae; genus Matsumurasca; species Matsumurasca onukii. Next base: position 83,683,042 of record CM032058.1, read on the forward strand.
TGAAAAGATTCTTTGATCCTTTACATTGTGATATTCTATGTTGGCGTAGAAGGGTGCTGGATAATGGAAGAGCTACTTTCAGTTACGGTATACTTTTACCTTCTTTGGTTTTTTCTTGCCTCCTTCATTTTAAATACTATTATTGGAAGATGTATTTAGATTCACGAAGATTTCTTGACGTCAAAAATAAATTTTGCAGGAACAAATATTGAGTCTTTCATTAAACCCAACGTTTCCTGGAACTTAACGTAACGTCCTACGTTTTCAAGGGTTAGTATTCATCGATACGCTGCAAACGCTAAACCGTTGGAGGCGAATTCACTTATAAACAGACGTACGTACAAATTTAGTAGAATGAAAGGATATTTGATAAAAGTAACAATATTTAGTCCGCTCATTGAGTGGTTTATTATGTAATAGCTAGTCAATCAGGAAGTATTTCGGTTTGAATATATATCACTGCAAAGGCTGTTGCATTTTCACCGTGATATTTCAATACTCACTTAAAAGCTTAAGTAATCAGCAATAACCATCCTTTGCCGAGGGCTTGTTTATCAATAAATAGACTAGAACTACCTATTAATAGGTGAAGCCCAGATTTGGTGAAATACAAACCTATCAACAACTGTTCGCAAATTCACCCTACACGGAGGGATATACAGGGTGGACCAATGAGAACGATACAGTTTGTTTACGCTCTCAAATAATTAATATGATAACAATAGATGGTCAGCTGTGTTGATAATTTCAATACAGTTCTGCCATTTTAGTAGTGATGACGTTCTGAAGTTCCAAGCATCGTGCTTTTGCTGTTGAAGTTTTTTACTGCGATTCTTTTGTTAAACTAAAAAATATTTAGATCCCACTTTGACGTCGGTCGATACGGACAAGTTCTTGGTCATCAAGCCGTTGCAAACTGTGTTAGCTTATTCAAAAATACTACAACTACACGAAAAATAATCGGTATAAGTGCTAAAACTGTACGTACACTAGGAAATGTTCAGAAGGTGCGAGAAGCAGTCCTTTTTCTGCTTTTCAAGCGAATTAAGGAGTGTTAGCTTGTTCAAGATCGTCATAAAAGGATCTTGTTTAAAAACATGGCTTGTTTCAGGTCAAATGGCATAAAGTACCCTACCGTACCGAACAATATTTAGCTCAATATAGCTGTTGAAATTAAACATTATCTGTTCATGGGATTTTCAACTTGTATCGTGCTCAACGGTCTACCCTGTGTAAGTGGCCCTGCCTTGGCTACGTCTTAGATGAATCTGCACCTGAGTGGAAAGCCGTGTTTAGCTCAAGGCTACTTTGTTGTTGTGTTACACCTGTAAACAAACTTAGAACACAAGTCTGACACAGCACTGGCTTACAAGTTTACTCGCAAACAAGTTTGACTGGATTTCACTCAGTCGTGGGGAAAAGATCAAAAGAACTTGGTGTTTCTGTTTGAAAAGTGATTTTTAGAGCTGGAATTAATCAATTAGTGATAACATCTACTATTTATAATTGTACAGGTTTTCAGAAGATATTACATTTCAAAATGTCTTATGTTTGATTCCTAAATGAGAATTTACGTGTGTTTCAAAAACTATATCATGTTATTAATAAAATAATATGACAGACCAGCATGCAAAAACTTTGAATGGCAAACCTACAAAAGTAGAACACAAGAAATTCCAATCACCTACCGGTACCTTAAACGATCTGATTTTATCCTGTAATGTTTAAGGACCAACTTTAAATTTTTAACAAGATTGGAAGAAATAAGTAAAGTTATGGGGAATGGGTAGTTTAATTTGAATAGACAGTAAACAAACAAGCGTCAAATTGTGTACTATTATTGTAAACTGCCTATCCTATACCAGTAATCTGGACGGAGAGTAATAATTAAACAACAACAGTTTATAAGGTAAGATTTAATATATTCAACTTAACAACAATGTAAGATCTACCTTAATCACTTCCAAAAATGATAATAGACACATATTGAATAGCAAATTCAATTGGACTTTTCTTTTACTCGTATAGTGGAAAGTTTAATGTTCTTGTTCAGTTTATTACGTCTATTTAATTTTACAGTTACACATTTTATGTATAGTGTATTTCAATATTTTATATTTTTGGATGGTGACATTTAAAACATTGTTTTTAATTTATTCTTTTTTCCATAACGTTTGAGGTTAAATTATAGTAATATTTAAAGTCAATTTACAAAAACCATAGATTTGACAAATGTACCTGGTTGCATTTTGCCCGCTTAAAGCAAGGAGAGATAACAATACAGATTCTTGTAGGAAAGACTTAAACACTCCACTACATAAAACATGAGTTGAGATATTGTCCCTTGAATAAGAAACCCCTACCTTTACACTGACAAACCAAGACACATTCCTTACATATGTAGAAAGTATAAGAGTATACAGTCTAATGTACTTCGAGTAAATAAATAAAAATAATGTTTTGCAAGATTAGTATATTTTTAACTGATTAATTATAGTTGTTTTCAAAACATGTTCATGAGAAAAGTAGACTTGAAATATTTCATCTGTTTTTACTTTGTCAATGTCTTTGTTTACTTTTATTTGTTTTATTAAACTGAGTTAATCAAAATTCCATCGTATAATTAAATGTATGTATATTTTAAACGTTTAGTGATTTAAGTAAGTTGCCGTCAAATAGGAATTTGAGGGCCAATCAAGAGTGTTTTGGAGAAATTTGATTCAGCCTCAAGTAATAAAATTGCTTTACTGAAAATAATATTACTTGTATTATTATAGATTGTTATACCTAATCAACTCCTATTTAGAACCAAAGGTTACATTTGGAAGTATTAAGTAATGTAAGGATTTTTACAGATTTATGATCGTCCGCGCTTTTAGATCTGAATCAACGTTTGCAAGTTCAATAGAAATGTTTTGTTATGAACAGATTGTGAGAGTATGCCATGGATTTGTTTTACTTACGAAAACTTAGTATAATACTAACTAATGTTTAAATACTTTAATAATGTTGTTATGTCAAAGTTTTCTGTTACTAACTGTTAACCGAATCAGCTCTCGGATGATGTTTATATCCCTTCTGTTACTATCATAAACGTTAAGGGTCTTAGGTCTTGAACCTTATTGTGACCAAAATGTTAAACTGTTGGTAGTAAGTGTGATGTAAAACTTTAACCATGTACATTGTCTTGATTCTGATGTTATTAGATAATATATGATTGAAAATCAGTCAATATAATTAATAAATAAATGTAATTTTGTTTAAAAAATATATTTTTGGACAGTTTGACTGTTAAATAATTACATGCATAATCACTTAATTAACTGCTTGGCAGCCATGCGTACAAATAACATGCGCATCCACTTTATTCTCAACTGTAGGATCTACAGGCACAATACAAGGTAATTAATAATACAAATAACACTTAGGCCTACTCTTCCGTAAAGTATAAAAGATAGTCAAAGGGGTAAGCCTAAAGCTAAGGAAAAACTAAGTTGATCAAGACAAATCTTTTTTATAATAGTGACCTTCTAATGTAAAATTCAATCAAAATTTGACACATAAAATAATGCTAAATATGTAACATAGGCTTTCAGCAGTTGGCTCAGCAGGGATCGATGATAGACTGTTTGACACAGGGAAGCAGGGCCAATGTTTGGTGACCAGGTTTGAACAAACAACAAACATGGCCCAAACCAGCTGACAAACATGCTGATATGGGACTCGAGATTCCTGTTTGACATTTCAACCAAACAGGAAACTATTTTCTTTGCACTTTTTAGATTTGGTGATCCATTGTCTGGGGTGTTTTGAAAAAATAATTAGCTCACTATAGAGCAAAAACAGTTTTTCCTTTATACGTGTTTTAGGTTCCCTCTAGGTTATTGGTTTTACAAGACAACAACAGGAAATAAACCTGTAAGAGCTTTTAGGGCGTGATAGCCTTGCTTTAAACCTGAAACAACCAGAACACAGAGAAAGGGTTTTTATGTGAACGATCGTTTTTGTTGTCGAACAACTACTGTTCCTGTCTGAACTATCCGTCTAAGCTTATTGAAGACCTTTTCTGAACCTTTATTGATCTTTTATCTTCCGGCACTCAGTTTTTTATATTCTAATAACTTTTTGCATTACGTAAATCTCTGTCATACAGAGAAAAATAAAATTTAAAAAGGCGCAACCCACTAGTGATTGCTTTATAATGCTTGTGATGCTTTTAGTGATGCTTTGCAGTTAATTAAAAACCTACATGTGTCTACAAATTACAACCCGAAAGTCACTTATCAAATAAACAGTTCAAGGAAATAATAGTTACGAGTAGGTATTGTTTTATTGTTCTTTATCAAGTTAAGAAACGGTTTGGGTGGGACAAAGATTTCTAGGACACACAGAATAGAGTTATGTGGTTAGATTTCCTCTGTGACTTGGAAGTACAGCTAAGCCAAGACCAGAACGTGAAATGCAACACTGAACTTTGACACACTTTAATAATTTATCTAACATAAGTATAGTGAAGTTGTTTCGGTGGTTACTTTAAATTAGCTAGACCCTCGGTTTCTTTGCCTCTAGCTATGAGTTGGATCAAAGATGTTTTAAAACCATATTAATGCTCTAACTATTACAGTATATCAATTATTAGTTTTTGAACAAATTTGTTCAGAAAGGTCTACTTTAAACGTTAGTACAGAACAATAGATAATAAAGTAATTAACTCTCCTCCTGGGATAACCTTTTTGTTCCATGTCAATGTAGCCATTCTCGGTTCGACCTTGCCAAACCAATTTGGTTTATTAATTGAGCTTTAATATACAGGGTCATCGAAAAAGGTGTACGGGATTTGAAAGTGAAATAAAAATGTTAATATAATTGGTAGAGTTTTGATTTTTACATCAAAAGACACAAAAGTCTTAAATTTTTAATGTATTTAAAACTTTTCAATGTGAGCTCCCCCCATTGCACGACAGACATCTAGCCGATAGTCAACCTTTGCCAGGTGTTTTGGAGCATTTCAGGAGTCACTGTTGAAATGGCTACGTTGATTCTTCTTCTCAGGTGCTGAAGATAACGTATTTTCTCAGCATAAACTAAGTTTTAAATGTAACCCCAACAGAAGAAATCTAAAGGCGTCAAATCAAGACTCCTAGGTGGCCACAAAACAGGACCATTCCTCCCAATCCAACGATCAGGAAATCTGTTGTTGAGAGCTTCTTGGACGATTAGACTGTAGTGACATGGAGCTCCATTCTGCTGGAAAATGACATTAATGCCTTTTCCCCTTTCAATTTCTTCAACTTGAGGGAAGAGATAAGAGAAGAAGAAGAATCAACGTAGCCATTTCAACGGTGACTCCTGAAATGCTCCAAAACACCTTGCGGAAGGTTGACTATCGGCTAGATGTGTGTCGTGCAACGGCCCCCCATTGCAAAGCGTTCAAAGCTCACATTGAAACTTTTTTTATGATAGATCTTCATGTTTACAAAATAATTATTTCCTTTCTTGTTTTGAACACATATACACTAAAGAAGATCGAATAAATTAAATGCATGTTTATAAAAATCGTTGAGTGCATTTGATCATTAGGTAACTATAGAAGTTGAATTTTAATACATTTATTAATTTATTTTTACAATTTAGAAAGTTAATTTTTCTAAAACGTTAAGATGGACACTTATAAACCAAGTAAAAATGATAGAAAGATAAACATGAATTGCTCTATTTCCAAATCATGTTGCTTGTGCTTATTTTATACGAAATCTTCTCGACCTCAACAGAACATTGTTGGTTTATTTAAAGGTGCGTTCCGGCAACAGGGCCGGTTACTCAAGGCTAAAGCTTTTCGTACTTGAGAACCTAGATGATGAGATAACATTCACTTCTAGATGAGCTGTATCCGTCTTCCGGACTTGAAGTTTTAACCTCATCTAGGTCAAAGTTTGTTTTTATTCATTTTGTCTAAATGTATATTTAAGTTACTAAAAACTCGTAGTAGAGTTTAAAATTCCATTTTTAGAAGGTTTTGACTATGTTATCTTACGTAGTCATTTAAGTTTAATGTACATTGTTTATAATATTATTCTGTTTAAAGGAAGTTAAACTTAAATACATTTTGTTTACTTATTTTTACAATTATTGAGAAACTTAATGTTTCCAAACAGTTAAGACGAACAGTTTTAAACTAAGTAGAAAATATAGAAAGATTGAGGTCTAGTAATTGATAGCGGATCCGTGGCGGATTTATCGTATCGCGCGACTCCGGAGCTCATCACTCCGGTGGCGCGGGTTCGATTCCCGCAGTCACCACTTACAATTTGTAATGTGACTATACGGTGACGCTAGGTAAAGGTCGAGGTTGAGTGGTAGAGAGGACTTTGTAGTCCTAACTTCACCTCGTTAAACAAGACAAACTTTTAATTGGTCTGAAACATTTTTCAATAACTAATGCTGCTATATTTGAACAACCCTACAGTATTTTGCTTGGCCAGTAACTTGCTTCCTAACAAATTTGGTCACACATCCATTGTATCCTTATTGGTTGAACTTACTCATAAAAATGCAACAGTTAGCCTCTTTTCATTTTGTTAAGCCGATTGCCAAAGCCGAACAATGAAAGAAACAATTTTTGTAAAACTTAGATTTTAAGTTTAAGTAGTTTAGTTCGATCGATGTTTATCTTACGAGTATTACCAATTGGCAATTACCAATAACGCTTTGGCTTCGCCCTCAAATGTTTGAGTGCAGATTATTGTTATTACATCTGACTTTCCAAGACATGCGATCGTTTTCTTGACATTTAAGTGAGCTGAAAAATATGGAATCGAAAATAGGAAATAAATACAATACGAGTAGATTGTTTTGATGATAAATTTGAAAATGGCACGCTCTTTGGTGAGAAAAGTACAAACAATTAACTTTTACGTAAAATTGCATCCTAATAATTGCAACACGCGTCCATATGACTATAATTTTAATTAATTTATTAAGCAACGTCTATAATTAAATGAATAATTTCTTACATCATTTGCAATAATGTATTGTTTCATACATTTATTTTGTTTTATAAATACATTTTCATACATATCAATGTAACGTCTAACACATGAATCGCACGATAAGAGAGCTTGTTATCAGTGAATGTACAGAACAGCTGTAGATATGAGTCATCGCACATACAGACAGCTGATAACAGAGATTCATTACGCCATAATGACGTCAGCAGTAAACACTGATCAAGCGTTATCTAGGGCCAACTCTTTGTAGCAGTCAATAGTTTATTTTTGATTCGTTTATTACATGTGAATATTGTCAAAACAACAACTACCAAATAAACAATAGTAAATAAATGGAGCTGTGTTACGGCCGTAATATTACAGTGATTTTTTGTTTTCAATGTTATCATGTAGGAGTGTTTTCTAAGAGAGCGCGGGCTGATTTCATATGATTAAATTAAAAGCTATGTTTACCGTTATATTACTTCATTAAAAAAGCGTCCACCCAGTTTCTAGGAAACCTTCAATGTACTTCAAGATTAGCACGTAAATACTACGGCCATATGAAATCCGAACGTTTTGAACGTTTTTGGTACGTATAAACGTGGGAAAAGAGCTGTTTGAAGACAATTTTTATTTGGTTCTCTAGTAAACAATGTTTTTATGCCAGGAAGCAAACAGAAGCTAACAAGTTCAATCATTGATGCAAGGAAAATGATGAAGGTACTTGTTGACACATGAACATGTTTAAATATAGCATTTCTTTGGTAATAAGACATTCCAACTATGCTAGGGAGAGCATTTTGCCCTGCACGTCTCATATTCATCACTACATGTTCCTTGTGACTGGTTGTCTCCCCAAGTCCACCGCCAAAGGGTATGCGAGAACCCCGTATGCGCAAAGCACTCGACAGAAGAGCAAGTGGAGGGGGTGCAACGCTCATCACAAGATGAATCGTATCAGGCGATCAGAACTGTTGAAGGGGTGAATACAGATGATGCCACAGTGCATTCTGCACCCCTGTTAGCAACAACCACTCACCTTACCTAACAGATACTTGCACTTGAAATTTAAAGGTGGGATTTTCCCTTTATAAAGGTTGGAATTTAATATGCCGTTTTTGATACTTAAATCCTAAAAAGTTACCGTGAAAGTTAAAATATTATCTATATTAACTGAAACTATAACTTAAGTCTTTGCAAATCAACGTTTTAGTTGAACATTTTACATGAAATTTAAAAATCACAGTTTGTGTAAAGACTATACATGTAATATTTTTAAGATTCAACTTAGGCTTTAACTTGTCGGTCGGGATTTGAAGTGAATGAAAATGGACCAAGATATGTCATTTTGGCAACTTGGCATTTAACGTTGATTGAGATTAAGTAGGTTAGGTTTTAACTCGTGGCGTGGTCCCGTAATCCAGCTTCACGGAGGTCAGGTTTTGAGGATGATATAGGTCTAAAGCGGCTCAGATAGTCTCAGTGATCATCTGATGATACCCGCATCAACTTCCACCATCGTTTAGACATATCCGACATCACCTGCGTGGTTCGGAAGTCACGTTAAGCCGTTGGTCCTTGTATTTCCATGGTCATTGGGCTATTAACGACCCTTACTAAGGAAGAGTCGGCCTTAGTTTGTAACAAGACTACACCTCATAACTCATTACTACCACTCATCACACTCATCCCTCACCACATATTTGCCTTAAAATACCCTCATAAGAGTGGTCGGCATCTCGAATAGTGATTTAGTGATTTGGCGGGAAACAGGTGTGCACCAAGTGAGATCCCATCGTTGAAAGAAAACATTTTAGTAATCTAGGTGGAGACACAGTCAAACGTTAACCATTATGTCATTTTAATACCTTTTATTCACTAATTATGAGAGTGAATTGAAACATTATAACTGAATATCCTAAAACCACAGAGTATATTCGTGAAGAATAAAAGTCGTCACATGTGATTGCAGCTGTGGTCGACGATTTGGTGCCTCGGACACAACAGATTACAATATGTGGTTTCACCCCCGGCATCATCCCTTCATCCCCTAACTCATCCGTCACTACATTCCACGTTTTCACATCTCGTGTTTTCACACTCAATCACTCCCTTGTGTACAGCAAGAACAATGTTGTGTTGTGTTTTCTTTAAAATACATGTTTGTTCTAGTAAATGTATTACTTAAAATGTTTTACAATACATCGAACTATAGAGTTATTTAAAACACATCCATTGTGTAAAATTATCTTTTTGTTAGATCTGTCAAGATTTATAGACATGCAATTCCGTTCTTGTGTATACTACACTGGCCGTGAGCAAAATCACTATTTTATTCAAAATCTCAAAGTCACTTTTTTTTAAATCACGGCTATCATTATCTGTTAAGTGAAAAACAAGTATTTGAAATATTTCGGCTCATAGAGATTTCACTGTTGCTAACAGATGTTTCACCATTCGTTTAGTTGCTTTGTAAATTATTGTGGTCACTTGTTTTGTTCTGCAGTTTTTACGTGTTGTTTTATTTTAATCAAACAATAATTGTTTTCCAACAAATAATAGTATATTACGTTTTAAATTTTAATAAAAAGAGGAAGTTATGTGATCGTGGAATGAGTTCACTTTAAGAATGTTTGCTTACAGGTCTATCATAGCGTAGATGAAATATTGTACAGTAATTATTTAAATGACTTTCAGTGGTTTCCTCCAAAAATATGTACTTAAGTGTTTGTATTATAAAAGGTTAAGAACAAAGAATTAAATAATAACCCTGCTAAACAAAATACATCACGGCTAAGCTTGTAACTGAACTATCGATTATTTTAAACAAAGATACGATCACAAAGAAACTAATAGACACAAAGGTTAAACTAGATGCCTTTGTGCCAAAGATATCAGATTCAATAACAGTTGTGTTTCACCAATTTGTTAACTATGCAGCTTTGACAATCAGAAACCATATCAAACACCAACAAAGAATGTCAATACTGAAGCCTTTGTCAGCGCTAAATATTTCATCGAATGTAGATGAAAGACGTGTGATTATTTATTATTATTTAATTTAATGTTGAAATATTTCCAATTTTTTTAGTCATCACTACTCGGTGTTATTAGATATGGCTTATTCCTTATCTTGTTGGTTTATTCTAAGGGTTAACCGTTTTGAGCCAATGAAGGATATGGCTTTAAAAGGATAGTGGTATGAATCTTGCACGTTTTAAGAATAATTATTTCAAAACTTTTACAGGATGTCACAAACATATATTTTATCTAACTTATCAAAGTTTAAAATGGCGGGCGTTTAAAGATTTCAAAGTCGAATTCCAATTTAATTTTATTTGACTTTGAAATTATTAAAAGGCCACCATTTTGAAATTCGATAAGTTCGATAAAAATGGTTTTGGAAAAGTTATTAGGAAAACAATTAAGATTTATACCAAGTTTCACAGAAATATCTGAAAAGGTTTTTGAATTATTAATGTTTTTCAACAATTTACAAAATGGCGCATTACGGATAAACTAAGCTGAAATCAAAATAATGTTACAAGCCATTTTCGACTTATTTTGTATGTGGAATCCGGTTCTGCATAGCGCGCTACTCAATTTTGAGACACTCTGTATAGATATTTATGTATGTATGAGCCCTCTAAAGGTTGTAATTTAATCCGATTTCAATAATATGTTGTGTAAAACTTTCGTTTGAAAATAATTTCGTTAGCCAGCATAACTTGGAACACGAGAAGTCCCCTTTTGAGAAAGGAAATTTTAACCAAATGTGGTTCAAATGTGTGGTATTAAAAAGCGTAAAACTGCGCTTTTTGTATGAACTGGTATAAGGATAATAAAACAGAATCACTTCAAGACCTACGGATAAAATTTATGGGGACATTTTAATCCTACTGAAAACTTAGTAAAAAACATTTGCTATTTTGGCAGCATCAGCATTTGCTGAAGTAGAAACGATGGTTGCACTGTTTACGCTGATGTGCTGATACCAGTAAGCTCAGCAGTTAGATAGTATTCAGCACTGACAGTCTTGGCATCAGTTGTAAATGGGAAAACAATACATACTCCTGGCCCTGTCTCCACGTTAGAGTTTGTAGTTAGAACTGTTTGCTGCGAATCGAAAATGAAAATCATCAATTTTGTATCCGGCATACAAGGAAACCTAAGTCAACTGCGATGTCGTAATAGTAAATGGTTATTTGTTATTTTGGTAGAATTACAGAACAGTGACTTTTGAATTTTTAGCACTTTTCTAAGTTCAAACCTTCCAAAAAGGCCAAAAACGATGTTTTAACTTTGGGAAAGTTGCGGAAACTATTAAAACGATGTTTTACAAAAAGAAATAAACTAACTAAACTTAAGCTAACCTAACTTCACGATAATACCTTATTCAGCCTTTAGGTTAATTTGAAGTGGGTGACAGAGACTGTCGTCTGCCACAGAGTGCCGCGCGCACCGCGTCCGCGCGTCTTCCGCTCGTAAAATAGTCCCAACTTTAAAGCCACTTTTATATATGTTCAACATAAAAATAAACTAACCTAACCTAACTTCACGATAATAACTAATTCACCTTTAAGTTAATTTGAAGTGGGTGACAGAGACTGTCGTCTGCCACAGAGTGCCGCGCACCGCGTCCACGCGTCTTCCGCTCGTAAAATAGTCCCAACATTAAAGCCACTTTTATATATGTTCAACATAAAAAATAAACTAACCAACCTAACTTCACGATAATAACTAATTCACCTTTAAGTTAATTTGAAGTGGTTGACAGAGACTGTCGTCTGCCACAGAGTGCCGCGCGCACCGCGTCCGCGCGTCTCCCGATCGTAAAATAGTCCCTACTTTAAAGCCACTTTAAGCCACTTTTAAATAGGTTCCGCGCCCCAAAACCAATTTTTATATGTTTAGGGGCATCCTCCACATCGTGTTAAATCAGTTTTAGCTCATTAGATTAAAAGTCACTGTTCTGGACAAATACCGTTATTTCTGTAAACCTATTGTTTTAAAGTTACCGGGACGGAAGAGGAAATGTAAATTTCAGACAATCATTTGAAAAGTGTTAACAATTTAAAAAGATATACACAGAAACGCTATCCGTTGTGCAACGTAATTGTTACAACCATCAAACAACTAATCACGAATGGCAAATTGCAAGAGAAATATTATTGGCTCTATATTGGTGGTCAGTATCCAATTAGACTCAAAGGCAAAGCCTCAAAGTAGAGTTTGATTGGAGGTCGATCTCGACTCTGCCGCCAATACAGTGCGAACGGTTAATGACGTTGTTCATAACAACATGGAGAGGGTTTAATTAACGCTTTAACGAAAACCTCATTTCGTTTTACGATTTATAATTAAGTGTTACAGGAAACCTTGTTTAAAACCTGAGAGTAATTGAAATTATACGTTATAAATAAATTATAACGTAAATAAATACCAATACCTGTTCGCAGCCAGCAACCGTCAATTTATTTATCTCGAGTTCCCAACTGTATACTTCGTTTTTACACAATATTTCAGATAAAACAATTACAAGAAGGTAACCTAAAACTAGGAAAGTTGGGATAAAAAAACTAATTGCGTTATTTGAAATTAATGCCCTACAGACACGTTAATTTTTGACAATTGATTTTTAATTGACCGTGTCTTAGAATATGTCTTTTTACCAAATGTTTAAAAGCTTCTGGGAATGATAACTGTGTGTGGGGTACACTCAGATACGAATAATTCCATTTGAGCTAGGCTTCTATTACGTTGAAGTTGGTGGTAAGGGTCAAAGTTTGGTTTCATGTTTTATTATTTTTTAAGTGCCAAGGAATTGTAAGGAACAGCACAGTTCTTTCATTCAGTTAACTTAAAACCGTTCTTTATCGATGTATATAGTTTTGTTTACATGTTTGTGTATCATTTATGCAAGAGCTAGGAAGATCAGCTTGTAAACCTATCCAAAATTAACGTGTATTCCTCTGTATTTATAAAAAACAGTATACGCCTATATTTGAGTACATTTGATATTACAAGGACGTCATTAGTAAATAATAATGTAATGTGTGTGAGCTATGTGAATACAATTTCTTGTTTGAGATTTTAACGTTGCGATAGTCACGTCAATGCCAATCATTGTGATTACTTGGCATTAAATTACATGATAAATAGAATGTTGAATCCGTATAGATAATACCGATTTATTCTTAACCATGAGATTATAGGACTTGAGTTGTTGAATAAACACAAATTAGGGCCAAATGACTTGCCTGATCCTTGACAAAATTAATTGTTTATAATATAGGTTAGTCACATACTCGAAGACATAAATGTGTTTCGGAAAATTAAAAAAGCTAACAGAATATTACAATTGAAAATGAAATACAATGACAAAGCTACATGGCAAACCTTAACAACATCTAATGTGTATGTTAAAAATGCCTTGGAAATACTTTTGACTTACATTTATTTTATTTTCTTAGCCAACAATGAGTATCGATTTCAGTATTAAAAGCCACGGAAACTAAAACGAATTTCTCGTGATAACTACTTAGTGGTTTCTTTGTAGTTAAGTCTTCACATAGATAATGACAGAACACCAATCATAGTGCACCACCACAAAACAGACAATAAGTAAGGGTTACTTGACAGAACTAACTCGGCAAAGAACCAGGAAAGTACTGCAAATAAATGAAACTGGGGGTTGTTTGGTTAAGCCTTGTTCACCTAATTGGAACTGGTTGACAAACGTCAGGTCGTTTCGCCTCGATAGGTTTAAATCTTTACTGCGCTTTAAACGAGATGACATTTTCTTGTAAAACTTTTGTCAATATTTGTGTACTCCAACTGTTATACTGATGAATATTTGTAAATATACAAGGGGTTGTTAGTTGAATAGAGAGAAATAGTGGGAGAACTGTCAACTCTATTCAACAAAGATGTTAGAGGCGACATGTAAATTGATTTTAGGGTCATTTCAAACCTTTTGTAGTCTACAAACTAAAAACTAAAATCAGGGACAATCTCAGTTGTTTTCTCTTAATCCGTAGCAAATGTGTACAAGCTGTTTAGAAGAGTTCAACATCTGTTTTAGTTTAAGAAAAGATAAAATGTGTTTATTTAACATCATGATTGAAAGAAAGTTCGTCGTTTAGCCATTTGTTAGCGTGCGCCTATATACTAATGTGTACTATATAATAATGTGCGGACGAATTCAGGATTTCTCCAAAGTGTTCTTTCGGTTGGCAATCTATTTTTAATTTTATTTATCGACGAAAAGTCATTTTACATTCATTTATAAAAAATTAATTCAATGGCTTTATGTTATCAGGAAAATGTCACGGAACACGTATGTTAAGATATATTAACAATACTTCAAAGCACTATAAAATACGTCGAGGTTTCTACAGTCCTGAACGCTTTGATGGTACAATGGCGGCTAGCGGGTTGAAGAAACGTATTGAAACATATTAAACTATAGAAAGGAAATAGGTTTTTTTTCAAAGACAAAGCATGTTCGGAAGTTTAAAACCACCCTAAATATATGAAAACACGTAGAGCAAGTTGATCCAAACTAATGTTTTCTTATTTAATGTTTTCGACTGCAGCTTCTTTTCCTGAGCAAAGCATTTACGTTTGCGTGTCAGACAGACATAACTCATACCAGTCTTCACCACCGAGGATTTATCCTCAAACTTGAAACTTGCGCTGTTTTCCTGCTAAATTTCCTCAATATCTTACGTCATCCGACATTCTGCATTGTTTACAACTTACTTGCTTTAAGAAGCTACATTTTGTTCATCTACTCTACACTTACACTAAAGTTCGATATTTTGCAACTAATGTATATTTGGAAAAATGTAAGTTTATCTATTTTTCATGGCGTGCCTGTCTTAGTGGTAAGACGTAAAAATATACACCAGTTAAACAGCTGAATGGTTGTTTTAATTGTATGTTTTTTCGTATTTCAAATGATATAAATAGAAATAAAAATTACAAGTACTAACCACACCTGCACGTATGTTGAGCAAAGCCAAACGAGCAGTACTCAATAGAGATCGGTCAATACAATAGCATATAATATACCAGGAGAGAGTTAAGGCACAGGGGAGACAATCATTATTCAAGTAAACGGAAGAGAACATGTATTAAATTTTAAAACTTCAAAAAGCCAATATTGTTTGAATTTAGTTGACAAGATCTTTCGAAACAAAGCTTCCTTCGTCAGGTCTGACCACAAAAAAAATATTCCTCTCAGGTTGAGAACATATTTTGACTGTTTCAACTGTGGTCTCGTTTTGCACTTTAAGATGTGATTTATATAAGGTCTTACGACGCCTCTGAACGGAATATAGTAGTATTACAGTAATGGTTTGTTAGTTAATAAAGGAATAATTTTTCTAAAATGATTATACGCATTATTATTATTTTTATTAATTTGCAGGGCCTTTCAGACCAGGTGAAGTGCGTTAAGGCCAATTTGAGGAGTTGGCTTTTTTGTGGCCAGACATACTTCAACCTTTCGGAATGACCTATTTTCTTCAGTTAGCTCTTGATGAAAAACAAATGGTAAATAAAAGAATTTTCACAACCTTTTATTTTTAAGAGCTAGCTTTAGCTGGCTAAGTTAGTGAAGAGGTTACAGTTAGACTGAAGCTACCAAGGCTAGCTTTCGCTAGCCCTTAAGAAAATAGAAACTATTTTCTTTCGTCAGTTTGGGCTACTCCTATCCTTTTAGTAATTGCCCTCTGACCAACTTTCTAAACAAACCCTTTGTGTCACAATGTTTTCCTATCAGAAACGTCCGTTTGTGTGTTACCTGGCGTTTTGAATCTCCCTTAACCGTCACGAACTTTCCCTTAACCTCCCTTAACTATCAAATGTAATAATCATGTAAAATCATTAATACTTCTAGCCAGTTTGTACTATGGAATATAAACATCAAACATCTTTGCCAAGATACGTGGATCAAAGCTTCTTTTCACATGAAAATTAACATTCTCAAAGCTTGTCGAGTCTGATCCAAGCTTGTCAACATTTTTCAACCCTTTCATTAGCGTCAAAGCGAGTGTGATACTCAACCCTCGTTATCTAGATGAAATCTAAAACTAGACTTTTAATGAGTAAAATATTCAATTCTTGTTTTCCTTTCAATTCTAGTTAACAGTATTTTTATTGTAATTAGTTATATTAATTAAGTATATAAATTACTCTAAGTAAAGTTTGTAATGTATTATACGTCGGGGTGCCTAGGTAGGTTTTTAAGTTAAGTGTAAAATAAAAGTTAAGCTTAAACGTGATCCACTTGACAGACAAATCCGTTTTAAATGTTAGATATAATGTAAACTTGTTGAATTGCTCGAATACGACTGTATTTGAATTTAAGTATAGTAGGAGCTTAAACACTTTACAGAAATGTTAAACCCTCTGTTGTAATATTAAGTTTGAATTATTGTCAGTAACACAATAGTGAATTCAGTACCCTAAGAGTTTTGTTCCATAGCTTTTTAACCTAAATATCTTTAAACATTGATAGACACATTTAGTTGATGTAAGCATTTTATCACTTAGGAAAATCCTAACAATTACTTAAATTCGCATTTTCACTTAAGCTAAATTACACAAAATATAATAAATAATATGAAATAAATAAATAACAATGTAGTTAATAAATAAATTATATGAAAGTTTCTATGGCTTTAAAGAAGGTTTATAGTTAGTCAAATAATTATTATACTAAATAAGTTATCGTTTGTGAAGTGTTCAGGTAATAACTCGAATAAATTAAATCGGAATTGTTTTATTTAACGAGTTATTAACATTGAAAACAGTGAAAATAATTACTTTAACAGCACTGCTAACCCTAATTCAAAGCGGTACTTTTAGACGTTGCTTCATTATATCCTAGAATCCTGATTACCTTTTGACATAATTAAAAAACTATGATCTGTAATAGTCTAATCACAAAAGAGAGACGTTTTTTGGACTGCACAGTGCACACCCTTTAAAAGCCTAATAAACTTAGTGCTACAAAGTTGACACAAAGCTCTGTAGTTTACTGCCGCAAACATATAGACGACCGCAGACTACAGTCATTGGTAAGACTACAATTTCCATTTTTGACACCTACACTGCGCATCTTTAAGTCGCAATTCACGTGGTCAAACAAACTAGTCCACTCTTCAAATTTAGTTTTTAACCCCAACGCTTTTGTTTAATTCCGCAGCGGATCCGTGGCGGATTGGTATCGCGCGCGACTCCGGAGCTCGTCACTCCGGTGGCGCGGGTTCGATCCCCACTGTCATCACTTACAATTTGTAATGTGACCATAAAGTGACGCTAGGTAAAGGTCGAGGTTGAGTGGTAGAGAGGACTTTGTAGTCCTAACTTCGCCTCGTTAAACAAGACAAACTTTACCTTTTTTTATTTATACTTAACTAATTACTAGCACAATAGTTCCAACTTTTCGTGAAAACAATAGCGTAGAGTTAAGTAAAGTAAAGTTGTCGAGGGAAAAGCGGCAATCGGATCAAGTGGCCGTAGCAATTAGAGACTCAACAAAAGCCAACCATTTCACTTAGCGTCTGAGCTTGATTGTTGGTGTGGAACACGGCGTTTAACCGCACGTTTTAACTCACCAGTAATCATTTAAAATGCATCAACTATCTTGCAGTTTTAAAATGGATTACAGTATATAAAGTGAAAATTTTACGTTGTTGGTGAAGGACAAGAAAGGTAATTACTAAAATTATCTACTACTAAGTTACTAAGTCATGGTACTAACATATTTCATCCAATGCAAAGAAAACACGGGTTAACAGCTAGATAAAAACTCATTATATACAGGAAGACGGTTTTGACTGTAACATAGTTTTGATATTGTAAACTAGACTCTCAGAAACGTTGAACTGAGGATACTCTTGGGGGGGTACTGAGGGTTTTCTTTTTGTCCAAAGTAAAAATATCGGTTCAGATTTCAAAATAGAAAATATTATTTTCCAACAAGGGTTACTTAACTACTATTCATTTATTTCCCAATTTTACGGTGTTTTAAAATTTTACAATAAGTAAATGGTTGTTCCTAGTTTTTTTACTTAAACCTTTTGAAGCTACAGACCAATAAAGTTAGAAGTAAATCTCGTGAGAATAACACCACTCTAAGTTTGGAAGAGCGGCTCCTAAACTATTCACATGATCATAAAAATGAAAAAATATCTTAAAACCTTTTGCTGTACCAAATTTAACCATAAGTAGTAAAATTTCAAAACCCCATTTTCACCATGGTGGGCTAAATTTTGTTTATTAATTGTTTTCGAGTTTTCTAGTTTGAGACTTTCTTATGGTAAAGTTGCTAAAACGGTCGACCCGTAGAAAAATGTCTTAATTTACTGTTAAGGCGGAATTCAACTAAAACAAAGGAATGCCAAAAACTATAATACTCGTACATATACTCGTATTACGTAAGCAATTGTGATTATACGGAAATAGCGAGTATTAATGAGTTATTCTTCTATCCACACACATAGAAAAAACAAGTCTACATTTGAAGAAAAGATGGCTTATATTTCACCATATTACATGGCTTAACCATAGCCTAAATATGGCGAAATATAAGCCATCTTTTCTTCAAATGTAGACTTGTTTTTTACTTTGTTTGTGTAATAGAAGCATATATTAGCCGATTCGCAATACCCTGAAATATTGAGTAATTAGATAGGAATATAGAAGATAGAAGGAAATAAAAGGAAACAAGTTACAATATTTCGTACATAATACGTTTTCAATTCCTTTAGAAAGGAGAGGAACAGCGGGGAAAAAGGCTAAATAACGGTTTTCCCTCTGTTTCTCTCCTCTCTAAAGTACTTGAAAACGTATTATATACGAAATATTGTAACTCGCTTCCTTTTATTTCCTTAGGCCCCTCAAGAATTCATCTGAGTAATTAGTTAAAAATAGCACCTGTTTGAAAGCCATATGAAAAATTAGATATATTAGAAAAACAAAAATTGTTATATCTTTTTATACTAATGCTTCATTAAAGTTTACTAAGCTACACAAGTTAAATTACATGTAACTCAAGAAACGTTCGCTAAATATCTGGTTCTGTATTTGCTGCTTCTAAAAAATGTAACAGCTTATCGTTCCCGTAGGAACAATTTCTTCCCTCCAACTCCGAGTTTTCTCTTTTGCTCAACCATACAACTTACTCTATTAAAACAATTCATTTCCATAATAACATGAACAAAGAAATTTAATTTAGTCTTGAAGTTAGGCATCATAAGTATCTCACTGTGCATTTACAAAATATGAATTAGTTAGTTATGCAATTAGTTGAGGTTAGTATATATTTTACGAGAGTTGTAAGTTAATTAAGACATTTTCCATCGTTAATAGGCAAGATGATACACTTGTCTACTTATTAACTATGGAAAATGTACCCAATAATAGTTTTAACTCAGATGGTATATTAATTAGGGCTACATACCATCAAAATGTATGCTCAACTTGAACTTTTCAATCGCTCATTGATATTAATTCAGAGATTCACTTTTTGAACATTTAGTCAAGACTGGTAATACACTGTTAACAACCTACGCTAACAAGTTAGTATAATGTTTTAACTCTCGTGTTCAACTTTGGTATAATGTTAAACAGACTCAAATTGTGCTTCCTGATCGCCTAAAAATTTACAACGTACATTTTAAAACAAAATGCAATAACTAAGTATACGCACAAACCCCTTACCTAAGCCTAAGAGCTTGTAAGCGTGCTTTAAATTCCAGCAGTAATTAACGAGACTGACAAAAGCCAAGCCGTTTTACTTACGTCAATTACAGTTCTCAGCTGTAAACCTTCATGTTTGGAAAACTTCCATTAAATAACAACTGGCTTTTTCAAAGAATGATGTTGTTAAACCGATGTCAACAGCGATTGGTTGATTTTTTAACCATGATAACATCATGTGTAAATCTTTGGACACATATTATTTAATACGTAAGCCTGCACATTTTGCCTTAAACATTTACAAATGCATGTGCATTAATTCTGTTTTCTTGATCAAACGTAAAACTAAAATGGCCTAAAAATTTAAAAATCAAAGAAATTTGCCTTGAAAATTTTAGAAATTTTAAATATATTTTCGGGTTTATTAAACCATGCATGTAGCGTTGTAGTATATTTAGAAAAATAGTAAATGCAAGTGTATGTGAAAATTCAGGTTAAATTCTAGTTTGATCAACATATTTAGAAAAACGCTAAAACTATATCGAAATACCAGTGTAAGGCTTCTAAACAATCAATTTGTGACTTTTTCAACCGCAGACAATATCAAGCATGAAGCAGAGAACCGGAATTGATGCTTTCGAAGTTTGGTTAATGAAATGAATTGTTTTGCTCGAGTTTGCAGATATCTCAGGTTCACGGTTAATTAACCGAGTGATTCCTTCCACTTCATTAGTGAAACCACTTCAGGCCTGCCAACCCAACATCGCGAATCTCAAGTCTGATTTCCATCGCTTTTCAAGGTAATTTTTAATGCTGAGATCGACTGAAAATTAAGTCCAATCAAGCTGAATTTGAATAGTTAGAAGTAACCAAGAGTTAATTTTTAATCGTTTAAATTTTCTTCTGATTTTTCATTGCTTGGAAAACTATACTTACCAATGTAGTTTTTAGAGGAAACGTGTGTATCTTTGAGATAAACCTAATGTAAATACAGTAGTTCATTAAGCTCTAAAACCAGAACTAAACATATGTTTAACAGCCATGGACAATTATAATTGTTTCGTTACGGTATAAAGGTATTTAATCAAACAAATAGATAGAGAAGAACTGGACACGTACGACTTTTTGCCTACCCAACCTACAACAGGGGCCTTTCAAATACACAAACCACTAAATAAAAGTGGCTTTCAAAACAATTTAGGTTTAATAAACACTTAGGAAATTGTGTCGTCAAAGCACGTATTTATTACAACTTTTATGAGCTGAGAATTACTGTCGTTTGCTTCTTACTTACATTATTCGTTCGAGAAATCCATGAAACTCGATTTGCTACAGCACACAAGGCCTGCAAACAAAAATACAATCGATTAGTTTAGTAATGTTCTGTTCAACCGTTAGGTTGAAATCCAACGTAAGACATGATTAGCAGATTTATTTTCTACACGATAGCATACGTACTCAACTATAGTGTACTCGTGGCAGGTTGGTATCACACACCCTTCAGAGTGGGTTTGATCCCGGCTGTCACTACTCTTAAATTCCCCTTGGAGTCAAGAGGCTCCCGGATAGAGCTTCCATGGGGTTAATTCTGGACACCGCTTATAATATGGAGTTAAAACTACAACCGATTTTTAAACTGGATATAATGTAATTAAATATAAAAGTTTTTCTATGGAAGTATAGGCAATATTGCTGCTGCAGAAACTCTAAAATTGGAACATTATTTCATTTTATTTCAAAATTTAAAACTTTTTATTCAAATGTCGAACGTGTTTGATAATACGTTTTTAATTGGACAAGAATATTTACGTTTTGGATGCAATAGTAATAGTTCTTCCAGAGAACAAATGTTTGAATTTTAGTACATTCTGCTATTTAAAACATCGTTTGCAAAAATTACCTATATCAAAATCTATATCCTGTCGAAAAACCACCCGACCATCTCTTTCTTGGATGATTAAGATATCACCATCTAGTGTTAAAACATAGAGATTACACTCATTACATACAATCACTTCTCGTATGTCCCATATACTATAAAATGTTTCTACTTGTTGAAATGTTATATGTATGATGTACACAAGTAGGCTGCCAGATATTACAAGAGATGGGCGGCCATATTAGATACCGGAGTTGTTTATGTTCAATATCCTACAGCATCCGGTGACAGTCTGTTATCA
Organism: Matsumurasca onukii; assembly: GCA_018831715.1. NCBI lineage: Eukaryota > Metazoa > Arthropoda > Insecta > Hemiptera > Cicadellidae > Matsumurasca > Matsumurasca onukii. Next base: position 83,704,925 of record CM032058.1, read on the forward strand.
AGATGTGTAGCATTACATTTGGATATGAAGGACGTCTTACGATACACTGAATATTTTATGAGGAGCAAGTATTGAAATAAATAAGCTAAAACCATTAAGAGCCCGATTTTTGTTTGAAACTTGTTTTTGAATAATAATGATTTATGAGGCTTAAATATTACTATGGACGTTTTCTATATTTTTAATGAACAGGAACCGTACAACGTTTCGGGTTCTAGAATCCTAAGCCATTTTCAGGTAAAAGGTAATTTAACATATTACACAAATCATTATGCTTTGAGATACACATCTTAGAAATAAGTTTCAAAGTAGTATCTTCCATTTTGTTATTTTGAATTTAAACCAAGAAAATAATTAAGATTCTATTTATCAATATTCTTAACGTATATGTTATAAAAAGCAGGATATAATGTTGTTGTAACATGTAACATGTTTGTTGTAAACTTCAAATGTGACACTAAAAAGTTTGTTCTATTCCAGAAGATAACAATACTGAAATTAGTCAATTAAATTGTTAGTCAAAGTTGTTCTGCTGCAACAACAAAGTTAATGTTCTAATACATTAAAAGGTTCCAAGATAACAATAACAATGAAACAACAAATCAAAGTAAAACATATCAAACCTACCAAAGCCGCAGAACTTTGGGTTACAAGAGAATTAATGTCAACTTCTGAGTATACCAGTGGACCTTTCAATAAGACAATCCTGAGTGCCAAATGTGTTTGTTTTATTTGACAAAAAAATATAAAACATGTATTATTATTTGGGTTTTACCAAAAGGAATTACTTCATACCATTACTCCTGACGCAAAACTCCTAAACTGAACTAGACTCAAAATTAGACTTCCTCCATAAAACTGTTTGCACTTCATACGTTATACAGCAAATTCGTAACTGATGCTAAAAAGTTACAGGTCAAAAATATTCTAAAAGCATTTAGTTGTAAGATGAATTAAAAGGCAAACTAGCATAAACATTAAGAAACCATGATTGTCATGACATTCACAAAGAAAGCAACAGCTGATAACCAAGCAACATTTACACGGCAAAGCTACAGTACATGTCAGTGTTTACAAAGCAATACAAAAAGACAATTTTGGATTTACCTCAGCTGGGCTGTACTGTTCTGCCTTTGTGACCGGGTTTAGCGAGATTTTCAAGTGCCATGGTTGTAGAAACTCAATACTTATGATATTTATGAACAGACGTTACAACCTAATTGGGCCTATTTTAATACATTTTGTTAAATACTATTGCGTCACAAGATATTTGGTGTGCCATGCAGAACCAGTTCTACATATAAAGTAGAGTCGAAAATGTCCTGAAAAGTAACATTCTTTTACTTCGGCGTAGCCGTAATCCAGCCATTTTATTTTTACTCAAGCTGTTGATGGTTCAGGAGAGACCTTTTTGAGAAATTTCTTTTTTTAAAGCTTAGTACAAATTGCCCAATTGTTTTCCTAATAACATTTTCGAAACTATTTTATCCAACTTACATAAAATAGGGTGGTTGTTTTAATATTTCAAAGTCAAATGGAATCAAATTAAATTTGAGCTTTGTTGTGCTATAATGAGAACAAACTTAAATGTAATTCCACCAAACAGCTCATATAGTTCATGATTATTTAATGAACAAAGTAACTTTTTCTTAGAATTGGACAATGTAATTATCAAACAACCATTAAATCTACTTGAATTGGGTAAACAAATTTATAACAATTAACACAGAAGAATTAAATGTCTAGATGATAATAAATTTAAATTAAGTTAAAGTCATTTAATAGAACTAAAAGTGTATATGATATAAGGGATTCATTGCATACTGTAACCATCATCAAAGTTTTATGTAGCCTATGTTACTTTTTGTTATAATTATTTATAAACTTGACGATGCCATAACTAATGGTGTCTTACGGCAATAAAATTCTGATTTGATCTGTCATCATTTTTACAAACACTGATAATGGCGAGTGTAATTCCAACAGCTGCTTCGCCATATTGCTGTCTGAATCACAAATAACATGTAATTAACAAGCATCGACGATTTAATTCCATTTCAGGACGGATTGTGTTTATACCGCTAACAAACTGTCACCACTGGTACAAACGATCTACTCACTTGACTTGATATTAGTGGTTTATTGGTACCTAACTACGTTCATATGTAGCGCTGCAGCGTCATTGGTTGCGATAACCTATACTGTATGTTTGTTACAGTGCAAAGTTATGTGTACTGCAATGCTTGTTTAGTGTTGTGTTTGTACATCTGTTTGCAGCTCTGATTTGTTTCAAACGTTGTATTTGAATGTTTATTGGTTTAAAATACAAATATACGCCTTGTAACCAGACCATGGGTTTTTTTTGTTCCAAGTTTTCGTCGGAAAGAATAAGTATCTTTTTTATTTATTAGTTTAGGCTACTTCTCTTTAATAGTAAACTCCCTCTCACCAACCTTTTAATCTAACAATTTAAGCCTTAACGTAGGCCTATGGTGTCAGAATGTTCCTGGTACTTTTAAATCTACTTTAATGTACTTTAACAACTGAAACTTTTTTTGAAATAGGCCTATCAAAGAAAACTTGAAACAATTTCTTTACAGAAGTACGTATCTTTTTGTTCTTGATAACATGTGAGTTTATGTAACTTAGGTATCTAATCTCAAACAGGATTACATATTTTAAAACACCTTGTTTCTTAGTGTGAGTTTGTAAGAATAAGAAAACAAATTTAGGTGGTCAAATTACACTTAATTTCGAGTCTATTCTTATATCTGGAGGTAAAAGTTAAGGAACCGTTGGAGGAAGGAACGAGCTTTTCTAATGAAATATGTATTTTAATCTCAGAAATCAATTCGGTAGATATTTTATCGGGAAATCAGTTTAGAGTGATTTAGTTATCCAAGTGAGACTACATTTATCTTTGAGGGGTAAATATATGACAAACTAACATTTAAAATCGATCCAAACTTAATCATAAGCTGGTTACGTTGACATTTTGTTTTATGAGCCTGTAGCCAAATCTTTTTCCAAACTCAACTGCTTTTCCGGGTTACAATGAAAAGCTGAATACATGTGTTGAAAGCCTTTAAATATACGAATTTATGTTTTTTAATGTAAAGCTATTACTTTGATACATTTAATGTCTTTGGGAGACAAGTAGAAATTATGTCATTACAAAAATATACAACTATTTTGTTTGTAGCGACTAAATCTTATAGGTTTTAACTTTTTGTTAAAACTGTGAGTTTATTCACTCGGAAGCTCACGAACAATATGAATTATTAAACTGGCTAAGGGTAAAACACGTTTCAAATCACATAAGATGTTTTAAATTAATAACAGCATTTGGACCGATAAAGAAAACTAGGTAATAGAAATTTGACGTATTTACATGTATATCTTAAACAAGTCACTGCCACACAAACCGTACAGTCTCGTGTAAAACCAAACTCGGTTACAAAGGCTGCACTGCTGCAGTTTGGTAGCTTTGTATTGCTTTGTAAACACTGCTTTGTTCTGAAGCTTTGCTTTGTAAATGTTGCTTTGTTATCAGCTCTTCCCTTCTGTGTGATATATCCTGACAATGTTTCCTGTCGTTTACATGCTGCGGCTGTTTTATCTGTGCTTCATTTGTAACTTCAATGTGATTGTCTACTACTAAAGTAGATTTCACGTTTATAATTATTTCACAGTAAAAATGCGTTGAAAACTTAAAAGAATCTGAATAAGTACGTCCATTTTGATTCACATCAACATGAAAACCGAAGTTTTAAGATTAAATAACAATACTAGTATCTAAACTACACGTTTGTTTACTAATCAATATAAATGCGTATAAAAAGTGTGTTTTATTTTTTGGCCAAATATTTTGTTTAATGAATTTAATTTTTATATTTATTATTGATATAGAATCTTCAGGCATAATTGTGTTTTCAGTGATATAACCTTATTTTAATAGTGTACGGAACTTAAACAGAAAGAAATTAATGAAGTTTATATCTTCCAATTAAACTCTTTTCAGTTTAAAGTTAACTACTGCACAGCACAATACTACGTCAATTAAAAGTAAGCTAATAATCACAAAATACCTGATTTTCAAATGGTATCGTATTAGTTTTTGAAGATCAAAAAGGGGCTTAAAATAAAAGATTGAAGAAAGGAATTGAACTGGTATTGTAGATCGGACTTTGCTATTGACCGATACCAATCAAACCAGAACCATTACAATCGAAAACAACATTAAACCCACAAAGCTCGATGTTTGTGGTTTGTTGTTGCTTCCAATCTGGAACAAACCGTTTTGAAGAATATGTGTATGTTCCATGTTACACCAATTTGTAAGTGGATTGTTTAGTCCAGTTGGAATTAAATTTCACTTTATTGTAAAAAAAACAATGTTCCGGGCAAATTATCTGTCAGCAAACATCAAATCTGTTTTAGCGACCAAAAACACAAGATGCAAAATGGACTTAGACTGTACCCAAACGTTCCGCTAACTTCTTTTTTTGTCTAATTTGACTAGCTATAGCTTATTCCATGTAAATTGATACTGTAAATAAATAATGATGTTTATTTATTATGTGTTAAAATGCCCAAATTTCATTTTCAGGCGTACCCTCTACTAAAAAACATGCTTAAATTGATGAAAATATTATATGGACATTTACTTAAAACTGTAATTAAAATTGAGTATTTGCTTTTTTTCAAATAATTTAAACTCCATGATAATCTAAAAATATTAACCTAATTAACCTGAAATACTCGTAGGACAAACACCATTGTTTCATTACGTATATAGATTGTTAACGTCTTTCCAAATGTAGATTCAAACCTTCCCATTCCATGAAAGAATTTATACTTTCCTAATTTACAAAATAGTTTTCATGTTACAAATACGTATCTTTAAATGTGTGGCAAGCTATTTAACTTATTACGACCAACCCTAAAAATCAGAAGTAAACGCAAGGTATAGAAAGGAAACAAAAAAGTACGTTTGAAATATATGTAAAGACGAAATACTCTCTTTGATTTTGACAATTTACAGTCCAAAATATAAACTATCTAACAATAAAGTAACAAAAATTGAAAACATAAAGTAGGATTGAAAACCAAATTTCTTAAAAAAACTACGTATGGTCCACTCTCTAGAACGGATTGATAATGTTTTTATTTCCAAGAAAAACTGTCAAGAAATGGTGCTTTCTGACAAAAACATGGACGACATTTGTCGACGACGTCCAATTACGCTAACAAGGAGGTCAAAACATACAAACCTCTAAGTGAATCCTTTACTTTAGAGTTCGCTTTAACCGATGGCTGAGCTTAACTCGTTTAGAAATACAAAAAATCCTATTTACTGTTCTGATAATGCACTTTTTTAAGTTTCCAATACGATCTTATGACGTTTTGGTAGAAATTAAATAACCACTTATAAGAAGATCCAAGAGATCTCCTATTAAAATTATGTTTGCTTTAATAATAATCTGTTGTTTATAGCAGTGCGAAATGCTTATTCGCTCTACATAATATTTCTCTCAACTGTAGGATCTACAGGTACAGTACAAGGTATTTAATAATATCTCTTGTTTGGTTTGGTTATTATTATAAAAACCAAAATGACAAATAATCCAACTATTCAATAAACTTAACGATAATTCGTATTCAGAAAAAGAATACTCGTTTAAAAATCTCTTGAACCTAATAATATAGAATTAATGTATAAAAGTTAGCTTTGCAGCCTTACGTCTTTTGTTTATTTGTATAAATAGTTCCGTGATTACGAAGACTAATAAGATGAAAGTAAGTTCAGGTTAAGGTTGCAAGGAAACATAAAGGGCGGATTCTGCCCTGTTGGTTTACTGCTGCTAAACAATGTACAAGTCTGAGTCCCCAGGGTAACTTTTCCATCCTACCCTACCTGCTCCCGCCTCTTTCTTACTCTAGGCTCATCGTAATAAATGTATGCAAATATCAAATGTTTACTCAGGATTGAGAAACGTAAGGGATATTTATATCCGGAAGTATTGTGAAAACAATATCGAGAAATCGTTCAATTTAGGTAAATTTGTGTTTTTCATACTTATTACTTATTTTCGTTTATCCTGTTTTTTTATTTATTGTATTTTGGCCAAATGGTGGTGGCTCTAAGTTTCAAAGTATCTTACTTTCTAATGCTACCAGTTAGAATGAACTTTATGAGATCAGAATCCTTGCAATAGGTCTAATCCGTTTATCCTAGATTTAAAATTATAGTGGCGAAGTTGTTTTCTTCCAGGAGTGGCCGGAAAATCCGTGTTTTAATTAAATGAGCCATTTAGTTAGCAAACAATTAAAACCAAGCCTTCTCAAAACAAACTCTGACTACTATAGGCTTATTAAAGAAAGGTAGACGGATATTTCACAAAACGTAGGAAGTCTGATTACAATATAGGTTCACTGATATATTGTATAGGTTGTACAGTGATTTGATCAATTTCCATTTTTCGACGAACAGCAGAAACAAATAAAGTATAAACTGACACTGACAGCTTGATAGGCACGTCTCGACTGTCAAACGAAGTCCAGAAGTCATGTGATGTAGTTGGCGGATCCTAGCGCCGCCTCAGGGCCGCCAAATTGAACCAGTTCGCGATTTTATTGGACAGACCTCGTAGGTTCACTCAAACTGAAATGGCAACCTTGGAAATAAAACATTTGCATTGTCACTTATTTTACAACACTGCTGACACGTCCCTCCATGTTTGCTATAGTTCAAATCAACCAAACACACGCAACGTTTTAATAAACATTGAACTTACAAAACACCGTAAATAGGCCTACATTATGTTAGAAATCTTTAACATGTACATGTAGGAGTTTTAAATATATCTTTAATGTCTTTAATCTTAAATATATCTTTAATATCTTAAATGTTAGTGTATTAACATGTAACGTTCAATTGTTTTTAGCCACAGGTTCATTTAAAATATTGCCATTATCTTCATCTTTACTCGGGTCTTGTTTTTAAAAAGTCGAAAAGCCATTTTTGATATTTTCCACAAATAGAATTTATTTACTCAAGGCTCAAGCCGGAACGCTGCAGTAATTTTATACTTTAATATTCCATGATTGAATTTTATAACTAACATTTAGGATAGTTGAGATCGTGGTAAGAAAACTACTTTCGTTTTTCACTGTTCACTGTTTCGAAATTGAAGGTAAATATCCAACTTGCCGAGATATATTATGTTGATGTTTTGTTGAATTGAGTAAATGCGTAACATGTTTTGAAAATGTAATGGCAAAGTCGTTGTTTGGACTTGTATGTAGAAACCCTCGCCTCAAGCCAGGTAGAGTATGAGTTATAGAATGACGCAGTGTACAGCTGGGGGCGGTATTTTGGCTTAGTGAAAACACTGTTGGTAGCCCTTAATCCTGCCATCTTCATGCTGCCCTTAGGTATACAGTCTTGACTTTCCATTGTTTGTTAATAGAAATTAGTACCTACAATAGCTGTAAACTACTTTTACAATAATTTGACTTCAGTTGCTGTTTGTAAACTGGTTTAAAACTAACAAACTAAAAACCGAAGTGAAGGATCTACTGTATACGTACTTCTTTATGCAACCTATGATCTGTTAAATTCCCAAAAAAGGCCGAAATCAAAGTTTTTGTCCGTTTTGCGCAGCCTTCAGCACGTTTTAAAAATACTTCACTCAAAAACAATTCTGACGTAATTTATTGATAATTGAAGATGAATGTAATTGAGTTTTTGGTTTAGTACGAGTATACATTGTTATGCTTTCTTTCAAAACATGTATGGTAGAAAGATTTTAACGTCTTGTTAAACGTCCATTATATATATAACAATTTAAAGAATATATGGCAACATATATAGCTTCATTCGGTTTCGTATCAGATGCAGCCTTGATTGACTATTACGTTATTTTCAACTTCAAATAAAATTTCAACAAAACAAAATCGTATCATGGTACTACATCAACCTTTCTTCTCAATTCAGGATGATTTCCTTTGTCAGAAGGCCAAATTTTAACCTTAAGCCGAAAGAAACAAGAGCAACTTTAACAAAGAATTTCCCGATTACATTCAACTAGTCTGGAAGTGTCTATACACCAACATTTTGAGACTAAATCAATTACAAAAGCACTTTGGTAAAGGTGCAATGGGTCAATACATAGTGGGTGTATTGTTCCTGTAACCAAGGTCGCTCTATTGTCAGCTTGTTTGTTGTTGTAATTGAGTTTGTAAACAAACACTGACCTAGATTGATGCACAGAACAAGTACGTCATTTACCTTGTCTATTATACCGGCGTAATTGTGTTTGTGAGATAGGTTCAGGCACAAAGTCTCTAATAGAGTGTCTCACGGTGCACAATAATTATAAAACATAACATTGTCTCATCCATGTACTGGACTTTATGTACTAACTTCGTTTACATGTTTGCAATAATATTTCTAATGAGAGTTGAATGTGTTGGCCAAACGATGTAGGCCTACATAGATTGCTTTGTCCAAAACCTAGTATTCCAGTTGTTGTTCTATGTTAAAAATCTGTCGTTTTCTTTGCAACTGTTTGTTTCATTGGATTAAGCGAAAGCGAATTTATAACTTTGGGATGTCATAGTTGCTTGTTTGTGTGATTGTAAGTGTGATCACGAAACTTAATTTACGAATACGCCTGAAATTCTCAACAGTTAGTAATGTCATTCTCCTTAACATTAAATTATTATGCGCAATGAATTTTTTATAAAACGAGCTTGTTACACATTAAAACAGCTTTGAATCTCACATCTGTGTCCCAAACCTGAAACTCCTGCGGTTGTCTACAAACAAAGGTGAATAGATCAGTTTACATAGTACAGGAACCAGGTCAGTGTTTGTTGTTGAGGTTTGATCAACCAGCAAACAACAATCAACAACATCAACAACCTGCTGCCGTGTGTTGTATGATATGGGCAGCCGAACATACTGTGGTTGAACCTGTCCTGTGCAAAACTATTCGTAATGAAGGTTAATAACGTTTATACGTAGTTTTAATTTTGAGTTCTCACCCGCATCTCAGTTGATTCTTTATCAACAAATGTTTAGAAATAAACGTATTTAGTTCTAGATGAGAAAACAGCTGTTATATAAAACAATTATTATTGCTAGATGAAAAATCGATAAACCAATGTGAACTGATACATAAAATGAATTTCAAAACATTGACTTTGAAGCCCCATTTAAAAAAAAAAAAGCATGCTGAGGTCAAATTCCAAATTAAATATCTCGGCTTTCAGAGTACATGACCTAGGTCAGTGTTTGTTGTTGACTTTCCGGACTCAATCAACCGGCAAACAACAACCAACAACAACTTGTAGCTTCAAGCTCATTCTTTTGTCGAGGAGTCTTGGTCGTCGAACAAGTGGTCAAACTAGTGACCTATGTTGTACAAAAGTCAAGAGAGTATTTTTGGAAATTATATTTATATACGTTATGCCTAAGTTGTTTCTAAAATCAACCAACTTAGTAGTAACAAATTAAGCACCAAACATAGGTAGGGTTGGACAGAAGTATTATTTATATTTAACATGAGCAGAACTTTTGAAGAATCTTTGGCAATCTTTCTTATATCTCACCTACATGCTCTATTACCCTTATTTGTGCAAAGGTAAGATTCAACAAGTCCAAGTAAAGTAATTGGGTGAATTCCAAAAACGCCTTTTGAGTAAATTACGTTTAACTGAATGATAATTTAAAGGGCTTGATAGTACTTATAAAACGTATCCTAGCAAAACGAAAAAGTACAAAGCAATTTTTAAAATGCAGTACTCAAAAGAGCAACGTACAGAGTGCGAAAATAAGTTATTTTATTACAAATACATACAAATGATCCCTTGATACTCTCACTTAATGAATAATGTTGTATATAGAATATTTAAAGTGTTTCTTTAACCACAGAGTCATAAAATGTTTCATATCCAATACAACCTCTTCAGCAAGTCACATAAAGCAGAAATATGGCCTCTTAGAGAGCGAAATGTTCCCCTTAACTCTCGTGCTCTTTCAGGTTAACAAAACTCCTTAACCTTAACTTGCTTTACTATTTATGCACCTTTATCCTGTAAGTAACGGTATAGGTCGAGAGAACTGAGATCATTTTATGTAATTGGTTTACATTCATGCTTTTCCTTCCCGTATTTTCTCTCTTCAATGAGCTCGTTAAAGTACATAGTAAAAGTATTCAACGTTAACTTAACGTGTATTTGCTTGTTTTACTTGTTATACAGGTCTTCAGTAGGAGTTGTCTTTACAATAGTTACAAAATTGCTTTTGCAGCGTAGAAAATGTAAAACGTTAAATAATTATAAATATATTAGTTCGCTGGCATTTTTAGTGTTTGATGAAAAACAAATTAGCAACCCAATATAAACTATATGGTGACTATGCATCAAACAGCTGGTTAAATAAACTCTTTTAGATCAATAACCTTGAAAACTGTAAACCAATTGAGAACTGATAGTTTGAAAACCACTAAATCATCATAACAGTTAGCATTTTCTAAAACAAGTCGTGTTACTCAGACGATAAGCATCAGTACAATTATATATAGCTAAGTTGTGGGTACTTACAAGGTAAATCCATCCAGGTAAAAAACCCCAAAATAACGTAACTCACCAACTCGACTCCTGAAACAAGAAAGAAAACAAATCAAATAAATAAACTAAGTGAAAATATTGTTAAAAGGCCTAAAGGATAACTTAGGTCTAAATTATATTTTGGGCGGGTCACAAAGTTGGACCAAAGTCACATCTCTGTTTTACCTCATCTCGGGGGGTTTTGTCACTTAACACCTCAAAGTTCGTTTTAAATTTTAATACGGTTTCCTCCCTCGACGTAATAAGACTGGGTGGTGCGGAGAGAGTTGATATTGTATTTAATAAAGCCTTGTTTATGAACCATCTTTCATCACCATATCTCTAAGTTAGTGTTCGCACCTTTATTAAAAATCCAAACAAGAATTCCTCACAAAAGTAACTAATGACATCGCCTTTATAAAATGTCATTAAATTAGTTGGCAGGTTTTTTAATGTGAATTTCGCACGTAAATAATTAACTGTGGCAACAATGTTTGCGGTTCATTGAAGGTATGTGGTTAACTGCATTGTCAGGACAAACCGCACGTTAATAAACTGTGCAATCCATGGTGAATTCGGAACTGATTGTTGGTTTGTGTCTCTCTTCGGATTTTATTTGTTGTTAAAGTTGTAAAATATTTATTAACAAGGAATTATGGTGGACGAAGTAGTAAGTATGATGACTCACTGCGTTGGGCGTAATGATTTGTTTACTTGGTTTGACATATTTTTATGAATGGTGGTTTTTTATATTTTGTTATAAAGTTTTAATAATTTTTTAAATTCTGAAACCATAATAGGTCCATTAGTATTAGTTGAAGATATGTACATAGTGTTTCCATACTTTGAACCTAAAAGCAACAAATTCCATTTTAAACTAAAAGCCATCGTTTTAATTACAAGACAGTTACAATAAAAAACCATTATTACTTTAGTGTATCGATTTGATGTTATAAAACATATCTAATTTGATTTTAAAAACGGTTACTGAAATCATCTGTTTCACTAGACGTTTTTAAGGTACAAGACATCTTTGAACTGACATCATTTTAAAGTTCATCCATACATGCATATTGTACGACTAACTTAATTTCGATTCAAAATCTTCGCTAAATACCATACCCTAGATAACCAGTATCTGTCCTTCAACTAATTCAGAATTAACGATCGCGTTTTCCGCGGTTACTGGAGGGTGAAATTGGTGTGTCGAGGTGAAATATTTCCCCCGATATCTTGCGGTGGGCTGGACCTACAATACATATGCGGTACGGCAGGATATATGAGCAGTCTGTGGAGTTATGGTGCACTGGCGTGCCTATACCTTTGTACAGTGCCACGTAGCTCAGTGGTACAGTGCGTGCTTCGCAACGTAACGTCCCGGGTTCAAATCCCAGTGCTGCAGTAACAATTCTCCTCGACGGCCACATCCCGTGGTTTGGAGATTCACTAGGACTTTTGTCTATTGCTAGGTCTTTTGGCGTTGGGATTCAAAGGAACGATTTAACCTTAGCCTGATACATAACCGTTTTACCTAAAAAGGACACTTAAAAATCCTTTTTTATAGAATAAAACCTTTTGGCCTACCGAGAAAGTGTAATTAAACAGTTTGTAACGTTTTTCGCTAATATATATGGTCTTATGATGAGGCTGGATTTGAATCACTCAAGACGTTTTAAATATACGACTTATGAATAATCTTATATCTTTTGAAACATAAACTAAACTGATAAAGTAAATAGCAATTACACTTCTTACTATTTTAAATAAGTCAATGCAAAAACAAAGAAAATCGTACCGTCGAGTTTTGTATGTGACGAATAAATTACATAGGTAGGTTCACGGAGTTGATAAAACGGTAAGTAAATACATTCGGAAGCTCGCGAAAATTTTAATTATTGAAATAGCGATGGATAGAGCACGTTTCAAATCATACAAGATGTTTTAAATTGATAACAGCATTTGGTCCATTAGCAAATCCAAATCTTCAACGTCTTCTCATGTTATATAACTTAAACAAGTCACTGCCACAATAAACACAATTGTACCGTCTCGTGTAAAACCAAACTCGGTTACAAAGGCTGTACTGCTGCAGTTTGGTAGCTTTGTATTGCTTTGTAAACACTGCTTTGTAAATGTTGCTTTGTTATCAGCTCTTCCCTTCTGTGTGATATATCCTGACAATGTTTCCTGTCGTTTACATGCTGCGGCTGTTTTATCTGTGCTTCATTTGTAACTTCTATGTGATTGTCTACTAATACAGTATATTTCATAGTAAGCATGCGTTGAAAACTTACAAGAATCTGAACAGGTACGTCCAGTTTGATTCACATCAAATTTACAAACCGAGGTTTTAAGATTAAATAACAATACTAGTATCTAAACTACACGTTTGTATACTAATCAATATAAATGCGTATAAAAGTGTGTTTCATTATTTTGGCCAAATATTTTTGACTTATGAATAATTTTTATATTTATTATTGATATAGAATCTTCAGGCATAGTTATGTTTTCAGTGATAACCTTACCTTTTATAGTGTACGGAACTTAAATAGAAAGGAAATTAATGCTGAAGTTTTAATATTCCTCTACAATTTTCAGTTAAAGCTATAACTACTGAATAAGTTTCAAAACATTACAATACTATATGAGTATTAAAAAAATAAATATAATCACAAAATACCACCTGATTTTGAAATGATACATATGTATTTTTTTCAAGGATAAAAGGGAAACTTAAAATAAATGGTTGAAGACAGGATGGAACTGGTATTGTAGATCGGACTTTGTATTGATGATACCAATCAAACCGAACCATTACAATCGAAAACAACTTATTAAACCCACAAGCTCGATGTTTGTGGTTTGTTGTTACTTCAATCTCAGAACAACCGTTTTGAAGAAAAAATTTTCTATGTTCTGTATTTAAACAATTTGTTCTATGTTAAACAATTTCAAGTATATATTGATTGTTAACGTATTAGATTCAAACCTTCCCATTCCCATGAAAAGAATTTATACTTTCCTAATTTACAAAATAGTTTTCATGTTATAAATACATTATGAAAAAGTTAAATGTGTGGCAGCTATTTGCTTATTACGACCTACCTAAAATCAAGTAAACGCAAATTATCGAAAACAAAAAGTACGTTTGAAATATATGTAAAGACGAATTACTCTTTTGATTTTGACAATTTACAATCAAAAATAAACTATCTAACAATAAAGTAACAAAAAATTGAAAACATAAGTAGGATTGAAAACCAAATCTTTCAAAAACTGCAGTATGGTCCACTCTCTATAACGGATTGATAATGTTTTATTTCCAAGAAAAACTGTCAAAATGGTGCTTTCTGACAAAAACATGGACGACATTTGTCGACGACGAATTACACGCTAACAAGGGGTCAAAACATACAAACCTCTAAGTGAATCCTTTACTTTAGAGTTCGCTTTAACCGATGGCTGAGCTTAACTCGTTTAGAAATACCAAAAATCCTATTTACTGTTCTGATAATGCACTTTTTAAGTTTCCAATACGATCTTATGACGTTTTGGTAGAAATTAAATAACCACTTAAGCATAAGAAGATCTAAGAGATCTCCTATTAAAATGATATGCTTTAATATAATAATCTGTTGTTTACTAGCAGTGCAAAATGCTTATTCGCTCAATAACATTTTCTCTCAACTGTAGGATCTACAGGTACAGTACAAGGTATTTAATAATATCTCTTGTTTGGTTTGGTTATTATTATAAAAACCAAAATGACAAATAATCCAACTATTCAATAAACTTAACGATAATTCGTATTCAGAAAAAGAATACTCGTTTAAAAATCTCTTGAACCTAATAATATAGAATTAATGTATAAAGTTAGCTTTGCAGCCTTACGTCTTGTTTAATTTGTATAAATGGTCCGTGATTACGAAGACTAATAAGATGAAAGTAAGTTCAGGTTAAGGTTGCAGGAAACATAAGGGCGGATTCTGCCCTGTTGGTTTACTGCTGTTAAACAATGTACAAGTCTGAGTCCCAGGGTAACTTTTCCATCCTACCACCTGCTCCCGCCTCTTTCTTACTCTAGGCTCATCGTAATAAATGTATGCAAATATCAAAAATGTGTACTCAGGATTGAGCAAACGTAAGAATATTAATATATCCGGAAATATTGTGAAATTCATGATGAAATCTTTTTAGTTACGTTTATATGGATTACTTTTGAATTCAATACAATACATAATTTTATATTAGTATGGTACATCATTCTCAATGGGGTTCTTGTTCAAAATTTAAAACTGGCAAAATATTTATTCCACAAAAGAAAGCTGTGCAAAATTGTATCAAAATAAGGATTTTCGTAGAGAAATATTTAAAAGTATTAGTTTAATTGTGGTTTGGTAACATGCCATGATATTCCTAAAGTATGACACTAGAAATAATAGACAATATAGGTTGAGATATCATAGACTTATTTTCAGAAATTACCATCTCAAATTGATATTAAAATCTTTTAACAAATTTACGGTCTATTTATAAAAAGGTATTCAATATAAACTGTTTTTTAGAGTCAAAATTAAAATCATTTGTAATTAAAAAAATTATTTTTTTAGTGTTGGCGAATGTATGGACTTTTTTAAATACAACTACTGTAATTTTCCAACAAATAAATGTATTACCACCACATTTTACCTATGTAGCTCTATAAACAGTATTTTGGTGTTAAGTTTGTTTATTTATTTTATATTTAGATTTGTTTATTTGTGTTTTTTTTTGTCATGTTTTTGTATATGACAAATAAAGTGATTATTTACTTATAATTTATATTATATTGTGCTTAGTTTCATCTATGTTCAATTGGGGTGTTCACAAACATGCAGTTTGGTGTTTTCTGTACATTGTTTATTGTACATTGCTGGTTGTGTAACCCAATTTAGATCAAATATGCTGCATTAGCATTTACCTAAGTCGTTCAATTGGGGCATTATTTTATCCAAAACTACCAGGAACGATTTTGGTTATAGTTTCTCCAAAGGTCTGTTGGTCCAAAGGGCAAAAATGCGTGCAGTACTTAAAGACAAATGCTTCAAATTCAATAACCAAGATTTATCTTTTGTTCACAATAGGATCACCTAGAGGTAAAATGGCAGAATCGTCCCTGGGATATATTGGCAACCATAAGCAAAACAGTTTGTTACTATACATTGAATTACCAAACCTAAAATTTAAATGCTAAATAGGCCTGCAATAAGTATTAGTCAATCAGTGGGTTGAGGCTTTTAACTCAATTTTGTTTAAGAATCTTACCATAACTTTGATTTTTTACCTGGGCCTTATTTTTTAAAACATTGACGAGATGTTTTCAAAATTGTTTTCCATTCAAGGTTCAACCAGACACTTACTACTAAATTATAACTGAATTAGTTATATACATTCTTCACCACACAACTTAACACACATTTAAGAAAGTTGAGATATTTTGTGGTTAAGAACACCCACTTATCGTTTTGTCCTGGGCGTACATTTTTCTTGACATTTCGCGAGTGAAGTAATATATCCATCTTGCTTGAGATACAATAATGTCAACGTTTTGTAACTGTCCGAGTTATGTATTGGTTAAAATATGTCATATACTATCACTTCTGATCACATTTTAACCACCCTTAAAATTACATTTCATAAACAAAATACTTATGTATAATCCTATAATGTTTTGAAAATGTAATGGCAAGTCGTTGTTAGGACTTGTATGTAGAAACCCTCGCCTCAAGCCAGGTAGAGTATGAGTTATAGAATGACGCAGTGTACAGCTGGGGGCGGTATTTTGGCTTAGTGAAAACACTGTTGGTAGCCCTTAATCCTGCCATCTTCATGCTGCCCTTAGGTATACAGTCTTGACTTTCCATTGTTTGTTAATAGAAATTAGTACCTACAATAGCTGTAAACTACTTTTACAAGAATTTAACTTCAGTTAAGCCGTTTTAAACTGATTTAAAACTAACGAACTTAAAACTGAAGTGAAGGTTCTACTGTATACTTCTTTATGCAACCTATGATCGGTTAAATTCCCAAAAGGCTGAAATCAAAGTTTTGTCCGTTTTGCGCAGCCTTCAGCACAAAAAAACAATTCTGACGTAATTGTATGATAATTGAAGATGATGTAATTAAGTTGTTGGTTTAGTTTGAGTATACATTTTAATGCTTTCTTTAAAACATGTGTATGGTAGAAAGATTTTAACGTCTTGTTAAAGGTTCATTATATATAACAATTTAAAGAATATATGGCAACATATATAGCTTCATTCGGTTTCGTATCAGATGCAGCCTTGATTGACTATTACGTTATTTTCAACTTCAAGAAAATTTCAACAAAACAAAATCGTATCATGTGCTTTAATCAACCTTTCTTCAATTCAGGATGATTTCTTTGTCAGAAGGCCAAATTTAACAAGCCGAAAGAAACAAAAGCAACTTTAACAAAGAATTTCCCGATTACATTCAACTAGTCTGGAAGTGTCTATACACCAACATTTTGAGACTAAATCAATTACAAAAGCACTTTGGTAAAGGTGCAATGGGTCAATACATAGTGGGTGTATTGTTCCTGTAACCAAGGTCGCTCTATTGTCAGCTTGTTTGTTGTTGTAATTGAGTTTGTAAACAAACACTGACCTAGATTGATGCACAGAACAAGTACGTCATTTACCTTGTCTATTATACCGGCGTAATTGTGTTTGTCAGGTTCTAGCACAAAGTCTATAATAGAGTGTCTCACGGTGCACAATAATTATAAAACATAACATTGTCTCATCCATGTACTGGACTTTATGTACTAACTTCGTTTACATGTTTGCAATAATATTTCTAATGAGGTTGAATGTGTTGGCCAAACGATGAGCCTACAATTTGCTTTGTCCAAAACCTAGTATTCCAGTTGTTGTTCTATGTTAAAATCTGTCGTTTTCTTTTGCAACTGTTTGTTTCATTGGATTAAGCGAAAGCGAATTTATAACTTTGGGATGTCATAGTTGCTTGTTTGTGTGATTGTAAGTGTGATCACGAAACTTAATTTACGAATACGCCTGAAATTCTCAACAGTTAGTAATGTCATTCTCCTTAACATTAAATTATTATGCGCAGTGATTTTTTATAAAACGAGCTTGTTACACATTAAAACAGCTTTGAATCTCACATCTGTACAATCCCAAACCTGAAACTCCTGCGGTTTCTACACACAAAGGTGAATAGATCAGTTTACATAGTACAGGAACCAGGTCAGTGTTTGTTGTTGAGGTTTGATCAACCAGCAAACAACAATCAACAACATCAACAACTTGCTGCCGTGTGTTGTATGATATGGGCAGCCGAACATACTGTGGTTGAACCTGTCAAAACTTTGCTGAATTATTGACGTAATACAAGGTGTAATAACGTGTTTTATAGCGTTATATTTTAATTTTTGAGTCTCCACCCGCATCTCAGTTAGTTCTTTATCAACAAATGTTTAGGAATAAACATATCTAGTTTAAGATGAGAAAAAAGCTGTTATATAAAACAATTATTATTGCTAGGGTGAAAAATCGATAAACCAATGTGAATTGACATATAAAAGATTTTTTAAAACATTGACTTTGAAGCCCTGAAAAAGCTTACTCAATTCCCTTTACTTTAATACAATAAATTATAAACGTTACAACTTAGATTACAATACATTTTGTATAATTTTTAGATGTTCAACAAGTCTGAGGTCAAACAAGGTAAATATCTCGGCTTTCAGAGTACATGACCTAGGTCAGTGCTTGTTGTTGACTTTCAGACTCAATCAACCGGCAAACAACAATCAACAACAACGCAAGCATTCTTTTGTCGAGGAGTCTTGGTCGTCGAACAAGTGGTCAAACTAGTGACCTATGTTGTACAAAGTCAAGAGAGTATTTTTGGAAATTATATTTATATACGTTATGCCTAAGTTGTTTCTAAAATCAACCAACTTAGTAGTAACAAATTAAGCACCAAACATAGGTAGGGTTGGACAGAAGTATTATTTATATTTAACAGGCAGAACTTTTGAAGAATCTTTGTAATCTTTCTTAATATCTCACCTACATGCTCAATTACCCTTATTTGTGCAAAGGTATTATTCAACAAGTCAAAGTAAAGTAATTCGAGTGAATTCCAAAAGCGCCTTTTGAGTAAATGAGGTTTAACTGAATGATAATTTAATGGGCTTGATAGTACTTATAAAACGCATCTCAGCACAACGAAACAGTACAAAGCAATTTTAAAATGACTCAAAAAAGTGAAAACGGAACAACATACAGGGTGCAAAAATAAGTTATTTGATTACAAATACATACAAATGATCCCTTGATACTCTCACTTAATGAATAATGTTGTATATAGAATATTTAAAGTGTTTCTTTAACCACAGAGTCATAAAATGGTTTCATATCAATACAACCTCTTCAGCAAGTCACATAAGCAGAAATATGGCCTCTTAGGGAGCCAAATGTTCTATAACTCTCGTGCTCTTTCAGGTTAACAAAACTCCTTAACCTTAACTTGCTTTACTATTTATGCACCTTTTACCTGTAAGTAACGGTATAGGTCGAGAGAACTCTGAGATTTTTTATGTAGTTGGTTTATATCTATGCCTTTGAGTAATTTACTTCAATTAGTGTGTTAAAGTACACAATAAAAGCATTCAACTTTAACTTAAAGTGTTTTGGTCGTCTAGCTTGCTGGTCAGGTCATTAATAGGAGTTATCTATACAATAGTTACAAAATTGTTCTTTGGAGCTGAGAAAATTTAAAACGGCAAATAATCAAGAATATTTTAGTTTAATTCGATGTTGGCTGAAAGGTGAAAACCTAATTTAAACAATATAGTAGTGACTTTGCATTAATTGGCTGTAAAATCTTTTAGATCAATTACCTTGAAAAGTGCAAACCAATTGACAAGGACAAAATTCCTAGTTTGAAAAGAATTGCATCAAATCATCATACTCGTATCAGTTAACATAATCTAAAACAAGATGTGTCTTATGCGGACCCGTGGCGGGTTGGAATCGTGCGCGACTCCGGAGCTGATCACTCCGCTGGCGCGGGTTCGATCCCCTGATCACCACTTACATTTGTAATGTGACTATGTGTGCGCTAGGTAAGGTCGAGGTTGAGTGGTGAGGGACTTTGTAGTCCTAACCTCGCCTCGTTGAACAAACGCACCTTTTTGTCTTATTTCAGACGATAAGCATCTGTAAAATTGTAATATAGCTAAGTTGTGGGTACTTACAAGGTAAATACATCCGGTAAAAATTCCACAATAACGTAACTCACCAATTCGACTCCTGAAACAAGAAAAAAACAAATTAAATAAAACTAAGTGAAAATATTGTTAAAAGGCCTAAGGATAACTTAGGTCTAAATTATATTTTGGGCGGGTCACAAAGTTGGACCAAAGTCACATCTGTTTTACCTCATCTCGGGGGTTTTGTTACTTAACACCTCAAAATTCGTTTTAAATTTTAATACGGTTTCCTCCCTCGACGTAATAAGACTGGGTGGTGCGGAGAGAGTTGATATTGTATTTAATAAAGCCTTGTTTATGAACCATCTTTCATCACCATATCTCTAGGTTAGTGTTCGCACCTTTATTAAAAATCCAAACAAGAATTCCTCACAAAAGTAACTAATGACATCGCCTTTATAAAATGTCATCAAATTAGTTGCAGGTTTTTAATGTGAATTTCGCGTGTAAATAATTAACTGTGGCAACAATGTTTGCGGTTCATTGAAGGTATGTGGTTAACTGCATTGTCAGGACAAACCGCACGTTAATAAACTGTGCAATCCATGGTGAATTCGGAACTGATTGTTGGTTTGTGTCTCTCTTCGGTTTTATTTTGTTAAAGTTGTAAATGATTTGTTTGTTAACTTAAAAGTTTGACATATTTTTATGAATGGTCAATCGTTTTTATATTATTTTTGGATTATATATAAAATGTTTTGAGTGTATTCGTTTTTATAAGTGTTTGTTTGTGAATAAAATGTAAACCATATAGGTACATTAGTATTAGTTGAAGATATGTATGTACATAGTGTTTTCCCATACTTTTGAACGAAAGCAACAAATTCCATTTTAAAAGCTAAAAACCATCGTTTTAATTACAAGACAGTTGCAATACAAAACCCACTATTATTTTAGTGTATCGATTTGGTGTTAAAACATATCTAATTTGATTTTAAAAACAGTTACTGAAATCATCTGTTTCACTAGACGTTTTTAAGGTACAAGACATCTTTGAACTGACAACATTTTAAAGTTCATCCAGACATGCATATTGCTCGACTAACTTAATTTCGATTCCAAAATCTTCACTAAAATACCATACCCTAGATAACCAGTATCTGTCCTTCAACTAATTCAGAATTAACGATCGCGTTTTCCGCGGTTACTGGAGGGTGAAATTGGTGTGTCGAGGTGAAATATTTCCCCCGATATCTTGCGGTGGGCTGGACCTACAATACGTATATACGCGGTAAAGCAGGATATATGAGCAGTCTGTGGAGTTATGGTGCACTGGCGTGCCTATACCTTTGTACAGTGCCACGTAGCTCAGTGGTACAGTGCGTGCTTCGCAACGTAATGTCCCGGGTTCAAATCCGTGCTGCAGTAACAACTTATACGTTACGTTGCTGGTCTATTGTCATCGTAGTCAGGCTATTAAGTAATGATCCGTTCTGATCTGTACCAAATACATAATGGTTTACCTGCATTAAAAGCTGTTTTAACGCCAAAGCCCTAAGTGTCATTCCCAGAATAAGTTAAAACTAGGCCGACGTTTCTAAAAGCATAAAGTGCTTGCTAGCATGACTGTTGCTTAGTTCACTGTACACTTCAGGCAAAGATCCTGAAACATATATAACTTTTTAACCAGTATTTTTGCGCAAACGAACTCGATACATATTATTAGAGGAATAAATGTACTTTTAATGCATACTTACACTTTGCCACAGTTTTAAAATGGGTGATTTTGGAGGGGGGGGGGTCTATAATTTTCATTAGGGAAGCCTCGGGAGACACCTCCTTTTAAAGGTTTTACAAATGTTAATAGATGCTGAAAACTAGAAGTCCATCTAACCAAGAAAGAAATGACGTCCATTTTAATGGTATACAGTTTGTATTATGCGAAAGTATGAAAACACGTTTATAACTGTCTAAGCAGTTTTTTCAACGCAATCGAACTCGGTAAATTTATTAGAGGAAAGAAACGTACCTTTAAAACATACTAATACTTTGCCCCAGTTTTTCGGGGGTTGGGGAATGTACTGTAGCCCCATAACTTTTATTAGGAAGCCCCATCGAGCGTCACCTCATTTTTTGAAAGATATAAGAAAATATTGATGAATGTTGATAATTACAAGCCTCTAGCTTAACCCAACAGAAATTGCGTCGATTTTAAGTTATACAGGTTGGTCTACCCCCTCACGATGCCATTTAAAAACTGGGAAAAAAGTATGCAATGAAAAGGTACTTTTGTTTCCTCAATAAAATTACCGAGTCTGGTTGTGCTGAAAACTGGTTAAAAAGTTATAAAGGCGTTTTCACACTTTTTGACACCTAATATAAATCGAGTTACTTAAAATGGACGCCATTTCTTTCTGGGTTAAAGATAGAGACTTCTAGTTTCAGCATTCATCAACATTTTTGCCTTTAAAATAAGGTGTCACTCGATGGGACTACCCTGTTAAAATTACGGAGACTGCCTCCTCCTAATTACCAATATTAAAACCGGGGCAAAAGTGTCAATATGCATTAAAGGTACTTTGGTTTTCCTCTAATAAAATGTACCGATTTCAGTGCGTTGAAAAACTGGTTAACATAATGGCGTTTCCACACTTTCCTGATCCTGTATAATTCAAGTATGCAACGTTTACAGCCTCAGCTTTTGTGCTCTAATACCACGGGCGTTAGTGATCACTATTCACGGTCCCACTTCGGTCCAGCCTCACTTACGTGGTCCTTTATTGCAGGTTTACTACATGATATAAAAAAAGCATTTCAAAGATCATATAAATAAGACTACTTACACCGCTGTGCCGTTTAAAACGACTCAATGCATTTTAACTCGAATAGGAAAATTCGTTAATAATACTTCTTACGCTGTTTAGAAAACTGCAGGACTCATTGCTTCGTAACTTGATGTTACTTGCTTTAATTATTTATACTTTTTAATTATAAAACCGTTTCGAAACTAAGCATAAGTTGGCTTAAACCAAAAATGCTATGTCAAAGATAAGTTGTAATCCAAAAAACTATTGAGTTTTTGCTAAAATGTCAAAAATAACCGTATTTTTTTAGAGACACCGTTAAAGGAAGTATGAAACAGGGTCTAGAAATACAAAACCGACACGATACCATGCGGTATTAACTAAGCCAGTAAAGGTCCAGGTAAATGTGTTATTTCACACAGTATAAAGGCATGTATTTGAGGCTGGAAGGGCCAGGCTCGGTGTTTGATGTTTAATTGGATTTTAACACTAAACCACGTTAAACCTGCCTCACCATTGATCCGGCTTGTGTAGAGTTCATCAATGGACGTTATTTTTCTGGTTATAGTTTTTAAATCAATTTCTTTAACAGTTTTACCTTAACAGTGAGCCTATTTTAGTGACGTTATATTTAAATGATTTATAAACACCGGGTGCGGCGAGACAGACTGAGCGGTCACTAAATCACTATTTGAGATCCGACCACTCTCATGGGAATATTTTACGGCAGTATGAAATGAAGGATGAATGGAAAGAAATGAGGTTATGAGGGTGGGGTCTTGTTACAAACTAAGGCGTCTTGCTAGAATGCGTCATTAGTGTAGGCCCAATGTCCAATGGAAATGCACGGACCAATGGCTTGCGACATCAAGACTGTACGGTGATGGTCTGATAAGTTTAAACGATGGTGGAAGTTGATGCGGGTATCATCAATTGACCATGAAACTATGAACTGGTTTAGACCTATATCAATCTCAAACCTGACCTCCATGAAGCTGGATTACAGGACGTATACGAGTCCCAGTCGGCTCGGTGTATTACCCGAACATGTTTGCATGGGTATTAAAAAAAACTTAAATTCTTGGAAACAAACATACTGTAACATCTAAGAGTTTCAAGTCATATGAAAATACAAATATAAGTTTCTATGCTTAGGAATACATTTTTCATAAGATTTCACAAGAGAGGACCAATGTTTTAGAAGTCGTTTTCTAAATTCGAACGGTTATTTTACCGAAGTTTTGACGAAAGACATTTAAATACAAATATATTGTAATGGTAAACGGGTAACAATAGTAAAACGGGTGACAATGTAACCACATTTGTATTGATGTGTTTACTGTTTTAAAATTCAACACCACTTTAATAGGAATTAACAAACAACCTGTAACAGATGATTATAAAGTAAAATTTTGAATGGCTTTATGAAACTGAAATAAGCTCAATCTTTTGTTGATGGAACAACAGACAACCGCAACTTCAGTAACAATAGTAACTTCAGTCTGTTTAAACTAAACGTGGTCCCGGTTTTGTCATCATCTTTATAAATAACCCAAATGTTACGCTTTGTTTCGTATGAAGCTTGATTTAGCTTCCCATTCAAAGAACATAATTATGTTTTAACGATTGACTTTGTATGAAAAGAGGATGCTATCAAAAGTGTAGAACAATAGCGATCATAACGACGTATATATAGCTCACGCATATTCGCGTTGATTTCTTTTTAAATTTATTTTGACTTTGACTTTATTTCTAATTTTCCAATAGCTTAGTTCTAAGATCAGTTCTTTCACACATCTGAACGTGCTCTTGAAAACTCAGGCAATTCCTCTTGACATACTCAAATCTTTAGGAACACAATGGGTGAACGCATGGTCCTCTAGAATCTTGAAGAATCTCAGTAAAAATCCTGCTCACTTAGCAATGCTGACTTTTCAATGAAGCTTTCTCACCTTGTTAATGGATGCCCCACCTGTATACAAACTGAGTCCTGTAGTCCACTGCCTCTTTTGCAAGTCGCTAGCCGATTGGTATAAACAATCCGAGATTTTACATGAGGTGGTTTTCTAATCCTATAGATTAGATAATTGATCCGGTTAAGGACCTCAGTGACCACCCCAATTTCTATGAAGCTTTCCATGTAACCTCAACATATGTTGGTGTTGTATAACCACACCAGGTCCTCAGCGTTACGAACCCATTTTCCACTCTGACGTAGTTGCGCTCCTTCATCTGATCACTGTAGTTTTATGTTCCTCTTTTCGTGAAATCATCATCCCAAAATTTCGTAACAGGGATGATTGAACTCAATGGACCTTCTTAAACTGAATTCCTGGTTTTCAAGCACATTTACCAAAATAACTAAAATAAGTCAAAGCTTTGAGGCCACGTTGCACAGCCCAGATAATCACTATACGCCCACGCAGCACATATCAGGGTGCACGTGAAACAACCTGGAATGCAACGTGTTTACTCTGGTAACATCCAATCTAACTGATGATTTGGTTGCCCGAGTCACTATTTGCTGTTTAATCTTACTTTACGAGCTGGCACAACGATGCAACGTCAACGGTCAAAAGTTGAATTGTCATACCTATCGGAAGTGCTGAATAAAACTTCCTTACAAAATATGTGTCTGGACTGGGACTCGTGGCGTGGTCCTGTAATCCAGCTTCATGGAGGTCAGGATTTGAGGACGATATTGGTCTAAAGCGTCTCAGATAGTCTCAGTGATCATCTGATGATACCCGCATCAACTTCCACCATCGTTTAGACATATCAGACCATTACCTGCGTGGTTTTGAAGTCACGTTAAGCCGTTGGTCCTTGTATTTCCATTGGTCATTGGGCTATTAATTAATGACCCGTTCTAAAGAAGAGCCGGCCTTAGTTTGTAACAAGACTACACCTCATAACTCATTACTACCACTTATCACACTCATCCTTCACCACATATTTGCCTTAAAATACCCTCATGAGAGTGGTCGGCATCTCTAATAGTAATTAGTGATTAGTGTCTTTGCATAACGAGAAATCCGATTTCACCGCTTCTTTTTTCGACTGTTATAAATAGCCATTAATAACCTAGTTCTTCCGGTTCACACCGCGTCAAAACCTCGTAATGAGCAGACACAAGTAGCTCAGGTTCAGCCAATCAATGGCTGAAGTTGGGTACTCCAGAGTGAGACCGAAATAGTTCATCAGGCTAACTATGAAGTTTTGATGAGGTGTGAAGTGAAAGAACTAGTTTATAGTTTTGACACTGGCTACGAAAGCCTAAGAGTTAATAGTTATTTAGCTATTTCCGTACCGTACTAAGGCAGTTTTGAATAGAAACCGTTTGAACCCACTGAGTTTAAATGCTTTTTAGTACAAATTTGACCTTGCGTGGCCAAAAGGC
Organism: Matsumurasca onukii; assembly: GCA_018831715.1. Lineage (NCBI taxonomy): Eukaryota > Metazoa > Arthropoda > Insecta > Hemiptera > Cicadellidae > Matsumurasca > Matsumurasca onukii. The sequence goes on from CM032058.1 coordinate 83,730,993, forward strand.
TAATTTACTACCGATGTCTAAAATAACCAAGTAAGTATAACCGTTTTAATCGTATATTTCTTAAGAAACAGACAGTTTCTTCAATCAACAGGCGATGGTCTGAAAAATGGCTGGGTAGTACCTATAGAGGTTACATGTTATTGTCTAACGTCAATCTTTTTTCGAAAAGTCTTTTTATGAAAGTCCTGAGAATTAATTAGCTTTTTTACGTTATTTTTAAACTTGTGTAGATTATTCGGTGTTGGTAATTTGAAAAAGCAAACGGACTGACTGAACACCTTTTTACTAATAAAAATTTAATTAACAAAAATTTAACTGTATTGGCTTATTTTGATAAAAGTCATTTTTGAACATTCAAAAATTTTAATTGAAGCAGCTACAAATAGAAAAGTGGTGGGTCCGACCGGCTTCCACCCTGTTTCTACTTCGAGTAGTCAAATATCAGTTTTGTAGTGTCTTTATAAATATAGTTTAGTTGATTTTTGAACAACTGTGTCTAATTATAACGTCAATGTGGAAAAAGGATATTCCATATTACCAATTTAAGTGTCACATACAAAGTTCATAATTATTAAAATTTTGTATTTGTACTTGGTTAGGTACTGTTTAATGTTAAGTAAGTATAAGTATGTTTGAAGAATCTTGTATCATCTTAGTATATATTCTCACTTACAAGATTTCTATTAGAAATCCGTACAATCTCAAAACTGCCTTTACAAATTCTATTACCAGAGGGCAGCATTATGATCAAACATTTCTAAATAACAAAACTTCTTGTGGTTAAGTGGTTGTCATTCTTACAGTCTCTTAGTTATAAGAGTTTTAAAGCAACATACTAAAATATATTATCAACAAGTGTTAAAAGAACATCGAAACACACATGAGTCAGGTACATGTTATAATGTTATTACCTAAATGTCCCGGCCAGGCATGTCGCAAAGCAATGACAAGTTGCCCGTACAATGTTAGTTAGCTCTGTAATGACAGTTGCATTTAGTTGCAAGAATAATTAACATTGGTTAAGCATTTATAATCAGCTCCGGTCCAACAGTAATGAATGGGTTTGCGGCTTGTGTCATTATACAAACATGGCCTTTTACAATGTGATTTTTAACATTTAACTAGGGTTGATGTTTTTTGTAAATTACTGGTTTTCGATCGCTTTAATAGCGTTTTAGTTTTAATGACAATAAGTTATTTTTATTTATTAGGGAATCACCCCCGAAACAATTTATTAACTGAAAATTGATGCAAACAATGAAATAAACTGTTAATTGGTGGAAATTTGCCTCATTTAGGTTTTCAGGCTCTTTTCTTAACGTTTTGTTATGTTTTTGGTTAATTTTCACTAAGTCGGGGTTGGATTCAAGATCCCCAAACATTGTGTCCTTTTGTTAACTGAAAAACGATGGAAAAAGGCCATAACAATATTTCAATCTCAGTAGTTTAATATATTTGTATGTCTTCAATTGGTTATCACCACCATACGAAGCATTAGTTGTACAACTTTTTGTATTTAATAAAATCACTGTAAAGATTTTTGAATGAAAATTTACTATCAAAATTAACTCTCAACACTTAATTAGTTTGGTTTTTGAAATTTCAATGACACTTAACATATTACGCAATAACTTTTAACATACCTTCTTGTTCAAATTAACAAGGTATATTTGACTAATGATATGTACTTAACATAAGCCTTTTATATTATTAACGTACTTTGTACTTTTATGTAATATATTATAAGCACTTTTGAAAGAAATTACTATCTATAATATAACGACAAGGAACAAATTAGTTCACTAAACAATCGCAAAATAAGTCAATTATCTGTATTTGTTTATTTCTTAAAACCTATTATTGAAATGTACTTTATTTGATTTTTAACAGAATATAACTTTTGGTAAAGCGTAACTTAGGCTTGGTCGTTAAAACGACTGTTTTCACATTCAATTGCTCCATAAATCAATTTCATCTTGCAGGTAAACCAATCGCCCTTTTCCTATTTTATATAAGTACTCGCCGTAGTATAATGTCAATTTGTACTATACTGATTTTGTTAATGATTATATACAGGTTTCTTTTTTCGTTTAGGTTTCTAAAACTAGCAGTATCAGCAACTAATCTGATAAAAGCTACTTTACTATTATATTTTCTTAAAAATTCCAAATTTTATACTCACGTTTAAAACACGTGTTAAGAGTATCCAACACGGCGGGAGCGCGGGATGGTAACGCACTGACGGTTGAAAACCGACTGGCTGAAGGGGGAAAGAGTACAACTACCCCTACAACTTACCCCCACCACCGTCACCCCTCTACTACCACCTCCGTAACTCCCTCCCTCTCACAGCCCGGTTGTCCATTCCACTGCCACTCGGTGTAACTATGGTTAGGGATGATAAGCGTACTGATCTGTATTAGCATAAGAAACATAGTTTTGTTTCATGATTTTTTCAATGAGGAATAATAAGTATTATTATAAAACCAGCAGCCACGCAGCTGAGTGTATAAGCGCCGCTGACATGAGTGAAGCGAATTTCCTGTGCAATATGTTATTCTATAATTTACTAATTGTAATTCTAGTTCATTACGCCCCCAGCCTTGCTACGGCCTTCGGCCTCAGCTCTTTGTGTTATATTACTCAAGCGTGACGAGACTGTTTGCTATGCTTACAGCCTCATCGATTTCATTTTAACTATTCAACGCACCAGACAAATATTTATATATTAAGATGGGAAAGAGTAATCAGTTCCTAATGCACTATGTAGTACCTAATATAAAATATTAAGATATTAATGTACTATGAGGTAAAATAAATCTTAGTATTTATAAACGCTAAATAGCTTGTTTATTACTAAAGAAATTAAAACAAGTATGTTAACCGAAAATTGAGAAACACCGGCAGGTGAAAAACCTGGTTCGGTCCACAAATGCTGTCTTCAAATTTCATTTGTAATAAAGCAAAATAGTGTAGACTTCACTTATGGTAGAGTGAAGAGTTAAGGTTTGATGTTGGCATTTACATTTTGAAATAGTTTGAAATATCTTCTCTGATGTATAATTTGAAACTTAAATACTCAAAATGTTTAAAATTAGAACTTTTACTGGTAGGTACATTTGCTGTAAGTCACTAACGTATATTCAATCTATAAAGTGTTATAATACTATTATTTATAAAACTAAAGAAATTTAAATATTACAGTTCGAAGTCAACATAATGACCCGGGAAGTGAAAGACCCGGGTTTGAGTCCCAGTCCGGTCCACACATTTTGTCTTCAAATTGTTTGGTAATAAATTAGCTGTTTAGCATTGACACAAATTAAGATAAAATATTATTTATTTAATATACTTTTTAAATATAAGTCACCAAATAAGTATCAAGTTTCAAATATGTGTACCCTTTTTTCTCCGACTTGTTTCAACTATTAAGTCATCAATCATCATCTCGGCGAGTACAACATTTCAAAATATTATGTTTTATATTATCACACCTAAGAATGATACTTAAGCCATGATTGAAAGGAAATCACTTTATTTTGACTTTTTATGTAAAATGGTTTTCCCATGACTGAATTGTAAACAATCAATTTGGTCGCACCAGTTTATAACGTTGCAGGTTTGTTATGTTCAAAGGAAACGCTCAGAGAAAGTTATCGAAAATGAGGAGTCATTTCTTATTGAAGGAAATCAAAAACTTTGGCAAAACTCCCTCAGCAGCTGATATTTCAGATTTGTGAACGTGATCTGGCAAACTTACCTCCAGATTCTGCATTTTCTTTTGAAACAATTTTACCGAAGATAACCAAGGCCGATTACGTGGTTCGGTAGTTTTAAAGAACTAAATAAAGTTGAACCAATGTAAACAAAAGCTTGGTTGTAAAAATCATATTTTAACGCGCCTTGTTAATTGTATGGTTAACAACGTAACCACTAAATCCACACAATGGCCTGAATAGGTCATACTGTTTACTATATGTGACAGTGCAATTTTCAAACTTTCATCATAATGAAGCGTACAGATATGATACTACTACAAATAATTACTGTAATAAGTTGAAAACCGTGAAGATGTTAATATATTCACCAAGTAGCAAACATTAGAACAAAAAGAGATCCTTCCTTAAAAAGACTTTAAAGGACATACTTTTGGGTACTTATTTAATTCTCCAAATAACGCCAAAAAGCTCCTTTGTTTGATCCAAACAAAACTTTAACTTTAAACGACATTTAAAACCAGCCCAACACGCAGCTAAGCGCTAAAGCGCCGCGGGCACGATTGAATCGAATTTCCTCTGCAATTTGTTACTCTAGTTCGCTTTGTTCACAGCCTCGTTTCGGCCTTCGGCCTCAGACTTACGAATTCTTGTACTGCAAGTTTTGTTACATATCTTGAAGCAATAACAAATTTTAAATTTCATTGAAATCGGACTATGTATTCCGATGACACTTTTGATTGCCAATTCAGTCGTTTTATTTACAAATTATATACTATGTATTCCGCTGCTATAGCAAAAAATCACTTTCTTCTCCACCATTTTGAAACGAGTAAATGGATTTTACCAATGTAAACTGGCGTTTGCCGTGGAAGTAAATAAATAAATTATGTTTGGTATATTGGTATATTGACAATCATTGTTTAAATACATGTTTATTTAATTTTTCATCCAAATCGGATGAAATTTCCTGTTTTTTGTAATTATAATTTAATTGTTTCTTTCACCTTATGATTAGTCCATCTGGACGCCTTAATTTCATAACTAAATGATGAGCTGCCTCTATATTAAGTAATTTTGAATGTAGGACCTGGGTCTGGCTTTTCTAAATGGATGACTTCCAAAGTTAACCCCTTTTCGAGCGATCTTACAATGTGCTCAATGGCGTGCGTGGAGAGTGGTCTATTAGGATTTTGATGCGCAACATCGAAACGGCGGTTGGTCATTCTGATTCGAAGAGGTGATGATTTTGGCAATGTACTCTTTCGAACAGCTTTTAAATAAACGTTGATAAAACACATTAGACGAATAGCAGTCTATATTTCATTTATACATATGTATATAAAGTGTGAAAAAGGCTCAAAACGTATTCTGGGAGTCAGGATCGGTGCTCATTTAATGGTCCCGGATCTGGGTCTTACCCTGTTGACGGCATGAATATCATTTTCCAAAGGAAATTCGATAACAACAAAACCTGTCAAGCGAATACAAACTAAAGGTTAGAAAACCTGACTCGTAGTATTGGAATACAATTTAAAATTAGACAAGATGAAAAACAAAGCATTTAACTTGCTTGAAAGTATTGGCTTTTGTTTTTCATCTTGTTTAATTTTAACTAAAGGTTATAACGTAATCAAATAACAAACTTCAACAGTACATAAAACGTCATACACCATTATCGATGGAGTAAAAGCTAAGTATATACTGGGGAGTGCTGACGCTTCATATGCACTCAGCTGATAAGAAGGTCTGCTCCGTACTGATAAGAGAATCGATTAGACAATCGAGAACATTGAACCAATACAGTTGCTCTAACCAATAGCTTCAGCTTAGTGTCTCGAGTCTGCTATACAGGGTGCTTCATAAGTCTAAACTTTAGTATCGAAATCAAAAGAAGGCATATGATTAAAAATAACTAAATTCGAACGGGAAAAGGTATATCAGTGTTCCTTCTAAATATGTTTATCGGTAAAGATGTCTTTTATAATTTACTTTAACGTTTCTTTCGAATTCTCTACAATCATAGCGACAATGTGTACTGAATGACACATTTATTTCTTTTATTTACTTCTTTATAACGCAATAAAACGTAAGAAGTAATAATGTGTTTAAAATATTATCAATTAAGTTAAAGTTTTATTCGGTTATTAATTTATTAAATACTTGGTTAATTTTGTTAAACTTGATATTACTTGTAACGTTTACAAAATGTCACCCTCAAAGATATTCAGTAGAAATTAATCTGAAATATTACTACAATTCTAAATAATTGTAATGCTAGATTTCTAAAAACAATGATGAGTACAAAGTCGCAATGTAAAACAAATCACAACCTTTAGAGCATACTGTAAAAATATGTGCTTCAAACACATGTGTATAAAAAATAGCCCGGAACAACGTGTAAAAAAGTAGAAGTAAAACCTACTTATTCAAACTTTTTGTTCCTACTTCTATGGAAATTCTATCAAAAGCTAAGAAAACCACATACGCCTTTATAAATTTTACTTGATTACTTAAACATAAAAGATACTAGCAAAAATTGATTGAATGTAAAAAGATATATATTTTCTGTAAGTTCTTATCCTTGAGGAACCTGTCAAATTATCTGGTAAAATATTAGAAATATGTAAAGATGAAAGGGAAAACTACTTTTCCTTACCCTAGATGAAAATACCTCCTTTAGATTTGCAACTTTACTTAGTTTCTTAGACTACAACTAAATACTAAATTGTTATTTTGAGCACGATAATCTCAAATAAGTTTTAAGTTGTTAGCAACCTTGAATCAAGTGGTTGCTGACTCAATGTCAGACATTACTCTTGAACCAGCTGTTTCTGTTTCTAATACTTTTGCTCCCTTCAGTAGCACCTGCTTCTGCTTCGATTTCTCTTTCTTTCATTTCAATAATATTAATGAAAAGTTCTTTCAATCTGAAAAATGTTCGAAAATGTTGCTGGGTTGTGAAACAACATAATATTTTGAGCAAGATCTGTAGTATTGTTCTTGAGTATTGTACTAGAAAACACCGACTACAAATGTGGTTACTTAAGTTAGAAATTAATAACAGAATGATCAAGCCTAAAGAATCAGGTGATTCAAAGTTAACTGTATGCTTTGTATAAATTAAGTTTGTATTAGTATATTAAATGGTAGAGGTTTCTCCACCCCTTCCACGCTTTAATTTAAAAAGTGTAATAACTAACGAGATTAAATTTAAAACCGACGAAGGTTTTAATAAAGAAAACTAATTTTGCCTAAACCTTTTCATGCACCATGTTCATATGTTCAGATGTTTTAGACTATAAACATAGGTATGAACATGGTTTATAAAATGCTTAAGACAACATAAATTCTTTTATTGAACAGTTTAATAAATTTTAAATTTATTATTCCAAAGAAATCAGCCTCAAGACAAAAAATTAACTAGATACCTTGTTTGAAGCTTACGATATGCTTTTTTAACTACCAATGAAAAATGTTCTCAATAATAATTAAAACTCATTAATTAAACACCCTACAAAACAATCAACAACTCTTATATGAGAAACTTCACAACAAATGAGTTGAATAGAAAGTGAGAATGATTTCTCATTGCTGACTGCTGAGGAAGGGAGACACATGTGCTGCAGAAATGCTGATAGCATCAAATCTGCTGAGACAGCTGCAGTCTGTGCAAGAGGGTTGATATTGTGGGGTGGGTGGAGGGAGTTAACCAGTGCTTACCCATACTTTTCTATTCATTCACACTTCTCATAACGCATTGTGCGTTTCGTTTTTTAGACTTTGTAATCTTTGGAGAAAAAAGGTTATTCCATAAATATGACAAGGCTTTTAGAGTAACGTTAACCTTTTACCGGAATTAAATTAAATGCAAAGTTTGTTTAAGGTTCAATTTCGTAATTCAGGAAAAATCCGTTATCACTTTAGTCGAGTCAAATTAAAATCCTTCGCATTCTAAATATTTTAGTTGCAAGTAGTTTTACCCGATTTCAATAGGACTAGTCTTGACAACATCATGGTGTAGAAGTAAAAATCTCAATCAATAACAATAATCAACAACAGATGTGTGAAGATTATAATGACATATTTTAATATGTGTTTGAAAATACACGAAAATATTGACGCGAAACTCAAAATATTTATGTAAACGTTTGCTATTTAACTTTCACTGTTTGCGACTATATAACGATGGGGTTTAAAATATTCTTAAATTATTCTTAATTAAGTTAAATTAGGGATATTTAGAGCCACCGGAAAGGTGCAACAATCATTTGAGGAAAATCTATTAACTAACTATTGTTTAAGAAAATACAATGAACCACCAGCATTAAAAAGGCCAAGCACTAGATATACTTAAACTGTAATTACCAACACGCAGAGATAATATAATGTGTTACGCCAAAAATAAAACAAAGCAAAGTTAGAAAAAGCAAAACAATTTGTAGAAGTTGTTGTTTTCAAATAGTATTTCGACTCATAAATAAGAAAACAATCAACTAATGAAACGTCACCGCACAAACCGCTACATTTGGAGATCCGATAGTTTAGCTTTATCTCGGCTTTACATTACTACAATTCAGGGTCAAGAATCCACTTTAAGAAGTAGTGCAAATAGAACAGTTCTGCTTTTCCAGTAAACGAAGACTCATGGCTTTCACTAACATCAACATGTTTCTCAATTCACAGAGAGCAAGAAATGTGAGAACCGGAACAGGAAACCGTTAACACTTGCGAGTGAAGAAGAGGCCACACTTCCGGAAACCGTCCGACATTCTTCTTCTTCACCTCTATCTTCCAGAACTCATGGTCTTTATAACGTGTTTACTCCAGTTTAAGTGTTTCAATTAACGATTTATCTTATAATGATTAATTTGTATAGGTACGGGGTGAGTTTTAAATGCCCCCCTACCTTAACTTTTAAAAAGGAAATATAAAAAAACCTTTAAGGAATGTTTTTATATAATTCGAAAGTTTGTTTTGGCGTACTTTGCGTCACCCACCCCGACCCAAAACCCGAGGAGGGGGGAAGAGGGGCCCCCAATTTTTTAAATACAAAGACCTTGTAGCACCTCAAAATAAATGGAATTTTCACATAAATTCAACAACGCTAAGTACGTCTAAACACACTTTAGGATCCTACAAAAACTTTCCCTAAATGTTTTTTTTTAATATTTCCTTTTTTAATAGTTAAGATGAGAGGAGGCATTTAAAACTCACCCTGTATATAAGGAAAGTAAGAAAATAACTTCATTATAGACCTAAACTCAATGAAGCGCCAAATGAGCCTTAAGGCATCCGCGGTTTAAAGTCCTAATTAACTTTAAACCTACGTTTTGAACCTTTTTTTAAATAATGATATAATATCTATGAACTATCTTTTAATATAATAATAAATATACTTAAAATATTTTAAGAAATCACTATCCTAAATATGAAATAGTTGCAATTCAGCGGCGGCTGGTCATGGATACTAGTCCAACATCCTGGACAGCGCCGCTGAACTCCCGCATGTCTTGCAGAGACGCGGCAGTCCCGTGTGTAATTAATGTAATGAAATCGCTAAAAGATAATAACTAACAATTTGTCAACATAATTCAAACTATGACTTGTAAAACCGTCGAGTTGTTAGCTTCGGGCAGTTTTCTCTTTCATTTTTAGAAACAAAATAAATGTCAACAGTTTATGTATTGTAAAGTTTTCCAATCGTTAAATCGAGTTTAATTAGAGTTTAATCGAGTTTAGTTTGACTGGGACTCGTGGCGTGGTCCTGTAATCCAACTTCACGGAGGTCAGGTTTTGAGGATGATATAGGTCTAAAGCGGCTCAGATAGTCTCAGTGATCATCTGATGATACCCGCTACAACTCCCACCATCGTTTAGACATATCAGACCATCACCTTCGTGGTTCGGAAGTCACGTTAAACCGTTGGTCCTTGTATTTCCATTGGTCATTGGGCTTTTAATTAATGACCCATTCTAAGGAAGAGTCGGCCTTAGTTTGTAACAAGACTACACCTCATAACTCATTACTACCACTCATCACACTCATCCTTTACACACATATTTGCCTTAAAATACCCTCATAAAAGTGGTCGGCATCTCAAATAGTGATTTAGTTATTTAATTTCGACCCTGCGATAAACTCACTCTGTGAAAGATGGTTTTATCGTTCTGATTTAGAGGTTGAAGCAGTGGAATGTCAATTAATGGTAATAGGTTCGGAAACACTTTGAATCGTTTGTTTGCGTATATTTATCTACAACAGCGTATTCAGATAACTTTATTTGGTTTCAACTCGTTGTGCTCTGTTTATCTCCAATATCTCGTATTTATGTGTATAGTGAATAAAAACTAACACAACACATTTATTGGATAAAGACTTTTGAATAGTGAGTACTACCTGATATTATCAAGAACTCTATGAATCGCTAAATCATTATTTGAGATGCCGACCACTCTCATGAGGGTATTTTAAGGCAAATATGTGGTTAAGGATGAGTGTGATGAGTGGTTGTAATGAATTATGAGGTGTAGTCTTGTTACAAACTAAGGCCGTCTCTTCCTTAGAATGGGTCATTAATTAATAGCCGAACGACCAATGGAAATACAAGGACCAACGGCTTAACGTGACTTCCGAACGACGCAGGTGATGGTCTGATATATCTAAACGATAGTGGGAGTTGATGCGGGTATCATCAGATGATCACTGAGACTATCTGAGCCGCTTTAGACCTCCAGCCGCTCATCCTCAAAACCTGACCTCCATGAAGCTGGATTACAGGACCACGCCACGAGTCCCAGTCTAAACAAAGCTTAGCCTAAACAAAGTTGGTTTCAAAATAAATACTTCACAAAGGCAAGAAAATCATGCATTTTTAACTGAATATTATCAAGAAAGAAACTGATATAAGCTACAACTTGTGGTCTGCTCGCAAACTTCCCCACGACATAACTAAACTTCTGAGCAACTCTGCAACACAAGTTTCAACCTGATTCCCAACTTGCAGCAACTTGAGCAAGTATTTATGCTAATCAGATATGATAACTTGCTTAAGTGTAGCATTTGAGGCATAGTCTACTACTAATGCAATTACCCTTGTGGTTAACATAAACGTTTTTACTCATTTTAGGACAAGGCCTAAGCCTTGTGTAGTTACTTACATTACAGCTTCTAAACAATAAAGCTATGGGTTTTACAAGAAACTGCTGCATAAATAGTTTTAGGGCTACAAAAATACTGTTCGCCATCTTTATATTAAAGAATTTATCAAAATCTTATGGCAGTCAGTATAACCGTTCTATCAGGCCGATTTTCTTCCTTTTTTTAAAGGAAATGCATTTATGTATAGATTTGTCATCAAACATCAAAAATTGCTTAACTTTTGCCCTTTTCAAGTTATCCTAAAAAAAGGCTTTTTCCATGTTTTCTTAGCTTTGTCCTGTCATATCTCAGGTTCTAATTGAGTTAAAATGTTCGTTTTGGTCTAAGAAGACTCAGTGAATAATGTTCTTTCATTAGAGATATCATTGACGTATTTAGTTACGTCTAAGAGGAGTCATGCGAGGACAAACAATTTGTTTGGCACTGTGAAGAATTTAAATTTTCTTGAGATAAAACATATGGGTAAAGTATTAAAAATAACCAGCTGCTGTAAATGTAAACATCAACAAATAATAACATAAACAGTGTATAAGTTCGTATGTTGCGGAGCAAAACGGGTCATTTAGTATTACCTTATTACTGTTGCTCCGTCGCTGATCATAAGATGGATAGCAATAAGTGACAACCCAATTACAAACGATGACAGAGTAACGTGTGATTGTGTAGATCTATGTTTGAGAGTTGATTGAAAGTAGAGAAGATCACGTTCCCAGCAACAGTCACGTAGCCGATAAGTAACTCACTCTGAAGGCGTTCAGTGGTTATATATTGAGAAAACAATCAGTGACAACCTAGTTACAATCGGTATCACAAAGGACCGTCATGTGATTGTGTGGATCACATCTGTGATTGTGTAGTGCCTGAGATGATTAACTACGAATTATATTTTTTAAACATGTGCAACAAAAAGCTTTAGTGAGCATAAATTTTACATTACAGTGACAAATCATTGATTGTCCAAACCAACAATAAATCACTAAATCACTCAAATCACTATTTGAGTTGCCGGCCACTCTCATGAAGGTATTTTAAGGCAAATATGTGGTGAAGGATGAGTGTGATGAGTGGTAGTAATGAGTTATGAGGTGTAGTCTTGTTACAAACTAAGGCTGACTCTTCCGATTTCTTCTTTTTGAACAAACTTTTAATACATAAGCTGTTGACATTTGTTTTTTTTTTTAAGAAAGAGAAAACAGCGCGAAGCTATTACCATTACAACCAAAGCACTAATACCCAACGTGCAGGAGAAGTATTTGAATAGTGTTAAGTGCAGAAAATTCATTCATCAAGAAAATTCGTATAGTCAATACAAAAATAGTAATACAATTAAACAGACAAATGAAGCAAATTGCTCGAATATAATGGTAAGTATACATCAGGGAGTACTGACGATTCATATGCTCTCTGCTGATAAGAGGGTCTGCTCAGCACTGATAAGAGAATCGATTACTCAATCATTGAACATTGAACACAAGTACCGCTTTAACCAGTATCTCCACTTTATTCGCTTGGACCAATATCTATATTGTGGGTAGAAAATTTACGATGCCTACGGTTACCGTTTGTGGTACAATGTAATTGTGAATAGTGTGACTTTCTTCGGTGCTATTAAATTAGAAGTTTAGCCCAGAAAATACTCGATAGAGGGGGTTTAAAAGCCAATGTTACAGAGTTTAAAAAATATGTTTTAGGCTTTAGAAATAATTGTAAAACATCTCATACAACAAATATGCTTGATACCGTCTTAGTCCTCCACCCTAATTTGTAACCGTATAAAGTTTTTTGCTTAAGACCATTCATCACCGCTAACAAGACTGTCTTATGGGGTCCTAAACTCTGTAAATGCACGTAAACACGCGTACAAAAATAGTGGAAAAATGAAAGAATCCCATTATGAAAATCCTTCTCTTACAAGTTCTACTGGTTTCGATTTGAAGTGATTAAATTAACGTCTGAAATATGCAGTGTTTTAGTTTCACTAGTACACACGAAAGATGTTTAAAACTACATTATATATTTTTAAGAAAGTTGTATGTCGAATTTGCTCTTGGATTTCTTAATTGACATGGGAAATGGGTATCAACTTTATAAAGAGTCAAGAGCATCTCCAGGGACAACAAAGTAGAATAACAGCTCCATTACGGCTAAAAGACAGTTGATAATCATCATTCTCTGAGGAGAACAGCTCACTTAAATATTTTCAGCGTTATTGATTTTCTTGGTCGATTTTACCGTGGAAGATGTCCTTGAAATACAGACTTGTGCTTTGTCACTTTACAATGCGAAATAAAGGCCTGTAACAGATCCTGTATGTAACTCATAACCCAAACAACTAAAATGTTTGAATATAAAATATTTCACAAACAATGTTTACAATAATTTCAAAATCAATGTTTGTTCAGCCATAAATTTGTACTTGTTTTTCAATTTTTGCAAACCCAAACTCAGATGTAAATCTTGCCTTTGATTTTTACTGTCTCATAAGTTTGATTCTTCAAATTATCTTTAATCACTTTTCTGGATTCTACAACGACAACAATACGTATAGTGTCAAAGTTTTACAATACAAACTGTTTTTTTTTACAAAAATAATAATAAGCTATCCTATACGCCAGAAGTAAGACTTCGATTCTGAATTAAATAATTGTAGTATTTTACTTTAAATTATTCATTAATTCCACAAAATTGCTATGGAATAATTTGGAGCAAGGCAGTTTTAAGCTTTGTTTTGAGATTTGTCGTACAGTATTTTTATTATTCTGGTTTATCTGCGTATGCGTAAACGTGAAAAATCAAAGTCAGTACGTTGTTGTTTCGAGTTATTATTATATACACGCTAATGCATATACTATAATATTTATTTTTTTAAACCGAACATAATAAAACAATTATATTGAAAGATATGTTTTACAAAAACAAAACCAGGGAAGACGTTTGTTTAACTTACCTTAGCCCGTATACAAAACCATAGTTTACTTGGAACACGTATATATTTGTATCAATAAATATTATGTCTAAAATTCTTTGGAATCAATAAGAAGACTATTTAAACCTATAAAATTGTTTAATAAATAGCATAATTATATAGCTCAAAGAGAACTTGAAGAAATATAAGAAAAGTAAGATTATCTCTCTCGGCACAATCTGTGTAGATTCAACATTTCTTTCAACAAAGTTTTCATTCTTGGATCAGAATTCTGTGATCAAAAGTTTCTTTCTTAAAAGTTCATACACGCTGCTGAAAAAACTTCCTTCGTCGTACCTTTCTTCGTCTAATTGAAATATTCTAGACACTTATCATGCGAAAGTGAATCACAAAACAGGGATACTTTAATTATGTATAGTTAATTCTGTTATTTACATAATTATTAGGTTAATTTAGTGTTGGAAAAACATAGTACCCTTTTATAAATTGGTTTCATAAGTTCCCAGAAACTTAATATTATTATTGTTCGATCAGTCCAGATAGAACAGGTAGATTATTTCAAGACTTTTACTAAATACAATCATACCATGAAAACCTTTGAATAATTTGGATGACATACAGATATACAGTTTTGGATTGTATTAAAGTATCATGTATTTTCTTGCGTATAATTTTTAATTTATAGTTATGTAAGGCAAGCTAAGTTATAATTTAACCATTGCTTTTTAAAACATGTCTTTTAAGTATTTCAAATTCAAAATAGTTTATTGCTGATCTTACAAAATTGGTTTCACCAAGCTTACAAAACTTGTTAATAAGGTCCTAAATATTACATATAAATTGTTTGTTTTGTTATTTTGAAAAAGAGTACGTGGACAAATAATGTAGATTGTGTATTACTTTAACTATATTTACACTAACATTAATTTCCATATTGTCAACAGCATGAAAGTACTTCTACAACAGATTGCCAATAAATACTCAAGAATGTAACTTGTTTAAAACGAACTTAAACAAAAATCCTTTTTAAGCTATAAAACTGTATTTTATTTTTTAAGAGGAAATAAGCATAGTTACTGTAATAGCAATTTACTGTGACACACACTTGAGGGGTTTTACAAGTACAATGAGACGAGCATGTTGCCAGAGAGACGTTTGAGGGTAATAAATATTATTACCTTTAACATTTATGACGTAGCTATATAAAGTTAACAGTGTACAAGTACAACGTGTTTCCACATTAACTTGACATGTACACAGACTAGACATGTTTAGAGCTTATGTCATTTAGTTTTGCAAGTAACTACATTGTCCCCAAGTTGGTTTAAGCTACATACAGTGTTTAGTATAGTATAAAATACTAATATGATTTTATACAGAAACATATGTTTAATCTAAATATTTCAATTTATTATTATCGTTGTTACTTTGTTTTGATGATTTTGTTGTTGTAATAGCCTTATTAAAGTCGTTGGAAAGCAATGAAATCTTGTACTGAACACAGGCAGCCAAATGTATCCTAAAAAGCAATGGATTAGTTGAAAAGAGTGTTGGAATCTTCAAAACAATGATGAAAATGTGAGTATAGAACCAAGATTTCAACCTTTTCTTACTTAATTATGGAAATTTATCCGTGATTGGATCAGAATACAGCCCGTCACAGTCGTCACCTAAGAAGTAAGCTTCCGATCAAAAGTACATTTTTAAGACCTGTCGTTGTTAAATACCATAATTTACATCAGAGATAAACTAAACAAAGAATTTACTGCAATTGAAAACGCAAACAACCAGAGGAATTTGAAGTTCATGACAAAGTCTTAGTGTATGATAAGTTTAAAAATATTTGGGAACAGGGAAAATTATAGAAAAATTGAGATTTCACTCATAAATTGTTAAAGTAAATGGCAAAATGTTAAGAAGGAATGCCTTTTTCCTAAAAAGGTTTAATGAGCTATATACAGTATAAGTACTGATCCAAGATGTAATGAAAAAGATAAACATTCGACGATTGGTCAAAAGCGAAATACCAACAAGCTCCAGCTAGCCAAGTTGATGATTCTGATAAACATAGACCGACAGAGCCATTAAATATGAATGTTGAAAGCCGTGATCTACAAAGTCAAAAAATAATCATCAAGATCATCAAGAAACCATAAAAATGTGACTTATAACACTTTTATGATTTTCTACGGAAACATATGTTTAAACTATATATTATTAATTAATTATTATCATTTTACTTTGTTTCGATGAATTTGTTGTTGAAAGAGCCTCATTAAAGTCATGAAGCTAAATATATTATTTCTTATAATTTGTCTTCAATAACTTAAACATACAGTTAATTGTAGTCAAAAATAAAATTCAACAACCGTGTTAAAATATGTTGTTGATCAACAAATACGAACAACAATTGTCATTTGTAAACATCACTATTTGAAGAAATCAAAATACTTTTTCTAAATCAAATGCTATGTGGTCTAATTGCGATGCGTTGAGCCTAAATCATTAAGTTCTTCTTTAGCTGACATTTTATCTTTTATGTCTGTTACCGGAAGCTACAAAATTCAACTTTCACAAAGCCTAAGTTAAGTACCAAGTCATAAAACAAACTCATTGGAAAAATAATTTTATTACAACGCTGTAGTGTAATTTGAATAACTTTAAAAGTTATAATGAATCAAACCGTATCGACATAGTAACTGGTAAGTATATACTGGGGAGTGCTGACGGTTCATATGCACTCAGCTGATAAGAAGGTCTGCTCCGTACTGATAAGAGAATCGATTAGACAATTGAGAACATTGAACCAATACAGTTGATCGAACCAATGCTTCAAGTATTCTAGAGCAAATGTGAACTGCCGTATTAAATTTAATTTCTGACTATTAATGTTGTTCTAAGTATTGCAGTGGTGCTTATTAATATATTAAAAGTACGAGTATAGCGATGGTGGTAATGATAGAAAACAACGTTGGAATGAATCCACGTATCGTAATACCGAAACAAAAGATCGAAGTACAGTTACTTGCCTTATTTTCAATGACGTTCGAAAATACACATATTTTACGCAACAGTTAGCCTACTTAAACAAATATTTGTAGGGAAATAACAAATAACTGTTTATTGTTTGATCAACTAAGTTAAAATGTGATGAGTGACTAAGATTTAAAGTAGAATAATTAGTTAAACTTTGTTCCAATTAGATTTCACAAAATTTTTCTACCACTGAACTTTGACATTTACCTAACGTTACCTCATAGTCATTTGACAAAATCGCAAGTGGTGACTGTGAGCATCGAACCTGCGCCATCCCCGGCAACGGAGTGATGAGTTCCTGTGGCGCGTGCGATACCAACCCGCCACTAGTATGGAGCAGATTTCCCGAGTTTTGAAAAAATATGTCAGTATCATTCTTATAGGAACAACAGACACAAAGTAAGCTTTGGGCGTTTGTTAAGTCAGTTACATTACACAGCATGTTAGAGAAGAAACATGGAGAGTTATAATTACCTTTGACATGTTTTACGTAGTTTCATGTTGTATAACCGTGTTTAGAGGACATCATGTTTTCTTTTAATATACTTTTTTCTAAATAAATTTTCTTCTTTTGAGTTCTTGTTGCACGTTTATAACGTGCATTGAGCCGAAACTCATATAGACGTTGAAACGATACCAAAACATGTTCCAATAGAGTGTGTTCATTATTTAAGTATACTTATTCAATCAGCTGAGAGTACTTAAGTACTTAAGCAGGTTAGTTAAACATGTACATTTAATGTCGATGTTTAACAACGGTGTCCGAGTGATAAGAGAATACAACCTGCCAACTGCCTCTTTATCTCAAGCCTATCTCGTGTATTTGTTAACGTAGTGAACATTTTGGAACAATATGGTGCAAAGCTACATGATTACTACTAAACCTTTTTCCTTTTTGTAACCTCGCGTCAACTCTGTACACGCGCCTTTAGTCCTATACTAGAGGTAGAAGTTATCGCAACAAAACTTTGAAACACGTTTTCGTGGTTAGTTTTGAAGATTGAAATTCTGAAATTGAATTTTTATATTTACTTTTTACTGTTTTTATTTGATTACAAGTGTCCTCAAAAAAGCTCTAAAAGTATCGTGTATCCTTGTTTTTCAAAAGCACAACTTTAAAGAAGAATTGGTAATTTTCGTAGACAATGTATGTCGATGCCGAAATCATAGATTAGAAAATCAATATAATTTATAGGAGTTTTGGTATCTTTTTAAACAACAAATAAAAATGTTATTTTATTGTTTATTAAAGACATACATAGGGTTCTCGTGTGGACAAATTGAGTATTTTTTCAAGTTAGTTTAAAACAATCTCATGACTTGTTAAATAAGCAAACTATACATTAAAAGTTATTATTTTAAAACTACAAAATATTTAAAATTATATCACCGTGGAAACGTAAATACACAAATTTAATCAATCGGCTTTAATGAGTTTAGAGTATATTGCAGATCGGTAATTGAACGTTTGGCAGCAACGTCGTTAAAACAGCGATCCACCACGTCGCAACTTGTCTCCACTAGTACCGTACAGACTAAACTCCGTTTGATACCCAAAGGATTTTGAATAAGAGATAGAACGCATCAAACGTAGACACACATAGCCCTGGACATACAGTACGATGTGGACATCATCTCTTCGGAAATAAACCAGGTAACTACCTCCGAAGTAACTAGTAATCATCTTACATGCCAAACCTGTTGGTAGCTTGGTTCATGTTTATGTTTACTAATGTGGGTATGTTGTATTACAGGAACTATAGCAGTTACATTGCTACAATGCGGGCTCCTGCGGACTCGGCGGCCAAGTGGCCTGACTGGAAGTGTTCGAGATCCGTCCACTGAGCCAAGGGGGGATATACGATCCAAAATGGAACTGACCAAGGAGATGGGGCGTTACGGTTTAGAGACATTTGAGAAGGCTGAGGATTTGAGGCATCGTTTCGCGGCGTTTTGGAAAAAGGAAGTGGGCAAGCAGAAGGGCGTCAACCAGTGGTGTGAAGGTCAGGTCGCCGCTCCGCTCACTCCCCAGTGGCATTAACAACTCAGCAGCAGCACGTTTCGGTGTTTTAGGGTATTACAATACCGAACACCGTGGAGCAAGGAGGTGAAGGAGGAATGGTCATGGAACTGAGGCGGGAGCTGGAAGTGTGAAGGAGGTGTTAGGGCTTTCGCCGAGTTTTCAGAGGCCCCTGGCTTGGATGGGATGTGACGTGTACCTGTGGGTCCCTCCAGCTACTCTACAGTTCGAGGCTACGCGAACTACTTCACTGAGACCCGAAGGTTGGGTTAACTCCGGAGCATAAGGATGTCACAAGGACCGATTCCATTTCCATTTGCGATCTGGTCAGGAAGTGGGGCCTGAAGTTTGATGGACGACGGGATCCGGTGTCTTTTATTGAAAGGCTGGAGGAGCTGTAGAGTCATACTCTGTGTCAAGTAATGACATCTAAAGGACATGTATTGTGGTACAGGAAAAACAAGGAGCTCTTGCTCAGCTATGATGGGTTTCGTTGGCAGTTCGAAATCCAGTTCTTCCCACCACACAGGGATACTTTGGATGCTGAAATAAGAAACCGCATGCACCGAGGGAGTCAAGAGCCGTTCCGGAATTTCTTGTCTGCCATTCTTACCCTCATCAGGCGCAGCGGTAAGGGTGGGAATGGAAATCTGACTTCACATGATTTGTTAATTTAATCATTTAGGGCCCTTAGGCCCAAACATGACTTAGCTGTAAACGATAGATTACCGGACGTACTTTACTTTCACTATATGTTCATCCCATTTCAAAAGATTTTTACCAAAAAATTATAACAATCAAGGACGACCCCCAAAGAGCATGTAAAGAACTTCGTCGGAGCTGTTTCTGGGTCTTCAAAGTGTGCAGAAACCTGTGAGTCAAGTGTTTATATTTTCTGCAGATTTGTATTACAATTCATTAAAGCTGGCTAGTAAAAGGTGTGTTAACTTGGTTCCAAGGGTTCAGCCGCGACTTAGGCTATATAGTTTAATTTTAGTGTTAATTTGTTCTTACCTTCTGCACCATCAGTGGTCAGGGCAGGATGCGTCACAGAGAATTGGTAGCAGAGCTTTACGATCTCACGAAATTTATAGTCTCACATATTTTTAAATTACCTCTTAACATTTTTTGGAACCATTGTTAACAACAAAGTGTTGTGACATTGAGTGCAAGTTATCTTGCAGTTTAAACAGGTGTTTACAGAAAAGTTCAGTACGTCCGGTCACGATTACCACGGCGACTGCGGGCGTACATTAAATCCAATGTAATCTCAGTATTATTATCCAAAAATTACAACCTTGCCAAATTCGGTAAAGGATTTTTCACGAAATATGAATTTAGACAAACAAACTTATTGAAATAATTATTTTTGCAATAAATTAAATGTTTCCAAAAGTTTCACGTAGTTAATGTTTTATGTTTCAAAATTTGTTAAGATGTTTTCAGGTCCGTCAAGAAGAGAAGAAAGACCGACCGCGTAATTATCGCAGTAGTTTTAATCATGCGCGTTATTTTCATTGTATTTCAAAATGTTTTCTTACCTCACCAAAATGTTTTTGAATAGATCTGTGCATTTGCCTGGTTTGGAGTAATTAATGGCAAGTTTTTTTGAGACATAACAGTTAAAGTGTATTAGGCGGGTATTTTTCATATTATAAGTGATGTAGAAGCCCAGAGCGGTCCGCTTATGCCTTTGTCCCGGAACGAGGAGGAAAATCTGAGAGAGTTTCTGGATGTTGAACTCTCGCTGTTTGATTCTGTTCCTGCGAAGACCCACTTGGTGGAGCACGAGATACGGCTGTAGTAGGGAGCTGTTCCTATTAAACAGCGACATTATCTCAGGCATCCTGCGATGTTGGAGGCCATCAGGAAGGAGGTGGAGTGAATGTTGAAGGACGATGTAATAGAACCATCCTCCTCACCCTGGAGTTCCTATATAGTAATTGGTTAGAAAGAGGTCCCAGAAGTTACCGCTCTTGTGTCGACAAGCGTCGGGTGATCTATGAAGGGTCTTTTGCCTCACTCGACGGATAAATGCTATCTTTGAAGTTGCGGCATATAGATATATTGGCACTCTTGAGTTGTACAGTGACTATTAGCAGGTTCCTGAAGGTTAGGCCCGTCTGGCGATTCACTATACCTGGAATGTGTCGTATAAGTTCAAGGTCATGCCTTTGGTTTGCACTCAGCGGGGGCGACATTCCAGCGTGGCTAGATAGTATAGTGGCCCCGAGCTTAAAGAACCATAGCGTTTTCATTGCTTGGACGACTCGAGTGTTGAGTGACAGTACCTTCGAGGAGCACTAGGAACTGTTGAGGACAGGTTTTGGTCGTCCGAAACGTTACGATCGAGTACCGCAAGGGAACGCTGAACCAGGTGGCTGACGCTTTGTCTTGACAGGTGGCTGAATTTCGTGGGATGCCTGTCCGGAGTCTAGAAGTGGATCGAAGGGTTGACGACAGAATCTCCTAGCTGAGACAGAAGAGGGTTCCTTTTGGTATGGGCGTACTCTACATCTGACCCAAGCGGGTGGTTCATGTGGAGACGTCACTCTCCAACTGGTCAGGTAACTACCTCCGTAGTTACTAGTTAGAATATTACATGCCCTGTGTATCAAACCGGCCGGTTGATACCTTGGTTCATGTTTATTTTAACTAATTTGAGGCCTTTTGTTACAGGAATCACAGCAGTCTACACTGGCTAGGAGAGGTGACAGATGAGTGAATCCTAGAGGTGGACTTTACCGACAGTGAGAGATTGAGGACAAGACAAGGACATCTGACCTGGACGTACGGTTGCATGTGGATGTCGTCACTTCTGAACTGAACCAGGTAACTACCTCCGTAGTTACTAGTTAAAATAATTACATGCCCTGTGTATCAAACCGGCCGGTTGATACCTTGGTTCATGTTTATTTTAACTAATTTGAGGGCCTTTTGTTACAGGAATCACAGCAGTCTACACTGGCTAGGAGGTGACAGATGAGTGAACCTAGAGGTGGACTTTACCGACAGTGAGAGATTGAGGACAAGACAGGACATCTGATGGTTGCATGTGGATGTCGTCACTTCTGAACTGAACAGGTAACTACCTCCGTAGTTACTAGTTAGAATAATACATGCCCTGTGTATCAAACCGGCCGGTTGATACCTTGGTTCATGTTTATTTTAACTAATTTGAGGGCCTTTGTTACAGGAATCACAGCAGTCTACACTGGCTAGGAGAGGTGACAGATGAGTAAACTAGAGGTGGACTTTACCGACAGTGAGAGAGAGGACAAGACAAGGACATCTGCCTTGGACGTACGGTTGCATGGGGATATCGTCACTTCTGAAAATGAACCAGGTAACTACCTCCGTAGTTACTAGTTAGAATAATACATGCCCTGTGTATCAAACCGGCCGGTTGATACCTTGGTTCATGTTTATTTTAACTAATTTGAGGCCTTTTGTTACAGGAATCACAGCAGTCTACACTGGCTAGGAGAGGTGACAGATGAGTGAATCTAGAGGTGGACCTTACCGACAGTGAGAGATTGAGGACAAGACAAGGACATCTGCCCTGGACGTACGGTTGCATGTGGATATCGTCACTTCTGAAATGAATCAGGTAACTACCTCCGTAGTTACTAGTTAGAATAATACATGCCCTGTGTATCAAACCGGCCGGTTGATACCTTGGTTCATGTTTATTTTAACTAATTTGAGGGCCTTTTGTTACAGGAATCACAGCAGTCTACACTGGCTAGGAGAGGTGACAGATGAGTAAACCTAGAGGTGGACTTTACCGACAGTGAGAGATTGAGGACAAGACAAGGACATCTGCCCTGGACGTACGGTTGCATGTGGATGTCGTCACTTCTGAACTGAACAGGTAACTACCTCCGTAGTTACTAGTTAAATAATACATGCCCTGTGTATCAAACCGGCCGGTTGATACCTTGGTTCATGTTTATTTTAACTAATTTGAGGGCCTTTGTTACAGGAATCACAGCAGTCTACACTGGCTAGGAGGTGACAGATGAGTAATCCTAGAGGTGGACTTTACCGACAGTGAGAGATTGAGGACAAGACAAGGACATCTGACCTGGACGTACGGTTGCATGTGGATGTCGTCACTTCTGAACTGAATCAGGTAACTACCTCCGTAGTTACTAGTTAAAATAATACATGCCCTGTATCAAACCGGCCGGTTGATACCTTGGTTCATGTTTATTTTAACTAATTTGAGGGCCTTTGTTACAGGAATCACAGCAGTCTACACTGGCTAGGAGAGGTGACAGATGAGTGAACCTAGAGGTGGACTTTACCGACAGTGAGAGATTGAGGACAAGACAAGGACATCTACCTGGACGTACGGTTGCATGTGGATGTCGTCACTTCTGAACTGAATCAGGTAACTACCTCCGTAGTTACTAGTTAAATAATACATGCCCTGTGTATCAAACCGGCCGGTTGATACCTTGGTTCATGTTTATTTTAACTAATTTGAGAACCTTTTGTTACAGGAATCACAGCAGTCTACACTGGCTAGGAGGTGACAGATGAGTGAACCTAGAGGTGGACCTTACCGACAGTGAGAGATTGAGGACAAGACAAGGACATCTGCCCTGGACGTACGGTTGCATGTGGATGTCGTCACTTCTGAACTGAATCAGGTAACTACCTCCGTAGTTACTAGTTAAATAATACATGCCCTGTGTATCAAACCGGCCGGTTGATACCTTGGTTCATGTTTATTTTAACTAATTTGAGGGCCTTTGTTACAGGAATCACAGCAGTCTACTGGCTAGGAGGTGACAGATGAGTGAATCTAGAGGTGGACCTTACCGACAGTGAGATTGAGGACAAGACAAGGACATCTGCCCTGGACGTACGGTTGCATGTGGATATCGTCACTTCTGAACATGAACCAGGTAACTACCTCCGTAGTTACTAGTTAGAATATTACATGCCCTGTGTATCAAACCGGCCGGTTGATACCTTGGTTCATGTTTATTTTAACTAATTTGAGGCCTTTTGTTACAGGAATCACAGCAGTCTACACTGGCTAGGAGGTGACAGATGAGTAAACCTAGAGGTGGACTTTACCGACAGTGAGAGATTGAGGACAAGACAAGGACATCTGCCCTGGACGTACGGTTGCATGTGGATATCGTCACTTCTGAAATGAACCAGGTAACTACCTCCGTAGTTACTAGTTAGAATAATACATGCCCTGTGTATCAAACCGGCCGGTTGATACCTTGGTTCATGTTTATTTTAACTAATTTGAGGGCCTTTTGTTACAGGAATCACAGCAGTCTACACTGGCTAGGAGAGGTGACAGATGAGTAAACCTAGAGGTGGACTTTACCGACAGTGAGAGATTGAGGACAAGACAAGGACATCTGCCTGGACGTACGGTTGCATGTGGATATCGTCACTTCTGAAATGAACCAGGTAACTACCTCCGTAGTTACTAGTTAGAATAATACATGCCTGTGTATCAAACCGGCCGGTTGATACCTTGGTTCATGTTTATTTTAACTAATTTGAGGGCCTTTTGTTACAGGAATCACAGCAGTCTACACTGGCTAGGAGAGGTGACAGATGAGTAAACCTAGAGGTGGACCTTACCGACAGTGAGATTGAGGACAAGACAAGGACATCTGACCTGGACGTACGGTTGCATGTGGATGTCGTCACTTCTGAACTGAACCAGGTAACTACCTCCGTAGTTACTAGTTAAAATAATACATGCCCTGTGTATCAAACCGGCCGGTTGATACCTTGGTTCATGTTTATTTTAACTAATTTGAGGGCCTTTTGTTACAGGAATCACAGCAGTCTACACTGGCTGGGAGGTGACAGATGAGTAAACTAGAGGTGGACTTTACAGACAGTGAGAGATTGAGGACAAGACAAGGACATCTGACCTGGACGTACGGTTGCATGTGGATGTCGTCACTTCTGAACTGAATCAGGTAACTACCTCCGTAGTTACTAGTTAAAATAATACATGCCCTGTGTATCAAACCGGCCGGTTGATACCTTGGTTCATGTTTATTTTAACTAATTTGAGCCTTTGTTACAGGAATCACAGCAGTCTACACTGGCTAGGAGAGGTGACAGATGAGTAAACCTAGAGGTGGACCTTACCGACAGTGAGAGATTGAGGACAAGACAAGGACATCTGCCCTGGACGTACGGTTGCATGTGGATGTCGTCACTTCTGACTGAACCAGGTAACTACCTCCGTAGTTACTAGTTAAAATAATACATGCCCTGTGTATCAAACCGGCCGGTTGATACCTTGGTTCATGTTTATTTTAACTAATTTGAGGGCCTTTGTTACAGGAATCACAGCAGTCTACACTGGCTAGGAGAGGTGACAGATGAGTGAACCTAGAGGTGGACTTTACCGACAGTGAGAGATTGAGGACAAGACAAGGACATCTGCCCTGGACGTACGGTTGCATGTGGATATCGTCACTTCTGAACAATCAGGTAACTACCGTAGTTACTAGTTAAAATAATACATGCCCTGTGTATCAAACCGGCCGGTTGATACCTTGGTTCATGTTTATTTTAACTAATTTGAGAACCTTTTGTTACAGGAATCACAGCTATCTACTCGGGCTAGGAGAGGTGACAGATGAGTGAACCTAGAGGTGGACTTTACCGACAGTGAGAGATTGAGGACAAGACAAGGACATCTGCCCTGGACGTACGGTTGCATGTGGATGTCGTCACTTCTGAACTGAATCAGGTAACTACCTCCGTAGTTACTAGTTAAAATAATACATGCCTGTGTATCAAACCGGCCGGTTGATACCTTGGTTCATGTTTATTTTAACTAATTTGAGGCCTTTTGTTACAGGAATCACAGCAGTCTACACTGGCTAGGAGAGGTGACAGATGAGTAACCTAGAGGTGGACTTTACCGACAGTGAGAGATTGAGGACAAGACAAGGACATCTGACCTGGACGTACGGTTGCATGTGGATGTCGTCACTTCTGAACTGAATCAGGTAACTACCTCCGTAGTTACTAGTTAAATAATACATGCCCTGTGTATCAAACCGGCCGGTTGATACCTTGGTTCATGTTTATTTTAATAATTGAGGGCCTTTGTTACAGGAATCACAGCAGTCTACACTGGCTGGGAGAGGTGACAGATGAGTAAACCTAGAGGTGGACTTTACCGACAGTGAGAGATTGAGGACAAGACAAGGACATCTGACCTGGACGTACGGTTGCATGTGGATGTCGTCACTTCTGAACTGAATCAGGTAACTACCTCCGTAGTTACTAGTTAAATAATACATGCCCTGTGTATCAAACCGGCCGGTTGATACCTTGGTTCATGTTTATTTTAACTAATTTGAGGGCCTTTTGTTACAGGAATCACAGCAGTCTACACTGGCTAGGAGGTGACAGATGAGTGAACCTAGAGGTGGACTTACCGACAGTGAGAGATTGAGGACAAGACAGGACATCTGCCCTGGACGTACGGTTGCATGTGGATATCGTCACTTCTGAACTGAATCAGGTAACTACCTCCGTAGTTACTAGTTAAAATAATACATGCCCTGTGTATCAAACCGGCCGGTTGATACCTTGGTTCATGTTTATTTTAACTAATTTGAGGGCCTTTGTTACAGGAATCACAGCAGTCTACACTGGCTAGGAGAGGTGACAGATGAGTAAACCTAGAGGTGGACTTTACAGACAGTGAGAGATTGAGGACAAGACAAGGACATCTGACCTGGACGTACGGTTGCATGTGGATGTCGTCACTTCTGAACTGAATCAGGTAACTACCTCCGTAGTTACTAGTTAAAATAATACATGCCCTGTGTATCAAACCGGCCGGTTGATACCTTGGTTCATGTTTATTTTAACTAATTTGAGACCTTTGTTACAGGAATCACAGCAGTCTACACTGGCTAGGAGAGGTGACAGATGAGTAAACCTAGAGGTGGACTTTACCGACAGTGAGAGATTGAGGACAAGACAAGGACATCTGACCTGGACGTACGGTTGCATGTGGATGTCGTCACTTCTGAACTGAATCAGGTAACTACCTCCGTAGTTACTAGTTAAAATAATACATGCCCTGTGTATCAAACCGGCCGGTTGATACCTTGGTTCATGTTTATTTTAACTAATTTGAGGGCCTTTTGTTACAGGAATCACAGCAGTCTACACTGGCTAGGAGAGGTGACAGATGAGTGAATCTAGAGGTGGACTTTACCGACAGTGAGAGATTGAGGACAAGACAAGGACATCTGACCTGGACGTACGGTTGCATGTGGATGTCGTCACTTCTGAACTGAACCAGGTAACTACCTCCGTAGTTACTAGTTAAAATAATACATGCCCTGTGTATCAAACCGGCCGGTTGATACCTTGGTTCATGTTTATTTTAACTAATTTGAGGGCCTTTTGTTACAGGAATCACAGCAGTCTACACTGGCTAGGAGAGGTGACAGATGAGTAAACCTAGAGGTGGACTTTACCGACAGTGAGAGATTGAGGACAAGACAAGGACATCTGACCTGGACGTACGGTTGCATGTGGATGTCGTCACTTCTGAACTGAATCAGGTAACTACCTCCGTAGTTACTAGTTAAAATATAACATGCCCTGTGTATCAAACCGGCCGGTTGATACCTTGGTTCATATTTATTTTAACTAATTTGAGGGCCTTTTGTTACAGGAATCACAGTCTACACTGGCTAGGAGGTGACAGATGAGTGAATCTAGAGGTGGACCTTACCGAGTGAGATTGAGGACAAGACAAGGACATCTGCCTGGACGTACGGTTGCATGTGGATATCGTCACTTCTGAAAATGAACCAGGTAACTACCTGTAGTTACTAGTTAGAATAATACATGCCCTGTGTATCAAACCGGCCGGTTGATACCTTGGTTCATGTTTATTTTAACTAATTTGAGGCCTTTGTTACAGGAATCACAGCAGTCTACACTGGCTAGGAGAGTGACAGATGAGTGAACCTAGAGGTGGACCTTACCGACAGTGAGAGATTGAGGACAAGACAAGGACATCTACCTGGACGTACGGTTGCATGTGGATGTCGTCACTTCTGAACTGAATCAGGTAACTACCTCCGTAGTTACTAGTTAAAATAATACATGCCCTGTGTATCAAACCGGCCGGTTGATACCTTGGTTCATGTTTATTTTAACTAATTTGAGGGCCTTTGTTACAGGAATCACAGCAGTCTACACTGGCTAGGAGGCAGATGAGTAAACCTAGGGTGGACTTTACCGACAGTGAGATTGAGGACAAGACAAGGACATCTGACCTGGACGTACGGTTGCATGTGGATGTCGTCACTTCTGAACTGAACAGGTAACTACCTCCGTAGTTACTAGTTAAAATAATACATGCCCTGTGTATCAAACCGGCCGGTTGATACCTTGGTTTATTTATTTTAACTAATTTGAGGGCCTTTTGTTACAGGAATCACAGCAGTCTACACTGGCTAGGAGGTGACAGATGAGTAAATCCTAGAGGTGGACTTTACCGACAGTGAGAGATTGAGGACAAGACAAGGACATCTGACCTGGACGTACGGTT